>CM064342.1:23514328-24764328 GCA_032595735.1 Pelochelys cantorii | reverse complement strand
GGTTGAAACACAGGAAACAAAGGGTAGGAATAAATGGTAAGTTTTCAGAGTGGAGAGAGGTAGCTAGTGGTGTCCCCCAATGATCCATACTGGGACCAATCCTATTCAACCTATTTATGAAATAATCTGGAGAAAGGGGTAAACAGTGAGGTGGTAAAATTTGCAGATGATACTAAACTGCTCAAGGTAGTTAAGACCAAAGCAGACTGTGAAGAGCTTCAAAAAGATCTCACCAAACTAAGTAATTGGGTAACAAAATGACAAATGAAATTTAATGATGGTAAATGTAAAGTAATGCACTTTGGAAAAAATAATCCCAACTGTACATAAAATATGATGGGGACTACATAGCTATAACTACTCAAGAGAGAGGTCTTCGAGTCATTGTGAATAGTTCTCTGAAAACATCCATTCAGTGTGCAGTGGCAGTCTGAAAAGCAAACAGAATGTTAAGTATCATTAAAAAAGGGATAGAGAATAAGACAGAGAGAAAATAATTGCCTCTATATAAAACCATAGTACACCCACCTCTTGAATACTGTATATAGATGTTGTCGCCTCATCTCAAAAAAGATATATTGGCATTGGAAAAGGTTCAGAAAAGGGCAACAAAAATGATTAGGGAGTTTGGAATGGGTCCCATATGAAGACAGAGTAAAAAGACTGGGATTTTTCATATAGAAAAGAGGAGACTAAGGGGGGATATGTTAGAGGTCTATAAAATCATGACTGATATGGAAAAAGTGAATAAGGCAAAGTTATTTACTTGTTCCATAAAATAAGAACTAGGGGTCACCAGATGAAATTAATAGGTAGAAGGTTTAAAAGAAACAAAAGTAAGTTTTTCTTAACACAGTGCACAGTCAACCTGTGCAACTCCTTGCCAGAGAAGGGTGTGAAGACCATGAATTTAACAGCATTCAAGAAAGAGCTAGATGGATTCATGGAGGTTGGGTCCATTGATGGCTATTAGCCAGGATGGGTAGGAATCGTGTCCCTAGCCTCTGTCAAAGACTGGGAATGAGTGACGGGAAAGGGATTGCTCGAAGATTCCCTGTTCCGTTCACTCCCTCTGGGGCATCTGGCATTGGCCACTGTTGAAAGACAGGATACTGGGCTTGATGGACCTTTCATCTGACCTATTATGGCTATTTTTATGCTTTTTTTTCTTAAAACTTTTCACACTAAAACTGAATGATATTTTTATGTTGAAAACCAGGGAGTGTTCAGTCTTCTGGTGAAAAATCAAAATGTTGCTAGGAAAGTTTCTGTAAAAAATTCTCCCCTTTCCCTCCCCTCCCCCCAAAAAGCAACAGATTTTCCATCAAAAAAAGTTTTGATTGAAATTTTCAACCAGCCTTAATAACGATGTATATCAGAGCCTAACATCAGAGGTTATGGAGACCTTAGCAACAAAGAATGTTACTTTCATGTTAGTGTACTTGGAAATAACAAGGGAAAAAATGCAAATGATTCACATGAGGCACACAAAGACTGATGGAGTGGGGGATTCTGTGACATGCACAAAATCCAAACTTCAGCTAGTTGGTATCATTTCAAACCAATCAGTCTTGTCAGCATCCTTTTAAGTGACACCTTAAAAATGTTAATTGCATGTGTTAGGCACTTCAGCAGTGACAGTCATGCCATTGAATGTCAAGGTGATGCTGAGAAAGGGCTACTCAGCTTTCATTCTACTGCGCTCCTGCCTTAGCATGGAACTGCATGAGCCACCTATCAGTGCTACTACAAGATTTTGTGTGGTCACCTGTAGTGCTAATGCAGATTCAGTTGGTAGTACTCTTCTCTTTAGATCTGTATGGACTTAATGCCCTGGGGAGATGTTAGATGTGCAGGGTTGTACAAAATATAAAACTCAGGTTCTGTCCTTTTGGGGTCTCTTGCTGAACTTTGATTTGGGATATTAACCCAATATTCTGTTCAGTTTCCAATTTAAGTGTTTACATTTTCCCCATCTAAATTCTTCACATAGTTTTGATCAGCGATGTTGTTCTTCATTTCCTGTTCTACACAGCTTTGTGTGTTTTGTAATGTAGTCAGCAGAGTCTTCCATGTCTGCTTAAACCAGACCAAGACATTAGGCTGTGTTAATCTGGGAGCTATAGAAAGCCCAGGCAGTGCCAGTACGAATCTCTTTTGTAATCTCTATACATACAACTGAGCAATAACATTTTTTTATTCACTGGCAATTCCTAAAATTTAGGTAGTAGGGAATTATATTAGATCAAATAATAAACTTTTCAAATTTGCAGTGTATCAAAAAGGAGAGAATCATGTGTTTTTCATTAAAGAAAAAAATTGTTTTCATTTCAAACATTTTAATGTTATTTTGAAACAAAACAAAAGGAAACACAATTTTGAAACAAAATATTATTTTAAATAGAAAAAATTGAAACATTTCTTTTTGAGAATGTTATGGGGAAAAACCCATTTCAGGTGTGTGGGACTGATGGCATCTGCCCCATACTTGATGATGTTAAGAGGTTAATTTAGTCCCTAGAAGATTATGCTAGTTCCTTACAGGAGCTTGCAAAAAGGTTGCGGAGGGACTGGATATTGTTTTCCATTAGTAGTGATGACTTTGGGCCACAGTTTCTCACTGTGCATCAGATTCTGCTTTTGGGCCCACCAGTGTAAATTCAATTTGATGCCAATGAATTTCACTTTCATAAAACTGATGCATGCAGAACTGAGTCCATGCATCTGTTTCACCTCTCATATCGCTCTTATACCAGTCTCCATCCACTTAAGTACATCTTCCGCTTGATCTGCACCAAGTTCTGTATTTGGCCCATTTTATCATTTAAACATTTAAACACCACCTGCTGGGACAGTAATTAATTTCAGTCACCTACTACTGTAGCTGCCTAATGACTTGAATGATATGTGCTATGGTTCGCTGTTTGCAAGGAAAGAGCAGGAAATAACTTCAGCATGGGCTGTCTGGTAAGGTCACGTATTATACAAGTATGCGTAAGGAGGATACCAGTTGAAGACATGGTCTGATATTGGAGAAGTGAAAACACAGCTGCTGCAGGCTCCTTAGAAAACGCTTGTGACGTATTGATGGCTTGAGGACTGTAACTCATTTTTTTTCCCTTTTCTGGGAAGATGCATTCCAGTTGGATTGTGCACAATTATTATTCAATTCCCTGCAGCTATAGACCAGGGAAGTCAACAAAACATGGATTACTCTATGATGCAGTTAAGTGGATTTCTCAAAGGACACCAGCTCATTTAAGGATCCTCTACTCACTATTTAGGCAGCTTCAGAGACACCTAAAAAGTGCTTCTGTTAAACTGGAGGTCCCACTAGACAGCTGCAGACAGACAGATGGCGCATCAGTACCTTTGATTTGAAAAATTCCTTTACCTCCCAAGTGTACTTGCATTAGAAAAGCAGAGGGAGCTACAATCATATTGGAGATTTAACATATCTAGGAGAAGACCGGTGACCGTCACAAGCTAGTGTTACTTTCTTCCTTTAAAATGGGGCAGGGAACCTAAGGCCCAGGGTCCAGAGGCGGCCCCCAGCTTGCCTGTATCCAGCCCATGAGGGCTTTTCCCACTCCCAGCATTAGTGAGCTGGTGTTGGTGCTCCAGCCCTGCAGTCCCATCCTGCGCAGACCCCTCACTCCAACTTCGCTCTTGCACCCTACCTTCTGGGAAGGCTCTTCACCCCCAACCTGCTCCTGCACCACATTCCTGTGCAGACCCTGCATCCCAAGACTTCCTGGCAGGCAGCCACACACTGAGCCCCTCATTTTTGGCCACACCCCAGAGCCTTTGGAGGGCCCAGAAAATCTACTAGGCCAAGCCCCCCACGGTACTCATGTGTGTAATCAGAAGTCTTTCTGCTTCTCAGTCAGGAGCCATATCAGTGAAGTGTTTGTTTGTTTGTTTGATTGTTTGTTTGTTTCTCACCTTTGTGCAGCCCCCAACTGATTTTTCTTTTGGTGCGTGGCTGCTGGGTTACCTAAAGGTGTCTCAGGAAAATCACAGAATCACAGAAATGTAGGACTGAAAGGGGCCTTAATAGATCACCTAATCCAGTCCTCTGCACCTGAGGCAGGACTAGATATTATTTAAACCATCCCTGACAGATGTTGCCTAATGTGGGGGTTTTTTCATCTCCAATAATGGAGATTCCACAACCTCCCAAGGTTATCTGTTCTAGTGTTAAACCACCTTCAAAGTCAGAAATTTTTTCCTAGTGTCCAACCTAAACCTCCCTTACCGTAATTTAGGCCCATTGCTTCTTGTCCTGTCCTTGATATTTAAGAAGAACAATCTAAGCCCCCCCCCCTTTTACATACTTGAAGTCGTGTCCTCATTCAGTCTTCTCTACAATAAACAAAAACAACTTTTTTCAATTTTTTCTTCAGATGTCATGTTTGCTAGATCTTGTATCATTTGTTTTACTCTCTTGTGAACTTCCTCCAATTTGTCCACATCTGTCATGAAGTGTGGTGCCCAGAACTGGATGCAGTATTCTGAGTCCTTATCGAGAGGAGAAAAAAGGGAAAAATCACTCTTTGTGTCTTGTTTACTTACAACACTACATCCCAGAATGTTGGTTTGTTTATTTGTTTGCAACAGTGTTACACTATGGACTCATGTTTAGTTTGTGATCCACTATAACCCCCAAGTCCCTTTCTGTACTCCTTCCTAGGCAGCCATTTCCCATTCTGTCTGTGTGAAACTGATTGTTCATTCCTAAGTGCAATACTTTGCATTTGTTCTTAATAAACTTCATCCTGTTTACCTCAGAACATTTCTCCAGGTTGTCAAGATCATTTTAAATTCTGATCCTATCCTCCAAAGTGTTTGTAATCTATCTTAGCTTGGTATCCTCTGCAAACTTTACAAGTGTACTCTCTATGCAATTATCCAAATCAATTTAAAAAATATTGAATAGAACCAGACTCAGGACAAATCCCTGCAGGACCCTATTCAATATGCCCTTCCAGCTCAATTGTGTACCACTGATAATTACTTTCTGAACATGCCTTTATAGACAATTGTGCACCTATTGTATAGTAGGCTCATCTAGGCCAGTGGTTTTCAAACTAATGGGTTGTGACTAGAATGTCAGGCACTGGATCTCCTTACTGTAGGTGATCAGGTGACCAATGAGGCTGCTAAGACAGGTTGCCTACCTGTCCTGGCACCATAGACTGTGCTGTGCCCCAGAAGCATCCGGCAGCAGGCCCAGCTCGTAAGTGGGGAGGGAGAGCGCACAGGGCTCTGTGCACTGCCGCTGCTCTGAGCACTAGCTGCGCACTCCCATTGGTTAGGAACCTGCTGCTGGCTGCTTCGGGGCTGCAGCATAGTCTGCAGTGCCAGGAGAGGCAGGAAGCTGTCTTTAGCACCCCTGCTGCACTACTGACTGGGAGCTGCTCAAGATAAGCCACTCCTGCCCTAGCCCTAACCCTCCCAAAGCCAGAGCCCCCTTCTACATCCCAAAGCCCTGCTCCTCAGCCCCACCCCAGCCCACGCTCTAGTCAAATTATGCTGGATCATGGGCATCAACAATTTTTTTCAACTGGGTCATGAGAAAAAAAAATTGAAAACCACCAATCTAGGCTATATTTCTCTATATTGCTTGCGAGAAGTTCATATGAGACAGTATCAAAATCCTTGCTGAAGACAAGTTATATGACAGCTATTGCCACCTAAAATAAGTAGCCCACTTGTGGGCCTCACTATCTCAGACTTGAGCACAGACTTCGAGTGAAGCCAGGACTCCATGGAAGTTGTTGAAACGTGATGCATTATGCTATACATTCAGCCAGTACCCTCCCCAAAAGAATGCTTTGAAATAGACACCTCAGACATTTGGGTCAGCAAGAGGGAACATTTAACCTGCCTTTCAAATATACTATCCTGTCACTGAACACAATGTTTTATCTGCTTCTCTCAAACCACTAAACTAAGCAATTAAAAGTGAGCTGAAAAGTATAATTTTGCATATTTAATGCAATCTCTTCTTGCTGCTTCTAGCAGGGTGAAGCAGGCATATAATATAGCACTGATGTTTGGAATACGTCCCGTTTCTTTTTTTCTGATGACATTTTGAAAATGCAAAGTTTCTTGAAAGCAGGGCATTGGGAAGGCAGCTCCTCTGAAAATTCCTGATCAAGGTCTCCTTTATAATGATTTCCCTTGGAAGATGTTTAACTCTTAAGCACTTGTTATCACCCCAAAAAGAAAAACTACGGCTTTGCCTAGAGTAGCCATGGTGGGGTTTCAGTGCTGAATGCATACTAAATAGTAAACCTCTCAAAGGAAGGAAAAGATGATGAATCACGGAGAGAGTTTATTTCCTGAGAAAGTTATTTGCATTTTAGCAGCACATGATGACATAGTAGAAAATCAGGGTCCAGTTGAGCAAGGCACTGTGTGACTCAGTTTACAATCCACATAGACAATGGGTGGAACAAAGGATGGACAGATTCATAAAGATATTCAGATGCCAAACACCCAATGAAATCTGTAAGAGTTAGGTACCCACATAACTTTATGAATCTGGCCCTGAAAGATGAAGGGCAAGAGTCATGCTTCTGTTCCAGCCACTTAGTGCATTGGGAGTGGCACAAAGTGGCTGACTCTGGCCAACTGAGAATTCTCACAGTATAATAGAGCTCTCAGCTGATGTGATGCAGTACATCCAACTCCCATGCTGACTCCTCTTCACTCACAGTGGCACAGGGGACATTTGGTGCATGGGGCAGATTTCACCTGCACACTACCAATTCTCAGCTGGTACATAGTTCCATAGGACAGAACCCAACAGTATGATATAGCCAAGAAAAGCAGATAGTACAGGTTGTGCACCTCCCTTAACTGGGACTCTCTCATCCAGCAACATCCATGGTCCTGCATGACCACGGATGTTCCTGGATGAGAGAGCCCTGGAGCCAGAGGGTGAGTCTGGTAGCAGCGGGACTGCAGCAGCTGGGGCAGCCACAGTGCAAGGCAGCAGAGCTGCCTGCCACCCAGCAGCAGGGCTGGGACCACAACAGCACAGTGGGGAAAGCCTGGCCATGTCAGCCTAGGTGGCGGTGGAACAGTAGTATCCTGTGTAGTGGCAGCGGGGCTGCAGCTGCTTGGGAAGGGAAGCTGTCCTGGAGCTGCTGCAGCCCAGCAGAAGCAGTGCATCCGGGGCCACGTGCCACCCAGCAGGAAGCAGAGCCGGGGCTGGGACTGGCCAGCAGGCAGCCTGGCCGGCTGAAGGAGCCAACAGTGAGAAGGGGACGCAGGCTGAAGGGTTGGTGTGGGGGACCTCTCCTTGTCCGGCAAATTCCCACATCTGGGACAGGTCAGGTCCTGAGGGTGCCAAACCAGGAAGGTCCAACCTATAGAAGAAAACAATTGATTTTCACATCTAGTGCTATATGGTCTATTTTAACAGATAAAATTTGTAGCAATAATTGGCCAATTCCGCTCACATGTCTCAGTGTAATTGCAGAGTAGTGCTGGTCACTTCAGTTGAGTAACTGTACTGAAAGGGGGTAACTGAGAACACAGTTTGGCTCCCAGATAGATTATGTTTGGCCTATCGGGGGATCATGTTTGGCCCTAACATTGTTGTTTTAATGAAAGTGACAAAAAATATGCAAGATGGAAGATGCAAATGGGGCACAACTGTTGGCTTTAGTGTTCCATCCTATGTCATTTTTTCCTGTTTTTTTCCTGCTCTTTTTGGGGCACTTTTGGAGGAACACGAGCATTATTTTCAGAAACCAATTGACAGGGCTGTTCTGTTTGCATGTTCTTTTGTTGCCTGATCATTTTTTAGGCTGATTTTGCCACTCTTGGTGAGCTTTATACTGTGTTACTCAGCACAGTGTGCTCTCACTGAAATTATATAAAGTAAGGTGCTATTCAACATGAGTAAGAATGGAGAAATCAGGTAAAAAAAGATGCCGAAGACCATTCATTGAATGTCTTATATCATTTAGCATGTGTGACCCTGCATTAAGATGTTACTGTCAAACCAGATAACGCTGGAGAGCAAAGGGATTACTAAATTAGGTTTTCAGTAGTTCCAAAAATCCTTTGGTTCTTCAGGGATTTTCAGTAAAAAATATATCTGAGCTAAAGATGGATTTTTTCAGTCCAGGGTTCTTTAAATTTATCTTTGAGGGTCACTGTAGTAAATCCGAACTATTGATTTAGCAAGTAGCAGTTCTTCAGATCACTCATTTAAGAATCAAAATTCCTGTGTTATTCAAAGCAATAACTCAGCACTTTGAAATCACTCATCAGGGACTGCCAGTTCATGCTTGTAGACAGGCGTTCAACAAAGCTTTCAGTTTGTTTATGGATCTTACGTCAGCTGAGTTCTCTACCCTGACAGACAAATGTGTTGCCTCTCTTGCCCTCTTTACTTATTATCTGACTTATCCAGCCCACTGCTCTGTAACATCCTCTTCAGCATTATGCCAGCCTCGAGTGCTGCTGCCTTTGGTTGAACCCTGGTCATGCATGCTGTTAAGCCAGGACACATTTGCTGTTTTTTCTACTGTTTGACCTTTCCAGTGAAGCTGAATCTGCTACAGACTTCACTCCCCAATGGACTACTCCACCCCCAGCAACAGGGTTGTCTCTGAATCAGGTTTATACAGCATGTTGCTTTCAACTCCTTGGTCTGCAGTGGGATTTCTTCTGACCATCAGAACTAAACAGCTGCTGATTGGAGCAATATTATTTATCTACACTAGATGGACTCCAGCTACAAGGGAATATTTCTCAAAGCAGACGGGGGTTGGTTGATTAATATATGGTTCCTAATGAATGGTCGCTGACATTCCTAACAAATATTTCAGACCCAAGAATCCTAGTTATTCCACATCACTTGCTAATTGAATTTACATCACCAGAGATCAAAAATCAACTTTTGGGCCATAAGGTATATGATGTATTGAATTGTATGGCAGAGTTTTGCCTGAATCTTTTCCTTCTCTTCACCATCTATATATTTTAATTATTCTTATATACAAACATATATGTTCCCTAGCTCCTAAAATTGTATTTCTCAGAGGCACATACCACCTCTGAAGCACAGTGCCTCCTGGCTGTCAGGGGATAATAACAAAGGTTTGTCTCCACTATGCCAGGGATCGATACTGCAGTGATTGATCCACCTGCCATCGATTTATCATGTCTTAGACATGATAAATTTATCTCTGAGCGCTCTCCCATTGATGTCAGTACTCCACCAAGATGAGAAGAGAAATTGGCATCAAAGAGAGAGCAGCCCTGCTGACCTTACTGCACATAAGATGCTGAGGTAAATATGTCAACTTCAGCTACGCTATTGGAGTAAATTATTAACCCCACCATTATCAAGGAGACTCAGCTACCCTGGTCTGTAAGCAGTGGATAAGTCTCCACCCATTCCCTTCTTCTTCCCTCTCTCTCCTAAATATTGCCCATCTGCTCCAGAGAGAGAATAACTGAGTGTTTACTCCTGTGCACCCAGAGCTAAGTTCCAGGTAGCCTGCATACTGGTGCAAAGGGACTTCCTACTGTCTTCTTTGAACTATAATCAGGACCTGAATTATTAATGTATTTGCAACTCCAAATGAATACATGGAGTGAACTGCGTCCAGGAGAGCTCTCACTCCAATGAAATCAGGCTCATACTCTAACTCCGGAGCATTTATTTAGATGTTCCCCCTGCAACAAGCTTCATTTGCAATCACTCCGTGCTGTGCACATTAGAAAAGTTTTATAATTACTTGCTGTTCTGGCTGCTGAGCAATTCTAAATGCTACATGTTAAGGAACTGCTGTTTCAGTTAGTGAACAAGCACTGAACATTAAATGTGTTTCATAAAAAGGTTGGGGTTTTTTTTCAGACATTATGCATCTCGTAAGGCATATTTTTTTCAAGTGGCCGCTTTCCCAGCTGTTGTTCATCTCTGTCTTTACTATATGAAAGAGAAAAAGGAAAAGGAGGATGGTGCAGTGTGGTATGAAGGTTTTATACTTGTAAGTTTGAGATGGGTCGATTGCTCACACATGGAGTAGCTGTAAGTGAATTACACTGATCATCCTGAGCAAGTGCCAATAAAACCTTTATACTATACCACATGTATTCCAGGAGACTGTGTGCCACACATTTTACAGAAAAAAATGTGCTGTTAAAAATGCTGGGCTCTGTATCCTATCACAACTGATGCCAGGGAACTGAATGTGACTCTAAGAGAAAGAAAAATGATAGTCTGAGATTTTCAAAGCCCTTATTGAGAAGTGGTATTCAAATCTCAGAAGTGTTTTTTGCAGCTCTCACACATAAGTGATGTATCTTAGAAAATGTCTACAAATTACCTAGAATATCTGGAATAAACAGAATAATATTGGATTCTAAGGTTCATTATCTAGATCAGTGGTCTCCATCCTTTTTAAGCATAAGATCACTTTTTGAGTTTAAGAATCCAGGATCTACCTCAGACTCAAATACCCTTGCTCCACCTCTTTCTACACCCCTTCTCCCATGCCCCGCTCTGGTCACTCTGTGGAGATAGGGTACAGGAGTGGGGGAGGGAGTCACACTCACATCAGTGCCCCCTACTTCTGCCTCTCCCACCCTGCACATCAAGCAGAAGGCTCCCGAGTGGCAGCGCCATGGCAGAGGGCAGGAGCAGCAGTGGGGGAAGGGCAGCTGAGTGCCAGCCCTTGATAACGTCCCGGCCAAACCAGTCAAGATCACCTGTCAGGTGCTCCAGAATCTATTAGTAGATGCAGACCTATTGTTTGGTGATCACTGATCTATCTGTTTGAGACCAGAAGTAAGTGCTGTAATTTCCACTGGAAACTTGTTTCACTGGAAAGGATGGTGTGCTCTTGAGGAAGTCAGCATCATTGTGCCTCAGTTTCCAACTTGTCACCTTGGGATAATAGCACTTCCTGTACGAGCATGAATACATGAAAGATTGTAAGCTGCTCAGCTACTATGGAGTGGAGACCATTTAAGTACCTCAGATTCTAGATCATCCCTGTCCAGTGGTCTGGCTGGATCTTTTTTGTTGTGGTAGTTAATCTGCTATATATTTCTACTATATGTCTGTCCATGTGTTCATATGTCTGTGAGTCTGCATGAAACTGTAAGAGCTAGACCCATCAAATTTATCATGTAGCTTTCTCTTCTCATAACTTAAAGCATAGCCAGGGTTTGGTTGTGCCATGACAATGGGATGTGCCTAGAATGTGATTCTTTCTCATCAAATAGAAAGGGAGGGCTTTGATGGTAGGGACAGTTATACCCAAGAATGACCATGGGGGGCAGCAAGCACCCCAGCTGTTGGCAAGTTCAGATTCTACTGCACCGGCCTCGCCCCAGGGAGCAGACCTCGCCAGCCAGCATTGCCCCCACTGTCCTTAGCCAGCCCTAAGGACCCACTACTGACCAGGCTGCATGGCCTCTGCTGCCCCAGGCCAACCCCCAAGAGTAGACTCCAGCTGGGCTGTGAAGCCCCTGCCATCCAGACTGACCCTAGGAAGCAGCCATCCTTCCATGAGCCTCCCACAGTCTCCCCTGAAACTCTCCTCCACCCCTCTCAATCCCCTGCCCTAACTCTTTCACTCCCATATTCTGCCCTGAGTGCCCACCCCTTGCTCTGACTCCTGTATCCCCACTCTCTGCCCTGGACTCCTCCTCAACCCATAACGTTAATTCCTGCACCCCCACATCTCTCTTCCCTGAGCTCCCCGTATCTCCAAGCTCCTGTGCTGACTCCTGCACCCCCCTGCTCCCTGCCCTGAAGGACCCAAGCAATACTGTATAAATCTTCTAATACTGGATATTTTATAGACTAACAAAACATGTAGATGGTATCATGAGCTCTCATGGGCAAAACCCACTTCTTCGGATGACTGGAGTGTTGGAAGAAGTGGACTGTGCCCACAAAAGCTCATGATACCATCCACATGTTTTGTTAGTCTTTAAAGTGCTACCAGACTATTTGTTGTTTTTTAAGTTTTTCCTATTACAGACTAACTCGGCTATTTCTCTGAAGCTCTGGATATTTTATATCTGCTCACAGGCTGTTTACAAAGGTCTTCAGCCTTTTTGATTGGGGCAGCTCTCCTGTCATATATTGTGACTCAGAGCAGTTCTGAAGTTATGCTAGAATTTGTTCTATATTTAACACACCTGAAAACTCTGAGATTGTCAATCATATGCAAAACTTTGTCAGTTTCTCAGCATCAGGCCTAGAAATGTTGAGAATAATACCTTTCCAGGTATCATTAATCTAAGGCATAATGGTGTCTTTAGCAGCTAAATGAACTCAGTAGCTCAGATGATCCAGGTGTCTTTGCATATAATCATGCCTTCAGATAAATTACAAGTTCAGTCCAATATGTATTCCTTTTGTGCATAAACCAGAGTTAGCACAGTTGCCTTATACTTATAAGCAATACGATTTATTTAGTAAGGACTCTCAAGTGGGAATGAGCTGATCTCGAGTTATGAATTGCTATGCCTATACATCTATCATCTATCACATTACCCCACAAAATTACTCTATAAATGCATGAAAGAAAGTCTGCCACTGTCCCACACATGTCTAGATTTCTCTTTTTCAAGAGAGGGAGACTTTGTAGTAAGTAAAGGCAATTAAAACATTATCTAGTATTAAGACTTTTCTGACTAAGCCCTTTCAAAGGAAAATCCACCATGGAAACAATCATTGTGCTGGGAAAAGTTTTACTTCTAAAATAATCATCTGAGCTAATGTGACAAAATGCTTCAAGAATAAAAAATGGTAGTTACTTGCTGAAGGGTTTAGAATGGTGATGGGCAACCTAAGCTAGTAAGTGGGCCAATGAGTGTCCCTCTTTCATCTCAGTGGGCCACAAGGCTGTTGTAATCAAGGCTGTCTCCTGGGCTAGGGTAGTTTTGCTAACTGTGCTTGCATACCTAGGATTTGTAGCATAGCTGTACTTTGTTTGGATGCAGGAGTGCACGGCTGTCTCAGTCAGCGTTGGATGCAGTCAGTGCACACCTCACTTTACGCGCTCCTCCTTTACGTGTGTATCACTTTAGACATATCAGTAGAAAAAAAACTACACGGATGGAAACCAGCAGAATCTGGCAACCCTACATGTGGCCACCCATATAAGATATAATATAAGAATGGCCGTACTGGGTCAGACCAAAGGTCCATCTAGCCCAGTATCCTGTCTGCCGACAGTGGCCAGCACCAGATGCCCCAGAGAGGGTGGACCGAAGACAATGATCAAGCGATTTGTCTCCTGCCATCCCTCTCCAGCCTCTGACAAACAGAGGCCAAGGACACCATTTTATCCCCTGGCTAATAGCCTTTTATGGACCCAACCTCCATGAAATTATCTAGCTTCTCTTTAAACTCTATTATAGTCCTAGCCTTCACAGCCTCCTCTGGCAAGGAGTTCCACAGGCTGACTACACGCTGTGTGAAGAAGAACTTTCTTCTATTAGTTTTAAACCTGCTACCCATTAACTTCATTTGGTGCCCTCTAGTTCTTCTATTTAGGGAACTAATAAATAACTTCTCTTTATTGGCCCTCTCCACATCACTCATGATTTTATATACCTCTATCATATCCCCCCTCAGTCTCCTCTTTTCTAAACTGAAAAGTCCCAGTCGCTTTAACCTCTCCTCATATGGGACCCGTTCCAAACCCCTAATCATTTTAGTTGCCCTTTTCTGAACCCTTTCCAAGGCCAAAATATCTTTTTTGAGGTGAGGAGACCACATCTGTACACAGTATTCAAGTGCCCACCACTGGTTTAGAGAGAAAGATTACAATTAGGGAAGTCTAAAAGCTGGACACCTACTTAGTCCATCTTGGGCTGTTACTGATCCTCAGCAGTAAACCTTTGCCTGTGGTCCACCAAAATGGTAGGGAAGACTGAAGCTGCCCTGTTGGTGAAGTCATACAAAAATCTGATGAGAATCAGATTAAATCACCCTTGGCAGGTAGGTACTTGTTCTTGTTAGCAGGAACAGGGGTTATTTGAAGTAACATTCTGTGAAACATCACCGGAAGCAATGGAAAAGAATAATTTCATCTCTCTGCAGTGACCAAGCCACATCAATTGATCCCTTAACTCCTTAGTAGTTTAGCAGATTCATTTATTTAATTCTTTTACTTTTCCCAATATATTTAAAGAATTTTAGAGGGTTTTTTTTATATCTTTGACTATTTGCTCTTTAGATTTCCACATTACATTTCACATGCCATAGTTTATGCTCCTTTCTATTGGCTTCACTTGGGCTTTATTTCCATTTTCTGAAGGGTACTTCTGAGGCTTAAATAACCTCTTGAACCTTTCTATTTAACCATATTAGGTCTGTTTTTGTCTTACATTGATTCCTGGCTGCATTTAAAGACTTTAAATTGGTTTTCATTGTGAACAATTCATGTGGTTATAATGATTTAGTCTGAGATCAATACCATTGAGCTTGGCTTGGTTCTCACCTGCACCAGTTTTAGACTCGTGTATCTTCATCAACTTCATTGGAGATATTCCTGGTTCTCCTAGTGTACTTAATAACAGAATCAGATTCACTGATAGTATTGAATCAAATTTGCAAAATTATAAAAATATGCACTTGAGTAAATATCTTTGATTTTACAGGGTGAACCTCTCTAGTCCATTACTCTCTGCTCTGGCAACATCCATGGCCTGGCATTATTTTAGTTAGCTGGATCTCCACTTATTATGTGTGTGACCAAGTTCCTCCTTGGTCCCACAGAGTTTGTTTACAGCCACCAGTCCTGGCTCTGTGTTCTGTGCTGTTATTTAGCTCTAATTTACCCCTAAATGTCTTCTAAAAGCCCAGTAAGCAGTGGAACTGTTAATGCTGCTAGACAGTATTGACCTCCCGTGGTTCAGCAACAGTCAGGACACAAGGGTGCCAGACTAGAGAGGTTCAACTTATATCATATACCTCATCCTGGAGGAAGATAAAGTACAGAACCCTATACCTCTCACTTCTTAACCTTGGTGGGAGATACTTTGAGAATACTTCATGTTTGTATTGCAAAGTTTGTTTTGTGTTTGCATATAAATAACTACAGATTCTGACAGCTAATGTGATTCACTTGCCCTCCTCAGTCACTATTAATGTTTCTTCTTTTTCTCTCGTCTCATCTTTTCAGAAGTAACAGTTTATTCAGTGAAGTTGTGCAGATGAACTTTGAAATAGCCAGTTTCAGCAGTCTTTCTGGAACACAACCAATCACATGGCAGGTGGAATACCCTCGGAAGGGGACAACAGACATAGCCCTCTCTGAAATCTTCATCTGCCAGAAGGACCTGGTAGGGATAGTTCCACTGGCAATGGTAAGAGATTCTCTGGAAAGCATGGTGTTCTGTCTCATCTTTAAATGACTGTCGCTCTGGGAAGGTACAAAACAGCCTTTGAGACCGATTGGCAAAGGGGTAGTCTCTGTCCAATAAATTATCAGGGAAGAAATCCTTTTTGAGATCAGGATGGCTCTGCTACACCTTGATATACTGTTCTCTCTATGTGATGGAATCTTTGTTGATATCAGTTGCATATCCTTTTTTATAGGCACAATAAATGCTTACTACAATCTCATGTGCATTTAATTGTGGGTGCAAATCACAACTAACTGCCCACACACTCAAAAAAAGATTCTGCCCTTTTTAAAAGATCCGGCCCTTGCTCTTTAAACCTGAAGTTCCCCTGTTTTAAACCATTCATTCCCAGTTCCTTCTAGGCTACCAGTTGGTAACAGAGGTAAATATACTCGTGGTCACTTTTTAATTTCTTCATTAAGTGCTAGAAAGTTTGATCATAGGAACATTAGAACGGCCATACTGAGTCAGACCAAAGATCCTTCTAGCCCAGTATCCTGTCTTCTGACAGTGGCCAATGCCAGGTACCCCACAAGGAACAAGCAGAACTGGTAATCATCACATGATCTCTCCCCTTCACCCATTCCAAGCTTTTGGCAAACAGAGGCTAGGTGATTCTGATCATGTCTTGGAGGCTGCAAATCATGTTAATAAATGAGTGTTGAAAATGCTCAGTATTTACAGTATGAAAACCATATTAATTAGTTGGCTCTTCTCTAAGAGCACTTTGGTTTTAGGGAGAGAACAGAAAGGATCTTTAAAAGAAATAAAAGGCCTTTGGTCCATTTGGGAAATCACTGTAAACGAGTCTGTTCTGATCAGATTTTGCTTGAATATCCTACCTTTTCTGGGGAATTTTCTCCTCTAGTTTATTTTTTTTTTAAACCTGCTCCCACTGAAGTCAATGTGTTCGTATAAAAACAAGATGTTTGCTAAAATTACAGGACTAGCACAGATTTTAACACCGAAAGATACTTTCTGTTCGTGGTTTTGTGGGTAAAATGCTGGCCCTCTTTTATTTACTATATTGTTATGTGATTTTGCCTTTCATCTCATAATATTGTCATGTGCTAGATAACTGGGGAAGAATTATGGTTTGTGATGAGTATGGCAGTATTCAGCTTATACACTCTGGCAGTAGAACTCCTGTGAATCTCCTGTGGAGATTTGCTCATGTAGAGCTGAAGTTCACTGAAGTCAGTAGAGAGTTGTGTGCTTCAGCACTGGTCTGTGAGAGAAATGTTACCTTTGATTACCTCTACAGGTAAATCTAGAATCATAGAATGCTAGAACTGGAAGGGACCTCGAGAGATCATCAAGTCCTCTCCTCATGGCAGGACCAAGCCCTGTCTAGATCAGGGGTCAGCAACCTACAGCACATGTGCCACTCATGGCATGCAAGCTGATTTTCAGTGGCACACGGGGCAGGAGCCCAGCCCCGCCCATTCTCCCCCATGCAGCAGGGAGCCTGCACTGCTCTTTGAGCCTCATGGCTAGCGGCAGCTGCAGCATCAGCCCCAGGGGTGGGGGGGCATGCAGAGAGACATGCAGAGAGGCTGTGCGCCGGCAGCCAGTGCTCTCCTCTTCTCTGCCCACCCAAATCTGTTGCAGCCGTGTGCCAGTGGAAGCAGCCGTGAGCTGGTGGAAGCAGGTGAGGTGCTGCTGGTGGTGGTGAGAATACGGCGGCTCAGCCGAGCAAGCTCCTCCAGCGGCTGGGACTTGGGACACATGGGCTGCTCCTCCGGCAGCAGGGCCGGGACCAGGGTGGGTGGCTGCTCCTGGGCGGCCAGGGCTGAGGCTTGGAACACATAGCTGCTCCTCCAGTAGCAGCCTGGCAAGTGAGCTGGGGCTGGGGGGCAGCACACGTGTGCTGGCTCAGCAGTGGGGTTGTGCTGCAGCAGCCTGATAGAGGCTGCATGTCGGGGCTGCAGCAGCCCAGCTGGGGCCAGGGCAGGCCAGGGCTGCCATGCTGGCATGACGGCTGCCATGCTGGCTGGAGCAGCGGTTATGGCAGCAGGACTGGGGCAATTACATTGCCCAGGCAGCAGCAGGGCCAAAGGAACCAGCAGCGGGGAAGGGTGGCAGGCTGAGGGAGCCATTGGCTGGGAACCATAGTTCCCACTAAGCTGCATGACCCCACAGCTGTTTACTGAGCTCCACTCAGGAGTTCAAAGCTCGCTACAGGCAGGGAGCTCAGCTGATCAAAGGGGGTGAGGTGTTGTCTTGCTGAACAAGCAGCTAAAGGGAGCTGTTCCATGCCTGAAATGGTAGCATAAGGAGATAAATAGAGACTAAGTGGCTAGGCAGGGGTAGGGGGAGTGACCGAGTGGGTAAGTGGGTAAGTGGGAGGACTATTTCCTCTTAGCTCTTAGCAGAAAGAAGAAATGTTTCCACCCAGAAATCCTTCTTAGTCCTGGCTGCAAACTGGACCCTCCCCCTGCCACTTCCTGTACCTTCTTTTGCCCTCTGCATGAATGGGTGTTTGGCATTTTAATCCTCCCCAGTGCATTCTAATCCACTAAGTGGACAGTCAGGTGTATGGGAGGCAAGAAGGAGGAGAGCACAGGGGGCAGACAAACCTGGACCTGCCCCAGCCAGGGGAAATGCTTCCCTCCCTCAGCTGTGCCCACTGGTGCTGCAGCAGTCATGAAGAGGTGTTTATCACCTGGCTCCAACCTGCAGTAGTAAGAGAGGGCTGGGGAGTCTTCTCTCCCCAGGGCAGCCTGCGTCCTGAACCCCATATCCCCAATTCCACCCCGGAGGAATTATTTTAATGAAGCATGGACATTTTCATTTTATTTTCCACAAAACAAGAATTAATTGAATTAAGGACCCAAGCAATGCCAGGTAAATCTTAGAGTACTGCAATAAATATGTAAAGCCTTAAAGAGATACTTAAGACAGCATCTTTAGCTCAGATTCTGGCCTTAGATTCACTTGATGACTTCCAACAAAGTGACATGAGTCTATCTTCTGGCAGAATTTACCACTCCCCCTTCTATATTTGTAAAGAATTCATTGGCTCCTTCTGTATATTTCTTGCTTGATCTATTTTTATACATGTTAAAATAGTCACTAATGCCTTTACACTTGGAGGCAAGATACAGATGGACATGAACATGTCTTTGAGAGATTAAAAAGCATCCTTTTATGTTGGTTTCTCTAGTAGCCTCATATAGTGTAATATGGGAAGCATAAAGAATATGGGATGAAACCCTGGATGATTCAATGGCTAGAGCCCTGCGGATCTGTGGATATCCATTTTATATCCACAAGTATGCACATCCATAAATGGAAATGTGGATATCCACAACTCATTTTTGCAGCTGTGGGTGAAGATGTTTATACAAGTTTTATATGTACAAACCTGCAAAGATCTCGTTTGCAGAGATCTCGTTTATAAATGTGGGTATCTGCATCCACAGATGTGGATACAGATATCTGCAGCTCATTTTTGTGGATACAGATGCAGATACAAATTTTGTATTCACGCAGGGCTCTACCAATGGCAGTACCATTGAGCATTATGGGTTTTGCATGGGATTTAAAGGACAAAACTAAACTTTAAACTCTTCACTTTGCAAAGCTTCCTTGTGTATGTCCATTTTTCTAGTGTACCTTGTGATAACACTTGGCAGGAGCCATAACATGTTGTGCTAATAGAATCGGACTGGATGAGATGCCAATGCAAAATTGGCTTTGCTGGCAGAGTATTAGTAGATAAAGGGAATTTTCACATGTTTTCTGTTAGCTAACACGACAGCTCCAGCCAGGGCACTTTCTTTATTTAAACATTAATCTCTAACTGAGCTGATTACCTGGCAATTCTCTTGTTCAGAGGTAGAGACAGAATGTGGTGCTCTCTCTGCTGAAAAGTTGTACTTCACTGTTTCTCTCAGCTACAGACTGTTAAAGCAAGTGCCCATCCCTTACTCTGGTGTTTTATGGGAAGTGTTTTTCTTAAATAATTTGCAGGAAAAAACTGTTTCTAGTAAATAGACCAGACTGCTTGAAACATAAATCATGCCCAGGGAACAAAACTGCCTCTTTTGGAATTTTGTCAATGGAGGAAGGAACTTTTAAGAGGGAATTTTTGCAATTACAAATACAGAGGCAGTGTGAGCCAGTGGCGAGGGCAGCAGATTGTGATTCAGGACATGTGGTTCCTGGTCCTGATTCTGACGCTGCTGAGTAGGCTGGGCAAGTCTGTCTCTGTGTTTCCTCTCCAATCCTTTTTCAGTGTTGTCTATTTAGATTACAATAGCTGGGACAACTATGTGCTTCTACATCTTTTTCATGCACCAATGCATGTGCAAATGTTCACTACCACTGAAAAAAAAACCTTAGCTTTGGGCACTCTGGTAATCATCCAGGCACTATTTAAATCTGTCCTGAGTTGCTGCTCAAGTGCACAGTTACAAGGAAATGTGACTGCTGGGTACAGTAAAATAATATAAAATATATACATGGATTAGCAAAAAATGTTAAAAATGTTTATCTATCTGTAGATGTATATCTAGAAGAAAACTTAATATGAGGACAGCACTGTCCTTTAGCTGGATAAAAGTTATGTTCCTGCTCTTTGGAGCAGTAATCAGATTATGAAGGCAAAAGATAATGGACAAGAACATAAAAAAATACCAGATGTAAGAAAGGAGAAAGGAAAAATAAATATCAAGAGGTTGGAAACAATAAACCTTTTGTTGGGATAAATATAACACCAGGATCACAAAAGTGAAGTGTTTCTCAGATGAGCTGTTCAAATGCTAGACTAAAACTTATGAAGCAGGAAAGATCACACTTTTTTATTACCCTCTTTCTAATTATCTAAAAATAGGAGAGAAATGGGGAAAACAAGAATTTTTTTTAAGGGATTAGAGCAATTGCAGCTCCACTATAATGGAACAGAAGAGATTAAAGAATTGACAATGTCAGAAAAAACTGAAACTAGAATATCAACTGACCCATGTAGGACAGGGTTCAGTGGAGCAGGTGGTAGGACATCACAACTGAATAATCGATTTAACTTCATCCAGGAGTCAACATGGAAACTTGTAGCAGGGCCTGGCTACCTGGTTCGGTGGCATGGACAAATAAATACAAGCACTAAGAAGTTGATGATGGTAATGAACAAAAGAATTATGGCAACTGCCAGACTGGGTATCAGTGAAAAAAGGTGGTCCTGGTCTTTCCAGTTCTATCTGTTAGATTTGCCTGTTACTTTGGGTTATTAGGGTTACTCTTCTGGGAGGAGAGATTGATAATTCTATCAGTATGCTACTGGTGTTACTTCTGTTCTCATATGGAACTTTACTTCTCTCTTCCGCCAGTTCCCTCCCAATGGAGCTGTCCTGCAGGATCTACGTTCCCCAGTCCTGGGTTCTTCCCACCCTAGTATCAAATGAACACACACACTTATGCCCACTACCACAGCACGTCTGAGAAGACTGGTTAATCAGCACTCACAAGCTGACCCCTTATATGTCCCTGAAGTCAGTGCCAAGCTGTGACCTTCATGTGCCCTTGGACTCAGTGGGCTGGGTCAAACATCACTTTAAGCTGCCAACCTCATACACCCTCCAGGTTCAGCACCTCCTTATCCCCACTTTCACGCCAAAACCATTCTGCTAGTAACCCACTGGATGAGCAAACCCCACAGGAGTTTTGGGCACTACAGGGATCTTTAACTAGGTACAAAGAATGTTATTGCAGAATGAATGGGGAAGCCAAAAAAACACCCCCAAGGCGGGAGGAGGAGAGAAAAGCAGCCAGCTTAACCATGAAAGTTATTTATTTCTTGGTAGTAACCATAAAAGGGCACCCAAGCAAACAAAACAGTTACAATATTAAATCTAACTTAATTCTGATTACAAATGTTAGAACTAGTGAACCATGACTGATGACATAAGGCAGGGTCAGGTGGCTATACCTAGAGTGGGAGGAGACAGAGATCTCACCACTCTGGGTACGTCTAGACTACATGCCTCTGGCGACAGAGGCATGTAGATTAGGCTACCCGGCATAGAAAAATGAAGTGGCGATTTAAATAATCGCCGCTTCATTTAAATTTAAATGGCTGCTGCGCTGAGCTGATCAGCTGTTTGTCGGCTCAGCGCGGTAGTCTGGACGCTCCGCAGTCGAGATCAAAGGCATTTGTCGACCTCCCCGGTATGCTTCGTGGGATGAGGTTTACCGGGGAGGTCGACAAATGCCTTTGATGTCGACCGCGGAGCGTCCAGACTACCACGCTGAGCTGACAAACAGCTGATCGGCTCAGCGCGGCAGCCATTTAAATTTAAATGAAGCGGCGATTATTTAAATCGCCACTTCATTTTCCTATGCCGGGTAGCCTAATCTACATGCCTCTGTCGCCAGAGGCATGTAGTCTAGACATACCCTTTGTGAAGCTTGAACTGATCAGGGTTCCCAGGTGGTGATGGGAACTGGAGTCCACAGTTTTGGAGACAGGCAGAGCAGAGTCCCCAGCACAATCAGTCAGAAGAAGATGAAGTCCCAATGGAACTGATGCAGAATTTAGATCCAGAACACTTTATTTGAGCGTGGGTATGGGGGTCTGTAGGGAAATGACAGTGGTTCAAGAAGGAACAATAGATTTGTTTATGGGTAAATGGATGGTTCAAGGGAGTATTCTAAAGTTGTTTTGTTTAAGCTACAGGTGGTATACCTTTGAGGGAGCTCATAACGCACTTAGGCAATTTCGGTATTTTGAATACCAATAAAGAATTTATTACTAAAATTGGTCTGATAATTACTGATCTGGTGTGGGCAGATGTGAGAAGAGTTTTCCCATCAGGCAATGCTTTCCTGCTTTCTGTGTCCCAGAGTTCAGTGCACTTCTTGCTTTGAAATCTCTGTTTTCCATTTTGTATGTTAATGAAAATGTCTTTCTGTCCCATCTTTGATGCAAATGGGGCTAGGGGTGTTTCCTTAATCCTATAGCCCTTGTCTGGAGAGGGTGTGGGTCTGTCTTCCCCTGCCTTTTCAGCTTTGGTTCAAACAGAGGCTGAGAAGACTGGGGGTCTTCCATGAGTACTATGCCCTGGCTCCCCAAGAACACAGAGCTGGTAGGTAATATGTCTATAAAGTAATGAAGATAAGAGCTGTCCGGTTTTATGCGATGCATGATTCACAGTTGAGGAGTTAATAGCTCTGGGCAGTTTTGAAGAGCATTTTATCCATTAATTATCAAGAGAGAATATTAGGGAGCCTGAGATTCCCCTTAGCTACCTCTATAACCTACCATGTGGTTATTCCTCTTGGGATAAGGTACAGAATATGGAAGGGGTAACAGTCAGTCATTCCTGACAAACTGCAGTCAGGCCAGAAGCTCTGGAGACCTTGTTTCCCAAATATTTTTCCATACCATGGAAGAGCAGGGGACAATCCACTGCTACCAGGAAACCACACGTCTATAGCTCTTGCCTCCATTGATCTCAGAGTACTTTACAAAGGAGGTCAGTACTAGGGATGTGAAAAGTTAAATGGTTAACTGGTTGCCTGGTAAGCATTAGCCTCACCTGCATACTTACTGGGATAACCAGTTAACCAGAGGGCTGGACCAGCAGAACCTAAGGTGGACCCAGCCAGCTGGATCCTAGCAGCAGCGGGGCCTGCCGGGGCTGAAGTAATCTCCCACCTGCCACATGCTGGGTGGCAGGACCTAGGCCATGGTTACTCCTGCTTGGAGCAGGTCCCACCGTGAGACCCCAGCCGCTCTGCACCTGCCCTCAGTTAACTGGTTAACCAATTTAAATCATATTGTTTAGCTGATTAACATTTTAAATTGGTATTTACATCCCTTGTCAGTACCACTATTCCCATTGTACAGATGGGGAAATTGTAGCCCGATCTAAGATCATGTTTACATTCTAATTACCCATCTTTAGGGTTGACAGGTTCTTTCTCCCAGGATCAGACCCAGTATTCAATTATATTGTGATTGGGAACCCTAATGTGCATGGTCGCAACACCCACACTATAGAAATTCTTTTATATTTACAATATTTATAGTTTATTAACACGGTTAGCACAGTCACAAACACCCCAATTTCATAAGACTGGGAATGCACATCCATATTTCCTTACCATACACTTACATCATTCCTTCTAGAACAATCTTAGGTGTTAGCCCATCATCTCGCTCATTATCTTCACCTTCCCCATCACCAGGGGCCATCATTCTGGCCCTTCCAAGGACTACATCTTCTCCTCCCTCTCGCCCCTAGGCTGCGGTCCCCACTTTTATACTAAGTGACGCTGACATTGACATATTTGGTGTATATTCAGCAGGGGATGTTTCTAATGTTGAAGTGTTCTTTTTCTATTGGTCAATGTATCATTGTTCTCAACTTATTATCATATATGTCAATTCGTTGCCATGGGCCTTTGTAGTCATCTATCGCAACCTGTGTCCTGATTACTTAACTCAGCCTGAACCAATTATTTTAGGACTTTTATATAATAATGCATCTGCTGAGTCTGAGGGTAATTTTCCTATCATCCTGTGTGGGTGAAAGGTCCAGACCTAAGTTCCCCTTTTCAATACCGGGAAACCATAAATAAGCTATGACTGGTATCTGGGTGAGACCATGTCTTAACCACGGAAGTCTGCTAACCTTAGCTTCTGCTGATCTTGCAAATGGTCTGTTACAGCATGGACAAAAGATAAAATATAACCCCATATTACTTGACCTGGACTGTGAGCTTATGTATGTTCTTTCATTCAAGTGCAACCCTGCCCTCATGCAGACATGGCACTCATTGGAAAGTGTATTCAGAGGCTGAACAGTTTTGTAATACCCTAGAGCAGGAATCACTGCACTGCAGGGGAACCTGATTCGCCAAACAGCCCTTGGGTTCACTGTACTGCACCCATGCTGCTCCTACGCCTAATGGCATCTGGACTGCCACACAGCCCAGTCAGTGCACAGCACCAGCAGGCTTGTGGTTAAGTGTGGGGGAAGGCAAGCAGCATATGCCCACAGACAGGTACAAGCAGTAGGACCACTAATTTGGGGCTCTTGCTAGACTCTTATATACAAATATGTCCTGGCCCCAGCTAAGAAAGGGCACGGACCTGTACCCAGGGGGTCTAAGGTTTTCAGGTGTCCGGTTTTCACACAGACAGTCCAGTATTCATAGCCCCGTCTGGTAAAAAAAAAACAGAAAATACTGGACATTCTTCCCCTGGCACATCTGGCAGCGGGAGCGAGGAGCATGGCGATTTTTAAAGTTTGCTCAACAACTTTGGTCCCCTGTTCCCCTGTTTTTTTGGGAGGGGGGTTGTCAATAATTTTTTTTCCTGCCAGGTTCAGGATTTTTTGTGAAAGCATCTGACAACGCTAGTGGGTCAATGGCAAAGCCCCTTTCTCCCCAACAAGAAGTTGAGTGCTGCTATGCTAGTATTAACAGGCCTTCACAAATTGCTATGGGCAGACATAAGGCCTAGTGTATTACACTTGAACGCAGACATCAGTCAAGCTAACACAAAGGGCCTGCAGGAATGCTGAGAGCAGCTTTACAACACCTCTGGCCAGGTATGTCACCCCCTAGTTGCTCCAATCTGAGGCACTGGGCAGGCAGGGCATATTGTGCTGCAGAACAGCCTTTATCAAATTTCTTATATTACACCTCTTAACTATTACCCAATTAATCTAAATTAACACAACCATGTTATTAGCAGGATAGGCAAGTAACTTGATAGGCTACGAATTGGAAGCACAAAAGGGATGAAGTGACTTGCCCCACATCACCCAATGGATGTTGACAAGTAACTGTATTTGGGTATGTCTACACTACAGTGTTATTTCAAAATATCTTATTTCAAAATAGTTATTTTGAAATAGCTTATTTCGAAATAATGGATCTACACCCAAAATGCATTTCGAAATAGCATTTTGCTATTTCGAAATAGCGCGTCCACACTGAGTGGACTCTGAATCGCATTTAAGGCTGCCCAGTTCCGGCAGGGCACCAGGTCAGGACTTACTGTGGGGCTGCTGCCTGAGGCTATCTGAGATCTGTGCTTAAAGGGACATCCCCCCCGCCCCCCGACAGCCAGTTCTCAGGTCTCCCTGCTTGCTTCCCTACCTCGATGAGGGACAGCAAAGCATTTTGTCTCTGCGTGCTCTGGTTGCCTCACTCAGGACACCACAGCACTCTGCAACATGGAGCCAGAGCTGCCCCTGGGCACTCTGGTGCTTCTCCTGGATGCGTTGCTGTGAGCCTGGCTGCACTTTCTGCAGGCTGCCATCCGGGAGGTCCATCGGGGGCTGTCAGTATCCAGGAGGCCCTGCAGGGGAGCTTCCACTCTGAGGAGCACTAAGAGCCTCCCTGGTCTGCCCCACTGGGGGCTTGTGCCTCATTCCTCCCTCAGGTCCTTCCACTTACCCCTCCCTAACTCCTCTTCCTGATGTCAAATAAAATACACGTATTTTCATGAACACAAACTCTCTTTATTTAACAAAACTGGGGGGAGGGAATGAAACTCTGGTGAGATTGGGGAAAGGAGGCGGGAGAGGGGAGAAGAGAGGGTGGGAGAGGGGAGGGGGAAACCTGGGAGGAGGGAGCTGGAAGGGAGAAGCAAGGGGAAGAAGGGGGAGGGGAAGCTCAGGGCTCAGGGTTGGGGGGGTCTCACCGAAACAACTTGATTTTCATGCAAACCTGCTCCTGGGTTCACGTGTGGCCTTTGGTGGCCAGGCTGTCAGCTATCCTGCCATAGACGGCCGCATTCCTCCGTCTAGAGAGGAGATCATGGACGTTGGGGGCATCCCACTCCCCCCAAACCTGAATAAGGTCCATGATCTCCACCCTGGACCAGAAAGGCGCCCACCTTCTCCGGGCCCTGGCAGGCTCCTGGGAGCTGGCAGACTGCTCCTGGGGAGCGGTGGAGGGCTGGCTGCCAGTGGCTTGCTGGCTCATGTTTTGGGGCCACTGGGTCAGGGGCAGTGATTGCTGGCTCTGGGCTGGCAGGCTTGGAGCTGGCACAGGCACTGTGGCCAGAGTCTACCCCTTTAAGGGCTCCAGGGAGAGGGTGAAGGAGAGAAGTGTTCTTGGTTGAGGCCGGAGTGGCCACCAGGGCACCCTGGGAAGGCTGGAGGCTCCCTATTTCGATATAAGTGTCTACACAGCACTTAATTCGAAATAGCTATTTTGAATTTGGCATTATTCCTTGTAGAATGAGGTTTACCAAATTCAAAATAAGCGCTCCGCTATTTCGAATTGATTTTGAAATAGCGGTTTGGCTGTGTAGACGCTAGGAAAGTTATTTCGAAATAAGGGCTGTTATTTCGAAATAATTTTGCTGTGTAAACATCCCCTGAGATGCACAATAGCTACATTTTTGGTACAACTCTCCCTAGCTGAAATTCTGCTTTCCATTACACAGATACTACCATTGATTTCATGGGATTTCTCCAAATAAACACTGGTATAACAGTGACAAAAATGTGTCTCTTATTGCTGTTTTTTTTAAAGATCCAGTGACATTTTTTTTTGAAAAAAGGTGATGAAAAGTGGACTTTTTTTCCTTTTTTTAATTTATGTTGCAGTGCTTAGGTTTTCAATAAAAAAAAATGAATAAAATAAAAACACACAAAAAAACCCAGAAACAAATGTTGGGTTTTGATAATAAAAAAAAGAGTTTGGTTTATGATTTTCAAAAATGAATGATTTTTTTGTTTTTTAATATAAAAACCAAAAATCTGTATTAAAAATTAGAAATTATTTTTTCCACAGCAAGTACTTACCAACCGGCTCTATTTTTTCATAGTTTTTACTCTCACTCATAAAGAATGTTTACTAAAAGATTATCACTGGGGGCATTGTATCGAAGAGGCATTCCCAATTGGCTTTTGCGCTACCAAAAGCTTGATTTTGCCACTTGGCTTCAGTATCCATGAACTCTGAGGCATTTCTTTTTCATTCTGGGACATCTGATGTTGACGAGGATGTACGTGCCTCTCACTGACAAGTGTAAGATAACAAACAATGAAAATAGATTTCCATCATGATGCAAGGAGATGAAGGCCTTATAAAATTCATATAGGGTGTGTGTGTGAGAGAGAAAAAGATTTCCCCATCAAATAAAAATGTACCAAAATGTATAGGAAAGAGCAATCTCTACTATAGAACTGTTATCTAAGAAGAATTGTGTTCTGTTTGAACAATTCTGATTTGATGTTACTTCTTCCTGGATCAATTAGAAAAGTGCTTTCATAGGAGCTTGATTAATTATTTTCAAAGCGGCTTTTGAAAAGCTCTTCAATTAATCACAGCTAACCTTAGAGCTTGCCAATTAAGGTGTACTGCATTGCTCAGCTTACTTTCCACAGTCTCCTCAAATTTCTACCCTATGATGAGCAATCTCAGCCAATTGTATTGATTTTTGCCAACTAATGAGATAAAAAACAAACAAAAACCCCTCCAACTCGTTCACATTTGTGGTGCACATCCAATATTTATGAGCAGTTCGGCACTGGACCAAGAGATAGAAGCTTGTACAAGAGACTTTTATTCGTGGGGGCAACTCCAATTGATAAATAGTTGTATTTAAAAGGCATTTATCCTACTAAAAATTCACTATGGAATGGTCCATCAGCAGAACCATGCACTTGTTCACTGCTTGTTTGATACCCAAACCAATAGAGCAAGATCTGCAGTATAAGTAAGTCTCTTTCCTGTAGGATAGTTCAGTAGTTCCTACAGGAAATTCACTTTGGTGCAGAAATGCCAGTGCAAAACTTTCAGACTCCCATGTAAGTGGCACAGAAAGGCTGAAGCTAGCAAAGCAGCCCATAAAATAAAATTGTGGGCATGGAGCTCCCTGACTTTGAGTCAGGGAGATAAAATCTATCTCTATACTTTGCCTGCACAAAATCCACCTATTCAAAGTGGTGAAGGCCTACCTGCAGGTTAGAAGCACTGGGCTATATGCTGGCTTTGCTCTAGGCTTTCTGTGTCATTTATAAAATGGGGAGGATGCCAAACTCCCAGTTGGTCCGTGTAACCTGGGGTAGATTTACATGCAGAGAATTACTATATTTTTCTATTTAGATTTATTTCTGCCTCTTTGGGTAGATTTGGGAGTGACACGTATGCTCAGTGTATCCCTCCCTTTGTTTAATAGCACCCTGAACTACTGGTTGATTCCAGTTCAGGGGAATGTGCTTTTGTGTGACCTGGATGATGTCTGAGCTTCACAAACCATCCTCTGGATAACAGTAATGCATAGCTGAGATTCTTTCTCTTTTAGCGTTACTCAGAATAGCTCTATACATACTTCAAGTGCGCTCCATGACCCCACATTGTTTTATTGGGAAAGATGTGGTTCATGCATGCCTTTCTAATTGAGTATACGATATGACTGGGATCCCTATCATTGGCCACTGTTGGAAGACAGGACACTGGACTAGATGGACCTTTAGTCTGACCCATTATGGTCTTTCTTACATTCTTATCACTGAAGGTGTTTAAGAACAAGCTGGGCAAACACCCTTGAGGGATAATTTGGATTTACTTAATCCTTGCTCAGCACAGGGAGCTGGAATAGCTGGCCTCTCAATCTCTCTTCCAGTCCCACATTTGTATGATTCTATCAGGGGGCTAGACTGGATGATGTCCTGAGGTCCCTTCTAGTTCTGTGATTCTATGATTGAAGGTTCTCATCTGAGAGTGAGTGGACATATGTTCAGAATGCAGAGCTGTGAGCCTTAGCCCAATCTAAAAACATGCTTTGTAACTTTCATGCATATTTGTCATATTTTTTATCAGCAAGCACAGGTCAACTGGGATCTGGAGCCCACAAATTAAATAAATTTATACCCATGGTGGCCCTTGGTAGATAAAAGTCCCGTCCGTCACAGATGAGCCACACAAAGCTGTGACTTCATCCTTCCTTCTTTAATGGATCTCCAAGCCAAGATAACAGATGCAAAATGACTTCTCTTTCTCATTAACCACAAAGCAATGAATAAAGAAGAGTCCAGCAGGTTAATACAAGGAGCCACACATTTCAGGAATTTTTCATTATACTCCATCTGAAGATATCTAAACAAATTTATTTTCTAATTTACTTAATACAAATGAACCAACAAATATTTGTCAGGTTAAATTTTCTTTAACTGAACAAATGTTTTCCCCAGCTAAGTGTAATGACGAATGATACAGAACATACATTTTGATTTTAAGAAAATATATTTGATGTAAAAATTTCTTGGTTATTTTGTAATAATATTTTGTAACAGAAGAGATAGATAGATAGATATAACTAGAACTATATAAATTAAATATGAAGGGCTGAAATCTGGCATTGTAACCTGTCCATTCCACCTTTATGCTGATAGAGTGGATTGAACTTGGGATCTCCAATATTAAAAAATCCTGAGCTTTTTACCAGTTAAAACAAAAAAAAGTCTTTTAGGGGAGAGTAGTATCAGACTCCTAAATCTATCATGTGATCCTGCCAACAGAGAGAGACGAAATTGAGGTTAAGACCCCACATTACTTACACACCTGCAACCCCATTAAAAACAGTGGGATTACATTGGTTTAAGTGATTTACACTGATCCAATTTCCACCGAAGACTGTGGCATTGCTCTGATTTTTACAAGAGTAACTAAGATCGGACTCTGACTCAAAGGATCTGCTTGTAAATTATCCATGTCAAATATAGCATTGAAAGCTGTGTCAAGTAAAGATGCAGTCCACTGTCAGTCACTATTGATTTTGTTCATTTTGTTAAAAGTAGGGTGCTTTGTTAGCTACCCCACAGAAAACAAAAGCACAAAAGAATAAGTTGTGTGCACTGATCCCACATTGATTAGACACTGTTGACAAAAGGTAAAGGAATTCAAAATGCTCAATTTTACAGTGTCTTTCTCATGTATCCTCGCTGTTATAGCCAGTCACTGCACTTTCGCATCTGGCCTGTGTTTTCTTTCTCTTTAGTACAGTTATATTCAGTTGTCCCTTTTGCAGGGAATAAGGATGGATCAATAAAGCTATCTCAGATGGCTGGGATTAATTTTTCCATGGGATCAGGTTGTATGTTATTTTCCATGAAGCACAGCAGTGAATATTATTTTCTTTTTTTCTACCACCCTGTCTCCTGACCATCTCTATTGAATGGATTACTTTTGGATTTTCTAAGCACCGAGGAGAGATTGGGTCAGCAGGCTTCCACATGTGTAAACTATTCTGCGTGCAAACTGTGCTATTTAGGGAACACTTGGTTTTCTTTGCCAGTTTTTCAAGCTGTATTGGAGAAAGATTGATGAGAAACTTAGGATATATACTTCTCTGCCTCGACAAGTGAGAGCTGCAGTAACAAATGGTGAAGCAGTTAAAGTCTCCATTGAAGTTTTCTGTGACTATATTATTTGTTTGTATTTCTGTAGTGTTTAGGAATACCAGTCCAGGATTAGGGCCTCATTTTGCTAGGCACTGTAAAAGCAAATAACGAAGAATCATAGACTCTAGTCTATGATTAGGGCTGCAATATTAATATTATTAGAATATTAGGGCTGGAAGGGATCTCGAGAGGTTATCAAGTCCAGTCCCTTGCCCTCACAGTAGGGCCAAGTACCATCTAGATCAGTGCTTCTCAAAATGGTCCATGAAACCACTTTGAGAAACCTGTTAACTGGCCCCTCTGGTATGTTTGCTTACCGGCGCCATGGCCACAGAGCCTCATTCACCATTTTCAGCCAATGAGAGCCACGAGGCTCCATGGCCAGGTGCTGGTAAGCAAACACATTGGAACAGGTTTCTCAAACTGGTTTTGCACACCACTTTGGGAAGTACTGATCTAGATCATCCTTGACCACAGTTTATCTAGCCTGCTCTTAAATATCTCAACCTCCCTGGGCAATTAATTCCAGCGCTTAACTAACCTGACAGTTAGGAAGTTTTTTTCCTAATGACCAAGCTAAACCTACCTTGCTGCAATTGAAACCCATTCCTTCTTGTGCTATCCTCATAGGTTAAGGTGAATAATTTTTCACTCTCCTCCTTGTAACACCCTTTCTGGCACTTGAAAGCTATTATCATGTCCCCTCTCAGTGTTCTCTTTTCCCAACTGAACAAATCAGTTCTTTCAGTTTGCCTGCATAAGTCTTGTTTTCTAGACTGTTAATAATTTTTTTTGTTTTTCTCTAGATCTTCTCCAATTTCTCAACATTTTTCCTGATATGTGGTTCCCAGAACTGGACACAATGCTCCAGCTGAGGCCTAATCAGCACAGAGTGGAGTGGAAGAACTAGTTCTCATGTCTTGCTCACAACACTTTTGTTAATACATCCCAGAATGAGGGTTATTTTTTTATGAGACAGTGTCATACTATGGTCCACTATGACCCCTAGATCTCTTTCTGCAATACTCCTTCCTAGACAGTCATTTCTCATTTTGTATGTGTGCAACTGATTGTTCCTCCCTAAGTGGAGATTGCTTTGCACTTGTCCTTATTAAACTTCATCCTATTATACGGTCTCACATGATCTTCTTATCAATAAACTAGGCAAATACAACTTAGGTGGGGCTACTATAAGGTGGGTGCTTAACTGGCTGAATAACCATTCTCAGAGAGTAGTATTAATGGTTCACAATCCTGCTGGAAGGGCATAACAAGTGGGGTTCCACAGGGGTCCGTTTTGGGACTGGTTCTGTTCAATATCTTCATCAACGATTTAGATATTGGCATAGAGAATATGCTTATTAAGTTTGCAGATGATACCAAGGTGGGAGGGGCTGCAACTGCTTTGGAGGATAGGGTCATAATTCAAAATGATCTGGACAAACTGGAGAAATGGTGTGAGGTAAATAGGATGAAGTTTAATAAGGACAAATGCAAAGTACTCCACTTAGGAAGGAACAATCAGTTTCACCCATATAAAATGGGAAGCGACTGTCTAGGAAGGAGTGCTGCAGAAAGAGATCTAGGGGTCATAGCGGACCACAAGCTAAATATGAGTCAACAGTGTGATGATGTTGCAAAAAAAGGAAACATGATTCTGGGATGCATTAACAGGAGTGTTTATGAACAAGACACAAGAAGTCATTCTTCTGCTCAACTCTGCACTGATTAGGCTTCAGTTGGAGTATTGTGTCCAGTTCTGGACACCACATTTCAAGAAAGATGTGGAGAAATTGGAGAAGGTCCAGAGAAGAGCAACAAGAATGATTAAAGGTCTAGAGAACATGACCCATGAAGGAAGACTGAAAGAACTGGGCTTGTTTAGTTTGGAAAGGAAAAGACTGAGAGGAGACATGATAGCGGTTTTCAGGTATCTAAAAGGGTGTCACAAGGAGGAGGGAGAAAACTTGTTCTCCTTGGCCTATGAGGATAGGTCAAGAAGCAATGGGTTTAAACTGCAGCAAGGGAGGTTTAGGTTGGACATTAGGAAAAACTTCCCAATTGTCATGGTGGTTGAGCACTGGAATAAGTTGCCTAGGGAGGTTGTGGAATCTCCATCTCTGGAGATATTTAAGAACAGGTTAGATAGACCTAACAGGGATCTATCAGGGATGATCTAGACGGTACTGGGTCCTGCTGTGAGGGCAGGGGACTGGACTCGATGATCTCTCGAGGTTCCTTCCAATTCTAGTGTTTTATGATTCTATTTACCTCAGATCATTTCTCCAGTTTGGCCAGATCATTTTGAATTATAACCCTATCCTCCAAAACATTTGCCACCCCTTCCGGCTTGGTATCATCCACAAACTCTATGTGCATACTCTCTATGCTGTTATATAAATCATTGATGAAGGTAATGAACAGAACTGGTCCCCAAACTGATCCCTGCAGAACCCTACTTATTATGCCCTTCCAACATTATTGTGAACCATTGAAAACTACACTCTGACTGTGTCTAGGCTGGCCAGTTTTTCCAGAAAATCAGCCGCTTTTCCGGAAAAACTTGCCAGCTGTCTAGACTGGCCGCTTGAATTTCCACAAGAACACTGACGATCTCATGTATGATTGTCAGTGTTCTTGTGGAAATACTATGCTGCTCCCGTTCGGGCAAAAGCCCTCTTGCGCAAATGCTTTTGCGCAAGAGGGCCAGTGTAGACAAAGTGGTATTGTTTTGCGCAAAAAAGCCCCGATGGCTAAAATAGCGATCGGGGCTTTCTTGCGCAAAAGAGCGTCTAGATTGGCCAGGGACGCTTTTCCGCAAAAGCACTTTTTGCGGAAAAGCGTCCGTGCCAATCTAGACGCTCTGTTCCGAAAATGCTTTTAACGGAAAACTTTTCCGTTAAAAGCATTTCCAGAAAATCATGCCAATCTAGACACAGCCTCTGAGAATAGTTATCCAATAGTTATTTCCCTAGTTTCTTGATAAGGTTATGTGAGACTGTATCAAATGCTTTATTAAAGTCTAAGTATACTATGTGTACCACTTCCCCCTTATCCACAAGGCTTGTTATCCTAGCAAAGAAAGTTATCAGATTGGTTTGACATTATTTGTTCCTTACAAATCCATGCTGTCTTTTACTTATTACCTTACTATATTCCAGATGTTTGCAAACTGATTCCTTAATTATTTACTCCATAATATTTTCTGGCACAGAAGTTAAGCTGATTGGTCTGAAGTTTCCTGGGTTATTCTTATTTCCCTTTTTATAGATGGGCACTATATTTGCCCTTTTCAAGTTTTCTGGAATCTCTCCTGTCTTCCATGACTTTTCAAAGATGAAAGTTAATGGCTCAGATATGTCTTCATTCAGCTCCTTGAGTATTATAGGATGCATTTAATCAGGCCCTGATGACTTGAAGACATCTAATTTTCCTATGCAATTTTTAACATGTTTTTTCCCTATTTTAACATCTGGAAGATAGCTCTTGCCCCAGAGGGGTCACGCTCTACAGTGTATAACTGGAATGAAATATGGTGTGGTATTATAGCAGGTTCAACTTTCCTTTTATTTGAAGGTCTGATTTTTTTTCCCTTGCCCCACTGGGTAATCTTGATCTCTCAACTGATTGATATCCCATGAGAATTGAAAATTTGGGGCTCCCTCTAAGCAGTGGCCTAGGGACACAACTCTCCTACCACCAAAAAAAGAAAATTATGAGTCATGGTTTATATCTGAAAAGACATCTGATTAAAAAGGCTGACTAGTCAATGCAGCCGTGTGGACAACTTTGCAGCTGCCGCACAGGCATGAGCAGAAATGCAGAGGCAGCATAATAAGCCAGCTCAAAAGTCCACTCCGGACCCATTTGATAATACTTGGAAAGGACATTCCAGAGTTATGTATTTTGATGCTGTAACTGCATTCAACATACTTACCCGCAGTTACTGTCTCCTCTGCCACATTAGATGGTGGAGAGCAAAGGAGCATTTCTCAGCAGAAGCAAGGGATCAATATTCATGGCTGATCTCCTGCTGAAGTTTGCAGCTGGCAATGATCTGGAATTCACAAGCAGAGGCTGTAAGACTTTGAGGCTGGGTGACCGGATAGACTAGGTACAAAGCCCAGTGAAAAGAGCAGAGTAGAAGTGCTCCAGGCAAGCTAGAGTGGCTGCTTCCCTGCAGCCAGTCAGGGCCCAGCAAGCTAATATAAAGAAGCAGCTGGGCCAGGCCTTGTCAGTTCCTCCTTGGAACTCAAACCAGGGAGACTCAGGGACAGATGGACAGGACAAACAGAAGGACTGACTGACTGACTGGGAACACAGAAGTACCTTGGACAGATCAGTGTGTAGGGTACAGGCCCTACTGAAGCCCAGGTCTGGTGACTGAAGACCGAGTGTGGCTGGTAAGGAGAAATTCAGAACCCTGAACAGGATCTTGTGAAGACTTTGAGATAAAGCCCTGAAAGAAGGCAAGGGAGGAACAGATCCTTGGGGAAGTGGCACAGGGAGCGAGTAGCAGTGGACAGTAAGGACTAACACTTAGCAGGCAACTGCTAATTATAGGATCTTTGGGCCAGACCCAGAGAAGTGAGTGGGTCTGGGTCCTCCCCCCCAGTCCACCCAGTAGCTCCTCAAGGGGGCAGGAAACAAGCCTTGGTCCTGGGCAATCCAGAAGAAAGGACATCTGGGTTACCCTGCACTCCCAGAGCCACTGGAGTAGAAATTTGTGGGTACACATCCTTGGCCAGAAAGGGGCACTCAAAAGAGGCTGAGCCCTTTACAGGCTCAGTACCTGCTGAAGAATTCAGAATCCCTGAAGTAAAGCCCAGCCCTTAAGCTTCCCCATGAAACTGTTGCAGAAGTAGAACCAAGATTTCCCAATGAGTTTTGTGGCATTGTGACAAATAGCGGACCCAAAAGGCCATCCGTGGTTTTGGCATTGGTGGTAGCAACTATTTATTGAATACATTCCATCTCTATAGCATCTTTCACCTGAAGATCTTCAAGCACTGTGTAAACAGCATTCACTAAATAGGTCTGATCACATTCCTATGCTGTTATACTTGCTGTTGTACTTATTTTACAACTGGGGAAATTGAGGTATGGAACAATTCAGTGTCTTAGAAAAGCTCTCACAGTCAGACACTGGCAGAATTGGAAACAACTCAGCACACTGACTACCTGTCTCCTGCTCTAATCATGAGATTAAACCTCTTCCCTAAAGAAATAATGTTACAGAACTAATAGTGTTTGTTCAGACTAGACTTTGTGACCTTCTTTTAGCTCCAGTTAATTGATTCCCGGATTACTCTAGTTACCCAGCATGTTTGTCGAATGAGGTAAACATTTGCCGTTTTTACCCTGGAACTCACCTCCATATTCTGGTTCTATCCCTTTAAATAAACACACAATCAGAAGGTATGTTTGGTAATGTAGCAGGTCCTCAGCTGGTTTAGGTGGTTGGTGTGAATAGCAGTAGTAAGTAAGTAAACACTGATTCATGCTGAAAAACTGGAACAGATTATTTTATTTGTCCAATATCTTAAGGATGGTTTCAATCTCCAAAGAAAGGGTTAATGTTTCCAGGAAATAGTTCCCACAGTCATTAACCACGAGGTGAGATCCACCTACCAGAAGAGCACATTGTTGATGTTGGGATGTAATTAAGGAGGGCTGGAGGTGCATCTGGATAGCAGCAAAACTAACTCAATAACAAGAAGATATGTTATTGTAATGGGAGGCAACGTATGAACGTGGGAAAATAAATTCACCTGGACATTTATGATATAATGAGCTACTCTAAGGATTAAAAACTCACAACTTTTCACCCTCATTTTGTTGTCAGACTTGGCAAGCTTTCAGTTTGCAATTTATTATCCTGACCAATTCTCATCACCAAGGAGGTCTGTCTGGCTTGTCCTTGGGGATATTTACATTAACCACAGCTGTTCCTCTTAGGTGTCAGCATAGAGCTGCATTGACAGAGAGAGAGCTCCAGGAGGCATTGTGTTTGGCACTGCCTTTGGCAAGGGGAAGGAGAGGATTATGTTGTCTGAGCAGCTGGTGCTACAGACAACAGCATGACCTTGCCTTCTGTCTTCCCCCTTTGGAGCTTGAGGTGCCTGCACTTGTGTAAGGATCTGTGCAGACAACACCTCTGCCAATAAGTGGTGCTGTCTCATTAGCTTGGCATTTTACCTGCCATGTTCTAGTCAGGCCTTTCATTGCTGTAAGCAAGTATAGTAGTTGTTTCTGGCATCATTTGTGGGGACAGCCCCCTTGTGCAGCAATCATTTTTGATGGGGGTACACTCCAAGAATTTGGAAAGTGGACAAGGGCCACACCCTTCCATGATATTAATGGATGAGATGTGGGGTCTGAGATGGAGGTTGGGTATAGAACAGAGCTCAGGGTAGGACATTGAGGTGTAGGAGGGGATGTGGGATCTGGTAGAGGAAGTGTAGGTGAAGAAGGGAGTTGTAACCTGGAGCAGAGGATTGGAATGTAGGAGGGGGTGCAAGGTCTGGGAGGAGGTATTGGTCAGGGAGAGGATTCTGACTTGGAGGAGGACTGTAAGAGGGGCTGCAGGCTCCAGGAGGGGGTTGTGACCTGGAGTAGGGGTTCAGAGAGTCTGGCTTCTGACCTGGGGCAGGAAGTTGAGGTGAAGGAGGGGGCAGGGTGCCAGGTGCAGACCCTGGCCTGGAGATATTTTCTGGCCAATGGGAGTTGCAAGACTGTGCTGGGGATGGGTGTAGCATATGAAACCCACCCCACCCCACAGAGCCTACCACTCTGTAACTGTCAGTAGCCCTACCAATTGGCCACCTACGTGAATATGAATTTCATGGACAGGGTTAGAGAGAGTCTGTGAGTATGAGTTTGCTTCAGGGGGAGGAGATGGACCTGATTCTTATCTTACTTACACCAGTATAATTCCACTAACTTTCCCCAAGAACGATAACTGAGATCCAAATCAAGACAAAGAAACCCACCAAGTGGGCACAGGGATATTTTCTCCTTTTCCAGAAAAAGCAGTTTGAACATATAACACGCATGCACATCAGCCTCAGTTCCGCAGCAGCAATAGCACGCTGTAGGAGAAAGGGGGCTTCAGCAAGTGAAATGGAAGCAACAGCCACATTAATTTTAATCAGATTCCTAGCCAACTCTATATTTTTTTCTGTCAAAGTTGATTGTCCTTCTGTAAGATTCATTACCCCCCAGAACAATAATACATTCTAGAATAATGCAATTTATTACCCTTGTAAGCTTTTTGAAATTCTCTGGTAGTGAAAAAATGGGCATGGTATGTTTTCAGTAATTGCAGCAGATTGAATATTGACCGTCACAGTCTGTGTTGCTGTCTACACTGCCTCCTATCTTCCTAGCCTCTTGTAAACAGCCAAGGGTTGTGCATGTTTTGGAGCAATGGTTCCTAACCACTGGTCCGCGGACTGGTGCCGGGCTGCGAACCACTGGCTACACACTGCATCACGGCAGGCAGCACACTAGGACTCAGCAGCAGCAGCAGGAGCTGGGGGGAAGCAATCACTGTCTCAGGCCCAACTGCAGGAAATGACTCATAGCTGCTGATCCCTGGGATTCTGGGGCCAGACTCTGGGCTGGATTCCCAATCCCCAGTGGGGGTTGCTGTGGGGCCCCTGGAGCCTGGGCTGCAGCCAGGAGGGGGAATCTCCAGCAAGGTCAGTCCCACTGCTCCCCAGGAGCATCTCCCAGGACAGCACCCCCTGTCTGTCCAGGGCCCTGCCCAGCCCACCCACTACCCCAGGGCAGGCAGTGTTTGGGGGCTAGTAAGAGAAACCCCCTTCCTCTCCCTTCCGTCCTGCCAGGAGTGGGCATCCTAGTGCCTTGGGGCTACAGGGAGAGGTTTTGGCCCCAGGCTGCTGCCAGGGGAGCTGGCTGCAATCCCTGCCTGGGATCCAGGGGAGCTGCCACCAGCTCCCAGAGTGTGTGAGGTGGGGGGAACCAGCCCTGAGGGGGCTCGGGTGGGGGCTAAAGAGTGGTGAGGACAGAAAAGGGGGTAAAGGGGAATAGGGATGTGTGAGGAGGGGGATGCAGGAGATGCTGAAGAGAGGTTGGGGGGATTCAGGGGAGACTTATGGAGCAAATGGGAGGAGGGGAGGGAAACTCTGGGGGGGGTCACAGGGAGGGAAAGGGGGGATGTGGGGAGCGGAGGCTTAGGGGAGACTGTGGGAGCAGGAGCAGCCTGTCTGGGGAAGGGAGAGACACAGGGTAGGGTCTATACAGAAGGAGATGGGGAGATACAATGACAGTTCCTCCACCCCATGGGCCAGGAGGGGGGGGAGGGCAGAGGTGACTGGTGGTAGTATTTGGGGGTATCAGCTCCTATATCCCTGACAAAATTTCAGGTACTAAATAGATTGCCCCAAATGCCCCCGGCTTCTATGAGTGCCCCTCCCTGAGCCCCTCCATCTGAAGGCACCAGTTGCTCCTGGAGGAGGGCTGCCCCACATACCAGAAAGAGGGGAATTCTTTCTGTGCAATTTTTTAGTGTTGTAGATATCTGCAAACTCTGATCTATTAGGACATGTATTGTGTGCGTACAGATGCGATGTACAATAACACGTGACCTCTTAAAATTAATTACCATCTTGGACTGAGCTGTCGATCGACAGATCTCATCTTCTATGACACCGTTGGTGAGTGACTAAACCAATCATTGATTGGCAGAACTGATTACAGATATCACATAAAAAGACGCCAACTGGAGGCATTGTATGTGCTTTTCCTGCAATGCCTGGATATGCTGACTCTCAAAGCAATTAAGAGCCTGTACAATGGTTTGTCTCCAGGACAATCTGTCCTGAACTAGAGTTTCCAGATCATTGGGAGAGATGCCACATTACTTCATATTGACCTTTTAGATGTCTTTATAGCGCTTATACTGACCACCAATAGAGTGCTTTCCAATGAGCAAGCTGGCCAGAGAAGACCATCTTTGGTATCCATGTATCATCCATCCTCATAACATGATCAATGCAGCAGAACTGTTTGTTCATAAGCATTGCTTCCATGTTCATGACACCACACAGCTTAAGAACCTCCGTATGAGGAATTTTGTCCCACCAATTCACGTGGGCAATCTTCCTCAGACAACGCATATGGAACTGATTGAGCTTCAAAACATGGCAATGATATATTGTCCATGACTCTGAGCCATACAGCAGGACATTCAGGACAACTCCCTGATAAACCACTATCTTGGTCTGGAGTTTAATACCATGGTCATTCCATAGGTGTTTGGTCAATTTTCCAAAGGCAGCGCTGGCTTTGACTAGTCAAGCAGATAAATCATGATCCACATTTATGCTAGAGGACAGTACACTTCCCAGGTAGCAGAACTTGTCAACAGCCTTAAGGACTATGCCAGCAGCAGTAATCACTGGAGTGCTGGGCTCTTTCCAAACAGGCTGAGGCATAACTTTTGTCTTCTTGGGGCTCACTGTGAGTCCGAAACAGTGAGCAGAAGTAACAAAGTGATCAAAAAGCTCCTGTGCATCCTTAACTGAATGAGCCAACAATGCACAGTCATCAGCAAACAGAAGGTCACAAATAGTTGTAGTAACCACTTTAGTGCAAGCCTGAAGTCTCCGGAGATTGAAAATACTGCCATCTGTTTGAAACTGAATAGGTATGCCCAATGTGCGGTCCTTAAAAGCAATTAACTGCATCATTGAAAAGTAGATGTTGAACAGGAAAGGAGCAAGGATACATCCTTGCTTTGTACCATTTGATATTTCAAAAGGTGCTGATGTCTCTCCATTGTCAAGGACACAACCAAGCATGCCATCATGGAGAGACCGATAAATTTGATAAATTTTTCAGGACAGCCAATTCGCCCAAGTATTTTCCAGAGCCCATTTCTGTTGACCGTGTTGAATGCCTTGGTCAAATCGATGAAAATCACATAGAGGTCCTGATGTTGGTCTCTACATTTCTCTTGTATCTGTCTGGCTGTAAATATCATATTGGCAGTGCCTTGACCGGCATGAAATCCACACTGGCTTTCAGGAATAATACCATTTTTAAACACATGTAGTGAAAGCCAAGTGTAAAGGATGCGGACCAGGATCTTACCAGCTATAGAGAGCAGAGAGATGCCCCGATTGTCATCACAACACACACGGTCAACTTTCCTCTTATACATGTGCACTATCAGGGCATCTTTGAAGTCCTGGGGGACTAGCTCCTTCTCCCAAATGGTGCGAAATAAATGGGTGAGATGGTACATCAGCTGGCCACCAGCAGCTTTATAAATTTCTGATGGAATTGCATCACTGCCAGGCACCTTTCCAGATTTCATCTGTTTAACAGCTTTTTGTACCTCATCAAGAGTTGGTGGTATGTCCAGCTGTAAATCATTAGCCCACTGAGGAATCTCTTCAAGAATGCTGCTGTCAAAAGTTGAGGTCTGGTTCAATACTTTGTGGAACTGTTCAGCCCAGAGGTCAAGGATTTTAGCACTATCCGTGATCAAAGTGAGGCCATCAGCAGAGTGCACTGGTGCACAGCCAGCAATGTGTGGCCCATAGTCTGCCTTTAGCCCGTCATAGAATGCTTTAAAGTCATGTCTATCAGCTGCATCTTGGAGTTTAACTGCTTGATGTTTCCACCAGTCCTCTTTCATTTGCCATAATTTGACTTGTGCCTCCTGCTTAGCTCAAAGATATGCCAATTTCCTGGAGGCATTTGCTTTATCATTGATCCAAGCCAGATGTGTCACATGCATCTTATCAAGAAGAGTTTGGGCATCTCTGTCCTTGTCATCAAACCAGTCCTTGTGCCTGTGTTTTTAGAAACTGAGGATCTCAATAGCAGTTCTGTAGGTTGTTTCTTTGATGTTTATCCAGTCATCCTCAGTAGTGGGTGACCATTCTAGACCTTCATTGCTGATGACTAAGAAAGCATCAAGACTGTGTTGAAACAGTGCTTGTGTCTCAGGTATTTCAAGTTTACCTACATCCAACTTTTTTCGGAATACAGCAGAATTATGACGTTTTGATGAACAAACTTTCAAGAAGACAACACTGTGTACCACGTAGTGGTCAGACCAGGAGCCAGTACCATGCATTGCACGAATCAACTTGACATCAGAAAGGTCTCTTTGTTTGGTGATGAAGTAGTCAATCATATGCCAATGCTTAGACCGAGGGTGCAGCCAAGTTGCTTTGTATTTGTTCACCTGTTGGAAGAATGTGCTTGCAATAGCAAGCTCATGCTGTGCACAAGTTTGAAGAAGAAGAGTGCCATTTGATGATATCCAAGCACCTTTGGCCATGTGGTGTAGTCCTGACCAACTCTAGCATTCAAATCACTGAGGATCTATAGCTTGGATTTAAAAGGTACTGAAGAGATCACTGAATTCAGGCTAGTGTAGAAAGTCTCCTTTTCATCATCTGCAGCAGTCAAAGTGGGCTCATATGCATTAACAAGTACAAGGCATTGACCCTGCCTCAGTCTAAACTTCACAGTCATAAGGCGAGGACTGATGGCATGTGGCTCAGATTCAAGCTGGGGGACTAGCAGTGTCCTGATGGCGAAGCCAACCCCTGCTTGCCTTGGATGACCCTCAGGGTAGCCCACACAAGAATTTGAATAGCCTGCTGCAACCTCTGTGAACTGACTGGTACCAGAAACACGTGTTTTGCTTAAAGCTGCACATCAATTTTATAACGTGCAAGTTCTCTACCAGTGATTGCTGCCCTGTATTCATGGCAATCATCATGATCAAGAAGTGTGCATACGTTCCAGGATGCAAAGCATAGTTTCTGTTTAGTCATTGATTTTCTCTTGTGACTGCAAATATTGGATATCCAGTCGGTCGCAGTTAGCCGACAGGGTGCGGTTGGAACAAGCTGTGTTTAGGGATTGTTTTTTCTCCCCCTCTTCTTTCGAAGAAAGCAGCGCTGTCCCTAAATAGGGCTGCTTTGACACCCTGGCAGGATATGGGAGCTGCTGTTGTTCCAGTTCAGCAGACAGACGACCATCACACCTGGGCCACCTACGTGTGGGTTTGTGACTAAATGCTTCCAGTGGTATCCTCCACCTGCATCCAACAACACTTGCCCATCGCCGTAGGACTTTCATCAAGAGGTAAATCTTTGGCGTCAAGAGAGACACCTTCACATATGAATGGATTTGAGTGAGGCAGGCTTGTGAATTCCATCCCCACTCTCTCTTCTCATACTGACCATCATGCACAGTCACAGAAACTGCGACATGTACATTGGAGGGAGAGAGCGCAGGTTTGAGATCAGAATTACCTTCTCTTAGACTGATCCACCTAAAAAGGCTTAGCGAGCTCAATCTGCCCCGGTTTGGAATCAGAGTTTTGCTTTTCCTAGGTATTGCTAGTCCACGGCTCTTTATTCCATATTATTTGGCGCAGCCCCTTGGGATCATTCCATGGAGGGTTTCCTCAATCTGCCACCCTGAGGACGCCAAAAGTTTCTGAATGGATTTGCTGGTCCACAGTATTGGAGTATACTCCTATAGTGAGCTTCCCTCAGATAACCCAGCTCTGTAGGACAGAAAGCCCTTGGAAAGGCAGGTGTAGGGTTAAAGCCCACATTATACAGTCTGAGGTCCCATCGTACAATCTGGGAGATATGAGCAGTGGCTGCTGGAAGAGAACCTGTGCAAAGGAGTCACATTATGCCCATTGGCAGGTGATCAGAGGAAGCATTGGTTGCAGAGCTCATTGGGCCAAAATTAGAGGTACAAGTGGTGTGCCTCCAAAAAAAACTTCTGTGGAAAATTGTGATGTAAAAAGAAAAAGAAGAGTTTTCCAAGGCCATTTTTGCATTTCTGGCTGAAATCTTCAGTGAACTCCTTTTCTCCTTACGTCCCTGCTCATTTCTGTGGGCTGGGATTCCTAGCCAGACTACATGTCCCATAACAGATCATGACCAGGGACTTCATATTGCACAGTTTTCCCTCACCAAGAGGAGAGACCATGATACTTCATGGGGAAAAAGGCCTTCCACCCATTATGAATTTGCCAAAGTACACATGTGGCTGTATGACAACAAAGGAATGCACAAAAATTATTTATGAAGGGACCTGACAGAGTGCTGTGGGTTCTAACTCCTTGGTGTAATTAAGTCTCCTTCTAATCATAGTTGTATGATGATTTCTGGAGTTAATCATTTTCAGCAGTAAAAGAGAAGTTATATCAACAAGGTAACTTCAGGTCTGAAATGATTAGTGTCCCCTGAAATGAGGAGTATTTGAGAGAGAGGTTTACCTAGTCAGCATGTCAAAGATTAGGTCAGCCTCTAGGTTGGTGTCCTCTCTTTCTAAAACAGTGTCAGAAACTTAAAGGAAACATGACTCTGCTACCTGGAATGTAAAACTTGGGTCAAAGTCCCACTGAAGTAAATGAATAGATGCCTATGAGCTTTAGATCAGTTCCCATGTATGGGTCAAAAACCCTGATATACTGAGGAGTCCTGTCACCTTAAAGACTCTGGGTGTGTCTAGACTACAGGGTTTTTTTCGAAAAAAGTGGCCTCTTTTCGAAAAAAACTTCCCTTGCATCTAGACTGCTTTCTTTTGAAAGTAAATCAAAAGAACGCGGCAGGTTTTTTTACAACAAAAAACCTCGTTTTATGAAGAAGAATGCCTTTTTTCGAAAGTGCTCTTTCGAAAAAAGGCGCTATGTAATGCAAACTGTGCTTTTTTGAAAGAGAGCATCCAGACTGCCTGGGTGCTTTCATTCGAAAAAGCAACTTGCTTTTTCGAAAGTACTGGTTGTAGTCTAGATGCTCTTTTTTGAAAGAGGCTTTTTCGAAAGTATCTTTCAAAAAAGCCTCTTTTCGAAAGAGGTTTGCAGTCTAGACATAGCCTAAGACATTTATTTTGGCATAAGCTTTCATGGGCTGGAACCCACTTTGTCAGAGAGTACAGCTAGACTGCAGGGTGTTTCTTCAGGATACCAGAGGTATCCCGAAAAAACTCCCCCGCGTCCAGGGAATGCGTTTGCTCTTCCACTTTTTTTTGTAGAAAAGCAAACACGCTCTTTCGGAAGCCCCTGTATTCCTCGTTCCACGAGGAAGAAGGGGGCTTTCAAAAGAGGGTTTTTTCTGAAATTTGGCCCAGTCTAGACAGGCCAAATTTCTGAAAAGCCTCTTCCAACAAAAGTATTGGAAAAAGATACGTAAAATGAGAAGCACATTTTGTGTATCTTTTTCCAATAGATCCTCACAGTCTAGACGTACCCAGAGGTATCTGATGAAGTGAGTCTTTGCCTGTGAAAGGTTATGCCCAAATAAATGTATTAATCTTTAAGGTGTCACCAGACTCCTTGTTGTTTTTGCTGAAACAGACTAACGTGGCCCCCTCTCTGGGTTCATCTATGCTACAGTTTTTTCAGAAAAATGGCCGTTTTTCCAAAAAAGCTTCAATTACGTTCACACTGCAATCACATTCTTCTGAAAGAAAATCAAAAGAACATAAAGGATTTTTCCGATGTTGATAATCCCTATTCTACGAAGAAGAAGCCTTTTTCTGAAAGAGCTCTTTCGGAAAAAGGTGTGGGTGGACAAGGAAGAGGGAGTTCTTTCAAAATAAGAGGAAAGAGGAAAAAACAGAGGTGCCCTGGTGGCCACTCCGTCCATAGTAATCACAGATGAAATGTGAGCTAGTGTTCATTCAGTGTGGATGCCAGCTTTCGAAAAAGCAGATCATTTTTTCAATGCATTTTGGCAGTGTGGATGCTTTCTTTTGGAAGAAGTTTTTTCAGAAGATCTCTTCCGGAAAAGCTTCTTCTGAAAGAAGCCTGCAGTCTAGACATAGCCTCTGAAACCTGATATATTGATACATCTAAAAGATGCTCTGTATGAGTTCAGCTAGTTGGGGTCTGGAGGGAGCGGGATATTTGTTTCTTTGCTTTGGTTTTCTTGTATGCTTGGGGTGGGGATTAGCAGAAAGGCTTGAGTCCTGGACATTGTGCAGCAAAATAGGGAGTGAAAAGGCTTTAGTGGTTATGGATCCAGTACTGTAAACCAACTCCAGAAAAATAGAGTTGATTTGAGGCAAGGCAGAAATACTAACGAATCAGAGAAAGTTTGTTGATACTTGTTTTTTTGTTTGTTCTGGGGTTTTTTTAACTAAATTTTGGTTTGTCCAGAACAGACTAGATGAAAAGAGTGGAGTTAGCAGAAGAAAACAGCTTTTGTCATTTAAGATTAATTCTGTACCCCTTTGTGTCTGGAATCAATGCACAAGCAACTGAAATGTAAAATTTTTGCTGTAACCTCTTAGTGATGATGTTGAATTCTCAACTTGAGGATCTAACAGAATGTAGAGGGCCCCCTGTTGAATATATGATGTCAACAACAGGAAGTAAACTAGTAGTGTGCCTCTGTGTGTCAATATCAGGAAATTTTCTATGATCTCAAAGCTTAGGTTGATGCAGCAAAAAATGCTGTTCTTTACATATCAGACCCTGGATAAATTGCAGGCAGTGACTAATACTGGAGATGAGAGCTAGCATGAAGTATCCTGCACCATGTATTTTAAGAATGCATGGAGGTACAGAAGTCAGGTAGGCCCACCAACAGCAGGGAAGGAAGAGAGGGCATTTGCTGTGGGGTCCAGCAATTCTAAAAGGCCCAGTGCTCCCAGCTGCTGACAGCGATACAGTGGCAGCAACCGGAGCCCCAAATCCTTTAAATCATCATTGGAGTGTCATGCTCCTGGTGACTGAAAGGGCTATAGGGACAGCGTGACATGCTCTGGCCATAGCTGAGGGCTGGTTGCTGCAGCCCCACCTCTTCCTCCAGAGGCCCTGCCCCTTCTGGGAGTGTGGAGCTGGGCCCCCTCCAATCCTGCCCTGGGAGCAGGTGATGATAAACAGAATTCATATGAGTAATTCCTCCTACCAATCTCACCTTACTCAAACAAGTGACTTCTCATTAAGTACTAGGACAGTTTCCCTCATACTCACACATGTAAGTAAGTGTGGTGTACTGATTGGAATATAGGACAGGGAGCCAGGAATGCTGGATTTAGTTCCTGCCTCTGCCATTCTCACTATGTGATTCAATGACTCAGTTTATCAATCTCTCAAATGCTAGCCCGACAAACTTTTAGGCTTATTGGACCATTTCAAATTTTTCCTGAGTCAGCGGCTTTATTGGGCTGACACAGTTAAAGCACATCATTTTGTAGCCAACTGCAAATAATTGATTGCATCCTTTTGTCCTGCTTGTCTCTGGCTTGCATGATAGGCTTAGGAAGTTAGCAGCACCTGAAGAATATTTAATGGATGGGACCATCACAAGCCTGATCTTGCAACGCTCCTGCTGAAGACAAAGGGAAGTGTTTGCTTCTAAATAAGGAGTGAAAAAATGCATATATTTAATATACTTAATATGTCTCTTGCTACACACGTGCTACAGATAATAGTTACACATTCAAATGCCACTGGCCTGTTAAACATGTGTCTGGTCAATAATGTAATTTTCCCCTTGCCTGTACTATATCTCTAGTGTCTGTAAAGTATCTCCTCTCATTAATGAAATCATCCTGCCTGTGCCCTGCATGTACTTTGCTTTCTTGAATTTGCTATAAAGTCCATTAAATCAATAAACTATTTAAAAGGGGGGAGGTGAGGTGCAAATCCAGAAACAGAGATAGGAAATAACAGGGATGAATTGCTGGGAGGTCTCAGAAGGTCGGGATGCACTTCCCCCAGCTGATGGATGGATGTAAGCCTGAGAAAGAGCAGGATTTTTTCCTCTTTCCTTTGTTTTTATTATCAATCCCCGAAGAAGTGTGTTTGTGTGTCTTTGTTATTGCTTGTGCTTATCAAAAATTAATGACAGTCAGCCAAAACGAGGCAAGAGAAGTTAGAAATTTCCCCCCACTGATTTGAAAATGGACTAAATTGAAATGAGAGATTATGACAGAGGCTGATGATTTCACTTCCACTCTGTTTTAAATGGGATTCTGAAATCCGCAAACATAAGCCAAATGCTCGTGCAAAACTCAGTGGCCATACCTATTACAAATTTAAGTGTTTAGGAAACCTGTGGAGGAAGGATACCCCCATTAGAAGGAGAATGTAACCCATTAATTATCTGTAGCATGTTAATCTGCCCAAATAAAACAAGCCCACAAACTTCCTGTGTGACCATAGAAATAATGTATGTGTCAGGCGCTCTCTGATTATTTCAAAATATTTGTTTAGTTAATGTTTTTGCCATGGAGATTTAAGTCTTATTGTCCATAAACCCTTTCAGAAATGCATTTCCCTCAGCCATGGAAATGTTATGTTACCACCTCCCCACATCTGCCTCTGTCTACCCTCAATATTATGCCACTGCCAGAAAATATAATCACTGTGGGCCAGATTCTGCCTCCTTTCCACAGGTTGAGTGCTACCATCATCTTGGAATTGTCTCACTGAGATGGATCATGTTTGTGATGTGTTTACATTTTGTAAATTGTTAGTGTCTATTATTCATAGGCCAGTAGAGCCTATATGCCCCAACAGAGATAAGAGACCAATTATGCTACATATTGTAAACCCTTACTATGTGCAAAGTGCTTTTATATTGAAAGCACAAAATTGTGATACTAGATATAGAAATTAAAAAAAACATATAAAATTTAAAGTACTACAATTATCAGAGGTACTTATATGGCATCCATTGGTGCACCTCACAATCATTAATGTATTTATCATGTGTCTACCAGTGTTCCCTCTAATATTTTCTGTCCGTGGGTAGGTTGAAATTTCTTATTTTCAGCACCAATATTGGGGTAGTGTGTGGATGTGCACCACCAATACAAACAAATTTTTTAAAAACCCACACATACGCTATATATATATAAGCCCCAGAAAAAAATAACACATGGCTTCGGGTTTGTAGACAGATGCATGTTTCAAAGAGCTTGCAAATAAGATTTCATCCTACAAAACAATTAGCATCACACCTAGTACTTGCTACTTCTGACTCGTAAGAACGAAAACTCTACCAGATAGCAAATGGCCTTAATACAATACAATATACCATGTATTAATTAGTAAAACAGGATTTTTAAAAAAACATTAAGAATAGAGTTTTAGATATTTGCAACACTCCAAAAAATTATTTTAAAAAAATCTTTTTCTTTCTTACCTTAAGCCATTAACTCTATAAACTTAGTTTGAAATGTAATCATGCAAATGTCCTCCTGGCACACACACCACACCCCATGCAGCCTGCTTTCTCTCCCCCACAGCCCCCCCAAAAAACCGGACAGCTTGGACTGCAGCAAGTGAGTCAGGAACACCCCAAACAAATTCCTTTGCCACCTCCACCTCACTGCACAGATGCCAGCATGTATCTCTTTTCTGCCACTTACCCCTGTGCAATCTGCTCCCCCAGCCCAGGTGGGGGCTGGGATAAAATCCTGCTTCTCAAACTAGCAGGCACCAGCAGTCTGTCCTGTCCTAACTCCCAGCTAAAGCACAAATTACCCACACCTCCCCTACCTCACAGCACAAACAAATTCCACCCCCAGTCTTCACCTCACCCTAATGCCAGCTCTCATCCACACCCTCTCTCCCCCACCTACCCCATGCAGTCAGCCACTTATGTCCCTCTTCCCAGGAGGCTTGAGAGTGCTGAGTTCCTGCCTCTCTCTCCTCCTGCAAACGGGACTCTCCAAACTCCTGTCCCTACCCTCTAAGTCTGCCTCAGACAATTACTCCCTCCCTCCTCCTCCTTCTTCTCCTCGATCCCTCAACCACTTATTATCTCCTTATCTCCCTTGTTTACCTACTCTGGGAACCACTCAGTTTCAAACATGAAGCAGCTCCTTTTAACTGCTTGCTTAGCAAGACAATGCCCCCCCAAGTCTCTCCTTTATGGGAGATTTGAACTTCTGAGCAGAGCTCAGAAAACAGCTATGAGATCCTGTAGCAACACAGCTTACAGAGAATTTAGGTGTCTACCTGTGGGTGCATAGTATGTGATATACATATGTATTTGTATACGTACATACATCTACTATATATATTAGAGAGTTTGTTTGATCAAGAATTCCTCCTAAATGGTAAGAGCTAGAACCACCACATTCGGTATATGGCATCCTCTTATCATAACTTAAAGCAACATCTCATAAAACCAAATGGAAAAGAGATCGAATCACCAAATCAAGGACAATTCTCAAAACTGACATAACTGAGTGAATGTTGAAAGAGATTGAACCATGATGAACCAAGATGAATCTGAAATAAAATTGAAATAAGATTGTTTCTCAATAAACCTTACAGAAAAGAGATAAAACAGAGAAATTTCAAGTAGCACTAATAGACAATATATTTGTATATTTTCAGCTTGCAATTATCTATTGCTTATAGCTATTATAACAATATTATCATTGATACATAGCCAGCTATGTAAGGGCACGTCTACGCTGCAGGGCAAATGTGAAATTAAGATATGTAACTTCAGCTACCTCAATTGCATAGCTTAAGTCAAAGTAGTGCAATTCGGCTTTTGGAGCCGTCTACACAGCAGGAAGTCGAAGGAAGAATACTCTTCCTTCAACTTCCCTTACTCCTCATGAAATGAGGGTTACAGTAGTTGGAGTAAGAAGTCCTCCAGCTTGACATTATTTTGAAATAATGTCTTGCTGCGTAGACATGCACTATGGTATTTAGAAATAATGTCAGTTATTCCAAAATAATGCTGCTGTGTAAACATAGCCTAATGCTGTTGCAGTTTTGAACTGGTTGGAAAATGGGAAGGTTCAAATTGCAAATGAAAGTTGTCTTTTTAGTATCAGATCATTCCCAGGGAGGCTATGTGGAGTGCAGACATCTCTAGAACTGTGGTGCGTTGGCTAATGAAGGAGTGACCCCAAACTTTAAATGGAGGTCCACTTCCAAAAGATTTCAAGTGGTACTCTGAGCTGTGAAAAGCAATGGCTGGCACATCAAACAAAGAGATCACAAGCCAAGATGTGGTCCCTAATTGGCAGAATGTACGTGTTAGTCTCTGCAAAAAGAAAGACAATTGCGAGCTATGAAAATATATTATCAAGAAGATATTATATGGCCCCATCGAGGGCTAGTTAAACATACATGAACAAGAAGCTTACCGGGTGGCTATAGCTGTCTCTCCTACTGATTTTCATCTTCCCCTCTGTGATAGCCTTAATAGGGCTGTTCAGCAATAAAGATGAACATGAGAGGTGTACATCACAGAGGTGGATTTTTTCCCATAATTATTCCTTGTATATCTGAATGGAGATAAAGCTATTTGTATCCCTAAAGGAGGTGGAATTCATTGCAGGCTCTGAAGCTGTATTGCTGGCACAGTGCTAGGCAACAGTAAGAAGTAATTATCTTTCTCCAGGAATTCTGAAAATAGCCCCCATCACGAAGCTAACATTTTCATTAATGTTTCTTTTTCTGCTCTGCTTTTCTTAGGAAGTGGCTTCTTTAATAAGAACATGTTTTTGAAAACTGTTAATTACATATGTAAGTATATCTATACTACATATACATTATATATCACGAGTAATTTATATGTAAGATGTGTTTTCCCTTAGTACCTACAAGCCCTTGTTGTAGACTAGGACCAGTGTTCCCTAGAAGCAGTGTGCTTGGGAAGCCTACCAGGAGAGAGTCAGGTGCCAGCCACCCAGCTGATTAGCAGAGCACCCACAGCCTCCTGCTGCCGGCAGCATGTGTTTCAACTGATGGAGCACATCCCCACATGCCTCAGTGCACATAACAAAATTTATTCTGCACACAGACAGAAAAAATTAGAAGATTGACTAGGACTCCATTGTGATAAGTGCTGTATAAACACAAAAGAAAAATACGATGCCTGGTCTTAATGTAGATAATAAACATAAATATGCAGATGTAGGTTGGGGTTTTCAGAAGCACCTAAAGGAGTTAATTGTCCACATCCATTAGCACAGCAGTAACATAAATGGTGTGAAATAACAGCTATGAAAGCCTTATAATATTGAAAATCCTGACCGAAGAGGATTGGGTTGTTCTGGTTTCCTTACTATAGCAAATACATTCACAGTGAGATCAGAGTCAGAATGTCCCATGTAACAACTTAAAATTCATAAGAAAATAAGAATGGTCATACTGGGTCAAACCAAATATCCATCTAGCCCAGTATCCTGTCTTCCAATAGTGGCCAATACCAGTGCCCCAGATGGATTGAACAGAACAGGTAATCATCAAGTGATCCCTCCCCTGTCACCCATTCTCAGCTTCTGAAAGACAGAGACTAGGGATACCATCCCTGTCTATCCTGGCCAATAGCCATTGATAGACCTATCCTCCATTAATTTATCGAGTTCTTTTCTGAACCTTGTTAAAGTCCTGGTCTTCACAACATAAAATCACAGAATCATAGGGTTGGAAGAAACATCAGGAGATCATCGAGTCCAACCCCCTGCCCAAAGCAGGACCAACCCTGCTTGGTCAAGCTGGGACTTGAAAACCTCCAGGGATGATGATTCCGCCACCTCCCTACATAACCCATTTCAGTGTTTCCCCATTCTCCTAGAGAAATAGTTTTGTCCTGATATCCAACCTAGACCTCCTCCACTGCAACTTGAGACCATTGCTCCTTGATGGCCAGGCATGACTTGCCCTCGATTATTCCTGATCACTTTCTTCTCTTCCAAGTGCTTCAAAATGGATTCCTTGAGAATCCCCTCCATGATTTTTCCAGGGACTGAGGTGAGACTGACTGATCTGTAGTTCCCTGGATTGCCCTTCTTCCCTTTTATAAAGATGGGCACTATATTTGCCTTTTTCCATTCATCCTCTGGCAAGGAGTTCTGCAAGTTGACTGTGCACTGCATGAAGAAATACTTCCTTGCATATTTAAACCCACAGTCTCAATGTTTTCTCCATTAAGAATGCAGTTCCTATCTAACTGCTTTAATTTTTTGATCTGTTTGGCAATTAGGTGGATATAATAGCCTCCCTATGGGATAAAAAGGAGAAACAGGCAGCTATTTTATAAATGTGCATGTAAATAAATAAAGTTTTTAGTGTACTTATTTCTAAGCAAAGAAAAAGAAATGCTTTGCTACTAGTGGGACTTTTGCCTGCCCTTTGTAGATTTCTCTCCTGAAGTTCATCTGCTTTTGATCATTGACAAAGACTCTAAGGGTATGTCTACACTACAGCGTTATTTCGAAATAGCTTATTTCGAAATAGTTATTTCGAAATAACGCATCTACACACAAAATGCATTTCGAAATAGAGTTTTGCTTTTTCAAAATAGCGTGTCCACACTGAGTGGATGCTGAATCGCATTTAAGGCCGGCCGGAACCAGGTCCGGCAGGGCATCAGGTCAGGAGTTACTTTGTGTGGCTGCTGCCTGAGGCTATCTGAGGCCTGTGCTTAAAAGGACCCCCCCCGGACAGCCGATTCTCAGCTTTCCCTACTTGCTTGCCTACCTCGATGAGGGACAGCAAAGCATTTTGTCTCTGCGTGCTCTGTTTGCCCTCACTCGGGACACCACAGCACTCTGCAACATGGAGCCAGAGCTGCCCCGGGCACTCTGGTGCTTCTCGTGGACGCATTGCTATGAGCCTGGCTGCACTTTCTGCAGGCTGCCATCCGGGAGGTCCATTGGGGGGCTGTCAGTATCCAGGAGGCCTTGCAGGAGAGCTTCCACCCTGAGGAGCACTAAGAGCCTCCCTGATCTGCCCCACTGGGGCCTTGTGCCTCATTCCTCCCTCACATCCTTCCACTTACCCCTCCCTAAACCCCCTTCCTGATATCAAATAAAACACACGTATTTTCATGAACACAAACTCACTTTATTTAACAAAACTGGGGGGGGGGGGGATGAAACTCTGGTGAGACTGGGGAAAGGAGGTAGGAGAGGGGAGAAGAGAGGGTGGGAGAGGGGAGGGGGAAACCTGGGAGGAGGGAGCTCGAAGGGGGAAGCAAGGGGAAGAAGGGGGAGGGGAAGCTCAGGGCTAAGGGTTGGGGGTCTCGCTGGACCAACTTGATTTTCATGCAAACCTGCTCCTCGGTTTGCATGTGGCCTTTGGTGGCCAGGCTGTCAGCTATCCTGCCATAGATGACCGCGTTCCTCCATCTAGTGCAGAGATCATGGACATTGGGGGCATCCCCCCCAAACCTGAATAAGGTCCATGATCTCCACCCTGGACCAGGCAGGTGTCTGCCTTCTCTGGGCCCTGGCAGGCTCCTGGGAGCTGGCAGACTGCTCCTGGGGAGCAGTAGAGGGCTGGCTGCCAGTGGCTTGCTGGCTTATGTTTTGGGGCCATTGGGTCAGGGCAGTGGCTGCTGGCTCTGGGCTGGCAGGCTTGGAGCTGGCACAGGCACTGTGGCCAGAGTCAACCCCTTTAAGGGCTCCGGGGAGGGGGGAGGGAGAGGAGTGTTCTTGGTTCAGGCCGGAGTGGCCACCAGGGCACCCAGGGAAGGCTGGAGGCCCCCTATTTTGAAATAAGTGTCTACACAGCACTTATTTTGAAATAGCTCTTTCAAATTTGGCGTTATTCCTCGTGGAATGAGGTTTACCAAATTCGAAATAAGCGCTCCGCTATTTCGAATTAATTTTGAAATAGCTGTTTGGCTGTGTAGACGCTAGTAAAGTTATTTCGAAATAACTTTGCTGTGTAGACATACCCAAAGTGAATTGCAAACTTGGAAGACTGGAATTTCTCTTGCTAGATGTCAAATCCAAAGTCACTTTCAGGTTTTACACAGGAAATCTCCCTTGTCAACAAGAAAACATGAATCAAAAACACCTTCCAGAATCTGAAGAGTCACAACAATTTTTCTAGACAGTCATCCTGTCAATGCACCTGGCAGTTTTAGATTCTGATTACCCTTTCTCCATCTTCAGTCATTTCTTAATAGAAAGGGATCTCCATCCCAGGCATGTTGCTTTCTCTAATTTGAGTCATTAACTATAATGTTGATGGTTATTTCTTCCTTCCTTAATTTACTGTGCATTATATCAGTCTCTGGGTTTTTCAGTTGATTGAGACATTGTGTAACCATATGTTTTTTATACAAAACTTGCTGTCAATATAAATAACAGTGAAAACCACAGAGCTAGCCCTCTAAGTGGTCAAGAGAGTAACATTGTATATCTTCAGCAGGAGAACAGCCAACCGCATTCCCAATTACAGAAAGTGCTTTCCACATGGATATTTGTGGCTATCTATACAGTAGATGCACCAATGAATGTGACAGGGTATTATTGCATCCCACTTTGGCCATGATCTCCTTGCACTGAAAAGGTCTAAGAAAAATGCCATTTTTCCCCAGGCTGCTGGATGTGTTTTTGAAGTGTTTAATTCCCTATCAGATGTCATCATTTCTTCCAATGATAACTACAATTTCCCTTATCAATACACTGGCTGTATACAGTGTACCATGCACTGGGGTCCAGATTTTGGAAGAGTTTCCTTGAACTTTGGTCAAAAAGAGTTTGTGAATAAATCTAAAGTAGTGAAGATTGAATAGGTCACAAAATAAATCCCACTTCATTAGCCTGCTTGTGACTTTTGATGTTTCTCTCTTCTCCCTATTTCATCTGCTTTTTTATCACATTATTATTATTTATTCTTTGTTTTACAAGAGTACATAGGAGTCCTTGTCATGGATAGAACACCATTGGCTAGGCATTATAGTTTCATCAACAGTTCCCTATTCGAAGGGGAGATGGGTCATGTGAACTAAGAATCTTTTCCATCTCTATCCTCTGAGAGTCTGTAATACAGATAGTTTCAAGCATATCCACGTTTTCTTGTCTTCTAAAGAGCTGGTTCAATCAAGCCTTAAATATTAGATTTTGGCCTCTGAATCACGATAGATTAACATAAGAACATAAGAATGGCCATCCTGGGTCAGACCAAAGGTCCATCCAGCCCAGTACCCTGTCTGCCGACAGTGGCCAATACCAGGTGTCCCAGAGGGAGTGAATCAAACAGGTAGTGATTAAGCGATCTCTCTCCTGCCATCCATCTCCACCCTCTGACAAACAGTGGCTAGGGACACCATTCCTTACCCATACTGGCTAATAGCCATTTATGGACTTAACCTCCATGAATTTATCTAGTTCTCTTTTAAACCCTGTTATAGTCCTAGCCTTAACAACCTCCTCAGGCAAGGAGTTCCACAGATTGACTATGCGCTGTGTGAAGAAGAACTTCCTTTTATTTGTTTTAAACCTTCTGCCCATTAGTTTCATTTGGTGGCCCCTAGTTCTTATATTATGGGAACAAGTAAATAACTTTTCCTTATTCACTTTCTCCACACCACTCATGATTTTATACACCTCTATCATATCCCCTCTTAGTCTCCTCTTTTCCAAGCTGAGAAGTCCTAGTCTCTTTAATCTCTCCTCATACGGGACCCATTCCAAACCCCTAATCATTTTAGTTGCCCTTCTCTGAACCTTTTCTAATGCCAGTATATCTTTTTTGAGATAAGGAAACCACATCTATATGCAGTATTCAAGATGTGGGTGTACCATGGATTTATATAAGGGCAAGAAGATATTCTCCGTCTTATTCTCTATCCCTTTTTTAATGATTCCTAACATCCTGTTTGCTTTTTTGACTGCCACTGCACACTGCGTGGACGTCTTCAGAGAACTATCCACGATGACTCCAAGATCTCTTTCCTGATTAGTTGTAGCTAAATTAGCCCCCATCATATTATATGTATAGTTGGGGTTATTTTTTCCAATGTGCATTACTTTACATTTATCCACATTAAATTTCATTTGTCATTTTGTTCTCCAGTCACTTAGTTTGGTGAGATCTTTTTGAAGTTCTTCACAGTCTGCTTTGGTCTTAACTACCTTGAGCAGTTTAATATCGTCTGCAAACTTTGCCACCTCACTGTTTACCCCTTTCTCCAGATCATTTATGAATAAGTTGAATAGGATTGGTCCTTGGACTGACCCTTGGGGAACACCACTAGTTACCCCTCTCCATTCTGAAAATTTACCATTTATTCCTACCCTTTGTTTCCTGTCTCTTAACCAGTTCTCAGTCCATGAAAGGATCTTCCCTCTTATCCCATGACAACTTAATTTACATAAGAGCCTTTGGTGAGAGACCTTGTCAAAGGCTTTCTGGAAATCTAAGTACTCTATATCTACTGGATTCCCCTTGTCCACATGTTTGTTGATCCCTTCAAAGAACTCTAATAGATTAGTAAGACATGATTTCCCTTTACAGAAACCATGTTGACTTTTGCCCAACAAATTATGTTCTTCTATGTGTCTGACAATTTTATTCTTTACTATTATTTCAACTAATTTGCCCAGTACTGACGTTAGACTTACCGGTCTGTAATTGCCGGGATCGCCTCTAGAGCCCTTTTTAAATATTGGCGTTACATTAGCTATCTTCCAGTCATTGGGTACAGAAGCTGATTTAAAGGATAGGTTACAAACCATAGTTAATAGTTCCTCAATTTCACATTTGAGTTCTTTCAGAACTCTTGGGTGAATGCCATCTGGTCCCGGTGACTTGTTACTGTTAAGTTTATCAGTTAATTCCAAAACCTCCTCTAATAACACCGTAACATCCTCAGCCGTGAAGACTGAAGCAAAGAATTCATTTAGTTTCTCTGCAATGACTTTATCATCTTTAAGTGCTCCTTTTGTATCTTGATCGTCTAGGGGCCCCACTGGCTGTTTAGCAGGCTTCCTGCTTCTGATGTACTTAAAAAACATTTTGTTATTACCTTTTGAGTAATTCTTTTTAATATGCCTATTTTAATATACTCCCTATGTTACTCTGTTATCTACAGTTGGAAATGGACATAGTTGACTAAATCCTGTTCTCAATTACTTGCATGTAACTTCAATTCTTAGCTCAATTACTTGACCTAAGAATTGCACCCATTTACCTTATGTGAATTTTCAATACTTATTATCTATCTAATCTGGATCATGGTGAGTGAGGTCCAGGTTCAATCTCTCTAATCCTACACCTTTGGAACCTGACCAGTGCTATATCAGAGAATTTGCTGATCCTGGAGAGGTCAATATTGTCTAGGAGCATTACCAACACTTCCACTGCTTACTGGGCTCTTATAAGACATGCAGGGTAAATTAGAGCTAAACAGCAGCACAGAGCACTGGGAACCGGGACTGGTGGCTGTAAACAAACTTTATGGGGCTGCAGAAAATTTGGCCCACTCAAGGAGCTGATAGAGGAGTTATCTGAGCCTCTAGCTATCATCTTTGGAAAATCGTGGGAGACAGGAGAGATTCCAGAAGACTGGAAAAGGACAAATATAGTGCCCATTTATAAAAAGGGAAATAAGAACAACCCAGGAAACTATAGACCAGTTAGTTTAACTTCTGTGCCAGGGAAGATAATGGAGCAAGTAATTATGGAAATCATCTGTAAACACTTGGAAGGTGGCAAGGTGAGAGGGAACAGCCAGCATGGATTTGTAAAGAACAAATCATGTCAAACCGGTCTGATAGCTTTCTTTGATAGGATAACGGGTCTTGTGGCTAACGGAGAAGCGGTGGATGTGGTATACCTAGACTTTAATAAGGCAGTGGATGTGATATACCTTGACTTTAGCAAGGCTTTTGATATGGTCTCTCACAATATTCTTGCCAGCAAGTTAAGGGAATGTGGATTGGATAAATGGATGGTAAGATGGATAGAAAGCTGGCTAGAAGGCCGGGCCCAGCGGGTAGTGATCAACGGCTCGATGTCAGGATAGCGGTCGGTTTCTAGCGGAGTGCCCCAAGGTTCGGTTCTGGGACCGGTTTTGTTCAATATCTTTATTAATGACCTGGATGAGGGGATAGATTGCACCCTCAGCAAGTTTGTGGATGACACTAAGCTAGGGGGAGAGGTAGATACGCTGGAGGGCAGGGATAGAGTCCAGAGTGACTTAGACAAATTGGAGGATTGGGCCACAAGAAATCTGATGAGGTTCAACAAGGACAAGTGCAGAGTCCTGCACTTGGGACGGAAGAATCTCAAGCATTGTTACAGGGTGGGGACCAACCAGCTAAGTAGTAGTTCTGCAGAAAAGGACCTGGGGGTTACAGTGGATGAGAAGCTGGATATGAGTCAACAGTGTGCCCTTGTAGCCAAGAAGGCTAATGGCATATTAGGCTGCATTAAGAGGAGCATTGCCAGCAGATCCAGAGATGTGATTATTCCCCTTTATTCGGCTCTGGTGAGGCCACATCTGGAGTATTGTGTCCAGTTCTGGGCCCCCCACTACAAAAAGGATGTGGACGCATTGGAGAGGGTCCAGCGGAGGGCAACCAAAATGATTAGGGGGCTGGAGCATATGACCTATGAGGAGAGGCTGAGGGAGTTGGGTCTGTTTAGTCTGCAGAAGAGAAGAGTGAGGGGGGATTTGATAGCAGCCTTCAACTTCCTGAAGGGAGGTTCCAAAGAGGATGGAGAAAGGCTGTTCTCAGTAGTGACGGATGGCAGAACAAGGAGCAATGGTCTTAAGTTGTGGTGGGAGAGGTCCAGGTTGGATATAAGGAAAAACTATTTCACTAGGAGAGTGGTGAAACACTGGAATGGGTTACGTAGGGAAGTAGTGGAGTCTCCATCCCTAGAGGTATTTAAGTCTCGGCTTGACAAAGCCCTGACTGGGTTGATCTAGTTGGGATTGGTCCTGGTTGTCTAGCTGGTGAGTCTTGCCCACATGCTCAGGGTTCAGCTGATTGCCATATTTGGGGTCGGGAAGGAATTTTCCTCCAGGGTAGATTGGCAGAGGCCCTGGAGGTTTTTCGCCTTCCTCTGTAGCATGGGGCACGGATCACTTGCTGGAGGATTCTCTGCATCTTCGGGTCCTTAAACCATTTGAGGACTTCAATATCTGAGATATAGGTGAGAAGATTATTCTAGGAGAGGGTGGGTGAGATTCTATGGCCTGCATTGTGCAGGGGGTCAGACTAGATGATCATAATGGTCACTTCTGACCTTAAAGTCTCTGAGTCTATGAGTGCATTTGATACGGTCTCGCATGATATTCTTATCAATAAACTAGGCAAATACAACTTAGGTGGGGCTACTATAAGGTGGGTGCTTAGCTGGCTGGATAACCATACTCAGAGAGTAGTTATTAATGGTTCACAATCCCTCTGGAAAGGTATAACAAGTGGGGTTCTGCAGGGGTCTGTTTTGGGACCGGCTCTGTTCAATATCTTCATCAATGATTTAGATATTGGCATAGAAACTACGCTTATTAAGTTTGCAGGTGATACCAACCTGGGAGGGGTTGCGACTGCTCTGAAGGATAGGGTCATAATTCAAAATGATCTGGACAAATTGGAGAAATGGTCTGAGGTAAGCAGGATGAAGTTTAATAAAGACAAATGCAAAGTGCTCTACTTTGGAAGGAACAATCAGTTTCACACATACAGAATGGGAAGCGACTGTCTAGGAAGGAGTACGGCAGAAAGGGATCTAGGGGTTATAGTGGACCACAAGCTGAATATGAGTCAGCAGTGTGATGCTGTTGCAAAAAAAGCAAACATGATTCTGGGATGCATTAACAGGTGTGTTGTGAGCAAGACACGAGAAGTCATTCTTCCGCTCTACTCTGCGCTGGTTGGGCCTCAGTTGGAGTATTGTGTCCAGTTCTGGGCACCGCATTTCAAGAAAGATGTGGAGAAATTGGAGAGGGTCCAGAGAAGAGCAACAAGAATGATTAAAGGTCTAGAGAATATGACCTATGAAGGAAGGCTGAAAGAATTGGGTTTGTTTAGTTTAGAAAAGAGAAGATTGAGGGGGGACATGATAGCAGTTTTCAGGTATCTAAAAGGGTGTCATAAGGAGGAGGGAGAAAACTTGTTCATCTTGGCCTCTGAGGATAGAACAAGAAGCAAGGGAGGTTTAGGCTGGACATTAGGAAAAAGTTCCTAACTGTCAGGGTAGTCAAACACTGGAATAAATTGCCCAGGGAGGTTGTGGAATCCCCATCTCTGGAGATATTTAAGAGTAGGTTAGATAAATGTCTATCAGGGATGGTCTAGACAGTATTTGATCCTGCCATGAGGGCTGGGGACGGGACTTGACCTCTTGAGGTCCCTTCCAGTCCTAGTATTCTATGATTCTATGATTCTATAATAAGTGAACATCTGGCTAACTAAAATCATGCTGGACCACAGATATTGCTGGACCAGAAAATGCCAGACTAGAGAGATTCAACCTGTAATGCCTTTTATTGGACCAACTTCTCTTAGGCTATGTCTACACTGGCAACTAGTGTTAAAATGACATCCAATGAAAGACAAAAGTTTTGCTAACCACAGGGGCCTATGTAAACAGCTCTTTGTCAGCAGGAATGCTCTCCTGCCCACAGAGCTAATTGGGAGTGGAAGTATTTTGTTGGCAAAAGAACTGCCCAACCATGGCTACACAGCCCAACATTTAGCAAAAAGGTTGAAGGGATCCAGCCATATCACTAAAAGTTGCAAAGTATAGAAAAAGCCTTAGTGAAATAAATTAGCTTTGGGGGCTATACAGAGCTCTTCCTCAAAGCTGGGAAGGTAATCAGAGTGTCACAAGCTAAATAAAAGGTAGAATAGATTGTTAAGCATAAGGACTTAACACATGTTGAAATAAACGATTGAAAATGTAGTGGCCAATTAACTTCTCTGCAATCATTGGACAAAGAACAATGTGTTACAGACTGTTGTCATGAGACAGAAAACCCGTGTTTCTGTTGAATCCATGAGATTTGGGGTCTAGCAGAGTTATGAATTTAAGCTCCCAGGTACACCATTTAAACCATTATGCAGGTTTCCTTTGAGGGTGAGAATCGAGAGCTCCACTATGGAATGCTCATTTTGTGATAATTGTTCCCGCCACGTGTGATAGTGTTTTTGACTTTTATCATTTTTCTGACAACAAGTAGTCCTGTGGCACTTTAGAGACTAACAAATTACTATCTGTCTATCTATCTATCTATCTATTGTATCATGAACTTTCGTGGGCAAAATCCACTTCCTCAGATGAGTAGAATCATTTTTCTGTGTGACTTCATTTGAGAGTGTAGTTGTCTAGTTACACTCATAGTTACTGGGACCTTTGATGCACTGGGTGTATTACACCACATGGTATGATAGGCATGTATAAGACTCATGGAACTTGAAAAGTGTGTGTGGGGGGTGGGGGGTTATTGATCATTATAACAGTGGAGATATGGCTACAGGTTTTGCATCTGTTGTTATGGCAGGGTATCTGGATTATATATTCCAAGCTGCGTAATATGGGTTTGGTTTTATTTACTGCATACACTAGGGGTGGGTAAAATATGGTCCATCAAACCACAGCTAGGCTCGCTACCTGCCCTGCCCCTGCACACTGCTCAGAGCAGCTTTCCCCCAGGAGGGAGAGAAGGAGGGGCTTTGCATGCTGCCCCCACCTCTAGCACAATCTCACAGCTCCCATTGGCCAGTTTCTGGAGATGCCTGTGTGCAGGCAGCGCACAAAGTACCCCTCCCTGTTTGGGCTCATGGCATTCAGAGTAGAGATGTGAACATATAATCATAGCCTGGGCATATTGGTTAACATTCATAGTTACACGCAGGTTCCCACCCCACTCCTGGGCAGCTGGGGGCAGCAGTGGGGGGAGGCAGAAAGTTCCCTGCAAGTGGGGCTACAGGCGGGAGCCAGTGTGCCCTGGCAACCAGCTTAAAAACTGGCTCCCAGCATGCACCAGTTCCTGAGAAGCTGCCTGTTCCCCCCGCACTGTTGCTTCTCATACAGGCACCACGTTTTTCAGTAGTTACACATTTACACAATTATTTGACTTTTAACATTCCTAGTTCAGAGCTGCACTTGACCCCTATAGCTAGTGCAGGGGCATGGAAGGCAGGGACCCTGGCTGAGGAACCTGCTGAGCTGCTGGCCAGGTAAGCACCTCCCAGCCAGAGCCTGCCTCTGGAACCCCAACCTCTCCCTTTCCCCCACCTTCTGCACTTTTCCTGCATTCCTACCCATTACAGACTCTGCACCTCAATCACCTTGCACTCCCTCCTGCACTCCTGTCCCAGGTCACAACCACCTACCAGTCCCTCCTGCACCTCTCCTCCAAGTCACAAGCCCCTTCCAGATATTGCTCCCCAAGGCCCCACCCCGATCACAACCCAGATTCCTGCATCCCCACTTGCACTCCTGCAGATCAGACCCCCCCCACACCAAACCCTGCACTCCTTCCTGCATTCTTCCTTCAGGTCAGAATCCTTTCTGCAACCATATGCCCTCTCAGACCCTGCACCACCCTTCCTCATGCTAGTCTCCTGCCCCATGTCACAACTCCCTCCTTCACCCAGTTTACCTACCAGATCCCATACCCCTTCCTACACCCCAGTCCCTTACCCCAAGCTTCCTTCTGCACCCAGCTTCCATCCCAGACCCTGCACCTCCTTCATTTATATGAATGCTCATTAATTTGAGCATTCCTCCAGCATTTTCCACCATCTATACTACTTTCCAAATAGTTCTTTTAAACTTAGTCAGCATACTTTCCAAGGCAGCGTCTTGTTGCTCAGTTTGGCCCACGGTAGTGATCATGAAACAGCAACCAAACGTCTTGAGCCAAATTATACTGTTGCCAAGCACTGTTCAAACTGCCATCTAGCTCTGCCACTTGCACCTGAATCCTAACCTGTGGGACACATTTTCCGAGCAGATGTTGCCATGTGGAGTTAACGATGGAGTGGTTTTGTGATGCGGACAAAGCTCCACGAAGAGTTAGGGGCACACTCAAGCCATTCTCATTTGTAACTCAAGCGAATGTGAAGAACAATAATCCATAAGAAGTCAAAACCAAGATGTTTTTTGAGGTAGAATAGTCAATGTTTTATCTATTTTAAAGAGTTCCAGAACTGTATATCTTGAAGCTATTTTGCAAACTTTTCTTCCGTGCAACAGGAAGTATCATCTCTGTCCAAAGAAAATATCCAATGGTCACTGAATCCTGATATATCCATTTCAGTCCATGTAACACAGAGGCAGCTTTATAATAATACTTGTCTTTGCAGTGAACTATACATAATTGTATTTAGCATCACAGCTCCTACCAACCAGAGAGACCCCAACCTGAGGCTCAGTTACTGTTGCTACGCATTTATTATGATAGACACTTAAGTAAAAGACAAAGTGTGCACATTTCCAGCTTTTAAGACAGCAAAGTAAGAAGCAATCAAGCATAAAAATGTGCTGTAGATTCCATTTCATGTCCTTATTAATTTGCAATTCCCATCACGTAAGGGGTTAGATTATCTAATGAGATCATCTTGTCAGTTTAATTTAGGGTAGAAAAGGAGGTCCTAAGTTATTTCCCATAGACCTGATTCATTTTTTTTAAAAAGGCACTTAACGTAAGTGTAATACGTCACGTGCATCACTGTGCATGAGTTGAGTGTGTATTTTTATATCTGATTCAAAGAGAAGAGTCAAATTGTTACTCAGACAAAGGTGTGAGTTTAGGAGACATTGCACCTGTAAATCAAAATTAAACTGATGTACAGAGAATTGCTACTTTTTGTGTTATTAAGGTAGCAACAGACTGATGGCTTAGCAGAGTGATTGTGTTTTGTAGCTACAGGTGGCTAGCAGAATTGGAGGGGAGGGGAATTTGCTTGTTTTTCTGAAACAAATTTAAGGCTTATTTAGCTCCAGCCATCACTTTTGTCTGAGTCTCCAACATTCTGGAGCATAACAGAAAAACTAGATAAGTGCTGCTGATTTCAGCTCGTGACTATCTACAGTGCCATCTGGTAGACACGAACATGATCCCCTGCCATGTTCTTTGGGCCCGCTGAGCCGAAGAGAACTGTGTATGCAGTATATAGAATTCCAAAGGGGGAGGGCTGGTTGCATTCTGTTCCTAATCTGTTATGATGGCCTAAGTGGAGGTGGAGTGATGGCTTTTTTGCTCCAGATTGTGACTTAGATCAGTGGATTTCAAACTTTTTTTCTCATAACCCAGTTGAAGAAAACTGTTGATGACCACCATGCAACATAATTTGATTGGAGTGGGGGCTCTGGGATGGAGCTCAGGATGGGAGCTTTGGGTTTAGGAGAGGGATCTGATTTTGGGGGGGTGTGCTGGGCTCCTGGTTCCATAGGGCAGCCCTGATGCAGCATGCCTAGCAGCCTATCTGGGAAGCACGGGGCTTCCTGCTCTAGCTCTCCACTGGGTCTCTCTGGTCCTAGAACATCCTTGGTCCTTCCAGTCATAGAAGTCCCAGTTTACAGAGGTTCAACTGTACCATTAGTATTCAGGCAGTGAAGTTTTATTAGCACAAATATTCATGGAAAGTTAGGGCATGTCTAGACTATGTGTTTTTTTAAAAGGAGATATTCAAATTTGGCGCTAATTTGCATATCTTCTTTCGATCACATTTTTAAAGTGGGTCTTTTGAAAGTGAAAGTAGTCTGGATGCGGTTTTTCGGAAAAAAAACCCTTTTTCAAAAAAAACGTTCTTCCTAAAAAAAGGAGGTTTACATGGTTTTTTGAAAAAGGGTTTTTTCCCAAAAAAATGCATCCAGATTACTTTCACTTTCGAAAGACCCACTTTCAAAAATGCGATCAGAAGAAGATATGCAAATTAGCACTGAATTTGCATGTCTCCTTTCGAAAAAAACCCCGTAGTGTAGACATGCCCAGAGTGTGACACGAGAAGTACTTGGACACTACTCCAGCATGCGAAAGGAAACAATATATCTTGATTCATCTGAGTGCAAAGGACTAACTAATTCAGCTCATCTTCTGCAATGCTGAGTTTTGAACTTATAAGGTGAATTGCTTATAATAAATTTACTGAGAAAAAAAAGTTTAATAAAGTAGAAATAAATATCCCTATAGAAGCTAAATTAAAATAAATCATGGTCTGATCATGGAATATCCATGAGTAGAAAAACTGAGGAAGCTATCGGATGAATTATTCTTTGTGAATTGTTCACTCATCTGTAATGATGAGTAAAGATTAGTTGCTTCAAATGTTTCAAATGCATTGGAAACAAAGGTGGCGGGAGTCAGCTACTTTTCCTCTAATGGATCTGCAAATAATTGATCCATTGCTACCAGCTGTCTTATCTGCTAGGATAATTGCCATATCCATAAACCTTAGGGAGAAAGTATTTGATCAACTACAGTTTGAAGCAATATGTTTCCTAGTTTCTGTTTTGCAGCACTTTATCCTTTTTGTAAAACAAGCTATTTATTGCATAGTTTTCCAATAGCTAGTATATGAGTGAACATTTATGCAAGGGGGCAGTAGGTAACATTTGGCAATTTCCTATAATAGCCACGAAAAACTTTATTAAATGAAGTTTATCTCTGTGGAGAACATTTTATGAAACACAAAGTTTCTATATTATTGTGAGCCCTGGGAAGCATTATGAATTTCTAAGGACTGTACCAATCAATGGGCCAGACAAGAATGGACTTTTGGACACATGGGGTCTAGTGGTTTCCTGGGGGACTCTTTAGAGGGAAAAGTGAATACAAATTCCCAACTCTGGTTATGCAAAAGTCCAGCCTTTTAAGGCTATACCAGGCCTGCACAACATACAGCCCGAGGGCCGCATGCGGCCCGCAGAGGCTCACTGTGCAGCCCATGACAACTATGGGCAGCGCAGCCCCATCTGATCTGCCGGCCGGGCGGAGGAGCGGAGCGCCGCTGGGGAGGGGGAAGTGCGGCGATTCACGCTGCCGGGCTGCGTATGTGCAGCTCCGGCGCAAGGAGGCAGGGTGTGAGCCAGAGGGCAGGATGCTGGCGTGACGTCATGACGTTGTGGCCAGCGACCACCGGATTCAAAAAGGCAGAAGCCAGGTAGGGGAGGGGAAGGGGCTTGTGCTGAGGGCGGAGGGGACAGGTCAGGAGAAAGGAGAAGACACCAAGCGGCAGGGTGAAGGAGAGACAAATGCCAGGGGGGGCCAAGTGGAGACATGCAGTGGGCTTTTTTTTTTTTTTAACAAAAATTTTTAGCTGTGTGTTTGGTATTTTTTGGGAGAGCATCCCTACTTGCGGCCCACAGCTGTTTTCTTTGGAGCAATATGGCCCTCGCCGCTTTCCAAGTTGTGCAGGCCTGGGCTACACCCTGAGGGGGCGTTGTTGTCTCTTGATGACCTGTTTCCAGAATCTGAAGATCAAAGGCATAGGCTACATAAAGGAAGGACTGGACTATTCATGGGGGTGCTTGCTCTATGCTAAAGCTGTAATCAACTTGTAACCAGAGAAAACCCCATTGGTTGGGTCTGAAGGATTGACTCCTCCCAGAGCCCCTGCTGGAGCTGGGAGGCGTGATCTCTGGTAAGCTGATTAGTGTGTGTTTAGGTTCTTTTTTAAGAGGCTTTCTCTGTAATACATACTTTCACCTGAAGAATAAATGCATTGATTAGAAAGACCTGTCATATGACCAGGCCCACTGACAGGGGGTGGGCAAAGAGGGTAATTGCCCCAGGGACTGGCAATTCAAAAGGGCACAGAGTTCCCGGCCACCGCTGCTGCTATAGCCGCAGTGGCACTGGCCGGAGTCCCAGGCCTGTTTGAATTGCCACTGGAACACTGCTTTATGCTGTGCTGAGGGCTGAGGGAGCTGACTTTCCTTGGCCCTGCTCCTTCTACCCTCAGCCTTGCCCCTTCCAGAGCATGGAGATGGGCCCTCCACACACCTTGCCTCAGTGGCTGCAGTAGCTGTTGGTCCTGCAGTATGAGAATTATAACTAAGAGCAGTTACATTCCAGAAGCTGTTTAGGCAGCCTGGTTTACTGGAATATCACACTGTAGGTAGAATACTGTGCAGCTTGGAAAAACCCTAGTCAGGAGGGCGAAATGGGTCTCTGCCCAAGAGAGGTGATAGCTGGGGAGCCAAAAGCCTGAAGACAGCTGCCCTGGCTCGACCATAGAGGGGAAAAACAAGGGGAGTTGTGGCATCATGCATGCCAATAAGGCTAGTGTTTTAAAGTCACATGAAGTAATACTTGAAGCCCTGTTCCTGCAAGGAGCTCTTCAAGAGAGCACTGCTGCACCTGCACAGAGCCTCACTGAAGTTAGCAGGCCTCCGCACAGAACTTATTGCAGGATTTACTGCTTAGTAGTGATATCCCCTGTAACATATTCTTTGCCACATGCTGAGACCTGTGCAGTTGTAATTATGTAGCAAACTGTAACCATGTCAAAAGCAATTAAAGATGTACGTGCAGGGCTTTATTTAGTTATTTCCATCCCTTTGTTAGAAAGGGAGGCTTCTAATTTTGATGCATCATATAATTGAATTTTAGAAATACAGTCTTGATATTGTACATCAAAGGAATCATTTGTTGTGTTCCTTTTCTGCAAATTCAAATGTTAATAGGGTAGTTTCACTTCAAAGAAGCCATGAGCTAGGTAAAAAGGATTTTAAAGATTGCTGCAGGCATCCATATCTCATGGTGCAGCACACTTTTCCCTTTTGCTGTCTGTACTGTTGAGGTTGTCAGGGCTGCAGAATCCTACTTTTCAGGCGTTTTTAAAAAATATACAACAAGGGATGGTCTGTCACTAATGAGGGGCCACTAATTAAGATTTGCCTCTGTTCGAAGACTGTAAACTGAGAAATGATCCTTGATTCTGAAAGAACTGTAGTTTCAGAAAACTGAGCTCACTTTCCCAAAAGGCTCTCAGCTCCTGGTTGTGAGTTACATTGGTTCACAAACCACAGGGAAAAAAAAATCTACTGTACCAAGTGAAAAAAGAATTAAAAGGGGTTTAAGTTTGATGGTGCACTCAGAGGTTTGCCAAAATCAGTGAGTTGAGGGCGAAGGGAGAAGGAACTGCTTCTGACTCAGGCCTCGGCAAAACACTCTCCATAGGCCAGATCTGGCCTGCCACACCACCAGATCTGGCCCATAGAAGCAGTAGGGAACTTCAGGAAGACTCCTCTCTGCCTGCCCTGGCCCCACATGCCACTCAGACAACTGCAATTTCTAGCCAATGGAAGCTGCCTGTATGAAAAACAAGCAGCTCGGGAAGCACCACACCACTCTGGCACTTATTCATAGATCACATGGCCTTCTAACCCAGGGTTTCTCAACTCTTTTTGTATAAAATACCCCCTTTTCCAAAAAAATATATAAGTACCCCCAGTACCTACAGTTTCCAGATACACAGTTTTTTTCTACCATTGCAACACATTTGTTTAAACAACTTAATCGTAGCGATGAAATTTTTGGGTATAAAAAGTACAAAAATAATAAAGCGCTGTAAAATTTAAAACAAAAATTCAATTTTCTCCAAATTTCCATTGTGTTGACGGAAGCCCTCCAGACTTCTCTTGAGTACCCCTAAAGATACTCATACCACTGCTTGAGAAACACTGCTCTAGCCTGTGCAGGGACATGGCAGGCTCCTACCTGAGAAATGAGCTAGGCTGCTGGCCAGGTCTAGAACCCCAGCCTCTTCCTCCTCACCAGCCCTCTGCCCTCCACTTCTACTCCTCTATCTCACATAAGCCAAACCCTCTTCCCCCTCTCCTGAGCCCAGACTCTGCACCCCAATCCCCTGCCCCAGATCACAATCCCATCCTGCCCTAGTTTGCAACCCAAACCCCTGCACTGTAATCCCCCACCCTAGGTCACAACCCAAACTCCTTCACTGTCTTTGTTCCACACCCTTCCTCCATTCTCATCCTTTCTAAAGATTCACTGAAACCCACAAACATTAACCCATGGTGATCAAGCTGAACAATGGTACCTCTCTGGGTATTGCCTTATCTGTGTTTGTCTTGAGTCTTGTCTTTGAACTCTTCAGGGCAGATACTGGCCTTAATTTTTGTGCTGACCACTTAACAAAGATTTAATGATAAGAAAATACTTCACAGGTAGTTTCACAATACATCTACATAGAATAATATCCCTAAGAAACATTAATATCCTTTGCTGAAAAGGTGCTGCAGAAATCTCTTTTCTGTACTGCTTTTCTGATTAGAAAACTGATTGTAAATATGGCACATTTTACAAAATTGATTGGTTTTCTAGGTTCACTCTGTGTCTCCTCTCTGACCAGACTGCCTAAATTAATTACTCTTTATCCCCACCCCGGCACTACACATCTAGTGCAGCTGTGGGAGAGTGAGCTAGGTTCTATTCTAGGTCTATATTTGGTGTTGGACAATATTAAACAAGGGGGATACTTTTCTTGAATTTACTAACCATTAGTGTTTCCACATTCCTTTTACTGCCATACTAGGAGATATAAAGGAAAAGTTCAAATGGTTATAAACTGACAGGCAGAGTAGAGCTGTGAGGGGCAACCACGGGTCCTTCATTTCAGTGGGCCACAATATTGTCATAACCAAGGGTATGTGTAAACTACACAGTTTTTTTGGAAAAATGGCCAAAAAAACTTCAATTACGTCCACACTGCAATCACGTTCTTCTGAAAGAAAATCGGAAGAACAGAGGGGTTTTTCCAACATTGGTAATCCTCTTTCTGCAAGGAAGAAGCCTTCGTTCAAAAGAGCTCTTTCAGAAAAAGGCGTGTGTGGACAGGGAAGAGGAAGTTCTTTCGAAAGAACAGGAAAGAGGAAAAAGCACAGGTGCCCTGTTGGCTACTCCATCCATAGTAATCACAGCTGAAATGCAACATAGTGTGGACGCTATTGCAGTGTGGATGCTTTCTTTCAGAAGAAGTTTTTTCGGAAGATCTCTTCTGGAAAAGCTTGTTCCAAAAGAAGCCTGCAGTCTAGACATAGCCTAAGATGGTCTCCCAGGATAGGGTAGTTTTGCTAACTGCGCTTGTGTACCTAGAATTTGCAGGGTGGGCCAGCTGAACTGTAGCAGCACTTTGGATGCAGAGGGAGCACATGGTTCTCACAATGTTGTGTATAATCAGCATGCACCTCACTTAATGTGCATGTCACTATTGTAATATTTGGAGGAAAAATACTATGTCGATAAAAACCAGCAGAATCTGGTAATCCTGTGTGTGGGTAACAGTAAACTAAATGTCTCATGGGCCACACACAGAAGCCCAATGGGCTGCAGGTTGCCCACCATTAGAGTAGATCAAGAATCTTATCTGTTCAATACATAAGAGTGTAATCAAGTGAGAGAAAACAGTGGGACCAATTTCAACCAATAAGCGGTGTTCTCTGTTAGCTGAACACGTGGGCGACCATCCAGGAGAGATTCAGGTGCCATCCAGCTGATTAGCAAAGTACCCACAGTCAGCAGCATGTGTTTCTACTGGTGGTGCATATTCCACACATGCCTCAGTGCACATATCAAAATTTATTCCACACATGGATGGAAAAAATGAGAGGGAACACTGGTTGCACGTGCTCCCCCTGACTTGAACTTGCATCAGTGTGCTCATCAGAGATGATTCAAACACTTTTCCTTAGAAACCTTTCCTCAGTCATTTTAAAGCAGCAGTTCTCAAAAATGGGTGTCAGAACCTTTCAGAAGGTCACAAGGTCATATGGCAAGGGAGACAAGAGCAGTCAACTTCCATGTCAAACCCTGCTTTGCCTCTGGCATTCATAACGGTATTCAGTGTTTTTAATTTGTATGAGGGTCGCATTCAGAGGCTTGCATTTTGAAGGGAGTCCCAGCACAAATGTTCAGTGGAGCTGACAGCCTCTGTGGGCCCCCCGGCAAAGTGAGGAGAGTGGCCCAGCTCTGTGCTCCTGGCAGGAGTGAGGCAGCTGGCTCTCAGTTCTGCTCAGAGCATGCTATGCCCTTTCCCTCAGCCCTTAAAGAACCCAAGTCTGCAGCTACCGCCCTACTGCTGAAGTAGCAGTTGTGGCAGCCAGGGCTTCTGGGCCCCTTTGAATCGCCAGGCTCTGGGGCAACTGCCCATTTTGCCCTGTTGGCGGAACTGCAACCATTTGAGCACCACCATTTTAAAGTGTGTGCTAAGGATTCAAATCCTAAATATCAGCACCCCTTCCTCTCACGTATACCAGACCTGGGTCTGTGGAGTGTCAAAGAACCCAGTTGGCTGAAAGCTAGATGTATAATTTATTTTTAATCACAGGATTATGTAGATAAACAAAATCCACAGCCTAACAACATCCGTTTGTTAATCAGTTGTAATCTCCATAACATGAATAAGGCAAATCTGCAACCATCGTGTCAGGCAGGCTCACACAGCAGCGTAACAGTTGTCTGCAGTGCCATGAGACAGGGAACACCATTTTAACGACAATGCCATGGAAACTTATGATGCATAATTTAGCACTCAGCTAGCACATGGACATCTGACCTTTTTTGTGTCTCCCCCAACCTAGTCTTCCTCCCTTGTAGCTACCTTCTATTGCCAGAGTACTGCTGCTAACCTGGGCATAATGGGTAAAGAACAGTAGAAATACAGCACTGTCCCGAGAGTTTCTCTACATTTACAGTATCTCCAACAATTCATGTGTTCTCAGTAATGCCTAAATGCTTGCTTCCTTTTTTCTTTTACCATATTGTAATACTTTCCTACTTCTAAAGTCATTATACATGAAGGCCCTTGTCCCACAAAGGCTTGCAAAAAACTTGCCTTCTAAATGAAAACACCACCAGTGCATCTGTGTAGTCTCCCCAGACGTGCGGACTGTCCCTGTGTGCAGGGAGAAACCTTAATTCAGATTCAAGCTAAGCTATGATTAACATTATGCTACGTAGTTCCACTTATAGCATTTTCAGACTGTAAACAGGACCATTCTCATGACCTTAGGCTCCAGTGGATTTCTCTTGATAACACCATCTAATCGGATTTAGAGTTTAATTAAACAGCTGTCACTTTGCTTCCTCATTCTGCCGCGATTTAATGTTGAATTAGTTCCTAAATTAGTCAAGCTTGAATGCTTGCCTTCTTACAATTCAGAGGTTGGATGAACATAGGAATTGCTCTTCAGCTAAATCCAAGCAACTAAGAGCCATATTCTCTACTCTGGTCTTTTCACAGAGCTCCCACAGACATTAGTGGAAGTTCTAGGATTGGAACAAAAGTGCCAGATTCCTGGAGAGTTAACTGTATTGGTGCCTACCGTTTAGGAATAGGCAACAAATCAGATGTGAGCACATGCAGCCTCTCTACTCTGGCTATAATACATCCACATTGTGTTCTGGTTTTTGTTTTTTCTCTTTCTAAGAAAGCGCATCTTTCTCCTGAATACCAACATTGCTGAATATCCTGTGTCCTGTGAAACTGGTTGGAAGGAAAGATTCTGGTCTATGCTACTTTAAATGCAGTTAGTTGAGGGTTACACTTGTGTAACTTAGATCAGGATCTGCCCAAAGGTCTCTGCTAGTTTGTATTCTGTCAGTAGCATTGACTTGGAGTCTAAAAACTTCACACGTTATTGAGAAGCAGAGAATTTTGACTTGCCATACTGTAATTAATATTTACATCCAATTCTTTATTCCAGCCCTAGTGCACTCCACTTCCTGCATACTCCAATATAAATGTAAGATCTCACACTTTAATACTAATGAAATAACTCCTCATTTACCCATGTGTAAGTGAGTTTTGAGTCAGGGCCCAGATCTCCAGAGGTATTTAAGCACCAGCTCAGGGTGCATGTACATAGCATCTAAATCCCTGTGCCTCCATAATTTGCACGCACAAAGGAATGTCAGAGGGGCTCATGGACTTCCAAGGGAGTTTTGTCTTTGCAAAGAATGCAGGCTAATGTTACTCTGAGTAAACCTTCCTTCCAGTTGTTCTTATGTGTATAATGTATCATTTCCAGCATTTGGGCTTCTTAATTGCATCATCTTTCAGCTACAGCTACACAGAGACAAACAAATCTGAGTCTTTACCCTGCCCTAACTTGACTGGCTGCACTTGAGTCACAACTAATTAAGTGCTTGGCTAAAAGAGGTGGGATAGCTGTCTAGGCTTCCTATCTGATTCATGTGACTCTGTAGGGGACCATTACAATGAATGTGTCATAAGACCTAAAGATTCCATAACATACTTGTATGTAGCTATGAGTAGATGGACTTTTTTCCCCCTATTTCCTTGCATCATTGTGATCTCAGGCCTTATTCTGAGGTCATGGATGTAACTTTAGAATTATATAGAAGAAAATACCATTTTATGTCTTTTCTGCCTCCTGGGGTAGTCTGATTGTTTAGTCCTTTCTTAAAGGTGTTGTATATCCAGAAAGCAAAACACATCTGTAGCTTGATATAGAATGTGGTATGATACATTTTTTGGGCTGAGAATGCACAGATATTTTGTAGATAATAAAAAGATTAGGTTACAGGTGAAGTGTAACAGTTAATTTTTAAAATAATTTCTCCTGCATCAGAGTAAATCAGCTGTTTTTAGGTGCTTGTCCCATTGAGAACCAGAGAGACATGGCAGGTAAACTAATATATTTTATTGGAGCAACCTCTGTAGGGGAAAGAGACGTTGGTACCCACCTTTTCTATCTATGGGACTGACATAGCTACAATACTACATTAATCTTATCAAGCCAGTAGAGAAACAAGCATAAAAATGTTCCTTAATATTTCTGTCTGTTGTTGAAATATGTATAGGTGATAATTATGTTCCCCTTCATATATTGGAAAAGTCTTAGTGTATTCGTGTGTGGCAGGAAGACATCTCCCAATCAGAAGCCTGCCACTCTTCTTATTTTTTCTACCAAATGCTTGGGTTTGTAGTTGCGTTGAAGGAATCATGCCTACTGGGCGCTGGCAAAGTTATGAAGCCATCTGCAGATCTGCAAAGCTTACTAAAAGATCTAGCCACACAACTCCCACTAATTTCAGTGGGAACAGATCGGTTAGGTTCACTTTGGAAATCACTGGGGGGGGGGTTAGGGGATCATAAAACATTTATAACATCCTCATTTCAGATTGAATATTGGTGCCTGCTCAGGATTCATTGTATTTCTTTTCTTATTTTTTACTTTACTTTGCATTAGTTTGTCAATTTTTTTAAAATAAACAGGAAACAAACCCCAACACAGTCTGTAAATGGTTTTGGTACTTTCACAGCTCAAACAAGATTTGATTTTAAACTAAAAACATCCAATGGCTGCTTGCACAGAAAGTAGACTAGTTCTTGGGGGAATCTCTTAAATTAAAGAAAGGAGAAATGTCCACAGCATTGTGATTGTTAAAATTACATACCTCTTCATTCTGTGTCTTTCATACTGTTTCTTAGTAACCAGTGTGCATCCACAAAATAGAATACAAACTAAACAGCATATTGCTTTTCTAAAAAAAAGTTTTCTGTCCTTATTCAAAGTGCAAGTAGGGCCAATACCAAATGTTGTGACAGTTGTTTCTAATGTCACCCAACATGATCTCAAAGGACCGACGTCCACTCTACCATTAACTTGCACTGATGAATACCTCAGACTGCTGCAATAACAAGACGCAATCTGGTGGAGTTTGGAAACTCAATTTCCAGGCGTTGAGGGATTTCTCAATCAGACCCCAAGAGCTCTTTAAACACATTGTTAAATTAGACCATTATAAAACACTTTTCTCTGCTGAGCGGCCAATCTTAGTTTTATTTCAGACATGTTTCTTTCTTTCTCTCTCTCCTCTGAGGTTTTGTTCAGCTTTTTGAGAGACCTTTTTATCCACATCTTCTTTCTCTTTTTCTCTTTCTCTTCTTTCTCTCTTTTTTGTTTTTGTTTTTGTTTTATAGTTTGCTGCTTAACAGCCTGTGCATAAGTGTGCTGATAGTGTAACAGAATTGGGCCCACAAACAGGTCTTTCATTGAATAAGGGGAGCATAATGGGATGGAAATATCGTCCTGGGAGTACTCCCTGTTCAGGGATCTTCTCTCTTGGCAAAAGGCCCTACTTCTATCCCCCCAACAGAGGAGGTGTGTGGTGAGATGAAGAGGAACTGGGACAAAGGTGGGCAGGGAGCATGGCTAGAAAGCATTGTGCTACCAATATTCTCTGCTCCCATGGCCTTTAGTAAACTGTGAGAAGCAGAACAAAAGATAGTTCTCTTAGTGATACGGAGGTAAGCTGCCTCAGCATGCAGTGCATACAAGGGTGTCTGCAAGCCTCCTGTGCCCCTTCTCCCCCATTCCAGTGCCAAATGAATGGGCAAAGATATGAGAATCATGCCCCCTGTCTTTATTTAAGCGTACACTTGTGTGTGCAGTAGCATATTGCACTTGAAGGCTGAGGGCTAGAAGTGTCTGCAGCTTTGAAGCTGCTTAAGCAATATTTTGTAATTTGTTCGCAGATGATACTTCACCAGTGCCTGTACTGTACAGCAATGATGAGTCGTGACTGATTTAATTGGAGATGAAGTGTGAAGGGTTTCCATCCTTGTTTTGATGGACCAGATGCCATGGTACCATAGCTACTGATTCCCTACTAATATCAAGGATTTCTAATCATACTAATGATATTAGCTATTAGTGAATCTGTCTAATATGTTTCTATTTCCTTTATGCACAATGTGTTCTGAGTGTTCCTGAAGCTGATGCTGGTCCATGGGGGAAAAAAATCCCTAAAACTTCAGTGAGCCTTTATCATGACGAACTGCGTCTTTGATTTTTGATAGTTTTTTTTCCTGCAGTCCCTGAAGTAATTAATCAAACTAAATCCATTCAAATGTGTTCAATTTCCCTTAATGAAACCATTAGCCGAGGGCAGGAGAGTGAGGTATCATAATTGCTCATAATGTGCCAGTTGTCAAATTTTGCATCTTTTTTGTCCAGAAAGGACTTGGGGAATTTCAGCAGGTTTTATAAACTTTATGATAGTATTTCTGCATCATATCCACTTAGGCATCATATTCCTCAGTAATGATCCACTGGAAAAAGATAAACAGAAATGATGGATTGTTATTAAACAACTGGCATATCAACTCAGTGCCATATAACAGAGAAAACAGTATTATCATTGGTATTGGCTTTCTATGCTTTTGTCTTCTAAAGGCACAGATCATTTTCTTTTTGTCCAATAAAGTGGCAGCCTCTGATTTCAGAGAGGGTGAAGAGACTGAGGCAAGACTTAAATGCTCAAATAATATTTCCTGGGACTATTTCCAGGGTGTCAGCTCAGTGGGTTTAAAAATATTGACTGGTACTCTGCTCCAGATTTTTGCAGCTGAATTTTAGCCTCAGGCATGGATCTGGTGAAGGCAGGATACCAGATTTGAGAGCTGAAATGCTGTTATCTATTAGGCAAATCCATTGCTTTGGTCCAGACTCAGGGTGTGTCTACACAGCAAAGTTATTTCAAAATAACAGCCGTTATTTCGAAATAACTTTACTAGCATCTACACAGCCAAACCGCTATTTCAAAATTGAATTAAAATAGTGGAGCGCTTATTTTGAATTTGGTAAACCTCATTCCATGAGGAATAATGCCAAATTCGAAATAGCTAAATCAAAATAAGCGCTGTGTAGATGCTTATTTCGAAATAGGGGTCCTCCAGCCCTTCTTAGGGTGCCCAGGTGGCCACTCTGGTCAAAACCAGGAGAACTCTTATGCTCCCCACCCCAACCCCAGAGCCCTTAAAGGGGTAGACTCTGGCCACAGTGCCTGTGCCAGCTGCAAGTCTGCCAGCCCAGACCCAGCAGTTGCTGCCCCAGCCCAGCATGAGCCAGCAAGCCACTGGCAGCCAGCCCTCCACCGTTCCCTAGGAGCAGGCTGGCAGCTCCCAGGAGTCTGCCAGGGCCCGCAAAAGGCAGGTGCCTTCCTGGTCCAGGGTGGAGATCATGGACCTGATTGAGGTTTGGGGGGAGGCCTCCAATTTCCATGATCATCGCACTAGACGCAGGAACACTGCCATCTACAGGCGGATGGCTGACAGCCTGGCCACCAAAGGCCACATGTGCACCCAGGAGCAGGTGCACATGAAAATCAAAGAGCTGAGGCAGGCCTATGCCAGGACCACAGGGGGCAGCTCCCAATGAGGGACTGACCCAGACCCCTGCCCCTATTATGATGCCCTGGACCGCATCTTGGGGGTTAGACAGTCCATGCCCCGCAGGTGGTCATCAACCCTGGGGCAGAGGGCCCTGAGCAGGGCACGGAGGAGGAGGAGGAGGAGGAGGACGACGACGACGGCCAGGAGTCGCAGGAGCCCCGAGGGAGCATGGCACTCACCCAGGATGCCCGAGGCATCACAGAAGCCCTGTCACCGGTGTCATCCAAGGCCAGGAAGGCCTCGACATGTGAGTGTCATCACTGTCCCCTTATGGAGGGGGGGAGAGGGAGACCAGGTACCGCGTGTGTGGACCTTGCTGACCACGGAGCATGCAGCAACCTGTGCATGTGCCGTGCCACCCTGGACATGTGCCACCCTGGACATGTGGCCCAGCTGGCTGCCACACAGGGGCCCTGGCCTGTTACCCACACATGTGTATGTGTGAAGGCACATTATGTGCTCCTGACCCCAGAGAGGGACACTGCACGATGCCGTCCCTTCACAAGCCCCCTCTACGCAGAGGCAGGGCACATCTCCCTTTTCTCCCCACCCCACACTATATACAGCACAGGGGCCTGGGTACAGTCTCAGGCCAGCTCCCACTCCCACGGAGAGCAGGACATGCCGAACATGGCCTGAGTGCAAGCACATCGGCGCTGATAGTGTGGAGACCTGCCGTCCTCACCTTGCAGAGGGGGGCTGGGCTTCACCCACTGTGTCCCCAGGGAGAACTGACCACTTCTCTTCTTTCTCCACAGCTGCAGCAGCTGCGAGTGCAGGGTGCACCACCCTGTCCAGGACATCCTCCTGCAGCCAGGCCAGCAGGCTGCCCTGGAACCAGGAGGAGTACCAGTGGCAGCACCTGGGGCTCATGCGAAGGCAGGTCCACATCCTGGAGCACTGGGTGCATGAAGACCTGCAGCTGCGGTGGGAGAGCTGGCGGGAGCTGCTTGCCCAGGGCCGTGCCATCTGCGACCACCTGCAGACCCTGGTGCAGAGATTGCTGCCTCCTGCTGCTACAGCCCCTGCTGCCGCCCCATCTATCACTCCTCCTCCCATTCCTGCTCCCACCTCTTCCTCCCCCCACACCCCACCCACCCCACTCTCCATACCTGCTCCCCCCCTGGGGACGCTGAGGCCCCTGCACCCGCAGTGCTGGGAGACAGGTGGACCAGCAAGACCCCCAAGCTTCTCCTCCCCCTTCCTCCCCTTGCCTCCCCCTTCCAGCTCCCTCCTCCCAGGTTTACCCCTCCTCTCTCCCACCCTCTCGCCTCCCCCCCCCCCACTCCAGTTATGTTCAATAAAGAGAGTTTGTTTTTGGCAACACACGTGTTTTTATTGTACATCAGGAAGGGGGGTTAGGGAGGGGAAAGTGGAAGGACATGAGGGTGGAATAAGGCACAAGACCCCAGCGGGGCACACCAGGGAGACATCACTCCTCCTCCGTCTGGAAGTTCTCCCGCAGGGCCTCCCAGATACCAACAGCCCCCCGATGGGCCTTCCTGCTGACAGCCATGCGGGGCTGCGTGTACAGGCCAGCCAAGTGGTCGGCCTCTGCCATCCAGTCTGGCAGGAAAGCCTCCCCCTTCCTTTCGCACAAATTGTGCAGCACACAGCACGCCACAGAATGCGGAATATTCCTCTCGGAGAGGTCCAGGTGGGTGAGGAGGCATCTAAATCGGGCCTTCAGCCGGCCAAAGGCCCCCTCCACCACAACATGGGCCCTGCTGAGCCTGGCATTAAAGGCCTGCCGGGAGAGGTTGAGGTGTCCCGTGTAGGGCTTCATGAGCCAGGTTTGTAGGGGGTAGGCCACATCCCCCACCAGGCACACAGGCATGTCCACATCCCCAACCCTGATGTGGCGGTCAGGGAAGAAAGTCTCCAGCGTGCAGCCTCTGGCACATGGAGGAGTTGCGGTACACCCGCATGTCATTTGCTTTGCCAGACCAACCCACGTTAATGTTCAGGAAGCGGCCCCAGTGGTCAGACACAGCCTGCAGAATGACCGAGAAGTATCCCTTCCAGTTTATGTACAGGGAGGCCTGGTGGTCTGGGGCACAGATGGGGATGTGCGTCCCGTCAGTTGCCCTCCTGCAGTTGAGGAAGTCCAGGGTGCCAAACCCCTCAAACACGGCATCCACATCAGTGAGGCGGATGACTCTGCGGAGCAGCACTCTATTGATGGCCTTGACCACCTGCAAAGGGACACACAAAACCGAGAGTCACTGGGGTGCCAGGGTGGCTGACAGTGCTCCTTCCCCATCACTGCCCTGTACCCCCTCTCCAGGAGCAACCCCCCCTGCAATCATGGCCACCACGGGCAGTCCATAGTGCAGCTGGGACAGAACAAACCCTCCCGGGGAGGGGACTTGCACCACCTCCCCCCCTTTTCCCTGCGGTAGCCCATGCCCTCCTTGCCCCTCTCCCAGGCACAGTGGCTGGAGACTGCCATGCCTGCATGAGCACTGCTCCACGGTGGATCTCCCCACGCCGAACTGGTTCTCCACGGATCGGTAGCTATCCAGCGTGGAGAGCTTTCAGAGGGTGATGGCCACACGCTTGTGGAGGGGAATGGCGGGCCTCATGCGTGTGTCCCGTCGCCGCAGAGCAGGGACGAGCCACTCACAGAGCTCGCGGAAGGTGTCCTTCTTCATCCTGAAGTTCTGGGTCCATTGTTGGTCTCCCCAGTGCTCCAGGACGATGTGGTCCCACCAGTCGCTGCTGGTGTCCAGCCACCAGATGCAGTGGGGCACGCTGGCATCCAGGCACTGCTGCTGCTCCTCCTCATCCCCAGGAGGGTCCGGATGAGGGCCTGGGGGTCAGGCTGCAGCAGATGCTGCGAGGCAGACTCCAGCAATTGCTGCCAGGCTTGCAGCAAGACATCCAAAATGAGCACCAGAGTGCCCGGGGGCAGCTCTGGCTCCATGGTGCTGTGGTGTCCCAAGTCAGGGTAACCAAAGCAGACAGAGACAAAAATTCTTTGCTGTCCCTTTAAGCACAATCCTCAGATAGCCTTAGGCAGCAGCCACACAAAGTAACTACTGACCTGATGCCCTGATGGAACTGGTTTCAGCTGGCCTTAAATGCGAATCAGTGTCCAATCAGTATGGATGTGCTATTTCGAAATAGCAAAACGCTAATTCGAAATGCATTTTGTGTGTAGACACGTTATTTCGCAATATCTTATTTCGAATTAACTATTTTGATTATTAAATAAGATATTTCAAAATAACACTGTAGTGTAGACATACCCCGAGAGTTTAGCTGCAACGTGAAATAATCTTGGTAAAGCTGCTGCTACTGTATCACACTTTCAGAAGTTTCACTATCATCCTTTTGGGATACCAGTTTAGATGAGCAGCTGGCTTTCTCTTCCTTGTGATATCAGGATAGGGTCTCAATGTTAAAGGATCTTAGGAACACATGATTTGTCATCCAACATCAGATCAATAGCTTGTGGCCTTATCTACAACACCTCACTGCTACCCTCTTCAATATTCTGCTTCTTGTTATTTATTTTATCCCACTGATTACCTACTTTATGGGGCAAGATTAATTCAATGCTGAAGTAAGCTATGGTGGTTCCCATTCAAATCATTTGTGAGTTACACCCATAGTTACACACAGTGCCAGGCTGATGTTACATGTGCATCATCTCATCTTTTGTTCACACCTGTTCGCCCTGGTCTATACTATGGAGTTATTTCGGAATAACTCCCTTATTTCAAAATAAAAAGTGGAGTGTTCACAGTACCAAGCCTGTTATTTCAAAACTAGCCAATTAGCCCATCTCTCCTCCACGTCGGTCTTCTCTCCTGAGCCTCCGGTCTCTCACTCCGTCTCTCTCTCCTCCTCCCCCTACTTCCTCCCCCTCTCTCTCTCAGCTCTCCTCTGCCGCCTGCCTCTCTCTCCGTCTCTCTCTTTCTCTTCTCCTCCCCCTGCTGCCTCTCACTCGGGGGACTGCAGAGCCCAAACGGCCATTTGGGCTCCACACTCTGTGCTGCATGGGGAGCAAGGAGCCCAAATGGAGCCCAAACAGTCGCTTGCGCCACTTGCTCCTGTGCTGCACCCTGGCTGAGCGGCACAGAAGTCAGCCAAGTGCCACAGTGGGAGGCGAAGGGGAGAGGGGCGGTGATGTTCACGGCCAAGGGGCGGGGCCTGGAGCCGCTGTCACGCCACACATCAGCGCCCCACCCCCGTTCGTCTCCCGCCGTGGTGCTCGGCTGACTTCTGCGCTGCTCAGCCAGGCCACCACGGGGGAGCAAGCGGAGCAAGCAGCCATTTGGGCTCCCCCACAGCAGCCCGGCTGAGCAGCGCAGAAGTGAGCCGAACGCCACGGCGGGAGGCAAAGGGGGGAGGGGCAGTGACGTACATGGCCAGGCCCCGTCCCCTGGCCTTGTACATCACCACCCCGCCCCCCTTCCCCTCCCGCTGTGGCACTCGGCTGACTTCTGCGCCACTCAGTCGGGCTGCCATGGGGGAGCAAGCGGTGCAAGCGGCCGTTTGAGCCCCGCACTCCCCATGCAGCACAGGCCGCCCAGAGGGAACAGCCAGCATTTCAGGCAACAGCGCCGCCCAGAGGGAACAGCCAGCATTTCAGCATTACAGACTCTCAGACATTGGGCTACTATATATATGATAATGGGCTGGTTATTTCGAAATCTGTGTTCCTGCTTTCCTAGGGGAATAAGCTAATTTTGAAATAGTTATTTTGGGAGTCATTATTTCAAATTTGGTTATTTCAAAATCATTTCTTAGTATGGACACGCCCTTTTTGTTCTGTTGGTTTGCTCTAATGGTCTGGCATTGGATAAAAACATTGAGAAATCCCCAAGCTATACAATATGTTTGGTGCTTAAAGTTGTACTTCTGTTTATGAGATGTCTCTTATTCTGAGCCTGTCCATTTAAATTAGATTTCTCCATCTGTAATTCACTCTAGTAGCTAAAGACAAACATCAGAATAGAGTCATTTTCGAGCAGACTGGAGATAGCCTAAAAAGATGCTCTGTCACTTCCACAAGCACTCTCACTGCTCAGGACCTTAGTTTGCACAATTTAACATTCTCAGACACACAAAAAATAAGTAAATGTGTTTAGAGACTGAGGCAAAGGATTCATTTCCAATGACATATGATGCGAGCAATATTGAAAATAGACAGCAAAAGATGTCGTGCATTTAGCCTTTTAAGTGGCTGGCTGAGTTATTGAAGTTTGAATCCTACATAAAGGTGATTTTTTTAAAGAAAATTCTTGTTTATTAAAGTTTTAGAAATTTTGAAGATTTCACTTCTTTTTGTTTGTGTGTGTGCTTACATGTCTAAAAGTGTTTGTCCAAAAGTACCAATACATGGAACCCTTTATGGGGCAAGATTTTTAAAAGTTAGGCTCTTAAAGTGATGTGTTTAACAAAAGTATCCTGATTTTCAAAATTGCCAAGCACCCATCAGAACCAGTGGGATATAGTAGGTGTTCTCTCCCTGTGAAAACAGGCTTCATACTCAGGGGCTTCAGAAGGGACTGAGAGACATAACTTGCAGCCCCAGTTTTTGGAATTTGGACTTACAATGTGGGATACAGGTGTGTGTATATAAATTCCTTAGGCTCCCACAGGGGTTTCTGACTTGTCCAGAAGTATCAATATTCCTTCTTCTATTATAAACAAATGCCTTGTCTTTTTTTTTAATAAGAGGAAGAGATGAAACTCAGGCTATGTCTATACTGCAGAGCTTTTTCGAGATACTGGAGATATCCTGGAAAAGCTCTGCCATATCCAAGGAACACGTCTTCTTTTCAGAAACAATTTTTGGAAAAGCAGATGCATTTTTTGGCATCCCTGTAAACTTCATTCTATGGGAAAGAAAGAATGTTCTGAAAGAGGGTGTTTTTCCAACATTTGGCCCTGTGTAGACAGTTTGCAATTTACATATCTTTTTCTGACTTTTCCCTGCAGTGTAGACATAGCCTCAGAGTAAAATATTGTAAGACTGGAAAAAGAAAGAAAGAAAGAAAGAAGAAAGAAAGAAAGAAAGAAAGAAAAATGTAATGTAAATCAGTAACATTTGAATTGAAAACAATGGCTAGAGTATCAGTGCCCAATTTTGCTTCTTTTGATAGCAAATTCCTGTTGACCTTTGTGCTGCAAGAATGGCCTTTGGTGCTTTTGCTGATTTTTATTCACTTTTTACAGCTGGAAGTTAAAAGGCTGCATAAAGCCTTGAAATTCTACCTAGAAGTCAGTCTTAGGAGCACCGTGATGCTGAACTCGCTTGAAAAATGAAACCACTGTTAGCTGTGTTGGAGGTGGATTAAAAGGTTTTTACCCTTTCAGATCTGATTTTAGGCTTTCAGATTTCCTTCTTATTTGCTCTGTGGGTTATAGCCTCACTAACACCTGCTGGATTCCTTGCATTCGGCCATTTCAAAAGAAACAAAATCTTCGAAGTTCTTGTCCAGATACGAGACACCATCTCTCCAAATGGCCTGCATCCAAATGTGGAGAAGTTTGAATTGAGTTTGAAACTTTGCAGCTACCTTTGCAGCTCATCTTAATAAACAGCCCTGAAGTAGAATTTTGGCATGTAAATCGTGGGTCCCTTGTCTAGTAGAAAACTTTTGGACCCTTACTTTGCCTGTAATATGGGTACAAAGCAGAAGCTGCTTGGAAGCAGAGCTTTCTGGGATGAAATAAATTGAAAAGATTTTGTTTTGTATATTAGAGAGTACAGTTAAAGTAAATGGGCTGTCAATGTGTAACACAGAAAGGTGGAATTAAACCTGGGACTTCTGGAGCTTAGTGCATGAGCCTCTACTGCATGAACTAAAAGCCAGTTGGTTTTTAGTTCATGTGCGAGAGGCTCAGGTGGATTTTAGCTCACATACGCTAGAGGCTCATGCACTAAGCTCCAAAGGGCGCCAGTTCAATCTTGCCTGTCAGCATTACAAATGTGCATGCAAGAGTTTGTCTAATACAGAGGATATAAGTTTGGATTTACTACGTTTGAATAAATGGTTTCTAGTTGGGGAAAATTGGGTCAGCTCATCAGCTGGTGATAACTGGCTTGTCTCCATTGACTTCACACCAGTTGACAAGCCCTGGGTTCTTAGGAATCTCTCTAACCATCCTGTGGTTTCATTCCAGAAATGCTGTGCTTGGTTTTGTGTGCAGGACACAGAGATTCTGAACACCGCAATTCTCACGGGGAAGACGGTTGCAGTGCCCATCAAAGTGGTTTCCATTGAGGAGAACAGTGCTGTGATGGATATCTCTGAATCTGTGGAATGCAAGTCCTCTGATGAGGATGTTGTGAAAGTAAGTTTCCCTCTTCTTCCTGCTTCCCAGTGTTTCCTGCTTTTCCATACAGAAATGGTGTCAGGGAAACAGATCCCTGAACTGACCAATAAACCTGGACTTCTGAGTTATTTTTTCCCATACTTCAAATGGATACAAAGATTGTTTATAAAGGCACAAAAGGAAGCCAGGGATCTCAGTGAAGATACTGTTGCTTTTCAATGAAAGTTGAGCATGGAACTCCCATTTGTGCTTTGAAAATCAACCCCCCTTTGGGTACGTGTACGCTGCAAAAAACAGCCAACGGTACAAGTCTCAGAGCCAACTGACTAAGCTCATAGGTATCTCTCTGCTGGGCTTAAAAATTACTGTATAGACAGTCAGGCTGGGCTAAAGCACAGGCTCTGAAACCCTCTCCCTCATCCCGAACCCAAATACCTACACAGCTGTAGTTAGCCCTGTGCCATGAGCCCTGTGAGGCAGAATCAATTGATCCAGATTCTGGCACTCAGTTCACAGGATCTTTATTTTAGGAGGGGGCAGGGTAGCAATAGATACAATAGTCACAACTGCCTGAAATAATTATGCTAATGTGTGAACCCTTTTGTTGGCATGTGAACTTCTTCACTCTTGTGCAGAGTGTAAACACAAGGCCTGTGCACCATTTTTAAGTCCTGTGTAAGCCCTCATATTAGGGCTGAGGTAGTACATAGTCCTTGTGTGGGGTAAATTTATCCTTAATGCATAAATTGTAAACTCCTTGAACCAGGCATTGTCACATATTATATAATTGTCCAGCACTGAGTACCAGAGCCCAACCTTTAAGCACAACTCCAAATGTTATATAATAATATGGCATTGACCCCATTTGGCCTATGATCTGCATCTAGCCCCAGGGATGTATATTGCAACAAGTTTATTCAGATTGTTGGTGTCATAGTAAAGCAGTAGAACTCCTACATGTTTGCAGCATCTTACACTGAATAGTTCACAATGATGTACTGCGGTGGGATTTATGTAGAACCCTCCATTACAGCCATATAAATTCTGCTCCCCATTAATTTAATGAGTATGAGATGAGGAAGCTGAGGACAGCAGCAGAAGGTCCCAGAGCAACAATGGGCAACCAAGAATAGGGAGTAGCCCTCCTTCATCTCAGTGGACTCCAGCAGCCAAAGGCTCAATGGGGCTCCAATTGCAGCCCACAGACCCCCTGTCTGCCTCTTCCCCGATCCGCCTCTCATGCAGTGAGTGGGCCCTGCACTTCCTACTCGTCCCCCTTTCTTCTAGCGCTTTCTGCATACCGTGAATCATCTGAACAGCTGATTCACAGTATTCTAGCTCTGGGAGGAAGGGAGAGGAGTAGGGCATGAATCAGCTAGTCAGGTGATTTGTGGTACTCCAAAGGCCAGTTTACAGGGCCTTTGCACTGAGGGCCTTGTGCCTCCAATGCAGATGCAGGGGTGGGCAATAATTTTTGAAGGGGGGCCACTTCACAAATTTCAGAAATGTCCATAGGCCTACTGGAAGGGCAGGGCCTCAGGCGGAAGGGGTGGGGCCTCGGGCGGAGGGGACGGGCCATGAGCTGTGAAAAGACTCCAATATGTCTTTTATACAGCAAAGTAATTAAATTGTAATAATAATTAACTTCATACATCATTATCCATAGATTATCACAGAAGACAACACATGTAAAATTTCTAATAATAACACTTACATTTTGAGAACATTTGTAACATTTGTAATAACAATAGCACTAACATTAAACATAAAGGGCCCTGAAAATTAATACTTAGTCCTGCCATGAGTGAAGGGAACTAAACTAAATGACTCTGAGGCCCCTTCCAGACCTTTGATTCCATGAAATAGTATCAAAGTCCCTGTTTTCCCTCCCACCCACACTAAGTATATTCAGTTAGGTTTTATGAGTTATAAAAGATCCCCACACTTGACTTTAAAAATGGCATCTAGATATTTTTATCAAAACCAGTTGTAAAGAAATAGATTATTGGACATTTAAAGCTACTTCTTGAAGGGAGCTGCTAAAATTTCCAATGATTAACTATGTTTTTGAAACTCCTTGAAATACAGGAGCCCTTGAGAACACAAAATTGTTATTTTTGTCAATTAGAATATTTATTTAGTGAAATGAATGGCATGTGTATGTGCTTTATTAATTCATTAAAAGACACTCACCAAGTAAAACTATTAAACCAGCCCAAATCAGATTTTTTTCTGCTGTGCTCCTGGGCAAAATGGTGCTGAAGAAAGCTCCAGAATCCAGCAAGAGGAATGGGTGGGAACTGGGGTGGAAGAGGCGGGATTGAGAGCTACCCTACAGGGAGCTTTGCTTGGCCTGGTGTCCCTGTCCGCTGTCTTTTTGCCAATGGAAGGAACCTGGAGCAGAGCAGAGGGTTCTGGGGGTTAGCCTCCTCCCAGAGTTGTCTGGGGTGGAGCCTTAGATTTCATATCACAGAGCTCGCTGCTCCTACCCCACATTTCTAACTTGTTGCCTGGCAGCTGCCCGCAGGCACAAGCCCTTTGAATAGAAGCAGTTGAAAGGGCTCATACCTCCCAGGCAGCTCCCAGGCAACGGGCCAGTGGGGCAGAGCTGTGAGCTCTTTTCAATTGCTTCTGTTTAAAGGGCTTGTGCCTGTGGGTGGCTGCCAGGCAATGCAGCCGCCCAGCAGGCAAGCCCTTTAAATAGAAGTAGTTGAAAGGGCTGGCGTCTCTGGCTCCCTAGCAACAAGTTAGAGGCTGGGTGAACTGCGAGCCCTTTTAAGTGCTACTATTTAAAAGCCGGCGCCTTCCCTGTGCCCATCAGACAATGCGTTGCCTAGCAGCAGCAAGGAACACAAGAGCACTTTAAATAGAAACAGCTCAAAGGGAGCCCAGTGTCCCCAGCAAGGCACTAGAGGCACAGGGAAGCTGTGAGCTCTTTCAGCTGTTTCTATTTAAAGGTCTGGCCCCTTCCCAGCACCTGTCAGGCAACAGCATTGCCTAGCTCCTGTGGGAAAGAGGGCTCACAGCTCCCCGCACCTCTAGTGCATTGCTAGGGAGCCAGAGATGCCAGCCCCTTTAACTGTTTTTATTTAAAGAGCATGTGTCTTCAGGGTTGCCAGGTGTCCGGTTTTGAACCAGACAGTCCTGTATTTGAGCTTTCTGTCAGGAAACAAATTGAGAAAATATAAATGAGAAAATATAAATGTCCAGTATTTTCTAAATAAGATGTAATGTAGATTGTGATGTCATGTCAAGTGTGTCTGGTATTTTTGTTGAAACCATCCGGCAATCCTATGTGTCTTCCCCACCGCAATGAGCTAGGGGGCAGGGCCTGAAACTGCCTCGCGGGCCAGATCAAAGCCCAAGGCAGGCCAGATCCAGCCCGTTGAGAGGCTTTTGCCCACCCCTGCTCCAATGGATCCCTAGGATCTATATAGCTCATAAGGGATCCAGTGAGCTGGAGGGGGAGGGGAGGAGAAGACTGTTGCCTATAGAAAAAACAGAATCATACAGAAGTCATTATTCATTGTCGTCTGATGGTATATGTCCTTGTGGTGACAGTAGAGAGATGGCCAAAAATGAAAAATCCAAAGTAATGATTTAATAGGTTAAAGAAAATGTTTGATCAAAAATCAGAAGAAAAATCAAACCTTCCTATCAAAAGAGATGCCCCTTCAAATAATAATATTGATGTTTTTTGTGCTATTGCAGTTCTCATAGCATTTGGTGATCTGGAAAGGATTATATTGGCTTGAAGCTTTATGTCCTTCTCTTAGCATTTTGAGCTCTACTCTTAGACCTAGACAACACCCAAAATTTAGGACAATCTAGTTATGTCACCTGGGAGTGTGAAAAATTCACACTCTTGAGCAACATAAATAAGCCAATCCTAAACCTGGTGTACACTAGGTAGATGGTACTTTCATTGGCCTAACTTCCACCTTTCAAGGTGTGGATTTGCTACAGGCGTGGAAAAACCTTTTATGCTACCATAATTAAGTTTCTATGCTACAGATATAGCATTTGTAGTGTAGGCATGCCCTCAGGCCCTTTCCCCAAAGACTTTTGTCTCTGCAACAGGGATTTTTCAAGAGGAGGCTTTTTGCATGAGTTCATTTTTTAGGTAGGCTCTAAAAGCCCTGTCTAGCCACTCTGAGGATAAAGTGAAATAAATAACTAGAAACTTATGCTCAGATGTGTACTGGAGTTGAACAGAGGACTTTCTGAGATGTAATTTCTTCCCCTGCAAAAATATTCTCAAAATGATTCAGATTAGTAAAGAAGCCGTCGTTGTTATTGTTGGAAAAATAGGCAGTGCTCCTAAGGTGATGCATCAATCACATGAAAATATTAACTGCTATAAATAAAGGGAATATAAGACTCGAAGGAACCTCATGGGTCATCCAGGCCAGTACCCTGTTACCACAGGCTACCCTTTTATATAATTCCATTCATAAATTGATCAAGCTCCAATTTATAACTAGTTAGGTTGCTTTTTCCCCACTACTTTTATGGAACAGCTGTTTTAGAACCTCACTCCGCTGAAGGTTAGAATCCTTCTTGTACTTTTCACCCTAAATTTATTCATGGCTAATTTATTCTTGTGCCAACATTGTCTTTTAGTTCAAATAGCTCTTCACCATCACTGGTGTTTACTCCTGATGTGTTTATACAGAGCAACCACATCTCTTCTGAGCCTTTATTTTTCTAGACTTTTTTGACCAACTCTCATAAGATTGACTGCCCATCCCACCGTTGAACTCTTCCCTGCGTCTGTTCCAGTTTGAATTGATGTCTCTTGAACATGGGTGACCACAACCGCCTATGGTATTGTGTCTCTCTCCACTGGAAACACCTTGCCTGATAAATCCTAGGATCACATTGGCCATTTCATGGTAGCACCACTTTGGTAGGACATGGTCCTTCTGTGACAGACCTCACTATATTAGCCATTCTCCTCCTCTGTCATTTCCAAGTGATGAGTCCCAAGTTTATAGCAGAAATCTGTGTTACAAGTCCCTCAGGGTATGTCTACACTACAAGGGTATTTCGAAATAAGCTATTTTGAAATAATAATTCCTGAAATAACTGTTTTGAAATAGCATGTCCACACTACGGGGAAGCCTCAAAACTAGTCTGAGGCAGGCTCCCCTAAACTGGACATGCTACCTCGATTTAGAGCCCCAGGAAGCACTGGGGAGTAATTACTTTGAATGGCCCTGGGAAGGAGCTATTTTGGAATAGCAGCAGTGGAGCATTGCTCGTGAAATGAAGGTTTATTATTCCAGAATAAGATGCCTGTTATTTCTAAATAATTTCAAAATACTGGTCTAGGTGTGTAGATGCTCATCTTGTTATTTAGAAATAATGTGAGTTATTTCAAAATAACGCTGTAGTGTAGACATGCCCTAAGTCAGAGGTTCTCAAACTTTTTGGGCTCTGGAGCTCTTTATATGCATAAAAATTTATGCGGCCCCCCAGCGGTCCACTAATTTTATGTGTTGTACCTATCGATGTTTCCAGTTTGTCAACCTCGCAGAGCCCCTGGAGATGTGTCGCAGAGCCTCGGAGCACAGTTTGAGAAACGCTGCTCTAAGTGAATGACCTTGCACTTCATAAAGCCCATTTCTGTTACTCCTGTCTTCTGTTACCTTTAGTCCTGTACAATTTTCCACTTTACTATGTTTAGAGGATGCTTCCCAAATTTGTGTCATCAGCAAATTTCATTAGCACATTCCTATGTTTTGTGCAAGGTAGATCAGTTCCAAGACCAGTCCTTGAGGAACTCTACTAGTAATCTCTGTAAACCTAATAGTTCTTCTTTTAATCAGTTCTTCATTTATTTTACAATCCCTATACTAATCCCCCTCATTTCCATCTTTAATAATAGAGCAATTTTTAAAAACGGAAGTGAAAAATTTGAAGAAAAAAATTTTAATCTAAATTTTTTCATTTAAAATGTTCCCACTCTCAATGGAAATTATGAAAAAAAATATAGTTCCTATCAAAATTTTCACTTTGACTGTTTTAAAAAATCAACCTAAAATGAAAAATGCGGTTGAAAACTAAACTAAAACCTTCTGAAATTTCTTTTTAAAATTTCCCATCAATTATTTAACAAATGAATCATTGACGGCATCATTTTCCTCTGAAAAATTTTGTGTTTGATTTTTCATCCAGCAACGTCTTGGAGTTGAAAAATTTGGGCTAACTCTAATACATAAAACAACAAGTGGTCCTGTGGCATCTTAGAGATTAAATAAAATATAAATTCATGAGCTTTCATGGGCAAAACCCACTTCATCAGATGAATTGGAGTAGAAATAACAGAAACTAAGAGATATATATAACAGCAGCAGAAGTACCTATTTTGATTAGTCTCTAAGTTGACACAGGACCACTCATTGTTTTTAAAGTTACAGGGTAACACAACTACCCCTCTAAAATTTTCTAATACCGTAAGAGATTCCTGTGATTGTAGGTAAAAGAAGGTGGTGGTATCTTTCAGGAAAAATGGTGTGCATATATGCACCCAGCTCATGTAGAATGGCAACTCCTTGGTTTTCTGAGGAACTTTATATTGTTTTAAATTCTATCCTATATGGGGGGAGAGGACACAAACAAAATAAAGTTCAACTCCCTGGGTATTGAATGGTCACTCCCCTATTGCCTGTTTGCTCTAACCCCTCCTACTTTCTCCTTTCCTTTGTCTTTCCATCTCATCATCCTTACATAACCCCACTGACAGGATTTAACTAGCACAAGATACGATTAAATACAACTGTAGAGCCAGAGGCAGCGCATTGATGGGGTGCTTGCAGAATCGAGTGCCCCACCCTACCCAGCAGCTGGCCCTGGCAGAGAGCAGAAGGGAAGGGGCTAGAGCCTCTTCCAGCCATGGGACACTGCTGGGTGCAGCACAACATCTATTTAAGAGAGCCACTGGTGGTGGCAGGCTGCCTCCTGCCCAAGCTTGGCTTCCAGGGACAGCAGCTGAGTAAGCAGAGTCTCCCTCCCACCCAACACACTCAGAGTCAACTTCTGTCTCCCTCCCCAGCCAGGCTCTCTCCCAGACTGCTGACTATGCTGCACAGAGCAGCAACCAGGAGTGACTTCATCCCACTTCCCCCCCTAGGCCTGGCTGCCAGGGAGAGCAGCCACATGTGCCAGGGACAGCCAGTGCAGCAGGAGTACAGAACCCCCCCTTCACCAGATAATGTGGGATGGGCAGGAGAGAGGGCAGGAGACAGAGAACAGAAATGTGGGGTGGTCGCATGTAGCTAGTATCTCCTGGTACAGGGAGACATCAGTTGTCCATATGTAGAATTAACATAACTTTTGCACCCATCACATGCTTTGCTCTGCTTGTATGTTCTTTCCCTTTCCCCTGCCCTTTGTCTGACTCATTATTTTGATTGTAAGCTCTTCAAGGCAGGGCCTGTCGCTTGTTCTCTTTGTACAGCATCTCGCATAATATTTTCTCACATAAGCTTATCTTGAATAAATTGGCCCCACTGGCAATATTGTTATAAACATGAAAAAAAAAGTGTGCAAATCTATAGTGGAGCCTTAGTTTGCCATATAGAACTAATTAGCCATAGAGAAAGGGAAGCAGAGCCAGAAAATGATTGAAAAGGGTGATATGAAACTCAGAGTTTTTACCCTGTAGGAGTTCACACAAAATATTGGCAAATGGTTTCAGTCCATGATGAATTTGCATTAAAGCTTTGCATTCAAACACCCTTACAATGGAAACTGCTGGTAATCCACACTTCTCAGAATTTGGCCCACATTCATTAGTCACCAGGTAATTCAGTGGTTACTAGTATCATTCAAGCAAAGAACAAGTAGGTGATATTTGCACCCGGTGATGTGACATACCACAAGAGAAAAGCCCATTTGCATTCATTTTACAGTGTTCCATGTTCAACTGCAGTGACATGATTCCAGGTAACAGGGCACAATGGTAATCTAAAAATAGCACACATCTGCAAGTAGCTGGTAATATTTTTCCCAGAGATAAGACTTGTCTCTGGGCAGCTCTGCACATAATATCTCTTCTTTGAGCTGCTCTTTTTTTTTTTCTTTTTACCCCTTCAGTTTCAGCTCCTGACAGCATTATAGCTCCTTTTCTCCCAAATTTACAGTTCATTTTATGAGCTAGTATTTTATGAGTACTCTAGACTTTCACACAATGGTCCCAAGCTTTTAATGATGGACAAGAAATTATTTATGTCATTAAAAAAAACGGACAAGTTTTACTTTGACCGGTCTGATCTATGTATTGGAAACCATTAAGAATAATTCCAGTTCCCCAATTCATTTTTTTAATCTCTTGGGCTACAGCTAAGATCCTGAGGTTTACAGGATCTTTCAAAGAAGTGGCCCGTTTTCGAAAGAACTGCATCTAGACTGCGGTTTCAATTTCGAAATAGTGCTTTTTCGAAAGAGCACCATTATGTGATTATGCAAATCAAGCATGGGATATTTAAATCCCAGCTTCATTTGCACTTTTGAAGTGCTTCATTTACATCCCTCTGCCAACAGAGGATGTAGTCTAGACACACCCTAAGAAACATAGGAAGAATTTAGCTCCTCTTGTAATTCCTTCTCTGTGGCTTCTTTTGGAGCAAATCTGCCCCTTGGGGCAGCTTGTAGCTTGAACAAGAGCAGGTCCACATAAGGAAGAGCTGAGTTTTGGGAGTTTGTAACCCCTTGTATTGGCCCCAAACTAAAGAGTTTCAATCTGAGGATATTTTTCCAATCTGAGTTCACCTAGCCTTCTCTTCTACTTGTACACAAATGGTTCTGTTTATTTCAGAAGCTAGTCTAAGTGTTTGGGCTAGGGGTTGGTTCATTCTTTGACTCACTTTCTTAGCATTGCTAAATGAACTTAGGGGTGTTTTGATTATGCTAATGAAACACTATTATTTTTATTATTTATACCATGTAGGGCTATAGGGACCAAAGGCCCCATTCGGGATCAGTGTTTCATTGAACTACGCATGATCCCTGTCCTGAAGCACTTAGAATCTTACGCATTGAAGAAGGTTTTAATCCAAAATCCCGGATCCAAATATAATGAATATGGATTTACACATACAGAAGCAATGGCCATCCTGGTGTCTTAACTGAAAGCACAAGATCCTAAACTAAAGGAGTAACTTTAGTAGCCATTAGTAAATAGAAGGCTCTTGGTAGACAGAGAAATGGTCAAATGTGTTACACAGTTACGTAAGAACTTTCAGGAATTTTTGGATTTTGAACCCAGATTTAGTTCCGAATTTCTCAGTGGTTTCTCCATTGTTATAATGAACTAAAATGAACCCCCAGATAAAAAGAGCTCTGAACATCTGGGAGTTGAAAATCTGTCTCAGAAATTTGGTGATTGAAGCCCATTGTTTTGCTCATCATTAAAGTACGAACAACATTGTCAGTGTTAAAGATTTCAAGCTGATAGTCATAAGAAGTATTAACACTCCTCCAGATCACGATTCTTGCCTATGGCCCAATGGCATAATCACTGACGTGTATCATTTTCTGAGAATATTTCTGGCTGCAGTGGAACGACTCACAAGAGTAACAGGACAGAGGGAGCATACATGCATGCACAATCTGGTAGGACATCTGCCTTCTGCAGATTTTGATGGTTGCAATGGAAATGCAGCTTTACAAAATCAAACCCATTCTGATAAAACACACATGATCCCTTTGCTCAAATGTCTGCTATTCATATGTGTATCCAGTCAGATCAAAGGAGGCTGGATGCTGCATATTGTATAGCCCAGCAGAGTCTGACAACAAGAAAGCTGACAGAGAACTATTTTCCTAAGCAGATCGGTGAGTCATTATGCACCATTGGGGTTTTTGGTAGGGAAATCTAACTATTAAAATGTTGTGGCTTGACACATATCTCCCGACTCAGCCAATTTGGGGGTGAGGGGGCAGGGAAGGAACCATGAACAATATTGCTTTTTGCAGAAGACATTTAGTTATTCATTTCTTTAATACATCCACCTTGGAATGTCAAACTGTTTCAGATAATTTATTTGCATTGTTTAGTTAACTACAAAGCACTCCCAGCATGCTGCCAAGCTTCACAGTATTTTCAAAGGTCAGATAAATCTCTCCCTTTATTTTGTCCCATTGATTTAATAGAAGTGGATCCCAGTCACAGACGCACATATTTGGGAGTAGCTCCCCCCCTTTAATTTGTGGAGGAAACTCCTGTTAGCCCCAGCCACAGGCATTTTCAGAGAATTGTGCAGAGCTCCTCCTTTCTGGCCTGTTAAATTCTAGTTCCCCATCTGGGTGTCTAAGCTTCAGGAAGAAGAGCATTGGTCTGATCCCAGAGTCACTGGCAGAGCTGCCTTTGGCATTTGAATGGCACAGGATGAGTAGAGCCCTGAAAATCCACAGAAACCTTCTTTGTATCTGCAGGTATCCACATCCATGGCTCATTTTTGCGGAGGTAGATACAAATCTTGAATCTAGAACCCTGCATATTTGCAAATATCCATGGATCATTTTTGCAGATCCAGTTATGAATTTTGTATCCACACAGGACTCTAAGAATGAGGTCTATACTGAGTTTCTGAATGTCTCCACATGAACCTTGTCCGGCAGCCAACTACTCCAGTGATACTGCAATAAATATTTATAATAATAATAATCTTAATTATAATGAGGGGTCCTGTGGCACCTTAAAGACTAACAGATTTGTTTGGGCATTAGCTTTTGTGGGTAAAAACCACTCGGTTGATTCTGACAGTGGTTTTTATGCACAGAAGCTTATGCCCAAATAAATCTGTTAGTCTCTAAAGTGCCATAGAACTTCTGTTGTTTTTGCAGATACAGACTAACATAGCTACCTCTCTGCAACGAATCTGAATTAGGTATAGATAGTCCATCACCTCATTATCCAAGTGGTAAGTGGATAGTTACCAAAGCTATACTACATCTGTGGCTATATCTACAGACAGCACAGTCACCTGTTAAACCCCAGACCTGACCTAGGGAGTTTAGACCTCAGGACCTTCTGTTCTTGAACCAGACCTCTACAACTTGAGGTAAGGGAGAAGGCCCCTTACTTTTAATACCTTGTTTCGGGCAGCCTTTGAGAGGGTCTGTGGAGTCGCACATGCTGGGACAAGGCTGCTATTCCATGCCAAGAAGGAAAGTGGTCTTGGACACACACTAGCAAGTGCAGCATTTTGCCCTGTAAACAGAGAAATGAGTCTGTGTATGACTTCCGTTGGTGGCCACATTAGAGTGCTATAGAAATGCTCAGGATAGCCAGAGTCTCAGGGAAAAGCCACAATAACTAAGCCTCCCCAACTGCCACAGGGTTAATTTAAGGCCTGATCCTGCTCCCAGGGAAGTGAATGGGAGTTTTGCTATTAACATAAATGAGAGCAGAATCAAACTCCTTTAAGAGCCCATTTTTCTGGCCTTGAATACAGTGGCTGCATCTACACTGGCATGATTTTCCGCAAATACTTTTAACAGAAGAGTTTTTCCGTTAAAAGTATTTGCGCAAGAAAGCGTCTATACTGGCATGTGCCTTTGCGCAAAAGATTTGCTTTTGCGCAAAAGCATCTGTGCCAGTGTAGACGCTCTCTTGCGCAAGAAAACTCCGATGGCCATTTTAGCCATCGGGCTTTCTTGCGCAAGAAATTGATGTTACCTGTCTACACTGGCCTCTTGCACAAGAACACTTGCGCAAGAGGACTTATCCCTGAGAGGGAGCGTCAGAGTATTTGCACAAGAAGCACTGATTTTGTACATTACAGCGTCAGTGTTCTTGAGCAAATACTCGCGACCAGTGTAGACAGGCGGCAAGATTTTGTGCAAAAGCGTCTGCTTTTGCGCAAAATCTTGCCAATGTAGACACAGCCAGTTTGAGGTGTAATTCAGCTCAATCCAGTGGGACTTTATTGGCATGAGAAGGTAGGCAAGTGATGCCCAAGTGTAAAAAAATAAAAATAATAAATAGAGGCAGACCCCATGGGTGCCTGTGAGGGATAGGAAAAGTCCTCACAGAGCATAGCCATGTGCTGCATTCAGGGTTTGAGCTTTTTGTCCACTTGTCAGCAGCATTCAGAGGCCAGCTGTGAAGAAGCACAATTGCCATCTCTGTTACTTCAAGAATTTCAAAAGGTTCAGTCCAATTAGAAGACTTGGCACATCATGGACACACAGCAGTGTTCTCTCATATCTTTCAACTCCTGATGCTGAAGGAAGGAAAATAATCTAAACTTGCATTGTGTATCTGCATTAGGGTACAGGGACCCAAGTTCTGTACGGGGCTCGACTGCAAAGCCTTCAAGCCTGGGAGGATTTAAAGTAGCACATTATATTTTTAGTGCAGGTGATGGGGGAAAATAAAAACAAGTGACTGGCTAGAAAGAAGCAGGTTGTTCTGACCAGCTATTTTCAACCAGGAAGAACACTAAGTTCCAATATAAACCTCTTATGGTGAATAATGTGATTGATTTATGAATCATCTTTTACTTAGGTCAAATAAAATTCAGTCTGGAATTGGTTAGCTGGATGTTGCTTTTTTAGAGATGAACAGCAGGTAAATAATTTTTTTATTAACAGACAGATAAAATGTAAAATATTTCTAACTCAAGACTACAACACAAAGGCTACTTTTACACTACATTCTTCTTGTGCAAGAAGCCTTTTGCACAAGAGTTTTTGTGCAAAAACTTCTTGCGCAAGAGCACGTCCACACCTCAAAGCACATCGCAAAAGTTATGTGCTTTTGTGCAAGAGAGTGTCCATACTGCATGGATGCTGTTGTGCAAGAAGGCTCTGATGGCCATTCACAGAATGGCCATCAGAGCGCCTGTGCTTTTTCCCTGTGCTTTTCTGGAGCGTCCACACTTGTCTTTTTGCACAATAGCTGTAGCACAAAAAGGAGTTATGCCTCGTAAAAGGAGGTTTACCTGTGCCAGAAAAAGCCCTCTCTTCTGCCATTTTACTGTTGATTTACTTGCGCAAAAGCGCATTTGAGGTGTGGATGCGCCATGGGGTTTTGTGCAAAAACAGCTGTTTTAGCGCAAAAACCGTGCAGTGTAGACATAGCCAAGGGGAATTTTGACAATGAATGGGATTTCCAGATATCTGGTTTGATGTTGGGAAGACTGTATTTTGAACAATTATCTCAGTGCAATGCTTGTTAATGTCACAACTCCCTGTAAGGCAAGAGTGAACATAAGAACAATCATACTGGATCAGATCAAAGCTCCATTTAGCCCAGTATCCTGTCTTCTGACAGTGGCCAATGCCAGCTGCCCCAGAGGGGATGAACAGAACAGGAAATCATCAAGTGATCCATCCCTTGTTGCCCATTTCCAGCTTCTGACAAACAGAGTCTAAGGACACCATCCCTGCCTATCTTCCATGAATTTACCTAGCTCTTTTTTGAACCCTGTTATAGTCTTGGACTTCATAACATCATCTGGCAAGGAGTTCCACAGGTTGATTGTGCATTGTGTGAAAAAATACTATTCTTTTGTTTGTTTTAATCCTGCTACTTTTTAGTTTCATTTGATGCCCCCTAATCTTTGTGTTATATTTACTCAATTTTTCCACACCACTCATTATTTTATAAATCTCTATAATATCCCCCTTAATTTTCCAAGCTGAAAAGTCCCAATTTATTTATCTCTCCTCATATGGCAGCCATTCCATACCCTAATAATTTTTGTTGCCCTTTTCTGAACTTTTTCCAATGCTAAGATACCTTTTGTGAGATGAGATGACCACATCTATACACAGTATTCAAGATGTGGGCCTACCATGGATTTATATAGAGGCACTAAGATATTCTCTATCCCTTTCTTAATGATTCATAGTATTCTGTTTGCTTTTTTGACTGCCGCTGAACATTCAGTGAATGTTTTCAGAGAACTATTCACAATGACTCTCTCTTTTGAGTGGTAATAGCTAATTTAGTTCCCATCATTTTATACACATAGGTGGGATTACGTTTTCCAATGTGCCTTACTTTGAATTTATCAACATTAAAATTCATGTGCGATTTTGTTGCACAGTCACCTAGTTTTGTGAGACTAAAACCCAAATGACTCCAATCAGTGTCTACATTATGACACCTTCCTTCTTCTCCGATACGTCTTCCTTTCTCTGCTCAGAACACGTGTTCCTGTGATTCAGGTGCAAATGAAAAATTCTAAAATCAGATAATGAATAACATTCTGTTTTGCTGCTCTAAAGTCCCATTAATCTCATGCTTTTCTCCTAGCAAATCTGCTGTGCTATGTTGTGGTTGGAACAGAGCCGCAAATAGAAAAAGTTCTTCCCCTATGTTTACATGTCTCATAATTTATTTGAATCAATATACATCCACACAGCGGAATGTCAAAAAACAGGGCTTTACTGCAGACTTTCTTCTGATGCAGATCCAAAAAAAATTCCTGTGGAGCTTTTATAGAAGAAATTGTATTATTAGAGAGACAAAGAAAAAGGAAACAGAATAACTTGAGAAACAGGAGCTTGATGTATAACACAAGTCTCCCAGCATTAGCCTCTGTTTAAATTGGAACTCAGAATTGGTTTAATATGAGATCCTGGAAGTCAATAGTAAAAGATGTAAGTACATGAGCCACTCATAATATGCAAGGACACCCAAGAAAAATTAGACTATGCAATTGCAGCGTTCTCTCCATGTCATCTTGTGGATTCATTCTGCCCATTAAGGGTGGTGTCATTATAGAAAACCTGCACATCATAAATGAAAAATCTTAGAAAAATGACAGTAACAATGCTGACAGTAAATGCTCCAAAATCAACTTCAAAGCTGCAAGATTAAGACCTACATGGATGCCAGTGTTCACCATTTTCTCTGGACTTTTAGGTACAGTATTATGCTATTGAGTCAAAATGGATGATGACACAGATAAGGATCCCTTATATTTGCCTTTCCCTTCTTCCCCAGTTGGGTTTAAATCGAATGCTCTTTTAAGTTAGACTATGAGGCAACCTGCTATACAAACTGTCAGCACGGTTCTGAATCTGTCATTTAGATGAGGGACCCCAGGGAAAGGTGTAAATCATTGAAGACTTGCTTTTTGTAAATATACCCAGCAGTCAGCAATGTGGTAGTTCCCATTCAAGTTAGCAGACGTGATGTGGATCAGTCTTTAGTTTAAAGAAAGTAAAAATCTCTGTGCTCACTTTGGTGACCCCACTCTGCCATGCAAGAGACTCACAGTCACTTTATGCACATAGTCTATGAGCAGGACTAGAAGCCTGATCACTTTGCATTTACACCCTTTTCAGAAATGGTTTGACTCTAGAGTGCACAGCGCAAGAGAGATTTTGTTTTCTTTGCTCATGCTGGCTTTGGAGAGTTGCTGGGGCTTGGAGAGTCTGCAGCTCAGCTTCAAAATGCAGGTCACTTGGGAGCAAATACATGCCCTCCAGTCTCAGCTGGCCACCAGTGACCTCTTTGCTCTCTTCGTTCTGTCATTGCGAATGAGCTGCTGTTCGTGAAATGTTCCGTTGCTGCACTGCAGAGCTGCCAGTAGTCTTTGTAATCACATTAGGGAATGTACAGCCCTTTCCATAAGAAACACTCTCTAGCTTGGAGAGATTGATAGGTAGTTTTGTTTATGCTGACAAAGGTACAGAATATGCAGAACCTTCAGAACTAAAGGGTTCCAAATTGCCTGAGAAACTATGACCCCTCATCTCTCAAGATTTCAGCACCTTCCATTCTCACGGCCTGAGCCTGAAGTCATTTGTGGAGACCATTTGGATTGTTTACCAAGGATTGATCCTGAGGAAGGAAGTCATTTTGGGTGTAGAGCATGGTAGCTGAGTGGAGGCACATTGCAATGTGACATCATTGACTCCTTTGCCCATTTAGAACTGCAGAAGGAATCTGTAAGAAGGGCAGAACTTTCATTTAAAGAAAACATTAAAGTACAATAGTTGCACAATTCTCTTAGTATCGTTTCTAGGTTAGGAATAATTACTCCCTCTAACTATTTTGAATGTTGCATAGGTGGGTGCTAGTCAAAGGCAAATATTCTCAGTCTTTTATTGAATCATCTAATAGAACTTTCCTGTCTATAACAGTTAGGATTCTGCTGGTGTTAGGTCTCAGTTATTGCCCTTAACCCTTTTGTGCCTTCTGTGTGGGAGGAATTTGAGACTTCTTTTCCAGAGCCATTGAACACTCGCAACTCCAACTAAAATCAGTGGGCCACATTGCTAATTATCAATTCTTCTGGTTGTTAATTAATTTTAAAGGCCCCATCAATGCAGCATTAAAGGTCTCTGCTTATATTTGGGAGAGTTATGGAACACCTCAAATCTCTCCTCAACTGTACTTTTTTTAGCATGAAAACATATTTTTCAAGTTAACTTTATGTAAATCTCCACTGACCAGTAACCATTCTCAGGCTACATCTAGACTGCAAGCTTCTTTTGGAAGAAGCTTTTCCAGAAGAGATCTTCCGGAAAAACTTTTTTTGGAAGAGAGCATTTACACAGCAAAAGCACAATGAAAAAGTGATCTGCTTTTTCAGAAAATAGAGTCCACATTGATTGGACGCTATCTCACATTCCAGTTGTGATTACTGTGGACAGAGTGGCCACCTTGGCACCTGTGCTTTTTCCTGGAAGCCTCTTCTTTCGAGAAAACACTCTCTTCCACCTCCACTTACACCTTTTTCTGAAAAAGCTTTTTTGGAAAAAGGCTTCTTCCTCGTAGAAAGAGGTTTACCGCTGTTGGGAAAACCCCTTTGTTCTTTTGACTTTCTGTCAAAAGAACACAGTAGCAATGTGGACGTAAGTGTAGTTTTTCCAGACAAACAGCCATTTCTCCGGAAAAACTCTGCGGTATAGACATACCCTCAGTATTGAAACTTTAGTTTGCTCCAAAAACAACACAGGCCTAGGTATAAACTGATCTGTTCTTCAGTATGCATCTCCATTTTCTAAGAGTCAGGTGTCTGCTGTTCAGAATCATGATTCCAATCTTGGAATTTCTGCTTGGGGCTGGGTCTTGTGGAACAGCTGGCAGGATGTAAGATGGATTTGGTACACAACCACCATTATGTGAAAATCCCATAGTCTTTAATAGTCTATAGAGTCATATAAAAGTTATTCTCAAAACCTGTAGAATTTAGCAGAGATCCTCTCCTTCCAATATATAATTTTTTAAAATCCTAGAACATTCTATAGCAAGAAATAAAACTTTCTTAAATTCAAAATGTGAATAGAAGGGTTATCATTGTCTGTTGAATTCTATAGGGTAGGGGTTTTCAACATTTTTTCATTTGTGGAAGCCTATAAATTTTCAAACAGAGATACAGACCTCTTTTGAAATCTTAGATATAATCTGCAGATTCCCTAGACTCTGTGGATCACAGGTTGAAAAACACTACTCTGTGGTAACAATAACCTTTTGTAGACCACTTAGACATAGTCTATGGACCCCAGGTTAGAAACCACTACTATAGGACTTTTACATTAAGGCTACGTCTACACTGCAGGCTTTTTGCACAAGAACTGTTTTGCGCAAGAGCGTGTCCGCACTGCCATGTGCTTTTGCGCAAGAGATGTGCTTTTGCGCAAGAGCGTCCATGGCAGTGTGGACACTCTCTTGAGCAAGAAAGCTCTGATGGACATTTTAGCCAGAGGGGTTTCTTGTGCAAGAAACCCCTGTTGCCCGTCCACACTGTCTTCTTGCACAAGAGCTCTTGCGCAAGAGGGCTTATTACTCATGGGGAAAGGAATAACTCTTGTGCAAGAAGCCCTCTGTAAATTTACTTGCGCAAGAACGCACATTCAGTGTAGACGCTCCGCAAGCTTTTGTGCAAGAACGGCTGTTCTTGTTCAAAAAGCCTGCAGAGTAGACATAGCCTAAGGGTTTGAATCTTCCATACTCGATGCTGCAGTTCCATATTTATAGGAGCAATTTCAGTCATATCACTTAAACTACATGTACTTGAATTTCTCCTTCTGAAAATAAGAGTAGTGATACTTTGGAAAGAGCTATGAGGTCTGTAGATGAAAAGTGCTATAAAATTGCTACATCTCACTAGCCTTTATTGATTGTACTAGAGATGTTTTCAATTATATCTATATTTTTTTAAAAAAAAACCCACGTCTTTCCATTACAATATTTTTTTAAAAACGCTTTATATTGTTCCGATAGGAACAGGCAAATGTCTATTTCAAATAGCAAAAATAATATGGTCCAGGATCTCTAAAATGATATGTATGGGATGACTTCTGCAACGCTGTTGCACTTCATAGGATGGAACTTAAAAGTGGGGCAAAAGTGTCTTTTGTCTTGCCCTCTGTGGCACTACAGATGTGCTAGGTCATATTTAGTTTGTTCCCCTTTTCTATGTGGATCTTGGAAGCTCATGATGCCTCTTTTCATCTGACAGTGGGCCAAGGCAGTCATTTTTCAACCTGACAGGGAGTTTCCCAAGAGTGGATAAAGGAATGTAAAAATATAAACTTGAATGATTAGATGCAGTGACACCAGGACTCAATCCAAATCCCACTGAAGTCAAAGTCTTTCCATTGGCTTTGATAGGAGTTGAATTGGGCTCATGAAAAAATAATAATGTGCCCATGTCTGATCCCACTGAACATTTTAATTTCTGACAACTGCACACTGAGGCATTCAGCCATGGAGGGCTGAGGATGTTGGCTGAGGGGTGGGATTTGGGTTTGATTATCATGCTGGAAGTGTCTGGGGTTGATGTAAATGCAGCATCCTCAGAATGGATCTCTCTGACTGACTTAGAAGTAGCGCTGTTGGCATCTGAAGGAAGCTCTGTCATGTGTTCCTGGGCCAAGAGAAAAGTTGGTTTCATATGAAGTTGAGGGTAGAAGAGGCTCCAAAGTGGAAAAGTTCTGAAGGGCCTGGAAGATTGTTGGTCACTTAGGTCCTAGTTCTGCAATCCGTAGTTTGAGTGGTGTTGGGTCAGATGGGTAGTCTTATTGGCTATAATGCAACTACTTGCATGAAGATGTATTACTCAACTACTGCAGAACCTATCATCATAAACAAAGTTTATATTAATTTATTTCAAAACCATCTACCATGTATATGGTTACTTAGTTTACACAGACTGCAGAGGAAATATGAGCATCACAAAGCCATGATGAAAACTTTGAGAGATGTTCATTGGAGAATATTCCTTAAATACCCCCCAGCACTTTGCCAGAAACCTAGCATGACAGCGCATTTGGTTTTGGAACTAGAAAGGAGAACTCCATCTGAGTTATGCCTTGTGAAGAATTCTTGTTTGCCAGGAAATGTGGGCTCAAGTTCTGCAACATGACATCAAGGGCTTCTTCATTCCATGAGGCCATCACCCAAAATGTCATAGACATTCTTACATCACTAGAAGCCAATCAGATGAGAGGAGGAATAGGAGAAAACCACTCTCTGTGACATATGGTCTCCTGTCAGAAACACAATCTTCTTTTTTCTCTCTCCTATTAAAAGTATAAGTGACAGTGGGAGAAGCGGGTGTCAGGAACAGAAGGCGAGTTAGGACTCCCCAGACTATTTCACACAGCGTTGTTGCCACATCTCTGTCTCCTCATGCAACATTCCTGCTGTTATAGCATGTGGGGTTTATTCTGAGACTTATCCTGAAGTGTAACAGATTGTCTGGTGGCCTGTGCTGTCATCAAATCATATTTGGAACATCAAAGAGTTCATCGAGTACGGATCATCGAAACCAGAGTTAGGTCAGGATCATGCAATTAGTGCCTTTGTCTAAAATTCAATAGAGCGAGAAGAAAATATAGAAAACAATGAGGTAGCTGTTAGAACAGTGAACTGGGACTCAGAACTCTCTAAGTGCATCTCCACCTCTGCTATGGGTTTGCTGTGGCCTGGCCTACCTCGTATAGGTGAAGTTTTTTCTGTAGTGCCTCTAATTTGAGTGGCCTCATGGTTAGATGCCCAGTTTTAGACACCTAAAGACCAGATGACAGGTCCTGAGCCTAACTCCTGCCAATGATGCCTAAAATTTGCCCTCCAAAATTATACGCTATCTTTGGTTATTGGTATCTCCCTGCCTCAGTTTGCCAACCCATAGAATAGGGATAGTAGTACTCTCCTGCTTTCCAAAGATTCTGTGAATTATTTGAAAGTTACCATGCTGGAAATGGAAAGAGTTGTTATGTATTAGCACCTTGCACTGATCTTGGAAATGGATTCTCTGGATATCTGTTAAACTCATTGCATTTGTGATCTAAACGGGATTCACACCTCACTTTCTGAGTGTAAAAGACCTACTACATTCAGCCACCTTGTCACCAGCTGAGCTTCTAGTAAGTGCTTACTGAATTCTAGTTCTGGCATATCCTACTTTCTAGCAGTGAGAGTCAGAGAGTCTGGAAGGCAACTGACAAGAACTAGAATCTGTAATACATTTCCTGTGGAGGGTTTTTTTTTTTAATATATCTTCACTAGTAGGAAGCCTTCCCAGGTCCAGTAGGTTAATGGACGCAGGCAGGACACCTACAGCTATCATAATGAGATATTTCTGTTCTTTACACTCTTAGTTCCAGAGCTTTTAGTTTTCAGGCTGATTAATTAAGGCTAAGCCGGACAGACTTTGTGATGTATACCAGGAACTGGACTGGTAACTTGCAAACTGGTGGCGTTCAGAAACTTTCACAAATTCCATATTAAAAGCTTCTCTCTACTTTTTACCCCTTGTCCTTTAGATCCCTTCCAGTGTGGGCCAAACTTTAAACCTGTCTCCAGAGGTGAAAGACCATAGGGAGACTGAACAAGCGTGGTTAAAAGATTCCATACATCTCATTAATTTCCGTACCTTTTATAAATCATTCTTTCCACTGCTGGGTTACACAGATCTAAAATGGAGCAGATCAGGTTTTGATTCCAACTGTCTTTCAAAACCTAGGAGTCTTAGTTTCCATTTGACACAGAATTTGCCTTGTGATGTGTCTGTGCCCAACTGTATCTTAATGTACAAGAATCTGTAGAGCCCTGAACAGATACAAAATTTGTGTCTGTATCTATCTTCAATCCACAAATGGGGTCCCTGGGGATTCACAGATATCCACAGATTTGCAGGCCTCTAGGAAACTGCAACAGAGGTCAAGACCCAAGACTGTCCTCCCTTGCACTTTGAAGTGAAGGCAATAGCCCCTTTCATGTTTGCTGAGTCCGGGTTAGAAGACTCTGCATGATGACACTAGGCCCATACATCAGTGGTGGGCAAAGTGCCACCCGAGGGCCATAGCTGCAGCCTGCGAGACAGTTTACCATTGCCCTTGAGCAGGCTTGCCAGATTCTTCCGGTTTCCTTCCACATAGGGTTTTTTCCCCCCCGCTCCTGGTATTACTTAAGTGACTCGCATGTGAAGTGAGGTGCATGCTGATTGCAAACAACATTGACTGTGAGAGCCGTGCACTCCCTCTGCATCCATTAAAAGTGCTGCTATGGTTCAATTGGCATACCCCACAAATTCTAGATACACATACGCAGTTAGCACAGCTATGCTATCCCTGGAAAGCATCTTGGTTATGACAATCTTGCAGCCCACTGAGATTATGAATTACTCACTAGCCTAGGTTGCCCATTGCTGCCATACATACTATAATAGACCTTTGGCCTGCCATAGAGCTCACTGTGCAGGGTAACAGACTCATTCTGCTGGCAAGGGAGAAGTATCGGGTCTTGTCTGTGATTCCAAATCTCAGTAAAGAATCGACTTTATATTTATTACAACCAAGTTGTGTTTCTTATGTAGTAGCAGGGACCTTGCATCCCTTCCCAGATCACACAGTTCTGGCACCATTATCATACATTTACAGGTCATGATTGAAGGGTGATCTGAGGTTTCTGTTTCAGGCTGCAGTTTGCACTGCCAGGTCACTAAAATATGAAACCATCCAACCCATATGGAGTCTTTAGTGGCCATTGTTAGAAGGGAGCTGGAAAATAAATAAAGCAAAGAGAAAAAAAAGTCTGAGACATTTTGCTTAGTGCTCGCTTTTCGTCTCTCATTTTTCTTCTTTTGGTTCTAAAGCAAAGTTAGAAAAATAACTAGGGACTAGTAGCTGTAATGCTAACTTTAATAAGGAAGGAAACTGCTGAAATGGCATCAGAAAGCTCCTTAAAATGCAAAACTTTTCGCTGATCTGCTACACCAACTGGAGAAGATCATTTGCATAAAGGTGATGGCTAAGCAGGAGCTCTCTTCATCATCTTTCACCTTTTTAGATGTAAAAGATAAAAGGGAGTTTCAAAGGGAAAATGTTTTCACACTGAAAAATGTAAACATTGTGGGGTGGAGGAAGAGGGAGAGAGAGAGAGAGAGAGAGAGAGTGATAATTATATCACCTGTTCACACACAGTCTCCAGGATCTCAACTTCTGTCATGAGCTGAATGAATTATTGTGGACCAGAATCGCAGATGACAGGTGCTAGTTGCATTGCCTAAAGCATTTCTGCAAGATGGTCAGATACCATGGAGAGGCACGGTACCAGAAATAGACTAGAACTTCCCTATCGCTGTGCCTATTGGGGGATTAGAGGAGTGACTGCAGCTTGCTTAAACATATCTAACCTTGCCTAGCTGCGGCAGCAGCACAGACTTCCACACAGGCTAGCCCCCTGAGAATATACCTAGAGTTTGTAGGTTCCTACAGTACATGCTGAAGTCCGTGCAGCCCTGATTTCATTGCTGTTGCTCCTCCAGCTAGCTAGGTGAAAGCTAGCCATCCCGACTGCAAATCTATCAGGAATTAGGGCTTGCCAGGCTGAGCGAATGACTAACTAGCATCAGAAGGAGCTTCCAAATAGCTGGAGCAACCAACAGGCATGCTCTGAAGCTCAGCAGTAACATTAGGCCAACCTGGTGCAGGCCACTGTCGGCAGACAGGATACTGGGCTAGATGGACCTTTGGTCTGACCCAGTACGGCCATTCTTATGTTCTTATACTTGTTCCTAAGCATGCACCTCCCCTGCCTCACCTCCTGTAACCCAGACCTGACCCTTGGACCGCTGTTTTGATGAGAGCTAGCCTAAGTACGTCTCACTGTAGCTCATAGACTAGACATAGCCATGCACATTTTTATGGAAAAGACACTGAATCAACCTCATGTCTGTGCATAACAATGACCGAAAGACCATTTTTAACCCATCCAAAATGTAAGATGACTGGGGTCTGACTTCCAGCTAATCTGATTTGATCTAAGGAAGTCCATTCTTAGGTGAGTCAACAGCTCTTAGCAGCAGTGTTCCTTGTAAACCAGGAGCTTGTGTAGCCACCCAGGAGAGATTCAAATGCCACCTGGCTATTTAGCAGAGCACCCACTGCTAGGTTTCTGTTTCCACTGCACATGCACGTGCCTTGGTGCAAATAAAAATTTATTCCACACATAGAAGGAAAAGATTAGTGGGAACATTGCTTAGCAGTCCCATAGTTCTTCCAGTAATCAATCCACGGTTGGTGTGATGAGCAGTTTTGAATTTAGATGCTAGTTAAACAGAGGGGATTCTACGCTATGATAAGCCCTGGCAGGAATCAATGCCTTTGGATTCAGTTTTGGATTTGCTCACTGAGGCTGGGAAATCCTTTTTATTTCATTTCTTTGAAAGTGTTGCTAGTTGAGTAACCCTCATTGTATGAGGTGTAAGGGAAGTAGGAGGAAGAGAACTTCTTGCTGTGTAGACTGCACCCAAAGCTGAAGTAAGCTATTTCCATTTAAGCGACGCAACTGACGTAGCTCAAGTTGCGTAGCTTATTTCGGCTTTAGCCATGATGTGCAGACGTGCCCTGAGGCACTAGCTTGGGAAACAGCTCAACTGCTTTGTGCTTTCCTGAGGGTGAATCCACTTCAAAAGCAAGGACAGACCCAGGAAGGATGGGCTGCATGAAACTGAAACAGTCAAAAAATATTTTCACTGATCTTGGATAGCTTGAGACATGCACTTCTTCCCCATGCTACCTCTGCATTGGTAATACAGAAACCAGAGAAAGAGCATGCAGAAGGGATGTTAAAGTTGCTTGTACTTGGAAAAAAAAGACCAATTTTTTTCCTCAATGCAAGTTGATGCACACTCAGTAATAAATGTTAACCTGCATCTATTTTTAATAGCAGCTTGGTAGCTACAGTAGCTGTTTGCTTAAGATTCTAGCAATGTTTGTTCAGCCATTTATTCTTAGCAGGCCCATGCAGGTCTACAACAGCATTGTAAGAAAAGCTGGAGGTTGGACATCAGCCCAGAAGCATTTACAGGTTGAGGATTTGCCGCTATTGTTGTTGTTTTTCCCTGACACACATTTGTTCTGTTACCGTCAGTGTTTGGCTTCTGTTACTATTAAATCATAGCTTGAGGTCCAGTACACCTGGGTCAGCCTGAAGGTGAACGTTTTATCACAAACCTTTGATCTGCATACAAATGCCTCTCACTCTGAGTATATCACAGAGGATCTGTAGTGTCAACCAGCTGTTGTCCTAAAGTGGAGTACACTATGGAAGCCTCCTGCTAAACAGAGGCATCAGGTATCACCAAACCTCACTAGCCTATAGACATCAGAGTGGGAGTTATTGTACCACCAAGCTGCCTAAATCCCCTTCAGGTTTCCTGAAGCCGGACCAGGGGCCAGTCACTGCCCAAGAGAGAAAGACGCGGTGGCAACAGAGCAGCATAAATGGATCCTGACACCATAAAAACAGGGATTCCTCCACCATGGAGCGCTAACTTCCCTTTTTGCTCCATGAAGCACCGTTTTCACTGAAGACATTCGATATCTCCATTGATACAGAAGAGTAATGCATACTAAGGGTATGGTTTCTAAAGCATACTATTGAGTTACACATTCATGGGTCCATGCAGGCTCTTCTGGTGCCCACTTAAGACTTTAATGTTGAACAGCACCATGTTTAAATGACCTAGGACGGCCTACATGGATAGGGTTGCCAGATGGTTTCAATAAAAATACTGGACACACTTGACATTCCATCACAATTTACATTACATCTTATTTAAAAAATACCGGACATATTTATTTTCTCAATTTGTTTCCTGAACAGAAAGCTCAAATACTGGACTGTCTGGTTCAAAACCAGACACCTGGCAACCCTGTACATGGACCAATAAACACACAATACATTAGGGCACACAAATTACACTCCTGCCAAACACTTTGCCTCCACACATAGACAAGCCCTAAGGCTCACAGGAGAAAGTCAACCTAAGATATGCAATTCCAGCTGTGTGAATAGTGTAGCTGGAGTCTATGTACCTTAAGCTGAATTTCTGCAGCATCCCCACTGCTGGAGGCCTTTCTCCCAGCAACTTCCTTTACTCCTTGCAACCTAGTGGAGTACCAGAATCAACTGCTGTGTAATCAGAGGTCAATTTAGTGGGTCCTTACTATACCTGCTACTTTGAACCCTGGAAAATTGATCCCTGCAGTGTCAATTTCCTATGTAAGTGGAGACAAGGCCTTAAAGTGACTGGCATGAGATCACACAGGGCATCAGAGATTAGAACCCAGGTGAGAGCCATGACTAGAAACAATATCTTCTTTGCTCTCCGTTTTATGTTCAGAGCACATAAGCCATAGGCAGTATTTATTTGTAATATATTATTCAGTCGCTACATGCTCTGTGTGCCATATAGAGCTCCAGACAAAGGTAACAAAGCTGGAACTGAAGCTGTGTAGAATCCTGTTTGTAATTGTAGTTGTTTTCTTTAATAACCACTCCTTTTTAGGATGTATTATGATTCCTGATGTCATAACTCTATACAGAGGGGATAAAGTGTCTTCACTAACAGCACCACAAAAAGCAAGAGTAACCATCTAGAACTACAATCTGCATGGCTTGCATGTGAATAATATATAAGTAGCACATATGTCATTGTAGCACGTGAGATATATGAAATAATATATGCTTCATGTACAAACTAATATGAAAATATAATCCCCTTTATAAATTACAGCCCACCCTTATATGTAACATATATTAAAATAGGAGACATCATCCCTCTATGTGAACTAAGAGAACATTTCCCATGTTGTATCCATTAAACACAACTTGGCTAACATGGTGAAAAAAAGGCTAAACACACGGGTCCTGTACTGTATTAGATAGCATTTTATCGAATGAATAGAATTCAGTTACACCACAACCATCTCAGCCCATTGTGTCATTTCATAAAATTGTGATCAGATTATGTTCTCTGAGGTCTTCCCTTGAAATATTTCTCCCGACTCTTATGCCAGAAAGTGAGCAGTATCTAAACTACCAGAGGATACAGATGTGACATGTGCTGTATACCTGGGAACAGTGTAGCATATCGAGCCCCTGTGTTTATCCATGGTCATAGAGGGTACCCATCCATTTGATTAGATTGGGGACTTGAGCTAGTCCATGTGATAAGCATCATTTGAATAAAGTGGTATGGGGAAAGACAAAAATCAGAGGGAGCAGATGATGGTATAAATAGATGTTCAGGTGGGAGGGCCATTACCAGTGCTAATGACATTCATTACAGAAGATGAAATAGGTTTCTGAAGGGGAGGGAGAAAACATGTGAACTGAAGATATCTGTTGGGTTTACTTGTAATTTCTGCAGACATGCCAGCTCATTTAGTAATGCAACAGCTCCCTTTGCTAGCCACTTAATGTATGATTAATGTGCCGCAAGATTTCCCCAGACGTTTATGACACCTTTAGGAATAGATTTGACAATGACTTTATCACACTGAGCCACTTCATACTATCTGCATCCCTCTTAATGATTTATATATTCTGGAGGGATTCTATTCCATCCCACTAGTATTCAGTAAGGTAATAAATGAGAAAACTCAATGGTCTGTAAATTACAACATTGATTAAAGAAGTGATTACTGGTATAACTCTTACATGACTATGCTAATGCTTGCTTATATTTCAGGTCAGTATTTACATGTTAATGATAAATCTACTGCAGTGTTTAGAATTACTTTATGGCTTTAATCGAAATGTAAACATTTCTAAACAGATAATGCTTATTGCTGAGGAAAGGACTATGTCTTTGTTTCCATTCTCTGTGTGAAATCCACTCCAGAGCAGCCTCCAGCCTCAGACTGGTATGTGACACTGAACAGACTGAAGGTGAAAACTCTGGTCTGGGGAGAACTTTAATTTATTGCCTTCATCCAACTAGTCCGGTATGGGGCTGTTGGGTTTCTTTTGACCATGCTACAAAGGAGCCTCTCTCATTATAAATTCCATAGACATGTGATCAGTGAGTGGCTCATTGAATAACAAATAGAAAACCAGCCAGCAGCTTCAGAAATAGTATCCAGTCTTTAGGCATCTCCAGCATAATTATGCCTTCTGAGCCAAAGGAGGATTTTTTAGTTTAGCTAGTTCCATTGTAAAATGCTATCATTAACATGCGTAAAGAGAAAGGAGCCTTTTTTGTTTGTTTTTCAGTTGCCAGGTTTCCACTTTGAGCCTGCTTTGTCGCAGTGATTATCTTCTTTTCTCTCTCTTCCGCACCCTCCTTGCCTTTAGGTTTCTGACAGATGTGACTATGTGTTTGTCAATGGCAAAGAAATGAAAGGCAAAGTGGATGCACTAGTGAATTTCACATACCAATATCTGAGTGCCCCTCTGCAAATCACGGTCTGGGTTCCACGGCTGCCTCTCCAGATTGATATTTCAGACACGGAGCTAAGCCAAATAAAAGGCTGGAGAGTCCCCATTGTCTCCACTAAGAGGTGGGTTTAATTGCTTAATATGTATCATGCATTTTCTTGAAGTGAATGGAGCTGATTTTAACCCCAGGAAGAACAGCTCACATTACAGTTTGCATCTGAATCCCAACTCTCCCCCTGCCCACCCATTCACAAGTAGTCAGTGATTTTCAATGGGAAATATGCTCCTAAGTCAGTTACTGAGATGGTCCAGTGGCAGAGTTTGGATTTGAATCCAGTCCATAGTTGCAGGGTATCTGAAAGGGGCTTTGAGCTCTAGCTCATCTTTGCAATTTGTTGCAGTGGAGCTCTTCAGAGAAAAGGCACCAATATCTCACACCTATCACAATCATGTGAGTAATGCCATGAGTCAACAATGAAATTAAATGGCATGTCCCTATGTGCTACAGCAGCTGATAGAGACACTGAGGGGGGCTCCCTATGCACTCTCTCAATTGTTCTGATCAAGTCTGTTGTTTACAAGTCAAAGGTGATCACATATCTGCTCTTAATGTGGATCACGCTTCTGCTCTTGATGTTACTCCAGGAAGTTGTTTTCCTTACTTAGTAGTTTGCTTTTAGTTTTCACTGCAGGAAAAGGGGCTGTGAAAGAGTTGTGTCTTTAAACCCTTTTTTCATGCTTCCTTTGACTTTTTTTCTCAAGGCCCACAAGGGACAGTGACGATGAGGATGAAGATGAGCGGAAAGGCAGAGGCTGCACTCTCCAGTACCAGCATGCCATGGTGCGAGTCCTAACACAGTTTGTTGCTGAGGACTCTAGCCCTTGGAATCAGCTGAACTACTTGCTGGGTTCTGACTGGCAGTTTGATATTACAGACCTAGTGATTGACTTTATGAAATTGGAAGAGCCTCACATTGCCAGGCTACAAGAAGGAAGGATTTTGATAGGACAAGAAGTAGGAATGACAACAATCCAGGTACATCATCTGAACTGTTCAGGGTTCTACTATTCCTGCTTTAACTCATAATGGCCCTGGAAGACCCAGGACAGGATTCTGCTAAAACACCTGGAATTTCACACACATGTATTCCATCTCCGGTCAGCTAAAACACATGTAGCAAAAAGCCACTACCATTGTAGTGAGACAAATCAAAAGCTGTATTTCAGCCTCCTTGCTGAATGCACCCTTCTTGTGCCTGAGAAGATCTTAGTAAACAGGCTGCTTTCCCACATGGGGGAGGCTCCCCCTACTGTTTGAGTAGTAGAACTGCTGCTTAGAGACTAAGGGCCTGATTTTCAGAGATACTGAGCACCCATAACTCTAATTGGTGTCAACTGGATGTAAGGTGTTCAGTACCTGTGAAAGCTACTCTTGGGGCCCTATCATTAGCTGGTATAAATGAAAACTGTAGTGCTATGTTGACTTCCACTGGCTGAGGATTTGGCCTCAGCATCACAGAAACAGCGAATGTAGCCACAGACTGTGGGTGGGAGAGATTGTGTGCAGGCCTGGCTAAAGGGTTTGCAGGACCCAAGGCAGGACACTGGGAGTGGGGCCCCAGGCCCGGCTGGTGGATGGTGAATACTTAGCAGCACGGGGCCCCGAAAGCATGGGGCCGCAGGCATTTGCCTTGCTCACCTTGCCTATGGCCGGGCCTGATTGTGTGTGTCGATTAATTATCCCCTGCTCTCTAAATGTTCAGAGGCATATAGAGACTAGCCATTTGCATCAAGGGAAACAGTTTCCCACTTGGCAATGAGCTGCACGCTGCACTGGGATCTTCGTGGATAGAGAAATGAATATTTGCAAATGGAAAAAGAAAGGACAAGTCCTGGAAGGCGCTGAGACCCTCCAGCACCCTTTGAACCTACTGAGGATGCTCAGCACCTTGCAGGATCAGGGCAAAATTAGTAGAGGAAGGATGTATGATTTCCTGGTTTATCAGGAAGTAATGGAAATAATGAGAGTAAAATAAGGGAGTTCCTATTTGACATAGTAGCTGTGAGCTGTAGGCCTTGGGTTCTTCTTGCTTCCTGCATGAAACTGGACTGTCCTCTGCCAGGCTTTTGGCACAGGCAGATATGGAGTGGTGAGATGGGTCACTGCAGTTTTTTAACCCTTTCCTGATCCTGTTCCCTTTCTGTTTTTCCAAAGGTTTTTTCTCCTCTGTCCGACTCCATTCTGGCAGAGAAGACGGTGACGGTACTAGATGACAAAGTGACTATAACAGACCTTGGGGTGCAGATGGTGGCCGGGCTGTCACTTTTCCTCCAGCCAAGCCCAGCAAATCACCGAGCTATTGTGGCTACAACGATTGCTCAGGAGCTGCTTCATACCCCTAAACAGGTAGGGTGCACACCAGTTCTCCTTGCTGCTGGCCTGTGGGGTGGGCAGTGGGGCATCATTGCAGAGGTCTGATGAAGTTGCCACCCCATTAGCGTGTTTCAGGGGAAAACATCAACTTTAAATTACAGGTTTAACATATTTCCATAGCCAGGCCTCTCCAGCAGAGGGCCTCTGTTACTGGCTTCCTTTCTCTTCCAACCCCAAACATTCTGACTTCCTTGTGGCCTAGGTTTTCAAAGGCTCCCTTTAAACACCATGCCCTTTGCAGCTCTCCTAAGCCTTTATTACACTGAGTCACATGCTCTCTCTTTGCCATGAGCCTCGCCCTTGATCTCCAGAGAGCGAGAGAGTCCTGTGCTTCGCTGTGATTTAATATTTGGGAGAGCTATAAAACAGCGAAGGGAGAAAGGTGAGCTCATTCATTTTTCTGTTGGAGCAACAGCAAGCAGCTAGGGTTGCCAGATGGTTTCAACAAAAATACCGGACACACTTGACATGACATCACAATCTACATTACATCTTATTTAGAAAATACTGGACAGTTCTATTTTCTCATTTCTATTTTCTCAATTTGTTTTCCAAACAGAAAGCTCAAATACTGGACTGTCCAATTCAAAACTGGACACCTGGCAACCCTACAAGCAGCTTAGTCCCTATCTCCTTTTATTCTGCAGGCTGACTTAGAGGAGTTAGTTGTTCAGCTCATTAGGGTATACCAGTGTGTGTATCCTGCTTAATTCAAAGCCGGCACATTTTCACATCAGCTAAGAAAAGGGTCTCAAGCAGTGAATTTCAGGTCACATAACCTATACAGGGATGAGGAACAGAAAACAGCACCAACTCCTAGCAAACATTTGCTGCAGACAGGCCTGCCGATGGGGGAGATGGGAGCAAAGGGAACAACTGTGCTGGAACCCAGCCATTCAAAAGGGCCTTGGGCTCCCAGCCACTGCCTCTGCATGGTCTGGGAGGTGCGGAGGGCTGACTGTCCCAGCCCTGCTCCTTTCACTTGAGGCTCCACCCCCGCCCCCTACCTTGCCCAGACACGTGGCGAGTTTGTTGGCTCCTCTGGCTGCAGAACTGATTAAAAACAAGAGGATCAACAGCAATGGAAGTGACAAGGGACTGTCCAATTCCGATTTCACTCAGTGGAGTAGAATACTCCTATTCAGGGCTGTCTCGTGCCATCCGCAGCTACTGCTTTCACCAAACCACTATTTCATCCCTCATAAATCAGGATGAGCTCGGTTCAGGTTTTATGGCCCATTTTCACGCTGATCACTCTATGATTTTCTGGAACGCAAGAATGATGTAGATTGTTTTATCACTTAGTAGTTAGTGGCAGGATGACATCCAAGGGGATATGGTGCCCATCTGTTTAATTTATTTCACTGAGGAATCATCCGAATCTTATGTAATTAACCCATTTGTGCCCTTGATTTTGGAAACCGCTTTTCTTGACAGATGCCATGTCGGAAATTAAAGATTCCAAAGCTAGAAACAAATCTAACCTAGTTAGAGGGCAGGGTGGGTTTTTTTCCTGCAGCTTGGCTGGGAGTGAGAATAACATACCGTATTGAGAATAAAACAGCCTATAGGGCAGGAAGGGTTCCATATCGCAAAAAATGGCAAAGATATTTGCCAACATAGGTTTATGAGCATGGTAAAGATCTGGCCAGTTCCCCTGGAATCCCTGTTCAGCTGAACAATGTGTTCATCTGGTTGTACCTGCTGTATGCCCCTTCTCTTCCCTGCCTTGCAGAGAAACCCCATTGCATTATGCTGGCTGAATACATCCATCAAGAAGCAAAAGGCTGTCAATCACCCTTCCCTTAATGAGAGCTGGCTGCTCCGCCCACCACCTCCCCCATCCAGAAGCATAGAAATGGCTAATTCCCTTCCAGTCCTCAGTGCTTCTATCAGGAAGGAGCAAGGAAAGAGTCCTGTAGCTGGCAGAGCCAAAGGGTTCTGAGACAAGGGCTAGGGGATGCCTTTCCTGTCCTTCCCACTCCCTTCTGTCCCTCTCTCTGTGCTTCCACCTGCTACTGTAAAGTCATCTGTTTTTATCAGTATGGCTTCCCCCTCTGCTCCTTCTGTGTTGTCCTTGCAGCCCCTCCAAGCTGGAGCTCTTGTGCATGCTCCCCACACCCTGCCCCTGCCCCTGCCCCTTCTTTCTTTCTTTTTTTTTTTTTTTTTTTTTTTTTTTTTTCTTTCTTCCCAACCCCCCCCCCCCTGCCCTCAGCTGCCCACCAACCCCCCATGCTAAGTGTCGCTAGATGGTGTTTTATATGCTTCCAAGCTGCATACCTCTGCCAGTGTTCACCTGTTGGGCTGATTGCTGCCCACAACTGGTGTCATTCATGCACTAATTTCTCCCCCCACTGCCTGATCACCAGCAGCTCCTCTGCTGTCCAGCATAGCCCACCCTTTGCAGCAACTATGGGAGCATTTTGTGCCCACACAGCCATGTTCTGAGAGCATCTGGTGTGTCCTTGCTGCAGAGGGCTGAGCTAATTTCATGGACCATTGAATTTTTCCCCAGCTTGTATTCAGAATTGCTGAATGACTCCTCTCTCACCAGAAGACTGGCCCTAGAAGTACAGGGTTCTGAATTGGTAGAACAGCTGGCTGCTATTCCCTTCCCACAGTGGAAGGGGTTGAATGCAGGACTGGCTGGAAAACAAGAACTCATTTTCATTCCTTAGCAGAACAAACCTGAGATCTTTCAAAAAAAATACATGGAAGAACAGGACAGACTCCAGATTAACCAAAAGTGTAGCAGTTAGGGGGCTCACCCAGAGTGCAGGAGCTCTGGGTTCAGGTCCCTATTCTGCCTGAGTCAGAGCAGGCCTAGAACCTAGGTCTCCCACATGAATGGCTTTAATCCCCTGGCTGTAGAATCAATGTCTCCTGTAGGAGCTGTTCTGCTTTTTAATAAGAATTAAATATTCTGTGGCCCAACATGGTGAAACTAATAGGATAGCTCTCACACAGGGTATGGAAGTCCCAGGTAGAGATCTCTCCTCTAACTCAGGCAGAGTAGGAACTTAAACTCAATTCTTCTACATCCTAGCTGAGTGTCCTAACCACTGGGCTCTTGCCGGTTCTGGTCTTTTCCTTCTGACCAGAAGTTCCTCAATGGACTAGAGAAATGTTCATGCAATCTCTCATGTCTGCAAAAAGTTTTGATTTTGATGACTCGATCTTTCCCAGAAAAAAAAATTAATTGAAAAATTCCCTATCAGCTGTAATTTGAGGCATTTGATCCACCAACTTTCTCATCCATAAAAATAATCCAGAGTTTCATCCTGCCTAAAGTGACTTTATTTAATGGGTCACTGCTGACACTGATAAACCAGACTTTAAAACCCACCTTTATGATCCATTCATCTGTTCTCATGGTCTTGATAATAATGTCACCTCCAAATCTTTGTTCTTACTCAGTGTTCGCTCAGAGTAACATTAAGTTTCTATCAGTGTTCTCTGGTGCATTTTAAGGTCTGATCTTGCTCCCACTGAAGAAAATGTACAGCTCCCACTGACCTGAGTGGGAGTAGGATTGGGCACATCTCCTATGTCAGGTCAGACAGCATCTGCTGAATACAGTATGATTTTTCCTTTTGCTATGTTCTGGCTCTGTAACGCAATTGCTCAGCAGTCATGGGATTTGCAAATGCATTTGGTGTCCTAATGCAACCAAAGAGCAATGAAAGCAGCCCTCTAAATTATTTGCAAAGGATTTATTTCAGTTTTTGTGGGGGGGTTTCTGTTTTGAGTTAGAACAGTAGAAAGGGCCTAGGCTCAAGCTTTGAGCCCCCAGCCAAACAAAATACACAAAAGAGACATTCCAGCCCTTTTACCCGGCGACAGAATACCTGGTACCTCGAGCCAGTGTCCTCTCTTCAAAGGCTAGGTGAAACAAATTAAACCTATAGTATGCCCAGAAAGTCATCCAATCCGTGCCTTTTTGAGCAGGGGCAGGAGTACATTTCAGAGCCTACCATGGCCCTTATGGAGAACTCTGTGAGTAGGATCCAGTATCACTGCCTACAGTGCTATGGATGTGTTCAGTGGACCATAGTGAGTGTCTGTCAGTGTCAGATAGGATGGTCCTAGGCCACTTAGAGCTCTGTAGGTCAAAACTGCCATCATAAAATCTGCCTGGCAGTTCACAGACAACACAGTGCAAGTCCCAGAGTATAAGTGTCATAATGCACTATATAAAAGCCATCCTTACCCATATGCAGAATATGCTGTTGTGTAGGGCACCCAAAAATTTGGGGCACCAGTGGGTTTTCATGTCCATCTATCTACCTCCTCCTATCCCTGTTCTGTAGCTCTGCTTCCTCCAGTGAGGATTTAGCAAACTTAAAAGTGAAAAAGCCTGCCAGATCTATTAGCAAAACACGAACCTGTGAAAAAGCCACTTGGTGGTTATAAAGCCATTTAACAGGCATTTGCCAGGCCCAGGGATGCTGTGAGTTTCTGAATTTACTGTGTTAATCAACAGGACCTTAGTATAATATTTGTTTTAAAAATATTTCATTAGGGTGTTTTTGAGATTATAAAATCACATCTCTAAAAAATCATCATCCCCCAGCTGCCTTCAGGCATAGGGGCAACAGTTTAATAATATTGCCTACGGTCCCATAAATCCTAAGGACAGCCCTGTATATAGATATGACATTCTGGCCAACCAGCTCCAACTTCTGAATCCAAATTGCCTTTTGGTGTTTGAACTTTCAGAGCTGGTCAGTTCAGCTGGTTGGCATATACACCTTGAGAGCCAAATGCCTGTAATTGTGATCAGACTGTGCAGAAGATTTTCAATCCATTTGCAATTCTGAAAGGTCTCAGGTATGTTTGAGTTGAGTCAAGGCCTTAGGCTTCATGACAGATTTGTGAACTAGAGGGGACAGATCCCTCCCGTTCCTTTGCTTTACACATAACATGAAGAAAACAAGGCAGCTCAAGGTGTTTAAAAAAGAGAAAAATACTGGTTGGCTTTGTAATTCAGGCAAATTTATCAGGTGGCATCTCCTGACTGATCAGCAGCTCCGAGCAAGCAGAGATGTGATTGCTCACTGATGTAGGTGGTGATGCTGAAGAGGTCAAGCTAATATAAATAGCCAAAGCGTGCTAGTTTCACTAGTGTGGTAAGGAGATGAGAGCAGTAAATGATGAAAAACCTGACCAAACTGTGTCTTGACAAGTGCAGTGCTGCATGTATTTAGGAAACAGCATGTCGTTCAGAAATCAGCAGCTGCTGTGTGAAGCAAATTCTTCATCGCATCTGAATCAGGTTCCACTGTCATTAGAAGTGATCTGATGTATGGTATCTGATTCACCTCTGTCTCCTTAGTTACTGGGGAAATAATCCCCTCTTCTGAGGGATGCTGACAATGATGTGAATTCGTGGTTTGTTTATTTATAAAGAGCGCAACTGAACAAGGCGATGAAAACTAGTAACCCCACGGGCTGTGTATTTGTGCTTATTAATTAATGAATACAGGCATTTGTCACCTTTGGCATACGATAGGGCAGCAGCTTTGCTGATAATAAGGTTTCAATCCATCTTCATCTATTGATAGTAATTGGAGGCCCTTGTCAGAGATTTGGAGGGGATTTATTGATGCGATACATAGGATTTGCAGAAATAGCTCTTTGAAGGACGTGGCACTAAATCATTTCTATTTCTTAAGCCTTTCAGAATTTCTAATCATTTGGGAAATTTGCTTCCTTACCTTGCATTCAACTTGCCTTTAAGTGAAAGAGTCAAGAAGAGGATTTTGTGCCTATTTGAATATTTGAGCAGATGAGAAGTATTTTGGCAGGATTGGGGAATTCTCACTCTTTTTTTTCTTTTGATTCAGAATCTCCACTGTTCACATGCAACAGTTTTCTGTTTAGTTGTTTCCTCATAGCAAGGTTCCTTAACATTTAAAAATTCAGTGCAGATTGAAAGGAGTGGCAAGGAATCTTGGTTAATTGGAGTAAATCATATTTATAGCCTTAAACCTCATTTACTCTTTATTGCTTTCGCTTCCCAACCATAAGAATTGTGCTTTTGTGGGGACAATAATTGTAGATGAGGCTGGTAGCTCCTTCCACTGTAACACCCTGTTGTCACTTGTTACAGCTTTACAAACATGAACTGATTGAACTGAAATGTCTAATTCTGGATATCTACCTCAGACTGATATATAGATACAGATAGATATATAATCTATATATACAGCCAAAATGGTTCAGCCATTTTTGAGAAAGAGATTAGCAGCATCTACAGTGTTTTACTCATCTTAAAATATTCTGGTGACCTTCTCTTTAAATATTTTGCTTTCCCAAGCAGTTCATACATGCTCAGTAAAGATTTCTTCAGCTTTAGCATAGGGACAGGCAAAATACAGCCAGTGGGTTAGATCTGGTCTGCCATGCCACAGGATCAAGCCTGTGGGATCCTCAGACAAGTACACTGTTCAGAGCAGCTCTCTGAACAAACACTGCAAACCCAGAATGAGGTAGAGAGCAGGGATGTAATAGTGTAGTCAATTAACCAATAAGAAAAAGCGTATAGGTTAATGCTATAGACTACACACCTTTCCAGTAAATTTTTTAGCAGGCTGGCCAGCAGCCCAGCCCAGTCCCAGCTTTCACTGTGTCTTGGACCTACCCCTGCTGCGGCTCTGCATTTAAAGTGTATTAGGAGCCAGGCAGGCAGGCAGGCAGCCCAGGTCAGTTCTGGCTCGTGTTGGGTCTGGGAGCTCAGACCCCTCCCACCCCCGAACAGGGGCTGCCCAGAGACCTTCAGAATAGTCGACTAACCAATAAGAAGTCATGAGGTTAATCAACTATTCAATTAACCAATATTTAACATCCCTATTCGAGAGAGGCTTTGCATACTGTCCCCACCCCCGTATAGTATCACAGATCCTGTTGGCTTGTTCCTGGCCAATGGGAGATGCCTGTTTGCAGAACAGACAGCGTGTGAAGTATCACTCCCCCTCTGGGCTCGCAGCATTCAGTTGGCCTCCACAGCCAATGCAGGGGCATGGAAGGCAGGGACTCTGGCTGAGAAACTTGCTGAGCTGCTATCCAGGAGCTACCCAGGTAAACACATCCCAGCCAGAGTCTGCCTTTAACATTCCAGCCCCTTTCTCCCCCACAATACACCTCTATCCCCTCCCAGACTCTGCACCCCAATCCCTTACCTTAGGTCACAACCCAAACTCCTGCACCCCCTCCTGCAGTTCTGCCCCAGATTACAACCCCCTCCCAGATTCTTCACTCCCTCATACATTCCTCCTTCAGGCCAGAATCCTTTCCTGCACTCAGACCCCCTCCTGGACACCGCCTCCTACATTCCAATCTCTTACCCCAAGCTCCCTTTTACACCCAACCACCATCCCAGACCCTGCATCACCTCCATTAATATCATGGAAGAGTGCAGCCTTTGACCATCTGCCAAATTCTTGGAGGCGCTCCCCATCAAAAATTATTACCCAACCCTGCTTTACAGTACATCCATTCTGGGCTTGTTGCAGATCAGGGCTGAGAAGAACCTTCCCTGTGAGCTGCAACCGTGGGCTGCTATGGATTGAGCTGGGGCCAGGCACCTGAACTGAGAGCAGGGAACCAATAGCTCCTGTGCTCTCAATGCCCCCCCACCTCAACTCCCAGACAGTGAAGAAGCTACCTGATTTGAATGCTGAGGGGTACTGGCAAAAGGCAGACACCCTGGGGGCTGATAAGAGGGATGGGTGAGGACCAGGAACTTGTGAAGCTGGGACAACACTGGCAGGGGAGAAGGAGGGGAAAACCCGGACTGAAAGTTAGTGAGGGGAAGACTGGGACTGTGTAAACAAGGGAACTGGAAGCTGATATGAGAGAAATGTTGGGGATGTGACTGTGACCTGTAAGTGGTGGGGAAATTGGGATTGGATGAGGAGTAAGGAGGAGGTGGGACCTGTCTTTCCAAGGATGGTGAAACAGAGAGCCAGTAGGGTGGGCACAGGGAGTGAGGAAGGAAAGAAACAGGTCTGACAAGGAGGCAGGTGTGAAGACAGTACTGGGACTGGCTGACTAAAGAGATTGGGCCAAGGAGCCGGTGGGTAAATTGGGCAAGGACTTCAGGGAGGGAGATGGGTCTGGAGAATGTTGGGAAGGGGACCAGAGGCTAGAATAGGGGAGAGAGACAAATCAAATGAGGAGCTGGGAAAGGAGGGGGGATAGGGAATGGCTGGCCAAGGAGATAGGGTCTGGTTTAGGGATGGGGACAGTTGTCTGTAGAACCCCTGCCTCTTCTGTTGCAGACATTGGAAGTGAATCAGGCAGGGTACTGCTGAATGAAAAAGGATGGTCTCTTGATCAAGGCAGTTGAATGCTGCCTGGCAAAACAGGGTTTTGTCCGAGACACTGCAACACAAGCATAGGCACAGGAGGTAAGGGAATGGGGGGGAGGGTGCTGCATATTTTGCATCTAACTTCCCTGTGCCCATGAGCTGGCCCCGCTAATGAACAGCTGCTGGTTCCACCAGCCCCAGGTCCTGTTGGCTCCGCCACCCCCTGGAGCTGCACCATGTGCAGGATCCAGGCCACCACTCCTGGAGACTGCACTGCCACTCAGGGTCCTGCCACCAGCCCAGGGCTCCACAGCTGCCTCCAGCTGTGGCTGGGTTGCCAACTCTCCTGGACTGGATGTACCAGCCACCTTTTATGGCAATGGTGTCGAGTTTGGGAGAGTTGGCAATTCTAGGCTGGGGCAGGGAGGGGCTTGAACAGGAGATGGGGGCACAGCTGAGCACCTCCCTACCCAAAAATAGTTCCAGTGCCACTGTACAGAGGGCCAAATTTTAAAGGCATTTAGGCACCTAACTCCCACTGATTTCAGCTGACAAAACTGCAATTAAAATCATCTCTCCTGTGTCCCAATCTATGTCTTAACCAGAGAACATCCCTCCCTTTTTTTTTTTTTTTTTTTTGGTCTGTCATTCTGTCTCTCCTAACATAAGAACAGAACATAAGAATAGCCACACTGGGTCAGACCAAAGGTCCATCTAGCCCAGTATCCTGTCTTCTAGCAGTGGTCAATGCCAGATGGCCCAAAGGGAGTGAACAGAACAGGTTCCAAAAAAGGGGCCATTGAGGGATGACTGCGGTCCCATTTGGGTTCATGCTTCAGTTTTCATTAGGACAACATTTCTCACTAGAGGAGTCATTTTGCCTTTCACATGACTTTGGTGTTGGCTTCATCGTTCCAGATTCAATGGAGAAGCCAAATATCAAGTGTGCCACATCACCCAAAGAAGAATTGGAGATGGATTCTCCCCATACACATACACCATGTGCTCCCATGGAAAGGATGTTCTTATTTTCACAGAGCTGGTTTTGCTACTGCTGGAGAAATCCAAAGAGTAAAACTTACTTAACATGATGCAAGCAGGCTGCAGTCAGGCATGTGAGTGCAGCACATGTAGATGGACCTAAGATAGCCTTGATCCAGTCTGAGTGGGCACCAATAGCCATGAAGCTGTGGTGGCCATAGGTGCTGAAACTAGGGGCGCGAGAGGTGGGGGTGCTACAGAGGTTTCCATTCTACACAGGTTCAATGGCTCCCAGCACCCCCACTATAAATATTGTTCCAGCACTCTTGCTGGCAGCATGGGCTAGCTATTCAAGTATGTACTCAGGTTCCCAGACTAGGGTGTAAAATCCCATTTAATTACTAAGACAGTTAAAAGTTAAGTTTAACCAATTAACTGATTGAACAGGGGCTCGAGTGCCCCACCCAACACAGATGGGTTGGAGCAGCTCCCCCTTACTACAGGGAGCAGCTTTTCCAGCCCAGCTACTTCCAGCCCCATGTGAGACTAGAAGAACTGCTTCCAGCCTTGTGTGGGGCTGTATCTTCCAGCCCCACTCGTAGTTGCCAGCTCTCAGCCAGCACAAGCTGGTTGCTGGCAGCCCCAGAAGAGGGCCCAGTGGATCTGGAGCAGTCCTCTGCCCATGGCCCACCAGATACTGGTTAACCAGTACCCATTAAGCATGACCCATTAAGGGTACATCACTATCCCAGACAGTCAGTACAGCCGATGCCCAAGCCTGTGATACTGCAGACTGACTGCTGTTGGTAATCCCATCCAGATTCATTTTAGCTTGAGTATGTCTAAACCCCTTCCCTCTCCCAATGGCAGTGCAGACATACCTTAAAAGTAATACTCGGCAGTTTTGCACTAATATGTTCAACCCTCTGAGGCTTGTTTCATGAAAGATCATTTAATTTCCCATTCTTCCTTGCACTTCTCACCGTTGCTACAGCTTCTGAGTTTCCCCTGGCTCTGTTTCATCACTATATGCAAAGCTTGTCTGCATCACCCGAATACTTTCTCCTCTTTGTGCCACAATATATTTTCCCTTGTTTGGTCCCCAAAGAGATTTCTGATAGCACTTGGAAAATTAAATATTCAGTGCATTCCAACCTTCTCCACAGCTAAATGCCCCTTGCTGTTTTCACTGAAAAGCTTTAAATTTAACTAGAAGGGTAGCAATTCCCTTTGTTTATAACCATAGTGTAACAAATTGTAACCAATTGAAAACAATATTGGGTTGTAAATTTGTATTATGATTGGACATTAAAAGGGTGGCGATACTTTTCCCTGTGGTGATTTTCAGCCCAATTGTTTTGATGTACCTGCATGTGAAGTTATTAAGGACATTTGCAGTGTACATATGGAAAGAATAGAACTTTATTTTCATGTGTAGTTGCATTTCAGCAGCCTGCTTGTGTGTATGCTAACAAAACATAGAGCAAATGGGCAAATAAACAAATCTCCTGCAAAGAAAGCTATTGAGACATGGCAAAGTAAATATCTATATCATCTGGATGAGACTCAAATAGAAAACAACTTTGCCTCTTGACCTCTCGCTTTCTGTTTGTTTCTAATGGTGACTTGTAATGGTACTACCTACAGGGAACAAACACAATCCAATTAAATCCAAGCCATTGGTATATCATTATCATAGAGATCTCAGCAGAACCCCCCTACCCATCCTGCTTTGGCTAACATGAAAATGTAATGGGCTCGACAATTATTTTCAAGGGTAAAGTGTGTCTGGCTGAAAACAAACACTTCTAATGCAACATAACAACTGTTTTGCAAGTCTTTTGTTTCCTTTCAGGTGACCCATTTTCAAGACACTTTGAGCATCTTTCCTCTTGCCTGCCACAATATTTATGCCCTATTTAATTTGACTGCTCTGTGTGACATATTTGCATGGGGAAACAACAGGTTTCTCTTTTGCTAGTCCAGTTTTCATGTGACAAGAATGAGGTTTCTTTTAATGGGTATGTTGTTATTACGATCACCCTGTATCAATTATTTCACATGTCCATTTGCAAAACCTGTCCATGAAAGACACCGCTGGGATTGTTAATGAAAAATGTGACCAATTTTCTGCCCCATCGGTCAAGACTCATCTTGTTTTCAGTGTAGTGTAGAGCTAGTGCCTCCTGTTTTGTTTCAGCTGCATTTCAGAGCTGGGAAGATTGATGAGATGCAATCAGTTGAGCTGCTTTATTTAAAATCCTGTCTTTAACCATTTCCTTCTTCTTCTTCTAGGAAGCCATAATAAGCATCTGGATCCAGTTCAGTGACAGCTCAGTTACTCCATTAGACATTTATGACCCCAAGGGCTTCTCTCTTTCTACCATGTCTCTGGACAAATCTGTTGTCTCAACCCATCAGAGCACCACTCTGAAATGGCCTGTCGTGGCAGCGGAAGGTGAAGGGCAGGGCATGTTGATCAAAGTAGACATGATGATCTCTGAAGCCTGCCAGAAATCCAAGAGGAAAAGTATCCTGGCCATGGGCAACAGCAACATCAAAGTGAAATTTGGACAAAATGATGCCAACTCCAACAATGGCAGAGATTATGATGCTGACGAGATTGAAAACCATGCAAGCGACCGGCGGCAAAAGGTGTTGGATCAAGAGCGGTTCGGCCAGGATGGGCGATATTATGGGAGCTCTTCAGCAGAGCGAGAGGAAAGTACCATCAGGAAAATCAACACCACAGCAAAGTCAATGATCAAAAACAAAGTCATGAAAAACAATAGGTTGCATGGAGGCAAACTCTCAGATGATGGGCAGCTACAGAACATTCCCATAGACTTCACCAACTTCCCTGCTCAAGTAGACCTCCCAAAAAGCAGTGGGGGCATGGAGGAGAATGACCTAGTGCAGACACCCAGAGGCCTTAGCGATTTAGAAATTGGGATGTATGCTCTTCTGGGGGTCTTCTGCCTCGCAATCCTTGTCTTTCTAATAAACTGTGCAACATTTGCACTGAAATACCGCCACAAGCAGGTTCCAATGGAAGGGCAAACCACCATGACCCACTCCCATGATTGGGTCTGGCTTGGAAATGAGGCAGAACTGCTGGAGAACACAGTGGATGTGTCACCTCCGCAGGATGAGCACACGACTATTATAGACCGAGGGATGGGCCATGAGGAAAGCAACCACCTCCTCAATGGTGGCACTCAAAAGAACATCAAGAGCCAAATCCATAGGTCTGCTGAATCAGGGGGGAAGCATGGAAAGGAGCAGAAAACGGAATCTTTGCATTCCCCCACATCCAAACGAAAGCGGGTAAAATTCACAACCTTCACCACCATCCCTCCTGATGATGGTTGTCCCACAGTCAACTCTATCCTGAGTAGCAATGATGACGATATTAAATGGGTGTGCCAGGATATGGACCTTGAGGACTCCAAAGAGAGAAAAAACTACATGGAGAAGTTCAAAGATAAAGTGTAGCTCCTGACTGGTTTTCTGGGTTTAACCACACCTTGCTGCCTTCAGTTCTACATTATATATTGGGACAGAAAAGGGGGAAGGAGGAGGAGGAGATCAGTAGGAAAACAAAAACAACAACAAGAAGGCAGTTTCTATAATCAGGGAAAGAAATTTGCCAAACTGTCCATGGCTTTGGGTTCATTTGTTTGTTTTTCTTCAATAGCTGTTTGTGGATTTGGGCAGTCAATGGAATACAAATAGCATAAGAAAGTAAGGAAACAGATTGACCAATATGATGAACTGGCACAGTGAGGTTGTGAAAATGTATCTGAAGGGTCAAAATAATAATAACAATATTACAGACAAGGTACCAAAAATTTTGAAAAAGTAGGAGAGTAAGTTCGTTAATAGAAAAGGCAGACAAACAGTTACTTGTTTATGTTTATAATAAAGTATCTGAAATATGGAGGTAAGACCCAGGAAGAGACATTTTAGAGTGATACACAAGCACTTGCTTTCTGTTCTCTCATCTGAAGGGAATAGTTGTCCCTGGCATTAAATGTGGAACAGAAAGAGATGATCGGGGGGGGGGGGGGAGGGAGGGAGGGGTTAGTAGGCTTGTGTTGGAACTGGACTGTTTTCCACCTGCTGTAGCTTTCTTTAAAATGACTCTTTTAAAAATGAATCCAGTAGGTTCTTTATGAACCAAGAAATAATTGTTCTTCTAAATTAGCTAATAATTATCTTCCTTGTCATTTGAAGAACTCAGAGGATTAGCAAAAACTACTAATTCCAGCATGGCATCTCTTCTGAAAGCATGAGTCTCAGCTGTTTTGTGCTAGCTAGAAACTTGTTCTCTTTGGAGGAAGATTTAATTTAGCTTTTGGCTGTGGGTTGGTTAGTGGTTTTTAAGTGTCCACAACCAATGTTCCCATGTTTCACCAAGAAAAGAAGGTGTTTTCTACATTTTCATTTTAAAATAATAACCAATAGGACAGACCAAATGGTGCATACATAGGCCTAGTCCTCACTACACCCCCTCCCCATACCCCTGTCAATCTAAAATATGCAACTTTGAAGTTGACATACTTAGACCTAATTGCGGCTCTGTCTTCCATGCAATTAGGCTGGAGTGTGATGCTCTCCTATTGACTCAGCCTACTCTTCTCATCCTGGTGGAGTACTGGAGTTAATGAGAGATTGCTCAGAGGTTAATTTATTGTATCTAAACAGACATGATAAATTGACCTCCAATGAATTGATCACTGCAGTATTGATCCACCATGTAGAGGAAACAAGCAAGCCCTTACTGAAGATAAGACCAAGACTACCAAAGCCCAAATATGTGCACAGCCTGATTTTTATTTTTTGCCAGGTCAGTGAATTCATAATTTGTCCTGTATTTTCCTCTGGTCATCTACTCAATGCCACCAGTTCTCATGGCGGATGAGGAAGGGATATGTGAAAGATGTACACGCAAACAGAAAAGCAGTTTGTCCCAAGCCCATTTTATTTCCTTTATGTTAGGGGAGCTGGGTTTTTGGATGAATAATAATAGTTTGGAGAAAGAGAAATTCAAATGACCAAGGATCAAGCGATATAGTGGGCTACTTTATTTTCATCTGTTTCTATTGGACCAGCACAAATTGGACAATCTGTTACATTGAAAATCAGTTGTTTTTAATAACAAATAGGAGTTTAGCAATGCCTCAGAAACAAATGGGAGATAAAGGCAGAGATACATGGGGCAGTTCCAGTGATTTTAATGTCAATTTCTATCAAACAAGGATATGGCTCGGAATCTAAATGTTGGGGGGAAGTCACACTCAGAAAACCTTTTCATGAGTCAAAAGAAATCTTCATGTCAAATCTTTTTGGAAAGCAGTATTATGTCTTGACTGCTAGCAGAGAGCACTTATATTGTTTGTCAACCCTGTCTTTATCTGTTGATCCCACGACATCTATTTTTTTTTAATTACTAAACTCAGTAGGTTTCTTTTTATTTTGTTTTCTTTACTTGGACAAAATGGACCCTGCCACTCAATAACATAGAAGGATGTTTTAACAAGTTATGCCTAGTATGCATTGTAGACTGAAAGAATGTAATATTTATTTATACATGGTATACAAATTGTAATTAAAATGCTTTACATGGCTTGACAAGTTAACACCTCTTTGAGGGGGGCGTTTTTCTCTTATTTTTTTTTTAAATAAAAAACAAACAAAAAAAAGCAGACCAAAAACAAAACAGCTTCACCTTCCCCTGGCCTAATTGCAAGAAAATGTACAAACTGCTTTCTGAAAAGAGAATCGAAGAGTGTAGAGATTTTACTTCTATCTCTGACCCTTTTGTTGTAACCCATTCCCATGTCCCCACCCAGTTTGTGGTGATGATGATGAACAGACAGAAGGAGAGGACAGCAGGCTGGCAGTGTCGTTATTAATCATATTCATCTTCATCATCACCATGACCCACTCCAGAAATCTTGCATCTGACATGTACTGCTTTATTTGCAGCCGGTTATAAGTAATTGTGATGCTTCTGGGGTGAATACTTGGACGTAGATATGCTGCATTGATTAATAACTGATGTTTACAAAGCACCTTTTATCCCAAAGGAACCCAAAGCACTCTACAAGCTAAGCAAAGTGATACATCAACCATATATATATATATATATATATATATATATATATATATATACACAATCTCTGAATCCTATCTATGAAATGCAGCCACCTCTGGGGTGAAATACCACAGAACATCCAGCACAACAGTTAAGGACAGGAAGAACGATACCCTATTGGAAATTCTGGCAGAACATAGATAGGCAGAAATTTGGCCAGGACATTTGCAATATAGTGCTAAAGGATTGTTAATGATCTGAACTAGGCAGGTGCACTGATTTACATCTCCTGTGAAAGATGGCACCTCCAGCAACGCAGTGCACTCTGTTATCTCCTGGGTTGTTGGTTCAGTACTGGCTTGAGAAAAGAGGGCCACCTACTCAAACATTGGCACTGTTCTCTGTAGCACTTGGTTGCTTCTCAGTCACTCTGACCCAGTTTGCCATCTGTGATTTGACAGGAGCAGAGCAGGAGGTTGTGTAAGAAAGATAACACCTTGTTCTACTATAGCACCTTTCATCAGTTGATAATAACATAAAATTTTGGGCTACCAAGAGCAAGCTGCTGGAGGATATATAACTTGGAGTGTATGTTCCCCATGGCAAATGCAGAAATTATTTTATGGCTAAATCCAGCCATTTTTATCATGCAACAACTTGGTGTCAGAAAATGATTACAGTTTAAGTAAAGAAATTATTGTAATTCCTCAAAATGTTCATGTTTTCATTAAAAAAATTTAAAACATTTTTCAAAGAAAATTTGGAAAAAAAACCCCAGAATTTCTCATGAAAGACATCAGAAAAGTCTCAGAGGGGTAGGCACATTGGTCTGTATCTGCAAAAACAATGAGGGCAAAAGCTTATGCCTTAATAAATCTGTTAGTCTGTTAGATGACTGTGGGTAAAACCTTGGTCTCTAAGGTGCCACAGGACGACTTATTGTTTTTTCATAAAAAACAATATTTCCAAACCAGATCTAACACATACAATGTAGATTTTTATTGAGGTAGCTATTCACGCACTGCTGTGCATCTCAAATCAGCTTTTATTTCAGAAACCTTTCTTTAAATTCCCTAAGACACACACGGATCTTTTATAAGCAGTAAGAATCTTACCATTTTTTTGTGTAATGCAGTGTTTCTCAAACTGTGCTCCACGGAGCCCCAGGGCTCTGCGAGACATCTCCAGGGGCTCCGCGAGGTTGACAAACTGGAAACATCGATAGGTACAACACATACAATCAGTGGACTGCTGGGGCTCCACATAAATTTTTACACATGTAAAGGGCTCTGGAGCCCAAAAAGTTTGAGAACTGCTGGTGTAATGCATTGACCTAATCAAGGCATTTCTATTCTGTCCCTTATTTTTGAAGGATATGTATATTTCAATGTGTGCCATAGATTTGGAATTTGCCTGGTTTGTTTGAAATAACTGCCTGGAAAGATCTACTCTCCATTAGCAATAACAATATTTCTGGCTTCTACCGGGCTAGTGTGCTAATTACTGCCCCCTTGAAAAGAGTCTTTCAGTGATGATGAGCCAGGTACGTACCATACTTTCCTTCTTGAGAGAACCTCTGAGGGTCTGTGTGCAGTGCAATTGATGGTGTGATTGCAGTGCATGTAGACATAACCAAGCTCGCTTTAATCTAGCTAGAATGCAACAGATCTCAAACTGTGGGTTGTGAAATCTTTTAAATGGGGTTACCAGGGCTGGCATTAGACTCTCTAGGGCCTGGGGATGAACCCAAAACCTGAGCCACACCAGCTGGGGCTGAAGCAAAAGCCCAAGGGATTCAGTCCTGGGCACAGGGGAGCTGACAGCCTCTCTGGGCAAGGTGGCACCGTGCTCCCAGAAGGGGCAGAGCCTCAGGTGGAAAAGGCAGGATCTGGGGCAGCCAGTTCTAAGTGCTACCTAGAATACAGCGCACTCCCCTACCCACAGTACCTAGTGCTGCCTGGAGCATGCAGCATGGTGCTTTGGGGGTGACTTATAGAGCCAGGAGCCCAGGCCTCTTTGAATTGCAGGATGACAGGCCTTGGTTTCACCCTGGGTTCAGCCCTGGGTGGTGGTGCTCATGCTAGAGCTCCAGGGTTCAAGGGCTCATGCTTTGATTTTGGCTCGCGCCCTGGGCAGCAGGCCTCAGGCTGCTGCTTCCACCCACATGGGGTCATGTCATAGTATTTGTTGTCAGGAAGGAGTTGTGGTACAATGAAGTTGGAGTGACCAGATAGCAAGTGTGAAAATAGGGGGGGGAGGTGGGGCTATCCCTAAATATCAGGGATATCCCTAAAAAACTGGGACATCTGGTCCCCCTAGATCAGATGCTGAGACCTGTTTGTCAGGGTGGACTTCAGGGTGAACTAAGCAACTGAGTAAGTACCAGGGGCTGTAGAGACTTCACTGTAGCCCACTGGTATTGGTACCCACAATAGTGAAATCAAAGCTAGCTCGAGCATGCCTACACAGGCTACAGTCAGGTGAGAGTTACAAAGGGAGTTAGGCTCCCAAATCCCAAATCCCATTGGCAGAATGAGGCTGAAAACCCCAGTCTGTTGTGCTAAGGTGCACCTTTGCTATTTGCTATTCCTAGGGAAGTGGCATGTTACCCACAGAGCACAATGGCACTGGCTGCACAACTCATCACACAGCTGGTTTACCCCTCACTATCTATTCCTGTACAGAAAGCTGTGTCTACACTATAGACATCTGCCACCATAGCTATGCCAGTCTTTGGAGAGGTGTAATCCCTAACCAACGTAGCTGGTCCAGGAGAAGCTCTGAGAGTGGATATAGCCATATGGGCAACACTTTGCTTTTACAGTTCTAGCTTGTTTCACCAATGGGAATGCTTTTACTATATCAGGACAAAGCCATACGGGCAACACTTTGCTCCACACAGTTCCCAGTCAGTATTGAACATACAGCACTCCCTGAGTCCAGGACATCACAGATCAATGAGAAGCACCATGACTAGGCAATTGTGCAAATTACTTGTGGGAATTTAAATTGAAGCCTGGAGTTTTGCAACAAAAGGTCACTGGATCCAACTACTTCAGCTGTGGCAGAGACACTGCTGAGGGGAGCACCAATAAACAACACATTCCCAGCTTTTATTTTTCCCTCTTCTTAATCCTTCTCTTTATTTGCCACTTGATGGCGTGACAAAGTAGCAACACTGGAATAGAGCGCTTAGCTGGAGCATGCAACATAGCCATTCTCCTGGAGCAAACAGGACGTTATTTTTCCAACCTCAGTAGCATCAGAATGTTTTAGGACAACCTTGCACAGTCACTGCTAGCTGCTCTTAGCTCGTGAGTTCTCAACCTGTGGGGAATAGTGGCTCTTCTTCAAATGAGTTGTATAGGGAACAAAGGGGCCTGAAAGCATGTCTGTTTTTATAGGGAGTCATGGCATGGAACAGGTTAAGAACCTCTGGTTTAGCTTCTGGAGCATAAATCAAAGGCATAAAATTCACTTCAGGCACCTACTTAATCATAGAACACTAGAACTGGAAGGGACCCTGAGAGGTCATCGAATCCAGTCCCCTGCCCTCATGGCAGGACCAAGCACCATCTAGATCATCCCTGACAGGTGTTTGTCTAACCTGCTCTTAAATATCTCCAGTGATGGAGATTCCACAACCCTCCTCCCTAGGCAGATTCCTCCCTAGGCAATTTATTCCAGTGTTTAACCACTCTGACAGTTAGAAAGTTTTTCCTAATGTTCAGCCTAAATCTCCCTTGCTGCAATTTAATCCCATTGCCTCTTGACCTATTATCAAAGGCCAAGGAGAACAACTTTTCACTCTCCCCCTTGTGACACCCCTTTAGGTACTTGAAAGCTGCTATCATGTCCCCTCTCAGGGTATGTCTAGACTACACACTTCTTTTGAAAGAAGTTTTTTCAAAATAATCTTTTGCCAAAAGGCGTTAATCCTTGTAAAATTAGGTTTACCACTGTCAAAAAAACCCCTGCATTCTTTCAATTTAATTTTGAAAGAACACAGCGACAGTCTAGACACAAGTGATGTTTTTTCAAAAAAATGACACTTTTTTCAAAAAAACCCTGTAGTCTAGACATAGCCTCAGTCGTCTCTTTTCCATAGCACTTTTCGGGCCTGATCCGCTGTTGGCAATAGTCAGTGTAGTTCCTTTTGAAATTACTTGTATGAATAACAGTGTTACGTTAATTGACAGTAGACGGGGAGCTAGACCTTTGTTTATAAATCTGCATAGAATCTATGGGAGTTGTGGGTGCAAAAGGCAGACAGCCCCTGTGAATGCTATAAGCTACTGCCATGTACACAAGGGCAATTTATTAGCACAGTATCCCTGCCCAATTCTGCTGTTACAATGTTCAAGGGAGGAAGCACCTCAGCACCTGAGTCCTGGTAACACAAGAGTTAAAATCTGAGATGACTGTGGGCAAACGTCAGTCTAACTGGTGTAATGCAGGCCTGGAGCAAACCCCTGTCATGCTGTTATTGGAAATAGTCACAACAGGGCTGCCGCTTTCCAAATCCTCCAGCCAGATGCAGGATTTTCTCCCCAGAGAGACACCTCCCAGAACCAAGGGTCACACCCCTGTCTCTTTGTTACTCTCTCATTCCTGTGTGGACCATGACGTCTCCTGATGGCTTCACACCCAGAGCTAGCCACTGCTCTTCACAGCTACTGCCACTAGTTTAGCATTTGACTTCAAGTCCACCCACAGTTACCAGACAGTAGCGTGAATCCTTGTGATTTCAAGGGACTAATCCTGTTCCCACTGTACTCAGTGGGAGCTTTTCCGTGGACATCAGTGGGGAGAGAGACTCAGCAAGGACCAGATTCAAAGCTCAGTAAAGGCAATAGGAATCTGCCCCATGACTTCAATTGGCTTATTAGCCAATCCTGCTAATCCCTTTCTCATAGATGAGAAGGTGGGTGCTGAGAGCCCTGAGCTCCCATTGAAGCCACTGTGAGTTAATGGCACCCAGCCTTTTGCAAAATTACACTTCTCAGTAGTCCTCACTCATGTGAGGGCTGTTCATGTGAGTCATAGAGATAGGATATCCCCCTGAGCCTACCATGCAATAAAGAGGCTGTGATGGCTTTGGGGAGTTTTGTCTCTTCTCTAAGGGACCCTGTTCTTTGCCAGTCAAAGTGGCTCTTAGATTTTAGTATCAGAAGGGACAACTAATCTGATGATCTAGTCTGGCCTGCATAAAATAGGTCACAGAATTTGACTCAGCGCTTCCTATATCATGCCCAGTATCTTGTGGCTGTCCCAGAGTGGCTCTGTGGTATCTGTCAGGAGGGAAAACTTTATTTAAAGAGCAGTGTTGAGAAAAAAAAATATGAAAGAGCAGCCTTGCCATCATGTCCCATTTTTCTCTCGCAGTGGCACATCGGGCTTTAGAGACTGATGCAGATGCTGAAATTTTTCAATTTATCTTCTGCTGACCAAAAACTCCATCAAAAGCCATTTCTGTCAGAGCAGCGTAAATGCTCATCTCAGCAGGGAGGAAACTGCCAGGCTGTGAAATATCATTTATCTGAGAAATTCACATTGGGTCAAATGTCGCAATTTACATTTCTGAAGCTTTGCCACTCGGCAGTTCCGAGGGTGCTTGGATCGGGTGGGGACTGCTGCTCTGAGTGCTACCTTTGGCAACATGCCTGGCTCTCCAGACAAGGAAATCTATAAGTGCAAGGGGCTTGTGGCTGCAAAGATAGTATATGCTGTGAGGTACATTTTCCTTCAGGGCGCTGGGATGAAATTCATTAATAATAATTTGCACTTACAGGAAAGAAAGAGTCTTTCATCGGAAGTGTTTGCTGATTTACAAGCATGGCTCTTTCAGTGGGGTTTGTGACACAGACTTGTAGGACTGGAATGGACCTCGAGAGAACATTTAGGCTGGTCCCTTGCATTTACAGCAGGATTCAATATTTTTTAGACTAGAATTTTTGGTCTGGGACCTCTGACCCACAGAAAAATAAGTCACAAGTGAGAAGCTAAAACAACAACAACAATACTCACCTCATTCACACTCAGCTCGGAGTGCTAGACCCATACTGGGAGACACCAAGGTTCAGAGACTTGCCAAGGTGATGGGGCGCGATTGCTGGCTTGCCCCACTGCTGGGGGAAATCCCAAGCCTTTTCAGAGGCCACATCAAAGTAAACCAGGGGGCAGATCTTGCCTGTAAGCTGTAGGTTCCCCACCCCTGATTGAGACCATCCCTGTCAAAGGTTTATGTAATCTCACATGAGTAAGGTAGGCAGGATTTGACCTATTATCCCCACGTCTGCAATGGAAGGTAGGGATTAATACAACCCATTGCTAGGAAGTAACATGTTGAGCTCGCCCTTTAATACTGTTGAGAGTGACTCAGCTGTACCAGTGCCAGGTTGGCCTATTTCCCCAGCTGGAGGCAGAGTCTAGTCAATGAACAAGGAGCCAGGCCCTCAAAGCTGGGCCTGCTGGGAGAGGAAAGGAGGCATGCTGCTGAGTATGCACTGATATGGAAGGAAGAATAAGGCTGGATGGGGCCAGGGAGAAGACACAACAGCAGGGAAAGAGGAGGGGGCAGCAGGAGGCCTGCTGAAAGCTGGAGGAGTCTGGAGCGGGAAGGCTGTTCAGAGCTGGGATCCAGGGACTGGGGCCCAAGGTACACTTTAAAGAATGAGAAGCCATCCAGGTCTGCTGGTCCTGTAGGAAGAGGAAATGAGTGAGACTTTTTGGGGTTTTGGCTCTTGGGGCAGGTCAACCAACTCTATATGGGTCTTAGGGCCACGGCCGGCCCACAACATTTTAGCACCTGAGGTGGGAGCTCAAATGACGCCCCCATATGCACATATGCACCAGCAGCAGACACAATTTTCTACACGCTGGGTCCTACTGGTGCCCCCCCTTTCCTCCCAGTCTGGCACCTGAGGCAGCTGCCTCAGTTCACCTTATGGCAAGGCCAGCCCTGCTGAACCCATAGAATAGGGTGACTGAGGTTCCCCCTACACTGCCTGCCCCATGGTGAGGTAAAGTAATGACACTGGTGTCACAGAGAGGAAAAAGGGACAGCTGTGTGACCGGCATGGCTCCAAGAGGGAAGACAGGTATCTGTTGGACTTTGGCTTCCCCAGAGGAAGGGGTGGATGCTTGGCACTTAGCTGGAGACCAAATTTGCTCAGCATGGTATGGGAAGCAAGTCATCATAGTGACTGCTGAGGCCTGAGAGAACGCAGGCCATATGTTACTCCCAGGTAGATGGTAGGTGGAGCCCAAGGCCTGGTCTACAGTACGGGAGAAAGTTGAACTAAGATACTCAACTCTAGCTATGTGACTAGCATAGCTGGAGCCAACCAGGGTGTACCCACTATGGGGGTTGGTGGGAGAAACTCTCCCATTGACTCCCCTTACTCTTCTCAGTCTGATGGTGTACCAGAATTGAAAGGAATGCGATAAGCGGTCGATTTAGTGGCTCTCTACTAGACCCACTAAATCAACCCCTGGGTAATTGATTCCAGCAGTGTCAACCTCCTACTAATTGTAGACAAGGCCTAAGCGGCAGGCAGAAGAGTTGAGAGCTTCAGGAAAGAGGTTAATGTTAAATAATAAATTGTACCCAGAGACAAGGATCTGGGGTGTTCTCAGGCAACTGGCTGACCAACCTCCTGGACCAGTGAGGAGTGACTGGCCATGTAGGCCATGAAGCTAAAGCACACAATGATTAAGGCAAGATTCTGCTTGATTGCGCTAGTGGAAATCCAGATTAACTAAAATGCAGACCCTTTATATGGCAAGAATTCAAGGTCAGAAATGGGGCTAAAACCAACAGGAACTCCCTTGCCTAGCTGCTGGAAGGCCATGGAGATTCATAGGAGTAGCAGAGAGCCTAACTGGAATCTGTGGCATTGTATTCCATTGCTATGATGGCTGCCATTCAGGGTCCCTTTTCATACCAGTGAGAAGTATCATGAAGTGAGGCTGGAAACAGGGAAAGTAGCACAGGTGAGCAGCTCATAGTGAACTGTGTCAGAAGCAGGCCAGGGGATCTGTGGAGGCTGAACACAATACAGAGGACTTGTCCTGAGTTTATAAAAGAACCAAGATCTGTGTGTTCTTTGTCCACTGCTCAACATGGGTTCTTTGTACAGGCTGTGTTCCAAACCCAGCTAAGGTCGTGAAAGTTTTCTTGTGGATTTCAATGGGCTTTGGATCAGGGCCTTAGAAAAATGGTTGGATTTTTTTCATTGATGTAGGATTTTTTAAAAATAAAAATACCTGGAAGGAAATATTGCCCCAAAGAAAATCACTTTGCTGTGGTGCACACCTGCCATTGGTCCAGTAACATATCATGACACAAGGTGTTAGAAGCAGAAGAAAAAGAAGTCAGCCAACACACACAGAGCTTATTACAAATCTTAAGGCTGGATTGCCATTGATTGTGACTCTAATGATGGTTCAAATGGCGTGGATTTGGAATAGCCCAACACTCTTGCGGTGACTTTACTGAAAAAAAGAAGGTTGGCATGATAACAAATTAGCTGGGAAGGTAAATCTGTTGAGAGTCTGAGGAAAAAACCGTTAATATGGCAAAGGAGCCGGGAGAAATATTTAACAAGAAACTCAAACTCCCTTCTACCACAAGGGATGTCTACATGCATTTGATCAGCCTCAAAGTACATCCTATTGAAAACAGAGAAATCCCAGGGGATAGATTTGAATGGCCTAATCAATACATGTGAATGAAACTAGAACACTAAACCAATTTGAATAGTAGAACCTGTTATGTCGTTCCGTGAGTAACTGAAAATGTTCCCAATGCAAGGAGTAAAGGGATGGGTTAGAAGGATTATTGAATGGTTGGATATTTTTGAATAAGATGCCAAGGCCAGAGTGAAGAAACTGCTTAATCAGCTTTGCCTCTTTAGGCAACTTCTGTACATTCTTCTAAGATGTCAAGGTTTTTAATAAGCAACAAAAAAAAAACCCCTTCAATATTTCCCTGAGAAGCTGCCTAAACTAAAGCAAGATAAGATCCAAATGTCACCGCTTATTTCTCACTGTGGAAAGTGCATCTGCACTGAGCGTCTGTTAACACTATTCATGCCAGCACACATTGACTCAGCAGCAAGCAGCTGTTAGTACTTGCCTCGCAGCTGCACTCTGTGAAATGTGCCTTGATGAACAGGTTTTCACTGGGCAGGCACAGTAATATTCAAGCCTCCAAAAAACACAATAGCACCGCCAGGCATTTTGCTGGTGTAAGCCCCATCTCTAACCCCAACTGAAAGAATATGTGATACAATCTTGTGGGGCCAGCTGGTGTAAAGCAGTGTAGTTTCACTGACTTCAATGGAGCTGCAATGATTTTCCCCAGCTGAGGATCTTGCCCAGGATAGATAGCACCTGTCAGAGGGCACTCTCTCTGCAAACAGTAAGCTTCTTCTGAAAGGGATGTATCCAGTCTCATGCCCTGAAGCCACATAGGGTCCCTAGGCAGTGGAATTGCTGCCAGCAGTGGAACTGGATGTGAGAAAGGTCACAACAGGATAATTCATTCCTTGAAGAGCTGTCCTCCATGTATTTTCTGGGGCAGCAGCAAGCTGATTGTACAACACTAAGGAAACCCAGGGGTTGGCAACAGATGCTGTGGATCTTCCTCACCCTGGCAAGGTGTAAGGGGTGGCGGGGGCAGCAGCGGCTTACATAACTTGGGGGAGAAATCCTCTTCCCAGGCCCTTGCACATCTCTGCCAGGCTCTCACTGTGCTGGGTTCAATCACAGGGGGCTTGAAACTGCATGCTAGTCATGCCACTAAACCCACCTCTTGGGGCACACCACCACCCTGCACTGCTGGGCCAGGGGCTCTGATCTCCCCCCAGCCAAGACAGAGAGCTGGGGTCACAGCACCCCAGCAGAGCAACACTGACACTGAACCAGCTCAGCTCTCGGTGAGCTCAACTATAAGGCCATTAGTAGCATAACCACCACTGGGTGGATTTGAACTTGGGACTTCTGGGGCTTACTACAGGAGCCTCTATAGCTTGAGCTATAAAGCCAGCTGGTTTTCAACTCAGGCTGTAGAGCTCCCTTGCTCTGATCTCTCACTCTAAGTGGTGTAAGTGCCACTACAGTGAACCACACAGGGGCTACTGAAGGCTTCTTGCACAAAAACCGTTTTTCAGAAGAGAGCTTCCGCAAAAAGTTCTTGCGCAAAAGCGCATCCACACTGCATGGATGTTTTTGCGCAAGAAAGGCCACCCGGAACCACTTCAGGCAGGGCAAAAGGTCACCAGTAGGTGCCGGAGCCCTGCAGAGACACGTGTTTAAAGGGATCCCCCTGGACAGCCATTTCTCTGCTGCTACTGCCTGCTTGTGGATCTCTTGAGGGACAGCAAAGCTGTAGCAGTGCCTGCTGTGGTTGCCCTGTGCTTCTTTGGATGCCACAGCTTTTCCATTTTGTGCCATGGAGCTAGAGATGCCCCTGGGCATGTCCTGGCCCCACACGGCCATGCTGCAGTTTGTGCAGCAGTTGTTGCTGCACGTTGCCATGCTGCGCCTGCATGAGCTTGACTCCGAGCTCAATGTGGAGTCCCTCTCCCTGGATATGGTGGCTACACTGTGGCAACTGCAGCCCACCATGGAGAGGTGGTTCTGGAGGCTGGACACCAGTTCTGACTGGTGGGACCAGCTAGTGATGGAGTAGTGGGATGACCAGCAGTGGCTCCAGAACTTCTGCATGAGGAAGGAGACGTTCCTGGAGTTGTGCGTCTGGCTCGCCCCTGGCCTCCAGAGACAAGACTGGAGAAGAGGGTTGCCATCGCCCTCTGGAAGCTCGCCACCCTGAACAGCTACTGGTTGGTGGGCATCCAGTTTGGCATGGGCAAGTCCACCGTCAGGGCCCTCCCCATGCAGGTAAGACCTTCTGGGGCTGCAGTCCCTGCACGGGAGGAGGAAAGAGTCCTGAATGGGGGGGGAGTGGATGGGGATGGAGTGGGGGTGGGAGGAAGCCCCGTCCCCCAGGGGGTTGTGCCATCCCACCCTCACACAACCCTGCGGCTGGTGGGGCAGCCTCATGGGGGGACTCCAGGGGTGTTTGGGGGGAGACGGCATTGGAGGAGGTCAGGCACGGCCCAAGGGCTCACGTATCCCCTTCTCTCACATTCTCTGGTGTTTTCTGTGTTTCTCTGTGTCCGTCTGCAGGTGGTGAGGGCCATCAACTCCATCCTGCTGCAGAGGGTCATCCATCTGCAAGACCTGGACGCGACCATGGCTGCATTCACTGGTCTGGGGTTCCCCAACTGTGGGGAAGCCGTCGATGGGACTCACATCCCCATCTGAGCACCGGACCATTGAGCAGCCTGCTTCATCAATCACAAGGACTACTTTTCAATGGTGCTGCAGACCTTGGTCGACCACCGGGGACACTTCACGGACATTTTTGTGGGGTGGTCCAGCAGAGCACATGACGCCTGCATCTTTCAAAACTCCAGCCTGTTCCTTAGGCTGGAGGCGGGCACATTCGTCCCCCACCAGGAATTTGTGGTTGGGGATGTGCAGATGCTACTGTTCATCCTGGGGGATGCGGCTTACCCCCTCACGGTGTGGCTCATGAAACCCTACACCAGACACCTGGACCCCAGCAGGGAACAATTTAATGTCCACCTGAACCGGGCCAGGAACCAGGTCAAGTATGCCTTTGGCCATCTCAAGGAGTGCTTCTGTTGCCTGCTCACCCACCTCAACATGGGGGAGCACAACATCCCCGAAGTGATCACAGCATGTGTCCTCCACAACATTGTGGAGAGAAACAGAGAGGCCTTCCTCCCAGGGTGGGGGCAGATGCCGGCCACAAGGACTGTGCGTTCAAGCAACCCCGGACAGCTGCCATCTGGCAGGCCCAGCAGGCTGGGGTGTGCATCCAGGAGGCCCTGAGGGAGAGGTTCTTGCAAGCACCCCAGTAACTGTCCCCAGAGTGTCCTGCCAAGGGGCACCTGCCTTGTGGCCCCATCCCTTCCCCTTCAACCCGTCCCTTCTCCCCTCCCCTAACTTTCCAATAAACAATTTTTTTTGCAACCAAAAATAAACTGTTTTTCTTGAACATCAACAAAAGGTGGGGAGGGGGAGGGGGCTGTAAACTGGGAAGGGGACTCATGACTGTGAGGGGCAGCTGCTTGTGCCACTTTGGGTGCGGCGGCCTTGTCGGGGTTCTGGACGGGTGGGTGCAGGGAGCACAGGGAGGTGGCCAGGACAGGGGGCAGGAGGAGGGGGCCTGGGCATAGGAGGGAGGCAAAAGGAGGGGATCCAGGAGGAGCAGCATGGGCCATGTGTGCCGCCATGCTGGCCATTATATTGCACATGCAGTCACATCGCTCCAGGTACTGTCCCCAGGCATGTTGCTGCCACTCGAGGTCAGAGCGGACCTTGTGGGCCAGCATCTGCTCCATCCTCTCTATGGCAGTGACATGGCACCTCATGAGCTGATCCCAGGCCCTAGGATGTCTTTTTCTGGTCCCTGGGCTGTGGCAGGTGGCAGCGGTGGACTGGCTGGCCCCTCACTCCCAGCTGGTCCGCCTGTGGAGAACACACAAGAGGGAGAGGCAGTCAGTAATCCCTGCAGACACTGTCCCTGAGGCCATGCCCTCCTCCATGAGTAGTGACCAATAGTCTGCAGCCCAGAGAACCAGGCTGCCTGCTTCCCCACTCCCTCCACCCCAGCCCACAGACAAGCAGCCCAGGGAAGTGTCTGGCCACACTGGGATTCCCTCAGGGGCGTCAGAGGAGCCAGGAGCAGCCTGGGGCTCCCTGGGGGCTGCACACACAGGGGCAGCTCACAGTGCTTTCTACGGGCGCAGCTGCTGTCTCGCATGGGCAGGCATGGCTGCGTACTGTGTATGGCACTCCTTGGTGTGAGTGGGGTCAGGCCTGCACCCTTGTGGCTAGCCTGCTTCCAGCCGGCATCTCCCCTCCCCCTCCCGTAGCAGGACGTGTGGCCAGCAGGATCCCAGGCATGCTCAGGGACTGCCTGCTGCATCCACGTGCCACACAGTAATGCTGCACGAGGTGTACATGCATGGACCACAGCACAGGTGTCCAGCCAGAGCAGCCCAAGTGACACTCAACCACCACCCCCTATGTGTCCACCTTCCCCGCCCTCTGAAGTGAGTGCCAAAGAGACCACTCACCTGAGGATCCCTCCCAGGCATCCGAGGAGTCCTGGGAGATATCCTGGCTGCCGGGCATTGGCTCCAAAGACAGGATCACTGTGCCTCTGTGCTCCTCTGGCTCCTCCTCCACTTCGAGGGCCAGCTGGCCCTCGCCCTCCTGCTCCTGCTCCGGCTGGCTCACTACAGGGGTCTGCAGCCCAGAGTCCACCAGGGTGAATGGGGATTCATCCCCTACATCCCTGAGGATGGCATGGAGCTCCCTGAAGTAGGGACAGATGTGGGGACATGCCCCCAAGAACTCGCTGGCATGGACGTATGCCAGCCTCAGTTCTTTAACCTTACTCCAGACCTGTTCATAGGTCCAGAGTGGGTGTCCACACTCAGCCAAGGCCTGCGTCATCCAGCCAAAGATCTCCACATTTCTCCTCTGGGCCCAGGGATCCTGCAAGATCTCTTCTTGTCCGCACAGCTTCAGGAGGGTCTTGGCCTCCGGACCAGACCAGGAGGGTGCACGCCTCTTGGTGCCCCTAGGTGGGTCCCGTGACCCCTGGGGCTGCTCCTGATGAAGGCTAGGAGGATTGTAGGAGGCCTCAGGGGCAGACATGCCTCATCCTGGCTGTGGCAGGGAGAGCCGCATGGTGAGGTGCTGCTGTCTGAGGTCAGCTTCCTTCCATGAGGCTTATCCAGGGGGCCTGCACTTTTAAGGAGAGGGCCAGCAGACAGGAACTATAGAGCTGTGATGAGGTGTATGGAGTGATCACCAGAACACATGTGCTTTTTCCAGGAGGCCAGATCTTGTGCAAAAACCCCCTCTTGCCCGTCCACACACATCTTTTTGCTCAAGAGCTCTTGCACAAAAAAGGCTTATTCCTCGTAGAAAGAGGAATAACTCTTGTGTAAAAAGCCCAGTCTTCTGATGATCTACTGTACTTTTTCTTGTGCAAAAATGCGCTTGTAGTGTGGACGCTCCATGAGTTTTTGCGCAAAAATGGTTGTTTTTGCACAAAAACTCTGCAGTGTAGACGTAGCCTAGGTGTGTGAGTTGCAACAGCACCCAGGAACATAGTTCCAAAGGTGACCAAAACCCAAATAAATCCATCTTCCTCTGTATACAAGTTTTAGATAGAAAAAGCTTAAAATGTCTCCCTCTTTATCAATGAAAGTAGATACACACAGTGGTTGCTCCTTCCCCCCACCCCATTAACAATTATTTATACAGGGCTTGATAATAAACAAAAGTGTTTTATTAAGTATAAAAATTAAATAATTGCAAGTGAAAACAGATAGATCAAAGTCACTGAGCCAAAGTAAACAAAATATGCCAGCTAATCTTAATCCACTAAGAAAGTTGATACATGGAAATTCTTACCCTAATATTTGTTTTAAACATCTCTTTCACAAGCTAAACAGCTTCTAGCCTGGGCCCAATCTTTCCCCCTCTTTGGTCTTAGATGTTTTCAGCAGGCATTTTGGGTGTAAGTCAGGACCTCCTGGCATCTGGCCACTTGTCCTGGCATGACCAACCATAATCCAGGTTTATGGGAGAAACAAAACCATTCACAGATTGTTACCTTGAGCACCAGGCCATTACTTTTCTTGGCGTATCAGTATTGGCACTCCTTAGTATATTTGGAATTATAAACTGAGCCACACTTCAGTTCTAATTTCACATGCAAGAAGGTAGAGGATCTAAAGCCCAGGGACTGGATGCATTTTCCCCCAGCTTCTCTGGATCTGACCCCCAAGGCTTGGGGTTCCCCCCAGCATCAGGGAGCCTGTGCTGGTACTCTAGCCCTGCCCCTCCCCCCCGCATCCCATTCTTGCACTCCACCTCCCACCCTGACCCCCCCACTCCTACACAGCTCCTGCAGCATTCCTTCCACCCAGCTCTCCCTCCCACAACCCACTCCTGCACCCTCCTTCCCACACCCCAAGTCCATTAGTGAGGGGGGGAGGGGCAGGGCTAGAGCACCAGCACAGGCTCCCTGATGCTGGGGGGAACCCCAAGCCTTGGGGGTCAGATCCAGAGAAGCTGGGGGAAAATGCATCCAGTCCCTGGGCTTTAGCTTCTCACTTTTGTGCAGCCCCCAACTGATTTTTCTGTGGGTCAGTGACCCCACACATACACACAAAAGTGGTTCCCCACCTTGGTCTAAAGCATCTTCAGGCTATGCATTAAGGATGTTAAATTGTGATTATCTAACTAATCATGTAGTTGATCCAATGCAAAACCATAGCGGGGGTAGCTCCAGGAGCCAGCTCGAGCCTGGACTGAGCAGAGATGTGGCTCTGAATTTTAAATGTAGTGAGAGCCACTGGGCAGTGTCCCACATCAGCAAGAACCTGAACTGCTCTGTCCCGACTCTTGCTGAGTCCAGGAGCCTCTGTTTGGGGCTACTGATGGCGCAGAGAGGCTACGAGGGAGGGAACAATAGTCAATACTCCAGCCGACTATTTGCTTACATCCCTGTTATGCACATGGATATTCATGAGCCAATTTTCATAAATTGGATGGGGGACATTTCACTCAGCCAGTGTCTTCAGGCCTTTGGTGGGTTTAGGATTTCATGCTATGTACACAGTCCCACAAATCCTGATTTGCATAAACAGCAGCCCTGAATTCTGATTCTGATCCCAGCCCGGTTTTTACCCCTGTCGCCCAATTTCCTCTCACACATATGGGTGAAAATGAGCTCACCCTTTGTGTTGGCCCCCCAGCCCATATAGTATCTTAAAGAAACAGCAATATTTCATAGCTAATATTATGGTACATTTAAATTTCACTGGTGGGGCTCCAAAGTCAGTTAAGCCACACAAATACTCCTGTTGTTTGGCAATAAAGCCTCCCACAAAAGCCCCTAGTCCACTAAGCAAATTGTCAAATTGGCTCTTGCATTGCTTCTGTTTGGGATGCGTCTGAGGCCAGGTCTACATTAGACCTGGAAGGTTGGGATAAGGTGCGCAACTCCATCTATGAAAATAATGTAGCTGGAGCCAGCTTACTTTAAGCCAAGCTTGGTGCCATCTTCACAGAGGGAGGCCAACGGGAGCAAATCCTCTGGTTGACTTCCCTTACTCCTCAGTACTGCCAGGAATACTGGTGCTGACTGGGGCTCCTCTCAGCATTCAATTTAGGAGGTCTTAACTAGACCCGCTATATTGAATGCCAGAAGATCACTCTCTGGCATGGCAGGGCATGTAAAGACATGGCCTGAGATGAGCTTTTCTTGCAGCTGAAAAAGCAGGAATGGGCTGAGCAAAGCATTAAATTCCCATTTATCACACAGAACTCTTCATGATATCCAACCTCCTTTGCTTCCCAGTTTGGAAACCAGATAACTGCCCACTTTCATGTCTCCAAAACACACACCCACACTCGGCAGCAGCAGGCATCATTTGAGGGAAATTGCTCCACTTGTTTTGAAATGATCCTAAGCTGAATTTCAATGTTGAAAATAAGTTGTCAGCAAAGATTCATCAGCAAAAGAAGAGAGGCTGATTATGATGCAAATTACCAAGTAACGCTCATCCCTGACGGCTTGTCCTGGACACACTGGTACTGATTTTTCTACAACTATTTGTAGCGGGGGAGTGTAAATGGAAAACATACAAAAATGGAATGGCTGATTGATTATTCTGATGTAGGATGGTAATAATCTGCCAGCTATCAGAGTTATGTAATGATATGCCTCATTCTCAGCCAAGGCTCAGTGCTGCTCATGTTTGTTCCCAGTTAATGCCACACTTGGTTGAAGGTGCAGATCCTACATTAGATGAAAATACCACCTGGGTAGCACTGAAGAAATCCTTCTGAAAAATTGACACTTTTAGCGTTAATGAATAATTAACTGGCTTCTTTATTTATTTATTAAAACCAAAGTTGGATCCTCAGTTAAATTCTCTCCCTTTGTACCATTCTGATGGCTCAGTGCAGTCAGGAAGCTGATTCAACTAGCAACCAGAGAATTTCCCCATATGTAAAAGTGAGGGATGCCAGAGCAGTCTCCAGCAGAGGGGGTAGGATCATGATGAAGAGGTTTGGCCATGCAGCTCTGTATTCTGGCGGTAGGACAGCCCCATGGAGAAGTTGGCAGCTGGCATAATTTAGAGCAGCCTTCAGGAGGCAACCACTTGCAATAGGTTGCAAACAGCTGCTAGGCTGAAATTTGATCGTGCAGCGGTTTCAGCAGATACTAATGAATAACAAATCATGATCGAGGTATGAATGCTTCACAAACAGAAAAGAAGGCCAGATTTTTGCATAATGATATTCCAACTGGCTCTGTTTGGATTGACACAGAGCTGAAAGGGGAGCTTTCTCCAGGGCTTCACATATACTGCTTGAGCATGCAGCTGGATAAAAAAATCCCCATTCTGCAGTTGGCCACTATCAAACATTTACTAATTCATTTGTTATTTTGTATTTGTTTCTTCTCTCCCTCTCCCCAGCCTGATGAATACTTTTATGAGTTACCAGCTAGCTTCCTGAAGTTGCTGATTACAAACAATGTCAGAAGGCTGAAGAACCACTGGCACAAGTTCATGCCTTTGGTGAATTCCCATAGTTGTAAGTGTCTGGTGGAAAGCAGCCATGTTTTCCATCCATGTATGGATTTTTTTCATCCATGTATGGAATAAATTTTTATGTGCACTGAGGCATGCACAAATGTGCACCACCAGTAGAAAGAAAACCTAGCTGTGAGTGTTCTGCTAATCAGCTGGGCAGCATTGGAATCTCTCCTGAGTGGCTGCAGAAGCGCACAGCTTACGGGGAACGCTGGTGAGCGGGGAAAATTGCATACTCTTTTGCAGACACTAAGGAATGAGATTGAGATGCCAGGGGAAAGAGGATCAAAAATTTGCTATAAACCAAAATGGGAGGGAAGGGAGACTAGCTCCGTTATTTTTTGTGTGTGAGATATGCATATAACTTCCTTGTTTGTTCATGTATCTTTAGATTCTCTCCGCTTAGGTAGCCAGAGTAACACACATCCTGGAGGAGGGAGAGCTCTCACCACAATGGGCAAAACCTGCAACTCTGGTATAACCCAGGGCTGCCTAGTGTTCTAATGGCTTCAAAAGAAAGGCTTTGTTCTCATTTGCTCTGGGCTACAGCATCTCAAGCCTCCTCTCTCCAGCAAGCATTGCCTCAAAGCTATAACATCTACCCCATCTTCAGAACACTTGCTGTTCCTGCAGCGCCAATGCTCCATCTAGCTGACATAGCATAGGGATTGCTGTGGGAGCCTTTCACAGCTGAGAACTCAGAGAGCAGAACTAGGCATGGCTCACTGTTGCTGCTGTTTTCATCCTGCAGAGCACTGGCTTTGTCTCTCTCTACTTTTAAAAAAATACCCCTCCCTTTTCTAAAGTGCCCTTCTCCTGCAAAAGCTGCCAAAGCATGTAACTGCTCTGGGAGGCAGATTGTGATTGACATGTGTTGTGTGGGGGAAAAGGGGCACAGGAGAGCTGCTTCCCAGACCCCTTCAAAGATCATGGACAATCATGACGCAGTCCCACCCTACCCCCGTTGCACCTCCCCATGTATACCTAGATATTAAGTACACCTGCCCCTATGTGCAGTGGGCAAGTATCAAAGTCCTTCACAAACCATAATTGTCTTTCTCCACACACAGCTGTACCTCTGAGGTGCCATAGTTTCTCTGTGGTCCACAAAGACTATTCATATTTTCCAGTGGCATTATGGGGAGCCCCACATGTCCCTTAAAGAGCTTATATCATGCAGATTTTAATCTTCCTCTGTGGCATCAATGAGCAAAGGTTGGCTACTGGATTGTAGAAGCCAATGGCAATATGGCAAATCCTTTATCCTCACAAAAAAATATCCCTGATCCTACCAAGTAACCCATAAATTATTACCTCTATGACTCACCCCCTTATGTCTGACATGAATAATTTGATTAATTTTATAGGTGAGTGGAATCTGCTCATGACAAATGTATTACTCTGACAACTGTGCCTGTTTCATAGTTTGGAAGAGGCAATTGCTTGTAGTTACAGAAACGGCCTAGAATTGAGATTAGGGCAGTGATAGATGTCCTATAAAAGATGCACAGTGTTGTATAGCATCCTCATTGCTTGCAGACTTCATTGTCCCTCCCCCTTAACCCCATACTAGTGAGTAGAGAGACCAGGACAATATACTATGCACTCAAGTCTTGGTCATTTTGTGGACTTTGATTTGGGCTAAATTGACATCCCACAATGGAGTTTTCACAAAATCCCATTTTTGCACCAGGTCCTCTTAAACCTTGACTCTGATTTTCTGCTCCACATATCTGGTGCAGTTGTGCGGACCTTATTCATGCTGGGGCCAACTCCATCTTGGGTGTGGAGATGTTAGAGCAAGACTGTCCGCAAAACTTAATAGAGGCATTGTGATTGTGCTGGGCTCAGTCAGCAGGGCAGTACTTGGGCACCCTCACCAGCCCACTGAAATGCCTGGCCTGCCTGGGCTCTGTGGGGCTGGCACACATATCAGGCTGAGTACCAATTAGGGGGTGGCCTAGGGAGGAATCAAGGGTACTTTTTATGCAGATCTTATGCCCCATGCAATGGGCATGGAGTGGCTGCTACTAATCCAGCCCACAGGCTCCAACAGTGTCTGGGGGCAGAAGCATGGTAGGCCTCTGTGGACCTGAGTCAGGAGGTGTGTTTGACACTCCCAACTGCATACAGTTCAAAATACCCTGGCTTTATAGATGTCCACTGAATGTGGCCCACAGGTGAACCATCTCACCAACCTCTGACCACCAGATGCTGGGACTGGCCAACTGGGTGAATCACTTGATAACTGCCCTGTTAGATTCTCCCTGAAGCATACAGTATTGACCACGGCCAGATGACAGGCTACTGGGCTGTATGGACCATTTGTCTGACCCAGTGTGGCCATTCTTATGTACTCTTGTGTGCACATGTCCAGCTCTCTGCACAGTATGCTTGCCTATGTCTGTAGTTTCCCAAGTGTAGGCTCGCTAATGGGGAGGAGGGGAGGAATTGTCCCAGGACACAGTGATTCAAAAGGACAGCAGCAGCAGCTGTAGCCCTGGGCCCTTTAAATCACTGCCAGAGCACAGCGGGGTGTACTCTGGGTGGTGCTAGGTCTGGCTGCCCCAGCCCCACTCCTTCCACCCAAGGCACTGCCCCTTCTGTGATCATAGAGCCTCCCCACACTCACACTTTGGTCCCCCTGGGTTTTAGAGACTGAAAGCTCTTGTACAGAGGCAGAGGTGGAAGGGGAAGTTTGCACTGCAGCTGTCCTTATTTTCCCTGCTCTGTGTCTCAAGGGAGTGCATCATGCCCCTGGCTTGCTATCCCAAGCACTGAATTCTGTAACAAATGTCTGGAGGGGGGAGGAGCATTTAGTAGAGTGATGTGAAGAACTAAATAAGCAGGTGTTTTAATCTTGAAAGCCTGGAGTCTTTAAGGGTTAAGTTGAAGTTCAATTGCTCCTGATGTGGGAGTTGTCAATCTAGGAAGAATCCCCTCCCCCGACTTCTGCCAGTACATATGAAATTGCATTTGTGTGTTAATAACAAATGCATGGCTGAATAATGCTTGTGCAATCTTGCTTCTAAAAAGTCCTGTGGCTTTGCTTGCTAGCCATTTCCCAGCAGAGCCCAATAACTTAATTAGACACAGTTTAATTAGTTCAGTTCCACACAGAATTGGTTATCAGCTAGAATTAGAAAATATCTAAATCTCCCTTGGATATTGGGGGCCCAATGGTAAAAATGCCTTTTGAATCCTTTCTCAAAGTTGCTTGTTAATCTAGCCCTGCAAATGCTAACCAGCCTCCATCCACCACAGGGGTCAGAGGGAAAGGGGCAAAAGCCCACAATTAATTTTCCAGGTGTATTAGGACTATCGCTGAGCATTATGGAGGAGACTGCTCTTTATACACAATCTGACAATCTGTAGAGAAAATCTGGCCTGGCTTCCAAGGGCCCCATCCTGAGGGATGCTACAGCATCAATGGAAGGTGAGGGCACTGGGCAGCTTGATACAGAACTTCACAGGAGACTGGGGCCGTACAGGGGAGAAGAGAAAAGCAGCATGCATTATAATGCTCCAGTGTTGTCTCCTGGCTTCCTTATGCTCCCCTGTCTGCATCCCTCTGTTGGCACCTGCATGTGCTTTTGTTGTAAGCACTTTGAGGTAGGGACGCTTTACATGGATGTTTGTACAAGGAGTCCCTGTGGGCAGGTCCACAATTATAAAGGGGTTGGAAGGCGCGGGTGTTTGATGTGTTGTTTTTGTCAGACTGTGAATGCAATTCTGTTGCCTTTGGGATTACAGAACTGCTATTGGTAATAAATCTAGAATTGTCAGTCAAAAATCTCACGTTCTGCTCTCATCAATAATCTATCATCTTCCCCTCTCCCCCCCACCACTCCACAAAGCCTGTAAGATTTGCATACACAGGAATTGCTGTGTCAAACTCTGGGGGCGGGCTTAAATAGTCTGCAGGGCTTGTGACAGACATTGCCAGGCCCTGAGCAATGTGTGGGATGGGGTTGGCTCTACGCCCTCAGATGGGGCAGAGCCTCAAGTGGAAGGGGCAGGACAATGGACAGCCAGATTGCACCACTCCTTCCCCAGCCAGCCCTCAGCACCACCCAGACCATGCTATGGGGGGCTCTGGCAGCAATTTAAAGGGCCCGGGCTCTGGCCACCATTGCTACCACATAGCGGCAGCCCTGGTAGTCTGAGACAACACTGTGTAATAATGCATCACTTTGACCCCTAGGGCTTGATTTTGCAATTTGCCTAAATGTTTACAAGTGCAAGTAGAACTCTTGGGATTACCCATTGATAGTGACAAGGAGTCCTGTGGCACCTTATTGAGTAGTATAAGCTAAAGGGTGAAGAATCAAACTCCAAAGAAGCATTCCGAGATCCATCAAGATAAAGAGAATAACATTTTGGGATTGACATTATAAAACAAAATATCCACTGATCTTAGTTTGAGTGGTTTTTCATTTAGTTTTATTATTACTAAAAGTACTAGGGGGTTGTGGCCCTGGCTTGCTACACTCGCCAACCCCCTCTGTCCGCCACACCGGATCATGGCTTCTCCTTCTACCCGTGCCACAGCTGGATGGGGGAGGTCACCACCAGACCTTTCTGTAGCTACATGGGGGCTGGACTGCTGGGCTTGCTCCAGGATTGGGGCCAGGACAGGATGCAGAGGCCAGATGGGGGCTGGGCCCCGACTGAAGCCTTGTTGGCCAGGCTTCAATTTTAAATAAAGTAAAATATTATGTCCAACACAAAAGGTTTCAATATTGTTTTATTTATGGCAGGGGTGAGGAACCTTTTTTGGGTCGGGGGCCACTGACCCACAGAAAAATCAGTCAGGGACCACACAAGTAAGAAGGGAAAAAAGCCCCTAAAAAAAATGCCAACTCTCACTGATGTGGCCCCCAACTGAAACACCTCACTCCCGTGCTGCTCCAGCCCTATGCGGGGGAAGGAGAACTGAAGTCCTAGGCCTCAGGCCAGGTTAACTCTTCTGAAGTTCCAGGGTTAGTAGATTTTGTGGGATCCCCAGGCTCTGGAGTGGGGCCAAAAATGAGGGGTTCAGTGTGTGGGACCGAGCTGACAGTGAGTGGGATAGGAACTGGGCAGGAGGTGGGATGCAGGAGGGGATAAGGGTGCCAGGTCTACCAGGAGGGAGGGTACAGGAGCAAGGGAGGGTGGAGGAACAGGCTGGGAAAAGGGGGCAGAAGTGGGCTTGGGAGCAGGGTGTCTGGATGAGGGAGGAGGGGCACAGGAGCAGGCGTGGGGCAGAGTGTCTGGGAGAGGGAAAAGAGCAGGAGCAGCTTGGGGCAGGGTGTCTGGGTGGGGGGGCAGAAGTGGGCTTGGGGGCAGGGTGTCTGGGTGAGGGAGGAAGGGGGCAGAAGTGGGCTTGGGAGCAGGGTGTCTGGGTGGGGGAAGAGGGCAGGAATAGGGGAGGAGGCAGAAGTGGGACGGGGCAGGATGTCTGGCTGGGTGGAGGGGCAGGAGCGGGCTTGGAGGCAGAATGTCTGGCCAGGGGAGGGGCAGGAGTGGGCTTGAGAGCAGGAGAGGGCAGGAATGTGCTGGGGGTGCAGGTTCTCAGTAGGGGGTAAGTGAAGGGACTGGTGGTGCAGGGGCAGAGCATGAGGGGGTGGTGTGTACTTACTGGTCTTCAGGTCCCATGCTGATCCCAGGCTCAGCCTCCCACTGCTCCCATTAACTGAATTCTAGCTGATAGGATCGCAGGGAAAGTCTCCATACAGTGCGCTGCTGTTCCCCCAGCCCAGGAGGGGGGTCTTCCCCATGCAGTGAGGCTCAGGGCTTTCTCTCCACCACTCCTCCCCTTCCCCCCAGCAGGAAGCCAGCAATAGTGTTCCAAGAACGTGGGGGAGGAGGAAGGGTGAGCAGCTTCAGTACAGGCAAAGGGGATCCAGGCCAGGCTCCTCTTTGCCCACCTTGCAGGAGCGCCACTTGCTGCTGCAGCTCTGCATGTGGCTGGGTGGGAGGGAGCCAGTCTGGGCTTGGGAGACAAGCTGTGCTTGGGTCTCACCAGGGCGGCTCAGCGTGGGCTCAGGACATGGCCACTTGGGATGTGGCAGGGGATGAGGTGATGGGTAGCCAGGGATTGGGGGGCCTCACCCTGTGCCTGCTGCTTCTCCTGAGCCTGCTGGCCCAGCAGCCTGTGAGAGCCAAAAACAACAGGTGTTGTCCTGGAGCAAGTCGTAGCGCCCCAGGGCGTGGGAGCTTTCCTCCATTCCCATGTGAGTGGGCCTCACGTCTGCAGAAGCAGCCCCTATTCTGGGGGCCGGGCCAGAGCTGAGCGGGCAGGACCCTTAGGAGGCAGAACCTGCCAAGGCTGGGCTACCAGGCGGCTTTGCCTTCTCCAAACAGTTTCCAGGCAGCGAGTCCCTGCAAAGGCGGAGCCTGTGGATGCAGAATGACGTGATGGCATCACTCTGTTGTCCCACAGGAAAAAATGTTTTATATATAGAGAGAGGGAAAACAAATGTTCCTGGGAAAACACTGACTTTTGCTTTCTTTCTTCCACAAATGATTTTTAAAACAATATTTTAATCAGATTGACTTTCAGCAAAGATCAAATATGTCTTCTAACCAACTTCCTTTACAATTAATCATGTAAGACTGTGTGTCTGGAGAAAAAAACTCCTCCGGAAAATTCATGGGCATATATATACTGGTTTCTGTATTTCAAGAAATAATGAAATTGGTGTGACAAAATAGGAAATAAAAATATCCGTGGCAATTATAACACCAGAAGCAGATTCTGCAGCACCAGCAGATGGATTACTCTCAGTCGTCTGTTTAGTCACATCTTTGGCAGTTTTATGCTAACCCACAGATATTTACAGTAAGACATCTGTATTATGCACCTCCTTGCACCCAGCCTATGATGCTACAGAGGAGCAGATGTGAGGTTTGCCGAGCTCAGATTAGACAATCAATGCATTCAGGGAACAAGGCATTAAATACATAAGTAAAAGGTGACTTTTTTTCCCTGCCTTCAGTCTTCTCCTAAGTTGTAAGAGTGAAGGGTAAACATTTTTAAACTGGGATGCCTAAAACTGGCTGCTATCTAAGTGCTTGGCCTGATTTCTGAAAGGCTTTGAGTGCTATCAGCATAACTCACTTGTAGGGATAGTACATACTGACCCCTCTGTGCTTGACCCACAGAGGATGAGAGTCTTCCCCTTTTAGCTCAAGGGTAGAGACTCATGTGTTTAGCTCTGGAGCCCCTAGGTCTATTGGCTAAGATGACCAGCAGAGCCTCTGCTCCCAATTAAAACTAATGGAATCTGGGATGCATCTGAACCTCTGAAAATCGAGCCACTTGTTTAGGTGCCTAATTTAAAGCCATCAGTTTTGGAAATCTTGGGTGGAAGTGCCTAGATAGTCTATAGAGTGAGGACAAGACAGATCAGAGATCACTGAGATAGCCTTGGGTTGGTGTCTTTTGAACTTCCCCACCATTATTATTAATTTGTATTGCTGTAATACCTAGGAGCCCCTGTGACCAGGACCTCATTGTACTAGGGGCTGTACAAACCCCAATCAAAAAGACATTCCCTGCCCACCAAAGAGTTTACATGCTAACCCTAAAAAAAGAGATCATCGCTGGATATAGTCAGAGGAGCACAAAGAAAGAATGAGACATTGGCTAGTAATATAAGCCCAGATCCTACAACCCTAAAATCCCTGTATGGATGAGTATTTTAAAGTTCCGAATTCTGTTGTGGTGCTTAAAATATTTTTGAGGCTCTAGGCCATAGTGCCGAGTAATCTGAATCCACTACTGGTCCACAGAAAATAAAGGGCAGCCTGGACTCATTGGACCGCTAGTCATACCTTCTCCAACTCCATACAAAGTCCCTCTCGTCCTTTCGCTACTTGTGACTCCCTAGATCAGTGGTCCCCAACCTTTCGGGGCTGCCAGGCGCCTGGCGGTAGGGGCCGCACATGCGCTGGGTGCCCAGGGCGTGGGGCGCAAGAATGGCTCAGGCTGGCCCTGGTCACTAGGCGGGCACACATAAATGCCCCAGCGGGTGCCATGGTGCTCGCGGGCACCACGTTGGGAACCACTGCCCTAGATTAAACTAGTTCCTTTGACTCACTGCCTTGGATAGCCACTGGCCTCCTTGCCAGTTGCTTGTGGGGTCTCATCATGCGATCTGTTAATCACATGAGAAGCCCGTTATTTATGTGGGACTCATGAGCAGAAGCTATTTAAGAATTTTACCTCTTAAACGTCATTATAATGATGAAAACTCTGGACTGAAGCCTGGTCAGCCAATGCCTACACCAAAGAGACATCACAGAGTGCTAAGTTGGTCTCAGAGATGAAAGAAGAACCCTTTTTATTCACCAGCGACTTGTTAATATTTCTTGTAGGTGGTAGTCTCAACGATTCAGACCTTCGGCACACAGTTTTAGGGCCAAAGCTGATGGAATTGTAAAACAAGCAAACAAACAAACAAATAAAAAAATCCATGAAAGCAATTTACTCCTCAGATAAAATAAAATCCTATATTCTCTTCCCAGAAGAAAATAAAATGGATACATATGTTTCAAGGGCTCTACAAATGGCTCCCTTTAAGTTTGGCATGAACTCGTAAAGATCTACTGCAAAATAAAGGAGTTTTAAAACACTGAATTCCGCTGTGGTGCTTAAAATTAAAATATAAAAACTTATGCAGCCAGACTTGAGTCAACACAATTCAAATCACAGAAAAATCTTGGGCCTAAGGTTGGCATCTTTGAGACTAGCACCTACAAGAAACATTAGCAATTGGCTGGTGAATATAAAGGGTTCTTCTTTCAGCTTTGAGACTAACTTAGCACTGTGCCTTCAGAGGAGGCACTGGCTATCCAGGCATCAGTCCAGCGTTTTCATCATTATAATGATGTTTATGAGGTAAAATTCTAATGCAGCCATTATGGGATGAAGATAGCTCAGTTAAGATTTCAAGGTTAATAGAAAAAAAAAGGCTTATAGTGGTGGGCAAGAGAGCTCATAAATTTCTACTCAGGACGAGGAAGCAAATTTGAGGAAAGAAAGTGCTGACCTCAGAAAAGGAAGGAGGATGGGTAAATTAATGGACTCAGACTTGGGTGAAGAGTTTTAGCAATGACAAGTGCTCTATGGAGCTTCAATATTTGGATACTCTTAGAGATGTGCTTTATAATTCTACATATGTGAATAGTCAGTTCTCAGGGTAGGTGGTATTCAAGAATGCACAGCATTCTTGGGCACTACTAACTGTCATCTAATCTCTTAGGTTATGTCTACACTGCACATTTATTTCAGAATAAGCTATTCCAGAAGAAATATTCCAAAATAGCTTATTTCGAAATAGCGTGTCTACATGCCAAAACCTCATCGAAATAGCACTTAGCTATTTCAAAATACAGCATCCACACTAATTGGACACTAATTTGCATTTAAGGTCACCAGAAACCACTCCAGGCAGGGCATCAGGACAGCAGTTACTTCCTGGAGCTGCTGCCTGAGGCTAGCTGAGGCTCTTGCTTAAAGGGACCCCCCGTACAGCCATGCCTCCGGCTTTTTCTCTTTGCCTACCTCCTCAAGGGACAGCAAAGCCTTTTCTTCTGCCTGCGTAGTTGCCCTTGTAGACACCTCAGCTCTCTAGATATGGAGCTGTAGCTGCCTCTGGGCAGTCTGTGGCTATTGCAGCTTGTGTTGCACCTCATGCAGCAGTTTCTGCAGGCTGCCTCCCAGGCCCTGCAGGAATCCAGCCCCCTGCTCCTCTTGGAGACCCTCCTCGCCTCTCTGCGGGCGCAGCTCGTGCTGCTGGATCCCACCCTCCCCTGCACACTGTGCACCACTGCTTCTGGTGTCTGGCCACCAGTGCAGACTGGCGGGACCAGTCTTATGATTCGATGAAAAAGAACACCTTTCTGGAGCTGTGTGAGTGGCTCGCCCCTGCCCTCAGACAATGGGACATTCACATGACACCCGCTAATCCCCTCCAGAAGCATGTTGCCATAGCCCTGTGGAAGCTCACCACATTGGACAGCTACCAATCCATCAGGAACCAGTTCGGCATGGGAAGATTGACCATTGGGGCCCTGCTCCTGCAGGTATGGTGCTCTTGGGCTATTGTCCCGTGAGTGGGGTGGACTGCTGGAATGGAGTTCCCTAGGGAAAAGGGGGGTGAGGGGTGGTACAAGGCCCTTTCCCAGGAGGTTTTTCAGTCCCATCTTCACAAAACCCTGCAGGGGGATGGGGTAAGTGGGGGGGGGCGGTTGCTCCTGGTGTGTGGGGGAGAGAGGTTTAGGTTTGTGGACCTCCTGAGGGCTCTGGCCACCCTCTGGTTCTCTGTTTGTTTCTTTGTCTCCTTCTACAGGTAGTGCAGGCCATCAACACCATATTGCTGTGCAGAGTCATCCACTTCGATGATGTGGACACCACATGAACTTCCCCAACTGCAGGGGTAGGGGCTATTGATGGCACTCAAATCCCCATCCAAACCCCGATTACCAGGTTTCTGTCTACATCAACCAGAAGGGATACTTTTCTATGGTCCTGCAGGTCATCACAGACAACCAGACCCAGTTTATAGACATCTATGTCAGGTGGTCGAGGAAGGCTCGTGATGCCTGTGTCTTACTCAACTCCAGTGTGTTCCAGAAGCTACACGTCAGAACATTTTTCCCCGACCACACCATCAGGGTCGGAGACGTAGACATGCCCATCTGCATGGTGGGAGTCACGGCCTATCCTCTGTTGCCCTGGTTCATGAAGCCCTACACCGGCCACCTTGACCACTCTAGGGAACACTACAATGCCACGCTCAGCAGGGCCTGCATGGTTGTTGAGGGCGCCTTTGAGCATCTGAAGACGCGGTTCCATTGCCTTCTCACCCGGCTACATGCTGGGGAGTGGAACAACCCTCATGTGGTGGCCACATGTTGTGTCCTTCACAATATTTGTGAGTGGAAGGGGGAAGCATTCCTGTCAGGATGGGGGGTAGAGGCTGACAGCATTGTCAGGGCTTTTGAGCAGCTGTGCACGGCTGCCATCTGACAGGCCCATCAGGGGGCTGTGCGCATCTGGGAGGCCCTGAGGAAGAGTTTCTCCCAAGGACCCCACTGACACTCTCCCCTGGGCCTCCCCACTAGGGTCTTGTGCATCACCCCTCTCTGCCTTTCCTCCCACACCCCTGCCTTCTCTCCCTCCCTCCCCTGCAGAGAGAATAAAAAAGGCACTATGTTTTGGAAAACAAACTCTGGGGTTTTTTATTTGGAGTCAAAGTAACTGGGGAGGGACTGGGGAAAGAACCTGGGAGAGGGGAGGAGAGAGGGGCAGAGGAGGAGGGGGGAGGAGGGAGCTGGAACAGGGAGGAGAGGTTCAGGGATAGGGCTGGGAGTGGCACCTGGCTCTGGTGATCCCACTGTCCTGGGTGTGGGGCTGTTGGTGGCCATGGGAGGTGGGGAGGGGAGTTGGGAGAGAAGCAGGAGGAGTAAGGGCAGGAGCAGGAGCAGGCAGCATGCTGGTGACCAGGGATTGCACAGCCACGCAGATGGTGCAGCCCTGCTCCAGCATCTCCCTCCAGGTATCTCACCACAGCTGGATGTCTTCCTGGAGCCTACAGTCTATGATCTGCTCCATGGATCGGTGTGCTGCAAGGTGCTCCCTTTTGAACTCGTCCATGGGTCTCCAGCACCTGTAGGTCCCTCAGGTTCAGGAGACTGCATTGGCTGGTGTCAACCCTCCCTCTCTCACAGTTAGTCCAGCTGGGGAGAATAAAAAGAAATGGTCAGTCATCCCAGGAGACACTGTGCCTGAAGCCTTGCCCTCATCTCTGGGCAACAGCATCAGTTCTTGGCTCAGTCGAAGGCAACATGCTTGGAGCAAGGTCATGTGTGTTCTAGCCAGTGGGCCCTTTCCTATAGGGGCCCAGATGTCTTGGTGGGGGGAGCCTCACTACCCCCCATCTTGGGAACAAGCAGGCACATGAAGGTGCCAGCCAGGCCGGGATCCTGCAGGCAGGAGGGGAGGCCATGGGGTGACTGGGCTTCTCTCCACAGGCTTCCCTCTATACACCCGCCAGGTCCAGGAGTGGCAGTGTCCCACAGGGAGAGAACTTCTATCTAGGGTGTTGGAGGGAGGGAAGGTGTGTGTGAGTGGCAAATGCTCCTACGCCTCACTGCACTGTCCCTGTGAGTGGATGCTGTCCCAAGAGTGTAGGTATGCCCTTGTGCAGTATGCGGTACTGTTGAGGGTGTGTGCTTGTGTGTGTGTCCATGTACCCAACCTCCTTCTAGTGGTGGCTGGTGGAAGGATGGTGTCCCACCCCGGTGTCATGAGCATCTCAGGCCTCTCCAGACACCCTGTGGCCAATAGCACAAGGGTCCTCTGGTGCAGCCTACTGGGGCTGTGTGCCCTAGACTGTCACTCTATGTGCACCCATGTGCACAGGCTTCTGCATGATCCCCAGGCCACAAAGGCCAAGCGAGGAGCGTGCCCCAGCCCCTCTCCTCCCACCCCCTCCACCCTGTGTGCATGGGGTACATGATGGAACTCACCTGGTGTGGATTCCCCAGCCTCGGACAGTGCCTGGGACACATTCAGAGCGTGGGGTACTGGTTCCAGGGTCAGGAAGGTGATGGCGCTGGCCTCGTCCAGCTCCTCTTCTTCCTTCACCTCTTCCTCCTCCTCCTCCGCGTCTCTGTCCCCTGGGAGGATGACAACAAGCATCTTGAGCCTCCGAGTACACTACCAAGGTGGAGAAAGGAACTGCCCTGCCCCCCAGGATGTAGTTCAGGTCCTTGTCATAGGGACAGGTGTGGAGTTCTGCACTCTCGGGCCCTTGCATATGCCTGGTGGAGCTCCTTTACTTTCATCTGCACCTGCTTTTGGGTGTGGCTGTGCCCCCAAAATAAGCCACCTTTTATTTCAAAATAACTTTGAAATAACACAAGTGCTGTGTAGATGCTTGCATAGCCATTTTTCTGAAATAACATTGCTCTGTAGTCATACCCTTAGCTAATTGGTTCCATATTCACAGGTATCGAAAGCATAGTCAATTTGGTTACCAATAACATTTTCTTCTCATTTTCATACCTTAAGCATTGAGTTAGCTGTGCCAAAACAGAGCACTACTCCAAATTTCTCCATTTTCTCTCTTTTCTGTAAGGTTTAGTAAGAAGCAATCCTACTCCAGGCTCATCCTATTTTTCTGGCTCATCTTGGTTCAGTCTCTTTTTAACATTCACTTAGTTATATGAAACTTGAGGACTGGTGATTCTGTATCTTTTCTGTTTGGTTTCATGAGAAGCAACCCCATTCCAGGCACATCCCATTTTCCTGACACAACCAAACCCTTATGATGATTTAAAAGGAAACTGCATACCCAATTTGGTGGTCCTAGCATTTACCCTTTAAGAGGAGTTCTTGATCAAACAGACAAACTCTCTAACACACATAGTAGACTAGAGAGAAGGATGCTTTTGCATCCCAATATGTGCTCACTGACTCCTTGACAGACGTGTCTTCTCTTATATCTTCATTTGTCCTACATAAACGGCTTGTAACCATTTTTTTCTGTGTGGTTGTGTATGATGAAAGGCGACTGCATGGTGGCTGCAAACACCTCAAAATATTTTCCCCTGTCCATTGCACCATGGATGTGTTGCTCAAGTTTAGCATCAGCAGCTGCTCTTCGTCCAGGAGCTGATCTTGACTAAACACAGGACCATCTTGGTGGAAATGGTGTGGTGGCATGTGGGAAAGGACAGATAGAGCTTGAATCTGTGTTGTCTGAATGCTTCATCTCATGAGTGCCTGTACATGCTGACAAGGACATGAAGAGAGTGGATCCTTGTGGGCTTTTATGGTGGAGGTTGTGTCCCATCACTATTCAGAGGCAGTATGTGAAGTATTTTAATGCATTACTCAACCCCCCTGCTATCTCTCACAAGTAACACAGTGGCATCTTACGGGTGACAACATCAAATGCTGCAGAGAGATTCAGGAGGATGAGATGGGTGTTTGCCCTTTATCTGTGGACAGCAGAAGTTAAGCCATTAGTACCTGAAAGCGGTTTCAGCTCCAGCCTGAATCCAGGCTTTGTCAGGTCTCGGATATTGGCTTCAGTTAAGTGAGTATGAAGTTAGTGTTTTGCTAAGCATCTCTATATGCTTGCTTAAGAGGGGGTGATTTTATATCAAGCTGTAATTGGTTTCTTCAGGATTGATCTGAATATTGTGTTTTGAAGGCAGATAGTAAGGTTCCTCCCTTGCATGAGGCATGATACCATTTATGATTAGATGTTGCTGAAATATTTTGGTCAGAACTTTTTTCACCAAAAAACAAAGCAGATTCAAGTGGCAGAAATACTAGGCAAATTTGTGTTGAATTCACCAAACTGTTTTGGCTTTGGGGGAGCAGAGGACAAAACAAAACTTCTGAAAAATTTTAAATATTTTGTCTTGGTATTTTTAAAATGAAACATTTCCATTCTTTTCATGCAAAATAACTGTTGGTTAAGCCATTTACTTCCATTTTATATTTTTATATTTTTTTAAATAAAACATTTTAAAAAGCTCAATGTTTTGTTTTCAGTCATGTCTTGTTTGATCAATCTTTCTTTCTTTCTTTTGCCAAAAAAAATAATAATTTTGAGTTAATCCAAAACAATATAGAAATATACAATTTTTCTCAGAACTGCCAACAAACTGAAAAAAACAGTTAATTGCATATATCTCTACTCATTATTCTTTCACAAACCAGGATTGGCAGATCTTGAGTTGAGGGTCCTTAGCCTATCCAAAACTTTGATATGTGAATGCACAGGAATGTAGGCAGGCTAATAGTTTGTGAGTACAACTGGGGGGATCCAGATTGTTTGGAAAGCCTGACTGAATGTGTGATCTTTTTCCTGCAGTACAATGAAAGTTTTTGCAGCATTTGGTACTACGTTCTGATGTCTTGGGATTAATATTGTAGTATAGCTGCTGTGGGTAGGATTTGGCAGTGTCAGTGGTGGATGAAAGGAAACTTCTCTTGGTCTGTGATACAGCCTCAATATCGGGTAGCTGGCAAAAAAACAAAACAAAACAGTTGTTTGATACCTAGATAGAATTCTTAACTATCTTTAGATGGAAACCATTTTTTTCCTCTTTAAATCTCTCTTTTTAACTCTTGCCAAGGATTACACAGTCCTTAGTCAGACAATGACATTCTTTAGCTTTGAAAATATCTGAATTGGTAAGGTCTTTCTGTCAAATCTATGCAGTCCCTCTGAAATGCAGAATCTTCTCAAAGACTTGAAAGTAAAGTAACTATTTGCTGCACTTGGGGCTAATTCTAATCTGAGTTATGCTGGAGTCAGTGTATTTACATAAGTGTAACTGAGCTCAGAATCTGATCCTCTATGAGCAGGGTGAACATATGCTTGCAGATCTGCTATTAGCTGAGATAAAAATATGATTTTTATATCCAGGGGTGGCCTGTCCATATAGGCGAACTAGGCGGTCGCCTAGGGCGCCAAGTTAAATGGGGTGCCAAATTCAAGCGCAATATCATTGAGGGGTTTGGAGGTGGGGGCACCGATTGCAGGGTTCGCCTAGGGCGCCAGTTGCTGGCAGCTACTCTAGGGCCGCCACTGTTTATATCTAATCTGTCCCTCTCTCACTAGATGTGTGGAAATGGACTATACAGCCCTGCCATCCCAGATGGTTGGATTTTTAAAAAAATCTAAATAAATAATTAATTATAAGAGCCATACATTGACTAAATGCAGTTGCACAGCTAGACTAATAACATTTACAGTGTCATTGAATAAACAGACAGACATGCCTTTGGCCTGTCGACATGCATCTGCTCACTCAATTTCAGGGGGTACAAGAGTTTGTGCCACTTATCAGATAGTTAACAGGTGTGCCCAGGGGGGCACTTGTGATATCACTCAGTGGGGAAATTGTTTTTTCTCTAAATGCGAGGCTTTATCAAGGCACATTCCAAAAAGGCACCCACATTTAAGTGAATCCATCAGTTCAATCTCATATCATCATTGTTAATACCTTAGGAGATGGAAAGTGATAATCAAAATTGCGTGTGAGACATTTTGCACCTAAGGCAAAGCTTCTCTAACTGCCAGCTGGAAAAATTACCACTCTCAGCCAGGAGTACTTTGTCACTAGACGCAAATAACTTACAGCTTTTTTAAAAAAAAAAAAAAAAGCATAGCTTTGTCTCTGCTACCCAGAGCACTATTCTGGGCAAAGGATGTCAAAAGAAACAATAAAACAGATGAAAATAGTAGTAGATTGTAAAAAGAAAAGTGTGAAACAGTGTAGTTCATTCTTTGCTTGGTGTGTATGTGTGCAAGGGATGCACATACCTAGAGGGAGGAAATTCTGGGAGTGTCAGTAGAAAAGCAGAATTCCATAAAATATGAAAGGACAAAGTCCAAATGGGGTAAAAGATAAATCTACCTAATTGGGATGTAAAAGTACTGAAGCTCTGCCCAGCCTGTCATAAAATCATCAGAGGTGGCAGGATCGGACACATGGCTGCTCTAAACCAGCAAAGCTCCACTGAAGTCAATACACCTATGCTGAGTGATATTCACTGAGCAGGAGCTCCAGGATCAAGGCTGAAGGTAAATTAACTTAAAGTAAATCCAAGGAAGTTTATTGTTCCAGACACTGAGAAAGTTAAAGGAACTGTAAGCAGGTGTGACTACTTATGCAAAAAAAAAAAAAGTTACATAGATGGCTTGTTTTGTCAGACAATAAAATTCCCAAGGACAGCTAGTAGGTCACTAAATAAATACTGCAATGATGAGGTACCAAACAAAGATGGGTATGTCAACAGCATATATTCAACACATATGTCAACAGCACATATTCAGCTGAGCAATATAACACAACGTCCTCTCTCTCTGCTCAGAGCCACTGATCAGTCCTGGGGCCAAGGTATTAACAATCTTTAGACTGAACTTTTCCCCAAGAAGTTTTCTCGCTGGTTTGTGATTGATCTTATCAGCAAAAACATCAGAGTAAAGCATGTGCAATGTTATTACTTCCTTTGCCTGGCTTATTGTCTATTCACATACATTTTCCTTAAGATAAACACACATAACATAAAGGATAATTATTCTTTCTTAATCTATTTTAAGTATCATGAGGAATTGAAATAGGGAGAGATCAGGGAGGGGGTAACCTTTGTAAATTAACAGAAAAGCTGCTGCAAATTCCATCCAAAGACATGTGGCTAAATGCAGCTGTGCAATATTTGCATCGTGAGCCTAGAAAACTGACAAATTTGCCCTATTCTCCAGTTTCACCTGCTGGCAAACATTTATGTTCCCAAGATGAATACTTCCACTTGTATTCAACCCCAGTCATAACTAAGAGCCCACTCTCCAACCAGCATTGGACAAATAAGACCAATGCTCTCATGTTGACACACTTTATTTAATTTTCCTTTGTGGGAAACTTTTTTTTTTTTTGGTGGCTAGAATTAAAAGTAACTTGAAACACATAAACTCGGTGCTATTTTCAGCATTGATCCCATAGATTGCCTTTAATGAAAATACCAACTAAATTAAATTCTGGAATATTGACAAATAGCTTAAATTCTCAGTCTTTCTTGCTCTTTCTCTTACTGTAGCTCTTTTGGTTGTAGAATTAATTGGTTATGTTGTATAGGTAGTGATCTATGAAGGACAAAAAAAAGCAACAAATGGTCTGGTAGCACTTTATAGACTAACAAGACATGTAGATGGTATCATGAGCTTTCGTGGGCACAGCCCACTTCTTCAGATGATCGGAGTTTTAAAAAAAGCAGGGAAGACATTAAATTATCAAAAACAATGGGCAGTCCTGTGGCACCTTAGAGACTAACAAATACATCATGAGCATTTGTGGGTAAACCTGACTTTATCAGATGAGTTGGAGTTTGAATTACAGAATCCAGAGTATTTATAACAGCAAAAACAGTTACCTGTCAATTGTAGGACCAGTGTTAATGACGCTAACTGAGTCAGGCTGTATGTGTTCCATTTATAGCTTTTGATATGTAAATGCAAATATTAAAGGTGAGGAAAATTGCTTTTGTAGTGTGTTAACCAGTTAATATCTTTATTCCAGCCCATGTTGGTATTGCTGAACTTGTAAATGATTACTCATTGTTTTTAAATTACAGACTAACAGGGCTATCTCTCTGAGATTAAGTGATCAGTTACTCCTGTTGGAATTCTATAGCTGTTCTCCACCCACAAGAATCCCAGCTGAAGTAGTCCACCAGGGATAATCAGCTGGCAAAAGCAATTGATTCAGGTAGGATTTAACTTTAGAACTGAAGACTCATGACTTTCCTCCAGTTTCAAAGCCATATAGGCTGCCTCTATTAGCCAGATATTACCACAGGATTTGTTTAAGACCAAGGTTGCTTATATTCTGAATTTTTAGCATTGACTCCCCAGGGAATAATTCCAAAGCACCTGGAAAACCAGACTTGATTTTTAAAGGACTGATCCTACCCTTTAACAGGAGTTTCCCTCCTCTTAGTCCAACTCATGTCCTTCTCAGAAAATGTCCTATCTAGTTTACCGCATATTGCCCGAGACACCAAACCATTTCAGATGCTAATCCTAAAGAGTGTTCTGCTATTCAAACATTAGTGTGTGTATAGTGTTATGGCAGAGTTCACCAAATGGCAGCGTAATATAGCTTTATAAATTCTTTTCTACGGTGTGCAAGGAAAAAAATAATAATAGAAGAGATTCAGGAATCCTGTTGGTTGCTGATGCAGGTCTCTGGAGGAGTTGTGGCAACCATCAAGAGTTTGCTCTCTGCCTGCATCTCTCTACTTAGGGTTAATTCTTGGGGCTGAGTTGCTCCCTGGGAACCAAGCACTAGTGTTTGGATTGTGATTTCTGAATGGCCTGTGTGCTGTTTGTCATCACCTCTTGCAGGTCTTGTGTAAATAAAACAAGATGTAATAAAAATTCACCCAGATGCCTACTAACTTCTCCACTGGGAAGCTGACTTGTAAGGTGCCTGATCTGTTACTGTATGGCAGAGGACTGGCAATATATAATAACTTTTATACCACCATTCCAAACAGGATAGACAAAAACACACCAGATGTGGTGTAGGTATTTTTGGTGCTCAGTGAAGAGGCTAGACTAGAAGACCTCTTGAGCTCCCTTGTAGCCCTACATTCCTCTTATTCATTGGCTGCATCTGAGTCAGACCAAACAACATGTATGGGTGGAAGGCATGTTTAGGTTTTCATTTGTGTTTATTCGTATTTATAGTTTCCATGGTCTTTCTTAATGACTCAGGGAATAGTCTGTGAAGCCAAAATAATACAAGGTCACGTTTCTTGCTGTTGTTTCAGTTCCTGGGTAATACCAGTATAAGAAGACAACCAGATCTTGCATTCAGACCAATCATTGTTTTCCAGACAGGGAAGTGGAGAGGAAAGACAAATACAAAAATAAAATACTTAAGAATTTTGAGTCCATTTAGGCTTTTGCAGAGCTCTTATTCACATTCTCACAGTGCTCATTTTTCCATTAAGAGCAATGCCCCATTAGGAGAGGACAAACTTTTCACGCAATATTAGATCACCTCTGCATCTCAGTTCTGAGGCTAAGTTTAACTTAATCAAAATATTTTTCCGGGGATTTTTAAAAATTGCTTTGAAACTAGGAACAAGGGACAATGGGATTAGAAGAAAAGAACATAAATTTCATGTACAGTAATAATAATACAGAAATAATCATAAAAGGCACATGTGCATGCATTAGCACAGGACCCACAAATATGTATATGGCAAACTGTCCCAACTTTCTTATTAAGCTTAGAAAAAAAATCAAATCAAGTATTTTTGAAAGCCCCAGCTTTATAGATGGCATAATGACCTGTTTTCCCATATCTTGCCAACTTAGCCAGATTGATGTGCTTTTTGGATAAGGCATCTTTCTTGAACTTTAGCCAATTAACAATTAGCCTTTTGACAAATCACTTAATATTTTTGACATTTGGAATAGATGCAGAAACATTGTTCCTCTCCTCACTTTCCTGCCCTCACTAAAATAAGTTTAGTCTTTTGCTGAAAGCTAGCTTAGATGTCTCAAAAGACACACAGGTTTATTTTAAAATATTTCATGTATTAAGGCCAGAAGAAACCATTGAATCATCTAAACTGTGCCTCTCTTTGAGATCAGAGAGGTGAAGAGAATGTCCCATGGTCACACATATCAGCTCAATAGGTCATCTAGGAAGAGGACCAAGATCTATTGATTCAGAGGCCAGTAGCAGGGCCACTCAACAATACTGCCTCATAAATTCCATCTTTCTTGGGCCATTTGATATCTTCAGAAGAAATAAGCTGGCAAGAATCCAAGCAAGAATTAAGGAACCAGGTGACATGGGGCTCCAGGGAAAATATGTAAAAGCAAAGGACTGGAGTGGGAGAATAAAACAAGTTGCAATAAATAAGTTGCAATAGAAACAGAAAGAAATGGGATTGGAGAAACATCCCAGATTTTTCAAGGTTTATCTTTAGTGAATCTCCAAGGCCCAGATACTCACAGATATTTAAGTGATTAGCTCCTTTGAGATCACAATGAGTAGTCCTGTAATACATTGTAGACTAACAGATTTATTAGGGCACAAGCTTTTGTGGATAAAACCCACTTCATCAGATGAATTAGAGTGGAAGTTACAGAAGCAGGAATATATATAAAAGGAAGATGTTTGTGTTAATGAAGCTAATCAAGTCAGGGTGAAAGTGGGTCATTCAAAGCATTTGATCTGGAGATGTGAATATTCAGAGAGGGGAAATTGCCCTTGTAATGAGTTAACCAGTTCAGATCCTTATTCAGTCCTAAATTGATAAGAAATCGTCATCAAGATGATCTGCACTCAAGTCATCTGAGGCCTGATAATCACTTCTCATCCTGCTTCAGCCTCCTTTTAGCAATTTAACTGGTTCCTTTTTGGGATGTTTGATCCAAAATTTGCCCAAGAAAAATGCCCATGGATTGTTCCTGATTCAGCTATTTGGTTTATTTTAATGGGGATTTTGCCTGATACAGGGCTGCATAAAGGATCCCAACTGTGTCCTTAAAATAGGCAAGTTGCTTGTCTAAAACCCAAATTTTGCAATCTGATGCTGGCATAGAATGGCCATTCGTGTCACTGACTGTTCCTGGTGCTCTATCACATAGTCTCTGTAAAATCAAATCTCTTTCTGATTCTGTGGCTTGATAACAAGTCTCTTGGCTGTTGTAAGAGTTCAGCTGTTTAAATGTCATCTTGTAGAGCCTATTTTATATATGTAATATATATATAATTACTTGCTCTCAAAGTTATACCTGGTACATTGCCTCTCTCAGGACCTTTCAGACAGGTTCATTGAATACAGGATTATTCAGTCTACCAAAGATGCATAAATGGAACATGAAGGCTGAGATTTAAACCCACAGAAGTCTAGAGGCAAGTTTCCTTTTTTTTGTCCCCATTTCCCACCCTTTACATCTCCATGTTTTGTTCTCCTCTTGCAACTGTATTCTTCTCCCACTCTCTTTAACTCTACCCTCTATATCAGTGATGGGCAGTAGAGGTTAGTGAGTGGGCCACTTGAGTGGACCTATTCAACTCAGTGGTCCACAAGATTGTTATAACCAAGATGGTCTCCTAGGATAGGGAAGTTTTGCTAATTGTGCTTGCACACCTGGAATTTCTGGGGTGTGCTGATTGAACCATAGCAGCACTTTGATGTAATGCAGAGGAAGTACATGGCTTTTGCAGTCACTGTTGCATGCAATCAGCCCACAGCTCGTGTCATGATCCCTTGTTTTACATGCACGTCAATTTAGTAATATCAGGAAAAAACTACATGGCCAGAAATCAACAGAATCTGGCAACCCTGCATGTGGGCAAGAGTGAATAAAATGTCTCACAGGCCACACATAGAACCCCGATGGGTCACATGTTGCCCACCACTGCTCTACAAATCTTCTGTTACTTCACTTGCTCCCGGGGCGCCTTGGCTGCAAAAGAAAGTATGCAAAAGGGTACCTGTAGTGAGGCAGAGTGGCTGCTCACTGACCTGGAGGGGGAAGAGCCCCTCCTTGAACCCTGAGGGGCTACATGTGGTGGAGAATGTGAGCACAACCCAACCTCTGAAGTAAGAAGCTTAGGAGGTACCTGGTTTTTTTTGGGGGGGCGGGGGGGGAGCCATGGATCTGTACAAAGTCTTCAAGTTCCTGGCTGAAAGCCAGCAGCAACAGCAGCAGTTGGCACAGCAGCTCACAGCCCAACACCACCACCAGCAGCAGCAGCTGGTGCAGCAAATGGAAGCCCAACAGCAACAAATTCTGCAACAGTTGGCATCCCAGCACCAAGAGCTCCAGCTGCAGTGTTTTCAGCAACTGACAGCCCTCTCAACCCACCCAGGTGGGCAGCTACCTGCCTCCCTCCAGGAAACTACCCCACTGCCCCGTCCACCTCTCCAAGATGGGGCCCAATGACAATCCAGAAACCTTCCTGGAAGCCCTGGGGACAATGGGCCACTTTCTTGACCCCCTATTTAGCTGGGGTGGCCCAAACTGCATACCGAGCACTCCTAAATGCGGTGGCCCAAGACTATGGTCAAGTGAAGGCCTTTCGCCACTTGACCATAAGCTACCCCACCAGAGCCCAGCAGTGGCTGAGCAGTGGCTCATGAGATAAAGAATCTCTGAGCTGTGCCTGGAACAGAGATCGGCTGAGGAGACTGCAGAACAGATTGCTCTGGAACAATTTTTTCAGATTCTCCTGAGGCCTGTGGCTGCACATGGATACTTTGGCACTGCCAGACAACACTAAGGCTATGTCTAGACACTGTTTTTGGAACAGTTTCTGGAAAAAGTGGACGTGTTCTTTCGGCATCCCTGTATTCCTCTCCATGGGTCAAATTTCGGAAAAGCCTTTTTCAGAAAAAAAGTGGAAAAAGATATGCAAATTGTGGTTCACAATTTGTGTATCTTTTTCTGACTTTTCTCTGCAGTGTAGACATAGCCTAAGTGAGGTTGTCACCCTGATGGAGGACTTCCTGGCCACCAAAATCCCTGTTGGGCCTGGGGTCCACACTCCAAGCTCATTGCTGGGCCTATTGACAACCCCAAGACCCATACTGAGGCCTGAAGAGTGCTCTGGCACCCAGTTACCCGAAAGTCATATCTGGGATGCCCCACCACTGTCCAGGCCCCGGGCATGTGAAATTCCAGAGGTTCCCTATCCTGTGCACCAGGAAAGTTGACGCAACCCTTTGTCTGATGGTTTAATGTGAGTTGCATGCCCTGAGTTTGGGCCTTGCTTCTCCTGCAGCCATCTTGGACATTTGCAGAGGGACTGCCCAGAAATGGACTGTAGTTTTGGCTGGATTTGCATCACAGAAAACTGGGCTGCAGATCAGTCCCACCAAAACTAACAACACCAGTAAGGGTGGGCATCCAAAAAGTAGAAGCCCTCCTGGACTCAGGGTGTGGACAGACTCTGGTGTGGAAGGAAGTCACTCCCGCTTCCATGATGTCAGAAGGGGAGCTACAGTTGTAGTGCATCCCTGGAGCTGTGAAGGCATACTCCCACGGTAGTGTCCCCCTTACCATAAATGAGGTAACAGAGGAAATGGTAGTAGGGGTGACCACCACTCTAGCCTACCCCATCATCCTTGGCCAGGACTGGCCTGGATATAATGACCTACTCTGAAAGGCCAGCCTCAGAATATCTCCTGCCCAGGTCGGCCTAGAGAGAGATCCTGTTAGCGATAGCCAGTCTGAAACCAAAAGTGAGGATCCTTCTGGAGAGCAAGAGAAAAAAAACCCCATAGATATGGAAGAGCGTGAAGCTCCCAGCCAGTCCATTCCTCCCCCACCCTCTTGAGAGAGAACCAGTGAGGGTAAACTTGTCAGACTTCCCCCAGGAACAGTGGGAAGACGCAACCCTGAGGTCAGCATATGACCAAGTGACCTACATCAATGGGGAGGCAACGAACTCCCAGGGAGCCAAGCAGTAGCCCCATTTTGAGCTGGTGTCAGATCACCTTTACTGGGTGGCCTGAGATCCTCAGACCCAACAAGTCCAGTCCTGTCTACTTGTCCTGCCTTGCCACCATATAAAGACTGGCCTATGACATCCCTGCAGCCAGTCATCAGGGACAAAATAAGACCTTGGCCTGAGTTCTATCCCTTTTTTTTTTTGGCCCAGAGTCCACCAAGAGGTAAAAGACTACTGCCACTAGTGTCCCAAGTGCCAGCTAGCTGCCAACCCGGGGGTTCCGAGAGCTCCACTGATTCCCTTGCTGGTTGACAGTACCCTTTTCGAATGTGTTGCCCTTGATGTGGTGGGGCTGCTTCCAGAGAGTGAGGAGGGGGTTCTTCCTAGTGGACTACACTACCCACTTCCCTGAAGCTGTCCCACTACAGAATACCAGCGCCCAGACCATCGCCTCCAAACTCATGAAAGTTTTTGCCTGTGTGGGGCTTCCCCGGGAGATCCTTACTAATCTGGGGATTAATTTTACCTCCTGGCTACTCCGTCAGGTGTGTGCCTTGCTCAGCAACCACAATCTGCAGACATCCATATTCCACCCACAAACTGACAGACTGGTTGAGTGCTTCAACAAAATGCTGAAAGAGAATGCTAAAGAAGTTCTTCCCATCTGAGCTGCAGCAGTGGGACTACTTCCCACTACTTCCCACTTTGTTACTTGCAGTCAGGGAAGTGCCCCAGTCATCAACCCACTTCTCCTTTTTTCAGCTCCTCTATGGACGATGACCTTGTGGCATACTGGACTTGGTGAGGGAGACCTGGGACTACACCCCCTCAAGCTCCCAAGGCCTCCTCCAGTATGTGCTCCAGTTGCAAGAGTGACTCACCCAGGCTGGGACCCTTGCTGGAGAAAATCTTCAGGCAGCCCAAGGGATCCAGGAGTGGCACTATAAGCGGGGATCCCAAGAAAGAATCTTTGAGCCTGGGGACCGGTACTCCTTCTCCTCCCATTGGAGGAATCAAAGCCTCATCTTCTGCCTGTTACACAGCTAGCCCCCCTGTTTCGTCCTCCAGCCCCCACTGCTCCTCCTTGCCTACAGCTGCTCCAACCCCCTGTGAACACTGAGCAGTCCCCACTAGTCTCATGTGAGTAGCAAGAAGAGCCCAGCCGCAGCTCCGGCTCCCTTAGATTCCATTACAGCCACTTCCTGTCCTGCAGCTGGGCCCCAGGGAGCTGGGACAGGCTTTGGGCTGGACCCTGGGAACAAGCATCTCTGCAGCACTGGGCCCATGTCTCTTCTTGGGCAGCAGGGGCTAGAGCCCAGGAAGAACCAATACCCAGTCTAATGCAGTGGGCTGTGGCAAAGCTGCCTTTCCGCCCCTCTTGGTGACTCATACTCCAGCCTGAGTGGCTGCCTGGACCTGAATGGATCTCTTGTGTCACTTTGTTGGTATAAGCATGCAAGTGTTTTATTTGTCCCTGAGTGAAGTCAATAATGTTCAAAGTTACAATTTTGTTTCCTTTTGATACACTAACATTTCCATACTTGCCTAACTTTAGTAGAGTTACAGACCAGCAGAGGAAACATTTCCTTTGATTAGATGGTCTGGTAGCACTTTATAGACTAACAAAACATGTAGATGGTATCACGAGCTTTCATGGGCACAGCCCACTTCTTCAGATGACCAGAGTTATGATTAGAGGATAAGGAAACGCGAAATCAATAGGAGAAGGGAAAGGGGGGGAGGGAAGAAAGATGTTCAGTCGCCCACCCCCCTACCTCTATGCATAAAGTATCAGGAGAAAGGGTGCTAAACCTGAGTAGATAAAGATCAAAGTCATCCATGACTTTGATCTTTATCTACTCAGGTTTAGCACCCTTTCTCCTGATACTTTATGCATAGAGGTAGGGGGGTGGGCGACTGAACATCTTTCTTCTCCCCTCCTCCCCCCCCACTTCTCTTCTCCTATTGATTTCGTGTTTCCTTATCCTCTAATCATAACTCTGGTCATCTGAAGAAGCGGGCTTTGCTCACGAAAGCTCATGATACCATCTACATGTTTTGTTAGTCTATAAATTGTTACCAGACCATTTGCTTGCTGTTGGTTGTTTTTTTTGTTTTGTTTTTTTTCTGTAACAGACTAACTCAGCTACCCCCTGAAGCTCCTTTGATTAGAGTTAAGGATTTGGAAAAATTGTGTGACAAAAGGGGAAAAAACCTATTCTGCTGCAAAAAAAACTATAAAAAGGGGAGGAGAGAATCAAAACACTAGGAATTTTTGAAAATTCAAAGTTTTTCATTTTGACAAAAATACTGTTTTGGGAAAAAAACCTGAAACATGAAAGTCTTGGGTTTTACAAAAAGCCACTTTTCATTTCAAAAGGCCTTTAACAAGTTTGACCAAATTTTCCCCAACTGGCTTTCTCAGACAAAATGATAGGTGTGGACAAACATTGTTTATATTCCTTAATGCAAGAAAAACAGCAAGGAACAAATAATGCCAAAGTTAATTCATTCGATTATGGCAGAATTCTTTGGGATTCTTTTCCAAATGCATTTATATCATCTCTAGCAAACTCAAAAATATCCACTTGATCCAATGAAAATTGTGTTTTTAATCCACACAAGCAAAGCATTTCTTCATTGCCTTCCAACGTTTTCCTTTCTCATCTTCTAACCATATGTATTATCTACCAAACAAAAGGCAGAAAGGGCTGGTGTATATTCAAGTTCATAGTCACAAAACAATGAACAAAATAATGTACTTGTCTCCAGTGTGAATGTGATAAATTCCATCCTGGTATAAGCACATGCATCTCCATTGAATTCAGTAGAGTTATAGTGAACAGATGTTTTTAACTCTGTAGCTAGACATCGCCCAGCAGAGCACTATTCTTAGCAGATGTGCTGCCTTGGAGAATGTGTGAAGCTTTAGGGATAACGCTATTTTCATTGCTCCCATAAAGTTCCTTCTTCACTGTTAAAAGAATTCTATATAATTTCTTCATTGCCACACTTCCTGATTGTTTTGTTCTGTGATGCTTGGCCATTTTAACATAACTCTTGCTTCCCCAAAGCTGTATTTTGAGTCAGTTTGTTTAAATTCCTTGCCAGGCAAAAGGAAGAAGCTCAGCTTTTAGAAGACCCAATCACTTGTGGAAACAGAGGTGGAATCAACAGGGACATTTGGGGCAGGAGGTTAAACTTCCACTTCTTTTCCTAAATGTGAGGGAGACTCCAAAGAGAGTTGATGATTCTCCCCATGCATTCCACACCTTTAGTGAAAATGATGGGCTGCGATTACACACCTGTGTGCACATACACCCGTGTTCCCCTTTGCAGGCCTGACGTTATTTTCTCTCTCACCGCTGTATTTCACCATTAATTATTTTTTTCCAATTAGAGCTAGTAAAGTGATTAAAAACAACAATTACATGATTAATCACAGCATTAATTGCAATTTTTTGAATTGTACATTTAATTACAGTTAATCATACAATCAAACAATAATAGAATACCATTTGTTTAAATATTTTTGGATGTTTTCTATATTTTCAAATACATTGATTTCAATTACAACACAGAATACAAAGTGTACAGCATTCACTTTAGATTTCTATTTAGTTACAAATATTTCCACTGTGAAAAAGAAAAGAAACAGTATTTTTCAATTCATCTAATACAAGTACTGTAATGCAATTTCTTTATCGTGAAGATTGAATTCACAAATGTAGAATTACATACAAAAAACTGCATTCAAAAATAAAACATAGTAACCCATAAAGTAAAATTTAGAACCTACAGGAGCACCCAGAGCTCCTTCTCATTTAACCAGTCGGTCAGACAAACAAGTTTACTTACATTTACAGGAGCTAAAGCTGCCTGCTTCTTGTTTACAATGTCACTGGAAAGTGAGAACAGGCATTTGCATAGCACTATTGTAGCTGGCAATGCAAAATATTTACATGCCTGGTGTATTAAAGATTAATATGTCACTTAAATGCTTCAACTACCATTCCAGAAAGGATGTGACCATGCTGATGATGGGTTCTGTTCGATAACAATCCAAAGTAGTTCAAACTAAGAATGTTAAGGACTAGTCGACCAGTCGATTCCCGCCCCTCCCCCCCTTGCTGCTTCTATCAGTCCCCAGCTGACCCTAGACTGTGTGTGGCATTTCAAATCAGCAGCGCAACATGGAGCCCGGTATCCCGCACTGACCCAGGGCTCAATGAGGGCGCTTCTACTTTGAAATGCACAAGAGCCCCTGCTGAGGACTCTTGTACATTTCAAAGCTGGCATGCCCCTGTGCAGCCCAGAATCAGTGGCACTTCCCACTGGCCCCAGGAACACAGGGTGGTGGGTTTCAAGTCCCATCCCTCCTAGGTAGCCCAAGCCCCCGCCCCCCAGGAGTGACCAGATAGCCATGGACCGTCTGAAGATTGGGAGGTGGTGTGGGTTCTTGAGTGGACTAGAAGATATGGCATTTGTGTGGGGAATGCAGGGTGGTTGTGGGTTTGAGTCCTGCTCACCCTAGGAGCAGCCAATACAACAAAGATGAGAGGATAGATATCAGATAGAGGCAGCAAAGGGGGAGGAACAGGGGATACTTCAAAGCTACAGCACCACACAGCTGATCCCAAAAGTAGCAGCACCATTTCAAAGTAGCAGCGCCATGCAGAGCCTGGGGTCAGCTGGGGAGTCCCCAGCTGATGCCAGGCTCTGCATAGCATTTCAAATCAGCAGTGCAACATGGAGCCTGGGGGCTCTTGTGCATTTCAAAGCTGGCACACCCATGTGCAGCCTAGAGTCAGCAGAACTTCCTGCTGGCCCCCAGGGCTGCATATGGAGTTCCACATTCCTCCTTTGAAATGTACAAGAGCCCTATTGGGAGCTCTTGTACATTTGAAAGGAGGAATGCAGAAATGCCTGTCCAGTAATCAATAGAAATTCCATCAACTAGTAAATTAACCACTAATTAATATCCTTAGTGCAGACTGCCACATGTTCATTTTCATCCTCTGAATCAGATGCTGTCAGCAGAAGGCTGATCTTTCTTTCTTTCTTTCCTGTAGCTCCCACATCAGAATGTTGCCCTTTTAAATCTTCTGAAAGCATGTTCTACATCTTGGCCATCTCAAATTTTGGAAAGCACTTCAGATTCTCAAATCTTAGGTTGAGAGCTATAGCTATTGGCCATTATTCCAAAATAACTATGCAAGCGTCTACACAGCAACTGCATTATTTCAAAATTATTTTGAAATAATGGGTGGCTGATTCCAAAATCTGTAAACCTCACACTACAAAGAATAATGCATCTTCGGAAATAGTTATTTCAGAATAGAGGCTGTGTAGACAGGGCAGCTGCAGTTATTTCGAAATAAGAAGCCTTCAGCCCTTCCCAAGGTGCCCTGCTGGCTCCTCTGTCTACACTCAGCCAAACCCTATATCCCGCACCCATTCCCCTGGCGCCCTTAAAGCTGCAGCCTCAGCTGAAAGGGCTTGTGGCAAGCAGCAGGCTCTGACAGCCCAGAGCCACCCTGCAGCTGCCACTGCCTCACTTTTCCCCCCAAATGAGCCAGTCTGCTGCTCCCACCCAGCGCTCCACTGCTCCCAGGGACAGTCAGGCAGCTCCCAGGAGCCTGCCGGGGACTGAAAGAGACATGCACCTTCCTGGTCTGGTGCGGAAATCCTGGACCTTATTGAGGTTTGTGGTGATGAGACCAACCTCCAGGATTTCCACACCAGATGCAGGAATGAAGATGTCTATGGCCAGATGACCAACAGCCTGGCCAACAAGGGGCACATCAGCACCCAGGAGCAGGTGCAGATGAAGGTCAAAGAGCTCTGCCAGGCATATGCCAGGGCCAGGGAGGGCAGCTCCCTCTCTGGGGCAGGCTCCACACCTGCCCTTATTTCAAAGACCTTGACCGCATCCTGGGGCATGGGGCAGTCCCTTCACCACCCTGGTTGTGGACTCAGGGCTCAAGATGCCTGTTGTCCTCCTGACCCAGGAGAGAGATGAGGAGGAGGAAGTAGAGGAGGAGCGAGAAATGGCCAGCACCAGCACCCTCCTGACCCTGGAGCCAGTACCCCACCCAGTGGACATGTCCCAGGCATCACCCGAAGCCAGGAAAGGAACATCATGCGAGTGCCATCACGTTCCCTTCACACAGGCGGTGGAGGGGGTGGACGGCAAGGGGTTACTGGGTGCTCCTCGCTTGGCCCTTGCAGCCCGGGGATCATGCAGCAGCCTGTGCACATGGGATCATATGCCGTGCTGCTCCTGGGCACATGGCCCTAAGAGGCTGCCACAGGGTGCTATTGGCCATAGGATATCTGGAGAGGACTGCCATGCTCGTGACCCCGGGGTGGGACACCCTCCCTCCACAAGCCACCTCTAGAAGGAGACTGGGGACACACACACACACACACACACACACACACATGGCACATGGGCTTGCCCACACTCTAGGGGCATCACCCATTCCCGGAGACACCTGGGCCTCTGTAAGAATGGGCCCACTGGCCAGAGTGCACACGGCCTTGCTCCAGGCAAATCTCCTTTGTTAGAGCTGAGAACTGTCACTCTCGGCTCACAGATGAGGGCAAGGCTTCAGCCTCAGTGCCTCCTGGAATGACTGACCATCTCTTTTTATTCTCCACAACAAGACTAGCTGTGAGAGGAGGGAGGTCAACACCACCCAGACATTCTCCCAAACTCAAGGGACCCGCAAGTGCCAGAGGCTCATAGATGAGTTCCAGAGGGAGCACCAAACAGCACTCCATGGAGTGCAGCACTCCCTGGAGCAGACCATTGACCTCAGGCTCCAGGAGGACATCCAGCTGTGGCAAGACACCTGGCAGGAGCTGCTGGAGCAAGGATGCACCATGTGTATGGCTGTGCAATCCCTCATTGCCAGCATAATGCCTACTCCTGCTCTTTCCCCCACTCCTGCTGTCACTTTAGCTCCTCATTCCACTCTCACTCCTGCTCCCACTTCTCCTCCAACATCCTCCTTACCTGTGGCCACCGCACCTGTGGTGGTGTGATCACCAGAGCAAGGTGCCACTCCCAGCCCCAGCCCTGATCCTCTCCTCACCTCTCCTCCCACTTCCAGCTCCGTCCTCTCTCCTCCAAAGTTCTCATCCCCCCTTTCTCCTCCCCTCTCCCAGGATCTTTCCCTAATCTCTCCCCAGTTTCTTTGACCCCAAATGAAAAGAAACAGAGATTTTATTTTTTCCAAAACAAAATGTTTGTTCATTGTCTCAGCAGGGAATGGAGGGAGGAGGGGGAAGGGAGGCATTGTTGAAGGAAAGACAGAGAGGAGCAATGCACAGGCCTCTAGTGGGACAGCGTCACTAGGCCCCCAGGGCCTCCCAGATGCACACAGCCCCCTAATGGGCCTGCCAGATGGTAGCTGTGCGTGGCTCTTCGTAGGCCCTGCCGATACAGACTGCCTCCGCCCCCACCCTGGCAGGAATGCCTCCCCCTTCCACTCACACACATTGTAGAGCACACAACATGCAGCCACCACATGAGCAATGTTGACCTCCCTGAGGTCCAGCTAGGTGAGGAGGCATCTGAAATGTGACTTCAAACAGCTGAAGGTGCCCTCCATGACCATGTGGGCCTTGCTGAGCCTGGCACTGCAGGCTTCCCAAGAGGGGGTTAAGTGGCCGATGTATGGTTTCATGAGCCAAGGCAGGAGAGTGTAGGCCATGTCCCCACCAGGAGACTGGCATGTCCATGTCCTCAACACCAATGGTGCGGTTGTGGAAAAAAGTTCCGCATGCAGCTTCTGGAACATGCTAGAGTTCCTAAAGACATGTGCATTGTGCACCTTCCCTGATCACCCAACACAGATATTGGTGAACTGGCCCCGGTAATCTGTGACAGCCTGCAGGGCCATTGAAAAGTATCCCTTCCGGTTGATGAAGAAAGATGCTCTGTGATCGGGAACCAGCATGGAGATGTGGGTGCCATCAATAGCCCCCTGCTGCAGCTGGGGAAGCCCATGTTGGCAAACCCAGCGATGATGGAGTCCATGTCACTGGGGCATAGTAGGATGGTGTTGATGGCCCTCACCACCTGCAGAAGAAGAAAAACCGAGAATCACAGAGGTGCCAGGGCACCTGGGAGTTCCCCCAGCCCACCCATCATTACCCTTCTCCTCTACTCACCAGGAGCAACACCCCCACTCACCCCATCCCCCACAGAGCTTTGTGAGGGCAGGACTGTAGAAATCTCCCAGGGAGGGGGCTTGCACCACCTTCCCACCCCCTTTTCCCTAAGGAATCACATTCCTGCAATCCACCCTCCTCCCCCTAGAACAATAGCCTAAGAATGCCATACCTGCATGAGCAGGGCCCCAATGGTTGATCTCCCTACGCCCAACGGATTGGTAGCTATCCAGCATGGCGAGCTTCCAGAGGGCAATGGCAACACGCTTATGGAGGGGGCTGGCGGGTCTCCTGTGAGGGCAGGGGCGAGCCACTCACAGAGCTCCATAAACGTGTCATTTCTCATTCTGAAGTTCTGGAGCCATTTCTGGTCTCCGCACCACTCCATGACAATCCAGCCCCACCAATCTGTACTGGTGTCCAGACACCATAAGCGGTGAGGCACATTGTCCAGAGGAGGGTGGAAGGGATCCATCTGCATGAACTGTGCCCTCAAAGATACAAGAAGGGTCTCCCAGAGGAGCTGGGGGCTGGGTTCCTGCAGAGCCTAGGAGGCAGCCTGCAGAAACTGCTGCATGAGGTGCAGCACAAGCTGCAATAGCCACAGACTGCCCAGAGGCAGCTACGGCTCCATATCTAGAGAGCTGAGGAGTCCAGAAGGGCAACTGCAGCAGGCTGAAGAAAAGGCTTTGCTGCCCCTTGAGGAGGTAGACAAAGAGAAAAAGCCTGAGACACAGCTGTACAGGGGGATCCCTTTAAGCAAGAGCCTTAAGCAGCAGCCACACAAAGTAACTGCTGTCCTGATATCCTGCCTGAAGTGGTTCCAGGTGGCCTTAAATCCAAGTTAGCATCCAATCAGTGTGGACACTATTTCGAAATAACAAACCACTATTTCAATGCGCATTTTGTGTGTAAACATGTTATTTTGAAATAAGCTATTTCTGAAGATATCTTCTGCAACAGCTTACTTCAAAATTAATGTGCAGTGTAGACGTAGCCTTAGAAATCTCACATAAGTACTTTCTTTGCATTTTTTCAAATCTGCAGTAAAAGTGTTCTTAAAACAAACAATGTGCTGAGTCATCATCCAAAACAAATAAAACATGAAATATATCAGAATGTGGGTAAAACAGCTAGAGGCATATAATTTTCCACCAAGGATTTCAATCACAAATTTAATTAAAACATAATTATGAAGATGAGTGTCAACAGTATAGGAGCATGTCCTTTGGAATGGTGGCCAAAGCATGAAGGGGCATATTTGACATGTAAATACCTTGCAACTCTGGCTATAAAAGTCCCATGTGAATGCTAATTTCCATTTTCTGGTGACATTGATAATAAGAAGTGGACAGCATTCCACTTTCCGTAAAGGTAAACAAACTTGTTTGTCTTAACAAATGGCTGAATGAGAAGTAGGACTGAGTGGACTTGTAGGCTCTAAAGTTTTGCATTGGTTATGTAACAAAAAATACATTTGTAAGTTGTGCTTTCATGCTAAAGAGATACTTTTATGAGGTGAATTGAAAAATACTATTTTATCATTTTTACAGTGCAAATGTATTCAAAAATAATTAGATAAACAAAACAGTATATGCTTTGTATTCTGTGTTCTAAATGAAATATATAAATATATATAAATATATTTGAAAATGTAAAAAAAATCCAAAATATTGAATGCAATTCACTTGGTATTCTATTGTTCAACAATGAAATTAAAACTGTGATTAATTTTTAAAATCACGATTAATTTTGTTTTATTATGTGAGTTAACTGCAATTAATTGACAACTCTAATTCATAGACTTAAGTATTTCCAAACCTATTTTACTTAATTAACCAAAATAGATCACCAATGAAATGCTTAACGTGAGAGCATAGGATATGGACCGAAATGAATGTTTAAACATTCACCAGAGCAGCTTGAGCAGCAGCCAAATCACACTAATGTAAATCAATGTGATGGGAATTATAAATCAACTAGTATAGGGGAAATAATTATGTACAAGGACACAAGATAACACTTAGGTGAAGTAGGCACGGGCAGCTGACTCCTTCTCCAGGAAACTAACTATGCAAAAATATTCATCACCTCAGAACACTCTAAGCCAAAAGCCTCACCTTTTGAGGTTTGCATACTTCACACAATTATGCTGTGAGTGCCTTGCATTGTATATGGCCCAGTCTAGCTTTAAAAAGTACTGCCCTCTGTTGAAAACCCACTGATTTTATCTTGCATTCTGAACTAGATTTCTCATAAGTGATGCTTTCCAAGGAATTGAGCTCCATTTTGCTTGGGAAGTATCTCTCTCTAATGTCTTAGCTTCAGGGATGCTTGGGTTGCATGCAACTTTTATGTTTTAAATATCCAAAGTGATAATTATGACACATTTTGGATGGGATGTCATTACCCCTTATGTATCAGGGCTTAAGCCAATCACAGAAGCAACCATGATGAGCCCCAATGTGTGTGTGGGGGGCAGAGCTGAGGGTGGGGGGGAAGAAACTGTCCCAGAGCTGCTACTGTGCAGTTCTTACACCTGCGGAAGAATCTGGCACTAGTCAGAGTCAGAGTCAGAGCACTGGATATGAAAGATCTTGGGGCTGATTGAGTGCAGCTTTGCCTATGTTCCATTAGGGCATCAAAATGGCCTTTTCGCTAGAGCAACAGAAAGATTAGCTCAGTTCCTGTTTCCTACCACAGTCCTTGTTTTGTTTGTTTGTCTGGTAACTAGGCAGTCCACGAGTAGTTTTTCAGATCCCGGTGCAGAGGGAAGTCCATGGAGCGCTTATAATTTACATTTGCCCCCCCAAAAGATCTCTTGCATATGAGACATCACCACGTCTGATAAGGATTGGGGTGAAGTAATGCGAGGCTCAATGCAGAACACTGACTGATACCCAAGGGCATCACAGTCCTTCCTTAGTTCATCCACCCAGGCATGTTACAGGTACAACAAGTATACCTTTATAACATGGCCAGTGAGATGTACGACTTTGAGGTAAATATAATCAGCTCCTTGACTGTGAATTGTCCCATTTGGAGCTACACCTGTTTACAGCAGTTGAGCTCTGGTGTCTAATGTGCTCTGTTAGTGAGTGAACAGAAGCTAATGAATATTAAGGCTAAATGTTTTCTGAAATTCTGCACTCAGCTGAGGTTGTATAACTCATTCATTTGAATTGTAGGGGACCTCAGATACTGATTCACTGTCCTGATTCTGTATTGCCTGAACACCATTAAATAAATATACAATATGTGTCCAGATCAATAAGATCTTTGTGAAATTAGCAAAACTCAGCACATGCTGTGACTTGTAAAGAGTACATCAAAATAGGGCTGATACATTCTGTAGTGACTGGACTTATCTCAACACCCATTGATGTTTTGCATTTACAAATGCCAAACTTTCAGTCCTTCAGCATATAAAACTGTCTTGAGAATGGAGGGGGGACTGTGCAACATATGACAAGCTCTGCCATGCTCAGTGGGAAGTAGATTTTTTCCCCCTCTCTGTTACATGCCAAGGTGGAACTTTAATCTCCTATGTAACCCTTGCAGGATATCTTTGGTACTACAGCCTTGCTCCACCTACCATTTACAGTTCATACTACTTTGCATTTGTATAATACTTTATACATGCAAAGCCTTATGCAGAAATTACTTAGCGACAACACCCTCATACTCTTAAAACAGCTAATTAAAAATTAGCTTCCATTTTACAGCCTGGTGAAATTGAGGCAGGGCTGTAAAGGGATTTGCCCATTCCATATAGTAAATTATTGCCAGTATGATATGAAGTCAGGTCCTCCTGACTGCCAACACTGGTCTCATCACTCCTGACTGGCAAAACAGCAATCGATTTACTGATCTTACAGTCAATATCTTCTTACTTGTCCATTCATTTAAAAAATGATTCACACTTTCAGCAGAAAACTCAGCAGTTCCAATCTAGAGGGTGCCCCTCCACCACCCACTCTCTTGAGAAACAGTACAATCACAATAACTCTATTTTCTGGCAGGGAGCTCTCACTATGCCATAAAAATGACACCTTGAGTTGTACATTACATATATATACACACTTCTCTGACACTGATACTTATTCAAGCCTGCAGGGCCAACCTAGTTTCTAAGATCCAAAGCATCTTCTTCTGTCTCCTTCATACATCATTGTGGGTGACAGACAGATATTAATAAAACCCAGACACAGGGAATGATTATTGTTGGTTATGTCAAATAAATTTAAATGGTTTTCCCCGTTGGCAAATCACACCTGACAGCCTTATTTCATAAGTTATGTTGATTCCCTAGGACTGGAACTTTGTGACTAACAGCTGTTGTTTTTACAAAGTGACTTCCTTGGGCTGGGAGGAAAATGAAGACAGATAAACACAACATGATTTGTAGAGTCGCTTAGCAGTGGAAACTTGTCACACTCGGCCATCTAAATCCCAGGGGGTAGCTGCTGAGCACTGAAGCCATTCAGTTGTGTTAAGCCCCACTCTTGCTCCAGAGAACACAGCAAGTTCTCTTTTCTGGTCAGTGTTCCAGACTCCTTTCCAAAATGTAGCATGGTGTGCGCAGCAGAGTGCAGGATGGTGTGTTGCACAAAACCTGGAGGGCCTGGATGTCAGAATCAGGTCTTGGTTGAAAAAAAAACTGAGTACAGTTTCTAGGAGGCCTCTGTGATACATGCAAAAAACTCCTCCTCCATACAAACAACACACAACAATGGCTGTGTAAGGGCCTCTCGCACTAGCTACTCTTGGGATGCTCTGAGAAATGCAGGACTCCTGCCCTGAGAAGCAGGATAGGGTGGCCTCCCTGCTCTCCTTCCAGACTCATGGAGTAGGAAAAGCAAGCAGCTTCATTACAATACCTCTAAGATAGAACAGCCCTGAAGTGCCTCCTAGTGGACAGCCACTCTGTACCATCCCCTACACTGTGGGGTGGCATTTAGGCCAAAATCTAGCCCTAATTAAGCTTTAGCCCAGAATGTAGCACTTCCAGAGCTTGACTGGGAGCCACAAACAGGAACAGATCTTTGCTTATGTAAAGAGAGGCCTGGATGTGGAGGCGTATTAAGTTTCCACAGCTCCTAGCACAGCCTCTCAGTCAGCAAGTCTCCTATGCCTCTGGTATGTTAGCTGAGGCAACCAGAAATATAGTGTATGCTACAAGAGTCTACACCTGTGTACATCATGCATAGACACAGTCTCCATCAGAGAAGCATATGGCTTCTAGTCAGATCAGCAGGTGCTGTAGGTACATGTGCCAAATGCAGCGTATGGCCACAGGAAAGAGCAAATAATGCAACAGCCTGAAGAACACCAGGCAAGCCCTGCAGTGGAACTGGATAATACCACCATTATCAAAGCATCATCAGAGTTAGCTGCTGGCAGGCCACCAGAGGCTTTGTTTACCTGAGCAACTGCAAGCCATGGTTCACCTTTCCTGGCCAATGGTAGTTGCAGGAAGCAGTGCAGGCCAGGGCAAGTAACAGGGATGAGAGCAAGGGGGGCAGTCAGTGTACATCAGCAGTTGGTCATTCTAGGAATTCAAACCTGTGAGGTTAGTACATCACCTTTAACATCCTCACCTTTGAGTGAGACTAGAAGTTTAGATCTCATTTTCTGGCTCAGGAACACGACAGCAGCTGAACCCATCCAATCTAAGCTAGGTACATAGGCATCAAAAGTGAAGGACAGATGTAATGGAAAGAGAATTGATAACTAAGGAGTGGCTTGGGTAATGGGACACTGATGACACCATTTCGGCTGTAGATCACCAGTCCTGAGCTAGCCCAGCATGACAGTACCATGTGAAATGGTTTGGTGCTCTCGGTTTAGCTCCTAGTTAACGTGACAACTGGAAATCAGCAGGCAGTCTTAGCAGAGAACTTAAGAGTTAAATCAAGTGGAAATCTTAACTAAGCTTTCAGCTCTATAGCTATCCCTCCAGAATAGGGCAAATCCCCCATCATCAAGGAGGAGGTAGGGGGAAGAAGCATGCAGCGCAACTAAATAACTAGCACAGCACTGCAATTCCAAGAACTGTCAGCCAAGCACCTTTTCCCCACCATTAAAACTCAGCAAATCAGCTTTTCCAGAGGTCTGACACTTTGTGTGGGCTGTCACAGTGGTACTCGCTCATTTGGTATTCAAGGCAGCAAAGAGTAACACAACTAATTTGGTATTCATAGTGACATTATTATGCATTTTCAGAAGTGTAGATCTGGACGGTGTAATGGACAGTGCATTATCTACAAATGTGTTCTCAAGATCAGAGATGGTTTAAAGGTTATTCAACCTGGGAGAAATTATGCTGTAATTGAATTTATCTTGCATTTATCTATTCAAGGAAACATAACTGCAGCTTAAAGGGAGAAGGGGAACACATTCAGGAGCTACATTTTATTATCAGTAGCACGGAGGCTACAAATTAGTCTACTTCCCTCCACTGAGCAGTATTATTGGCCAAATAATATGAGACCTGGCTCAAAAGAAATCTCCTTCCAGATAAAGGTACTTGTGGACAGGGGAACAGAACAGCATGGTAACCAAACCAGGCTATATAGTAAAATATAACACCGGGATTTGGGGCTTGGGGATTCAGTTATGGGACGATTCTGGTTGTAATTTTCAATTCCGAGAAGGTCAGCATGAGAAAAGAAGCAGTCTCCCTGTGCGGTGCTCAGTTCTCCCTCAGAGGTCTACATGAAATTACTCCCATCCTTTGACCACAAAAGCACACTGGGTCAAAGTGTGCTCTGACTCATATTTCAGTAGCATTATTGTGATTTACAGTGGGGCACTTTGCCCAGGACTAACCACCCATGGGTTTAATGAGCATTTCATGTATTAAGGTATTTGCATCATCAGGCTCTGAATGGGGACTATGTGATTTTAAAATTCCAGGAAATGGGTCTAAAGCAGGGATACTGGAATAATTTTTATAGTGGGGGTGGCGAAAGGGGAGTGCTGAGAGCCTTTGAACCATACTGTAAGCCCCATGTATAAAGTAATCTACTTCAAGCCAGAGGATGTGGTAGTATCCCCAGGCCTACCACCTTTCATCTAGAGCAGTAATGGGCAACCTAGCCTAATGAGCGGAATGCATGTGTGGCCCTCCATGTCAATGGGCAGCAAGATTGTTGTAACCGAGATGGTCTCACAGGTAGTTTTGCTAACTGCACTTGCGTACCTAGAATTTGAACTGTGGCAGAACTTTGATTGGATGCAGAGGGAGCACACGGCTCTCACCATCAATTTTGTATGAAATCAGCATGCACCTCACTTCGTGTGCTCTTGCTTTATGTGTATGTCACTTTAGTAATACTGGTAGGAAAAAGATTATGCAGACAGAAACCAGCAGAATCTAGCAACTCTGCATGTGGGCAATGGTAAACAGAATTTCTTGCGAGCCACATATAAAACCCCGAGGCTGCAAGCAGCCCATGGGGCACAGGCTGCCCACCACTGGTCTAGAGAGTGCAGGAGGTGCATGGTACGTATTGAAAATATATTCATGGGGAAGATAGAGGTGTTTCTGGAGGCCCTGATGTGCTGACATCCACTCCTTGCATTCACCTATCATTCCTTCCTTTGAAAGTGACCCCCCCTCATGTAAATCTCTTATCTCCCACATCATGACAGGTGCCTCAATTCTCACCACCTTCTTCAACCCCTCTCCCAATTAACTCAGTCGCCTCTCAGCAAACAAATAAGTCTCAACCTCCATTGCCAGATGCCCGAAAATCTTCCTGGAGCTAAGCAAAATATAGAGTCTCTGCATCCCCTTCCCCAGCTCCTCCACTCACTGTCCACTCCCACCCCCCTCCTGCTGTTAAGACCCACCGGTGACCAATAGCAGGACAATAAAATGCTCTCCTTGAGAGCACATTTTAAAAAAACACCCTCTCTCCTGTGAGCAGCCTCCTTAGCCTGAGCTGTCTGCAGCAACAGTTGTTTTAGCAACGCTACAGTCAATATTTGGAAAGCATAAAAGAGGCAGCCTAAGCCTTGCAGAGAGGGACACACAGAAGGGGCAAGCAAGCCTTCTGTTTGCACTGTACATCGACGAATGTTCCTCAGCAAGACCTTGCCGTCATTAAGCCAGCCATTACGAAAACAGAGAAGTGACCTGAATCCCAGCTCTAGGAGCCTTTCAGCCTCCTTCAATGCTAAGAAGAAAACAGCTACCCACTGCTTGGAAACAGCCAGCCTTAGAATCATAGAACCATAGAGCTGAAAGAGACCTCAGGAGGTCATCAAGTCCAGCCCCCTGCTCTAGGCAGGACCAATCCCAATTAGATCAACCCAGTCAAGGCTTTGTCAAGCCGAGACTTAAATACCTCTAGGGATGGAGACTCCACTACTTCCCTGGGTAACCCATTCCAGTGCTTCGCCACTCTCCTAGTGAAATAGCTTTTCCTAATATCCAACCTGGACCTCTCCCACCACAACTTGAGACCATTGCTCCTTGTTCTGCCATCTGCCACTACTGAGAACAGCCTTTCTCCATCCTCTTTGGAACCTCCCTTCAGGAAGTTGAAGGCTGCTATCAAATCCCCCCTCACTCTTCACTTCTGCAGACTAAACAGACCCAAATCCCTCAGCCTCTCCTCAAAGGTCATATGCTCCAGCCCCCTAATCATTTTAGTTGCCCTCCACTGGACCCTCTCCAATGCGTCCACATCCTTTTTGTAGTGGGGGGCCCAGAACTGGACACAATACTCCAGATGTGGCCTCACCAGAGCCGAATAAAGGGGAATAATGACATCTCTGGATCTGCTGGCAATGCTCCTCTTAATGCATCCTAATATGCCATTAGCCTTCTTGGCTACAAGGGCACACTGTTGACTCATATCCAGCTTCTCATCCACTGTACCCCCAGGTCCTTTTCTGCAGACTACTACTTAGCTGGTTGGTCCCCACCCTGTAACAATGCTTGAGATTCTTCCATCCCAAGTGCAGGACTCTGCACTTGTCCTTGTTGAACCTCATCAGATTTCTTGTGGCCCAATCCTCCAATTTGTCTAAGTCACTCTGGACTCTATCCCTGCCCTCCAGCATATCTACCTCTCCCCCTAGCTTAGTGTCATCCGCAAACTTGCTGAGGGTGCAATCCAGCCCCTCATCCAGGTCATTAATAAAGATATTGAACAAAACCGGTCCCAGAACCGAACCTTGGGGTACTCCACTAGAAACCAACCGCCATCCTGACATCGAGCCGTTGATCACTACCCTCTGAGCCCGGCCTTCTAGCCAGCTTTCTATCCATCTTACCGTCCATTTATCCAATCCACATTCCCTTAACTTGCTGGCAAGAATATTGTGGGAGACCGTATGAAAAGCCTTGCTAAAGTCAAGGTATATCACATCCACTGACTCTCCCATGTCCACAGAGCCAGTTACCTCATCATAGAAGCTAATCAGATTGGTCAGGCACGACTTGCCCTTTGTGAATCCATGCTGACTATTCCTAATCACTTTCCTCTCCTCCAAGTGCCTCAAAATGGATTCCTTAAGGATCTCTTCCATGATTTTTCCAGGAACCGAGGTAAGACTGACCGGCCTATAGTTCCCTGGATTGTCCTTCTTGCCTTTTTTGAAGATGGGCACTACATTTGCCTTTTTCCAATCATCCAGGATCTCTCCCGATCTCCACGACTTTTCAAAGATAATGGCCAAAGGCTCCTCAATGACATTTGCCAACTCCCTCAGTACCCTCAGATGCATTAAGTCCAGACCCATGGATTTGTGTACGTTTAGCTTTTCTAAATAGTTCCTAATCAGTCCTTGCTTTGGCATTTCCCAGTCTGGGCTCAGAGGGGAAGCAGCACATGGATATTTAGGACAGAGGCAGTTCTGTGTTGGAAAAGGTTTGGTCTAAGGATAGGCATCTGGAAAACGAAGCCTAGAAATGCCTTATCTCTAAGCAGGAAGATTGCCCTCACAGTTAAAGAACTGGACTAGGACCCACAGAATGGGATTCAAATCACAGCTTTGCTACAAACATCCCATATGATACTGGACAAGTCATTTAATCTTTCTGTGCCTCCATTTCCCATCTGTAACACAGGGATAATACTCTCTTTCCCTGCCTTGCCTATTTTGATTATGAACTCTTTAGGTTAGGGCCTCTCTACACATTTTTACAGTACTTTGCACATGGAGGCTCTGTTCTCAAATGAAACTTCTAGGCACTGTTGTAATACAAAGAACTGGGCAGATTATACTGATTAGCAGGCAGAATCCTGGGAGCATGAGCATACCATAACTAGAAGTCAGGAGAACCCAAATTCTAATCCTGGCTCACTCATAGGCCAGAAGGAATCATCTAGTTTAATTGCCTACAAGTTGTAGACCACACAATCTTAGTCTCCAGCTCCTGTAATGGAACCAAAACCACTGGCTGAGTTACTGAAGTCTTTAAATCATGATTTAAAAACTTCAATGTACAGGGAATCCAGACTCTGTCAATCTGGAGGAAATTCCTTCCCCACCCCACATATAGCAATCATTTGGACCCTAAGCATGTCGGCAAGCCCCAACTACCAGACACCTGGGAAAGAATTATTGGTAGCAACTCAGCATTCTTCCTGTAGCATTCCATCTCCAGCCAACTGGGGAATACATGCTACGAGCCATCACAGATGGCACTTGCCTCCCCTTTGCTGTGTGGCTTTAAACAAGCCACTAAGAGTATATCTACTCTGCAACACTAGTTCAGAATAATTAGCGCTATTCCAAAATAACTTAGTCCGCATCTACACAGCAGGCAGATACTGAAATAGTATCAAAATACTATCAAGCTGGAGGACTTCTTACTCCGACTCCTGTAACTCTCATTGTACCAGGAATAAGGGAAGTCGGAGGAAGAGTGTTCTTTCAAAATAAGTGCTGTGTAGCTCAATTTGCATAGCTTATTTCGAGTTAAGCCCTGCAGCGTCTCTGCCTCTCACTTCCTCACCAGTTCAATAGAGAGAATTCATGGATGATAGAGACATAGTAAAGATACATGCTCAAACAAACCATTTCCCAAGTATTAAAAGTGGAAGCTACTTGAGCCCATTAGTTTAAGAAAGCATGAGTGCTGAACTGACACACAAAACCATCCAAAGGACAGTATTATACACTTCCTCAGAGGATGACTCTTCCCTTCCAATACTTTGCTGGTGTGGGGGATATGATAGGGATGTTAAATATCGGTTAATCTAATAGTCAAGTAACCTCATGTATTTTTATAGGTTAGTTGACTATTCTATAGTCCCAGGGGGTGGGGCCAGCAGCCAATGTATCAGAGGCATCAATGCAGGGTGCCAGGCAAGAGCTAGTCCATAAGGGGAGCCAGTTTAAAAACCAGCTCCCCTTCTGCACCAGCTACCTGTCGCCCAGTGCTGCTGTCTCTGATAAAGAGGCAGCAGTGTGGGTTGGCAGCAGCCCCTGTCTAGGGGGGATCTAAACTCCTGGACCCGGCACAAGCTAGAACTGAGCCAGGAAGCCTGCTCACCTGGCTCCTAATACACTTTAAATGCAGAGCCACAGCAGGGGTAAGTTCTGAACCTGGCAGTAACAAGAATTGAGCCAGGCTGCTGGCCAGACTGCAAAAAATATACTGGCAAGGGTGGGGGGGGGGGAGGGAAATGCGTGTAGTCTATAGCATTAACCTATAAGCTTTTGCTTATCGGTTAATTGACTACACTATTACATCCCTAGGATGGGACAGTGGCAAGAGGAAAGCACATTGAACAACTACAGAAGCACCAAGTGTGTGCAGTGACAGAGACTTTCCGAATGCTTTGCTTCCCACTGCTAAAAGTGCTTCCATGCTTCTACGATCCTGTTAAACAGCCTTCTTCCTGTCTGAATGGTTCTGCTCACTACATCATGCACCACATTAGACTTCCAATTCCTTAGAGGGCAGATGCTAGGCACTCAGGCTGCAATGCTCGTGAAAAATGTAAACAGAGCCCTACCACAGCCTGCCACTGCTGTGCATAGCAGCTGCCTAACAGAGTGTTCATGCTGTCCAAACATGAGTATGAACTGTTCAAATGTCTCTTCCTAATCTTAGCTCAGCACTGATTTACTATATTGCCTTAAGCAGGCAACTGAGGGGAATAGGGGAAATAAAAAATAGCAACGGGGTATCTAAAATCATGCTGAAAGCCTTAGGAAGTCTTTGCAACTTTATGTAAAAGGAGGTTTTCCCGTCCTAATATAGATCTCTTTGCATTTGCATTCTTTGCACTTAGGGTTTGATTCTTCACAGCACAGATACTGAGTGTTGAGGCCAAAGGAAAATAAAGAGCATACAGTCCTGGACCCTGTATTAATAAGAGGGCTACAGGACCAATGCCAAGGTATTCCTGAAGGAGATCACAGAAGGGAGTGTATCTAAAATCCACAACTTCCCCAAGGAGGTCAGGAGGAGTACTCTTTCTACTTGAGAATTTTACCTGATTTCCAGGGGCGTATATAAGTTTCTTTTGCAGGATAGTGGTATCAAGTTAAACTAAGGAAATTCAGTCCAACAGAGGTAGATGAAGCATACCACTATTTCAGGCTTCACTTTATTCATTGTGCACCCATTTTTCACATTTTATTTGAATTCCAGATATGAATCTGAGCCCTTATTTCTCATGGAGGGAGGGGAGTGGGGAGAGAAATCCAAGTAGCTGGAGTCATGTACTCTTTTCAACCAATTCATTCAGTGGTTGCAAAGTTATAGGAACACATATCGCAGGCAGAAATTGTGCATAGAAAGAGATGCCAGGCTTCAACCAAGGTGAATATTTGTGCCTGCAGAATTCATTGATAACTGGACATATGCATCACCTTTCATTTGGCTGGCAGTTTGGAAAATGCCAGGATGCTATGGGTTAATAAATGAGATGAAATACTCTACAGCCCTTGGCAAAGCTGAACAGTCCCATAACCTTTATTTTTATTTTTGCAAAAGTACAGGTCTGATATTATTCAGTAAATGGGCTTTCCAACTTAATGCCTCTAGCCACCCACAGCCTGAAACCACACACCCAAAACTGAGACAATTGATAATGTATTAATGCATGCAATTTCATGTCTCTTGGCTGCTCAAGAGGTTTGCCTTGTCTCTCCCCCACGGGGTGACAGGAGCACTCAGCTTTGCTTCACGGTTCTCACACCTTAACTCAAAGCAGAAGGCACCACAGCTGACAAGTCAAGAGAGGCAAAAGCATATGCACTGATTGATATAGAGCGGAGCTGGAAAATCAATTTGATGGAGGACAAAAGAAGAATACCTGGTCACATAAGACGACTTGTTGGTGGTTAAGCAGTCGTCACCGGCCGTGCATTATGAGTAACTGCAGATAGATTCTGTAGCTCAGAGCCAGTAAGAGTGCTCCTACGCAGGAACCGGGAAATGAGCGCTCCCCCGCCCAGAGGCTGGAGGCCAGGCGAGTAAAAAAATTTTTGTATACCCCGCACCCGAGTATACCCCGGAGGGAGAGTGCGGGGTTTGTAAAAACGAATATAACCCGTGGGTTATATTTGCTAAAATACGGTAACAATTATTTACACTGGACTTAATAGTAAATAAGTAATTTTATTAAGCACAAATAGTAGGATTTAAGTGGTTGCAAATGAAAATGGACAGAGTAAAGTAGATTACAAATGTAAAAGAAAAAGAAAATGCATAGGTATTTCTAACACACTAAAGTTTATTGAAACCTTACCCTAAAACTGTTCTTATTTCTTGCAAAAAAACTCCAAGCCAGGGAAGAGTTTTTCTTCTGGGATCTCCGGCTCCCTTAGGTTGTGTCATGCCAGCCAAGTACAAAGAGACTGAAAACTTTGCATCTTAAATAGACTTCCTTTTGTGCAAGAATTCTTTCTATCCACATTTCCCCCTTCCATGGGAAATTACCTGGTCAGAACCTACCAGATGGAGTGGTCACATGTCTTCCTAAGACCAACCACTGCTTAGACTTAAAGGAAAAAAGGAGGCTGTTCTCTAGTTGTTAAGTTGATCATCCAGTATTGGAAACACCCTTGATGGCTTTCATTTACACATTTAAAAACATAAACCATTCCATACCCCATATTTCTAACTTTACATAAAAAAATGATACATACACCAAAATAAGATATACAACTCCAGCAGACTGTGACATTAAAAGTGATAGGTTACACGAGGTATTTTGTCCAAAGCATGTAACCCTCTCTTGTTCCCATTGGAAGAAGAGTACAGAGGTGTTAAAAAAGTGAAATCCCTCTTTCTTTCAGAGGCCCTTGAAGAATGTAGAATCTGCTTTTTTCCTGTCATGATTGCTCTCTACACTTTGCATTCCACATTGTAGCCATTTGCGTATGGAGGTGTTTTAATCAGACTATGAGTTCACAGCATTTTGTGTAGTGCTGTATCATAAGAAGGTGTGAAGTTACAGCTATTTATTTGTGGCAGAAATGCTATCTCCTTCCTCCCGCAATACCAACACCACAAAAAAGTGTCACTAAGCTGTATCTCCTCCTGGAATGCCTGAAACATTCAAAAATACAGGCACCATCCTCGCAGGGTGCGAGACTCTGCAAGAGGGGACATAGGCCACTATTGACATAAGTTTTTCAGCCTGACATTAGCAGATCCTGCAAACTTGGTACAAAGGCATTGAAAAGACATTTAACACAGGTGACAGGAGCACTAACTGATTGTAAATACAGCAATGGCTTCTCCCTGACTGCCTCTTTTGTGCTGGGAATAGTAGGCTATGAGACTGATATTCAATGAGGACAAAGGACACAAACACAGGAGGCACCGAGGATATACTGAAGTGGCACAAATAATGTAATAAAAATATGCAATTTATGTGGAGGGGAAAAAAATCCATCAAGGTCCCAGTACAAGGTACCGTATGGGTTGAATTTGCCAGAGTTTGACACACAAAAAGAAAAAAAAAAGTCACCTCTCCCAAAGAGCCAGCACAGTCTAACGTGTAACTCGCACTTGAGAGAGTGTCCTTTTCTGTGGATCCCTCAGCCCAAGGTGACATTCAGAAAGCAAACATAACTGGGGCACCATCAGTCAGGGCAGATTTATTATAGATTCTGAAAACTGCTTTGCCAGATTTCCACAGCTCTGCTTAGTTCTGCCCAACAGTCATTTTAGCAGCAGCAGGATTGAGCCCAAGGGGTAGCCAGCAGCAAAAAATGTCCGCTGAGTAAATGATAACAGTTTCAAGGTACTTCTCAGTGACAACAGAACAGGCCTCAACATACCGCTGAGAGGTGGATCCATGTCATTATAACCATTATACAGAACAAGAGAAACCGAGGCTCAGATTAAATGATTTATCCATGATCAAAGGGCATATCTATAAAACAACTGGGAACAGAACATAAAAACAGCCATAAGTCAGACCAAAAGTCCATCTAGCCCAGTATCCTGTCTGCCAACAGTGGCCAATGCCAGGTGCCACAGAGGGAATGAACAGAATGAGCAATCATCAAGTGATCCACCCCCTGTTGCACATTCCCAGCCTCTGACAAACAAAGGATAAGGACACCATCCCTGCCTAACCTGGGTAATAAGCATTGATGAATCTATCCTCTGTGAAATTATCTAGTTCTTTTTTGAATCCAGTTAAAGTCCTGGTTTTTACAACATCCTCTGGCAAGAAGTTCCACAGGTTGACTGTGTTGCATGAAGAAATACTTCCTTTTGTTAGTTTTAAACCTGCTACCTATTGATTTCATTTGGTGGACACTAGTTCTTATGTTATGAGAAAAAGTAAATAACTTTTCCTTATTCACTTTCTCCACACCAGTTATTTTATAGACATGGGATATCTGGCTCCCTGACCACTGCTGTAACCTCTAAAGAATACTTCCTCCCAGTTGCCATCTTATCACAGTCAGTCTTTGTACAGCTTTCACACCTTGACAAGTAAATTGCTTCTCCAGGTTACAGTGTAACTCCCAGTAACCCACTTTTACAATATACAGTGATTCATTTTCATAGCCACGATATTGTTTCCATGGTGACTGAAAGAAGAATAGTAGAGAAAAGCAAAAAGTTGAGATGCACTATGTTCTCATGACAGGAAAAAAATGTCACGGATGCTATAAAAATTGCATGGTACGTTATGGCCAGTCTCATATTTTAATACTTGAACAGCTTTGTGACTTAGTAGATGGGGTAGTGAATCAAGGAAAAGGCTCATCTTTGGGAGAGAGAGAAAAATTGCAAGGAAAAAGCTATGTTAGCTCCATTAGGCCCAGTCATCAATATGAGCTTATCATCCCCTAAGAAGTCTGCAGTACTTTAATCTCAAACATTGATGCAGTTGTGCTAAGACAATGAAACCAAGTCACCCAAACCCAGAATACTATCACCTTCACTCAGACTTAAGGGATCCTGGGAAAATGCAAACAGGATGCAAAAGCAGCCCTCTGGTTCTGGTTTTGTAAAACAAAAGACAGAGCAATAAGCTTGCTCAGATCCAAGTTACCTCAGTCTTCCCAAGTGTTAGTGTCTCCCCATCATACAAAACAAAAAATTGCATCTGAGACTAGAGGAATCCAGTAAGTTAACAAACAAACAAACAAAAAACCCCCAACAAACCTTCCCTCGCAAGCACATGATGTACAAACAGGCACACTGTCAGTAGATGGCCTTCACCTCTTTCTCTCTGTGGGTATGTCTACACAGCAAAGTTATTTTGAAATAACAGCCGTTATTTCAAAATAACTTTGCTAGCATCTACATCGCCAAACCGCTATTTCAAAATTATTTCAAAATAGAGGAGGGCTTATTTTGAAATATGTAAACCTTATTCCATGAGCAATAGCGCCTATTCCGAAATAGCTATTTTGGAATAGGCGCTGTGTAGACAGGGAATAGGGGCTATTTCAAAATAGGGGGCCTCCAGCCCTTCCCAGGGTGCCCTGCTGGCCACTCTGGCACACACCAAAAACTCTTCTCCTTCCTTCTCCCTTCTAGAGCTTTTAAAGGTCTAGAGTCTGCTCAGAGCCTTTGTGGCTAGCACCAGACCTGCCAGCCCTGAGCCACTCTGCTGCTGCGCTGACCTAGTAGCCCTGAAATGAGCCAGCCAGCCAGCCAGTACCAGCCAGCCCTTCACCACTCCCCGGGAGCAGTCCTCCAGCTCCCAAGAGCCTGTCAGGGGCCGGAAGAGTCAGGAGCCTCTTCCTGGTCTAGTGTGAAGGTCATGGACCTTATTGAGCTTTGGGGGGGATGCCACCAACCTCCAAGACCTCCGCACCAAACGCAGGAACGCAGCCATCTATGGCTGTACGGCTGCCAGCCTGACTGACAGAGGCCACATCCGCACCTGGGAACAGATGCGGATGAAGATTAAAGAACTGCGGCAGGCCTATGCCAGGGCCACAGAGGGCAGCTACTGACCCGGGGCAGAGCCAGACAGCTGCCCCTACTTTGATGCCCTGGACTGCATCCTGGGGGGCAGGACAGTCCGTTCCCTGCAGGTGGTCATTGATTCCGGGGCAGAGCCGGCCAATGTCATCCTTGTTGGGGGCCCTGATGATAGCACGGAGGAGGAGGAGGGCCAGGAGCAGAGGAGGCCAGCATCACCACCCAGCTGAGCCAGGACCCCTGAGCCATCCCTATTGACCTGTCCCAGGCGTCATCCGAGGCCGGGGACAGAACATCATGTGAGTGCAATCACTATCCCCTTATGCAAGGAGGTGGGTGGGGGACCAGGGACTGCGCGCCTGGGCCTTGCTGGCCACGCAGCAACCTGTGCACATGCGAGCACATGCTGTGCCACTCCTGGGCACATGGCCCCTGCTGGCTGCCACACTGGGGCCTTGGTCTGTTAGCCACAAGGGTGTTTGGAGAGACATGACATGCTCCTGACCCCGGGGTAGGACACAGCAGGACGCCCTCCCTCCACAAGCCCCTTCTACACAGAGGCAAGGAACATCTTCCCCTCCCTCCCCCACACACACACTGATATACAGCACAGGGGCATGGGTGCGGTCTCGGGGCAGTTCCCACTCCCGGGGATAGCTGGACATCCCAAACATGGCCTGTGTGCAAGCACATTGGCTCTGATGGTGCAGAGAACTGTCATCCTCACCTTGCAGAGGGGGGCTGGGCTTCACCCACTGTGTCCCCAGGGATAACTCACCACTTCTCTTGTTTCTCCACAGCCGCACCAGCTGCGAATGCAGGGCGCACCACCCCACCTGGGACATCCTCCTGCACCCGAGGGCTCCGCAGGCATGCCTGTCCTTTGGACGACTACCAGCAGCAGCACCTGGGGGCACTGCGAGCTCTGCACCGCACCCTTGATCACTGGGTGGAGGAAGACCTGAAGCTCTGGCGGGAGAGCTGGTGGGAGCAGCTTGCCCAGGGCTGTGCCATCTGTATACCCTGGTATAGAGTGTGCTTCCTCCTCCCACTCCAGCCTCTGCTGCCTCCCCAGCGATCGCCCCTCCTCCCACTCCTCTCCCTCCCGCTTCTCCCTCCACACCCTCCCTACCCCCCCAGGGAAGCCGAGGCCCTCGCACCCGCAGTGCTGGCAGCCAGTGGGGCTAGTGCCACTCCAACCCTGAGCCCTAAGCCTCTCCTCTCCCCTCCCCTTTCCTCCCCCTTCCAGCTCCCTCCTCTCAGTTTTTCCTCTCCTCTCCCCTCTCCCGCCTTCTTTCCCCAGTCTCACCTGAGTTTCATTCCCCCCCTCCCAGTTTTATTGAATAAACAGAGTTTGGTTTAATGAAATCACATGTCTTTATTTTCCATCAGGAAGGGGAGCTAGGGAGGGGTAAGTGGAGGGACGTGAGGGAGGAGTGAGGCACAAGCCCCCAGTGGGGCGACCAGGGAGCACTGTTACTGCTTCTCTGGGTCGAAGCTCTCCCTGAAGGCCTCCTGGATGCGGACAGCCCCCCGATGGGCCTCCCAGATGGCAGCTGTGTGGGGCTGTGCGTACAGGCTGGCCCAGTGCTCCGCCTCCGCCACCGAGCCTGGCAGGAAGGCCTCCCCCTTCCGCTCATACACGTTGCACAGCACACAGCACGCTGCCACCACGTGCGGAATATTCTACTGCGCGAGGTCCAGGCGGGTGAGGCTGCACCTAAACTGTGCCTTCAGCTACCCGAAGGCACCCTAGACCACGATGCAGGGCCTGCTGAGCCTGGCATTGAAGGCATGTCGGGAAGGGTTGAGGTGTCCCGTGTAGGGCTTCATGAGCCAGGGCTGTAGGGGATAGGCTGCATCTCGCAACAGGCAGACTGGCATGTCCACAGCCCTGACCCTGAAGTGCCAGTCGGGAAAGAAGGTCCTGGCGTGCAGCCTCAAGCACACAGAAGAGTTGCGGGACATGCGTGCATTGTGTGCTTTGCCCGACCAGCCAACATTAATGTCCAGAAAGCAGCACCGGAGGTCAGTCATGGCCTGCAGAATGACTGAGAAGTATCCCTTCTGGTTTATAAACATGGAGGCCTGGTGGTCTGGGGCATGGATTGGGATGTGTGTCCTGTCGATGGTCCCCCCACAGTTGGGGAAGCCCAGGGCACCAAACCCCTCAATGACCATATTGACATCGGTGAGGTGAATGACTGCTGAGCAGGACTCTGTTGATGGCCCTAACCACATGCACACGAACACACAAAACCAAGAGTCACTTGGGTGCCAGAGTGCCTGAGAGTGCCCCCTCCCTGCCACTGCCCTGCTCCCCCACTCTCCAGGAGCAACCCCCCCTGCAATCCTGGCCACCGTGGGCAGTCCATAGTGTGGGCAGGACAGAACAAACCCTCCCGGGGAGGGAACTTGCACCACCTCCCTCCCTTTCTCTAGGACAGCCCATTCCCTCCTTCCACCCCCCCTCCTGGCACAGTCACCGTAGATTGCCATACCTGCATGACCAGGGCACCAGAGATCGGTAACTATCCAGTGTGGAGAGCTTCCAGAGGGTGATGGCAACACGCTTGTGGAGGGGAATGGAAGGCCTCATATGTGTGTCCTGTCACCTCAGAGCCAGGGCAAGCCACTCGCAGAGCTCCAGGAAGGTGTCCTCCTACATCCTGAAGTTCTGGATCCATTGTTGGTCTCCCCAGTGCTCCAGGACTAATTGGTCCCACCAGTCGGTGCTGGTGTCCAGACGCCAGATGTGGTGGGGCACGGCAGCGTCCAGGTGCTGCAGCTGCTCCTCCACATATCCCAGGAGGGTCTGGAAGAAGGCCTGGGGGTTGGGTTGCTGCAGATCCTGTGAGGCAGCCTGCAAAAAGTGCTGCCAGACTTGCAGCAACATGTCCAAGAGCTGCAGAGTGCCCAGGGGCAGCTCCGGCTCCATGTTGCAGAGTGCTGTGGTGTCCTGAGTGAGGCAACCAGAGCACGCAGAGAAAAAATGCTTTGCTGTCCCTCAGCGAGGTAGGCAAGCAAGCAGGGAAACCTGAGAACTGGCTGTCCGGGGGTTGGGGGGGGTGCCTTTAAGCACGAGCCTCAGATAGCCTCAGGCAGCAGCCACACAACGTAACTCCTGACCTGATGCCCTGCCAAACCGGTTCCGGCTAGCCAAAACGCTATTTCGAAATGCATTTTGTGTGTAGACGCGTTATTTCGAAATAAGATATTTCAAAATAGTTATTTCGAAATAATGCTGTAGTGTAGACACATCCTGTAAGAACAGATAATGCTGCAGGACAGGAAAATAAGCAGCAGCTAATCTGAGATGGCCATTTAGGGCTTTTTTAAAAAAAAATTTGGCAATTGACAAACATTTTCAGCAGTTTGGGCAAATTTTTTTGGTTTTGAGGAATTTTTTTCTTACTGAGCTAAGTTTTTTCCAGCATTTGGTTGTCAAAACCAGAAAAAAATCAAGTTTTCAACAAATAACTTTCAAAAACCAAACAAAAATTAGACAAACTCCTGACCTCCTCTCCTCTTTTAATTTTCCATGAAAAACACCATGTTTCTTGACCAGGTGTCCTAGAGATCCAGGTTCACATCTATATGGCTTTGGACAAATCACCCAAGCAACTCTTTGTCTCAGTTCCCACTAAAACAGGGTGAAATGTCCTTCCTTCACTGAGATAATGTGATGATAAAATCCATTCACAACTGTGAGGTGCTTAGATACCATGGTAAGGAAATCCCGCACCTTGGCAGGGGTTAGACAACCTTTGTTGTCCCTTCTAATCCTTTGATACATCTCACCCACCACTTCCACATCTATTGATTAGTCCTCACAACATCCTGCTTTAAAGCTCATTTGATACTGTAAATTATTGCAGGCACTGAAACTACTAACCATGGGCTGAATTTCAGAGAGTAGCTGTCGTCAAGGATTTAGTGTAGAGAATTTGAAGTCCTGTGTCCCAGGCTCTTCTGTTGACTCTGTCACCACTTTGCCAGGAGACTTCTGGCAAATCACTTAACAGCTGATTTTTCATCAACGTGGCCTCAAAGTTTAGGTCTCATGGGTCTGATTTTCAGACGGTCTGTGACTTGTGGATACTTTGGGCGGAGGGAGAGGGGGACGCTCAAGAGACCAGATATAGATACCTTTTTGCCTCTTCAGCACCTTAATCCATCATTCAAGCACCGCTGCTCAGTTGCTGCCTCATCCCCAGAGGTTGTTCATGTTTCCTAGCAGGAAGAGTTTGCAAAGTTACCTCAACAGAGACTGTTGGAACTACTTAGAGCTCCTACTTAAATGGCACTATAGCAGCATTCTCAAGTCAGGCATTTCTCTGCCTAGTGTGTCAGCCAGGCCCAGTGTTTTCAGCGCATGGCAAACACCTGACATCTGTCACAAGAGACAGCTGCAAGGACTTGTGCCCCCCTCTAGGTGGCAGAGACTCAAGATCAATTCTCTGCTCTGATGGATTTGGAGACAGGCCCTGAATCTGGGGCTCCCAACATTCCAGATGCAGACTCTTGTGCAGGAGGCAGAAGAAAATGCATGTGCTATATGAGAAAAAGAGAGAGGAAATTGAAGTAAGATGTTATGTTCTTTTACCTACCAGAGAGTCTGTGTAGGCCTGCCTGGGTGATGCAGTAATACAATTTTAATAGATTATAGACAGTGCCCATCATGTCCTACTTATTTTCAAGATACCTGCATTCATTCAGCTCACCCCAGGAATCTAAAAGCATTTAAAGAGACATAAGCCACTCACTTCAGCACAAATAAACTGTGAAAAGACGAACCACACCCTAGCAGAGTTTTCTAGAAGCCAAATAAATTAGCCAAACTAGATTCCATTAAGTCCAGTAAGGACTTTGCTATAGACAGCCTAATTTGATTGAGGTGAAAGACACTCAAATACTATAGTGATGGGTAGGAGTATAAGCCCCTTAGATATGTCAGGGATGGGACCACATCCTCTCTTGCACTGGGAAATACAAGATTACTTCATACTCTAGACCAGTGGGGTTCCCAAACTTTTCGGCATCACGCCCCCCTTTTGATTTTTGAGAAACCCTCACGCCTCCCCACCTCTTCTTTACCATCATCCAAACCCCCTTTTAACAAAAAATTCAATTCATAATTTAAAATTAAAAATACAAATAGTTTTCTTGGCACAAAAATTTAATAAAAACGTAATTTAACTTAAGAAATAGCAGAAACAAATCAAATTTAATGTGAAGGATGATGCTGCATTTTCTTCACGAGTTGGGAAATCCTAGGTTTGAAATGAGGGAATGAGGGATTTGGGTGTAGGAAGGGGTGAAAGGTGCAAGCTCTGGGAGGGAATCTGGGTGCAGTAGGAGGTGAAGAAGGGGCTGCTGGCTCAGGGAGGGGTTCCTAGGCTGAAGAGTGTTGGCGTCAGGCGGAGGGATGGGGGTGCTGAGCAAACCACAGGCTTGTGGATGTGAGGGTGCAGGAGTTCAGGATGGGGTGTATGAGGGGCTCAGAGCAGGGGGGTTGGGAGTATGATGGGCACAGGACACAGATTTGCAGTGTGTGGATTGTGCAGTAGTGTTGTGGCAGAAGACTGGGGATGTGAGAGGCTCAGGACAGGGGGTTCCAGTGTATGATAGCCTCAGGGCTGGGGTGTGTGTGGGGATGCAGGGGTGTTATGATGCTGCAGCCAGATGGGAGTTTGCCCCTAATTGGGGGCTTGTTGGACAGGCTTAATTTTTAAATAAAATATGTCCAACACAAATGTTTCAGCATTGTCTTGATTTATGGGAGGGGCAGGGAACCTGTTTTGGGTCAGGGGTCACTGAACCACAGAAAAATCAGTCAGGGACCACACAGGTGAGATGCAAAAAAAATAAATAAAATAAACCCTCCAAGCCCCCCCAAGCCTCACTGATGTGGCCCCAACTGAGACACATCCCTCCCCTGGCACCCCAGTCCCATGGGGGGAAGGTAGGTACGAGTGAGGTTCAAGGCCTTAGGCCAGATTAACTCTTCTGGGGTTCCAGGGTTAGTGGAATTTGCGGGCGCCTCTACACTCTGAGATGGGGCCAAAAATGAGGGTTCCAGTGTGCGGGACAGGGGATGCAGTGTGCCAGTGAGTGGGATAAGGATGGGGTGCAAAATCTGGGCAGGAAAATAGGGTGCAGGAGCAAGCTGGGGTGGGTGTCTGGCCAGGAGGGAGTGGGCAGGAGCAGGGTGCTGGTGGGTGTCCGGCTCCGAGACAGAGGCAGGGTGCTGAATGGGATCTGGGCAGGGGGCAGAGTTTTTGTGGGGTCTGGGCAGGGGGGCAGGGTACTCATGGGGGTTTGAGCTGGGGAGGGGATAGCTAGGCTGATACCTGGGGGTCCTGCAGCTGCCTGCCAGGTCTGGGGTCTCAGGAAGCATGTGTGCTGCTTCCCCTCCCCAAACAGCTGGCGTGTGTCCTGAAAAGCCAGGTCTGGTGTGTACCGGCGACTTCCTTCTGCGTGCTGTCTTCCTGTGCAGTGGGGGAGGGAGGAGAGAGAGAGTGGGAGTCCTGGATCCGCGCCAGCTCCAACTGCTCAGGCAGCATGCAGGGAGCGAGGAGCAAGAAGACTGAATACTGGGTTGGATGGACATTTGGTCTGACCTACTGTGGCTGTTCTTATGATACAGCATTAACTCCCTATAAAGTGGCTGAAATCATACATGCTGCACTCATTACCCATTCCCAGAATGACTCCCACTCAGTGTTCCCTGTAAACTGAGTGCTTGGGCAGCCATCCAGGAGACATTCAAATGCCACCAAGCTGATTAGCAGAGTGTTCGCAGCCAGCACAATGTGTTTTTACAGGTGGTGCACATCCATACATGCCTCAATGCGCATAACAAAATGCATTCTGCACATGGATAGAAAAGATTAGAGGGTAACATTGTTCCCACTGTCGAGCAGGGTTCATTGAGTGACATTATTGTGGAACAGGGTTTCCATGTGATGAGTCCAGGGGATCCACGAGAAAATATTCATGACAGTTGTATGACTTGTTATTTTGATACTAATTTTCTGATACTTTTAGTTTTTTTCAAGAAAACAAAAAGAAATCATAAGAAATATACAAAAAATAAAAATAGAATTCCAAAACTTTTCTATTTATTTGGGTACCTATTGAATTAAAAATCACAATATTTTTAGGGCTCCACCACATTTTCAGGACCCCATGGGGGCAGCAGTCTTCAACCTTTTTAAGCACAAGATCACTTTTCCAATTTAAGTCAAGCCAGGATCTACCTCAAACCCAAATACCCTTATCCTACCTCCTTCCCTACCCCTTCTCCAAGGCCCCACCCTGCTCATTCTGTGGAGATAGGGGTACAGAGGTGGGGAGAAGGAAACCCTCTGACATCAGTGGCCCCTCTCTCCTGCTTCCCCCACCCTGAAAGGCAAACGGAAGCCCCCAGGGGTCCAGCTCCAAGGCAAAGGCCAGGAGCAGCACAGCAGTTTATGTGTGTGGGGTGGGGGGAAGGGCAGCTGAAGTACTCTAGCTCCAAGCCAAACCAGTCAGAATCCCCAGGGGGGTGGGGTAGGGGGGCTCTTGCTACATTTCAAAGGCAGAAGTGCAGCAGGGAATACGGGCTGAGTAGGGACTGCTTCAGTCCCCACTCGTACCATTTCCCTGCAGTGCCTCTGCCTTACCTGCCCCCTCTGCGGAAACGGTGTTAGGGGGAACTGGCTTTTAAGCCAGCTCCCACTCCCCACCCACTGCCTCTCTCTGACAGAGGCAGCATAGGGAGGGGGGAGAGGGAAACAACTATTCAAGTCACTATTTGACTACCCGATAAACGTATGCTTATCGGGTAGTCAACTAGTCGTTTACATCCCTAGTCCAGAAAAAAATAGGGACTACTGCACATTATTGTTATTGAGTTCGCAAAAATAAAAATCAACCTACATAAATAAATTACAATGCTTTGGCCATATGTATGTGCATATTTATTTGTTTTTCCTAAAATTTAACATTTTCGGGGAAATTGACAGAGCAGCCATCAACAAGAGTGGGTGGCCATGCTCTGAGGCCACCAAAAGATTTGTTGTGAGAACCCCTGCATTAAACCATGCTGCCTTTCATTCTCTCTATTCTTCTATGATTCTACAGCAATAAAGGGACACTCTTTCTCCGAGTGCGTCATTAAACTTTGCCACTCAAAAGACCGAGAGAGACCCTTTGTTTGTGACCTCCTAGAGTTTAAGGCAGTAACACTGGCATGACAGGAAGTCTTACAATGTCTTAAAATTAAATTCAAGTATTACATATTACATCTAGAGAATGGTTCAGTCTGAGTTGCACTTTTATATCACAAAGGTATTTGACTCTATTCTGGAATGAAGTCCCTTATAGTTGAATACGTATAAAAATATTTGAAATGTTCCAGCAATATTAAAGCACTCTGTAGTGCACACAGCAATTTTAAATTATTGTAGCACTTCACATATTTTCTTTTTATAAGTACTTGGTTTGCAGAGTTTTGTACCATGTGGAGCAATTTAATAATATTGGAGATCATCAAATTTTATGAGTGGGAGTTTAGAACTGATCAGGATTCTGGATGTGTGCAATGTAATTTTAAAACCATTAAACTTTCAAAAACACTTAACAGCATCAGTAACAACTTTATCCATGCTGGACCCTGAATGGGCAATGTTAGTACCCATAAAAATATTAGACTTCTATGGACCTGACATGTTGAGTATAATAAGAGTGCTCTGGGAAAAATGAAGATTAACATATTGGCAAAGGCTAAATTATTAGTTTTTTTAAACAATTCTGAATGTTAAGTCCTTAGACCATTAATATCTATTAGGTGAGTTTTTTTGCATTTAGTCCTATGCCAGCCTAGATGAGACAGGGGCTTTTCAAGCACTAGCCAAGATGCATGACAAGAATATGGGAGGATGATGCCAAAAAAATATCCTTCCTGGGTTGTAGGCAACACATAGCTACAGAAATATTTTGCAGAGCTTCTATACCTTTTAGCAGTATTTTAACTTGTATCCTCCAAGCACTTGACACACTCTCCGTAGTCAATCATATTCTCTCTTTCTCTCTCTGGGTGCGTCTAGACTACATGGCTCCATCGACGGAGCCATGTAAAGTAGTTTACTCGACATAGTCAATGAAGCGGGGATTTAAATAATCCCCGCTTCATTAAAATAAAAATGGCTGCCGCGCTGTGCCGACAATCAGCTGATCCGGCAAAGTGCGGCAATCTAGACACGGCGCGGTTGACAAGGGAAGCCTTTGTCGACCGCTCCGGTAAACCTCGTTTCACGAGGCATACCGGAGCGGTCGACAAAGGCTTCCCTTGTCGACCGCGCCACGTCTAGACTGCTGCATTTTGCCGGATCAGCTGATTGTCGGCACAGCGCGGCGGCCATTTTTATTTTAATGAAGTGGGGATTATTTAAATCACCGCTTCATTGACTATGTTGAGTAAACTACTTTACATGGCTCCTTCCATGGAGCCATGTAGTCTAGACACACCCTCTATGTATGTATAAAAGTTTTTCCTGTGGGATGATAGAGTGATATAATCACATCAGTCTACATCCCACAGCTCCTCCCCCTCAGCTGCCTGCTTCTTCTCCTGCCTCCCTCCACTCCACTGCTAACCCAGGATCAGCAACCTATGGCTCCCAAGCAGCAGCAGCAGCACTGAAAGTAAACTGCAGTTGCTGGTGGGATTGTGGGTTGGGGAGGGGGGAGTTGCAGGGCTCCTGCAATGAGGGAAGGGGTGGCAAAGAGGCTCGCTGCAGGAGAGGCACCAGACTGGGGGACACACGAGCCCCTGAGCTGTGAATAGTGAGCCCTGAGCCACATGGTGGGCAGCTGCCGGACTTTCAAAATGTGCTGCTCCAGTGGCTTGCGGGCTGGGGGGGGGGCAGCGAGACCCATGGCAGGGGGCTGCAGGAGAGACCCACTGCAGGGGGGGCCAGGACTGAGGGACACCCCCCACTGTGGGTCTCACCCCTACCCCCATATACTGTCAGATCACCTCACTTTACAACTCCAGCAGTTCTTGAAGCTTTTTTGTTGCAGGATGGCTACCTTTAAATCTGCTACTGTGTGTCCAGGGAGATTGAAAAGTTGTCCTACAGGTTTTTGTATATTACCATTCCTGATATCTGATTTGTGTCCATTTATTCTTTTACGTAGGGACTGTCCATTTTGGCCGATGTATATAGCAGGGGGGCATTGCTGACACATGATAGCGTATATTACATTGGTAGATATGCAAGTGAATGAACCCATGATGGTGTGGCTGATCTGGCTAGGTCCTGTGATGGTGTTACTGGTGTAGATATGTGGGCAGAGTTGGCACCGAGGTTTGTTGCATGGATTGGTTCCTGAGTTAGAGTTATTATGGCACGGTGTATAGCTGCTGGTGAGAATTTGCTTCAGGTTCAAGTGGGTTGTCTGTGGGCGAGGACTGGCCTGCCTCCCAAGGCCTGTGGAAGTGAGGGATCATTGTCCAGGATGGGTTGTAGATCTCCCTGGACACACAGTAGCAGATATAAACGTAGCCAACCTGCAACAAAAAAACTTCAAGAACAGACTTCAAAGAGAAACTGCTGAGCTTCAGTTCATCTGCAAATTTGACACCATCACCTTAGGATTAAACAAAGACTGTGAATGGCTAGCCAACTACAAAAGCAGTTTCTCCTCTCTTGGTGTTCATACCTACACATCAGCTGCTAGAAGTGGGCCTCATCCTCCCTGACTGAACTGACCTCGTTATCTCTAGCCTTACTCTTGATTGGTACTCTTTTCTTATGCCTGTATATTTATACCTGCCTCTGGAATTTCCACTACATGCATCTGACGAAGTGGGTCTTTGGCCATGAAAGAGAGAGTTACTCACCCTCTGCAGTAACATCTGTTCTTCGAGATGTGTGTCCCCATGGGTGCTCCACTAGAGGTGCTGGGCTCGTCCCAGCGCCACAAACCGGAGGATTTTCACTAGCAGTAGCCCCCACCGGACTGCGCATGCACGACTGCTGCCTCGCGCCACTCAGCTGAGCGTGGTCCAGTCTTGTCAGTTTCCTCCCAACTGGAAGCATCTGAAAAGAGATAAACAGAAGCTCCGAAGCAGAGAGGAGGGTGGGACGTGGAGCACCCCAGGGGACACACATCTCGAAGAACAGACGTTACTGCACAGGATGAGTAATTCTCTCTTCTTCGTCGAGTAGTGTCCCCGAGGGTGCTCCACTCGAGGTGAGTACACAGCAGTGGTCCAATGCTACACCTGTGCTTCAGACTTATTGCCTCTGTGCTATAGACAAGACAGCGTGGCCCACCGCTGAATCGGACCTTCAGTATGTTCGCGAGGGCATAATGTCTAGCAAAGGTAAGAGTAGGCAACCAGGTTGCTGCATGGCATATGTCTGCAATGGTACTCCCTGAAGGTAGGCAGTGGATGTCGCCATGCCCCTGGTAGAATGGGCACGGGGTCGGCTCGGAAGAGATTTGTTGCGTCGGGCATAACACCGTGTGATGCAAGCGATGACCAAGCGGGAGATACACTGTGCAGAGAGCTGCTTGCCCTTGGAGCGCTTGGCTGTGGACAGGAAAAGTCACTGAGACTTCCTAAAGACCCGTGTTCTGTCGAGGTAAAAGGCCAGCGCTCGTCTGACATCCAGGGTGTGCAGGCGTGACTCTTCTGGCGAGGAATGAGGTTTTGGAGAGAACGTCGGTAGGCTTATGGGTTCATTTATATGAAAAGCAGAGCTGACCTTTGGCAGAAAGGCTGGGTGCACATGAAGTACCTCACTATGGTTGAAGAATAGCGTGCATGGCAGGTCAGCCGAAAGAGCCGCTAATTCACTTACTTGGTGCACCAACATAATGGCAAGTAGGAACGCCACCTTCATCATGAGCATCCGAAGATCACACATTGCAAGCAGTGGAGGGGTGCGTCAGAGTGTCCAATACTAAAGGCAAGTCCCACGGCTCCGGTGGGATCCTGTGAGCTGGATATAGATTGTCGAGCCCCTTCAAAAATCTTTTGGTGAGAGGATTTGCGCATACTGAATGGCCGTCAACAGGGAGACGGTAGGCTGAAATTGCCACTAAATGCACTCTGAGGGAAGAAATTGCCAACCCCGCCATCTTTAGATGCATCATATAATCCAGTACCTGCTGGATAGATGCCAAGAGAGGATCGAGATCTCTCACCGAGCACCACGACTGAAAGCGATACCACTTCTGGAGGTAAGTCTTGCGCGTGGTATGTCGCCTACTGTTAATCAACACATGCCTCACCTCCTGAGAACAGATCAGCTTGGACGCTTGGAGCCAGCTAGGAGCCACGCCATCAGGTGCATGCGCTCGATGGCCGGGTGGATCATTGCACCGTGCTGTTGAGATAGTAAATTGAACAGTTCCGGTAGTCATCGTGGTTTGGCAACTGACATTCTCGATAATTATGTTAGCCAGGTCTGTCGGGGCCAGAAGGGTGCTATCAAAATTACTGTGGCACCCTCCAACGCTATTTTCTCCAGCACTCTTGGAATGAATGGGAGAGGAGGAAAGACATAGAGCAATTGGTGACGACTCCAGTCTAGCAGGAAGGAATCCCCCAAAGAGCCTGTGCCGACGCCCGCTCATGAACAATACTGATGGCAGTTCCTGTTGTGGCGAGTGGTGAAGAGGTCTACGTTGGGGAAGCCTCAAAGTTGGAAGAGGTTGTGAATGACTTCAGTGTGTAACTCCCATTCGTGTTGGGAGAGGAAGTGCCTGCTGAGGGTATCGGCGATCACATTGTCCTTGCCGGGAAGGTATGCTGCCGTCAGGGTGACACGTTGCCGAATCGCCCAATTCCACAGGCGTATGGCCTCTGCGCAAAGGGGGCGGGAAAGTGCACCTCCTTGTCTGTTGACATAATACACCATGCATATGTTGTTGGTGAGAATCTGTATCGAGCGACCTCCAATGATGTGGAGGAAATGCTTGCAAGCATTGAAGACTGCTCGCAACTTGAGGAAGTTTATATGTTGCAGTGATTCCTGGGGTGTCCAGAGACCCTGAGCTCAGTGATCCTGCAGATGGGCGCCCCAACCGAGCAGGGAGGCATCTGTCGTGATCTGCAATGATGGCTTCCGGGCATGAAAAGGGACCCCTATTAACATGTTCTTGGGGCCATCCCACCATGCCAGTGAAGTCCGGACCTGCTTGGGAATAGAAACTGTCCTGTTTGTGCTGTGCACTCTGGGTGTGAACACCATGAATAACCAATGCTGAAGACTGTGCAGGTGAAGCCTGGCATGCAGAACCATATATGTGGTAGCTGCCATATGTCCCAGCAGCTGTAGACAGGTAAGTATGCGGGATTTGGGAGAAATTGACACAGCCTGTACCAAATCCCGGATTAGCTGGAACCTCTTTATCGGTAAATATGCCCTTGCAGTCAGGGATTCGAGTCTTGCCCCGATGAACTCTAGGTCATGATTTGGTGTCAGGAAGGACTTCTTGAAATTGATTATGAGTCCGATGGCCTTGAATATAGTGGTGGCAGTGGTAACTGCCCACTTGGCTTCGTCGAAAGTGGGAGCCTTTAGCAGGCAGTCGTCCAAGTACGGGAAGACTGTAATGTCGAGTCACTGAAGATAGGCCGCCACTACCACGAGGATCTTGGAAAAAACTCGTGGAGCCGCCGAAAGTCCGAAAGGTAGTAATCGGTATTGATAATGGTCAGCTCCCACTGCGAACCGAAGGAATCTTCTGTGAGCAGGATGTATCATTATATGAAAATAGGCGTCCTGTAGATCGAGGGATGTGAACCAATCCCCTTTGTCAAGAGCTGGAATGATCGAAGATAACGTGACCATTTTGAATTTTTGCTTTCACAGATGACGGTTGAGCCGACGTAGGTCCAGGACAGGCCTCCAACCCCCTGACTTCTTCTGGGTGAGGAAGTAACAAGAGTAAAATCCTCTCCACTGCTCCTATGGTGAACAGACGAGAGACCTCTTGTTGTAGAAGAGTCTCGTGAGAGGGGTCCCTGAAAAGGGACGGGGAAGGGGGGTGGAGAGAGGGGGAAGAGAGTTGAAGGGAATGACGTATCCTGAAATGACTATGTTGTGGACCCACCGGTTGGTGGATATAAGAGACCAACGATGTTGATAAGGCCTCAGGCGATGATGGAATAGACCTTGCACATTGCTCGGAGCCTCTGTCAAAGGGGTGGTACACAGTCCCTCGATCAACACAGCAAACCTGCTGCCGACCCTGCTGTTGGACCAGCGCCTTGCTAGGTTGTTGTCGACGCTTTTGTGGATGTTGCCTTGATCTCTGCTGACCGTATGGTTTGACCCGAGGTGTCACGTAAGAAAAGGGCCTTTGCTTGTTATAGGGCATGTATCTCTTACGCTTATATGGAGACATGTACATCCCCAGTGTTCTCAAGGTTGTGCACGTATCCTTGCCCAAGTGAAAGACCTGATTGGTGGACTGAGTGAAGAGTGACTGGCGATAAAATGGCAAATCTTCCACCTTGGACTTTAGCTCTTTCGGGACAGCGGTCTGATGTAACCAAGATGCCTGGCGCATGACTATGGCTGTAGCTGTGGTTCAGGCAGCTGCATCAGCCGTATCAAGCGCTATCTGCAACACTGTTCTGGCAACTGTGTAGCCCTCCTGTATCACCGCCTTCAAAAGCTGACATTTAGAGTCTGGCAAGTGTTTGAATAGAGGGACTAGTTTCGATTAATTATCAAAATCGTGATTCGCTAATTGTGCCACGTAATTACACATCTTCAGAGCCGAAGTGGCAGAAGAATATACCTTCCTGCCTAAAATGTCGAGGTGCTTAGCCTCCTTGTCGCTTGGGGTGTTTTTGGCCTGAGTCGTCTTTGCTCTGTGTTGTGCAGCGTCCATAACAAGGGAGTTGGGCTGAGGGCGTGCAAACAAAAAGTCCATACCCTTCTGGCTTATGAAATATTTCTTGTCCGACCTCTTATTGGTTGGTAGCGATGTGGCCAGAGTCTGCCAGATGTCATCAGCAACCTCCAAGATAGCCTCATCAAAGGGGAATGCCAGCTTTGATTTCTGGGAAGGTTGCAGATTTTTCAACAGCCGATGTTGTTTTTGCTGCACATCCGTCATTTGAATCTCCTGGGATTGAGCAACCCTCTTGAAGAGCTCCTGGAATTGCTTGTGGTCTTCCGTGGGAGACAAGTCACCGGGGACTACCGCGTTGTCCGGCGACAAAGAAGAGTGATGAGCCGGGGAATCAGGGTTCTGGTGTTCCTGGTGAGGAGTGTGCTTGTGTTCATCCTCCTGATAAATTGAAGCCGTGTCCTCCACAGAGGTTGGTGGGGCAGCAGAAGGTGGAGATTCTACTGGAGCATGTGGCGACACAGGTCGACTGAATCGCAGTGACCGTGAACGCAAATACCTTCTGTGGACAGAAGAAGGGCGCTCGTGATAGTATCGATCATACTGTTGTCTGTGGTATGGGCTTGGGGAACATCTGGGAGGGTGCTTTCTCAATGTTTCATATCGACGAGAAAATGCCGAGGGTCTTGAAGACCTTGGCGAAAAAGATCTCCTGGAATAGCGAGAGGAAGATCTAGAGTAGTGCTCTCAATAATACCGTCGTGGCGGTGAGGTGACCTGTAGTAATGTTCTCTGGCTGAGGTATAACGATGAGCGCGGTGATGGCTACCAGAGTAAGACGAGGTAGGTGAAACAGGTCCAGGTGAAAACATCACACGGTCTGGTGTCAAAGATGGTGTTCGGACCCGTGCTGACTTGTGCTGTACTTTGGTCGGCACCGAGGAGTTAAGAGGAGACAACGGTGCTGACCGCAATGTACTGGCAAGCAACAAAGCAGCCTCCATAGCCTGGTTGCTGATTGGCTGGAGGCTCGGTGCTGCTGGAATAGCTGGCTGCAGGACAGGTGGAAGCAATGTCGGTGCCGAGGGCTGCACAGTAGGGGTGCCCTCCTGCAGCACTGACTCTGGTGCCGGTGCCTCCGGCATTGGGGAGAGCGAAGCATCAGAAGACGACGCTGGCACCACTGCTGCGGGTGCCGGCACAGCTCTGCTCATCCACGCACGTGCGTTGCCAGTGCCAGGGCGTCCATTGCCGGCTTCAGAACGGCCGTTGGAGCCGTTGCCGGCACCGACTCTGCCCTTGAGCCTTTTGCGGGTGCTGGGGTAGAGTCCTTGCCGTGGGCTAAGGTTGGGGCCGAGGAACTACAGCCCTTGCCTGACTTCTCCACGGGATACCTCAGAGAAAAGCCAGAGGTTCCCGGTCTGTCTCCACTGCTCAGCCTGACCGTCATCTTCAGAGCCCTGAGGGGGGTCTCTTGTGCGGGGTGATCTTTATGCGCTCCAGCAGAGAGTGACTTGGGCATCTCTGGTGTCTGGAGGGCTTTGTTAAATAAGAGGATCCTCAATCTTAGCTCCCGGTCCCGCCTGGCGCGTGCCGTCAGCTTAGCACAGTGGCTGCACTTTACTGGGACATGTCCATCCCCGAGACACTTAACACACCGGGAGTGCCCATCCGATCCTGCATGGCATCCTGGCACTGGGTACACTTTTTAAAACCAGGTGATCCTGGCATAGTCCTTAATTTCGGTCAGAGGCAACTTAACTGAACACGGGGAAAAAAAGGCTTTTTTTTTTTCTTTTAAAAACTGAACGGGACTACAACTAGGGTGAACAACTACACTAACACTAATAATGATAAGAAAAAATAAGAACAATCTGAACTCAACTAATCTCCCTTTCTCCTCAGACAGGAGGGGGAGCGTAACCTAACTCCGTCTGTGGCTGTAGACGGTTGGAAGGAAACTGACAAGACTGGACCACGTTCAGCTGAGTGGCGCGAGGCAGGAGTCGCGCATGCACGGTCCAGTGGGGGCTACTGCTAGTGAAAATCCTCCGGTGTGCGGCGCCAGGACGAGCCCAGCACCTCGAGTGGAGCACCCTCGGGGACACTACTCGACGAAGAAGTTTATGCTCCAATAAATCTGTTAGTCTATAAGGTGCCACAGGACTCCTCATTGCTTTTGCAGATTCAGACTAACACAGCTACCTCTCTGATACCTAAATCCTAGTGAGGAAAATAGAAAGGAGCATAAACTCTGTCAAATTAAGTGTAAGCATATAATAAGAAAAGCCAAAAGGGAGTCTGAAGAACAGCTAGCCAAAAACTCAGAAAGTAATAGTAAAATGTTAAGTGCATCATAAGCAGGAAGCCTGCAAAATAACTACTGGGGCTGTTGGACGATTGATATGCTAAAGGAGCTCTCAAAGACAATAATCTCATTGAGGAGAAACTAAATGAATTCTTTGTTTAGGTTTTCACAACTAGGGATGTTAGGGAGATTGCCAAACCTAAGCCATTCTTTTAGTTGACAAATCTGAGGAATTGTCCAGATTGAGGTATCATTAAAGGAGGTTTTAGAAAAAATTGTTGGGGGAGTCAGCATGGTTTCTGTAAAGGGAAATCATGCCTTACTAATCTACTAGAATTCTCTGAGAGAATCAACAAACGTGTGGACAAGGGGGATCCAGCAGATACAGTATACTTACATTTTCAGAAAGCTTTTGACAATGTCTCTCACCAAAGCCTCTTATGTAAAGTTAGTTGTCATGGGATAAGAGGGAAGGTCCTTTCTTTTTTTATAACTGGTTAAAAAACAGGAAACAAAGGTAGGAATAAATGGTAAGGTTTCAGAGTGGAGAGAGGTAATTAATGGTGCCCCCTCCCCCAGGGTTTATCCTGGGACCAATCCTTTTCCACTTCTTCATAAATGATCTGGAGAACGGGGTAAACAGTGAGGTGGGAAAATTTCATATATCAAACTGCTCAAGATAATTAAGGACAAAGCACACTGTGAAGAGCTTCAAAAAGATCTTGCAAAACTAAGTGTTTGGGCAACAAAATGGCAAATGAATTTTAATATTAGTAAATGTAAAATAATGCACATTGGAAAAAATAATGCAAACTATACATACAATATGATGGGGACTAATTTAGCCACAACTACTCAAGAGAGAGATCTTAGAGTCATTGTGGATAGCGTTCTCAAAACATCCATTCAATGTGCAGTGGTAGTCAAAAAAGCAAACCATGTTGGGAATCGTTAAAAAAGTGACAGAGAATATCTTATTGCCCTTATATAAAACCATGGTACGCCCACATCTTGAATACTGCATACAGATGTGGTCACCTCATTTCAAAAAAGATATATTGGCATTGCAAAAGGTTGAAAGAAGGGCATAAAAAATGATTAGGGATTTGGAACAGGTCCCATTTGAAGAGAGATTAAAAGGACTGGGACTTTTCAGCTTAGAAAAGAGGAGTCTAAGGAGGTATATAATTGAGGGCGATAAAACAATGACTGTTTTGGAAAAAATGAATAAGGAAAAGCTATCTACATGTTCCTATAATATAAGAACTAGGGCTCACCAAACGAAATTAATAGTAGCAGGTTTAAAACAAACAAAAGGAAGTTTTTCTTCTTGCACTGCCCAGTCAACCTGTGGAACTCCTTGCCAGAGGATGTTTTGAAGACTAGGACTTTAACAGGGTTCAAAGAAGAGCTAGATAAATTCATGGAGGTTAGGTCCATTAATGGCTATTTGCCAGGAATGGCGTCCTAGCCTCTATTTGTCTGAAAATGGATGACAAGAGAGGGATCACATGAAGATTACCTGTTGTGATCCCTCCCTCTGGAGCATCTGGCATTGGCCACTGCCAGCAGACAGGATACTGGGCTAGAAGGACCTTTGGTCTGACTCGGTATGGCCGTTCTTATGTTTTTATGCACAGTAAATAGCCAGGCTAGACAGAGAGATGGTAAAATTTACCATTTGGTGCTTTTATTCAATTTTCTTTCAACCACTTTGAGTAATTTACCTCTCGTGGTGCAAATGCGGTATTTACCAGCAGAGAAGCACCTGTTTGATGTTCCTACCCAATCATGTCCTGCTGTTTGAGGGGAATCCTCTACCTCCATTTAATTCCTTAGCACCTGGAACATTTCAGGAAATAGCAAAATGAAATCTATCAAAACTTAAGTTGCATGCCAGCAACAAATTCTTTCTCAAAATAATACTGCCAGTTTAACTGATGCAGTATAACTTGTCTGGTTTCTGTATTGCAACCCAAGTGCTTTTCAGAACCATCATGGATATGTGATTGCACCTTCCCCCCTACACTCCCATTGGGTGCTTCATGACTCTCTAAACAGGTGATTCTTGAGTATGAAATGCAGCACTACTTCAGTAAGCATTTGGCTACATAAACATGAGAAGTCATGGTTGTCAGCTAAACCCACCAACAATTCCCCCATCATCTGTATCTTGCTACAGACTTACAAAGATGGCTGCAGCAGGGTAGATTTCTAACCTTTACACTACTGAGGTAAGAGAGTTCCAGCCCTCCTTAATCCAGCAGCTCCAGCCTCAAGATCTAAAACGAGAAACAGCAGGATGCCTTAATACCATGCTGTTTCCCATCTCTCCTCCCCACGCCTTCAGTGCCAAAATGCCCAATGTCAGAGTCAGCCACTACAAGGCAGTAACAGGATGCTAGTCATTTATCAGCACTCTAATAAGACGTGATACAGAATAAATTGCATCAGAAATCTGACATTAAATATAGCTTTTGGACCTACCAAACAGCGTATTTCACACACTTTATGATGAGCTGCCTAGCAATTATTTTGACAGGAGGTTATCAGTTAGCAACCTCTTAATAAAAAATTGACAATGACTTAAAGAGTGACTCTGGAATCTGCTGAAGTCAACATTGAGATTTGCATTTAGGCAGCCAAAAGCTCAAAAGGTTGGAGAATATAATTTCATAATAGCATAACTCTGTGTCATCAACCTATTAAGAATTTGTGTATTTTTGACTTGATGCATTCCAACTTTCCTATTAAACTTAAGGCAGTTATAAAACATAGTAGCCTCAAAGAGAGAAGAACAACCTCTTGCTTCCCCTTCAACAATGCAAGTTTAGTATTAGCAAAAAATTCAGATTGTTTCCACAGAAATAAGCTAGGAAGACAATCAGACCTAATGTGTATTAAGTCTGATATGATGTAGATATGTAGCAGAACAAAACATCATTTAAAGATGTAGCCATCACCTTTCCTGAGAGAATGTTTTCTATTGCTTTGTCAATGTGTATTTGATTGGTTATCACTCCACACCACAGAAGTTGCTGCATATCAGTGCCGTTACACAAAGATGCAAAGGGCTTTGGAAATGACAAACAAAAAAATTTAAAATATAAAATTGTGCAACACCTTGTTCCCTAGATCAAGTTATCACAGATCCATTACCATCCTTCCAATAAAAGGTTGGCCAAATCTCACATCCAGGCCTGTAAATACTGCCTGGTTTATCATCCCAGTAGTGGGAACTGGATCAGATTTTGCTATACAGAATACCAGAATGTCAGACTGCTTCAAGAAGCTGAACCCTGCATGTGAAAAAGTTTCAGAGTGGTAGCCGTGTTAAGTATTTTCTCTTACAGACTGAGCAACAAATAGTCCTGTAGCACCTTAGAGAGTAACAAAAAATGTAGATGGTATCATGAGCTTTCGTGGGCATAACCCACCATTCATCTGAAGAAGTGGGTTGTGCCCACGATAGCTCATGATACCATCTACATTTTTTGTTAGTCTCTAAGGTCCTGCAGGACTATCCCCTGCATGTGAAGTTAGATTTAAAAATAAGATAAAATAAAACCACAATTTCAGCCGCTATAGTGTCACGTTAGCAGTGTGAAGAAGAATTAGGGATTTGACTGTGTGTAGAACACTGCTCCTTTCAAAAAGTTAGATTTTACTATAGCCTAGCAATGAAAATGTTTGTCCCCAAAATCCATGACAGGTAGCTTGTAATTTTGACAGCTGCACTTTTTAAAAATCGTTCTTTAAACATAAACATAACAATGGCCATACTGGGTCAGACCAAAGATCCATCTAGCTCAGTATCCTCTCTGCTGACAGTGGCCAATGCCAGATGCCCCAGAGGGAGGGATCACAACAGGTAATCTTCACGTGATCCCTCCCCTGTCACCCATTTCCAGAAAAACAGAGGGTGGGGATATAATTTCTATCCATCCTGGCTAATATATTCATGGAAGTTGGATCCATCAATGGCTATCTAGTTCTTTTTTGAACCCTGTTAAAGTTCTAGCCTTCACCGCATCCTCTGGCAAGGAGTTCCACAGGTTGACTGTGCACTGAGTGAAGAAAAACTTTCTTTTATTTGTTTTAAACCTGTTGCCTATTAATTTCATTTGGTGACCACTAGTTCTTATATTGTGGGAATAAGTAAATAACTTTTCCTTATTCGCTTTTTCCATATCAGTCATGATTTTATGGACCTCTATCATATTCCCCCTTTGTCTCCTCTTTTCTCAGCTAAAAAGTCCAAGTCTTTTTAATCTTTCTTTATATGGGAGACATTCCAAACCCTTTTCTGAATGTTTTCCAATGCCAATATTTCTTTTTTGAGATGAGGCGACCACATCTGTACCCAGTATTCAAGATGTGGGCATACCATGGTTTTATATAGAGGCAATAAGATATTTTGTGTCTTATTCTCTATCCATTTTTTAATGACTCCTAAGACTATTTCATGTTTTGATGTGCCAGTTTTTGTATCAGCAAGGGGCAGGAGAATAAATTCTGGAGCTCTAGACGTTTCTAAGAGAACACAGAGCAAAAAACTAACTAGCTCTCATAAAAGGAGAATTAGATGGGAATTCAGTTACATACCAAGTATTTTTTAAAAATCCATAGTGCTTGAAGTCCATAGATGCACTAATTTCTGCTAAAGAGCATCCACACAGCAACCTCAGTGTAGGCATTTAGGTGCTACAATGCCCTGCCCCATCTGTTGCATGCTGAAGAGGCCTAAACCCACAAAATGGAGACCATGGTAGCCTCTCTTATAGCCTCATCTAACCAATGGACTAATGGATATTCTGCCATCTCAATCTCTCTATTGTGTATCAGTAATTAAATATTCATTGTGCCAGCAAGAGAAAAAAATGGCTGTTTGGGGTAGGGATGTTAAACATAGGTTAATTAACTAATCGACTAGTCAATGGATTTTCTCTTGACTAGTTGATTAGTCAATAAGCAGGGGAACCGTAGCAGGGTTAGCTCAAGGCCAACCCCACTGCAGCTCTGCCTTTTAAATACATTAAGAGCCTGCCAGCTCTTAATACATTTAAAAGTCTAAAGCACAGCAGGGGGGACTCAGCGCGACCCGGGAATCAGCTGGCCTGGCTCGCACTGGGTCCCCCTGCTGAACTTCTGATTTTTAAATGTATTAAGAGCTGGCAGAGTATTTAAAAAGCAGAGTCGCAATGTCTGGGACTGGACATGATCAGGGAATCAGCTGATTCCCAGCTCACACCTGGTCCCCGCTACTTCCTTGGCCCCCGCAGACGGTGCTAGGGGGAACTGGCTTTTAAGCGAGCTCCCTCCAGCACCAGCTCCTGTGCCCCCTCCTTGCTGCCTCTCAGAGGCAGCAAGGGAGGGGGAAGCAATTAGTTGAAGGACTAGTTGACTATCCAATAAGCTTTTGCTTATCGGATAGTCAACTAGTCACTTACATCCCTAGTTTGGAGTCACTGGAGGTGGGGAACTCAATTCAAATCCTATCTTCATATCACACTGAAGGGAGAATTACACCTGGGCCTCGCATATGCTGAGTGAGTGCCCTAACCTCTGAGACAAATGTTGAGGGAGGTTGCTGCATCTCTTCTCCCCCCAGCATTGCTTAGATGCCCAACTCCAAAGACTTCATCACTCAGAATCCTACCCGCTGACCCTGACTTAGGTGCCCAGAGACAGAGCATAGTTCCCACCCACCTCCTTTGTATTTCCTACTGGCTAGCTTAGGTGCCTCTCTGCTCAGGGTGCTGGGTTTTGTTGATCCCATTCATGGACACCTACCTCTGCCTATCCATCAATAGGGAGTGTTGGCACTAAACTCTGGGCTGAGGATTCTACTGGGATGGTAGGCGCCTAAAAGTTAGACAATACAATAACGGGGCCTCTCTATACAGGAGTTACTACAGAAAGGGTTGAAATACAGAGTTGGCTGGTGTATAAAATATGTATGTGGTAACGATCCCTGTTTTTATCTGCATCACTGCATAAACACGACAGAGTGCTGCAATATCTATGTCCTTTTGTGGATCTAGTCCTTGGTCCTGTGCACGTGTGTTAATCTGACAGGGAAATGTAATTTTCATAGGCCTAAGCAATGTTTGCATTTTATTCCTTGTTAAAGTCTGAATTATTTTGCTGACAGTCCAAGGTGATTTATGGACTCTTTTATATCACTAAATCACATTACTGAGGTAAGAGGGCTAGGAAGCCTTATCAATAAATAACCTTGTATTCAGAAAACTGAAGCATTATACTACTGAATACGGATACAGGATGAACAGGAAAGCGATAGCAAGTGTTTTATTAATATTATGACCTCATTTGCTCATTTTCGTAGTAAAGTTTCTAGGACTCAGAAAGAAAATCCAAGTTGCTTCTTTAAATCACCCCCAAAACAAGACACGCAAAAACAATTTTCTTTCCAGTGTAGCTATTCTGTAACTACCTTCTGTAGGGTTATTTCCATCTTCCTCTGAAGTATCTAGTACTGATCACTGGCAGAGTCAGGATATTGGGGGAGATGAACCACTGCAGTTCCTATGATCCTATGTTTGTGTAAACATGTTTCCATCTCCTCCTCCAGAGTACAGGTTGCAGATCACCATTCTCATGCTACAGGACTATTGTAAATCTGATACAGGGGATCTAACTTGTCTCTAGCCATGTTTTGAGGACTATCCTCAAAACACATTTTGCGAACATGCAGTATATTCTGCAATAAATCTAGTATGGACAGGAATATGTTCAGCCACATTCTGAACGCTATTCTTAACTTGAAAAATCACCATACAACCAGACTACATCAACTAGCACTTCACCATTTTTATTCATCCATTATTCAACACCATTTTGAAACTGATAGGACCTAGAGAAATACATCCTTATACACAAATTTATCCTTCAACGGGTATTGCTTGCCATTCTTTTTATTTTCTGTTCATTCACTATAAAGTTATGTCTTTGAGAGTTTGTGGTTCCTTCTAGGGACAATGCAAATAGATACATTAAATCACCAACAAAGAGAGACCAAAAATTCTCAGGTTCCATAAGGACATTTACATCTCAAGCTATTGATTGTTCACATGAAAGATATTATAACCTCTATTTCCTATGAGGTTTGTCTGTACTAATGTAGCCTGTCCTGCATGCATGTAAGGACACTTGTTAACGTGACTTAGTTTTTAGAAAAACATAACCCATTTCAAACAAAAAAAGTTAAGAAGTCCACGTATCCATAAGCAAAGGTTTACTACCAAGCCAAAACTTCCTTTGACAAAGTTCAGCACTGAGCAACTTTTACAATAGAGCTAAATAGTGAATATAATGGAAATGCTAAAAGACTCTTAATACCTGCAGTAGCCAGGATGGCTATAATTAAACTAATGCACTAGGAAGTTTTGTATAAGGGACAAGATTGGTGGGGACTTTCTAATCAATTCCCCCTTGTCTAAAAATAAATTGTTAGTTCATTCCATGTAACAGGTACCCGCAATGAGAGGAAAACAGGTTTTTGCATATTATTGAAGATATGCAAAAAATTAGAACATGTGAAAAAGCAGTATATCTATGCACTTATCTCAATGAAATACAAAACAACTATACCTCATGTTTGTATGCTATTCTTGCATGTAAGCCATGATTTATTGCTTATTCTTTGTATACTCTGTTGTAAACAGTAATTACAGCAAACTTGAAAGCGTTACATAGTCTGATGCCCCTAACAATAAATATGAACTTCTTGAGGTTACATTTTAAATTAAGAAGATACCTGAAGCAGTCAGGTGCTTACAAATGTCCTTTTACGGTGACTCTTGTGAAGGATCTTTTTACAACAATGGAAAAAGTGAACATAACTAAATTTAAATTGCACACTTCAAGGTATTTCATTAATTAGCTATAGGGCTCAGTCATGAAGTTAATTGATTAATCCTACTTCTGTGAATGGAGTGGAAACACTAAAAGATAAGGCCTGGAGAATGAATCAGCTAAGCCTTTTAGTCACAAAGACCTTATCCCTTTGAGGAGAAGTGCCAGATTAATCTTCATAAATGGTCTAATTACTTGTGCCTGGAGCTCAGCCAAGTCATTCCAAATAAAAATTAAATTATACAACTGATTGCATGTTCAGTCTCCTCTCCAGAGTTTTAGAACAACCATACAGACTCACAATATAATCTGACATCTACTGTTTATTTACAACAGTGAAGAACAGGGCTGGGCAAAATACGGCCCGGGGCCAGATCCAGCCTGCCAAGCCACTGGATCCGGCTTGCAGATCACCTTGCTGGGACCCTCAGAAACACAGCTGCTGAGGTTTAAAGTGCAGTCCAAGTAGCTCTTTGCTCCTGAGGGAGCAGGAAGCTTCATGTGATCACCCCGCCCCCAGCCAAATCCTCAGCTCCTATAGGTGAGAAACAACCTGCCAATAGGAACTGACCCCAGCCAATCTCTCAGCTCTTATTGGCTGGAAACAACCAGCCAACAGGAGCTGAGCGATTGGCTTGGGGGTGGGGGCAGTGCAAGCTTCTTCCCCCTCTGGGATCTGTGAACCACGTGGAAGGAACAGCCTGCACTTTAAAGTGATCTGGGGCCACAGCAGGCAGGGAGCCCAGCCTGCCTGGGGGGTGCTACAGGGCTGCTGGCCGGGAGATACTTAGGTAAGTGCCTCCCAGCCAGAGCCTGACTGTGGCACCCCAACCCCTCCTGCACCCCAACTCCCTTTCCCAGGTTACCATACAAACCCTCTGCCACCCCGCCCAAGGCCACAATTCCCTCCCAGACCCTGCACCTCCTCCTACACTCATTCCCCAGGCCAGAATCCTCTCTTGCACCTGAACACTCTCCCAGACCCTGCACCCCATTCCCCTGCCCCAAGTCACCACCCAAACCCTCTGCAGTCTGCACCACCTTTTCCCTTTCTCCAAGGACACAATTCCCTTCCAGACTTTCCCTCTCCCAGTGCTCCTTCCCCACGCCAGAATCCTCTCCCTCCCTGACCTTGCACCCCAATCCCGACCCAGGTCACAATTCCCTCCATCCAAACTCACTCTCAGACCTCACACTGTCTCCTATACCCCAGTCGCATATCCCACGCATCCATCTTCACCCAACCTTCATCCTAGACCCTGCACCTCCTTTACAGGAAAATGCAGCCCTTGACCATTTTCCAAAATCTTGGAGTGGCCTCTCACCAAAAATTATTGCTCATCCTTAGTATAGTAAACATTCTCCTATTACTGAACAGGAGAAACTAGTCAAGAAACTATAGCTTCAAGGCCACTGTTTTTATTACAGTAACATCCAAAGACCCACTAATCAGAACTCCGTTGTACTAAGCAGTGTGAAACACAGACTCACCTGGGTACCCACATGATTTTGGAGTCTAAAGATGTGTCTAATCTGCATTGTAAAAAACCAGTGATGCCAGATCTCAGGTCAAGTAGCTCAGGCTGGTGGAGCAAAGAGAGCAGTGTAGCATTCCTCCTGAGGACGGATCCTGGGCTCAATCATGGTGAGAGAGGAAGGGCTTGGAGCCTGGGCTATTTCAAACCCTGCAAAAATGAGTCAATTGACCTCGGCTCAGAATAGGAGCTGTTTTTTGTCTGCAGTGTAGACATACCCTATGTGACTCTAACCATGGAAAATACTACCCTTTGTTCTTTGTACAATCTGAAGACAAGAAACAATCTCTGGTCTCCCTTCTGTTGACAGATGTAAATTATTTTTGAGCTATTTGATGGTCCTGAATAATTTTAAATAATTCCCTAGCCTAACATACTGGACTTGATTTCCCTCTCTCTCCAACCTGATCTCATCCCCACTTGAAAAGTGACCTTGAAGTCACTGTATATATATTTATATTTTGCTATAAGCAAGCCCAAAGAAGCTCTGAGGAGTGGAGTCAAAAGTGAGGAGGAGTGACACAGGACACACGAATCCAGAGCCTATGTCTGGTAAGCCGGCCAGCCCAGCCAAAAGGAATTCTCTAGGAACCTAAGGTATATTTTTATTCTCCGCAACTGAACCTAGGTGACTACACAAACTTGGCAATTTGTCACGGCAGAGGATACAACCTGCACTTGTTTCATTGATTACTCTCCACCCTAAATAAATATGGTTTTTGATTAGCCCAACTGAGTGTTACACAGTTTAGGAATTTCATGCACATCACTGGGAATCTTTGAGCTCCAAAAAAAGATAGTGAAGGAAGTTTCCTCCTCTTTGGGAAATCTCTATCAAGGGGACCTTAGTGTCCTGGCCCATGTATCTCATGCAAGGCCTACTTTTCCATTATCACCATAGTTGTGAACAGCATTTATAGGAGGCCAAAGATGATGCTTCTGTCTCAGACTGATATTCAGTACCCTCTAGCCCCTGAACGGGTTTCTTGAATAAGGAGAAGACGACTCAAACCTCCAGATGAGTGACTAAATGAGAAGGGCTCTTCTAGGAAATGTTTGGAAAGTAAGCTGACTGCCTACTGCACTGGTAGATCAGTTTATATCAGGGATTCTCGTATCACACTGACTGAAAAGAGGAGGTTCTGGTATTCCTTTCAGGAAACTCAAGATTGAAATGAAAAACACTCAGTCCTCCAAAAAGGAGAAAAACATGCAAAGTAAAATGTATATGAAGGTACCACAACTTTTGGATTAAACTAACTGAACCATACTTAAATCTTGTTTATCCCAAAGAATTTAATCTGTGGTAGACCTACTGTAGCAAGAATCCAGTACCTTCCAAAACTGCCATTACCAATTCCCTAGAGTAGATATGATCTTAACATACATCTTACTAAACATATAAGTTTCCCAGACCAGTGTGGAATGGAACAGTTCTATCATCAAGGAGCAGGCTTGAGAATAAATTCATGAGATTAACCCATCAGTGCAGATAGATATCTGCAGAGAATTCTGAAAACACATTGGCTACGTCTACATTGCGCATTCTTGCGCAAGATTATATGCAAATGAGGCACCATTTTTGTGCAAGGGGCTTTTGCGCAAGAAGGAGCAGTTTATACTGCTCCTTCTTGCGCAAAACCCTCCTCCTGAGCAAGAGCCGTTCTGCCTGATAATAAGTAGCAGAACAGCTCTTGCGCAAGAGGGGGTTTTTGCACAAGAAGGAGCAGTATAGACTGCTCCTTCTTGCAGAAAAGCCCCGGGCGCAAAATGGCGGCTCATTAGGTATTCAAATGAGGTGTGGTGAAATTCATCACTGCACTTCATTTGCGTATCTTCTTGTGCAAGAATGCACAATGTAGACGTAGCCATTGAAAGAAATTAGCTAAAGCATAAAAGTATTTACTGGCATAACAGGGTAACAGCGAGCTGCACAGCAAAGTTATTTTGTGAAAACTAGACTCATAGACTCATAGACTTTAAGGTCAGAAGGGACCATTATGATCATCTAGTCTGACCCCCCGCACAATGCAGGCCGCATAATCTCACCCACCCACTCCTAGAATAATCCTCACCCCTATATCTCAGATATTGAAGCCCTCAAATAGTTTGAAGACCCCAAGATGCTGAGAATCCTCCAGCTGTGATCTGTACCCCATGCTACAGAGGAAGGCGAAAAACCTCCAGGGCCTCTGCCAATCTACCCTGGAGGAAAATTCCTTCCCGACCCCAAATATGGCGATCAGCTAAACCCTGAGCATGTGGGCAAGACTCCCCAGCCAGACACCCAGAAAGTTCTTTATAGTAACCCCTATCATCCCTCCATTGACCTATTTACCACTGATAATGACTAGTCAATTAGTTACCAAGACCATGTTATCTTGTCAAACCATCCCCTTCATAAACCCATCTAGTTTAATTTTGAAGCCAGGTAGATCTTTTGCCCCCACTACTTCCCTTGGAAGGCCATTCCAGAACCTCACTCCTCTAAGGGTTAGAAACCTTCGTCTAATCTCAAGTCTAAACTTCCTACTAGCCAGCTTATATCCATTTGTTCTTGTGTCCACATTAGTATTAAACTTAAATAATTCGTCTCCCTCCCTAGTATTTATCCCTCTAATATATTTAAAGAGTGCAATCATATCCCCCCTCAGCCTTCTTTTGGTTAAGGTAAACAAGCCAAGCTCCCTGAGTCTCCTTTCATAAGACAGGTTCTCCATTCCTCGAATCATCCTAGTGGCCCTTCTTTGTACCTGTTCTAATTTGAATTCATCCTTCTTAAACATGGGAGACCAGAACTGCACACAGTATTCCAAATGAGGTCTCACCAATGCCTTGTATAATGGCACTAACACCTCCTTATCCCTACTGGAAATACCTCGCCTAATACATCCCAAGACCATATTAGCCTTTTTCACAGCCATGTCACAGTGGCGGCTACTTGATGAAGAAATTCATCAGCTATCACATCTAGGAAAATCTGAGCCCTATTATTATTATTACTAGCACTTGTTCTCCAATCTATATCTGGAAAGTTGAAATCTCCCATGATTACGCAGTTTCCCCGAGTATTTACTTCATTAAAAACATTAAAGAGGTCTCTATCCATATCCAAAGTGGATCCTGGTGGTCTATAACACACCCCAAGCACTACAAACTACAAATACTTCTGAAATACAAACCTGTATTTATATGAAATCAAACCTTCCTGACTCATCCCCTCCTTAGAGTTCGGTCATCTTAAAAAGGAAGATCTCTAGATAAGTAGATTTTTAGATAGTCATATGATTCTTTTGTAGGTAACTCCAATCTTTGCAAAGCATATTAAGCCTACCAGACCACATTGGTTTTTAAGGTGATGTACCACAAATAGGGTATTAAAAGCTATATAGAATAAAAATTACATTAGCCAATAGGGAATATTTAAAGTTTTGCTTGTAAGAGCTGCAGATCTTATTTTCACTCTTCTGTTCACATCTTATATCACACTCAGGAGGCAGGTAGGGACTTACAAGCTATTACCAAACTTACTGGGTGTATGTCTTTTACCAAAACAACAAACAGATGTAATTACTCCCAGGTTCATCCCATTCTAATACACATTCCATTGGGTGGCACAATTAATAGGATTTCAAGATGCATCTGAGGAAATAAAGACCAAAGAACAATGGATATATGCAGTGTAATTTTATTCACCTGGGAACAAAGGGTCAAAAGTCACAGCACAAGAGTTTGTTTTGCTTTGTAAACTCATTAAAAGGACATTCTATGCACTGAAAAATATTTAACATTTAAATGTGAAGAAAACTGTAAAAGCTCACGCACATTACACCATTTAATATTAATTTTTCAGTTTGTTTTCTTTATAATCACTCGTAAAATATTGCTTTCTGTATCACCTTGCATATGCAGTCAAATACAAAAGGGTGAAGCAATTAAAGTTGAACAGCCTGAAAGACTGAGAATTGCCTTTACTCTGTAATAGGAATGTGTTGCTGAAAGGTACTAGCCCTGTAACACATTAGCAAGAATTACATAAAAGACACCAGGACTTTAGGGCTAAGAGACCTCCAACGGATATTACACATTCATCTACTAAGAAGCCAAGTGAAATTCAATCTTCAATTTATTTTCACACCCTTGAAAATATTTAAGTACCTTTAAATAGAGATAATGAGAATGATAACCTTAGATAAAAGACTTACTTGTTCAAAGGACACAAGTTTCTCATATGTTCTAATAAACCTAACTGTGACCTAAAAATAAAATAAATTCTGGAATAGAACCAGTTCAATCCCCCAAAGTGTTTAACAAGTATCAAAAATTATAGCAGCTACAAAATAACCTACTGTATCTTCCAAATGCACCCAAGGCCATTTTATGTTAAATACTGAAGTGTAGGCTTAAAACATTTGTCCTATTTGTAACAACAGATTAATTACATATAGGCCATCCCTTTTTATCCAGGCTAATATAAAGTTCAGATTACTCCCACCTGCCCCAAAACTGACTCGTACAATTTAGTTGCCTCAATTTTTTAAAATTTAGAGATTTCTTACTAATTTCACTGAGCCTCTTGAACTATACCCAGAACTTCAAGAAAATAAAGTATTTTGTGGAAAAAAACAGGTGCCATCAACATAATAAAGACTGCTTAAAAGTGTCCCCTTCCTCCATCCACCTTCCTTAATTGAACAAAGTTGTTCAGTTAGGAGCGATCCTTATTCTACAATGGTTTCCTTACTCGTTATATTCAGTTTCCAAAGATGTTAAGTAGTCCCAATGTCAGCATGAGCACAGCGCCTGTAATACCTAGAGTTAATGCATTTCCAAGATCTGAATTTGCCCTACCAACAGGGCGTACGAGCTTCACCAAATAAGGCACTTACCTACTGAGAAAGGGGCAAGAATGAGAACTCATGTAACATACAAGCTTAAGGAGCAGTCCCATTAGAGAACAGTTTTAAGATCTTGCAATCAGTTCATTGACAGTTAATTTATTGTGTGCTGGTCTAATAAACTGCTCTTCCACTTCACAGAATGTCAGGTCCTCCCACTGGCAGTCACTCCATTAGTCCTTGATCTCTGATGATCATATTTCACAGAAACAATAAGGAAAAGCAGGAGGGTTGCTCCTTGGATAGCAGCCAGCAGGAAAAAATAGTAGTTTAAAAAGCAGCCATTAATGTTACCTAGAGAGAATTGGAGAGGAAAAATATGTTCACATGGGAAGCATACAAATAAATATGTCAATCCTGATCAGTCCTATGAGTACTAAGATTTCTCTCTATAAAAGTATCAGCAAAACCAAACCCAAAATCATACTTCTATCATGTAACAAGTATTTCTGTTTTAGGCATAATCTGGAATAAAAAAGTGCATTTCTAAGAAAATATACATCTTGCAAGCTATGCTTTGTATTTTGTTCTTCTACCTCTTAAGTTAGTAAAGTCCTTGCGAAGTTCAGACTCTGTTAGCCCACAAGTAATAGGATTTCTCCTCAATTACTGCACGAAACTCTTCAACCTTACAGGTATTACATGTGTAGAGTAGGAAGCACAAGCCACTAAAGCCTAAACAGTTTTTAAAAAGAATTAGTAGCCTGAGAAAAAGTAGAGTTATAGACAGGAAGGCTGTGAAGATGCCTCATTTTTTACAGTTGATTTTCAACTTATGCAGAATGTGAATTCATTACATAAACACCTAAAAGAGAGAGAGAAATAGAAGTACTTACCAGAAGTATTTAGAAATGATGTTCCTATGCAATGCCTTGAAATACAAAAGCATCTGAACTTAATGTGCTTTTAATTTACACATTATAGTTTCTTAAACTTAAAGCACAACCCCAAAAATATTTTCTCATTTCAATGGGAGAGAGTCCTCCCATTGAAAATAGACAATCTTACTCTTTTGCAAAGTATGGGGAAATAGAACAAGAACTGCATGAACAGGTGTATGGCTTACTACTTAAATAGAAAGTTAGTCAATAAAAATGGATTATGTTAATAATAGAAAAAGTTTAGCTATGAAAACAACTTAAGTCACTGAAGATTTCATCTCACAGACATATACAAAACTATATTGCCAAAACTCATCCAATGCATATGCAAAGCAATGAATGAGCAACATTTTCAACTCCCCAACACCAACTCCACCTCTAATGCTTCACTCAAAGCATCATCCTTTGGGGTTTGTTGGGTTTTTTTGTACATTACTTACAAATGATGATTTTTCACTTTTATTGCCTGATGTAAGCTAGCATCGCCTCTTGGTAAAGACCTGCAAATCTGTGGACAGGAGCATCTGCAGATGTGGATGCGGATATCCATGGCTCATTTTTGCAGATATGGATCAAAGTTCCCTGTAAACTGTATGCTTATGTGGCCTCTCAGAAGTGACTCTCATGCTGCCCAGCTGATTAGCAGAGCACGCACAGCTATATTTTGTTTCTACGGTTGGTATACATTCACACATGCTTTGGTGCACATAAAACAATTAATCCTGCACCTGGATGGAAAATATCTGCATGTGGATGGAAAAAATTAGAGGGAACACTGATATGGATACAAATTTCGATGTGGAGATGAAGATGCCCTTATATCCACAGATATGGATACCAATTTGGAGTACCTATGCTTATGGAAAAGGCTTTCCTGTCAATGTAGTTAGTGTCATCATTAAGCATTATAACAATGCAGCTGCTGCACGTAAGTGAAGAGAAATCCTTGCCCTATAAGTTGTTCAGAAGCCATTCAAACCCATGCAATATTTGTGATCAGAGCAGTTTCGGATGATGTCACTAATAGGATATCTTACTGTAACCCAACTGAATACGTAACTGAGAATCAAGACTCCAATACAAGTTCAAATCTTGCTTTGTCTGAATATTCTCTAATATTTCCTAAAAATGAACTCTATGAACAATCCTAGCAGAAATTCCATTTGCTAACATATTTACAGAAAGAAAACAATCAAAACCAAATTTGTACAAAAAATTATGAAGTCATTGTCCATGTCTAGTCATTAACAGCCTTACAGAAGATGAGATTTTTCTTCTAAGTAAACTGAATCATTCTCTTTTAGCTGTCTAGTGTTCCAGTTAAATACATCCACAGTTCTTAGCCAATACTACCTAAACGTCTATTTTCCACAAAATAATTTATGTAATGAAAATGCTAAGTGATCTAATTTTAGTGAACCCTTAGAATACAGTGAAACCATAAAGCTTGAGGTTAAAAACGTATGTTTTACGAAATCACTAAAAAGGATGAAGCATAAACAGAATTCTGAATTTCATGTACTAGAATTTCTTTAGAAAACCTCTTAGCCTTGCTCAATATTACATGGTGCCTATATGTCTAAAGACCTCAATCTCCCCTCCCTGGTAGGTCAAATGGGGGGTGAAGCGGGGGAGGAGGAGAAGAAAGGAGCCAGAAAAAAAAAATCAATGCTATCATGAAAAATGTAACATTATCATACAAAGCCATTACAGCAATTCTCCTTCAACCCTCTCAAAGTTAGGAATCTATACAACTAGGTGGAAAGTCTTTCTGGTTTAACTCACATATGACATATCCTGAAAGTTGTTTTAAACTAGTGATTTGTGGCATATTACATACGTCTAAATTAAGAAAGCTTATTGGTAAGCCTTCTATTAAGAAATAAGCTCAGACTACGGCTGAATTTTCAGAAACAACATACTATGAATCACTTCCAACATATCACAATAACTACAGCCAACTGGACTATAATAACCATTATAAGCAGAAGCGGGGGGAGGGGAAGCATGAAATAGAGAAGCATACGCCAATCCTTACAAGCTTTGACTGCGGCATACACATATGAGTTGAGATTAAATTATGAAAATTTAAGATCCAATTAAAATGAGTTCATAATAAAAAGGCAATAAAAGCAAAAAGCAGTTTTCTCTTGATATTTAAAATATAACATACTTCTGAAACTCCATTTGAAGAGCAGATGTGTTTAAAAAAGTATTAATTTTCCTTTGTGGGATGGGTTAGGACGTTAACTACATGAAATCTTTATTTTTATCATATAAATAATTTAATCATTTCAATATAGGAATCAATACTTAGAGTACACTGTCTGGTGACACTTATCACCATCAATGGGAAATAGGAGAGAGCACATGAGAGAACATTTAATGCTCTTAGTTTATGTTTCATTTCTCTAAATATTTATAGGTGTAGAATATCTCATGAAAAATTCCCAAACCCTTCATTCACAATAAAGCTTCTGTCTCACAACTGATGGGGAGGACCCTTGAAAACCTTAGTAGGTCTTACTAATTTAAAATTTGATTCATCATTTGCTAAAAACTTTTAAAGTATAAATAGTGAATTTAGTACTTTGAAAAGTACCCAGTAGCTATAAGAAATGAAGCCCTCTTTATTCAGTGGAGAGAAACAGTCCATGTAGAAGTAAGTCAAGACAGCACAAACCAAAGCCATCCTACTGGTAGCCTCAACTCTGACTTCAAGTACAAACTCTGGGAATGCAAGAGGTTAGAGTTTTACAGTTGCTGCTCAGGGCCAAAAGCAACAGGGATTTTTGGCAATTCCCTGATAACAGCTGTCCCCTGGGAAGCAGACTGAGCGTACCTGGCTTATTCTGCACAGCTGATCAAAGTAGCCCCTGAGGCAGCACTTTTCAATCTTAATCAATTCAGGAAGCATTTGAGTCAATCTATTTTTACACGAGGGGGCTACCTTTTCTGAGGATGTTTTATCATAGCTTAAGGCAGTGGTCACCAACCAGTAGATCGGGATATACTGGTAGATCTTGGAGCCTCTGATAGGTGATCCTGACTGGATTGTCCAAGAGGCTATCAAGTGCGGGCACTTCAGCTGCCCCTCCCCCCACTGCTGTGCACTTCCTGCCCTTTGCCTTGGAGCTGCCCCCACCCCCCACCCCCAGGAGCCTCCAGCTTGCTATACAGGGCAGGGGAGGGGAGGGAGAAGAGGGGTGCTGATGTCAAGGTGCCCCCTCTCCCACACTGTACCTATCTCCACAGAGCAGAGTGGGGGGAGGGCAGGGGGCCCACAACAGAACTTGGGATGGAGCTTGCTGGCTGCTTTTGGGAGTGGTACAGGGCCAGGGCAGGGGTGAGCCTGCCTTAGCCCCACTGCACCACCACCTATGAGCCATCTGAGGTAAACAGTGCCCAGCAGCTGGTGCCCACATCCGGAAAACCGACCGCAGGCATGAACCCTCTCCTGCACCCCAAGCCCCTGCCCTAGCCTCGAGCACCCCGGCATCCGAACACCCTCCCAGAGCCTGTACCCAGAACCCCCCATCACCCCAAATGCCTGCCTCAAGCTCAGCTCAGAGCCCCTCTCCCATTCCAGATCCCTTAATCCAAGACCAGAACCTGCACCCCAACCCTCCACCCCAGCCTGGTGAATGGGAGGGAGGATGGGGGAGGGACAGTGGATGGAGTGAGCAGGGGTGGGGCCTCAGAGAAGGGGCACAAAGGAGGTGGGACAAGGGTATTTGGGTTTGAGTAGATCTTGGATAGCGTTTAAATTCAAAGTGATCTCATGCTTTAAAAGGTTGGAGACCACTGGCTTAAGGGAAACAAGACAGGATGGATCATACTGGAAAGGGGGGAAAATACCAAAAAGTCTCAAAAAAGCATTCCTAATTAAAATTAAAGATGTTAAATTATGGTTATCTGACTAATCATGTAGTGATACAATTTGTATCAGCTACATGATTACTCGATAAGGGCCGTTCTGCAGAGCCACCGTGAGGGTAGCTCCAGGAGCCGGCTCGAGTAGTTGATACTCCACTCGACTACCCGATAAGCTTACGCTAACATCCCTAATTAAAATGTCCAGGGTGACAAACATTTTAATACTTATAACTTCCTCCAGGTTTGTGCACATTTCTCGTATTATATTCATGCAGTCAGAATGTACAGATTTCATCCCCAATGTTGCCATGGCAGAGCAAATCTTGTTTTTAAAGTCTTTTTTTTAATTTTCAGCATGAACAAACATCCTAACCCCACAGGCACCAAGTCTCTCACTGAGAATTTGTAAGTCTGGTCCTGCACAGTTCAACCATTGGTCTAATAGTCTTCCATGTTGCCCAGGGTTTAGCACGAAAGACAAGATGGGTGAGGTAATAAGTTCAAAGATCTCACAGAAACCAATTTCCCATTCACTGAAAATCCCAAACTGGAGTTATAGAAGAATTTTTTTTAGAAAAAATAAAAGATTACTCCCACGAAAGCCACGACAAAAACCCTATGTTCTTAGAAACTCAACAGCTACTGGTGTGTCAAAATAAAATATTTGTTACTACTGTGCGGTTGAAATGCTGGACCTCAAATCTTTGGAATAAATGTTGCATTGGTTAGGCCATCTGTTTTTAAAGAAGGAACTTTAAAATAAAGATGTCAACTTATGGCATGAATACAGTTCCCAGAGTGTTAAAAAAGCCTAAGTCAGATTTGATATAGCAGAAAACACAAATAGTTCGGCATCAAATTTAACTTTGGACATTTTTAGGGGGCGCAAACTATGCCTGAATATCAACGTTCAATTTAATAAATTAGGGTTTCACACACTCTTCTTGCTGGAATTAGTCAAGCCAATGAAATCTGTAAATGATTTTACGAAATTCCCAAGGTGCCACCTACTGGTGCCAATGATTTTGTTTAATTTCAACTAACAATGAAATGCATGGCTTGGGTTAAAACTATTATATAAATAAAGTGATTGCAAGGTAGAAATGCAAAGTACATTGAAACATAAGGTGCAAACAGCACTCTGAAATAAAAAACCTGTTTTATTATTTTCACTGAAAATGTGTAATTTTAAACTGTTCAGAGAGAATAAAAAAGATTCAACTTTCTTTAACTGTTCCTACTAATCTAGACACTTCATATAAAATATTCTTAAATGTACAACTATCTTCTGGTGATAAAAAATAGTAACACAGCTGAGCAATTAACTGAATCAGCTCTTTTATAAAGTCCATTTTACAACATATGCATTTCTGATTCATTCATCATTTAAGACTGTATCTCAGCTCCAATTATAGCAAGATGAAATTGTGTCTTTGCCATATTAAGAGGGTTTACAAAATTCAAAGTGCTAGAATTCTAAGATAAGAAAGTTCCCACCCTTGAAATAAAATGACTTGATTAAGCATTTTACTGCATCGTCCTCTAATACACTTAGGATAACTTACCAAAATCTGTATGATTACTCATCCAGCCAATTGCATTAATAGACACTAACGCTAGAAGTCCTGAGCCAACAAATGACCCAATCCCAGAAAAGAAAAAGAACAGTCCCATAATGGCACTCTGCATGGATTTTGGAGCAGCTGAATATGCAAATTCTAAGCCTGTGTTAAAAGAAAAAAAAAAAAGAATTAACCTGTAAGAAATTAATGTACTTGGTTAGCAGCTCAATGTGCCTGCTAATGACCAATATCCACAAACACAGAAAACAATACACTTGTACAAGGTTAAAAACAAGAACTAGGATTTTCAAGAGACTAAGGGATTTGTGTAACCGACTCCCATTGATTTCCAAGTATTTAACTCCTAAGCTGCTCTGAAAGTCTGAGTCAAGGTTATTAATATTTTATATTAACTCATTAAGTCCTGAACATCTGGTTATTCAGATTTTTATTTTATGTGCTGCACCATTCCTCTCGTTCTCTTTTTAGCAAGTGTAAAGCCTTTTAGCCAACAAGTTTTCTCAGAAATCTTATGTATTTCTGGAATGTACTCACTTTATTTTACAAGTCAACTGATAGCAATCATCATTGTGTACCAGAGTCAACATACTATCTAGAGAATTTACATTATACTTGGCTTCAACCTTATCCAAAGTGAGTTAAACCGTTAAGATGCTCTCCAGACAAAATGTTTTAGGACAATGGTTAAAAGACCATGATTGAGTCTTGATGGAATGTGACTGCAATATGACGTAAACTTGAAAATGTTTTAAAGTTGTTTTCGTAACAAAGCCAGCTCTCTTGACTCTCGCTGTAGTTTTCTCAGACAGACCATTTTTCCTCATACATCTGATATTAAGTTGGGAACTGATTGGCAAAGAACACTTGCTTGGAAATTATCTTCTCCCCTCTGCCTGCTCAAAAAGTGGCTTCAGTTGGTAAAGATCCAGGTTCACTAAGGAAATTGTTACTGTGACAGGGAATTTAAGGGAATCTGATTATTATCTTTCTATCATTTCATTCTTGTTCTGTGATGCTGCCATTTGAGTTTTACTGGATGATATGTATAAACACACTGCCCTTTCTGACTAGAATAGTGGATGAAAGAATTGACTGTGGCAAATGCCCCAAGGACATTAGTTTCATTCAACTTGGAGCACTTAGGGTAAGTCTAAATAATTTTTTAAAACATTGAGAGGAGAGGAAACTTACTTTAGGAAGATGGGATCTAGAATCTATATATCAGTCAGGTCAAGCAGCCCCAGTGCCCCAACATGATACACTGTTATAGGGCCTGATCCCACAAAAATTAAGCAAATACTTAATTTTACACATTTATAATCCTATTGAAGTCAATGGGACTACTTATAGGGCGCAACAGAAAGCACACAAAATGCTTTGCAGAATTGCAGTCAAAGTATGGTCTACCAAAGGGGTCAATTATCTTCGGCATGTGGCCCATCAGATTAATCTGCTGGTGAGCAGCAAGACATTTTGTTTACTTGTACTGTCCATGGGCATGCCCTCCCACCCCCCCAGCAGCTCCTAGTGGCCAGACCAGCAAACGTGACTAGGGTTACCATATGGCTTAACCAAAAATACCGAACACCTCTCCCTCCCCCCCCCAAAAAAAACACTGGGGAAAAAATTCTGTCGAGAAAAAAAAAGGGGGGGGGGGGAGAGGAAGAGACCAAACTTGTTGACATTTTAGGTGTCCGGTATTTTCTGAATTTTTTTAATGGACAGGAGGCGAAAATACTCGACTTTCTGGGTCAATACCAGACACCTGGCAACCCTAACTGTGGCCACTGGGAACTTCTGGGGCCATGCCTAAAGACAGTCAATTACCACCAGCAGATTACCCTGATGGGCTGCATGGTCTACAGATAAGATAAGGTATAGGAGACTTAAATCAAAACAATCTGTCTCTTTTTAAATTAATTGGAAGGACTCTCCACCCTACCTTTTTGCAAAGACATGGCTGTGCCCATAAAGCAAGCTCAGAGCCACCTTCTGTTCACAGAATGTTGATTATTACTATTCATCTACACATAGCACTTGATAGGAACACAGTGGTGTTTTCCTTTAAGGAAGGTTTAAAGCTTTAAGCCAGATGGGTCAATTAGTCAGGGCTAAAGGGAGCACTGCTGTTCAGAAAGGTAAGTACATCAGAACTAGATGTTTTCCCTTATTGATCTGATAGTGTTTTGTGTCACGCCACATGGGAAACTCTGTCTGAACTACCACATTATTTCCCTTCTCTCTTGAAGCAGAGTGCACTTGAATGTTATAAAATGGCATGGCTCTGATAAAGGTAAATCCAGAATGTGATGCTCAGTGTCCTTACAGATAAATGGAAGACAACAGTATGTCTCTAAGAGAAGAACATTTCTTTTTAATATGACAAACACTAAAAAAATGTTAAAAATTTGTTCAAATCCTAGTTATTGGGGTGTTTTGCCATTATTGTTACAGTTGAAATAATTTCTCATTCTTACTTAGCCAAACCCTGATTAAAAATGCAGCAGTCTGTAACCTTTCACTAGTTTCACTTCAGGTAAAAATAAAATAACCTTAGCTGTCAGAAAAGTTCCCAGCCTATCTAATTCAGTCTGGTAGCCACACTGGATACCATTCACACAACTTAAACTGAAGTACACTTAAAGAACTCCAGTCTGATATTTTTTTTCTTGTTTCCTTCACAAAAGCATTGGATTTGAGTGATACTGGGAGAAAAATACAAAGTTTATAATGCTATATACTTCCATAATTTAAAAAAAAAATCATGCTTCCAAACGTGAATAATGTTCATAGTAACCCAAATATTTAATCTAGCCTAAAATACATAAAATCTTTTCTTCGCCTTCAGTGAAACTACTGCCTGCTGGCAGCCATTGATAGCAATTTCATGCTACTTCAAACAAGCAGTTTTGAAATTAAGCCCTCTAGTTGGTGTTGTCATGTGAGATTATGATTCCCAGCTAAATAAGGGTGCTTTAAGAGGATTTCAGGGAATAATACACAAGATTAATGCAATGTGTGTCATCTTTTTAAAAGGTACCTGGAGTAAAACTAATATGGATTAATAAAAGTATGCTCAGCTTTACTGTAAACAAAAACAAACTTATGTTTCTGCTTTTAATATATTTAGTCTTTTTGAACATAGTAAGTGCTTTCAAGTCCATATAGTACTGTAACCATTAACATTTCATTTTTAAACTGAATTTCATAATACAACATATGCACCTATCACAAAAAAAAATTCACATTTTCCCTGAAGTAGCTTGTGCTCAGTCTTCCTTATAGCCAATTGTGTCATTTGGATAATGATTAGAAGACTGAAACAAAGGATAACAGAGAGCAATTAAGATTTGTATGAACTGCCCAGTTGAAATAGGAACACGTATATTCCCCACCTCCAAAAATTTGGCCAATGAACACGTTTTGAAGTTATAAAACCATTGTTACAGCTGCAGCAAGTAAAAAAGAACAGTGTACTTGCTTGAGAATAGGACAAGTCTTAAATTATTCTGCTTCCTGTCTATTAATCCAAGCAGAAAAAAACAACCTTGAACTTAGAGCTCAACTGAAGAATTTATCTTTTTTTGGTAAAACCACTGATCCTTTGACAAATAAATTGCATATATTGGTTACACTTTCTTTGGGGACTTCTATTAACTGTGTAATAAGTCTGAAAGTCAAAAGAGAAAGATGACACTTCAAAAGAGTGTAGCACCAAATACCTGTTTTCAAGCATACAGGCATTTCTTGTAAGTCAGTTGCATACATGAATTCAGACTTAGAGTTAACACGATTCTCCTAATGTTGCTAAGCAACTATTGCTTTATTCTCTGCTTTAAGCTTTCGCTATAGTTGAGAAAGACATTAAAACAGAGATGACATTCAGAAAGTGACTTAAGCGAGAATTCCAATCACTTATTCTGAAATGATGAAGCAGTCATTAGGAGCTGGGTGTAGAAAAATATTATAAGGTAAAAAAGGAGACGTTAGGGATGTTATTAAACATTTAATAAAAGTTAACATGACAGAGGGCAGCACTGATTATTGCAAAAGATCAGTTTTGCACTCCCACAACACATCTGCCACAGAGGTTAGTGTCTTACATTGCGCCACCCCCATTTTACAAAAAGTTAAGCTGAGACAACACTGTTAAGTGACCTGCCCTACACATTACTGTGGCAAGACCAGAAGCAGAATCTACAGAATATAACCATTTGACAATTCCCCGAGGTGCTAAATTTTCATTTCTTCCAGTCCAAAACAATGCCAGTCTAGTTACGCCCTAGCAGAGGACAGAAAAAAAAGATAAAAGGAAAGCTTGCACCAGCTAAGCAGGCCAGTTTCTTACCCTTTAAATAATGAAGAGCAAAACTAAGATAAAAAGCCAAATGTTGGGGAAAACATGTGAAAGGGCAAGTGCCTCAGAAGAAAAGGATAAAGTAGCAGGAGGTAAAGAGAGTTAAAGGCTATGAAACACACATGTAAAAAACATGAAATGGACACTCCTGATCCCTTCTGTCCCCCAAAAAAGTATCAGGTTGGGAACATAAAATTGGTACCAAGGATATAGTTTAAAAGATATGTTTGCTACAGCCAGAGGGCCTCTGAAACAATGCTGCATCTTTAGATGGTTTGATGAACATTCATGTTATAAAAGTTGATCACAAATTCCAACATTCAGTGTGTATTCATGTAAATATACAATGCTTGTTTCATATGCAAAGTAAGTTCTCTTCCTCTTTTGCTCCAAAACCCAACTCTTTGAGTAAGTCCTACCATTTTCATACCTTCTGCTCCTTGTTTCCTGCCCCCTTTCATTTTTTTCCCCTTCCCTCCTCCCCTATTTATTTTGGGTCTGCACACCCTAAACTCAAAACGCCAGTTATCTGAATAAGTGGGCTGTGCCCACGAAAGCTCATGATACCATCTACATGTTTTGTTAGTCTATAAAGTGCTACCAGACCATTTGTTGTGTTTTAAGTTTATCATGTACAGACTAACTCGGCTATCCTCTGAAGTTTCATTTCCTAGTAGTACTGTGCCATGGCAGGAGACCAGTGGGACATAGATTAACAAGCTAAATTCTCTCTGCTGTTGAAATAAGGAGGAAGCATACCACATAGGAACTGGAGGTAAGACAAGCTATATGTTCTGATTCTAGTTGGACAAAAGGGAGGATTAGCCTCTGAAAACCCTTTTGTCCCATAATGGGAAAAAACAAAAAAGCTAGGAAATCCTATTTGACGGAAATCATCTAAGGAGGAGGCTCTCAAACTCCCTAAGAAGGTTTGGACATGAGCCAGTAGGTGCCAGCTGCCTGTCTTTTGATCAAGATGTGCTGCCAAAACACAGAGTTCCACTCAGTGTGATGGCTAAACACTATGGGAAGAGGCTCCACTCAGTGCTCTGCCCCTCAGCTTGGTTCTGCCACAGAAATGATTAAATACAGGGCTTGTTTCCCCATCATGCCTTGACCACCCTCCTCCCCAGTGTTCAATTCTACACCAGAACTGGTCTCTTCCATCTTCTCCTGTGCTCTCCTATTTTGCTGAAGCATCCCATGCAGTATCACAAGGGTTTCCCCTCCATTCCTGTAGGCCCACCGTACTCTGAGGACTCCCCTCCATTTGTGACTGAACTCCTGCTCATCATTGAGCAGTGGAGCTGGGCAAACTGGGATTACCAACAGGGGTTTCTTTGTGATCAGCTGCAGTAGTTAGCTTCCAGTTCAGCACCCCTATCATTGCAGCAGATCCTGGCACCACCTTCCTCCTTGTTCAACAGGGTCCCTCTGCCTGGTCAGGTGCCAGAGAGAGCCTGGCTCCAGCACTGTTCCTGCATGGAGTGATGTGTTGCCTTCTGCAAGGTGCTAGTGCAGCTAGAGAGTAACTGGTTGATCTGAGCCAGCTATAGCCCCAGCTCCTCTGATCATGCTATGGCAGAAGCCCATCCCAGCTACCCACTATGTTCCCATATCAACTTCTGCTGCACTGGACCAATGCACAACTAGCTCAGGGCGATGGTGAACTTGTGATTGCCCAAGAACCCCACTGCTCCTGCCCACTTGCTCTAAAGGGGCCTAGCACCCAATGAGCTCCACTTTCTTCTGTGCAGAAATCTGAGGTGAAGTTGTAGTGTTAATTGGTGTTACATTTTCTGAAAGCATTTGGACAGTTACTGTAGCTGGCCTAATCTGCATTTTCAGAACAGAACTGAGAGAATAGAAAAGGGTGCTTTATGAAATATAATTGGTACTTCTGACACAAATACTCATACTTAGAATTAATCACGCTTATTAACACAGTACTATGATAGAGGAACGGGAATTATTTTTCCTTCACCTAGTTCCTATACAACAAAGTTTAAGAACCTCTGAGCTAAAAGGAAGAAACTAAGCTCAATGTTTAACTTTAAACATCTATACAAATTAAAATAGTAAATAATTGTGTCTATTAATATATATTGTCATGTTATGGCTCTAAGCAAAAGCTTCATGTGACTATGTTCACTCCCTCAGTGACCTTTCTTCAGTTCTCTCACATTAGGACTAGCTGGCTATACTTTACTCATACTGTATTAAAATATCTACTTATAGAACTAATCCCAATATATTGGCTAATGCTATTAACTATTGTTCACAAGCTCCAAATAATAAACAGAAAAGTTTATTGAAATAATTCACAAAAGCAATTTATTTGTTTAATTATAAGAAAAAACCAATGCAAGCCATGTCACATACAAAACAGTTGCAACAGATAAATGGTCTGAGAGTTTTTTTGTGCTAATGAACCCTAATGTGCGTGAAACAGACCAGAAAATAAGATTTTATAGTAGCATTCACACTCTCCTCCCACTTCAGCTTCAGCCTAAAAATCAATATGATCTCACACTGCTGTTCACTACACCACAGAAGGATGGCATGGAGAGATTTACAGACACTTGTGTTTCAGTTCCAGGAAGATGTGACTTGAGTAGTGCTTCAGTTTACTTAGTATTTACCACATGAAGTACCAGATAAAATGCTCCTTCTGAACAATTATCCTAAAAGCAAAAGCAGGTCTTTGAGATCATTTCCAGCAGATTCCTTAAAGCTTTACTAGTGCTACTTATTTGTAAATAGAATATTGCTAATCTAGCCTTGTTGGTTTATAGATCAATGCCTCCTGACCAACATAGTGACAAATTAACTATCAACTCTGCCCTAAGAACAAACTAGTAGTCTACATACCATGCCAAGTCCGTGATACTGAAAGATTTTTTTTTAATCCAGAAAGTTTGATCAAAAACATTTGTTTATATCATGGCCTAGATCAGGGGTGGGAAATAATTTTTGGCCGGGAGCCACTTCAAAAAGTTCTGAAGTGGCCCTGGGCCGCCCGGAAGAGGTGAGGCCTAAACCAGAAGGGGTGGGGCCAGGAGATTCTGGGCTACCCCACCCACGGACCATGATTAGTCTGGGGGTGGGGGAGCCCCTTTGCCACCCTCTTCCCACTAGGCACTCACGCCACTTGTGCTCCGCCCTGCCACATGCTCCTTGCAGGGTGGGCGTAGGGCAGGAAGAGGCTTCAGGTGCTTCCCCCACCCCCAGACCAACCAGGGCCTGGGGACGGGGGAGCACTCGAAGCTTCCTTCCACTGTGAGAGGAGTGTGTAGCACTTTGAAGTGCCACATGCTCCTTGAAGGGCTGGGCCAGGGAGAAGGAAGCTTTGCGCAGCTCCCTCACCCTCCCCACCCCCACCCTGTGAGGAGCACGTGGCATTTCAAAGTGCTACATGCTCCTCACAGGGCAGGAGGCTTCAGGCATTACCCCACCCCCAGGCCAATCAGGGCCTGGGGACAGGGGAGCTACGCGAAGCTTCTTTCACCCTGCCCCCGCCCTGCGTGAGTGTATGCCACTTTGAAGTGCCGTGCGCTCCTCACAAGGCGTTGGGAGGGGAGGGCGGAGGAAACTTCGTGCGCTCCTCCCGCCCCCAGGCCAATCAGAGCTTGGGAGCAGGGGAGCATGTGACGTCTCCTCCAGCCCTGCGAGGAGCTCATAGCACTTTGAAGTACAGCATGCTCCGCGCAGGGCAGGAGGAAGTTTTGAGTGCCCCCCCACCCCCAGGCCCCATTGGCTTGGGGGCAGGGAAGTGGCAGGGCCTCCGCAGGCCAGATCAACCCTCTTGGCGGGCCGGATACGGCCCGCAGAAGCCCTTTTGCCCACCCCTGGCCTAGATGACTGAAAAATGAATGCTTTTTATTTCCAAATGTTATAGTAAATTAACAATGAGCAATATTTGCTTTAACTTTCATGGTAAGTTTCATGCTCAGGAATGTAAAAGATTAAGTGCTTCACTAACAAGCCATGCAAGAGCTCTCCCACATCATTTTTGTCATCTTTAGACTAGCCCACCTCCTTAGCTTTTCTTGAGCAGAAATTCCAAAGGGCACTAAATTGCGTGGAAGATTATGTGGGGAAAAGAAGAGACCAGGTTCAGTTTAGTTGGGAAAATACCATCTTACAAAACCAAAACCAGACTGCCTTCATGAGACTAACCTCTTACATTCTCATACTAAACACAAGAATGGCTATACTGGGTTACACCAAAGGTCCATCTAGCCTAGTATTCTGTCTGCGGATAGTGGCCCATGCCAGGTGCCCCAGAGGGAATTTACAAAACAGGCAATCATCAAATGATCCATTCCTTGTTGCCCATTCCCAGCTTCTGACAAACAGGGGCTAGGGATACTATCCCTGCCCATCCTGGCTAATAGCCATTGATAGTCCTAGCCTCCATACATTCATCTAGCTCTTTTTTGAACTCTGTTATAGTCTTGGACTTACAACATCCTCCAGAAAAGAGGTCCACTGGCTGACTGTGTATTATGTGAAGAATGTGAAGGGGGCAGGCTGCCAGGCCACAGGGCAGGAGCAGGCTGGGGGCAGGGTGCCTGGTAAAGGGGTAGGAAGGTGGCTGCCTGGCCAGGGAGGCAGGGGAGGAGAGAGGGGCATTCTGGCAAGGGGGTGTCTGGCCAGGAGACTGGGGTAAGGGAGTATTCTGGACAGGGGGCTTAGGGCAGGGGGGAACGGCAGGAGGCATCTGGCCAGTGGGCTGGGAGTAGGGGGGATTTTGGCCTGGAGGCTTGGAGCAGGGGTGATTCTGACTGGGGGTAGGATTCTGGCTGGGGTGTGTATGGCCAGGGGGCAAGGGGGAGGCAGGGAGGGATTTTGGCCAGGTGGTGGTGGTGGGGGGGGGGGGGGAGAATGGGGAAGCGCAGGGGGCAGGTAGGGATTCTGGGCAGAGGGGATTTTGGCCAAGGGGACAGGGGCTGTGTCTGGGGTGGTGAGTGAGGGATTGGGGGGCTGGGCATGAAAGGGTGGGGGGGACACTTACTTGTTTGTGGCAGGCACCGTGTAACATGCCTCCTGCTGCTCTCATTACCCAGAAACCCCCAGGAAGGATTTGCAGGGAAAGCCTCTAGGGAAGGGTTTCCCAGAGGGATGAAAAAGGGCAGTGTGCATGGAGCCATTTTGGCTACTTGTTTCCCACATGCGGAGGGAAGGAAAACAACTGCACACAGAGACATTTTTTGCTCCGTTTGTTGCCTGCATGCCAGATCCAGCGAAGAGCCTAAGGGATTCTCCTCCCCCACCACCAGAAGCTGGCACTGGCGCTCCAGTCTTGTGGGGGGGCCGTAAGGTTGTAGCACCAGTTCAGGTTACCTAAAGAATTAAAATATATGTCCTACTGCACATTAATCATATCAAAACTGGTCATTTAATGTAATGGGTAAATGTCAAAAAAATTAATAGCAATCTGCTAATCTTACAACCCAGAGAAACTTTCAAGAATTAAGTTCTTTCCCTTAAAAATTAGTATGCATTTTTTAATGATTGTGTGTATTAGGAAAATGATGAGACACAAACAAAAGTTACATGAAAACCTGATTTAAAAAAAAAAAAAAGAAAAAAAAAAAAGAAAAGAAAAGAAAAAAGAAAAAAACTTACCTGCAATGCTTGCAAATATTTCACTAAATCCAATCAGTACATATTGAGGAATCTGCCACCAAATCGGCAAATCAGCAGCATAGTATGTAACATTTCCAATTGTCTGATTAATTGTTTTAACCTTTACAATATTCAGTCTGTTACCTTCCAAAATTCCTAAAAGAAAAAGAAATCCTAAAATACAAGAATTTTTTCATACCTAGACCTAAATTAGGATCCAGTTACTGCATTACATGAGTATCTGAACCCCGCAATAAAAAGCTTAGATACCATGAATATGTACTTCATAACATTCCCATATCAAGTATTATATAGTAATAGCCAAAATAGTCCATTTCAGAAAATGCAGTTCCTCTGCCACAGGATTATAGTTATTCTATTCTTCATCAACTATAATTTCACAAATCTTTACTCCATTTCAAGTGGTTTATCTCACAGAGCCATCTGGTACACACTTAATTTTTTTTAAAGGCAAATTACTTTGCAAAGTTAAATTATTGCATGTGCAAGCATGAAAGAACTACATCAGTGACTATTTTACGGTTAAAATGGTCAGTGCTACACAAATGCAGTTTACCTTATTGATAATCGCTTACTGTTGACTTTCATTTGTATAGCAACTTTCATCACACTGAATTCCAAAGCTCCTTATGAACTGTCTTATAAGTTACACTGTACATTGAAATGCAGACACTAATTTGATTTCTGTGTCATGAAGAGAGTGAAATACAACAACTATTTAATGGTGCTCATCAACACAATTGGACATGTTAAAGAAAGGAACTCATATCTAAATGAAGCTGTAGGAGAAATTTCAGCAGGTAGTGAACAGTTCACCCAGACTGAAATTAGGATCTTTAATAACCAAAACTAAGCATGGCTTCTAATTCATGTCTCACCCAAAGGAATACACTTCTGATTAGCAATACCACCGTGTCCACAACCCAATCAATCTGGTACACTAGCTCATTGCTGATTCAAAAGGAAGAGCAGCGCCTATTGAATCATTAACACTAGTTTCCTGAAGCACTCAGATTGAAAAGGCAGGTCTCCATCTGAATGCAGTTAAGGATCAGCCCTGTTTTGGTTAGAAGATCAAGATCTGACCTTATACCTAACAAGCAAAATAATGGCAATAATAATAAAGATTTCACACATCTGTAACATGCCATGTATACAGCATTGCTGACAGTGTGCTTAAACGACTAAGTATTGTAGTCAATTTCCCCACTTATCTGATCCAGATAAAAAGCAATGGGTGCAATACCCAGACAGGTGCATGTGTGCCATAATGCTGAGTCCCTGATAAGATAATCACATATATGAAATCAGCCCAAGATTGGGAGGGGAAAAAAAAGTCTGCTTTGTTTTAAAAGCCTGAATGTGGTGCAGAAATTGAGCAAGAGAATTCTAGACCTGAGTCGCTTACAGTTTCGGACTAAAAATAATGTTGTAGTTCACTACTGTGCAATACGTGTGCTGGAGCTCAAGCTCTGGAAGTAAGATAAAAGGTTCATGCATATTTATAGGTGCATTAAGTGGTCTGTAATGATCTTTTCAGAAGGGTGGAAAGCTTCCTGTATGATAGCACAAGTTTAGCCATTAATGTTAGTCAAGAACAGGGCTGCTGATAAAAGGGTGGGAGGGAGAGGGGAGAAAAGGACTGTTGCCCCAGGACCCACCGACTTAGGAGGGCATGGGACTCCCTGCTGCAGCTGCCACTAACATAGCAGTGGCTGATGCTCCAGGCAGTTCAGGATGGGCAGCACTGAAGGGCTGGCTAGTGGAGGCTAGCCCTCAGACCTGCACTTTCCAGGGGCTCAAAGCTGTGCACTGCCCACTTATCCCTGGGGCCCGGCAATTCTGTCAGCATCCCTGGTCAAGAATCAATTGTAGAAAAGAAAGCTCCTAACTGTTCCATTGCCGATTATATTGAAAACAGCAAGTGTGGAAAAAATGGGTACTTTTAATCCTGAAACTACTCCAATTATACCTTGCTGATCCTACTACCACCTTTAACACATTTCAAAATATACTCCCCACTGTAACAACCAGACCCTAAACATCCTAAGGGGAGCAGAAGTGCAAACCCTAAAGAATAAGCAATTGGATCAACAGGTTGAATGTAAAGTTACTGTGTATAAAAACATACCAAAATATGTCTTTTATGAAAGGTTGTAAAGTTCTGAACTTGATGGTCCTCATGAGATATGTATATAGACTAGTTTGCTCATGAGTATTAGTATAGCAAAGAAAAACTCCTTCCAAACCAGTTGTTCACATGATTGTCAATTAAAAGTACCCATTTACTGTCCAGCCAGGAAGAGACAATGGTGGACCATTAGAATGAGTGGGAAGCCATTGCACCAACCTGAAACTGAAAAGAAAAGCTTAGTCTTGGAAAACCGAGGGTATGCCTATAATAGCTGCAGCGATGCTACTGTAGTTGGAAGCAACAGTAAACCCAACTTTCTTCCAGTGACCTATTGCTAAAGTTTGCGGAGTGACAAAGTGGTGTAAGAGTAGACTTTTCTGCCAAACAGGTCCAGCCGTTTAACATCCTTGTCCCCTGCAGTGTTCTTATACTGGGGTGTTTTTGCCCTTTGTTGGACTGCATCCAGAACGAGGGAGTTGGGCGCAGGGTGGTTGAACAAAAACTCCATGCCGGTAGCAGGGATGAAATATTTCTTATCCGCCTTTTTATTAGTGGGTGGGGCGGAGGCCAGCGTCTGCCAAATGGAGTCGGCTATTTCTAAGATAGCGTCATCTAATGGTAGAGCTATTTTCGAAGACTGGGAGGGGTGAAGATTCCTCAATAAGTGGTGCTGTTTCTGTTGCACCTCTCCTAACTTGACGTTCTGACTCTCAGCGACCCTTTTGAAAAGTTCTTAAAATCCTTGAGGTCATTCATAGGAGAGGTATCCCCCTGGAACACAGCGTCATCAGGGGATGATGATGCTACCTCCGTCGGGGACTGACGATGGGAGTCCTCCGTATCGGCTGGGTAGCCTGTATCCACTGGCATGCTTTCAAGAGGCATGGATTGATCACCTGAAGGTGTGGGGGACCTGTCAGGCTGCGGGGAAAGTGACGCGCATTTGGATGGTGCCGCAGATGACGGAGCCGGCGACAATGACACGGCTGCCAAGTGAGACGGCGAGTGTGGTGACCGATCCCTGGAATTGTATTGCCTGCACCAGTGACTGTCATGATACGGAGAATAATCGTAATGATGTGAGTAACGGTGCCCATAGCGTGAGGACCTGTGGTATGATGGAGACCTCGGGGATCTGGAGCATTGTCTAGAATGCGAGGGCGACGGAGAGTAGCACCGGCGGTAGTAATAGCATGTAGGTGAGGCATGTCGAGTATGGTACGCTGCAGGAGAATGGTAGCGAGTCACCCTAGGTGAGCGAGCTGGTGGAGAAGGTGGTTCAGGTGAAAATGTTTCCAGACCCAGGCTAGGAGACAGGGTAGGAAGCCGCTGTGCTCTCTCCCTCACTCTGCTCGATGTCTGGATGGGTGATGCGGAGGGTGTCGACTTCCGGGATGGTTCCGTTTGGTCCGCCTGTGCCAGTGCCGCCCTGGTAGTGACAGAAGCAGCAGGTGATGTGGTAGAAGGTGGATCTTGAGTCGTGGTACCGGACACCAAAGACGAAGCAGACGCCGTGGCTCTCAGTGCCAACAGCCCCGTAGGTGCCGTGGCTTTAGGTGCCATCAGTTCCATAGGTGCTGTAGCTCTCGGTGCCGACGGCAGAGACGGTGCCCTGGCTCTCGGTGCCGGCGGCAAGGACGGTGCCCTGGCTCTTGGTGCCTGCGGCAAGGATGGCGCCCTGGCTCTCGGTGCCGGAGAAGACCCTGATGTTGAGGGTCTTGATGCCGAAGACTCTGGTGCTGGAGCTTTTGGAGACGGCGCCGTTGAAGGAGTTGACTTAGTCCGATGAGGCTCACGTTCCAATGGGCTTGGTGCCGACGCACTTTGGGCGAGCTTGTCTTTGTCCGGCCTGCGGGTCACCACTAAGCCTGAGCCTGAGGTGCCTGGTTTGTCAGCCGTACTCAACTCTGGATGGTAAAGAGCGAGATGGAGAGGGAGGCTTCTTCTTGTAAGCGGCCTTAGTCAGGATAGGATGAGACGCCTCCGCCGGAGGGTCTGACTACGGTGTGAGGGCTTTATCAAAAAGACGCATTTTGAGATGCATTTTGCGGTCTCTGCGAGCCCTGGCCATTAGCTTTGAACAGTGAGGGCACTTCTGTGGGATGTGCCCCTCACCGAGACATTTTATGAACGCCGAATGCCCGTCTGAAGCAGGCATGGAGTCTTTACAAACCACGCACCTCTTGAATCCTGGGGAGCCAGGCATTGTAGTAAAAACTAACTAACTAACTATGAAAAGAAAAAGTATTTTTTTTAAAACTTATTAACAATAATCTATATATATAACTAACTAAGATACTAAACTATGAACTATTTACACTAAAACAGATTTACTCCTCTCAGGTAAAGCAAAGTACAGGAGAGGGAGCTGTTTCTCCGTCTGCGCCTGAAGACGGTTAAGAGGAACTGGCGGGCTGGACCACGCGACGGAAACGGCGCAAAAAGCCGCAAGATGGCTGCCGCGCATGCACGGTCCGGCAAACAACAGCTAGTAGATCTCCGATCTGCGGCGCCGGGATGGGACCCAACACCCACAATGGAGCACCCACAGGACACTACCTGAAGAAGAACGATCCCTTATGCCTGTGAAACGAGGTTTACAGGATCGGTCGGCAAAGGCTTCCCCAGCCGACAGATCCACGTCTATACTGCCACGCTGTGCCGGATCAGCTGATCGTCAGCACAGTGCAACAGCCATGTTTATTTTAATGAAGCGGGGATTATTTAAATCCCGGCTTCTTTGACTATGCCGAATGAACTAATTTACATGGCTCTGTCGACGGAGCCATGTAGTCTAGACACACCCTCAGTGACATAGATATACCAATGTAGTATAGACTTAGTTTCAGATGTATGAATTTTTTTATACCCCTGAGTAGCATCGGTAGATCAACCCAAATTTTAGGTGTAGACCAATCCCAAGAAAGGACAGAATTTCCCTCACCATGAGTCACCACAGACTGAGAGAAAGAAAAAACTGCAAATCCTTCAAAGAGAAAGAATCTGAAATGAACGACAAAAGAAACTGAGGGCCAGCATGTAGGTGAAACACTGGATCTATTCTTTGACTATTCAGAAGCAATAATTAGCTAAATTTGCTTTTTGAATATAAGTTTATATAGAACATCTGCTAAGTTAAAGTCTTTCTGAAGTTTAATTATGTCAAATATAGTATAAAAGTCTATGGTGATGCTTTATGTATACTCAGTTCTTGTAGCTATGTGCTACTGATGCTTATATTTGGCCTCAAAACATGGCTACCATTTATGAATCTTCAAGACTAACTTACCATAAATTTACCTTCAAATCTGAAGATTTTAGAAGCTAAAATCCATTGATTCTTTGTTGGACTATATTTGAATGTGACAAATTACGAGTTTAAAATTCTTTTAACTATTAAAATTTTAAGATTAAATTCTTGCTATAATTGTTTAGAGTCTCTAAATGAAGTTGATTTTCCAGTTGAATAACCTTAAATACAGCTGCTAAGAATTTACAATAAAATGCATGAAGTAAGCACAGCAGATGTTCATTAAATGTAATCAGTTGTATTCACTCAATTTATAAAAGGTATTTAAAATAATCTAAACAACCTAATAGGCAGTCTAACTCATGTCCAGAACTACTACCAGTTTGCCAAATATATTAAAAATAAAAACAAGGCACAAACAAGTTAAGTTACTTCCAAGACTGCAGACTAAAAGATATTGGTATATTTATATTATTCCATATTGTCATTAAGATTTCTGTATAAGAAAATGGTGGTCAGACAGATATACTGCAGTTTAAGAGTCAAAGATAATAGCTTTTATAAATACCATTCAGCCTGCCCTGGAAAATGAAACACCCCATGAATTATTAACATAATTGGAAACAAATTTGTATTAACTTCAGCCCCAGAAGTCCATCTGACTTGGGTTCTCACATTCTAGAATGTTAGCTTACTTCAATCAGAGGTCAAGATGGAATTTCTCCACCAGGGGCTTCAGATCAGTTTTTCCCAGCCCAAAGAACCAAAAAAACCCCTGCTGATACCATGTTTCTAAGTCAGATATTAATCCTGAAAATTAAGTCATTTGAAATTTTTTAGAATTCGAGTATATGAAACCTGACTCCAATTATTTTATTTCAGAGTGCTTCTGTTTCAGTAGTAGTGGATACTTGACTTTTAAATCACAGTTCATGCAAGAATTCTGAACCAGCAAGTATTTCAACTTATAAGGCTAACATTCAACATTTCTGACACTACCCTCCTATTAGCAAAGAGGAGCTCCCCAAGTGTGCTTAAGTGCCATTGAATAAGAGAAAGATTCCTATTTTAAGTTCAGATGACTTTCACAGTAAGAACTTTACCTTATTAGGCCATGGTCATTTTTGTATGTGGGCAAGTAATTACCTTTCCCATTGGGAAAAATCTTGATAGCTGTATGAAGTGTCCCACTTTCCAAAATACAGAAGAATAGGAGAGAAGAGATTAATTTATTTAATGCTATAATGCTTTATCGATATGTTCATTACAGTGATACTTGATGAAGGGTATAGGGATATAAAACGCATTTCTCAGAAATGTTCAGTTCCTCATCAGTGCTTAACAACTTTAAACCATCCTCATAGCAGATGATTTATGGTTTGAACAGTGATGCTATCTTTTTCCTTTCATGCCACAGCTAAGCTATTTTATACTACAATAATTCCAAACATTAGGGAACATTAACACGGGGGAGAAAAAAGCGAAAGTAGGGGAAAAGTCTTGCTCAGAAATAAGCAAATTTTATTACTTCTGCTAAATACAGTTCTAAAATAGAGTCTCAAGTTTGTTTAAGATTTGAAAATCAGACTATATTAAGGACTAACATTAATTTTTATAAAAATCTTGTTTTTCCTGTGCTTAACATTTAAGTGAAGTGATTTTAATAGTCAGATGACATTGCTTTGGGGCTTCCTTACTATTTAGAATATGGAACTAGAATTTTGTATTTATTTTATGAAGTGGAATGCTTTGCAATCTGATCACCAGTTGCAAGCCAAAACAAGCTGAGTTCATCTTCAGTGATACAATGATAAAAGTAGCTCTCCTGGCTACTTTTCAGCATGCTTAATCTTGACAGCAGCTTATCAGAGAAGCAAAACCTTCATCTTTGAGACTGTTATTAATCAACTGCTGCAATTTATGCTTCTTTAAAAGTGCTAACGTATAACCTTGTTTCAAGCAGAAAAATGGTCTAGTAGTTTTATACATGATAAATAAAAACATGAAAACTTAGCAATGGTGTGAGTAAAACCTCTCTGATTAGGCGCAAACATTCATGCAGCTCATCCAACAGTTGAAGACTCCAGCAGTATTTCAGATACTCATAACAGGACTCTGCAGAAGTGAATCAAATGTATATCTAAGTTGCTTTCTTACCTGCTGCAAGTGCAGAGCACATCACAAAGAACATTCCAACTGCAATCCTCTTCAAAGATGATGGGAGCAAACCATTCCTTTTTAGAATAGGGTCTACCAGTTTATCCTTTAAGGGTATTAGGATCAGAATAAGCACTGCATCAAACATAGTCAACCAGGCTGCAGGAAACTGAGAACAGAGTAAATGGATTAATTCAGCCATGTATTACTCACAACCTGATTTATTCTTTTCTTTAAAAATAGCATTGTATTTTTCATACAATATTGAAAACCTGGGAGAAACCAAAGTATTGGTCACAAGTTATAGACTCTCATTAAAATAAAATATTTGAGTCTTTCTCAGCACTTAGCTTAGCTATTCAGGTTTTACTTAGCTACAGTTTTTAAAATTCTTCTGGCTTAAAATATTAAAAATAGTGGATCTCCAAAGTAAGTAGGATACCACTGCATGCTCCCACTTCTGGAATCACATCCATCTGTGCAGAGCTTTGTGAGCTTCCCAAAAAACAGTGTCCACCAGGGGAGCTGCACAGGCATCCTCTTGCTCGTGACAACATCAAATGTTCAAAACCAAGATTATAAGATCCAACTGCCTCAATTCCTTCTGCTAAACCTAGTAGTTCTAAAAGCAGAACGCCAAGGAAGAGGGAAAGATGGAAAAAAGTGTGATCAAGAGACGTTCTCTGAAAGCCACCTGATCCATAAGTAACCAGAGTTCTGCTTTTGAAAGTAATGGCATAGCATGATTGCACATTTGGGTATAATAGGAATGGTATCAATGAAGTATCTCAGCTAATTAGATAGCTGGTCATTTGCAGATAAAAGTGAAACAGGTGTTCCACAAATCAAACCTTTTCATACCTCTAAGACCGTGGTCCCCAACCCGTCAACTGTGATCGACTGGTCGATCCCAGGGGCTTGACTGGTCGATCGCAAGGCTTTCGGGGGCCCCCTCCACTTCTCCCCCAATCCCCAGGAATCCGGCAATGAAGCTACCTCCAGCAACAATGTAGGTAGTGTGGGCTTCCTGTGAGGTGGGGAGCAGTTCTGCAGCTGCACACCAGGTCCAGGAAGTGTGTGGGCTGCTCTTCCTTCCTCCCCAAACAGCCAGTGCCATATCTGAAACTCCGGCTCCATTGTGTACTGGGGATTTCCTTCCCCCTGCTGCCTTCCTGAGGGGGGGGGGGAGAAGGGAGGGAGTAGGAGTCCCGCGCTGGAGACTTCCTTCTCCCTGCTGCCTTCCTGCATATTTGGGGAGGCGGGGAGGGAGGAGTCCTGGGAATGCACCAGCTCCAACTGCTCAAGCGTTCCTACTTCCCCCCTGCTCCCCGGCACAGGAAGGCAACAGGGGGAAGGAAGTCCCTGGTGCGGGATTTGTACTTCTCCCCCACCCCCCTCCATGCAGGAAGGCAGCAGGGGGAAGGATGTCCCCAACGTGCAATGGAGCCAGGGTTTCAGGTACCACACCAGCTGTTTGGGGAGGTGAGAAGAGCAGCCCGTGCACTTCCTGAACTTGGCATGCAGCTGTGGACTCCCCCCTTTTCCCCCCGGGCACAGGAAGACAGTAGGGGGAAGGAAGTCCCCACGTGCTATGAACCCGACCTTTCAGGTACCAAGCCGGCTGTTTTGGGTGGGGAGGGGGTGGGGGGAGGATTCAGCCCATGCACTTCCTGGATCCCCAGTTACTGGGCTGAGCTGTACCAGTCCCCTCCCCCTCCCAGACCCCCAAGAGTACCCTGCCACCCGCCCCAGGACCCTGCTGCAGCCCCTACCAGCACCCTGCCCCAGCCCCCACCAACACCTGCCTTTGCACCCTGCCTCAAACCCCACTAGCATGCTGCCTTAGCACCCTGCCTCAATCCCCACCAGCACCCTGCCTCAGCCATTACCAGCATGTTGCCTTAGCACCCTGCCTCAGCTTGCCCCAACCCCCACCAACAGCCTCCACCAGCACCCTGCCTCAGCCCCCACCAGCATCCTGCCCTAGCACCCTGCCTCAGCCCCCACGAGCACCCTGCTCCTACCCCCTGGCCAAACCCTCACCAGCACCCTGCCCCCTGGCCAGACCCCCATGAGCACCCTGCTCCTGCCCCCTCCCTCCTGGTCAGACACCTACCCCCAGCTTGCTCCTGTACTCCATTTTTCACCTAGATTCTGTACCCCCATCCTTATCCCACACTCACTGGCACCCCTATCCTGTACATGAATCCCTCATTTTTGGCCCCACCTCAGATTGTAGAGGGCCCCACAAATGCCACTAACCCTGGAACCCAGAAGAGTTAATCTGGCCTGGGGCTGGAGTGACCGTGGAGTGAGGTGTCTCAGTTGGGGCCACATTAGTGAGGCTTGGGGGGGTTTGGAGGGGTTGTTTTTTTGCATCTCACTTGTGTGGTCCCAACTGACTTTTCTGTGGGTCAGTGATCCCTAAACTCAAAACAGGTTCCCCACCCCTCTCAGAAATAAAGTCAATGCTGAAACATTTTGTTTAACATATTTTATTTAAAAATTAAGCCTGGCCCACAAGCCCCCATCTGGCTGCAGCATCGTAACACTCTTGCACCTCCGCCAGACCCCAAACCCGAGCCTCTCACATCCCCAAACTCCTGCACCCCCACATCCTCAGTCTTGCGCCACAATACTCCTGCACCATTCACACACTGCAAATCTGTGTCCTGACCCCTTAATACTCCCAAACTCCCTGCTCTGAGCCCCTCACACACCCCAACCCAAACTCCTGGGCCCTCACATCCACAAGCCTGTGGCTTGCTCAGCACCCCAATCCTACACCTGACCCCAACACTCCCCAGCCTGGAGCCTCCCTCCCCGAGCTGGCATCCCCTTCTCCACATCCTCCTGCATCCAAATTCCCTCCCAGAGCTTGCACCTCTCATCCCTTCCCACACCCAAATCCCTCATTCCCACCCCAAAGCCTGCACCTCCTGTCTCAACCCAGTCAGCGTGTAGGGCTGGGGATAGCAAGTGATGGAGAGGAGGGGAACAGAGAGGGTGGGACCTCAAGGAAGGAGTGAGGTCTTGGGGAAGGGATGGGGTAGATCTTGGCTTGTCCTGACATTTAAAAAAGTGATCTTGGGTGTAAAAAGGTTGGAGACCACTGCTCTAAGATTATCAGGATGCATAGTGATACAAAATGCAAAAATATCAAACATTTAAGAGCTTAATTATAGAAGGCTAGTAAAAATTATCAGTGAAGAGGCTGACCGGGGCTGTTTTAATACATTGGACATGGCCCACCTGCTTAGTACCTGAGCCCACCCAAATGTGAGCACCAGGAGCAATGTTTAAACTGAGAAAGGCTGCAGACCCAGAAAAATGTATTTAAAGATTGAGCCAGGTTACTGAGGGGGACAGTTTTATAATAAAGCTGCTGCTGCTGCCTCAGACTGCTCATCTCAGGCCCACTTGCTTTTTAAACACAGGTTCAGATCCTGGCTCATGCCACCCACATCTAGTTACTGCCCTGCCTCTCCACTGGATGATTGTTTGGGAGATGAGAACAATAGGCTGGACAGACCTCTGCTAATGGGGATGAAGTAACTAGAACCAGGTGAGGTGGGATGCAGCTGGAGCTTGTGTCGATGAGAAACAGAATGAGCCCTTGGACTGGGACAAGGAGCTCATGCACAAGGTCACAACACACAGGCTCAACCATCTCTCTATCATTCATTCCGGAGAACAGACATTAACTCATTAAGCTAGGTGGCTTAATGGTGGAGTCGCTTTCCCGTTGGCATGATGGAAGAGTAAATGTGCCAAATCTGTGTGGGACATCAACCTGACACACAGGCTCCTGCTGCAACAAGTTTCTACCTCCACTCAGCTCTCTAATGGATATAGGTTTCACAATATGGAGCTTGGATGGGAAACAGAAGACCACAAATAACGCCATTCAGATTTGGTCCAGCTGCTCCACTGCCATGATATCTGGCAAGGGGTTCTGGCTAGTAGGCACAGATGTGGAGACTAAGCCCCTCTTGCTCTACCCAGCTGCTCTCTATGGGTATGTCTACACTACAGGACAAAGTCAAATTAACACATGCAACTTCAGCTACGTTAACTGGGTAGCTGAAGTGAAAGTAGCTTAACTCAGCTTTTGGCCTGTCTACACTGTTGGAAGTTGAAGAAAGAACACTCTTCCTTCAACTTCCCTTATTCCTTATGAAAACAAGACTACCAACATCAACCAGAGTGCCCCTCTCACTTCAAATTAGCAGTCTTAAGTAGTCCGCTAATTCGAACCCTGGAAGATCGACAGTAGCAACTTTGATCTTCCTCTGTAGTGTAGACGTGTCCTACTGGACCCACACCATAAGCCATCTGAGCATTCCACACCAATGAATTTCAATGGGAGTGAGTAGACTGGAGTGATGTCTAGAAGTGCTGGCACAATGAGTTTCAAAGTGCTGGCAGAGCCAGACTCGTCATCTGAATCAATGAATAAGGACAAAAAAAGGAATAACTGATAGAACATCTTGATGAGTGCTAGAAGGATTAGCTTCATCTTAACATCTGTATTCCGTGTGTCTTGGAGTGTACTTAATAGAAAATTCATTATCCTGAAAGAACTTTCATGTCATTAAGATCTATGAAATCACAGAACACCTATCTGTTGAATTATTGATTGTGCCACTGGTCTCTGGTAAACAAATACTTATATATTATTTAAACAAATACACCAAATGCATCTATAATAGCAATCAAAGGCAATTTTAATGGCATATATGGCAGATGGTGGTTTAATACAATCCGGTATTCCCTGCTTGTTTATTTTGCTTCCAAAGAGGTGTTCTTGAATCTGAAAATAGGTTTAGATTTTCTATTACTCAATTGTTTCTATTCTAATCATGAGAAATATTTAGTAGACAGATGCTGTAGATCTGCCATTCAGATTAGGACTTTTCATAGTTGCTGCATAGAAGAAAGAGTATTTTACTAATATAACGCAAAATGTAATTAAAATGAAATTATAATTGTCAAATGATCAAAGTCTATTTTGAGACACATTTATTCTAACGTCCAAGATTCAGTAATTCACAATAAGATCCCAAGTCTACCAAGCTTTAAAATATTTTGAGTCAAATTCTAAATAGATAAAGATATTCCATTATGCACTAAGGAAATATTATGCAATTACAAAAATAGCTTTAGAAATATTCAATCTATCCAATTGCACTATTTCCACCGTAAATAGTATTCCAACTAATAAAATCCAAATAAAAAAATTTAGAGAGTGCAAAGCATAAAACTCGTATAACTTTTTTTTTTTTAAAGGAGGACTCTAAAAGGCAGAATCTTTGTATAAAAAGCCTCATGATAGCATCAGCAACTAGGGCCAGTCCATGTAAGTCTTGGAGGCACATATACGATTTGGACCTCCAAAGAGAAGACACAACATTTTATTATAAAGTCCTTCTACCAGACCTAGCTGAAACCAGTTGTGTTTGGGCAGTGACTGCATGCACAAGATAAACATTGTGGCTGTAATAAACATTTAGAAATTGAGTTAGAAACCCAGATCTAATTGTTTTTAAAGACTCTGCACAGAATCTATCTAATTTTGATTAAAGAATTATGATAACAGTGGCTATAACTTTCCTCGAGATTAAGCAGAAGGAATCGGTATCTGCCTCTGAGTTCTTTTCAACTCTGCTAAGCTGGACTGCTTCTTCTTGGAATTCAACTTTTTTAAGCTTTTGTTTTCAAAAGTTGCAATCTTAAGTATTATCTTCCCATCTGACCGCATTATGTCCATTTTTGGAGTCTTTTTTGATAACATCCTTGAAATGCTATTTTGGGCATCCTTTACAGGGAATTGACATCTGGCAAAAGACCCAGAGGATGCCCTTTGGGATGTGCCGATCATTCATTTGGTACATATGCCCAAGTCAGCAGAGACATCTCTGTTTGAAGAGTGTTTGAATGTTGGGTCTGTTGGCCTGCTTGAGCACCTCAGTGTTGGTGACTGTCCCTCCAGGAGATTCCTAAGATTTGACCAAGGCAACACATATGAGAGGTGTTGAGCCTATTTTCTTAACTCCATTAAGTTATGAAAATCTGGAAATCCTCAAAGACTGAACTATTATATTGCACTGTGCTGTACATGTTTTCATGGAAGGACAGAATTATGATTAAGAGCTTGTGGGACAGTTACCTTAAAAATTAATTCAACTACTAAGAAGTGACATTCCTATATTACACTCTATGCTTTGATTATTTCAAGATAATGGTTTCAAAACACTTGGAAATATTTAACAGTTTGATCTGCTTGAATGATTAATTGTTCAAAGTAGCAAGATTATGGTTGAAGGGACCACTGTGTATTTTTGACAAAAAATATTGTTGCTTAATAATTCTGTACTAATTATCTTTTTGCCTTCCAGTAGAGAGTCAGTAAGTATGATTTAAAGTTAAATATTTTAAAAATTAAAACTATTTAGATTAAATATGAAATGAACCCACTACAATAATTTAATTTAAATATTAAAGATGCATGTTTACTGACATGCTTTTAAAAAGTCAAGCCACTGAACTGGTGAAAGTCACTAGGTAAGCACCTGACACCAGAATCTGTTGCATTGCTAAAGTCTTTTTCGAAAGATCCTACACTCCTCAAAAAATTCAAATCCCGGCTTCATTTGCAATTTCGATACGTCTAATTTACATCCTTCTTTCGAAAGAGGGATGTAGTTTAGACGTACCCTTAGTTATTCATGCTAAGTTAAAAATCAATTAAGAATTAAAAGAGTAGGAAAAATGGTTTCTCTTCAAATCTTTGAATAAAAACCAGATAGGAAAATCTAGTAGTTCTAAAACTCTGAAGGAAATGGCGACCAAAACCAGTTTAATTCACTAGCTACAAATATTTCCTTTATTTAATCAGCTTTAAATACAAAATGTTTTGATACATCAGAAAAAATATCAATGTATGCTTTACTGAAGTTTTTTTTTTTTTTAACAACAAACCATCCCCACCACCAAAAATGTATTTAACACAACTGACTTTTACTATCTCAATACAACATTAACCAAGATCACAAAACTTGAATAAAAAATCCTGGTTTTGTACATTAATTGAATCTGAATTACCATCCAAACAGAGCTTGACAAATAATAAGTAAAAAGGTTAGTCTAATTAATACAAAATGGTGAACGATGCATTTTGTAACATAATATATGTAAGAATTAAGAAACTAAATTAAGTTAAACTATACAATTGCTTAAATAAATGTGCGTAGAGGTCATATGTCCTCCTGGTTAGAAAGAGGTAATAAATGTAGTGTAAAAGCTATATTTTAGTTGGTAATCCATGTGTATTAATAGTTAAAAAATAATGAGAAACAACCTCTCTTTGGAAAATAAATAAGTAAAAATGCAACAAGTGACTGGAATTGATTTAAAGTGGGGTTTCCTGCTTATTTATATCAAAATTAAAATCAGTGGTTTAAAATCACTTTGAATTAAATCAATCCATCCAATCCAGAAAAAATTTCAGTTAGGTTTCCCTCCCTCCACCACTCCAAATATATTTAGCATAACTAACGTTTACCATCTCACTACATTATTAATCACTATCACAAAACTTGAACAAAGTAAAAAATGTAGGATGTTTTCTGGCACTACTGAATTTTGTAAAGGAGAACAGAATGTGCAAGTGTCCCCAGCACTTTTGTGTTCGTCACAGAATTCAATCAAAAGTTCTTCAGAGAGTACCGCCTTCCCATTTCTATTTATCAGGAGTTGGCAAATTGAGAGTATGTACATGTTTTACATATTCTCCTGTTCCTGGATGAAGAAACTGTATACAGTATTTATCCTGCTCACTTTAGAGATACATTGCAATGCTTACACAGAAAAAGATGGGGGGGAAAAAAAACCACATTCACAGGAAAATGTAGATCTGAAGAAACATGACTCAACTCATTTATTTAGCTACCACAAATCTCCATGTCCTGATGGTTAAAGGCAGGTATGATAGCTTTAAAAGTGACAGAACATATACACATATTTTTGGAAATGTAATGTTCTGCTATGATGCCTTTTACATGACCTAAATAGAAAAAGTGATAAAACCACAAATCTACTTTTAGATGGTTTTAAAATATACTCACAGAATTAAGTATGAAGATTTCAAAATAAAGCAGCAAAAGGGCTGCAATAGAAACATTGCAGAAGTGGGAGCTGACATTTACTTATAAACTGGCTGGTAGAAAAACCATTTAAAATATCAAGACAGACACGAAGATGGCTGTTCCTATAAAAATGCCATATTATTTAATACTAAATACACTTAAAGTGATTTGTAAAAACACGAAGTCAGAAGAAATAGTCATATGGCCTGAGAGGTATTTTAAATCCTTTTTAACAAATGCTAGTAATAGTCTTCATTGCTTATTTGAATCAATTCAATTTCTGAACCTACCATTCCACTTACTAAAGAAAAAAAGGAATAAACATGGCAAAGGCTAGAATAGGTTTGATTAGCAAAGTTTATTCCCAGAGCAGAAACACAGTATATTTAAAGTTACAGTGCATCTCTAGAGGAAGTGGGTGAGGGGTGTGTACACACTGCCTACTATCATTCATACATATTTATATGCATAATATTATTTAAGGGCCTAAACAGAGAAATATCACATTGTGCTTTGTTTAAAAAGAAAATTTACTGCAAAAATCAGTCCATGCTTCATTAATTTCCCCATATTAGATAAAAGCGTGAATCTATTTCATTAAGTCTTAGTTAAGTTAGAGGAAAACTAATCATTTTGTTCAGTCTAGCAATCAGGAAGCTCAGTTTTGAGACTTGTTTAATATTTGAAAAAGCCATGAGATTGCCCCATGACAAAAAACACTACAGAAATGCAAGAATTAATATTAATAAAGGGCAACAAGGGTTTCACAGTAAGAATAAAGTAAAACTTACTTGCAACTATCAGGGACCTATGGTCAACTGAAAGTGAGCTGTGCTCTATTAAAATGTAAATCTCAAATCTGGCCCGAAATTCGATTATGCTAAGTCCTTCTTTGCACTGGGAGTTTAGGTTGAGCTTAACCACATTAGGTTGGAGCTGAATTATACCACCACCACACCCATTTTGTCAACTTTAAGGGCTGTTAAAATCGATTTCAGTACTCCTGCTTTTCACAAGAACTAATGCTAAATTTAACCTTATATGGTCGACTCTACAGTAATACAGATGCAACACTATGGAATTTGAAGTTCTTGGCCTCCAGGAGATGTCCCACAGTAACTGCTCTGGCCAGGACTTTCAATTCTACTGTTCTCCAGGGGCACCAGTGGGGTGGGAGGGAATTTTCAGTTTCATTCTCTGTGTGGCCAGCGTGGCAAGTAGATCTCATAGCAGGCAGCACACCTGAGCAGCACACCTGACCATGAGTTCTCAAGGTCTCAGATGAGCACCAGCATAGAGCTTGCAGCAGATCCTGGACCTCATTGTTATGTGAGGAGAGGAATATGAACTTGCAGAATTACGAACCGCAAAAGAAACGCAGACATCTATGCCAGGATCACAGAGGGCATGGAAAAGAAAGTACCCCAGGGATGCCCAGTAGTGCCAAATGAAAATAAAGGAGCTGAGGCAAGCATATCAGCTGACAAAGGAGGCAAACAAATAATCTGGATCATTGCTGCTATGAGCAGCTGCATGTAGTCCTTGGGGAGAACCCAGCCTGCTTCCCTAGCCAGTCAATGGATTCTTCCTAAGACACTCTTCAAGCAGCCTCAGGCAGTAGCATGAAGGACACCACTGAGGAGGACAGTATTCAGCAGATGAGTAGAGCAACCAATATCACTGACGCCAGAATACTATTAATAACCTTGGAGACACTCCCCTCCTACCAGAATGTCTTGCAGTCAAGGCACTAATCCTGGGAAGGACACTTCTGGCGAGTTCACATTTTTCATCTTGCTACAAGTGAATTAAGACAATCAGGTGTGATCTATGGCAGTCATGGTGCCTACATGGCGTGGGGTAGGGAGTGTCCCCAGAACAGCTTGTTAACCTGTCTGGAAACAAAGCAGGAATCCTCTCTGCATATCTCCATAAAGCTCTCATAGAAGAACTCTTTCATTCTTCTCCCAAGGTATTTGGGGAGGCCTGCCTTATTCTGTCCTCCACAGTAGGACACCTTTCCATGCCAAGCCAGTAGTAGGTTTCTGGCCACAATCAGTCAGCACCTGCTTCTTTTCACTACATGTGATTCCGAGAAAACTTGTATCTCTCATGGAAACCTGGATTAAGCAGAGGAAGCTATTAGCAGATTCCTCTGCAGTAAATCTGTCGGCTCATCCCACTGAAGAATGTCATGACCCTGTGCACTGCCCTGCCCCCACACCTGGAACCCCTATCCCCCTCCCATCCACATATTCCCACGGGTATGGAAAGTTGCATTCTACTGGCAAATGGAGGGGTGCCAAACACACAGGCACCATGTGAGCCTCTGCCCAGCCCTGATGCCTGAAACCTCCCCTATCCACACGCTCTTGCAGGAAGGGAAAGTTTCACTCTCCCACGAAATGGAGAGTGCCAAACATACCAGTGCCCTTCCCCCACAGGCATGAGCCCTGGCCTGCACCTTACAATGTCTGCCACCAAGCCCAGTCCTAAGAAGCTGTGGTGTACCTGCTGCATAATGGCTGCTTAAAAGCATAACTGTGGCCTTGTACATAACACATCCCTATTGTCTCTAGACAGACCTTCCTTTTATGCTAACAAATTAAGTTTTATGCTCTACTATGTATCTCCTGTACAGTCTGCCCTTCACTTTTCGTTACAGCAGGAACAGCAGTGAGCGTGCTTCATGCTCCTCCAGCTTTGCCAGCTGTCCAGCTTGCACAAATCTGCAAGCAAAAACAAAGTAGGGATGACACGTTTAAGGAGCAATCCGCCCACCTGAAGCACTTAAGCAAGTGGAGGAATACGCTGCTGCTGAAGATGAAAGTAGACTGTGAGGAAAGGAGAGCATGTAGGGAGCTGTAAGTGAAAAGCCAGAGAGCCTTGAACTCCATGGCGGATGTGATTAATCACATGGCAGCCTTCTAGGACAGCTACATGCACAGACCCTCTCTGCCCTCCAGCCCTGTGGAACCACATTTCATAGAATAGAATCATAGAGCTGAGAGAGACCTCAGGAGGTCATCAAGTCCAGCCCCCTGCCCACATTCCATAGCCTCCTCTCCTAGGGGCCCTAGAATGTGAGGGAGGGGGAGTCAACTGCAGCCACATACTCAACCCCCAGGGATGCATCACAAAGCAAAAAGGCTTTGTCTCTCATAATTGTTATCAGCACTGCCAGGCCCCCACCATGAACTTCTTTTCTATCCCTGCTGTGTTCCCTATTGCTTGTGTTGAAGGGGGGTACAGCAGGCCCAGGGGCCAGACGTGGCCTGCAGCATGCCTAGATCCAGCCCCCAAGGTTCAGGGCCCCCCTTAGCATCTGGGAGCCTGTGCTGGCACTCCAGCCCCACCAATGCCCCACTCTAGGGCTTGAGCACACAGGATCTACGAGGTTGGGCTTCCCTTAGGCTCTGGTGTGGGAAGGGAATGTGGGGAGTGTCTTCCTCCTTCTCAGTTGAGGGCCACATCAGTGAGGGATTTCTTTTCTTCTCATTTGCATGCAGCCAGCCCCTGACTGATTTTTTGGTGGGTCAGTGGCCCCGACCCAAAAAAGGTTCCCCATTCCAGGTTTACGGGCAAGCACACTGAATGCAGGGGCACCTTGCTAAGAGCAACATGCATGGCTTTTAAAACTGGCCATTCATAAAACTTTCTCTCAAAGCCTCTCTGATTTGCAGTGCCCTTGCTGTGCTCTCCTTATTGCCCTGGTGTCTGGATTCTCATATTACTGGCTAGGCAGTGTGTCTTAACACCTCACCCTCCCATATAACACTTTCCTCCTTACTCTCATAAATATTATCGAGCATATAGCAGGCTGCCACTACAATGGGAATGTTGCATTTGTTGAGATCTAATCTAGTCAGTAGAATTCAGAACCTTCCCTTTAAATGCCCCAAAGCACATGCTACCACCATTCTGCACTTGCCCAACCTGTAATTGAATTGCTTCTTACTGCAGTCTAGACTGCCCACGTTCGGCTTCATGAGCCATGGGAGCAAGACTGGGCTCCTAAGGATCACTATTAGCATCAACTTTTCCGGTGGTAATTTTCCAGTTTGAGAAGAAAGTTCCAGCTTGCAGCTTTCTGAAGAAGCAGAAGTTTCTAAAGATGTGCACGTCATGCACGTTTTCCAACTATCCCACACTGTTGTTGATGAAACAGCTCTTGCATTCCACCAGTGCCTGCAGCACCATTAAGAAGTACCCCTTGTGGGTCATGTACTCTTTGGCAAAGTGGTCAGGTGCCAAGATAGGGATGTGTGTCCCATCTATCATCCCACCACAGTTAGGGAACCCCATCGCAGCAAAGCCCTCCATTATGTCCTCCATGCTACCTCAAGTCACTACCTTCCATAGCAGAAGGATACTGATTGCCTGGGCTACTTGGATCAAACTGCCCCCACTGTAGATTTCCCCACTCTGAATTGATTCCCAGCTAACCAGTTGCTGTCTGGCATTGTAAGCTTAAACAGGACTATTGCCACTAACTTCTCTACTGTCAGAGAAGGTCTCATTCTGATATTGCTGTGCTTCGGGGGTGCAAAAGCAATTCACAAACTTCCATGAAAGGGCCTTACGCATGCAAAAGTTTTGCAGCCACTGCTGATGATCCCATAGCTTCATCACTATGCATGATCCCACCAGTGGCATTTGCCAGTTACTCAAGTGCTATGCAGAAGAGTATGTTCATTGCCTCCCAAGATTATTCCTCATTCCAGCGGACCCTAAATACTCTCTGAATATATTCCAATATAAAGCTCATTATGGTTAATACGATTGCCATAATTTGATGTTCAGTGTGATCCATGATTGAGTCCATGCTTATATTTTTATGGCGTTTGCGCAGATAACCAGGGGAAAAAAGAGTGCAAAGAGACTGTTTGCCATCGAGGAGATGAGTGTATGAGACACTGATGACATGTACCCAGAATCACCCATTGCACAGTTCTGGCCCCAGTGTGCAGTGGGAAGATAACCCAGATTGCAAAGGGGTACAGGAACTGTGTGATAGCTACCCATAGTGAATCATTCTCAAGCCATCCTACTGGAGACACACCACTTCAAACTGCATTGAATTCTTAAGCACAGTGGGGACATGCACCTTCTACTTTACAAAAAATCAGATGCTAAAAAATCTACCTTTATAAATTTGGCCTTATCTTGTAGTGTACATATGGTCTAAGTCTAAATTTAACATATCCTGGGGACCAATGAAAGTATTTCCATTTTTAAAAGTTTCTATTCAAATTTTAAAATTAATATTACCTTCCAGTAACTGAAACTCAAACACTGCAGCACTAAAAGTCTGGAAATGAAATTGCTGTGACAGTGAATGAAACGGTGTCCAAGTTAAGTGAAATTTTAAAATAAGCAGCAAAAAGTTAGTGAATCAGCTGTTCACAGATGTTCAAGCTCTGGGAGGGAGGGAGAAAAGCGAGGACAGAGTGTGAATTAGTAGATCCGCAGCATTCCGAAAGTGCTGGGAGGAGAGGAAGGAGTAGGAAGTACAAGGCTCTGGTGCTCCAATCCACAAGTGGCATATGAGGGGCAGACAGGGGATAGGCAGGGGGACCCCAGAGGGCTGCAAGCTGCTATGGTCCTCTGAAATGAAGGAGGGCCACTCATGAGGCCCACTTACTATTCCAACACTGGAATAGAGTTAGGCAAACAGAAGTTATAAGTTGATAAAAAGTTGGCTTGATGCACCTAACCAAATTTTATTTTTGCAAATGGTTTCACTGATGAAAGAATTAGAAGATGATCAAAATACAAGGATGTTTTCAAATGTAATGTTACTTTAATTTTACTTATGATGCAGTTTACAGTACACACATTTCATATTTGCATTTGTGAAAAAAGCAGTAAAAGCAATTTTGATATTGTCATATCATTAAATTTATGCCAGTGGCTTAATTTCAAAGGCATATTTAGCAAGCCTCATAACTAATTTATACCGATAATCATTATTTCCATTTTACACAAAAAGTGTGTTTCATTAAACACTTAATGTTAGACTTTGCAAGCTCTTCCTTGAATAAATTGTTTCCATAACTTCCTTCAATATACTAGATTATCCACTTCACCCAGGATTACTGATTAATCAAGACAAAATGCAAATATAATTAAGGGTATGTCCACACAGCATTTTTAAAAAACTGCAACAAGCCCAACTCAGGCAACATAGGGTAAGTGGCTGTTTAGTTGCACCATAGAGGTTAGGGCATGAGCTGGAGCCTGGATTCTAGAACCCTGAAAGGCAGGAGGGTACCAGAATTAGTGCCCAACCCCAAATATCTATATTGCAATTTAGCAGCCCCACAGCCCAAACCCGATAAGCCCCATCAGCTGGCATGGGCAATCTGTATTTTTTTAAGTGCAATGTAGATGGCCTATACTTCACTTTTAGCATGAGTAGTTCCACTTGTGTTTATTTACAGATCTCTTCTAAGGACCATATTTTGCCACCGAGGGACACGGAGACCAGTGTCCCCTCTAAGATGGTGGCAACACAGCTTCACATGTGATTGATCAGCTCTGGCTACTCAGTAAGCTCCATGCATAGGAACCCTGAGCCTCTTACTGCGTGGGGTTGATTAATCACCTGTGAAGCTGTGCTACCCTGCAGCTTAGAGAGAACACTGATGGAGATTCCCAGTGAAGTCAGCTACCTGCATGCATTCAAGAGCAAAACCAGGCTCTCAAAGATAGTAACCACAAATACATTCTGACATTTTACAAATTTTAGTTTTGTACTAGAAAATTGACATTACAATGAGTTCATTTAACCCCAACAAAAGCATTTACTGTTCATATCATCACTTGTTACATTGGACCATTAGCTTGGCTCAGGGAATTTCAATTGAACAAAACAATTTAAAAAGAACAAAACACTCTTCATATTTTGCCCAGCTTACCGTATGAATATGGGTAGTGACACTTGAAATTTCAGGGATTTTCAGATGAAGACTCTGCAAAACATATGTAGTCTGCATCTAACATTAAGAAAAAGTGGCATTGTTACTTGATAAAGTCATATTTTGAAATGAAATATTCACAATATCAGTGACTTACAAGAAATGCATTTTAATGTGCTAAATAGCTGCTAAAACAAGGTAGACAATGAGACACTTCCACATCTCTTCAGGCCCAAAACTGAAGTTTTGTAAAAACCCAAGCTTTTAGACTCATAGGTCAGAAGGGACTATCATAATTATCCTGTATGACCCCCTCTACATCGAAGGCCAGAGAATCTCACTTCTCCACTTGTGTGATAGACCGATATCTTCTGGCTGAGTTACTGAAGTCCTCAAATGGTGATCTGAAGACTAAATTACAGAAAATGCATCATTTACACTAATTTAGACCTGCATGTGACCCGTGACCCATGCTGTAGCTGAAGGCAAAAACCCATCAGGCTCCCTTTCAATTTAACCCAGGAAAATTCTTTTCTGACCCCCAAATATGGCGATAAGTTAGACCTTGGCCTTCTCTTAAAAAATAATTCAAAGCACTGCTGCGGCAGATTCACACTGGTGCTTTGTAGAGCTGTACCTGGCTGCACTTGGGAGGGCAGGAAAGGATAGTTTTTCACACCCCTGAGCCAGAAAGTTACTACACAGGCGCTTTACTATGCTGATTTAGCCTTTGAGCATATCCAAATTTCAGCTTTCTACTGAAAAACTCACACCAATGAAGTTTCCCTACAAACTACATTTTACTCCAATAAAAGCAATTAGTGTCCATATCATCACTTTGTTATATTGGACCATGAGCTTGGCTCAGACCCACCAAAAACACACCTGAGAAAAAAATCTCTTTAGGAGCCCAGAACACTCCCCATCCAATATCCCAGTCTCAGTTTTTGGAGATATTCACTACTGGCAGCTACAGATTACTATAGTGGCATGTAGGCAGTCTCATCATATCATTTTCTCCAGAAACTTATCAAATTTAGTCCTGAAGACAGTTAAGGCTACATCTACACTACAAGTTTTCTCGGCAAAAAATATGCTAATGAGGGACTCATTTGCATGAGTCACAATCTCATTTGCATATTTTCTGCCAATCTGTTATTGCGCTAGGGGTTTACGTGCAAAAACAAGCAGTGTGGATATTTTATTTTTGCGCAAAACCCTCTTTTTTGAGGCATAAGGATCTTGCGGAAAAAGGGGTTTTTGCTCAAAAAGAAAACATTGACACTGCTTGTTTTTGCGCAAAAATCCCTACCGCAAAAACGAACTGACAGAAAATATGCAAATGAGATCGCGACTCATGCAAATGACTCCCTCATTAGCATATTTTTTGCGGAGACAACTCATTGTGTAGACGTAGCCTTAATGTTTTCTGTCTCACACTGCTCCCCTTGGAAGCCTGGTTCCAAAACTTCACTTTTCTGATAGCTAGAAACCTTGAACCCTGAAGTTATTCATGACCAGCAGTATTCTGTTTCAGTGTCAACACTGATGCCTATCTTAAATAACTGCTCTTTATAAATACATCAGAGGGATAAATACCAGAAAGGGAGAGGAATCACATCTCCCTTTAGCCTTTGTTTGGTCAAATTAAACAAGCTCTCCATCTTCTCCCAAGGTTGGTTCTAGGCATGTGAAGGACTAGTCGCTTCCCCCTCTCCTCGCCTTGCTGCCTATCAAACAGAGGCATCAAGGGAGGAGAGAAGAGCAGGGCACTTCAAAGCAGCAGGGCTGCATGGAGCCCGGCGTAAGCTGCTCTGTGCAGCACTGCTGCTTGGAATGCCGTGGGGAGCCCGGCGTCAGGGTCTTCACAGCATTTCAAAGCAGCAGAGCTGCATGGAGCCCGAGATCATGGGCTCCATGCAGCGCTGCCACTTTGAAATACCACATGGAGCCTAGGATCAGTTGCGGAGCTGGGCTCCGCACGGAGCTGATGCTTTAAAATGCCATGGAGAGCCTGGCGTGGCATTTCGAAGTGGCAGCACCACTTCGAGCCTGGGATCAGCTGACCCTGGGCTTCCCGCAGCACTGCTGCTTTGAAATGCTGCGAGGAGCCCGACACCCAACTCCCCGCAGCATTCAAAGTAGCAGCAGCCTGGGCTCCGTGCAGCACTGCTGTTTTGAAGCACCACTGTGGTGTTTCAAAGCGGCAGCACTGCACAGAGCCCGGGGCCAGCGGGAGAGTCCCCAGCTGACCCCAGGCTTCGGTGCTTTCGCCTCTGAAGTGTAGCCCTAGGGCTGTTGCTACATTTTAAAGGCAGAGGCGCCCTATCAACTAATCAATAGTCAATGCAAAAATGCATCGACTATTCGATTAGTCAATAACCCGATACTTAACATCCTTAGTTGGGTCTCCATTCCTCTGACCTTCCTAGTAGCTCTTCTCCGCATAGTGCATCTATTCCAGTTTGAATTTATCATTCTTAGCCATGGGAGACCAGAATTGCACACAGTAGTCCAGATGAGGTCTCACTAGTGTTCTGTATGATACTACCACTTCTCTATATCTCCTCTGATGCATTCGAGGATGGCATTCGCTTTTTTCATGGCTACATCACATTGGCAACTCATAGTCAGCCTGTGATCAACCAATACAACCAGGCCTCTCTTCCTCGATCACTTCCAATTGATAATTCCCCAGCTTATAGCAAACATTCTTGTTGTTAGATCTATTACAAGAAGATCTAGATGATCCTGACAACTAGAATAACAGAAATTGAGTGAAATTATAACATGTAAGGACACATCCTTTGAGGTTAATAGCAACAGAACCATTCACAGAGCTTTTTTAAAAAGTGACTTTAAAGCTTTAAGAATTTCCACATAAAAACAAACAGCCATGTAATGTGTTAGCAACCTAAGCTCTGCAGCATCCTGCCAATGTAGAGAAACAAAGTGCAATGGATTAAAATAAAGTGACTTGACTAATATGTTTTTACTGACTAAGATAAGTGAATCAGAAAAGAAAATGGTTTAATATTGAAAAGTATAGACTTTTACTCTAATTATGAGATTAAAATACATATTTTGAAAATATTCTCAATATCCTTTTAGACCATTTATTCATCCCTCAACTTTGGAGGGAATTTTACATTTGTGAAGGACACTATGTAGCACTTCACATTTAGATACAGATTGGACCTCCCTGGTACGGAACTCTTGGGACCTGACTGGTCCCGAATAAGGGGATTTTGCTGAACCAGGGGAGGCCCCCTGCCATTGGCCTCCCAGCCTGCCTCCCCTCATGGCCTGTGGCCAGCCCACTGGACCATGTTGAGGCTCCAATCCAGCCATCAGAGGGGCTAGGGCTCCACAGCCATTGCCGGCGGCACTGCTACTGCCAGGCTGGAGCTCCCTAGCCACCAGGTCCACGAGTTCCTCGCTGCACTGCCTGTTCCCCTTGCCAAGGGGCTCCCAGCCCTGCCACCAGACCTCCCTGTTCTGGGCTCAGGAACATCCAAGTTGCCAGACCAGAGAGTCCCACTTTAGGGATGTACAACCTGTACTAGGACATATTAGTAAACCTTGCTCCATGACCATTTTGCTTAAAAAGCCAATGAGCTAGCAAACGTTTTTGTCATTACTAGTCATTACTGGCTTGTTACATAATTTTAGCTAAATTGTGCAAGCAAACATACATCTATGAGAACTACTTTGGAATAAACCCTAAAACTAACAGAGTGTATTGTGTAAGAGTCAGCTAGTCTACAACAAAATAAGGCTACGCAAAAATTGTTAGATTTCCAGCCTCTCTTAGAATTTTAGGCATGGACATGTTGAACTATTCCATTTAACAAAAGCTCATGGAACATTTTCCCCGTTTTTTTTAACGTTCCTTCCAAATTGAAGGCTTTAGTGCAACTTTCAGAGGAATGAATTTTTATAATCTAAACTCACAGTTGTGATCTAATTATAGCATCTGCAGAGCTTCTAACTGCAGAGTTGAAAATGTAAAGTTATGGTCTTTATGTTTCACTGGAATCACTCACTTGAAAATACACGGTCCAGTAAGGTATCAGAGCCAAAAAGACAGGGATAATCTTGACAAGAGCTTTCACATCTTCCACTTTATCTTCTCTGAACGGCCCTCCACGAGATATCTTTGCCATCTCAAACAGGCTTTGCTTACGAGGTTGCTGCAGTACTTCCTGAATTTCTCTTTTAAAAATAAAGTTAGTTCAAAAACTCATCGACAACTCTGGACTGCCTTTTCATCATAAAAACACCTTGCACATTTCAGAAGTAGAAAATGCTTCTAGATACAGAAAAAACCACATGCCAGTCAAAATGGATCAGAAATGGGTGAAAGGCACAAATTAAACTAGTGTTCATTATAAAAATTTACTAGACATGTTATAATCTTTCTTCATTCACTGAGCATAACTGAGTATCAAAAATGCAACATTTGAAAGTAATAATTGGTTTACTCAAAATATCAGAAAATAAGTTAATCTAACCGATTTATACACCTGACTATGTGAACACACGAAATTCTGCAGTGGGTGAACCACCTGAAACCCTTTGCCAACCTAAGGAGGGTAGCTGAAGCTACCATTTCATGAGGACCTCTTACTGTGAGGAAGACAGTAGCTCTACAAAACAGTTAGAAAATGGTTATACAGCTTAATTGCCTCATCATGTCTATTGGGATATGAAGGCAAATAAAAACGGTTTTAAAATGAAGATGTGCCAATAGAGTGAGCAAAGCAGAAAAGAAAAATTGTTAGTGCTCTGTAAAAAAATATTTCACAAATGCTAGTCCAGAGTCTGAGGTATGGACAGATTCATTAGGAGTATGCCTACACTACAGTGGCATAGCTACAGTGCTGGAACTGTGCACTGTGAAGCAGATGCTCCTATGTTTACAACAGGATATTTTTCCCCTTAATCTGAAGTGGGTTAAGCCCATACTGAAGCGTTCTTTACAAACCTGTTAGTTCGGTGTTCCCTGGATCTCTTTCGTGAGCAACACGAGTATGCCAGAATTTTAAACATGTCCGTTAAGGCGCTACCATCAGGTGGCTTTGTGATGAAGAAACTCTGACCACACAAAAATACCATGAATGAAATTCCAATGCAAACTGTTGGAATAATATATCCAATAACAAAGCTGACATTTTGTTGAATGTACGCAATGCCTCCAAGGGAGACAATAGCCCCTAAATTAATGCTCCAATAAAACCAATTAAAAAATCTTCTTGTGGCTTCTGGACCTCGGTCTTTGACCTATAAGAGATTAAAAAACAAGCAAGTCATTAGCTTTCTGATGACTGAAGCCTACATACTAGAATTCAGTCAACCACAATATAGACTCAGAAGTTAGGTGTAATACTAAGATGACTAAAGTGGGCTAGCCTTAGTATAGTATTTAATGAAGCAACACTGCACTATGGTCTCCGTAACATCACTGGTCTTCCAATGAAATTAGTACACATTCAATATGTGGACAGAAGAGCTGTACCAGACCTACTCTGCTCTTAGTTGCAGATAGTCATTACTTCCACAACATTAGTACACCTTGGTTGCAGTGCATCAGTGAAAATGTTCTGACAACTACGCAGTCTATGCAGGATTCAAAATAATGTTTATGTTTTAGATTCTGATCAGGCAGTTAAAAATTTTTAATAATATTTTTCTAATACACATACTTCAATTATTATAGTCTGATTATCTGAATTAAGTTTTCTGGTTTGCATTGCAAAGTTGCAGATATTTTAACAGCTTTCCCCAAAAAACTGGAATATAATTACAGAGAAAAAGTCTTAAGAGTAAGTTGCTCACTACTTGAAGAATAAGGCATTTTAAAAAATTAGGTATTATTCCTATTGCAATGGTAGCTTAACTGCATACAGAAGATAACCAGTTTTTCCATGACCACTGCCTCCAGAGACAGGTAGATTTCCAAAGATTTCTCTATCACCAACAGGCCCCACCAAACCAAGTAAAATATGTCTTTCCCCTTGCATGAAATAAAAATTGAACAAGTCATTCTTCAGCCAAAAGCTTTAATTCAACATCTCTACAGGCATGCTACAAACATCGTAAGTTTATGATTTTTTTCCCCTATGAAATTCCAAGTTCTCCTTATTCTACACTAAATACTATTTAGAATTACTATTTCAAGTTAAGTCATAAGAACCCTGTATAACTCAGGACAAGATGCAGTTTATCAGAAGTTAAAATTTGAAAAAAAAAAAAAAAACCTTTACTTAATAAGCCAGCTATTCTACAACAGACTCCACGGCATCCTATAACTCTAATGACTGAAACATTTAAGTCAGCACCCTTTGGCTGAAAACTGACAAACTATTAACCAACCAGCATCACATACCAACTTAATGGAATTTGATATCCCATGACTGAAGAGCAAAAGCTCCCACTTTTTAATTTGCCTGGCGCTCAGAAACCTGGAAGTACGATGTGTCTCTGATCCACATGATATATTTCTGATCCGCATCTGAAAGCCCTGCTTTTTCTACAGGAAAGAAGTTCTATTGCTGGTACTGCTCTATATCTTCTGCACCCAAAGCAGTGAAAAAATTACTGTTCAAAAACTTGATTATGCTATTTGACTCAACTGAGGTAGGAGGCAGCACAATTATTAGCCTGACAAAGCTGCTGTGTGAACCCTGGAAGATTAAAGGGCCCTTGCAATTTCTAATTTTCTTCAAACTTATATATAACTGTGTCAAAGAAAAGGTGTCTCTCTACAAGAAGGGAGATGGAAGTGGGCCTGCCCTGAGTTTCACCATGGTAGGGCATGGAGAGGTTGCAGAACTATGATTCTCACTCAATCAAATATCAAGTCCACCATCTTTGTGGTGATATCTGTTTGCCGCAACAAAGGAAGCTGGGGTGCTAACATATCTTTAGTTTTCTAGCAAACGACTTGCCTAACCTGCACAGAACTACAAATCACAGCTCCCATCTATTCTACCACTAATGGACAACTAAATTTTGCAAGTTTAAGACAAGGACTTCACAAAAGAGAGTGAAAGGATTGACATTAAGTGAAATGTAGGTCATGGGGCAACAGGACAATGTGGAAAGTAACAGATACATTAAGTTGGAAGGGACAAAGGTATTCTAGTCTATAATAGAACAAGGGAAGACTAAGACTGAACTTTGATTGCTGTTGAGGTTCCTGTGCTCTGTTCCCATTAAATACATGCATATCATTCCTCTCTAGGAATTTGTATTTCTTACGGTAATGAACTGGCGATGTAAAAATTTGTTCCAAAATGTAACAACTAAAAATCAAAGCAGTTACATATACTGTGGGCTTAAATTAATAAGCTTTATACTGTAGAGCCTACAGCAAAGCCTCCCTGAAAGAAGGGCTGGCAAGGAGGCTTCGCTGGGGATTCTGCAGCCAGCTCCCCAATAAGGATGTTAAAGACTAGTCAAAAGGGCAGGGGAGCCCATAGCATGGAGCCCAGGGTCAGCAGGGGGACTGAGTGCCGCGTGAAACTGTGAGTGCCACTGAGTGCCGCGTGGAACTGGGGCTCAGCTGGGAAGCCCCCAGCTGATCCCAGGTTCCCCTGCCGCCCCTCTGAATCTCATGGAGGCGGCAGTTTCAAAGAGGTAGCTGCCACACAGCTGATCAGCTGTGTGGCCCATGCCCCTTTGAAACTGCGGCCTCCGTGCAATTCAAAGGGGCAGGGAAACCCATAGTATCGAGCCAGGGGTCAGCAGGGGACTTATAGGCTCTCCATGGCTTTGAAATGCACAAGAGCCCCTGCTGGGGACCAGTGTGCATTTCAAAGCAGGCACCCACGTGCAGCCCAGAGTCAGCAGGACTTCTTGCTGGCCCCGGGGGCTGTACACAGAGTTCCACATTCCTCTTTTGAAATATACTAGAGGGGACCAGAGGGGATTCTTGTACATTTCGAAGGAGGAATGCGGAAGTGTCTATCGACTAGTCGATGGAAATTCTGTCGATTAGTCAATTAACTACAGTTTAACATCCTTGCTCCCTAGGAGCGAGCAGACTGGCCAGTGTGTATCCTGTGGTGGGGGGGATGGGGATGGGCGATGTCACCATGGACAGAAGCTGCTCTGGCAGGCACAACGGGGCCCAGGGTAGGTTGGGAGCTGCTCCAGCCCCTATCGGTTAACCAGAACTGGTTAGCCTCACCCATGCCAGTTAACTGGTTAACCATTTACATCCCATTTAATGAACAGACAATATGCAAATTGTAAAAGTGAAGACATTCTAATCACTTGTTTTGGCTACATGTAACCACTAGCATTGTTAAGCATTTGAGTAGATACTATAGGCTAACAGACATAGCCTCAAGCTAGCAATTTCAGGCTTCAGGACGGTCAGCACAAATCAGACATCAGAAATACTAACACATGTAAACCTGGAGGGGAACATTTTAACCTACCTTGTCACTCAATCAAGGATTTGAAGTAGCTATTCTTCTGCAAAGAAATTTCACCACCCAATGAGAGAGAGAGACTGCAGAATTGGAATTCATCTACAAATTTGGTACTGTTACCCCGGGCTTGAATAAAGACATTAACTGGCTAATGTACTACAAAGCCAATTTCCTCTGCCTTTGACATCAGCGTTTTGACATCAAAAGCTATAAATGGGACACATCCAGTTCACTTAATTAGCATCAACAACACAGGTCCTACAATTCACAGGGACTTCTTTTGCAGTTATATATATCTTGGGTTCTGTTGTTTCCACTAACTCATCTGATGATATAGATTTGTTAGAGTAAGGTGCCACAAGACTACTCGTTTTTAAAATTACAGACTAACACAGCTACCCACCTATTCCTGATTACTTTACTGGTATCAGTTCCACTTTCAATATAGCTTCACATCAGCTTTACTTTTTAAAAGCAAAATGGCATACATGCCAGTGAATTATTAATGAAGGATATACCATTTATATTAAAAACAACCTTCCAACTTGCATAAGAGTAGATTAAGTTTCTGACAGAGGACTTCCCTTTTTCCTTTGCAATCTCAGCGTTGTCATTCCAGAGTGAGAATTTGACTACTCCTATTAACTCCATGCCACTCCATGCAAGTAGCTAACTCAGTCACATTATCAAAAGAGAAAAAGGGGGAAATTAAAGCAGAATTTGAAAATGGAAAAAGAACGCTGGGATCTACCTCCATGATGAAGTGGGTTTACTAACCACTTCCTTAGACAAACCAGATTCGTCTCTTAAAACTGTATTAAAACTTCCTGCTAGATAAACTAGATATAGCAAAGGGACAGAAGAAAATTTCTTGTCAACTACAGAAAATACAGCACAGTTAAAAAGCATTCAATGTATTTTCTTTCAAAATGAAGCATTGGTTCTTAACAGATTAGATATACTAGATACGTAGAGTTCTCCACCCTCTAATTCCCCTTGCTGGCTATAACTTGAATTGAGTGACAGCAGGAAAAATACTAATCTCTACAGTTTCTAAAAACCATGTATGAATTAATAGATTAAAATAGCTTATTTTAAGCAAACCTACCCCTTCTGCTGCCATCACCCTAGACACTTAAATTTTACTATGAGATCAAGGACTAGAGAATTGCAAAAGGACTTTTATTAACAAGTAAATATTTGTCACAACTCTGAAGTAATCCTACTTTGCCTCCCCCTCCCCTCCACTTTCCCATTATTTTCATTCACCCAAGCAGAAAAAAGTGTTAGTTCACTCTGCTCAATTCATCTGTGCTTAGGCATAACAGCGCAAATAGTCTGATTAAATTCTTAAGACCTGCAGCAGGACAGTGCTATCATGCAAGAGCCACAGGCATGGCCCTTTCCCTATGGTTCCAAGAATGTTTTGCGAGTAAACCAAAAGTAGAACTTGGTATTACTGAAAGGGCTCAAACCTATATAGTCTTGTGCATAGGAGAGGAAAGCAGCTGATGTGCTATACCTTGATTTTAGTAAGGCTTCTGATAGCGTTTCATGTGACCTTCTCAAACAAACTAGGGAAACGTAGCTTAGAGATACAACTACTGCAAGGTGAGTGCATAACAGGTTGGAAAACTGAGGCCAGGTCTACACTACAGGAAAAAGTCAAACTAAGATACTCAACCCCAGCTACATGAAACCATAGTTGGAGTCGATGCAACTTAGCTTGATTTCTGGGAGACTCTCCCATCACCTTCCCTTACTCCTTGAAACCCAGTGGAGTAGCAGAGTCAACAAGGGCATGATCCGCAGCTGATTTAGTGGAAACTATGCAAGATGGATCGCCACCACATCAATCTCCACCACATCAATTCTTAGGCCTGGATACAAGGCCTAAGAATTGTTATCAGTGGCTCACACTGAAGCTGGAAGAGATATTTAGGTCTGAAAGGAATTGTTCTTTGGCCCAATTCTGTTTAGTATCCTGATGAATAAATTTAGATAATGGCAGAGGGAATTCACTTATGAAGTTTGCATAATATAACCAGGTGGGAGAAGTTGCAAGTGCTGTGGGGGATAAGGAATAAAATTCAAAATGACCTAAACAAACCAGAGAAATGGTTCAAAGTAAACAGAGTGAAGTTCAATAAGAAAAATGCAAAGCAGTCCACTTAGGAAGGAACAAATCTGTTGCACACATACAACAAGGGAAATGACTGCTTAGGAAGGAGTACTGAGAAAAGTAATCTGGGGATTATAGTTATGATGACCATAGTTTCTGAACCAAAATTAGGGATATGTTAGCCACCCCTCTCCCCCCCCCCCCGCAAACTTCCATTAGCCACACCCTGACAGAAGTCCCAACCCTGGAGGTAGTACTCCCAGGATCAAGATGGACACATGACCAGAAGTAAAGGGTGTTGTGTGACTCCTCTAAGAATTCCTACCACCATCCTCTTACCAAAAGGGATGGGTTTGGCCCCCACTGGAGCCTCCATACAACTATCCTGCAATTTCATTAACCCAATTTGCATCGCAATAGCTTGGGGGAAGGGAGAGGTTGGGAGAAAGTGTTTCCTGTAAGATTTTCCTACCATGAGTGGAGTGAAATTTGTCTTGTGCACCAGTATTGAATTCATGTGCACTTGTTCAGATGTGTGCCACTGTGGCACCCAAATTATTAATAAATATCTTATAAACCTCTCCCTTTTCCCTCTGTTGCCATGTCTCCCACCCTGCCCTGGTGCTTTCTGCCCACCACCCCTCTCCTTCCTCTGCTGTCCTGGCTTCTGTCCTTCTCTCTCCCCTCAGCCCTTTGGGGACCAGTCCCCTTCCCCGGCATCAGCCCTTCTCTTCTCCCTGTGCCCACTCCTACCTCTAGCCCCACACTGATATAGCTACCCCTCCCCATCCCCTCTCCTAACACCTCCCTCTACCCACCTGCCCTGTTTCTCTCCTCTGTCCCCTGGTGCCCATCTCTCCCCTCCACGTCTACCCTTCTGCTTCACCTCTCCCCCCCCCCAATCTCCTGGCACCTGCACCTTCCCTTATCCCTGCACCTTCCTGGTGCCTCCCCTTCCCTCAATGCCCCTGCCTTCCTTGCCCTCTTTCTCCCTGGTGCCCATACCCTCACCACCCTCTGCCCCAGTTCCCCTCATGCCCCTCTGTGCCCTCACACGTGACTTGCTCCATCCCCTGCCTTCTTCATGCCCACTCCTCCTTTCAAGCCCTCTTCTCCGGGCACCCACTCCTCCCCCTCCTCATTGTCTCTCTCCTCTCCCAGAATTATCCTGTTCCCTCCTGTCCCCCCTCCTACCCTTTTCCTCATTGTCTCCTGTTGGCCCACTGGCATTTGTTTCTCCTCCACCCTGCTCCTTGGTGCCTTCCCCTTTGTTCTCCTGCCCTCTCCCCTTCCCGTCAGCACAAGCTCCTTTCTCCCCTCACCCACCTCCCCCTTAGTTTTCTCCCTGCCCCTTCCCTCACCTTCTGCCTTCGATGTGGAAAGCAGATTGTGGGGGCTGGAGCAGGGAATGAGATGCTATTTTTATTACCGCAGTCCAGCCCCAGAAGCTCCTCTAGTCCTGGCCCCAGCTGCTCCCAGGGCGGGACTGTGTGCTGGTAATGGAACAGAGGCCGCCCATGGTGCTATTTTTAGTAGCACAGTCCCAGTCCCCATGAGCTGCCCAGCTCCAGCTAGAGTTAAGCGGTAGCTGCACGAGGCCCATTCCGGTGAGGCTGCTCTGGCTGGAACATGCCTGATGCAGCTGCCGCTTGATACCAGATGGAGCCGGGACCACCCATGGAGACCCGGAGCATGTTACTAAAAACAGCATCGCAGGCGGCCTTTGCTGCAGTCCTGGCACTTGCTGAGCCCAAGTGTGCCGGGCTCCCTGAGGCTCCAAGGTGGCCTGGAGGAGGAAGAGGAAGTGCTGCAGGACCAGGACCTTGCGTGGCAGAGGTGGTCCTGGAGGGGAGGGACTGCGCACCACTGGAAGCTGGCCTGGATGCCCGGGGGGGGGGGGGGGGGCCAGAAAGGAGGCTGCTGCGCTGTGCAAGGAGCAATGGCACGGCACCATTTGTTTGTCGCTTCTTCCTGCAAGCCAGTGTCTCCATCAAGTAGTTAAATGTCTAGCAGGGCTTTCCAGGACATTTCACTACTTGATGAGGCACCGGGACAGAGTATTAAAATTAGGGACTGTCTTGGAAAAATTGGTACGTATGGTCAGTGTACCTATGAGGAAAAAATGGTTTGTTTTATATGGAGAAGAAAAAACTGAGCAGGCATAACAACAGCTTTAAAGTATATAAAAAAGTAAGTAAGTATCAGAGGGGTAGCCATGTTAGTCTGAATCTGCATAAACAACGAGAAGTCCTGTGGCACCTTATAGATTAACAAATTTTCTGGAGCATAAGCTTTCGTGGGCAAAGACCCACTTTGTCACATGCATCTGACGAAGTGGATCTCTGCCCACGAAAGCTTATGCTCCAATAAATCTGTTAGTCTATAAGACGCCACAGAACTTCTCATTTATAAAAAGGCAGTTACAAGGAGGAGAAGAAAAAATTGTTCTTCTTAACTTCTGAGGCCAAGACAAGAAGCAGTAGGCCTAAATTGCAGAAAGAGAGGTTTAGGTTGGATATTAGGGAAAGTTCCTAATTTTCAGTGTATTTAAGCATTTAAACAATTGCCTAGGGAGGCTGTGCAATCTCATTGCTAGATGTTTTTAAGAATAGTTTAGACCAGGGGTGGGGAACCTAAGGCCTGGTGGCCACATCCTGGATACAGACCTCCCTCCCCCACTATTCTCTCATGGGGTTGGAGCACACAAAATCTACTCGCCTGGCCTCCCTAGGCTCTGGTGTGCGAACGGAATGTGGGGAGTGTCTTTCTGCTTCTTAGCTGGGGGCCTCATCAATCAGGATTTGTTTGGGGGGGGGGGAGTTTTTTTTTTTGCTTCTATTTCATGTAAGGCTCCTGACTGATTTTTCTGTGGGTCAGCGACCCCCAACCCAAACAAGTTTCCCCACCCCGAGTTAGACAAATACTTCTCAGGAATGGTCTAGTGCAGGGATATGGCCCCTCTGATTTTTTTATATAGATGTACGGAATTAATTTTGATTTGTGCACCAGTAAGGCTATGATGGTGTGTGGAGATGGGGAGGGCGGCAGGGGGAGAGAGTTTCAGCATATGGGAAGTGGCTCAGTGTTTGGGCAGAGAGTTGGGGAGGGTTAGGAGTCTCCTTTATTAGGGCAAGGAGGAACGTTCATGGGGGAAGCAGCAACACCAGGTGTCTCAAGACAGCCTTGCATAGCACAGTGCAGGCAGGAAATGACATCTTTACCTGACTCACATCAATGGGCTAACCAGCCTATTAAGGAAGGAAGGGAACCAAAAACTGTAACTCAATGGAGGGCTCATCTCAAAAATTGTGGTTATTTACCCCCCAACACACACATGTAATAGTGTAGTCAATTACTCGATTAACCGATAAGCAAAAGCTTATTGGCTAATGGGTTAATGCTATAGACTACATACATTTCCCCCTCTCCCTACCAGTAATTTGTTTAGCAGGCTGGCCAGCAACTGGCTCAGTCCTGGCTTGTGCAGGATCCAAGACCTACACCTGCTGCGGTTCTGCATTTAAAGTGTATCAGGAGCCAGGCAGCAGCACGGGGTGACAACAGGAGGTGGTTTTTAAACTGGCCGTACTTATGGACCAGCTCGCAGAAGGGGCTCCTCAGGAGTGGGGCTGAAAGCACTAGCTGCCAGCAAAATAACCAAATACCAATAAAGCTGTCCAATAAAAGTAACTGATCAGCAATAACAGTTTCAGTATAAAAATTCAAGATGTTTTAGTTGTGAGCATTCACAATGAAGAACTGATACTTCAGTGTACCACTTTCTTTCATCTGTACGAAGTCCAAGGAATTCAAATGCCACAAGATGGAATATGATAATTATTTCGTCTCTTTGATATTTAAGTCAAACAATTCCATTTATTATGGGCAGCTCCGCCTAAAAAAGACTCCAAGAGAATAAAGTTAAAATCATCGCCATTTTAGAGATGGGATGCATCACATGAATGAAAACTACAAATTTTTAATACTTACAAGTCCTTATCTAAATTTCTATAAAAGTTACTCACATTTAATCACTGGGCAGATTTACAGACTTAAACTTTGATGATCTGACAAATTCCAAACTTCTCACCAATATCTAGATGTTAAAGTGTTGGAGGGGTGGGAGTTTAAGTCTAATGAACAGCTGCTCTATACTAATACATTTTGCCACTTCTGCTGTTATAGACTCCCTTCTTCCAGGATAAGCAGACATAATAACACTGACACTTGGACAGCATGTTGCCCAATGCTTGGCTGCCAGTCAAGGTCATCTTGCTAGTTTATGCAGACTTTGGCTAAAACCCGTTACTAATACAATTAATATCACAGAAACTCCATGGCTGAGGCTTCCTAATACAGAGCTGTAACTTCAAATAGTTTGGCTTCCAAAGACTCTGCTTATCAGAAGCAAATAGTTAATGAAACACTCGAAACACTCCATATTCACTACAGATAGTCCCCGACTTACGAACAGGTTACGTTCTGAACACCTGGTCGTAACTCGATTTGTTCATAAGTCAGAAATACTCTTATACAGTACAGGTAGCTATCGACTGCCCACTACCGGTTATCTTTATACAGTACTGTAATATTAATTCACTAGCACTTCAAATGTAACAAAGCACCTACAAAACAACAATCAACAACGAAAAAAAGAAACACATGAAAAAAAAACCACAACTGCAGTGACAGCAAACTCAAATTGACAAACATGAACATGAAATACTGTACAAAACACAATGCAATAATGTAAATACTGTAACGTGATGTAAATATTGTAAATAAAATAATGTAAACATTGTACATGAACTTTTCCTTTATTCCGGGTATTGTCGTGCACACTTGGATTGATAATTACTGTATGAAGGTGAATGAACTGAATTAATTGGATGAGGAATTGGAGGAGGTAGGTGACAATACTATAGGAACAACATCATCAACAGCAGATTCATCTTCTACTTCAGCAGTGCCTTTGCTTGTAGAAGGCATTGGTTTTCTTCAAAAAAATATCCATTTTGGACTGGACAGTTTGTTCTTTCTTCTCATTATAAATTTCTTTGTAGCAAGCCAGGGCATCCTGAATTAAACGATCCACTTTTGAGAATCTTGTAACATTAGGGTCCATTTTTTCAAACATTTGCATTCCTTCATTTATTTTGCTGAAGGCTGCAGCCATCTCTTTCATCACAAATTTTTGGGGGGCTGCTTCTTCTTCTCGGGCTTTTAGTCTCTCTTCCTCTGCTACCCTCTCCGCCTCCAGCTCCATCAAATCTTCATGGCTCAGCTCCTCCCCAACAGCCTCAACCAACTGGTGTATGTCTTCATTATCCACTTCCAGATCCACTTCTTTCACCAGCACTACAATGTTATTGGAAATTTTTTCTAGTGCTTTTTCTTTTTCAAAGCCTGTTAAACTGGTGACATATCTTTTCAGGATTGTCTTCCATATGCCATTCATACATTGTTGAGTGACTTCCTCCCACACAGCAGCAATGTTCCTTATGCCATGCAGAATGTTGTAGTCCTTCCAAAATTCATGTAATGTTTTGGCATTTTCACATTCTGTGGCAGCTGTTGCCTTTGCAAATGTGTTGCAAAGATAATATGCTTTGAAAGACGCTATGGCCTCCTGGTCCATGGGTTAGAGAATAGATGTGTTGGGAGGCAGAAACACCACTTTCACATTGGGATGTAAGTCATAGGTATTGAGGGTGACCTGGAGTATCATTCAAAATAAGCAAAATTTTGAAAGGAATTGTTTTCTCCAGAAAATATGCCTTGACTTCAGGGATGAAACAGTTCATGAACCAATCTTCAAAAAGTAGAAGCGTCATCCATGATTTCTTATTAGCGTGATAACAGACTGGTAAAGTAGCCTTGCTAATATTCTTGAAAGCTCTGGAGGCTTAACAGTGTGCATTTTTTAATTTGGTCTTCCATCCGAAGCACTAAGAGTTTTTCCATGTCATAGATGGGACCTGTTCTTTTCTTTGTAATAATAACTGTTGATTTCATAGGTGCAGACCCTTTCACTGCTTCACAAATGCGATCACTATCCTTTATAATGGTGCTTATGGTGGATTTCAATAGGCCTAAATTATGTGCGATGAACAACACTGTTTGACCCTCTTCGTATTGCCTATCGCTATTTTCTGTTCTAAATCAATAGTTTTTCTCTTTCTTTTCTCGCCATCCTTAACACTAGCACTTTTCCTGTTATTTGCCATGATAGCCACAAGCAAACACAGAAAATACTGTAAGGGCAAAATACCGTATACAGTATGAGGGAATGACACGTGAACATGCTGCCCAGCCGCAGACACGCAAACACAATGTGCTACTGAGAACAAACACAAAACAAAGGCGGGAGGGGGAGAACATGTCGGCTGCTGCCATGATTGAGCTGTAGTTCTCATACCACGCTGCCCGTGCTGGTTGTAAGTATGGATGGTCATAAGTCGATGTGTTCGTAAGTCAGGGACTATCTGTATTGCCTCTTCTGCAAGTGAGGTCATGAATAGCCCCTGTTTTCCACAGGATGAGCTGCTGCTGGACAGGTTTCACCTAGTTTTCTGAACTGGAAAGATATGGACTGAACTGGAAGGGTATGCACTGAAAGTATGAACACAGAGTGAGTGCTCCCATTGCCTGACATCCAGCCTCAGGTCTCCTAGAGTTGTGAGTTCACGCGCAAATGACTTAACCTACATCTCCAACTGTAAAATGAGGACAGTACTTTTTTCATAAGAGAGTAAGGCATAATTTATACAGAGCTAGAAAGCATTACATAGAAACAAGTATTAAATAAGGGATCAGTAGAAGAGAGAAGCATTTATTGGAACAGTAAAAGGCAAGGCCTCCACACCACGCTTTCAAATGCAAAATATTTTACTTAGATTTTGATTATTGTCAGAGATGTGCATTTACATCTTTCATCCTGAATTCCAAAGTACTTCAGCAACCATATTTCCATCAATTAAAACGCAGAGGCTGGTGGGAATGAACACCCTAGCTCAGGGGTGGCCAACCCGCAGCTCTCGAGCCACACGCGGCTCTTCCCTCCCAAAAGTGCGGCTTGCGAAGCTGCCCCTGCGCCCCCCCCCCAATGGAGCCTGGCTTCCGTGCTCACCGGCACTGCCCCTAAGATGAATGTCACGCTGATGTTACCTCCAGGGACAACGGAGGTAGCGCGGGCTTCCCGCTGGATTGGGGGGGAAAGGAGTTCTGCAGCTGTGGGCCAGGTCCCGGAAGTATGCGGGCTGCTTTCCTTCATCCCCACCAACAGCCGGCAAGGTACCTAAAACACCAGTCAATCACGTGCTGCGGACTTTGTTCCCCTGCTGCCTTGCTGCACGCGGGGAAGGGGTTGAGGGTCCGGGACTGCGCCAGTTCTGGCGGCACGCCCTGCCGTGGGGAGTGGAGGAGCAAGGTGCGCGGTGCCCAAGAATTTGGGGCTGGCGTGGTCCGGGATTCCCCCTCTCCCCGCGCAGGAAGACAGTGGGGGAATAAAGTCCCCAGCGGGCCAGCTCCAGCTGCTCGGGCGGCACATGCTGCCATGGGGAGCGGAGGGGCAAGGCATGCACTACCAGCTCCAGCTGCTTGGCCAGCACAACCTGCTGTGGGGAGTGGAGGGGCAAGGAACGTACTGCCCGAGCATTTGTTGCTGGCGCAGTCCGGGACTCCTCCTCTCCCCCGTGCAGGAAGGCAACAGGTGTGTGATGGACCAGCGTTTCAGGTATCGCGCCACTGTTTGGGGGACGGGGAAGCAGCCCGCGCACTTCCCGGGCCTTGGTGTGGAGCTGCAGGATCCCCAGGTACTGATCCCTGTCCCCTCCCCACCACCCAGACCCCCACAAGTACCCTGTCCTGGCACCCACCGGCACCCTGTCCTCTGCCCCAGGCCCCTGCCCCAGAACCTGTCCCCACCAGCACAGCTGGGGCCACATTAGTGAGGCTTGGGGGTTTTGGAAGGATTGTTTTTTTGCATCTCACTTGTGTGGTCCGGACTGACTTTTCTGTGGGTCAGTGATCCCTGACACAAAACAGGTTCCCTGCCCTTCTCATAAATAAAGACAACGCTGAAATATTTTGTGTTTGACATATTTTATTTAAAAATGAAACCTGGCCAATTGGGGCCAAGCCCCCATCTGGCCGCAGCATCATAACACTCCTGCACCCCCCTAGACTCCAAACCGAAACCTTTCATACACTGGAACCCCGTCCTGAGCCTCTCACATCCTCAAACTCCTGTGCCCCCACATCCCCAGTCTTCTGCCACAACACTCCTGCACCATCCAGACACTGCAAATCTGTGACCTGAGCCCATCATACTCCCAGTCTCCCTGCCCTGAGCCCCTCGTATACCCCAGCCCAAACTCCTGCACCCTCACAGCCACAAGCCTGCGGCTTGCTCAGCATCCCAACCCTCCCCCCTGACTCCAATACTCTCCAGCCTGGAGCCCCCTCCCAGAGCCAGCATCCTCTTCTCTACTTCCTCCTGCACCCAAATTCCCTCGCAGAGCTTGCACCTCTCACCCCTTCCCAGTGCTTTTTTGTGATGGTATGCCCCAGGACGGTGTACTGGCACCTATTTTCCCCAGGTGCGGCTTTTTTTTTTTTTTTTTGCTCAACCCTCCCCCCTCCCGCCCCGGCACGTGGCCCGTCACATTCTATCCACCGTTATTTTGGCTCTTCCTCTCTAACGCGTTGGCCACCCCTGCCCTAGCTGTTTAACAGTGTGTGTTGTAACACTATAATACAGTTCAGAGTAGAAAGCTAATGCCTTATCCCGCTGCAACTGTGACAAAAGTTTAGGTAGGCAGAGTAGACAGAAATGAAGTATAATCAGATCTTTAATTTTCACATTAGACGAAGTCTACTGTTTTAAGTGTCATGTCAGACAGTAACTAAAGCAGAACAGCTGCTCTTAAAACTATGCTTGGATATTGGCTTAGCAGTAAATTAGAAGAAGGATGGCCACTTGATGAATCACTGATACCAGATCTTGCAGCACAGTGTTTTCTTTAGAGATCCATCATCAAAAGTATTGATAAGGCCTGTCCTTGACATCCTGAGATCTCAGGAGAGAACAGAAGGAAGTAGCATGTATGTCTGCATATCCCTATGAAAGGGCTCCAAGAGAAGTATCAGCACTTCTCATACAGATTTTATTGCTTTCTCTAGCACTCAGTTGTTTTGCTTTGTTAAATAGAATAATACCCCAGTTCTCTGTGGTAAGGACAGTTTTGAAGTAATCCCAGGAAAAATTTCTCATCCTGTGGTTTTTACAGGTAGACTGAAAAACCTGCCTGGATGCTTATTAATGGCTCTCCAAGTCACCCTGTTGTTTCAGGCCAATTCCACAAGCCAAATACACAGGGAAGAATTGGAACTTAACTTCATTTACAAGTTTACTTCTTATGCAAATAAACAATGAAGGTGCTAATTGTTCTCATCAGCCTCTTGTAACTATTTGAACCATCTACTCACTGTCTCTCTTTTTCCCCTTTTTTCCCTTCCCTTATTTATTCTTGGATCTGGACTTCTAATACTCCAGTTATCTGAAGAAGTGGGTTGCACCCGCGAAAACTCATGATACCATGTACATGTTTTGTTAGTCTTTAAAGTGCTACTAGTCTATTTGTTGTTTTTAAAGTTTTTCCTGTTACAGACTAACTCGGCTACCCCTCTGAAGCTTTTGAAATAAACGAGTGAGCTCACCCCAAAATGACATTTATCTTAATGGGTTACTGAAACTGCATGCTTCTTAATCCAAGACAGATACTTTCTGCCTTTGTATAAAACTATATATAGATATATATTACATAAAATTATGTATCTGACAGTTTGTCTGTGAGCAAATGAGTCTCTGTCCATCTGTTTATTCAAGAACTCAAACAAAAAGAGCTAGGACCCCAAATTTGGTATGCAGCTCCCTCTTATTGTAATTTACAGCATAACTTAAGTGCGGGTGCAGTGGGTATCATAAGTAGGGGAAGGAACTGACTTCCCAAACTACCAGCCTAGCCCCGCCCAGACTCTACCCCCAGAACACTTACTGTAGGCATACTGGGAGTGGGATGTTGCTGCCCCCAGCTGACCATGCGCTGCCCTCCCTCCCCATGGTACTTGGAGGTGGGGGAGCCCTTGGTTCCTGTGGGGGTAGACTCTGTAGGGAGCTTGCCTCCCCCAGCCCAACCTTCGCCCACTGCCCATGCTTAAATGTTTGGTTGGGTGAGGAGAGAGCGGCTGAAGCTTCTCCCTTTTTCCCCAATGTATACAGGGACTAAGGATATGAAAGTGTAACTGTATATATGATTAACCAATGAGCCTAGGCTCATCGGTTAATGTGCACAGTTACACACAGCACACACTAGAGCTGCTACCTCTGTATCAGAGGCAACAGCACAGGGAGAGGAGGAGAGGACAGGAAGGAACCAGTATGAATAGGCAGCTGGCTTTTAAGCTGGCTTCTTGGGAGCTGCCTGCCCTTCCTCTCCTGCACATGCAACTGCTGAAGGTTTCAGTTTTTAGATGTTTACTTTAAAAAATTTTAACATCCCTAACAGGGACTCATAAATTGTTACCGAAAAGAGACAGGATTACCAGGCAGGTAAAAGGGGCTGGCTGGGGGTGCCACCCTCCTGTCTGGGAATGCCCCAACCCTACGCCTCCCACCACCCAGGTGCTCTTTAGGGGGGACAGAGGGACTGCAGCTCCCTCCTCCCATTGCTGGCTGTTCCTCTTTGTCAGGGAGGAAGGGGAAAGTGAACAATTTCCTCCATTTCTCAATCTGCCTGGGCAATGCAGGAGGCAGACGAATCTGGATCTGCCCCAAGCAAGGGACATGCACCCCTCCCCTGCCTGCTGGAGCTGTAGCAGCCATGAACAGGTACTCCTCACCTGGCCCTAAGATGCTGTGGTGAGAGAGGGCTAGGATAGTTCTCTCCCCAGGAGGCAGCCTGCATCCTGAACCCCTCATCTCTAGCCCCACTCCAGAATAATTTTAAATGAAGAAAAACAAAAATGAATTGAATTAAGAACCTGAGCAATCCCGCGTAAATCCTCTAGCATGTATATATGATCAGGTGGTTATGCAGCTGAATTCTACACAAACACAGAATTCTTATTTGGTACCAAATAAGCACATGAATATAATGAAATCTGATCCCGGCATCAGCTGCTAATGACTTCTTGTACTCTGGGTCCCTGACATTTCTTCCAATGAAATTTCAGTCCTTCTGCTTATCCTTTGCTGAGTCATGAAAGCCAGTTCAGCATCCTCCTGCTGTCTTTACAAAAAAAAAAACAACCCAAACAGAAATGAGTGTTTGTTTTCAAAATATTAACACTGTCAATGTTCACTTACTGACCGAGTAAAGAGCCTCTGAAGGGCCACTTGGCACAAAGCATTTCCTAGCCCTGACAGGCAGATGCTGCAGATGGCAAAACAAAACAAAACCCACTAAAATAACCTCACCCATCCCAACACAGCTAAAACTGTGAGTGGCCACGCAGGACACCAAGGACTAAACACTTACCATTTTTCCTGTTTGTCCCCAGATTACAGAAGTAATGAGTGATGGAGGACAATTCAGCATTCAAATTCATCCTTACAAGATTCATGAAGCTGTGCTTTCACATCTTTCCATTCATTACTATAGACTATCTGTTTTTTGTTTGAGAATACACTATGAAGTTTATACAATATCAGTTCAACTCCATAATTTCAAACCTTTACCCTGAAATTTGGACAGTTTGCCGTTAGGCTTCATCCTATTCCATGATCACTTCTGTATTTAACTTGCCTGTGCAGATATTTTTAACCCACTATTTGAGGGCATCAAGGATGTGAATTCCATGCCTTAAATTAATCAATTAAAGACATATTTACACTAGGAAAATATGTTTAAATGCTTTCTACCATTGTTAGCACTACTTTATCAGTGTTACCAAACTTCAAGATTTTTGCTAGGCCACCAGCTGCCATTTGAGTTAACCACCTGTCGGATTTTTTCAATACAGATGTGCCAGTCCCTCTAATCTTCAGTTGAAGCAAACCTTTTCCAAGGAAGTCTGATTGTCCTGATAGATAAAAAACCATCTACATCACTGCCAGTGTTATTCTGATGGAGCTGAACTAGCTTTAGCAACAGTTTAAAAGCTTTGGAAAAAATTTCCTAGAGCCTAAATCATCAGTCCTACACAGCAAAGCAGGAAGTAACTGAAATGTACTTACAATAAAAAGGGGAACTGGAAAATACAAGGTTAAGTCACATGTTTACAAACACTATTCTAAGAAACATCAGTCGTCAGAATTAAGTCAGTATACTGAATCACACCAATCATATCAGAAAACAACTCTTGCAAAGTATTATTTTTTGGAATTTACATCAAGAATATATATTTAATAATGAGCTCATCACACTGACAGAGAAATGACTGGAAACTGAAACTAAACAAATGAACACTGGGCATAAACTCTTAACAGTGAGAGCTGTTAACCACAGGAACAATTTACCAAAAGTCATGGTGGATCTTTTAAATCAAGATTCCATTTTTTTTTCTAAAAGATATGCTCTATTAATTGTTTAAGGTAAGTTTGTGGACTGTAAGACACAGAGTCAGGCTAGATGATCACAATGGTTTAATCTAACCTTAGAATCTGGGAATAAGCAAAATTCAGTAGCTAAATTTACAACAATTGTGGGTGTCAAACTGACAGACAAAAACAGTTTTGTACTAAAAAGCCACTTGTAAAATATTTGTAAATACCTCAAAATCTGTGTATTTAATATAAACACTTTGAATAATGTCCTAAATTAGATCCACAGACTCCTAACTTAAAAAGCAAAGTTCTATGGTCTGTGTTAGGCAGGCAGCCAAACTAGAGGATCAAATAATCCCTCTTCTGGCCTTCAAGTCTCTGATTCTCTACAGGCAGGTAGCCCATTCCCCACAAGCTGGCTGACCCAACGCCAGTCTTCCCTATAAGCTTGTGCAGCTGCTCAGGAGATTCAGATGCCACACAGCTAATTAGCAGAGCACCCGCACATAGCCTTTTTTCTTTTTACTGGTGGTGCACATTCACACACACCTCAGTGCATATAAATTTATTCTGCACATGAATGGAAAAAAATTAGAGACACCATTGCCCAGAACCGCCAGGCCCAGTCACCAAGCACTCCCTTCTCTCCAAAGCCCAAACTTCACCTGGTCAGCGCCGAAGGGAGTGATGTTGGCTTTGACGGAGCCCACGCTCAAGCCCACGAGGACCAAGCCGGCGAAGACCAGGGCGGAGCAGTAGCGGGTGGCTCCCTCCTGGGCACAGGGGGCGAGGGTGGCGTTGGCAGGCGGGAAGGAACAGTTCTCAATGGGGGACAGAGGGATCTTCCCGCAGAGGGCCTCCCGGGTGCCCGAGGCAGCCAGGGCCGGGAAGGTCAGCATCCCCAGCAGGTAGAGCGCCATGCTGAGCAGGATGGTGCCGAATTTGCCCAGCAGGGCATCGGCCAGCCAGCCGCCGAAGGGCGAGACCAAGTAGGTGATGCCCATGAAGAGCAGCAGGGCCTGGCTGGCCTGCGCGCCCTCCCAGCTGTAGGGGGGCCCGTTGAGAAAAAGCACCAGGTTGGAGGTGATGCCGTAGAAGGCCACCCGCTCCAGCAGCTCGGCCAGCAGCACGGCGGCGCAGGCCAGGCGCCGGCCCTGGAAGGAGCTGGGGCCGCCGGGCTGACCTCGGCCCCGCCACCGGCCGCTGCCCCCCAGCAGCGGGCTCCGCTCACCGGGCTCGGCCCCGCGGGCCTCTTCCATGGGGGCGCCCTTTGACGGGAGCCCAGAGCCCCTTCGGCCAACGCTGCCGGGCCGAGAAACTTCTCCTCCCTCTACCCTGCGTCTCCAGGCTGGGACTCGTGCCCCGCCCGCTGCGCGCGCTGATTGGCTGTTTCAGTGCTCACGCTGCAATGGCGCTTCTGGGTTCGGCATGCATGTGGGGAGCAGGAGGAGCAGGGGCTGCCCCTAAGTCCCGGTCCCGCCCCAGGAGGGTGACGTGAGTGGGTGGGGCGTGGCTGAGCGCCTGGAAGTTACTGCAGCGAGCCAGTGAGCTGTGGGTCGCTTGTGTGTGCAGGGGGCAGATGACACAAGGATGGGGCTACATGCTAGTTACTTTATACCCACCCAGCTAGGGGCCAGAGGTGGCCCTGATGCTCGTGGGCCTGCATTGACTTTACAGGGCCATGAACTGCTGTCTTATGACTGTCTTTTTGACCTATTATTCTAGGTGCAGACTGTTCTTATTCATTGTGCAATCTAGTTTTATTTTATTTATATGGGCCAACAGTTGTGTGCAACACTTTACAGACGGTGAAACAATTGAATCAGAACATTATGTGGTGATTTGACACTCAGCATAGCAAGGGAGGAAAACAAAAAATGGGACCATACCATTGAAGTAGAAGGTATAACAGGGAAACAGGATTTTATGCGTACTTTTTCTCAAGCACATATCTTTTGAATTCTTTGGAAATAAATTTTCACCATAAACAATGACACACCCTACTGCCTCTCACTATGCATTTCCATTAAAACCACACATTTTCTGTTCCTTTTAGGGTCTTATACTGCATTCATCCTCGTGGTGTACATAGATTTTAGAGCCAAATTCTGGACTACATTTTAAAGAATGTTCTTCTTACTTTGAATAACCTCACTCATCTTTTTTTTATTTTCACTTCTTTAAATGGTCACAGCCTGAAACAGTTCCTGCCTGCATATTGTGAAATAGATGCATCTGTTAATCTTCACTTTGGATTTCAACACTGAATTGGAATTAAATTTGCTTGTAAATAATAAGATATTACAATGAAAATATTATTTTTCTTTCGCTGCAGTTCATAGAAAAATAAAACTAAGAAAACAGGAATGATAGACAAAAATGATCTTGAAAAAATGGAATTCTGAGTGTAATCTATCGCTTTCTCATCACATTGGTATTATAGACTGATCAATTGACACACCTTCAAAATTATTAGTATTTATATTTAACATATGGTGGTGTTGTGTAAGATGTGAAAGATAAATGATTAAAAAGCTTAGTTTAGACTTGCCTTTTTTTCCTTTTCTTTCCACGGTATTTGAGTTTTACTATATGTCTCCAGTTTACCTTAAGAAATTAAGGCATTGACATCAGTGGGACCCACTCATGGTAATAAAGTTAACCATGCTGTCAGTGTTACCTGAATCAAGGTCTTAAACTTCCCATTTTGCCACCCTCATTTATGCTAATTAGTAGTTGACATTAATGGGACTAATTTTAAAATGCAACTCAGCAATAAAAGGACATTTAATACTTCAATGGAACTAGTAACAGAAGTAAACACTATATTCAGAAGTATGTGTTACAGGATCAAGCCCTAAGATAAAATGTATGCTGTGAACAAAATGGAAAAAATACTGTACTCTTCCTGTTCTCAGTAAAAAAACAGACTGATAGACAATATGACACCACACCCAGCTATCTGGTCACAAATTTTATAATTGTCAGTAAAGGACAGTCTGTAGCTATGTGTTGATAATTATACAGCTGGTGCCAGTAAAAATGCACTTATCTTTAAAGAAGGGCCTTTGTAAATAACATATTGACCTCATGGAAGTGACTCATTAAATATATTTGCTCACTTTAAAGTTTAAACCTAAAGACAAAGTGCAGCAGAGCTCTACCAGCCAGCTGTGAAGAAAAGATCTCTGTTATAAATTATTGTTGTAAGTATCATAGGGTAGCATTGTTAGTCTGCTTCCACAAAAACAACTAAGAGTCCTGTAGCATCTTAGGGTGAGTCTACATGGTGGCGCTAGCTCAAAATAAGCTATGCAATTTGAGGTATGAAAATTGTATATCTTATTTTGAGCTTATTTCAAGATAGTCTATTGTGAAATTTGGCACTATGTACCACTATTTCAACAAATCCCTTAATCCTTGTGGAACGAGATTTACCAGGACTTCGGAACAGCAAGCCCGTTATTTTGATTTCATTTGAAATAACAGGCATGCTCTGAAGACACAGAAAACACTATTATGGGATGCTGTAGATGTCCCCCAAAATAGCGCCCGCTGTCTAGACATACTCTAAAAGACCAACAGATTTATTTGGATATAAGATTTCCTGGACAAAAACCCATTTTGTTAGATGCAAGTGGGTTTTTGAACATGAAAGCTTATGTCCCAATAAATATGTTGGTCTTTAAGGAGCAAGGGACTCCTTGTTATTATTGTTGTAAGATCACTAATATTTTGGCAGGAACAGATCAACATTTTAGGTTTATAAGACTTACCTAATTCTGTATGCTATTCCCCTACATGAAACCAGTGTGATTACGTTGTCTAAGGTTTCCAATAGCTTTGCCCAGAGATTACCAAGTAGATAACATTACTTTGTGTTAGTCCACATTTTAACATATACAGATATCACATTCCAGTTCCTGCACAATTTATCTTAATAGCAGTATGCTGACATTTTATATAGGCCCATTCACCAACCGTTAAAACCATCTAGCAACACTGAAATAATCATATTTAACATTAGTGATGTACATTACAAAATGTTATGTGTGTCTTTAGGATTCAGAACTAAGTAGTTATGACAGTCCCATTGAAATTCAAAAGCATCTATGGAATTTACTATTGATTAAAAATAGTGGCTTCACCAGAGACATTTTTTGTTTTTCTCCAAACAAGAACATTTAGCTATAGTACATTTAAAATTCCTGCATGAGGATATACTCATGATGAATTTACCACCCTATGAGCTCTTATACCATTTGGTGTTGCATAAAAATAAGGATTTTTCATGGAAGCATTTTATGAAGGACATAGGCATGAGTTTTTGAAAGCAAGGTAAACAGATGGAGAATTGGTTTTCCTTCCTTGCTTACTTACTTTTGAATTAGGACTATCCAAAGGGAAAGAAAAACCTTTTGTCTGAATGCCACATTTATACACTTATGTCAATATAGATATTTTAAAGACACAGCAGTAAGTAATCGTGCCATACATTTAGAGTGTTATGTCTTCAAGGTAGGGTCTAAGCCCCTTTGTAAACACTATACTTTTTCCTATTTCTCTCCTCTGCTACTTTTTTCTTCTTTCCTCATTCATCTTTATTCTGATAATTTTCTTGAGTCTGTTAGTTTGAAGCTAGCATCTCTCTATCAGAAATATTTCCCCATCTCCCTTCTTTTAAAAATGTTCTTGTCATGGGGAACAGGTCCTGATTGACCAATGTGCATTCAGTGCACTTGAAAAGGCCCTCAGCTTAGAAGAGGTCTCAAGCACCAGAAGAAACAAATCGAATCGTGCTGCAACCCCAAGCACCAGGTGCAACGTCAGTCCCTCAAATTTGGCCTGGCCTTTGGCCAAACCTGAGTGAATGACATTGCAAACTGGTGCCTGGCTGTCCAATTCAACTATACTATTGACCCACCAGAAAGCTTATGAGTCCCCTTGGTAGAGAACTTCTATCTGAGATGTTAGAAGAGGGGCAGCACACTTAAATTTTGTCTCGTGCAGCAGCTTTCTTGTGTGTCACATATTCTGTCTAGTTTAAGGAAGGTGTGTGGTGGAGGAGGACACAATATCCTCAGTGGACAGGGCCCTAAAATTCTTTAAACTGGGCCTGATGGGTAATCCAAAATCTTTGAATATAAACAAGGTCTGCAAATCTACTCAACCACAGAACAGTGAAAGCTAAACTAGCAGACAGAGCATAATTGGAAGAACACACTCATAACACACCCTTCTTCCTCCTGCCCCTCATCCTTGCAGCTGTGGTGAGTAGTGCTGATTTAATTTTGAAACAAATATGTCTTCTGAATCTGTACCTCCTCCATCAGATCATATGCATCTGTGAGTAATACGGGCCTAAAGAGTCAAATCTTGTAAAGTGCAACGCAACTATGGAAGTTTAAAAAAAAACAACTGCTGCGATCCTGGCCCTGCTAAAGTCAATGGCAAAGCTTCTTTGGCGTCAGTGGAGCCAAGATTTCATCCCAGGCTTTCTATAATGGATGAATGGTTGCAGTTTGATTATTTGACATAAAAGGGAGCTCAGGGTTTTCAGCATTTTGCAAAGTTATCCCACAGACCTCAGAATGTCAAGGTTGTCCCAAAGAAAATAAAGACTTGTGAGCAAAGCACAGGTAGAACTATACAAAATGCTTACAACTTCCCTGAATATACTACACTAACTGGTCTTCATCACCTTGGAAAACTTAATTCTTGAACATGAAGAATATTTTACAATCTATTCAAGAGCACTACATTTTGAAAGAGTTCAAGATTACATCTCTCTCATTAGGACTCTGTTTCCCCTATGTGAGGATTTCTATCTTCTAAGAAATAAGGGATTTATTTTTCCTTCAAGTATGACAAATTTGTTGAAGATGAATATTCACATTTAAATTAAATCACACTTCTCCAAATGGTGCTTAGTTCTTGAGAAGTAAAATAATTTTTTACTAGGATTTCTAAGGACTTGTTTATACTATCGCGTAAGCTAATATAATTTACATTGCTCAGGAGAGTAAAAAACCTTCTCCTCTGAGCAACGTAAATGACATTGCCTTACAGTGGTTCCTACACTGTACTATGCTTTTCCTTTTTGACTCTTGTTGCAATGGAATAATTATATCGATAGGAGAACATTCTCCTGTCAGTGTAGTACATCTTCACCAGGTACATTATAGCAACACTGATATAGTGTGGTAGTGAAGACAAGCCCTAAGTGTTTGTCCTAGTATTCCCTCCCCAAGATTCAGAAATTTATTTTGCAGGAAATATTTCTGAAATAAAGGTGTAGTCTTTACACTGAATGCTTCTATTGTTGGGAAAGTTTGGATCTACGCATTTTTTTATTTGGTTTTCATTCTGAATGATAACATTAAATCATTATATAAAAATGAAAACACATACAACAGAAATATTATTCCAGGATACAGTAAAATATGTATTTATGTGGATTGTTGTTTGACAGATGATTGGTTTCTTTTCATGTGCAAAACAGAACAATGGAAAAGAAAATTAATAAAAAGGAAAATATGTAGCTTTTATAAATCACCCCTCACTTTAATGAAATAGTGCTAATGGACCATTTCTTTGTTAATATGTGCAGATTTGCTACATTTCACTTGTTTGATGGGAGCCTCCAGTTTTGTATTAATTTTGTGGTAGTTTTTAAAGTATCTTGTTTCAATGCAACAATTTGAAGCCCACACTTTGGGGGGGGGGAAGAGAGGGGAGGGGAGGAGTGCTGATTTGTCCTTTAAACTCACTAATTCTGTTAAAGTATGGATCTAGTCAATATCTTCATCGACTATATAGATATTGACATAAAAAGTACACTTATTAAGTTTGCAGATGATACCAAGCTGGGAAAGGTTGCATGTCCTTTGGAGGAAAGGGTTATAATTCAAAGTGATCTGTACACACTGGAGAAATGGTCTGAGGGAAATAGGATGAAGTGTAATAAGGTTAAATGCAAAGTACTCCACTTAGGAAGGAACAATAAATTTCACACATACAGAATGGGAAGTGGCTGCCTAGGAAGGAATACTGCAGAAAGATCTAGGGGTCATAGTGGACCACAAGCTAAATATGAATCAACAGTGTGACACTGTTACAAAAAAAGGAAACATGAAATGGGATGCATTAGCAGAAGTGTTATGAGCAAGACCTGAGAAGTAATTCTTTGCTCTACTCTGTGCTAATTAGGCCTCAATTGGAGCATTTTGTCCAGTTCTGGGCACATTTCAAGAAAGATGTGGAGAAATTGGAGAGGATTCAGAGAAGAGCCAGGAGTAATTCAAGTTACTAATGTAAACATAGTGCAGAGAAAGCCTGTCTTTGTGAGACTGAAGTCTGAAGCAGGGAATCTCTTTCTTAACCTTTACTGGCTTGACAGGCTAGCCCAGTGTTGGGAAGCCTAAGGAAAAGCCAATGCCTAGCTCCCCTGCAGGGGCCCTCAGGATATGGCGTGGCCCCAAATTTACGGCTGGATCTTCTGAGTACATTTGTCACTGGTGTCCTTCCTGGTGGTAGGAAGTTAGGGGTGTGTCTGTCTTTCTGTGGCCCCTCCCCCTAAAGCGCAGGACTGCCTGTCACTAGGACTGTCTGGCCGCCTCCCCCTCCGCCCTGTAAGGAGCAGGAGGACGTGTCTGTACCGCCCTGTCGCTCCGTCCCTCCCGCAGTGGGGGGAGGGGAGGCGGAACGCTAGCGCCGTGCTCCTGTGGCCGGGGTGCCTTTGTGCGGCCGGACCGCGCAGGCTGCGGAGCGATGCTCCTGGTCCTGCTGGGTAGCCGCCCGTAGCCGCAGGTGGGGCCGCGCCGCTATGAGGCTGCTCCTGCTGGCCTGTCTCCGAGCCCAGACGGGGAACGCCACCACCGCGGGCAGGATACAGTAAGTACCCCCCTTCCCCCACCCGGCCGTGCCTCTCTCTACACCCTGCACCAGAGTGGGGGCGGGGGCGGGGGCGGGGGCGGGGGCTCCCTGGACCTGCCTACCTCGCTCCTCTCCTTCCCGGTGACTGGAACACGAGGGTGTCTCACCTGGACCCGCCGTTCTTCTCTTCCCCATGTTCACAGGCGGTTCCTTGGGGTTTGCCTTCCCCCTTCTCAAGGAGGATCTTCCCATGTTTGCCCCTCCCCCTTGCACTGGGAAAAAGAGGGGGGTCTCCCTATGCCTGTCTCCTCAGCTGAGAGGACAAGGGGAAAGGGTCTCCCCTGTATTCTCACTGCCTCCCCTCATATGCTCTGGGGCAAGGGAAAGCAGTCATCTCCCTTGTGTCTGGGCTCCCTTCTAGCCACTGGGTAAGAGGGCACTCTGCCTGTCAGTCTCTCTCCTGCTCCACAAGAGATGGGTAAGGGGGGGGGAGTCCTTTGAGTGTAATTATTCCTCCTGTCCCCCCACACCAGTGTCTTCTGTACATTGAGCACTTGGGTGGCCACCTAAGAGAGATGCCAGTGCTGGTCAGCTGATTAGCAGAGTACCGATAGCTGGCAGCATGTGTTTCTAATGGTTGTGCACATCTGCACTTGCCTTGGTGCCCATAACAAAGTGTATTCTTCCCAGTGATGGGGAAAAAAATGGAACACTGTTCCTCCCACTCTCAGTCCATTTCCACAGGAACAACTATGAGAAGAATGGGTGCAGCATAATGTTGTGGTAGTCCCCCTCCATGCTTTGTGAAAATTGGCTGATGAATATAAAAATGCATAATTTGGAGATGCTTTGGACAAAATACCTCATGTAACCTATCAATTTTAATGTTACAGTGTTTTGGATCTCTCTATCCTATTTTGGTACATTTTGAATGAGAAGTTAGAAATATGAAATGTGAGATTATAGTTTTAAATGTGCTCATGAGAGCCATTACTGGTGCCTCCTTCTCACCTCAAGCCTTAATGACTTGGTGATCAACTTAATGATTTGTAAACAGCTTTGTTTGTTCTTTAAGTCCAAAGGTGATTCGACTAGTAAGACATATGACCATGCTACCTGGTACTGGGATTCCATTTTGACCCAAGTATTTTTCCATGGGAGGGGTAATGCAAGTTTTTGGTTAACTAGCATTAGCTATGCATTTTCTTTTCATTTTAACGTACTAAAACTTTGATCTATCTGTTTTAACTTGCAACCACTTAAATCCTACTTCAGAGGGGTAGCCGAGTTAATCTGTAACAGGAAAAACTTAAAAAACAATAAATAGTATAGTAGCACCTTAAAGACTAACAAAACATGTAGATGGCGTCATGAGCTTTCGTGGGCAAAATCCACTTCTTCAGATGACTGGAGTATAAATCCTACCGTTTGTACTTAATAAAAACTAGGGATGTAAAAGGTTAACTGGTTAATGGGTGTGGCTTACTGATTTTGGTTAACCTGTAGGGACTGGAGTATCTCCCGGCCCACACTGGCCAGGGGATTTCTATAGTCCTGTGGGGCTCACTGCAGGCAAGGGCTGCTCCAGCCAGGCACAGCAGCCTCTGGCAGTGTCGGGCCCCCCGGCTCTCCCACCACAGGTTATATGCTGGCTCCCTGGGAGCTGGGCTGAAAGGGGCTGCCCACTCCCTGAAAGCTGGCTTCAAAGCCTGCAGTGAAGCCTACCTGGGAGCAGGCCCGGTAGGCCTTGCCAGTCCTACTCCCTGGGAGGTTTCACTGTGGGCTCTGCATTATAAACTTTATACTATAGAGCCTGCAGCACATGTAACTACTAGGATTTCTAGCAGTTACAGTTCTAAATGACATTTTACATCCATAATAAAACCACCTTTGTTTACTACCAAACTCAGTGTAAATGTTACCTGCGGGAAATCTCCAGTGTACTTATCTTTCTTTCATTGATAAGAGGCAAACATCCTCATGAGTTTTCCTTGTGTAAAAGTTTTACACAGAGAAAGCCAGATTTATTTGGGGTTTTGATCCCTTTTGGGGGTTGATTTCCTGGGGGCTGTACTCTAGAACAGCATTGTGACAGAGCTGAATTGGTTCAGTATCTGCATTGCTTATTAGGAGGACGGTAATTGCAACTCTGTACCTTGTCTGAGGGAGAACAGAGGAGCTGGCCGAACAAGACAGGGTGGTGCAGAGCCTGAGAAAGCAAGAAGGCAGGTGTCAGTGGCATAATCAGCACACCGGGGAGCAATCTGTACGGGACATCTGTGATACCTCACCCCCTCACAAATGTATTTTCCTATCAGGGCTTTTCTCAAGTCCTGAGGAATTCCTTCATTGATAGAGATTGAGTCTGTAAACATTCTCCAAATAAGTCACAAAAGAAACATGGCATCTTCTAAATCAAGGAGACTTGGGCAATGTCAGGCTAATGAGGTGAGTGCTACATAGTGCTTTTATAAAGTTAACACTCCACAAAAGGAATATCTTTATCTGTATCTTGTATGTCACAGTGCCTTAAAGCTAGTAATGACAGAGCAAGGAACTAGCAATCAGAATTTGTAGGTTATTTTCCTAACTCTTCTACATTGAGTGATGCTGAGTAAGTCGCTTAACCACTTCGTATGCCTCTGTTTATCCCCACTTGTAAAATCAGATTGATAAGGGTTTGTCTACACAGAGAACTTATCTCAGATGACACATGATGTAATTTAAAGCAAAATAGCTATTCTGGTCTTTTCCCCAATGTAGACAAGTCCTAGTATATACCTCTTATGAGCAGCATGAAGCTTCATTAATTAATTTAAAGTACTATGAAATCTTTGGACTAATGACGCTATACAAATACATATTATTATTGAAGTACTATTGATGTTACCATTTACCTTGTACTTTGCTATAAAATATGGAAGAAAAATGCATTATGATTAAGAACCTAAGAATGGCCATACTGGGTCAGACCAAAGGTATTTGTATCTTGTGTGCCAACAGTGGCCAATACCAAATGCCCCAGAGTCAGTGAACACAACAGGGATTCTTCACGCAATACCTCTCCCGTCACCTAATCCCAGCCTCTGACAGAGGCTAAGCACACTGTTCCTACCCATCCTGGCTAATAGGCATTGATGGACCTGACCTCCATGAATTTATCTAGTTCTTTCTTGAATCTTGTTAAAGTCCTGGTCTTCACACCCTCCTTTGGCAAGGAGTTCCACAGGCCAACCGTGCACTGTGTGAAGAAAAATTTACTCTTGTTTGCTTTAAACCTGCTACCTAATAATTTCGTTTGGTGACTTCTAGCACTTATGTTATGGGAATAAGTAAATAACTTTTCTTTATTCACTTTTTCCATACCAGTCATGATTTTGTAGACTTCTACCATATCGCCCCTTAGTTTCCTCTTTTCTAAGCTGAAAAGTCACAGTCTTGTAAATCTCTCTTCATATGGGACCCATTCCAAGCCCCTAATCATTTTTGTTGCCCTTTTCTGAATCTTTTCCAATGCCAATATATCTTTTTTTGACATGAGGTGACCACATCTGTACACAGTATTCAAAATGTGGGTGTACCATGGTATTTTATAGAGGCAGACCCCGGGTTTTGGGGAAATGCCGCATGGAACCCACAGTCGGCTGGGGAGTCCCCAGCTGATCCCGGGTTCTGCTGAAATGCCGTGCGGAGCCCAGGATCAGTTGGGGAGTCCCCAGCTGACCCCAGGTTCCAGGTGGCATTTGAAATCGGCAATGCAACATGGAGCCCAGGGTCCCCCGCTGACTCCGGGCTCCATGAGTGCGCTTCCACTTTGAAATGCACAAGAGCCCCCGCTGAGGACTCTTGTACATTTCAAAGCTGGCACGCCTGCATGCAGCCTACAGTCAGCAGCACTTCCTGCTGGCCCCGGCTGCACGCGATGTTCCGCATTCCTCCTTTGAAATATACAAGAACCCCAGAGGGAAGTGCCTATCAACTAGTTATGTAGTCGATGGAAATTCCATCGTCTATTCGACAAGTAAATTAATCACAATTTAACATTCTTATGCTTTCAGAGAACTATCCACAATGACTCTAAGATCTCTCTCTTGAGTAGTTATACCTAGATTAGTCCCCATCATATTGTGTGTATAGTTGGGATTATTTTTTCCAATGTGCATTACTTTACATTTACCAACATTAAATTTCATTTGCCTTTTTTTGCCCAATCACTTAGTTTGGTGAGATCTTTTTTAAGCTCTTCACAGTCTACTTTGGCCTTAACTATCTTAAGCAATTTAGTATCATCTGCAAATTTTGCCACCTCACTGTTTACCCCTTTCTCCAGATCATTTTTAAATAAGTTGAATAGGATTGGTCTCAGGACAGACCCTTAGAGGACCCCATTAGTTAGCTCTCTGCATTCTGAAAACTTACCATTTAGTCCAGGGGTGGCCAACCCATTCCGGGCAAAGAGCCAAGATATCAGTGGATCCAGCGCAAAGAACCAGGGCAAAGTTGTCGAACAAAAACAAAAAAAGGATTGCCCCTTTAAGAAAATGCATTTAGAGGCTTTTTGGCCACATCAGGCTCCCACCGGCCGGCACCATCTTTAAAACTCCATCTTTAATGGCTGCGCCAGATGGCTCCCTTGCACCGGTGAGCATAGGGAGCTGGGAAGAGAGGGCCATTTTCAGGTGCGTGGGGGGGGCTTTACGAGCCACGGGGGGTGTGGGGGGGGGTGTCACGAGCCACATGCAGCTTGTGAGCTGCGGGTTGGCCATGGCTGATTTAGTCCTACCCTTCTTTCCAGTCTTTTAATCAGTTATCAGTACATGAGAGGACCTTCCCTCTTATTCCATAACAACTTACTTTATTTAAGAGCCTTTGGTAAGGGACCTTGTCAAAGGCTCTCTGGACATCTAAGTACACTATATCTGCTGGATTCCCTTTGTCCACGTTTGTTGAGCCTCTCAAAGAACTCTAGTAGGTTAGTAAGCATGATTTCCCTTTATAGAAGCCAGGTTGACTTTCCCCCAACAAATTATGTTCATCCATGTGTCTGACAATTTTATTCTTTACTATTGTTTCAACTAATTTGCCTGGTACTAGTGTTAGACTTACGGATCTGAAATTGTCAGGATCACCTCTAGAATCTTTTTTAAATATTAGTATCACATCAGCTATCTTCTAGTCATTAGGTACAGAAGCTGATTTAAAGGATAGGTTACAAACCACAGTTAATAGTTCTGCAGTTTCACATTTGAGTTCTTTGAGAACACTTGGCCATGCCACAGTGACTTGTTACTGTTAAGTTTATCAGTTTGTTCCAAAACCTCCTCTGATGACACCTCAATCTGGACAATTCCTCAGATTTGTCACCTAAAAAGAATGTCTCAGATTTGGGAATCTCCTTTACATCCTTAGTTGTGAAGACCTAAGCAAAGAATTCATATAGTTTCTCCGCAATGACATTGTCTTTGATTGCTCCTTTGGCATATCTATTGTCCAGTGGTCCTACTGGTTGTTTAGTAGGCTTCCTGCTTCTAATATACTTAAACAACATTTTGCTATTACTTTTTTATTTTTTTGGCTTGCTGTTCTTCAAACTTCTTTTAGGCTTTTCTTATTTTATTTTACATTTAATTTGACAGAGTTTATGCTCCTTTTTATTTTCCTCACTGAGATTTATCTTCCATTTTTTTAAACTATGCCTTTCTGTATTTCACTGCTTTTTTTACTTGGTTGTTAAGCCACGGTGGTTCTTTTACTGTGTTTTTTAACTTGAGTTATATATTTAAGTTGGGTCTCTAATATGCAGGGATTTTACTTCTGTCACTGTATCTTTTAATTTCTGTTTAACTAACCTCCTAATTTTTGTGTTGTCCCCCTTTCTGAAATTAAATGCCACAGTGTTGGACTGCTGAGCTGTTTTTCCCACCACAAGGATGTTAAATTCTACTACATTATGATCACTGTTTCCAAGTAGTCCACTTATATTTATCCCTTGGATCAGATCCTGTGCTGGAAACTAGTGATGTTTCATAATTGTGAGCTCTGGGAGGGAGTTGTGATCTGGGGCAGGAGGTGCAGAAGGTTTGGATTGTAACCTGGGAGGTGGGAGTTGCAGTGTGAGAGAGGCAGGGGTGCCAGAGGTAGGCTTTGGGGGAAAACATAAAAATAAAACTTCATCTCATGATGGCTTTGTCTGTTTGTGTCCTGAAGTCATCCCTTGCTTTTTGTATTTTCAGATGTGGACAGTAACTCACCATTGTTATAATTTGTATTTGCAAACTTAAGCCCTAACTGTGCAGTGGCCTACTAACATGCTTCATTCTTCACGCAAAAATAGAGTTTGTTTTCCAAGAACTTTCCTTCCAGATTCTTAATTTACATCCTATTCAGTCTTATGTAGTTGGGACTCTGAATGGCTGTCAGGCTGTAGAAGATAGATTTGTAATAAGTCTACTAGCCTCCAGTACTTGGAGTGGAACAAAAGGGACATAAAGAAAGATCCAAAGCAGTAGAAAGTTAAAGTTTTGTATGATTTAATAGAATGATGAATGGTAAAATATTACAATCAAATGGCTATAACTGTGTGTGATAGAAGTTCTATATCAGGGGTGAGTAATAATTTTTGGTGGGGGGGGCACTCCAAGATTGTGGTAAGTGGTCAAGGGCCACACTTTGCTGTGTAGATGTGGGGTCTAGGATGGAGGTTGGGTGCAGAAGGGCAGGAGACCGAGGTGGGACTGGGGTGCAGGAGATGATGCGAGGTCTGAAGGAGAAGGTTGTGACCTGGGGCAGGGGAGTGGGGTGCAGAGTTTGGGAGGCAGTATGAGTGCAGGAGATGATTCTGGACTGGGGGAGGGGCTCTAGGAGGAGGTGCAAAGTCTGGGAGGGAGTTGTGATCTGGGGCAGGAGGTGCAGAAGGTTTGGATTGTAACCTGGGAGGTGGGAGTTGCAGTGTGAGAGGGGCAGGGGTGCCAGAGGTAGGCTTTGGCAGGGAGACACTTACCTAAGTGTTTCGTGGCCAGCAGCACCCAAAGGCAGGCTGGGCTCCTTGCCTGCTGCAGCCCCGGATCACATAAAATTACAGGCTGTTCCCTCCATTTTTCTCTCAGTTCCAGGAGGGGGAAAGAGGCTTGCACTGCCCCCATTCTCCCAGGCCAATCTCTCAGCTCCTGTTGGCTGGTTTTTCCTACTAACAGGAGCTGAGAGATTGGCTGGGGTCAGTTCCTGTTGACCAGTTATTTCTGGCCAATAGAAGCTGAGGATAGGGCTGTGGGCGGGGAGATCACACAAAGCCTCCCTCTCTTTCCAGAGCAGAAAGCCGAAGGGTTGCTACATGCTTGAAGGTCCCAGCAGGGTCGTCTGTGGCCCAGAGCCGGTGGGTGGGATGCATCCCATGAGACTTACCTTGCCACCCCTTTTCTACATCTGCATACCCAACACAGTTTTTGAATTTGTGTAGTGTGATTTCGGATGGAATTCATCCCTTTCTGTGTCTATTTCTATTATCCCTTTCAATTTTCACTTTTTTTTTTCTAACAGAAAGCTTTCGATTGTATAAAAAAAGATATACAACTGGGAACAGATAAAACAACCCAACCATTGCCAGAGTATTCTACTCTTCTCTCTCCTATATAGCATTATTTTTCTGCCTTTATAAATTACACAGCTTTAAGCTAGCCTTCCAAATATTATCTATAGCCTTGGAAAAATGTAAATCTTCAGCCCTTCTAACAGTTCAGGACTTGTCTGTCTGCAGTATCTGCACTAATACAACTTGAGTCATCTTTTAAACTGATTATAAAAGCTGTTTGGATAATCTTTTTCAATTAAAAAATGGCTAAACTGAAATAAAAGTGTCCACATAGGATTAGTACCAGTTTAAAAATATCAGTTTAAATTAATACATTAAGTTAGACTGGTGCAACTTTCTTTGATCTCCCATAGGGATGTAAGAGACTAGTCAACTATCTGATAAGCATATGCATACTGGATAGTAGACTAGTGTCTCTATTAGTCACCCCTCCCCTTCTTGCTGCCTCTATCAGAGAGGCAGCAAGTGGGGGAGCAGGAGCTGGTGCTTGGGAGAGCCAGCTTAAAAGCTGGTTCTCCTCCCAGCACCATCTCCATGGGGAGGCAGGGGAGGCAGTGGAGTAGCGGGGGACTGGGCGCCAGCCAGGAATTAGCTACACTTTAGCCTTTTAAATGTATTAAGAATGTCTCATCTCAGTTATAATAAACACTATTCATAGCAGTGTTGTAAAGGACCCCATAAAAACAAATCTAATCTGGATAATGTGTAAGCAGTATTAGCTAGAAATATATTTGGCTGTTTAGTAGTGTTAGCTGCCAGTTTAGATTAAACAATTCTACATTGACACTGCCAGGTAAGGACAGTTATTTTAATTATTGTACTTATTATTTAATCAGCTTTTAAAGGCCTAGAGCCTCATACATTTTAACTTTATGAATTGGAATTCTTAGTGTGTAAAGTTAAGCACATACATAAGCCTTTGCAGCACTGTGCTTAAATATATAGATTTTATGTGCACAAGGAAATATACTGCTTGCTTTAATCACATCCGTGTGTGCACATACTATTTTATTTACTCAAGCCTTTTTATATGTTGAGCTGTAGCAAACACTGGTTTGTTTAAAAAATTAAAATGCTTAAGTTGTTCCCAAATGGGAGAAATGTTAATATAGGTTAATTTTATGTCCCAAGATCATTGAGAATGCTAAATTTGTGAGACTGGTTTGTCTATGTAACTGTTTCGTCTCTTCACACAATATTTTCATCTTTTGAATTTAAGCTTTTGAATTCCATAGTGACAGAAATATCAGAGTTTGATTTCAGAGGGGTAGCTATGTTAGTTTGTTTCAGCAAAAAAACAACGAGGAGTACTGTGGCATTTTCAACACTGAGGGTGTGTCTAGACTACAGGGTTTTTTCGAAAAAAGTGGCCTTTTTTTGAAAAAACTTCCCCTGTGTCTAGACTGCTGCCGCGTTCTTTTGAAAGTAAATTGAAAGAACGTGGCAGTTTTTTTGACCGTGGTAAACCTCATTTTACGAGGAAGAATGCCTTTTTTCGAAAGTGCTCTTTCGAAAAAAAGCGTTCTTGAATGCAAACAGAGGTTTTTCGAAAGAGAGCATCCAGACTGCCTACTGCAAGTGGCTTGCTTTTTCAAAAGAAGTGGTTGCAGTCTAGATGCTCTCTTTAAAAAGAGGCTTGTAGTCTAGACGTACCCTAAGGTATTTATTTGGGCATAAACTTTCATGGACTGGAACCCACTTCCTTTGGGACAGATTCTGAGCTGGTGTAAATTGGCATAGCTGATTGCAAGCAGCTGAAGATTTGGCTTAATAAAAACAGCTCTGTAATAGAGGTAATGATTTCACTTATATTTGGCATTCTTTTTCATCCTTAATCTGCATGATAACCAAAGGAATGTAAAAGCTAATAATTGTGGAAATTTAGCATCTTACATACATCCAGAGTAATCAAATGATCAAAAGGGCACCATGGGTGTGTCTAGATTACAGGGTTTTTTCGAGGAAAAAAAAAAAAAGGCCTTTTTTTGAAAAAACTTCACCTGCGTTTAGACTACTGCCGTGTTCTTTCAAAATTAAATCGAAAGAACGCAACAGTTTTTTTGATCGCGGAAAACCTCATTTTACGAGGAATAATGCCTTTTTTTGAAAGTGCTCTTTCTAAAAAAGGTGTTATTGAATGCAAACAGTGCTTTTTCGAAAGAAAGCATCCAGACTGCCTGGGTGCTCTCTTTTGAAAAAGCGGCTCTCTTTTTTGAAAATACTGGTTGCTGTCTAGACGCTCTCTTTCGAAAGAGGCTTGTAGTCTAGATGTAGCCCTAGTGTTTAATGCAGATATAGCATGTTGAAATGTTAACTGCCCTAGAGATTGATTAGAACAGTGGTTTTCAAACTATGGACCATGACCCAGTAATGGGGTTGTGGAACATCAGGCACTGGGTCTTGTTGCTGCAGGGTGATCAGGTAACCAGTGGAAGTGCTAAGGTAGGTCCTGCTGCTTGGTTGGGGGGAGGGGTGGAAGATTGCATAGGGCTCAGAACACTGCCCCTGCTGTGAGCACTAGCTCCATACTCCCATTGTCTGAGAACCTGCTGCTGGCTGCTTTTGGAATGAAGCATGGTCTGTGGAGCCAGGAGAGGCAGGAAGCTGCCTTAGCACCTCTTCTGTACTGGGAGCTGCTCAAGGTAAGCTTGTCCTTCTCTAGCCCTGATTTCCTCCCCGCTCCCAGGCCGGAGTTCTCGCCTGCACCCCAAAGCTCTTATCCTCAGGCTGATCCAGAGCCCACACGCTAGTCAAATTATGTTGGGCCTTGGGCATGAACAATTTTCTTCAACTAGGTTATGAGAAAAAAAGTTTGAAAACCATTGGATTCGAATATTGGGTGTCTGCATGCATGCTACGTCGCAGGTTAAGTATTCATCAATATTCACAAAAGCATTGTGGCTTTCATTTGTTTTTCTATTTTTTCTTGCACTTCTTACCTGGAACTATTACTATGGGAGAGGGTGTGCTCCCCATAGGGAGCAAGTGCTGAAGTAAGAAGGTATTTTCCATTCATCCTCCAGCCCCAAGGCCTCATATTCTGACATTTACAGTCCCAGCATGTGATGCGTGCTGCATTCCAGAAGGTTTGATATAGCTGAACCTGTTTACAAGTAGAGTGAAATGTCATTGGGTTCAGTTCTACTTCTAGAGGGAAAACTACTGACCTCAGGCCCTAGAGGCAGACTATTTGCCCCTCAAGGTTGTTGTTTTAATATTTCCACTCCACAATGGATGTGATCCAAAGTTAGTCTTGTGTATCGGTTGGTGCATATTCATTTCAAGCCTAAAAAAGTTATCTACGTTAATCCCATGCTGTTTGGAAAGTGATGTCCACGGCAGGGAAAAATTAAAGAAAATGGATGTTGATTAAATAAATATGGGTAAATTAAGCCAATGACTGAGAGTGTACAGAAGTAATTTTAGACTTCTGGCCACCCTTAAATTTTGTTACACTACAAGAATAGTATATAGTTTGCAGATAAAGGTGCCTCATTATTTTATAAGGGAGAAGAATAAAACCTACTGATAAAGGCAATTTCAAACCAAAAAAGGTTGTATGAGGACAGATTTGGTTACACAGTTAAAGCATCTCAAAGTTGTACTTTAAATACTGACAGCTTCCACAGACTTCATTGAGAATTGTAGTTGTTCACTAGCTTTTGAGGTTCAGGCACTACTTACCTGATCCAAACACAGGACACCAGATGAAGTTGAACCTCTCTAGTGTGGCACTGTCTGGTCAGGCCACATCCGTGGTACAGCATGATTTTAGTTAGTCGGATGTCCACTTATCGTGAGTGTGGCCAACTTTTCCGCAATCCCATAAAGTTAGTTTACAGCCACCAAACCTGACTCTCAATGTTCTGTGCTGTTATTTAGCTCTAATTTACCCCTACAAGTCTTCTAAGAGCCCAGTAAGCAGTGGAAGTGTTGATAATGCTTCTAGACAATACTGACCTTCCATACTTTGGCAAATTCTCTGGTTCAGCACCAGTCAGGTTCCGAAGGGGCCGGACTAGAACGATTCTACATGTAGAAATTATTTCATTGACTTCAGTAGGCTTAAGATTAGGCCCACTACGCTCAGTTTAGAAGCTTTATTCCACCAGGTGTGTCATCGAATTCAGTTGGACCATTCGTAGACTAATATGTTACTCAGGATGGAAAAATCTGATAAGGATGGCAAAATCTGGCTTAAAGTGAAGAATGTCAGTAATGAAGATTTTTCTTTGGAAATTTATCCACAGTCTGTAAGGAAACAATAGAGAAAATACTATCTCAAGTTTCAGTATTTCTTGCAAGGCTCTACTGCAGGGCTACTTAACTTTGGAAACCCCAGGAGCCACAGTGATACTCACAGCATATGCCAAGGGCCACAACTGATGTGTGGTTGCGTATGCATGCAAAATATATGCAAATATATGCAAATAGATTCTTTCACACTGACGGGAATGAATAGAAAAATTAAGGCAAGACTACACAACACGTAGGCCCCATTTAAGTCAGTTCTGCTGATATTAATAAAATGCAATATTTACTTGATTTCCACCCACATGACAGCACTTTTAATGAGCAATGACAACCCAGGAATTTAACTACTAAAATGCGTATCAACAGAAGATCATTATATTCACTACTTTTTTGTTTTGACTCCTACTCGCGGGCCACAAACAAATGGGCCGCAGGCTTCATGTGGCCCGTGGGCTGCGTGTTGAGTAGCCCTGCTCTACAGCATCAGAGCTGTGTTTGCTTTACAAAAATGCATTTATTTTTATTCCAATAGTGTTTGTTTATGAATTGACCAAACAATATAAATACACGGTTTCTATCAGAAGGGAAAACAAAATATATCAGGAGTATATATATATGCCTTGGCCTGAGTCAGGGCCTTTTATGACTTCACAGACAGTTGAGTTTTCAAAACAGAACAAAATAAAAACCCTGCAAAACAGTCTCCAAAGCATCAGCTCTCTGTCATCTTGAAGTGGCGATATGTGTTCAAGTATACAGGAAGTTGTACTCTTTATTCCCTGAGCAACAGTAAGCCTATCATGGAGGAAGAAAATTACATTCTGTACACTCCAGTATTTTCAATAACTCCTATTTAATAAATGTGATCCCACAAATATTTATGCATGAGCTTAAGCTGAAGCAGGCGAGTGAGTGGTCAAATTGAACTACATGGCACGAGTATAAATGTTTTCAGGATTAGGGATTGTTAAATTGTAAAAAATTTTCAGACTATTCATTTTAACTTTCTAAATTGTGTACTATCTTTTGCATGCCCCTGAACAGCCACTCATAAAGTGAGTCAAGCTTTTTATCATGCTGCTCAATCAGCAGTTCTCAAACTAAGTTGGGACCCCATAGTGGGTCATGCCCCATTTTAATAGTGTCACCAGGACCAGCATTAGAGTGGCTGGAACCCATGGTGGAAGCTGAAGCCCAATCTCCTTCCCTGCCAGGGTCAGTGGGCCTCAGACTCTTAGTCTCTGTTCTCCCAAGCCAGGAAGGTGGGGCTTGGACTACCTCTCTAAACGTATTGGTTAATCTAGTTGACTATTTACATACCCCCCCACCCTGCTGCTTGTGTATCGAAGGCAGCGGGGGGTGGAGGGGAGCAGGCGTCAGTGCTGGGAGAGCCAGCTTAAAAGCCAGTTTTCTATAGCACCGGCTCTGCGGTGCTTCCTGCCCCCCCCCCCTTCCCCCAGCACGCTGCTGCTGCCTCTGTGGGCCGCGAAGCTGTAGACAGGCCTGCAGAACGAGGCTTCTTTGTGACAGTCTCCCTTAGTCTTTGTACCCCCTCCCTCACCCCACAGCAGCCTCTGTCTGTGGGGAGCTCAGACCCTGTGGACAGGGGCTGCTGCCACTCCACACAGCTGCATCTGTTTTTAAAACTGGTTTTAAAAACTGGCTCCCCTCGCATAGTGGATTGCGCCTGGCATCCCACGTTGTTGCCTCTGATACAGAGGCAGCAGCTCAGGGTTGTGGGGGCTCTCTGGGAGTGGGGCCAGATTGCACTGGCTGTCAGCCCATCCGCAGGGACTATAGAATAGTTGAGTAACTGATAAGAATTCATGCAGTTACTTGACTATTCAATTAACTGATAGCTAACATCCCTAACGACGAGTCTAGGACTCTTCATTGTTTTGGCAGATACAGACTAACATAGCTACCTCTCTGAGATCCTTCATTAAGAGTGTCCTTCACAAAAATCTGTCTTTTAGTACACCACAAGGAAATAACCCTTCCATTTACTATTAAGACTACCATTGTTCCACTTAGATTTTCTTCTGGCAGGATCAGCTCTGTTGGCAGATTTTGCCATTGTTCCCACTGTCTCAATATGTAACACCTAGGCTATGTCTCCACTGCCTTTTTTTGCGGAAGAGGATATGCAAATGGCATGCTCATTTGTATATCTTCTTCTAATTCTTTTTGCGGAAGAGGTTTTTGTGATAAAAAGCCCCGTGTAGATGGGGCCATTTGTCGGAAAAAAACCTTTTTTTGCAAGATCCTGTAAATCTCATTTTTTGAGGAATAAGAGATCTTGTGCAAAAGGGTTTTTTTCAGACAAATGGCCGCGTCTACATGGGGCTTTTTATTGCAAAAACCTCTTCCGCAAAAAGGATCGGCAGAAGACATGCAAATGAGAGCGTGATTTCCATATCTTGTGCTGAAAAAACCCTGGCAGTGTAGACATAGCCCTTGAGTGGGAGTACGGAAATTTGTTCTGGGTAGCCCATCAGCTAGTTTTGGACCAAGCTCTGCAGAGAGCTCTCCCTTTCTCATCCAGTCTGAATAAAGTGTTGCTCTTTATGACACATGCTGTGCTGCCTCCATGGGAAAGGCAAGTCAAATAAATCCTACTTCTGCACTACAAAAACTAAAGGATTAGGGAACCAGTGTTCTGACATGATTAAAACATGATTCAGTCTTGGCTGGAAGATGGGGTTGCTACTTCTGATGTGGGGAAAAAAAACCAACAGGACATCCAGGGTAATCCTGAGCGCATAAAATTGGGCAGCTGGTGGTGTATACTGAATATCTGTACAGATTTACAGGGACAACTATCTTAAAAAAAGGGATGAACCTTTTCTGATAGCAACTCCATAGGGTAGACTGGATAAAGCTTTTTAAATTACACTAAACACCAGTGATAACACCATAAAGTCCCACGTGTACAGGTTGAACCTCTCTAGTCTGGCACACTCGAAACCTGATGGATGCCGAATCAGAGGATTTGCTCAACCACAGGAGGTCAATATTGTAGTTAGTGGGTCTCTCTATTTTTATTTTGACAAGGCAAATGGAACAATGTTTGCAGTGCTGCTTAATATATGACTGTACTGATACACCCTATATAAACCTACCCTATATAAGCCTAGCCACAGCTAGCCTAGCCACAGCTCTCTTCATAGAATCATAGAACACTAGAACTGGAAGGGACCTCAAGAGGTCATCAAGTCCGGACCCTTGCCCTCACGGCAAGATCAAGCACTGTCTAGATCATCCCTGATAGATGTCTGTCTAACCTGCTCTTAAATACGTCCAGTGATAGAGATTTTACAACCTCCCTAAGCAATTTATTCCAGTGTTTAAGTACCCTGACAGTTAGGAAGTTTTTCCTAATGTCCAATCTAAACCTTCTTTGCCGCAGTTTAAGATCATTGCTTCTTGTCCTATCATCAGAGGCCCAGCAGAACAATTTTCCCCCCTCCTCCCTATGACTCCTTTTAGATACCTGAAAACTGCTATCATGTTCTCTCTCAGTCTTTTCTTTTTTAGGTACGTCTACGCTTGCTCCCTATCTCGAGATAGGGATGCAAATGTAGTGTACCGAAATTGCTAATGGAGCGCGGGATTTAAATATACCACGTTTAATTAGCATAATCGCGTCTGGGCGCCATTTTGAAATTGCGTTATTGCAAAATAAAACTCCCTGTGTAGCAGTGTTATTTCGAGAGAAAACCCTTTTCTCGAAATAACAGTTACTTATGAGGAGTGTAGACATACCCTTCCAAACTAAACAAGCCCAATTCCTTCAGCCTTCCCTCATAGCTCATGTTTTCCAGACCTTTAATCATTTTTGTTGCTCTTCTCTGGACCTTCTCCAATTTCTCCACATCTTTCTTGAAATGTGGTGCCCAGAACTGGACACAATACTCCAATTGAGGCTTAATCAGTGCAGGGTAAAGCGGAAGAATGACTTCTTGTGTCTTGCTCACAACACTCCTGTTTCAATGCATCCCAGAATCATGTTTGCTTTTTTTTGCAACAGTGTCACGTTATTGACTCATATTTAGGTTGTGGTCCACTATGACCCCTAGATCCCTTTCTGCAGTACTCCTTCCTAGACAGTCGCTTCCCATTCTCTATGTGTGAAATGGATTGTTCCTTCCTAAGTAGAGCACTTTGCATTTGTCTTTATTGAACTTCATCCTGTTTACCTCAGACCATTTCTCTAGTTCATTTTGAATTATGACCCTAATCTCCAAAGCACTTGCAACCCCTCCCAGCCTTGTATCATCCGCAGACTTAATAATCATACTCTCTATGCCATCATCTAAATCGTTGATGAAGATATGGAACAGAAGCAGTCCCAAAACTAGCTGTTACTTATCACCTTATTTTCTTTCATATATTTGCAGACAAATTCCTTAATTACCTGCTCCATTATCTTTTCAGGCACAGAAGTTAAACTGACTGGTCTGTAGTTTCCTGGGTTGTTTTTATTTCCCTTTTTATAGATGGGCACTATATTTTCCCTTTTCCAGTCTTCTGGAATCTCTCCTGTCTTGATGATTTTTCAAAGATGATAGCTAAAGGTTCAGATACCTCCTCTATCAACTCCTTGAGTATTCTAGGATGCATTTCATCAGGCTCTGGTGACTTGAAGACATCTAACTTTTCTAAGTAATTTTAACTTGTTCTTTTTTTATTTTAACCTCTAAACCTACCCCATTTCCACTAGCATTCACTATGTTAGGCATTCCTTCATCATCAGACTTCTTGGAGAAGCCTGAAACAAGTCATTTAAACACACCTGCCATTTCCAAGTTTCCTGGCATTGTTTCTCTCTCTTCACTGAGCAATGGGCCTAACAAAATGTTAGTGCTGTTACACAATTTTACTGTATTGGCACAATGGAATAAGTAGATAAAGCATAAAAACCATGCTTACGCTTAACAATATTACCAACACTTCCATTGCGTATTTGGCTCTTAGAAGACATTTAGGGGTAAACTAGGGGGCTGCATACTATGCTTGCTATGCTCACCAACCTCCTTCTCTGTGGGGGTTAGTGTCTGGCCAGAGGAAAGGGGGCAAGCATGGGCTGGGGGGGAGGAGTAAGGGTCTGGGCAGGGAGAGGGTTCAAGAGCAGGGGAAGGTGCAGGAGCAGGCTGGAGGTGCGGGGTCTCAGCGGAAGGGGTGAGGGGTCTGGGAGGGATTGGGCTCAGATGGCAGAGGGGACCTGGCATGGCCCGGGGTGGGCTTGGATGGCTGAGGGGATGTGGTGCAGCCCAGGGGTACAGGCTCGGATGGTGGAGAGATCCCAGCCCCAGCAGCTTCTCCCTGGTGGTGCAGCCCCCTGGAGTGTGAAGCTAGAGCTGGAGTAGCCCAGGCCTGGAGGGAATAGCACTGAGGCTAGCCACAATAAGCAGCTGAGGATGGAGGTGGGCAGCAGTGGCGGCATGAGGATGCAGATGACGTGAAGATATCACTCTGTCATCCCACAGGACATTTTTTTTATATATAGAGAGAGTGTGAGATTAGTGCTAAATAACAGCACAGAACACTGAGAGCCAAGACTGGTGGCTGTAAACAAATATTAGGGGACCACGGGAAATTTGGCCACACTTATGACAAGTGGATATCTGGCTAACTAAAATCATCCCAGACCATGTATGCTGCTGGATTAGAGTGTGCCGGATAGAGATTCAACCTATACAAGAAAAGTGTTTAATCATGTCAGGGTTTTAGTATGTTGCATTTGGGTCTCTTAGCATGGTAGTTTGTTATATAGTGGGAATTAAAATATAAAGAGTAACACTGATCCACACTCAGGAATGATCCTAATTACTTTGGAGTGTTTTGTTTGCACCATGATTTCTGAAATGATAAAAAATAGCAATATGATTTGGAGCCATGGTAACTGAAGACAAAAGGAAATATCACCTTCTTGTAGTTAGACAAGATAGCTTCAGCTCACATTTTCTAACTGAGTTTCTTGGGTTCTGAAGTCCTTGGCATGTGATGCTAGGGAGTTATTTTCAAATTAACTGCAACATGCAGACATATTGCTTGTACATGATCATGATGTATGCTAATTGGAATACTGAAGGGGAAAAAAATTCTTTCAGACAAATTAATGAGCACATGAGAATGTGTGAAGTGTGTGCATGAGCATCCCAATTGCTTGCCCAAGAGAAATGCATTTCTACACCTGTGGGGTTTGCAAGTGCATTATTATTTAATTAGGGCCAAATTGTGAACCTCATACATTGGCAAAGAGATACGTACATAAACAACTTAACTGAAGTACATGGGACTTGCTCATATGAATAACTGCTCAACAATGTGAATAAAGGCCTTGCAATCTGGCTATATTTTATTATTTATTAATGCTTACTTTAATGTATTAGTTTTATTTCAAATAGTGAAATCCAAAGTAAAATTAATTCCTATTCAGTATAATGGAGAAATACAGGACCATATGTTGTGCCAATAAGGCTTTGTCTGTTATAGTACTAATAAGGTTTCCAGGGCCTCAAGACATTTTATAACATTTTTAGCAGCAATTTCTGCACTGGTGACTAACTTCTCCAGGACAGATAATTACATTCTTTGGGAGGCTGTGAAGTGAACAGAGAAAGGAAAAAGAACAATATTCAAGAAGCTATTGAATTGGTGCATTTTTAATGCCAGAATAATTAATAGGCAGATGAGAAATGAAACAACTGAAGCACTATCTAATGACTGCAAAAACTGTAGTATTCTTTTTATGATGCTGGAAATGTAAACACTTCATGTTTGATTTTTTTCTTGATACACTATGAAATTTTCTATTAAAATATAGACATGTTCTTCCACTAGCTAATGACAGTTGCTAAACTGTGAATTAATCTGTTTCAGAGGTGGAGGAGAGCTTAAAAGCCGGTTCCCCCAGCACTGCCTCCGCTCTCCCCTTCCCCCACACTGCCTCTATTAGAGGGAGGAGGAGGGGGAGAGAGGAAGGGGTAGGGGCCAGACACCGTGGACAGGGGCTGCTTCACAGCCAGCAGCCCCTGTCTGTGAGGGTCCCAACTTCCTGCTGGTACCCTCTGCAGCCAGAGGCTGCCGCTGCAGAGCAACCCTATCCGTGGCTAGGTACCGCAGACAGTGGCTGCTACGTGGGCAGCAGCTCTTGTCCACAGGGGTCCCAGCAGGGAGCTGAGACCTCCAATGGACACGGACTGCTACTGACAGGACAGGCAGGCCTACTCAGTGCCTGCAGCTCTACAATTTAAAAGAGTAGGAGCTGGGCAGCCTGCCCCCTGTCTCCTACTACATTTTAAATTGCAGGGTAACAGCAGGGTTTCGACCCTGACCCAGTGCAAGCAGGGACTGAACTGAACTGTCTGCTCCCCTACAGCTCTATTCAATTTAGGAGACAGGTCCCTAGCCCGGTTCAGTCCCTGCTCACACTGGGTTGGAGACCAATCCCCTCCGTAGTTCTGCAATTTAAAATGCAGTAGGAGTCAGGGAGCAGGGTGCCCGGCTCCAACTAGGGTTGCCAGATGGTTTTAAAGAAAAAATACTGAAAAAAGAAGAAGACCCCAGAGAGTTGTTAAGCAGCAAAACAAAACAAAAAAACCCAAAAACAGCATGGTCCCTTTAAATAACATGTGGGGAGGCTTTTTGACCCTAACCCTGAATTGAGCCTGCGCGGGGCCGGACAGCTTCCCTGTTGAACCCGGTAAGTACTAGGATTGCTGGGCTGCCTCCGTATTGAGCCGGACAGCCCGGGATTTTCACCTCCTGGCTGGGAAAAAATCAGAATGTACCGGACATTTTAGGTGTCCAGTATTTTCTGAATTTTTTTACTAGACAGGAGGTGAAAATACAGAACTGTCCAGTTCAATACCGGACACGTGGCAACCCTAGCTCCAACTGCCTTTTAAATTGCAGAGCCACAATTGGGTTTGGTCCTGGTACAAGTTGGGACACCTTCCGCTATCGAGTAATCAAGTAATCAGTAAAAATTCTATCGACTATTTGATTACTAAAATAACCTCAATTTAATATCACTGTCACAAAGCTCCATTGGATCAGGCCCTCAGGGGGTTAAGCGATACAGACATAGCAACCAAAGGAACTCTTTCCAGTGATTTGAAGGGCATTGGACCATGTTCATGGAGCCAGATCCATCCATATGCTGAATGTTTTCAACTTCCACTGATTTCAAATGAGGCTGATAATTCTCAGTATCTTAGAAGATCCTACTGCTGAAAGCACACTCCAGTGTTCCCTGTAAATTGTGTGCTTGTGCAGCCACTCAGGAAAGATTCCAGTGATTTGCAGAGTGCCCACAGCTTGTTTTATGTTGTGGTTATGTAGTGGTTGTGCACATTTGCACATGCCTTGGTGCACATAAAAATTTATTCCATACATGAATGGAAAAATCTGCACATGGATGGAAAAGGTTCAAGGGAACATTGGTGCACAACCTGTTAAATAAAGATCAAAAGGACAAGGAGATATCAGAAAAGGGCTTGCATGGGAGAGTATTTTTCAAACCCAGGTTGCATAAGGAAGGTGAATCTAGGGACAAAAATTATTAAACAAAACATGTTTTTATTAAGCTATTTAACATACTGGAAAATCTGCAGCATATTTATATTCATCATCTTCCATTTGTTCTATTTATTTTGTGATGAAGGGATCATCTAGAAGCTGTGGGTCACAAATGCAGTCTTAAGGATGCTTTTGGCTACGAGAACCCATCTGAAATAGCAAATCTAATCTCTGCAGAGAAGTTTGAAGCAGCTCTGGCCATTCATCTTTATAAAGGAGGCAGACTTCTGCAAGGTAATCCTCTTTCAATTTAGCAGTAAAAATAACCCTTAAAAGAAAGAGACTGAAAGTAAGCAGGATGAAGACAAATAGCTACAAATGGAAAATGTGCATAAACCCATGCATAATGTAGTTATTCTTTATCCATTTCAACAAATGTTAATAAACATTTTAAATGTTTCTCTGTGGGGGGCCTGGTTCAGAACAGAGAAATAAGTAACTGTACTTTTAAAGGACACTGTGTGTTTTATAATCAAATATTTTTACTACAGTAAGATAAGAGCATTACAGTAACTTTAAGATACTTTCAATAAATGTGCTCTTTCGGAGGATGATAATAGCTTGGCTAAGTATAGCAGAGGTCAAACAGAAGAAAGGAGAAAGGCTAATTTGATTTTCTGTTGAAAAATGAATCATGTTTTCTAGACATGAAATAACTTTGAGTTGTCAGTCATGCTAAACTGCAGGAGACAGCATGTTAGCTGACAAATAATAAAATCTTCCATTATAACTGGCGAAGTAGAACAAAATTTTAGTCTGCCATTAATGACATGAGCAACATTAGCTTCCTGAATTACTGAGTCCCCAACTGAAATTGGAAATATATATCGCCCCCTTCTTGAGATCACGTTCGGATCATCCAAGTCTGTACATTTGTTCAAATGTAGATAATTGATTACTTGCAATAGACCCAGAAATAACACTAGTTTTCAGGTCCTAAAAGTCTCCACCTTTCAGATACTATGAGTGTTTCAAAGCTTAATTTATTACTGCTAGTATGCATTGGCACAGTGTCAATCACAATAGAATCCTGTTCAGATTGGGACCTCTGGAATACAAATAAGAAATAATAATAATTAATAATCTTAATCTGTGTACTGTAATTTTTATTGTGTTTCAGGACACAAAATAGTTACAGCAAAGGCTAATGAAAGGTGCTAAGATTGATCTAAAATGCTGTTGTTAGTGAAGAAGTGAAGATAAGGTTGGATTTTCAAAAGTGGTCAATGTTTGGCTAACTTGGTCAGAAGTCAAATTCAGTTAATGCTAAGTACTTTTCAAAACCCCACCCTAAAATCCCAAGTGAATTGAAACCTTGCTACTTATCTGATAAAGGAAAATCTTACTAATCTAAATGAATCATAGTTGCACTGTTCCTATAGGCAGCTGCAATAGCAAACAGAATTATATTGAAAAATGAAATGGAAATCTACAGAGAAAATACAGTTATATGGTTAACAGGATGATTGAACTGACAAATCTTGGATGGATTATTGAGCTTTGAAATGAAAAAAAAAACCAAAAACCCAAAACCCCAGAATGTGGAAGAGAGACAGTAATTGGTTTCAGAAATTTAATAATTGGCATGTTAACAGTAACATCTATTTCAGGGGCAGGCAAAATACAGCTTGTGGGTTGGATCTGGCCCTCCAAACCTTCAGATCTGGCATATCACCATTCTGTGGCCCTGCAGGACCCTCAGGCAGACTCCCTGCCTGCTGCACCACACACACTGCACAAAGCAGCCGGCTGCTGAGGTCATGTGCATCTTGGTGAAAAGGGGTGGGAGTCTCCACACATTGCTACCACCCCCAGCACAATCTAGGGTAAGCGGCTTCCTAACCAGAGCCTACACCTGGCACTTCACCCCCTTTATCTTCCCAACTGTCTGCCTCAGGTCACAGCTCAAACCCCTGCATCTGTGCCCCAAGTCACAACCCCTCCCAGATCCTGCACCTTCTGCTGCATCCTAATCTTCTGCCCCATCCCCACCTGCCGTAAGTCATATTTTACACAAGACAGGGCTGCAAGATGGGGCTCTCTAATAAAATATTAGAAGTAAGTTGCATTTCTGTAGTGCCTTTCTACCCGAGACCCCCCCAAAACACTTTAAAAATAAGTATTACTTCAGTCACCACAGAAAAACAATTAGCTCTGAGTTAAAAATACAGGGGTGATTTTGACAGCGCATATAACATTTTGAGAGGTGAAGAATACCATATCCATTTGCAAGTGCAGGGGGAATTTTGGTAGGAAGAATAGAATTGAGTAAATTGGAGGTTAGCCAGAACACTGTGGTAACAGTCTAAATCTTGTAAAAAATGTGATTTTTTTTTTAAAAGAAACTATAAATATTCAGGGCCTTAGTTCCCTTTCTTCCAAAAGATGGTGTCTTCAGAAGCACACTGTTCCCAGTGACATGTTGTACATTGGTCTAATCTTCAGAGGAAAGAGTGCCATCTGCTGAATCATTGACCCCACTGCTATCCAAAGATAAAAAAACAAGGAGCAAATAAAATCCCTTTTTTGGAGGGAGAGGGAATGGAACTGCACCATTGTCCCTTTGCAGTCCTCTTTAAATGTTCACTATTATGGGTTATCAATTATGAAGCATAAGTGCTTTAGAGTCAAAATGATAGAGCTCTGCCACAAAGTGCTAATAATCAATAGCTACAAACACTAGGCAATGCACAGCTGATAAAGGTTCCTCCATCCTAATGTATAGAACTTCATAGTTCTATATGAAACCCACAGAAAACAATAGTCTAGATGACAGACTTGATAAGCTGTGTCTAGCAACACTGGAAGAGGGGGATGCATTTTGTTCTGCCAATGTGTAATCTCATTTATCTGGAATTTAAAAAAGAGTGGTGTAATTACTATTAGTAACAATCAGCTAGTTGTTTGTAGCATACTGAAGTTTAAAACTGACCACTTAATTGTTTTCAATACTTTTGTAATGCTTCAAGAATCAAGGATAATATCCTGTGTTAATTTGTTTTTGGTAGCTATTTACTAAATATCATCTGGTCCAAATAAACAAATGCTATTAGAATGGAATCTCATTTTTAACACCATTTTTTCCCTCTAAGTAATCTTTAGGCCATGTTCCCATTAAGACTTTAGCATCAATGTTAAAGCACAGGTGTAGCTGCCCTTGATGTAAACTTTGACACCCTACACTTGTAGTGATGCAAGTCCCAGTTTACTGAAGTGCAGTGTGTTTAGAGTAGGATTTTGCATCAGTGCAGTATTTTGGTGTAGCAATATCTCTGACTAAAAACTGGAGTGTTGACAAGTCTTTATTCACAGCAGCCCCAATATAATAACATGTTGGCACACCAAACACAATTCTTACAACTGTAGTTGTAAGCATTGATGCTTGCAGAAGCTTCTTCTGGATAATCTGTAAATTAGAGCTGGCGCTGTATTGTAGGGCAGAGTTAAGCAGAATGGTTAATCCAGTGCATCTTCAGTTCTCTAGGGAGACACTATGATAGACTAAAATCCTTTGTCAAACATTGCAATTAACTGGTTCAACCAATGTTTGTAAAGTGCTTGGAAGGCAGCTGCATATGGAAACTCAGGCTGTTCCAATCAGCTATTTATTGCAGCAACTTTTTGGCTGAGTATAGGCAAGGCCTGAGAAAATCTTACAGGTAAGTAATAGACTGGCATGCATGTAATAGAGTTCACATATTGTACAATCTCATTAACATTCAAGTTTACCCAGTTGTTGTTATGAAAGCAGTGTGCTTATGAGTGTAGAAATATAGCTTGGAGAAATATTATTATAGGAAAATCATCTCATTTTCACCAATGCTATTCACCAGTACTTTCTTCAAGTCCTTATCTTATTACATATAGCTTGCCTGCTTCTCTCTGCTATTTTCATTTTGCAGGTAGTAGAATTCCTTTTGGAATCATCTTCGGTGGGACGGATATAAATGAAGACATCAAACATGAAGAGAAACACCGGGTGATGGGAGCAGTGTTAGAAGAAGCCAGGTAACAATGAATGTAGAGTTTATGGAGAAGTTTATTGTTAATCGGTATAAAAATAAATATATATTGTGATTAGTATTGACAAGGCCCAAACCTGTAACTACAAGAGTTATTGGGAGTTTGACATAGACTTCAAAGAGAACAGAGCAAACCTTCTGTAAAATCAAATGTGGAAACATACTGTAGTCACCACTGTGGTATTTGTTTATGTTAATGACTTGCTCCAGTCATACAGGGAATTGGTGGACGTGCCCTGATTTCCTCCAGTAGGATTTTCAAAAGCACCTGTGTTAGTTAGGAGTTCAAGTCCAATTAAAAGTTAATGGAACTTGTGGCCTAATTATCTAAACCACAACTGTTCCCAAGAATAGTGGATGTGTGCATGTGAGGAGGAAATCATATTATAGGGCTGGTAAATGGCATAATAATCTTATAATGCAGTAAAATAATACCTAGCATGTTTAATTTGTATGTGATCAGATATATGTGTGTAGGGGGAGGGTATTATTATTATTATTTTTATTATTATTAATAATTTTTTGAAAATAATAGGTTTACTTTTTTTTAAGACACAGTCTCTGGAACAGGGTGAGCAAAAGCCTCTCACTGGGCCTGATCCGGCCCGCCTTGGGCTTTGATCCGGCCTGCGAGGCAGTTACAGGCCCCGTGTGCAGAGGTGTGGGGGGTGAACTCAGCCACACCGCTCCATCCCCCCACGCAGCCACTGCAGAGAAGTCAGCGCTGGAGCTGAGGCTTCTCAACAGGGCCAGCCCCGGAGGCGCTGCTTTCATGGCTATGCGATCTGGGGCCGGCCCTGGCGGTTGGAGGCGCCGCTGCCACAGCAGTAGAAGTGCCTCCGGATCTAGCCCCAGGGCGCCTGGCTGCAGTAGTGGCAGCTCTGGGCCAGCCCCGGGCCACCTGGCCATGATAGCAGCACCTCTGGGGCTGGCCCCATGCCACGGTAGTGGTGCCTCCGGGGCTGACCCCAGGCCACAGCAGCAGCACCTCCAGGGCCAGCCCTGGGATGCCAGGCTGTGGCAGTGGCGCCTCCAGGGCTGGCCCTAGGCCACCTGATGGCAGCACCTCCGGGGCCTGCCCCACGCCGCTAGCCACGTCAGTCGTGCCTCCGGGGCAGCCTGTGGCTTTGTCCCAAGAGGCAGGTCTTGTGGCCACAGCAGCGCTGCCTCCGGGGATGGCCTGTGGCTGCAGCACCTATGGGGGCAGCCGGTAGCCATGGTGCCTCTGGGTCCTGCCCCAAGTCTCATAGCTGCATCAATGGCACCTCCAGGGCCGGCCCCAGGCTGCAGCGCCTCTGCGGCAGCCTGTGGCTGCTGGTCCCAGAGGGTGGCCTCGTGGCTGTGGCAGCAGTGCCTCTGGCATCCGGGGAGGCCTGTGGCTGCGGTGCCTTGGGCCTGGCCCTGAACCGTGTGGCCATGGCAGTGGTGCCTCTGGCTTCCAGGACTATGTGGCTGTGCTAGCGGGGCCTCCCTCCGGGGAGGCCAGGACAGTGTGGCTGCAGCTATTGCTTCAAGAGAGTACGAAGTCAAGTAAGGTTCCCCCTCATGCCCAGAACCCCCATCCCCACCCCAGTCCCATCACTTCCCTCCCCCCAAGATCCAGCATCCCCAGCTTGCTCCAACACTCTCCCTTGTTCTTTCACCCTCTCTCCTGGACACACACTGCACCCTCCCTTGTTCCTGCTTCCTCCACGTGGCCAGACACCCTACTCCTAGCCTGCTTCTGCACCCCAGCTCCCTTCCAGATCCTGTACCCCATCCCTATCCTACTTGCTGGCAGCCCTGTCTCATGCACTGTACCCCTCATTTTTGTCCCTACCCCAGAGCCTAAGGAAGTCCATAAAATCCAGAACCTCAGGAAAGTAAATCTGGTCTATAGGAAGCCCTGAAACTCAGTTTCCCCCTTCCCTTTACCTTGTATGGTTGGGGCACCAGAGGAGTGAGGTGTCTCAGTTGGGGCCACATCAGTGAGCGTTGGGGGAGGAGATTTGGCTTCGCACTTGTGTGGTCCCCAACTGATTTTTTTGTGGGTCAGTGACCTCCAACCCAAAAAGGGTTCCCCATCTCTCCCATAAATAAAGAAAACATTGAAACCTTTTGTGTTGGACATAATATTTTACTTTATTTAAATGAAGTTTGATAAAGTTAAAATGAGAGTTAAAATGCTTAATCTGTTTCATAATTTAAATTAAATTGTTCTTACTAGCTGCAGAAAATAAGGTCACTGTAATCAGCAGGGTAGTTCTCAACCCCATCCCTTCTGGGTCGGCCCAAGGCCACTTCCAAAATTTGGCCTCCCTTCCAAAATTATTGCCCACCCCTATTGTGGAAGCTTATTGCTCTTTAATGGGAGATTGGTACTGAGTTTGCATTGAGATATGTCTTTTCTCTTGCAAAAATATGTACCTCTTTGTCAATGTGAATCTTTCCATTGACATCAGTGGACTTCGGAGGCAGGCTCTTAATGGGACCTTTCATTTCATGCATTGGAAATCAAAACATTTCAGGATCATGGTCCATTTTTATTTGTATTTGTATTTTAAAATTCAATGACCCTTACTCATATTGAGCAGGGCTTTACTCTGAGAGTCATCTCACTGACATGCAAATAAAACATTAATTCAGTGGGACTTTTCAACAAGTAAGGGTGGCTGTACTACTCAGCATAAGTAAGGGGTGGCAGAATAAGCTTAAAAGCCCTTGATTCTACAATGATCTTTGCATGAATGTCGGGGTGGGTCCACATGGAGCTCACTGAAGGACTGGGTCTATAAACCCTGATGCTCTCAGCACATGCTGAAATTTAAGACCTGAGTAACTCCACTTAATCCAAGGGGCTATTTACATGCCTAAAAATTAGACACATTCCTTAAATACATGAATGAACTGAGGCCTTGCACTCCAGTTCAGAAACGTGTATTAACATCAGCTCTTGTGCTTGGGTACAAGTCCCAGTAAACCAGTCACTAGAGAAGTGGTCAACAACCTACGGCATGCGTGCCGTAAGTAGCACGTGAGCCAATTTTTCAGTGGCACACACAGTCTGCAGAGAGAGGAGCTCAAGCCCCTCCCTCTGGAGCCCACACAGCTGCAAGGCTTGGAGCACCAGGTACAGCTTCTGGGTGCACAGGAGGGGGGGAGGTGAAGGAAGCCCCGACTTGCATCCGCCCCCAGTGTCCCAGAGAGCTGCCTTGGTTCCCCACACACCTCCACTGGGTGGCACAAGGACCCTTTGCAGAGCCTGGAGGCTCCCCCCTTGTCCTCCTCCCCCCCGTGGGATTGAGGTCCCACCCCTGCACGCACGCTGCTGCTGCTGCTGTGCCCGGCCCAGCTCCGCCAAAATGTGGAGGGGCTGGGTAAGAAGGAAGCAGTGGGGTGGGGGTGTCCGCTCCTGGTGCCTCTGAGAGCTGCCCCGGCTCCCAGCCTGCTTCCACCAGGCGGCACAGGGATCCTGCACAGAGCTGGACGATTGAGGTCCTGCCCCTGCACTTGTGCTGTTGCTGCTCTGCCTGCCCCAGCTCTGCCTGCCCCAACTATGCCGGCATGTGGGAATCTGCAGGTGCGGGAGGGGGGTTGGGAACAAGCTGCCCTGGGGTGTCGAGGGCTGTGAAGTGTGGTGGGAGAGTCCACGCCGGTACCTCCAAGAGCCGCCCCAGTTCCCCACCCACTTCCACTGGGTGGAACACGCACCCCGCACACAGCTGGAACCTCCCTCTGTGGAAGGGGTGGGGGAGTAGGGACCAGGGGTGTGGGAAGTGGGGGCTGGGGTGAGGAGAAAATGGGGGAATTGGGGACTGGGGTGTGATGGAGTCAGGCTCAGAGGGTTGGGGGGTTTTGGAGTAGTTTTTTTGCATCTCACTTGTGTGGTCTTCAACTGATAGTTGCTCGCCCCTGCCATAAATAAAGAAAACATTGAAACTTTTTGTGTCGGACATAAATTAATATTTTACTTTATTTAAAATGAAGTTTGATAAACTAACATGAGAAATTGAAAACGCTTAATCTGTTTAATAACTTAAATTATGCCATTCTCCCCAGCTGCAGCACTAGCAAAATGGGCTGGGTGAAATTATGTAATTAACGTTGAGTTTCCATTAGCAACTGGTGGTCCGCGAAAAGGTTTGCATTGAGCCAAGTGGTCCATGGACCAAAAAGTTTGAGAACCATTGCGCTAGAGGGCGATTGCTGCCCGGGCTGCAGCTCTAGGGCTGGGCAGCAGCATGGATTTCTGAGGGGAGAAAATGCATGAGGGATCCTCCTGCCCCAAAGCCAAGTTGGGTGCTGGGTACCTAGGTCTATGGCAGGAATGCGAAGGGCCTCATGGACCCCAACCCCTAACAGTTCTAGACACCCTGGGGTCACCCACCTGTCCCCGCCTCACCCATTTCCCTGAACCTCACTCCCCACAAGCCACCCTGACCCCAGCCTGTGCTGGCAATCCAGCATCGTGCCCCCCAAAAGATTGGAGCCAAGACTGGCTTCCTGCAGGGGGTCGGTGGAGTCCCAAGGCTCCACACCTCCTCTGGCTTCCGGGGAAGTGTGCACGCACTACTCCTCCCCTCCCTGCAGGAGACCAAGCGGGTGCGTGGTGTAGAGAGCTCTTTCTCGCCCCCTCCTGGGGGAGTGGTGTGGCCCAGGGCAGATGGGTTAAATCTTAGCACACCACTTTGGACCCCTGCACTAGAACATCATTTATTTATAATTCACATTTTGACTCAAGACTATTTAAGCATGTGCTTAAGTCCCAGTGGGACTTATAGGTAAAAAGATATTGAAGTGTGGCTCTGAATTAAGGCCTTAGAAATGTATTCTTGCTTGTAATCAGATAGTTAGAATATCATTTATATTACATTGCAATTTTCCTTTCAGAAATACCTATGGTAATAACTTTGGAAGAGGAGGAGAAAGGAAAGACAGGAGAGTGCAGCTGAAACAAAAATATTAAATGTGAACATTAGATTGAAGCAAACGGAACATTTTTTTAAAAATTGGGCTTTTATTTTTTTCTTATTTTTCTCTATTGTGACCTGTGTTGGTACTTAGAGAATATGCAATCTTGCAGCAACGTAGTTTTTGCATATGTTAAGTAAGTTCTATGGGTAGTCAATGCAGAGTTGTGATAATTAGTTTAGGAATTTTAAATGTATTTTATTATGTTGGATTTGTTCTAAATGCTTCAAAATGTATTACCATGTGCATTGTAGAGTTCATAATACTTTTTCTGGTACAGGAAAAATAATTCCGTTTTCTAGAAGCTACCGTGAGCAGATTGCCCTGCTAGTATTATCACAGTATTATTCATTGCATAGTTATTAAAATAAAGATTGATTTTCTCTTTATTATTGATTTCAGGATTCTAAGTAGAAAGTTCCATGAATCGTAGATTACTTGTCCAGAACAATATGCCACCAAATTCCAATAAAACAAAGTATTGAACTGTGTCTAGCTTTATAATGAGTGTTTCATTTTTAATCAAATTCCTCTAAATGGTGGTTGTACTCCTCCAGGGTATATTTTCAATTTGACAGAACTTTGTGGACTTGGGAGCAAGAGTTTTTCTATTTCTTAATGTGATATATTGAAAGTATAATTGTAAAAACTTGAAAGGGAGCATATGCAACTTGAGAAAACAAGCATTTGCAAAGGCTTTAATAATCTTTAAACTGTCAAATTGTATATGTGGAATGCATTGTAATGATGTAGAGCAGATGCCACTGAGCAACTGCACAGAAACAGGCTTGTGACGGAAAATAAGTACAATAATTTAGCACTATGACTTCTGATGAATGATTGTGACTTCACACTAACAAATTATAACATTAACAGTTCTTAGTGAAAGAGCATTTTTGTGACTATAACTTTCCAGTGTACTTCACCCATTGATATCCAGATACTATGGGGGTAGAGTATAAGCACCAACAGCGAATAAAACAGAATTGTGCAGTTGTATGAGCCCCGATGTTGTGGCTTGTGTGGGTAAGTCCTGTGATGATGTCACTTGTAAAGATAGGTGGACAGAGTTGGCAATGGGATTTGTTACAGGGGTATGTTCCTGGGTAATGTATCTGAGGTCTGATGTGTGGCTGCTGGAAAGTATTTGCTTTGGGTTAGGGGTTTGTCTATAAGCGAGGACTGGCCTGTCTCCCAAGGACATAACCACATAAGCCACAACATCAGGGGCTCATACAACTGCACATCCTCTACGTGATCTATGCCAACATGTCAGCAATGCCCCTCTGCCATATATATTGGCCAGACTAGACAGTCTCTACAACAAAGGATAAATGGACACAAATCAGACATCACATAAACCTGGAGGGAAACATTTTATCCTGCCTGGGCACTCAATCATTGATTTAAAAGTAGGAATTCTTCTACAAAAAAGTAGGCATTCTTCATTTCACTGGCTTCAGGGGGTAGCCGAGTTAGTCTGTTACAGAAAAAAACAGCAAACAAATGGTAGCACTTTATAGACTAACTAAACATGTAGATGGTATCATGAGCTTCTTCAGATGACCAGAAGTGGGCTTTGCCCACGAAAGCTCATGATACCATCTACATGTTTTGTTAGTCTATAAAGTGCTACCAGACCATTTGCTTGCTGTTTTTTTCATTTCACTAGTTACCGAGAGTGTGTGGAATTAGTGTTCATCTGCAAATTTGACACTGTTTCCCTGGGCTTGAACAAAGACATTAACTGGATGTAGCATTATAAAGCCAGTCTTCCTTGCCTTTAACAGTGCATTTTTACATCAAAAGCTAAGTATGGGACACTTCCAGCACATTTAATTAGCCTTATTAGCACCAGTCCTGGGGAAAAGGTGTTAAACTCACATAGAGAAGTGCAAATTGCTGGGCTGGGTTGATCTGCCAGCTATAGTATGGAGGGCTATGGCTACGCTACCACCTATGTCAGCATAGCTTATGTTGCTATGGGGTGTGAATAACCACCCCTGCCGAGTAACATAAGTTATACCAAGGTAAGTGTTCATGCATATAGTATTAGTTCTGGAAGAGCTTTTCCTGCAGACATAGCTTCTGCTGTTCACTGAGGTAGTTCTTTATCCTGACGGGAGACCTCTCTCCTGTTAGCATAGAACATCTTCACCAGACACGCCGCAGTGGCACAGATGGATTGGTACAGCTGCGCTGCTGCACTCTGTAAGTGTAGAAGTGCCTTAACTGTATTGGACTTCAGAATCCTTCTCTTGGTAGAAAGATGTGTACTGTAACTTGAGAGCAGAACTGGGAAGAGCAGCCTTGAGGCAACGGTGTCAATCTAGATAAATGTCAGTGGGCATCCCCAGTGTGTGGGCTTCCAGTGAATGCAATAAATTCTCACTTTAGCTCTACTTGGCAAAACAAATAGAATTTCTGCTTCCTGCATTTCCATCTTACTTTAATCATTTTTATCAGCTTTCGGTCTTTGTTTTGATATACTTTTATTCTGAAGTGCTCCTTTATTATTATATTTAAAGACTTTAAGCAGATGATCCTACCCATTTTTGTCCATTTAACTAGGTTTGCAGTGGCTTTCACAAAGAAAATGAAGGAACTGGCAGCAGCAGAGTGGGTATGTTTATATGATTATTACAGCATTATCAACTATATAGTGCCATAAAATTTAATTCTAAATAATGCTGGAGAATTATAATAATCTTCATAGTGTGTCTTTATGATTTTTTCTGGAGGAAACAACATTTTATATTTATGCACTTTGCCGGGTCAAATAGGTCTGGCATTTAAAAACCTTTAGTACTCGAGAAGAGTTTACAGTTGTTTTTAAATGCTCCAGAACACCACTTTTAAAACTAGCCTTTGCCTTTCAAGTCTCTTTTGAGATTATATTTATGTTCTTCCCTTTTATTTCATTTGTTAAGCCCCTGGATGTTGCCACAATTTTACTGAACAGTTTTACTTACTGTGAGCAATATTTAAAATTAGTTTGTAAATACTTGCTTTTTCAACACAGAAAATAAAGCAAACTTCTTAAGGTAAACTGCAAAATTAAAAGGAATGGGGGGCTAAGCCCAGCAGTATGAGATCTCCATTTACCAGGCTGTGAATGGTGTAAAATACATATTACTTTTTAAAAGAATGTGTTAATTTGTGAATACAAAATGAAAAAAAATATGCTAAATGGTACATCTGGCCAAACACTGAATAAAATTATTTGTAATAAAACACAATACAAAAACATCATTAGAAAAATTATTTGAAGGATAGTATCTGTCAGTTGGCAAGTTCTTCCAAACACTCTCAGTCCTGTTAGTGGAAGCATTTTATTTGCATGAAGTACATTGCATTCAATTTTATAGTAAGCTTTCCATTTAAATTTTACTATAATGGAGAAGATTGTTAAAAAGGAATGTTTTCTTATAAAATTGCGTGACTCTCAAAGATAAATTTTGAACTGTTACAGATGTCAGGAAAATATTTTTGGGGATAGAATTCTTGTGATATTTCTCTATTTCAGGATGTATGTATATATTGTATTTATGTTACTTAGAGCGCTGCAAATTGTCAGATATCCTCTGTATATCTGCAAATATGGTTGCAGATATCTGTGGCTCATTTTTCCATGCACAGATGTAGAAAAAATTTTGTATCTAGAACCCTGGAAATTTGCAGATATCCACTTTATTCACAGGTGTCCACATCGGTACATGTGGATATCTGCAGTTCATTTTTGTGGATATGCATACAGATACAAATTTTGTATCTGCGTACAGCTCTACTGATAATCCGTATACCTAATACCTGATTTTGTAGACAAATCTCTTTCCTCTCATGCAACCTTGTTGACTGTGGTGAAGTTCCACATGGACATAGATGGATTCCTATGTGGAACTCTTTGATAGACTGGGACCCATGTGTGGTGACATTATCTAAGTCTTAGTGCTTCACCACTCAAGTCAATGATAGCTCTGCCATTGACTCATTGCCTTAATTACTAGGGTTAGTTTTCCAGTTTCTGTACCGATTTCAATTAGGATTTTCAAGATTTGGGGCTAAGTAATTGACCCTAGTGATTGAAGTCACAGTAGTTCCAAACTACTGCACTATACAACACTGCATGGGAAAGAGGTGGGCAGCCCTCCGTGCAGAAAGAACAGGCTAAGAACTATTTAGAAAAATTAGACATACACAAATCCATGGGGCCAGATTTAATGCATCTGAGGGTGCTGAGGGAGTTGGGAGATATTGCAGAGCCTTTGGCCATTATCTTTGAAAACTTGTGTAGATTGGGGGAGGTCCTGGATGACTGGAAAAAGGCAAATTTAGTGCCCATCTTTAAAAAAGGGAAGAAGGACAATTCAGGGTACTACAGACTGGTCAGCCTCACCTCAGTCCTCAGAAAAACCACGAAGGGGATTCTTAAGGGATCTATTTTGAAGCACTTGGAAGAGAGGAAAGTGATCAGTAAGTCAACATGGATTCACCAAGGGCAAGTCATGCCTGACCAACCTGATTGCCTTCTATGACAAAGTAACTGGCTCTGTGGACATGTGGATATGATATACCTTGACTTTAGCAAAGCTTCTGAAATGGTCTCCCACATAATTCTTGCTAGCAAGTTAAGAATGTATGGATTGTCTAAATTAATTGTAAGGTGGATAGGAAGTTTGCTAGATTGTCAGGCTCAACTCGTAGTGATCAACGGCTCAGTGTCTGGCGATTTGAAGCGGCATGCCCCAGGGATTGGTTCTTGGGCCAGTTTTGTTAAACATGTTTATTAATGACTTGGATGAAGTGGTGGAGTGCACCCTCAGCAAGTTTCCAGATGACACTAAACTAGGGGGAGAGGTGGATATGCTGGAGGGCAGGGATAGGATCCAAAGTGACCTAGGCAAATTGGAGGATTGGGCCAAAAGAAATCTGATGAAGTTCAGCAAGGACAAGTGTAGAGTTCTGCACTTGGGATGGAAGAATCCCTGTGACGGGGTGTACCAACCCCTCACTGGGCCTGTAATGTTTAACCAGGGCTACCTGCCTGAGAGAGCCCCTCCCCCACAGCCCTACTGGGCATGCTCCAACTGAAGGACCAGTATAAAGGCCAGTGAAACAGCTTAGTCTGGGCTGACTACCACAGAGGAAGGAGCCAGTGCCAGAGCTTGGGAAGAGGAGGAGGAGGAGGAGCAGCAGATGGATGGCGCAGCGGAGGCCAGCCAGTGGAGACCGGCCGGGGCAGCTCCAAGTCTGGAGGAGGCAAGTGGGAAAAATGCTGACGATTGTGAATCAGGTAGGAAGTAGCCCAGGGTGGGGAGCTGGAGCCCCCCCGAGAGTTCAGCATGTTGCAGGAGGATTCCCCACTGAGCTAATGGTGGGACACACCCACCACTGATAGAGTCCTGGGCTGGGACCCGGTTGAGAGGGAGGGCCCAGGTACCCCTACACCACCCTCATTATACTCGAGGGGGACACTACTACTGGGACTATTGACTTTGGCTCTCAGGCCTCACTACCCCGTGAGCTGGGGGCTGTTGTAGACTCGGGCCGCTGGACCCTATTGCCCTACGAATAGGGGATTGTTATTGATATTGGCTGCAAGGCCTTACTGCTATTATAGACTTGGGCCGCTGGGCCCTATTGCCCCACAAATAGGGGATTGTTACTGATTTCAGCTGCAAGACCTTAGTGCCTGGTGAACCAGAACTTACTGTTGACTTAGGCTGCTGGGCCCTGCTACTCACTTTGGTGACAAGGCCAGACTCTTGTATGGGAATACTGGAGTTGGTACTACTCACGGGGTGTAGCATGTATTGAGGAGCCTGATGGGCTCAACACCCTGCCTCAGAGGGGGCTGGGCATACCTGTCCCATGACAATCCCAAGCACTGTTACAGGCTGGGAACTGACTGGCTAAGCAGCAGTTTGGCAGAAAAGGACCAGAAAGGGGATTATCATGGGTAAGAAGCTGGACATGAGTCAACAGTGTGACCTTGTAGCCAAGAAGGCTAATGGCATATTAGAGTGCATTAGGAGGAGCATTACCAGCAGATGTAGAGAAGTGATTATGCTTCTTCGAGTGGTTGCTCATGTCCATTCAAATGAGGTGTGCGTGCGCACTGTGTGCATGGCTCCTGGAGCATTTTTTCCCCAGCGGTACCCATCGGGCCGGCAGGTTGCCCCCTGGAGTGGTGCCGCTATAGCGGAGCATAAGTGCCCTGCCAGCCCTCCCCCTCCTCAGTTCCTTCTTACCACTTGTGACGGTTGTTGGAGCTTACTGTCTCGTGCAGATCCCAGGTAGTTAATTGTTGCCCGTTGGCAGTTCTTTGTTCGTTAAGTAGTTGTTAGGTATTTAGTAGATAGTTTTCACCTTTCTCTCTCTCCCTCTCCCCCCCCCCCCCCGGGGGACAGTGATGCCAGGCCCGCAGGGCTTCAAACCTTGTGCGCCTTGTGCTAAGCCTATGCCCAAAGGAGACCCCTTAAGTGTCTGGGGGAATCTCATCTCACGGACTCCTACAAAATCTGCCGCAGTTTTAAGCCTCGCACAAAGAGGGAAAGAGATTCCCGTCTAAAGTTACTTCTCATGGAATTGGCACTTCAACCTATGCCTTCCAAAGAAGTTTCAGTGTGTAGCGCACCGGTGTCGGTGCGGGAACCGCATTCCGGCCCCTCTCGCACCGCAGAACTGAAGAAGATGGCTCCGCGGCACCGATCTCAGTCCCCGGCACCGAAAAGGGTGAAGGACTCCAGAGGGAGATCACCCGGCCGAAAGGCCTATGGGGACCAGCACCGGCATAGACGTTCTCCGACACCATCCTCACCACGGCAGAGGAAGGCAGACTCGCACCGAGTGCGAAGCCCCGTGCCTATTCCAACCCATCACCCCTCCTCTCTGGAGATGTTCGAGGCGGCTCATGAACTGATAGTTGACAGCCTCACCTCCATCACCCCTTTCCTCGGAAGGGTCCTCGGCTTCGGTAGTGGGAGCCTTGGGGGCACCAGTGACTTCCCTGCCTCCAGGACCCTGACCAGCACCCGCAGAGTCAGGAGACCAGCCATTGCTGCCGGCACCAGTTACACGGGGTCAACCTGCACCGGCACCGACGGCAGCGCCTAAGGTGCTGGAAGACCGCTCAGCACCGCTCTCGGAGGCAGTAGGGGCAGCACCGTTTCCTGCTCTGGGGACATCTGCGGCACCATACCTGCTGCCGGCACCCGTGAGGCCGGCGGCTCCATCAGCCATGCTGGCACCGGCACCAACACCTTTGGCTCAGGCCGCAACACCGACAGCTCCGGCTCAGGCTCTGGCACTGACAGATCCGGCGCCAGCAGCCCCTGCTTGGGACCCAGGATCGGTGCTGTAGCACCAGATGGTTTTCGGCGGCCCAGTACCACAGTTGCTGTGGCCGCAGCCCCATACCCACACTGGAAAGTTGGAGTCTATGGTGAGGTACAGACCTGTGGTAGTACAGGAGCCAGCCCTCCATGGCATCACTGTGGTCGGCGTCAGAGCTGTCCTCCGAATCCGAGGCGGAATCCCTATGTTCTGCAGGTTCATCTCACCTGTTGTCACAGTACCACTCTCATTCCCGACACCGACCGGTACCCCAGGGGTTTGAACAGATGTGGCCCCCACAGGCACAGCAGCCCTGGCTCTTTTGGACACCTTGGGCCTCCCACCAATGGCAGGACCCGATGCCGCCTCCCCGTTCAGCTAGTGGGTCTCGCAGACGGTCCACACCGTCCGCCTCATTGTCCAGAGCTCCACCATCGCCCAGAGGGGCCAGTCCACAGGGGCACACCGACTTAGGAGAGTCACATGTTGATCTCCAGCAACAGCCGGTAGTGCTGCAACATCTGGACTCCGCACCAATGGTGATGGAGCAACGGGCTCTAGGTGGGGAATCATCGTCCTTGTCATCTCCAGATGAGGCTCTGGCAGACCCAGCTCCGTCTATGCCAGCAATGGACGTCAGATCACACCAGGAGCTGCTCTGCCGGCTCGCAGCAAACCTAGCGGTGCCAGTAGAACCGGTGACTGAGGAGTCCGCCCGATGGTGGACATTCTCACCGAGGATGCCCTGGCCAAACTGGCTCTGCCACTTAATAAAACTGTGGCAAAAATTATTAACACACTGTGGCAGACGCTGGCATCCATATCCCTGACACTCAAGGGCATTGAAAGGAGATATTACGTCCCCCAGTCAGGGCACGAACACCTTTATTTGCACCCCATGCCAGGCTGAATTGTGGTCCAGGCAGCAGCGCAAAAAGAGGGGCAGGGGCAGCCAGGTTCAACCCCAAAGGCTAAGGACCCTAAGTGCATGGACCTGTTGGGGCACAAGGTCTACGCAACCGGAGGGATGCAATTGCGCATTGCCAACCAACAGGCAGTGCTTAGTCGCTATGCCTACAACACCTGGCAAGCGATGGAGAAATGTCGTGACCGGTTGCCCCAGGATGACAGGCAGGAGTTCGTCGCTCTAGCCACAGAGGGCAGAACAATAGCCCGCACAACTCTGCAAGCGTCCCTTGATGCAGTGGATTCGGCTGCCAGGACCATGGCATCAGGTGTGATAATTAGGCGTAGTGCCTGGCTGCAGGTCTCGGGGATCCCGTTACTTGCAGTCTACAATACAGGACTTACCTTTTGATGGGAAAGCCCTCTTTGCAGAGAATACTGATTCCAGGCTTCATAGCCTCAAAGATACCAGATCTATGCTTAGGTCCTTGGGTATCCATACACCGGCGCCTCAGCGCAGGCAGTTGCCGAGTAGACAAACAAATAGGCCACAGTTCCAGGCCGCGCATCCAGACTATTGGAGGCGTAGATCTCAGGGCCCTGGTGGGGGCTTTGTTAATACGCCGAGCTCCAGTACATGCAATAGGCGCCGTCGGCCTCGCCCGGACACGGGCAGGGGCACTACTCAGCTCCCTTCCCATCAACCCAAGCAGCTGTTTTGAAGGCACGCTCAGGGACCGCATACCAATCCCTACCATCTCTCCTCCCTTTGGGGACCTTCTGTTCCATTTTGCTCAGGCATGGTCAGTCATCACCTCCGACAGGTGGGTGCTAGACGTAATCACCAAGGGGTACTCTATCCTGTTCTTGGGTTCCCACCCTTCCCTTCCCTCTTCCCTGTCCCTCTTCAGGGACCCGTCTCACGAGGCCCTCCTCAGGGCAGGAGGTCCTCACGCTCTTGGAGAAAGGAGTGGTAGAAAGGATCCCTTCCTGTCTGGAGGGCAGGGGGTTTTACTCCCGGTATTTCATCATTCCCAAGCCAAAAGGGGGGCTTTGGCCTATCCTGGACCTCAGAGACCTCAACAAACATATACGAAAGGCAAGGTTCAGGATGGTGACCCTAGCCTCCATCATTCCGGAGGGGGGCATCCTGTACCACCCGGATGTCAAATTCCTCCATTTGACAGCATGGCTTATTCATGGCTGAAACAACCGGAGCGGGCTTGCTCGCAGGGGGTGCAAGCGGTTCTCCTAGGGAGTAGGAAACCAACCACCAGGTTGTCCTATGCTGCCAAATGGAAAAGGTTTTCAGTCTGGGCCTCTGAAAAGGGAGTATGCCCCTCCCAGGCCTCTGTCCCCGTGGTCCTGGATTACTTGTTTGAACTGCGTCAGGCGGGTCTGTCTACGTTGTCAGTGCGGGCACATTTAGCGTCCTTGACAGCGTTCCACGAAGGGTTTGGGGGCAGATCACTGTTCACAGACCTCCTGGTTAAAAGGTTCCTGAAAGATCTGGACAAATTATTCCCGCAGGTGAGAGCCCCTGTACCCCAGTGGGACCTCAGCTTGGTGCTTTCAAGACTCATGGGTCCTCCCTTTGAGCCCTCGGCATCCTGCCCATTCAAGTACCTATCTTTCAAGGTGGCATTTATAGTGGCCATCACTTCAGCGTGCAGGGTGTCTGAGCTGTGTGCCCTGACGGTGGAACCACCGTACTTGGTGTTTTCTGCAGATAAGGTTAGGTTGCACCCCCAGCCGGCGTTCCTCCCCAAGGTGGTGTCAGCCTTCCGCATGTCACAAGATATATACTTTCTGGTCTTCTTTCCCAAACCACACCGCTCCCCTAAGGAGCAGGCATTGCATTCCTTCGATGCAAAAAGAGCGTTAGTGTTTTATATAGATAGAACAAAACCTTTTCGTAAATCATCCCAATTGTTTATTGCCTATGCAGAACGAATGAGAGGGCTACTGGTGTCAGCCCAAAGGCTGTCGGTATGGATCTCCTCGGTGTATTAGAGAGTGCTATACTCTGGTGCACAGGGAGCCACCCCGAATGTCGGCACATTCCACTCGGGTGCATGCTTCGTCTGTGGCTTTTGGGGCGCAAGTCCTGATACTTGAGATCTGTAGAGCAGCCACATGGTCCTCTGTCCACACGTTCACATTATGCACTCACCCAACAGGTCAGGGAAGATGCCGCGTTGGGTTCCACTGTGTTAGGTTCAATTCTGTTTAAAAAAAAAAAAGAAAAGGAAATTGATGTTTTCCATGATCGCTGTAACTACCTCTCCTGAGTTCCTGTGTTTTGTTATGTTCGGTTGTGATTTCTATTAAATTTCTGGTTCTTGCTTACAGACATGTGTAGGTGTCTCTGTCTTGCTAAGTGGTGGCTCCGACCCCGCCTCTGGTGGGATAGCTTGGAAGTCACCTCATTCGAATGGACATGAGCAACCACTTGAAGAAGAAAACAGGATTACTTACCTGTAACTGTTGTTCTTCGAGATGTGTTGCTCATGTCCATTCGATTCCCCACCCTCCCCGCCTCCTCTGCTTCGGAGTCTCCGGCAAGAAGGAACTGAGGAGGGGGAGGGCCGGCAGGGGTACTTATGCTCCACTATAGCGGCGCCACTCCAGGGGGCGACCTGCTGGCCCGATGGGTACTGCTGGGGAAAAAATGCTCCGGGAGCCATGCACGCGGCGGTGTGTGTGCACCTCATTCGAATGGACATGAGCAACACATCTCGAAGAACAACAGTTACAGGTAAGTAACCCTGTTTTCTCCTTTACTTGGCACTAGTGAGGCCACATCTGGAGTATTGCGTCCAATTCTGGGTCTCCCATTACAGAAAGGATGTGGATGCATTGGAGAGGGTCCAGGGGAGGGCAACAAAAATGATTTAGGGGGTTGGAGCACATGACTTACGAGGAGATGCTGAGGGATTTTGGCTTGCTTAGTCTGCAGAAGAGAAGAGTGAGGGGAGATCTGATAGCAGCCTTTAACTACCCGAAGGGAGGTTCCAAATGGAATGGAGAGAGTCTGTTCTCAGTAGTAGAGCAATGGTCTCAAGTTGCAGTGAGGGAGGTCTAGGCTGAATATTAGGAAAAACTGTTTCACTTAGACGGTGGTGAAGTACTGGGATGGGTTACCTAGGGAGGTAGTAGAATCTCTATCCCTAGAAGCTTTTAAGTTCCAGCTTGACAAAGTCCTGGCTGGGATGATTTAGTTAGGGTTGATCTTGCTTTGGGGAAGGGGCTGGACTCAGTGACCTTCTGTGGATTCTTCCAGCCTTATGATTCTATGTTGATATATTATTTAAGTAACATGAAATAAGTTCAGTAGCCTCATCCTGTTTTTTTAGTGTTGTGGGTGTGTCCACTTGATAGCTTGAGATATCCAAAACTTAGTCCAAAATGAATTAATTCAAGCCACCATCTCTAAAATTAAAAGAAATTAAGGTGACTGAGACAGTGTTCTTAAACATCTTGTTCCACATTAATTTTGGTGTAATTGAGCTGAAATCTGTGTGGTTCTATCAGGGGTGAATATGACCACTTTCCTAAAATTGTACTATTAAAAATATATTGAATAGATCAAAGGAAGGGGCAAAGTAAATGACAAGGGAAAATGTAAATTTATGTTTAACTTTTACAGAAGCATTCACAAATTTCAGAGAGAGGCTGAAATTAAAGGAGTTTAAGAAATAGACCTTGCAAATAAATCAGACAGTGAAGTTGCACAAAAACTACGATTCTCTTAGATGATTTCTGTTTGGGCATTCTTTCTAAAGTCATAGTTTTAGTGTAATTACATTTTGGTTCTCTCACTTTACAATATTGTCAGTTTTTGCTTTGTGTTAGTAATCCTTCTTAGTGAACAAATTTGGCCCAGAATATAATTTAACTAATTCCACTAATTATCATGAAATAGAAAAGCAGTAGAGCAGTCACCTCAATACCAGTAATCTAGAATTGGAAGCATTTAGTTTGGTGTATTTTTCTCATTTGTGTGTTTTGTTTTGTAATTGTATTGCATGTGTGGGAAGGTGTTAAAAGGAAATGACATGTATTTGTTTTGAATGGAAATAGTTTATATCCTGAAACAGTATTCATTACAGTGATAATATGATAATATTTTGCATTTCAATAACACTTTCCTTTTGAAGAACTTGAAGTGTTTTACAGACTTCAGGCCAGATCCGAATCTAGTGTAAATAAGTATATCTTCATTGGTTTGAATGAGTTAGGTCACATTACACCATCTGAGGACATAGCCCATAATATTCATGTTTGAGGGTCTGTCTTTGTTCCCTCAATTACAGCCAGCATCATAACCTGAACTACTAATTCCCTACTTACAGGGAAGACTGTAATGGTAGAGCTAACCTCTGCTTGGAGCTATTTAGGCTGCAGCTTAGTGTTCTTTATCCTGTGTATAACGGTATTTGAGTGGGGCAGCTACACTTGTGCCTGGCCACCAAATGGAGCCATGCCAAATGTAGACAAGGCCTGAACTTGGATACTTCACAGATGCTTAAAAATGGGGAAGGCACAAGGAACTGGGAACAGCTGCAGTCTTTGCCCTCATTTGAGCACCAAGATTGCTTCTGGTTAGTACCATTGTTGAGGTCCTGGCCCACCCCACCCTCCACAACATGGGGCAGAGATCCTCAAATTCAAAGACAAGTACATACTGCATAGCCTAAGAATAGGTCTACTCTAGGGATGTAAGCGACTAATTGACTAGTCAACTCTCTGGTAAGCAAAAGCTTATCGGATAGTCTACACACTAATCGACAAGTCACTTACATCCCTAGTGTAGACCTATCACAAAGAGGCAGCAAGGGGGGGAAGAAGAGAGGGTACTGGGGGGAGCTGGCTTAAAAGCCGGTTCCCCCCAGCTCCAGTTCTGTGGGACAGGGCAGGGGTGCAGCAGCAGCGCTTCCTCTTTGACATGTATAAGAGCCCCTGCAGGGCTCTTGTACATCTCAAAGCAGAAGCTCCTGCATGGAGCCTGGGATCAGCGGGGAGTCCCGGGCTCCATGCAGCATTCCAACTTTGAAATGTACATGAGTCCCTGCTGGGGCGCTTGTACATTGCAAAGCAGAAGTGCCTGCATGGAGCCTGGGTCAGCGGGGGGCTCCCTGCTGGCCCTGGGCTCCACATAGCGTTTCAATCTTTGTACATTTCAAAGGTGGAACGCTGCGCTAGTTCTTATCGACTAATTGAATAGTCAATGGAAATACCATCAGCTATTCAATTAGTTAATGAATCTAAATTTAACACTCCTAATCTATACCATAAGGACAAGTCGATCTAAGCTATACAATTTGAGTTATGTTAGTAATGTTACTTGAATCAATGTAGCTTAGATCTACTTACTGCTGGTAGGTCTTTACTAGACTCATTAAATTGTCAGTGGATCAGTTGCTGTAGCATCCATCCTCTCAGTAGGAGACAATCCGTAAGAGGTAGGTGAAGTAGCTCTGCTCTCCATTTGCTCCATGTGAGCCAACACTTCTGCTTGGAGAGTTATTTTTGAGCAAAATACAGATTGTTGAAACCATTGTTTTCCATTATTGAAAGCTTGTTTGGGAGTCTCCCCTACAGTGTACCAGAGCCTGGGCTTGAATATTCCTTCGTTAATTGAAACAGCAGTTCCTTTAGAAACTGTTCTACACATAGCAAGAGGAATCCCTTGACTGCCACCTGTACTGTTCACTAGGCAAATGAACTCAGGAAATCTTCATCGTTTTCATATGCTAGCCTGAATGAATGAGCTGCAATATGACTGACTCCAGGCATTTCTTAAGAGGGTATTTTTCTCTAACAATTCAATTCTTCTCCATCTCTTCTCCACTTGTTCCCTTATTTCAATCCCCAACAGCAGTAGAAACTAACTGCATGTGCTATCTCTTAGGTTTTAATTTCCATAAGCATGCACTCATTTTCCTTAGGCATTTGGTTCCCCACCCCTCCTTCCACCAACAGAAAACTGTTTGGAGGTACAACCCACATGTCCAAACAATTTAATGATGCACATGAATTCTGTCTATAGTTTCTTGAAGTTTAATGGACTTAAATCTTTTAGTGAACCCAACAAAAGCAGGATACCCAAAGAGATGTGTGGTCTAGTAATTGTATTATTTATTGTGAGTAATGACCACAAGGTGATAGGCACTATACAGGCTAGGGATGTGAACGACTAGCCAACTATCCAGTAAACAAATCCTTATTGGATAGTTGACACCCTAGTGTAGTCAACTAGTCACTCCTCCCTCCCCCCTCCCCCACTGCCTCTATCAGAAAGAAGCAGCAAGGGGGGTGGAGAGGAGGGAGTGCTTCAAAGCGGCAGTGCTGCAGGGAACCCTGGGCCAGACACTGGGCTCCACGTGGTGCTGTCACTTTGAAATGCTGCGTACAGACCAGGGCCAGCTGGGAGGTCAGCCTTGGAGCTGTTGCTACACTTCAAAGGCGGAGGTGCCCTTATTGACTAATCAAATAGTCGATGCAAATTTCACCGATTATTCGATTAGCCAATTAATTGGTATTTTACATCCCTAATACAGGAATCTAAAAACATGCTCCCTTTTCCAAAGAGTTTACACCTGAAAAAGACAAACAAAGAGCTGGACAAAAGATAGAAGGAAAGAGTAAACGTAGACTCTGGAGTCCTAACCCTGGTTCTGACAGTGGCTCCCTTGGTAACCTTAGGAAAGTCATTTTTATCATGGTACATATAATATTGGCTAATAGTAATTAATATATTAGCAATTAGACATTTAATTGCTTCTGAAAAATCTATGTATTTTAGGCACTTTTGGCTCCAATCACCATAGTAATGGATCTCCTTACAACAAGTTGTAATACCTGCCCCATGGGTTGGATCCTGTCTGACAGGGTTAACCCCTGGCAGAGCCCCACACTGTTGCCTCTTGTGATACGGGTGTGACGGGGTGCGGTCACAGATGACCCCTTGGGGTGCCTCCTGGGGTGCTGACACGGCCACTGCCACTCGCCTTTCTGCTCTCGGGTGTTCCTCACCACCCGGTCCTGCTGGGCCAGCTCTGCTGGTCTCCCCCAGCCAAGGCCCCGAGCTGAGGTCCCTGCCCCCACCGAGAAGCAGTACAGACACTGAACCACTTCAGGTCCAAGGAGAGTGCAGTTTAGGGCCCAGCCTCCTGAGAGAGCACTCCCCGGATGGGATCAAACCCCAAAGAATTAGGTAAGCTACCTTTAACAATGAAAGGGGGAATGTGCACACTGGTTGCCCCCCCAGGTAACAGTCGCTTACACTGGGTTTGATAGAAAATGAAAATGGTTTTATTAAGTTGAAGCAGTAGGATTTAAGTAGTAATAAGTGAAAATAGGCAGAGCAAAGTAGGTTACATAGCAAAAGAAACAAAAACTCTTGGCTAATTCTACACTGAAACCTCTGTACAAACTTAATCAAACTCACCCTAAAAGCTCTTTTCCAGCTGCCACCCTAAACCAAGGCTGTCTTCCCTCTCTGGGGTCTCAGGCTCCCTCCTCCAGGTGCAACCCAGCCCAAAGACCTTGACCTCTCCTCTCCTTTTCTTTTTGTTAAAGGATTGAGGCCACTCCCTACCAACCCCTGCTCAGGCTGAAGGACAAAAGAGATAATTTAATAGTTGAGGGTAACACCCTCCCTGTCTCTCATTCATACATTTTAAACTCACAAATTATTCCCCACTCTCTGTGTCTAATTTTCCACACACAAATGATACATACAACAGAGTAAGATAAAGAGAACCAGTGGATCATGACATGAAGATAGATGGGTTATACAAAATGATTCGCTCCAAACACTTTTGAGATATGTATATTTATGTCCATAAGTCCATTTCTAAGAGCATGGGGGGGTGTCCGTCACAACGGGGATCACCAGTGGAGGTACAGGTAAATATAGCAGCAGAGGCCCACCAGTGGCTAACCTTGGTGAATTGATGCCATTTTATTGTGCACCCCGGCCTTTCAATCTTTTAGTGTATTCATCCTTCCCACACTCCTGTGAGGCAGGGCAGTGCTATAATCCTCATTTTACAGGTGGAAAAACTGAGACACAGAGAAGCTGTGTGATTTGTCCAAGAGCATACAGGAAGTCTGTGACAAAGAAGGGTCTCCCAGGGCCTAGACTCTTAATTACCTGGGTCTTAAGTACTGTTATTTCAAGTAAAACAGCTGAAAAGCAACAGTACATGGAAATTTCAACTTCAAACTTTGAAAAATACAAAAGCACCTTTCTGTGCTATTCTCCTCAGACTATTATGATTCCATTATTTCATACTAATGTGAGCTATATCTTTCCTCCAGTGTGCTTTTTATTAGTTAGTCAGTAATTTAAGAATTTAAATTCCTAGCAAATACTGGGAATTATGAAGTTCTCAGTAGGCATGTAATAGTGTAGTTGATTAACCAATAAGCAAAAGCTTATAAATTAATTCTGTAGACTACATGCATTCCCCACCCCCAGCCAATAATTTTTTTAACAGGCTGGCCGACATCCCAGCTCAGTCCTGGCTTGTACTGGGTCCAGGACCTATTCCCACTGCAGCTCTGCATTTAAAGTGTATTAGTGCAGTCCGGCTCAGTTCCAGCTTGCACTGAGTCTGGGAGGTCAGACTCCTCCCATCCCATTGACAAGGGCTGCTGCTACCCCTCACTGTTGTCTCTGTATCAGAGGCAGCAGCTCAGGGCGGCAAGTAGCCAGTCTGTGAGGAAAGCTGATTGTTAAGCTGGCTCCCCTCATGGACCAGCTCCCGCCTGGCACCCCACGCTGTTGCCTCTGACAAAATTACACACATCATACCTAACCAGATTTTAAATAAAGGGGTGTCATTTTGTACATTTTTTAAAATTATTTAAATGAGACGATACAATTTAAACATGTATTATTATGGGACACTCTTTATTGTTCCTATTGGAACTGACTAGATCTCCTAATATGTATCATGTTTTTTCAGTATCCTTGATAAATGAAACCATAGACAAAGAGGTTTAAATCCTGAAAAACCACCAACCTTTCATAATCTCAATTTAATTTACAATTCCCCATACATTAATCTTGGTTTCAACAAGAATGCCTAGTCTGGTGACAGCATAGAGCTGTTCTTTGGGGTGGTGGTTCTCCACAGGAGCTTTTATCCTGAATAGTCTAGGTTACAATATGTTCTTTATTACCTTTTTCCATTTTAAAGCTTAACTTAAAATCTTCTGACGTATGCTTATCTTTGTATTTTTGGACACTCATTGGGTTTGTAATATAGCTGTAAGCAAGTGACATACTAGATCCTAAGCAGTTATGATTATTTCAAGGCAATGGAAAGAACACATACTGAGCAAAGAAAGTCTAATCTGTATGCAGAGCATAATAATTGTGGCAAAGTTCTGGCTGTGCCCCATGGTCTCACGCTATTGATAATATTAGGCTCAGAGACTCACTTTGGTCCTATACACACCCTTTTCTCTTTACAGGAGGCAGGGGCCACAGCTTAGTGAGTGATACTCATCACAGGCTAGTCCATGGTTTTGGGGTAAAAACCCTCTGATAGTCCTGGTCTCTCTTCTTGGGACAGGCTCTGTGGTGGCGTGGGGAAAGGTTTGGGGGGAAAAGGGCTCATCCACTACTCTGGGTTCTGGCCCAAGGCCTCTAAATTAGCAGCAACAGTCAAGGTTGTTTTTCCTTCTGGCTTGGCAGCTTTTTCTCTGGGCTACTTCCTTAAACAGCCCCTCCGGAATATCTCCCTCTGGAACCTCTTAACCAGATCTTGGCTCATACACAGCATCTTCTTGTTCCTCCCTTTTCTCCTGCCGGTCTGTCACTCTTTGTCTTTCCCCCTCTCCTTACCTAGGGGAGGCCTTTTAAAGCAACTCCACTGGCTGTAACTGGCTTCAGGTGTTGAGTGACTTGCTTGAGGGAGCAATCTAGTTAATTAGCCCCAGATGTTTTCCTGCCTTCATTTTATTGCAGCAGGCTCTAGTAGTTTACTCTGGAAAGAGAAAACCACTAATCCAGTGCCCTGTATACTTGCCTTCCACCAGAGTGTGGTAGGCTGCTGGCTTAGGTCTGTCTCATAACACACACACACACACACACACACACACACACACACCCGGGTGGGGCTCTTGGCAAATGTGGCTTTTAGTAAGAATGGTTAACTCTGATTTTGAACTTGGAATTGCTTTGCTTATTTATGATTTCAAGTGAAGTCCTTGAAATATTTGGATTAGATCATCTGATAATGTAAATCAGATTCAGTTCAGCTACTCCAGATTCTGCCAGTTGACAGGCTGGTCCTTTGCATGTATGTATAATGTGTAATGAAATTATCTCAGGGGTGGGCAATATTTTTTGATGGAGGGGCCACTCTAAGAATTTGGTAAGTGGTCAAGGGCTGCAGTCTTCTGTGATATTAATAGAGGAGGTATGGGATCTGGGATGGAGATTGGGTGCAGAAGAGAATGGGGGATTGGGGTGCAGCAGGGGGTGTGGGCTCTCAGAGGAAGTTTGGGTGAAGGAGGGCATTGTGACCTGGGGCAGAGGATTAGGGTACATGGTCCAGGAGAGGGTATGGGTATGGGTGCAGGAGGAACTGGAGGAGATGCAGGGTCTGGGAGGGCGTTGTGACCTGGGGCAGGGGTGTCAGAGTTGTGTTGTGACCTAGGGCAGGAGGGGGTTGTGATCTGGGACAGGGAATGGGGGTGCAGGGTCTAGGAGGGTGCATAGGTTCAGGAGTGGGAGTGCAGAAAGTTTGGGTTACATGATGCAAGGGTGGAGGAGGGGGGCAGATGGTTATGGGGGAGGAAGGGGCTGCGGTGCCAGAGGTGCGCTCTGGCTGAGAGAAGCTTACCACCTATATGGCTCCCAGCAAGCAGCCCAGCAGGTCCCTCTGTCAAGCTCCCTGCCTGCCCTGCCTTCGCATGCTGCTCAGTGTCCAGCTATGGGAGCTGTGTGCTGGTCTGACCACGCCACCACTGTGAGAGAGAGGGAGAGAGAGGCTTTGTGTGCTGCCCCCACTCCGAGCTCAAACTTGTAGCTCCTGGAAACTGGCCAGTGTTAGCCGTGAGATTGTGCTGGTGGTAGGGTCAGCACTCAAAGCCTCTTTCCTCCTCTGCCCCACTCATGGCATGCAGAGACACACATGGCCCCATATGATGGATAGGAGGAGTGCTGGACAACACCCAATGACTAAGGCAGGGGTGGCCAACCTGCAGCTCATGAGTGCGGCCCATGAAGCCACCCCTACACCTCTGAAAACAGCCCCTGCCTCCTGGCTCCCTGTGCTCACTAGGGCAGGGGAGCTGTCTGGCGCAGCTGGCGGGAGCCTGATGAGGCCAAAAACCTTTAAACGCGGAAAAAGCCTTTAAATGCGGTTCTTAAAGGGGCAGTCCTATTTTTTTTTGCTCAACAACTTGGAGGGGGCTTCCTTTTTTTTTTTTTTTTCCTTCCTTCCCTCAACAACTTTGCCATGGATCTTCACTCTGTATCCACTGCTATTTTGGCTCTTTGTCCGGAATGGGTTGTCCACTCCAGGACTAAGGGTATGTCTACATTACAAAGTTAATTCGAAATAACAGCAGTTATTTCAAATGAACTTTAATAGCGTCTACACAGCCAAACCGCTATTTCGAAATAAATTTGAAATAGTGGAGCACTTATTTCGATTTTGGTAAACCTCATTCTACGAGGAATAACACCAAATTCAAAATAGCTAATTTGAAATAAGTGCTATGTAGACACTTATTTCAAATTAGGGGGCCTCCAGCCCTTCCCAGGGAGCCCTGGTGGCCACTCTGGGCACAACCAGGAAAACTTGTCTGCTCCCCCCCAGCCCCGGAGCCCTTAAAGGGGCAGACTGTGGCCACAGTGCCTGTGCCAGTTGCAAGCCTGCCAGCACACAGCCAGCAGACCGTGCACCTGGCACAGGATGAGCCAGCAACCTGTTGCCACCCAGCCCTCCACCGCTCCCCAGGACCAGGCTAGCGGCTCCCAGGAGCCTGCCAGGGGCCGCAAAAGGCGGGCGCCTTCCTGGTCTAGTGCGGAGATCATGGACCTCATTGAGGTTTCGGGGGAGGCCTCCAATGCCCATGATCTCCGCACTAGGCACAGGAATGTGGCCATCTACAGCTGCATGGCTGCCAGCCTGGCCACCAGAGGCCACATGCGCAGCCAGGAGCAAGTGCAGAGCAAAATAAAAGAACTGCAGCAGGCCTATGCCAGGGCCTCCCAACCAGGGGCTGACCCGGAGGCCTGCCCGCAGTACGAGGCCCTGGACCGCATCCTGGGGGGGGGTCAGACGGTCCGTGTCCCCCTGGTCGTCATTGACCCCGGGGCAGAGGGCCCTGCCTCTGACACAGGGGAAGAAGAGGAAGAGGAGGACGGCAGCTAGGAGCCTGCAAGGAGCGTACTCTGCACCCAGGACCCCCAAGCCGAACCGGAGAGCCCTTCATTAGCCTCATCCGAGGCTGGGGAGGCCTCCTCATGTGAGTGACATCACAGTCCCCTTATGCGGGGCGGGGGGGGGGGGAGGGGGAGCCCAGGGACCGTGCGCGTCGGCCTTGCCGACCACAGAGCAGGCAGCAACCTGTGCATCTGCCGTGCCAGCCAGGACATGTGGCCCCAGCTGGGTGCCATGCAGGGGCCCTGGCCTGTTTCCCACACGCGTCTACGCATAAAGGCACATGGCAGGCTCCTGACCCCAGGGAGAGACACTGCACACTGCCCTCCCTCCAGACGCCCCTTCTACACAGAGGCAGGGCACATTTCCCCTTCCCCCCCGCCACACATCACGCTATAGGCAGCACAGGGGCTGGGGTGCAGTCCTGGGCCAGCTCACACTTCCGGGGATAGCAGGACGTGATGGTGCGGAGACCTGCCGTCCTCGCCTTGCAGAGGGGGGCTGGGCTTCACCCACTGTGTCCCCAGGGGAGAACTTCTCTTGTTTCACTGCAGCCGCAGCACCTGCGAGTGCAGGACGCACCACCCCGCCTGGAACATCCACCCACACCCGGGCCAGCAGGTGCACCCGCAACCAGGAGGACTTCCAGAGGCAGCAGCTGCGGTTACAGGGACGGCAGGTCCACAGCCAGGAGCAGTGGGTGCAAGAGGACCTGCAGCTGCTGCACGAGAGCTTGTGGGAGCAGGGCTGTGGCCTCCGCAAGCACCTGTAGGCCCTGGTGGACCGATTGCTGCCTCCTGCTGCTCCAGCCTCTGCGGCCGCCCCAGCTATCGCTCCTCCTCCCACCCCTGCTCCCCCTCCCACTTCTTCCACCCCCCCGCATCCCTCCTGCCCCACCCTCCATACCCACTCCTCCCCAGGAACGCTGAGGCCCCCGCACCTGCAGTGCTGCAAGACAGGAGGGCCGGCAAGACCCCCAACCCTGAACTTCCCCTCCCCCTTCCTCCCCTTGCCTCCCGCTTCCAGCTCCCTCCTCCCAGGTTTCCCCCCTCCCCTCTCCTGCCCTTATTCTCCCCCCTCCCCACCCCAGTTATGTTAAATAAAGAGAGTTTTTTGTGGCAACACAGGTGTTTTTATTGTACATCAGGAAGGGGGGTTAGGGAGGGGAAAGGGGAAGGAGGTGGGGGGTGGAATGTAAGGCACAAGGCCCCAGTGGGGCATGCCAGGGGGACTTCAGTCCTCGTCTGCCTGGAAGCTCTCCCAGTGGTCAGACACGGCCTGCAGGATCATGGAGAAGTACCCCTTCCTGTTGATGTAGAGGGAGGCCTGGTGGTCCGGGGCACGGATGGGGATGTGCATCCCATCGATGGCCCCCCTCCCCCCCCCCCGCAGTTGGGGAAGCCCAGGGCGCCGAACCTCTGGATGACCGCATCCAGGTCGGTGAGGCGGACGACTCTGCAGAGCAGCACCCTGTTGATGGCCTTGACCACCTGCAGAGAGAGAGAGACACAAAACCGAGGGTCACCGGAGTGCCCGGCTGGCTGGGAGTGTTCGTGCTCTGCCACTGCCCCGCGCCCCACTCCCAGAAGCAACCCCCGCTGCAATCCTGCCCACCACGGGCAGTCTGTAGTGCAGTTGGGACAGACTGAACCCTCCTGGAGAGGGAACTTACACCACCTCCCCCCCCCGTTTTCCCTGGGGCAGCCCATGTCCTCCTTGTAGCCCTCCCCTCCTGTCCCAGTGGCCGGTGAGTGCCGTACCTGCATGAGCACCGCTCCGACGGTGGATTTCCCCACGCTGAACTGGTTCCCCATGGATCGGTAGCTATCCGGCGTGGAGAGCCTCCAGAGGGAGATGGCCACCTGCTTGTGGAGGGGAATGGCGGGCCTCATGCGTGTGTCCCGTCACCGTAGAGCAGGGGCGAGCCACTCGCAGAGCTCGAGGAAGGTGTCCTTCTTCATCCTGAAGTTCTGGGTCCACTGTTGGTCTCCCTGGTGCTCCAGGACGATGTGGTCCCACCAGTTGCTGCTGGTGTCCAGACGCCAGATGCGGCGGGGCATGCTGGCGTCCGGGCGCCGCTCCTCCAGGGCCCCCAGGAGGGGCAGGAGGAGGGCCAAGGGGCTGGCCTGCAGCAGAAGGTGCCAGGCAGCCTCCAGCAATTGCTGCCAGGCTTGCACCAAGACGTTCAACATGAGCACCAGAGTGCGGCTCTAGCTCCATGGTGCCGCGTGCTGTGGTGTCCCAAATGAGAGCGACCAAAGCAGGCGGAGAGGAAAACGCTTTGCTGTCCCTCAGCGAGGTAGGCAAGCAAGAGGGAAAGCTGAGAACCGGCTGTCCAGGGGGGTCCCATTAAGCACGAGCCTCAGATAGCCTCAGACAGCAGCCACACAAAGCAACTACTGACCTGATGCCTTGTTGGAACTGGTTTCAGCTGCCCTTAAATGCGATCCATCATCCAATCAGTGTGGATGCGCTATTTCAAAATAGCAAAATGCTATTTCGAATTAGATTTTGTGTTTAGATGCTTTATTTCGAATTAGCTTATTTCAAATTAACTAATTCAAAATAAGTTAATTCAAAATAGCGCTGTAGTGTAGACATACCCTAAGGGATTAAACTCAGGTAACTAGCAAGGGTGTTGGCAGGGGGCCAGAAGAACCAATGGGAATATGATGCTCAAGTTTGAGTTGTATAAGATACCTTGCCCGCTTTCTTTGTTTGGGAAGTTAATGCAGGAGTTGAGTGACACAGAATGATTTTAAACCCAGACAGGATTACCATGCCTCCAAGGAATCTGGGGCATGGAAGTGGACTGAATCAAGAAGGGATTGTAAATAAATAAAGGGAAATGTGTATTTAGTCACGAGTAGGATATTTTTCTTTATTCTTGTAGTTTGGTTTGAACTGCTTTGTGCAAATCTATGCTTCTTCGGGCAGTGTCCCCGTGGGTGCTCCACTGTGGGTGTCGGGCTCGTCCTGGCGTCGCAGTTCGGAGATGTTTTAGCTGTTGTTCGCCGGACCGCACATGCGCGGCGGCCATCTTGCGGCTTTTCGTGCCGTTTCTGCTCGCGCGGTCCAGCCCCACCAGTTCCTTCTGACTGTCTTCAGGCACAGACGGAGAGATAGCTCCCTCTTGCGACCATCCTGTCAGGATTGAGAGAGAGGAGAGTTTGTACATAGTTATTTAGTTCATTAGTTAGTTCTTTGTAGTTCTAAAATTGTTTGTTAGTTAGTTAAAAAAAAAAAGATTTTATTGTTATTTCTTGTTCTTAACCATGCCTGGCTCACCGGGCTTCAAAAAGTGCCTGACATGCCGGGACTCTATGTCCACCTCCGACGGGCACTCTTCCTGCATCAAGTGCCTTGGGGAAGGCCATATTCCCCCAAAATGTCAGCACAGTTCAAGGCTAACAGCAAGAGCATGGCGCGACTGTGAAATGCGCCTCAAAATGCTCTTATTTGATAAGGTGCTCCAGCCACAGACAGGGGCCGAAGAACAAGCGGCTGTATCTTGTCAGTCCTCCCCCATGGCAACAAGCTCTCGAAGAGGTCGCTTTCCATTATGCTCCTTGCCAGCGATGAGGGTGAGCTCCGGGGACATGCCGGGCACCTCTTATAAAGTGGCAGCTCGAAAGCAACACAAAGACAAGCCGGCCCGAAGTGTATCGGCACCGAGCTCAACGGCGCACGTGGCGCCGAAGCTGACCCCGGCTCCGAAGCTGACCCCGGCACCGAAGCTGGTGCAGCCAACCCCGGCACCCGATCCCACAACCACACCAACTACAATAGTGCACACGGTGCCCGGGGCCTTGGCACCAAGGCCGGCACCGGGGGAATCGATAGCACAGCACGAGAGCTCTGTGCAGGCACCGACGGCCACGCCGCCAGAACGTGCACCGTCATCAGTACAAACGACGCAGTCAGCACCGACATCCCGATCACATCTTCACACCGCGTCATCACATGCGGCACCGGAACTCCTGGCACCGCTAAGACACTCGCCAACTCCATCATATTCCTGGAGGATCTCCACACCGAGTGCTTCTCCACCCACACCCCTGATGCAGGTGTCCCCCTCCTCGATGATGAGTGGCTGACCGCCAGTAACCCCAGGACCGATGGCGTTTTTCCCGGAGCCGCCGTCTCCACCTCGACAGCACCGGCGACCGAGACACAGTATCTCCCCCCCATCAAGACACCGTTTTTACAGATACTATCGATCGCCATCTCCCTGCTGCTCTCACCGCAGATCCATGTCACCGAGATCCCCCTCCTATTCTCGGGATTCCAGATACAGGGACGACTACAGGCACTCATATCACTCTCGATATGATGACCGCTGGCACCCACATCACAACCATCAAGACCGCTATTCCCGGTTGATTCTTTCGTCACCATCGCCAGCTCTATCATGGCTCACGCACGGCAGGAGTAGATCCTCCACTCCGGCAGCAGCCAGACCTCCTACTCCATCCAGTGACTTACCTCCTTCGCAACAGCCCATTGCGGAACTACCGCAGGTCTCTGAAGTAGAGGCACCACAACAATTCTCTCCCACAGACTTGGCTTCCTCTTCTCCGGATGACGGCATCCTCACTGGAGATACGTCACCCTCCGTTGACCTCAGGGAGTTCCAGGACCTTTTCCACCGGGTAGCGGACACACAGAACGTGAAGCTCATAGAAGTCCAACAGAAACAACACCATCTGTTGCGCAATCTACATCCTTCTTCCCATGCTTCCAAGGTCGCATTGCCTCTAGATGAGGCTATATTCGAAATTGCCAACGCCATCTGGCAAACACCTGCCACAGCCCCACCAATGAATAAAAAGGCCGATAAGAAATATTACGTCCCAGCCACGGGGATGGAATACCTGTTCACCCATCCCCAACCGAACGCATTGGTTGTGGATGCGGTGCAACAACGCGCAAAAGCTCCCCAATACAAGGTAACTACTGGGGACAAAGATAATAAATGCCTTGACCTGCTCGGGTAGAAAGTTTACTCTTCGGCCACCTCCATCCTTTGAATGGCCAACTACTCTGCGTTGCTGGCCAATCATAACTTCAACAATTACGCGAAGTTAGTCCAGCTACTGGAACACCTTCCAGACACAAAATGCCAGCTGCTCAAGGCCATTATCCGGGAGGGCTACACAGCTTCCTGTTTGGTGCTGAACATAGCCCTCGACACGGCGGACGCAGCAGCTAGAACGACGGCGACATCTATCGTTATGTGCAGGGCCTCGTGGCTCCATATGTCAGCGGTCCCCAGGGAACTTCAGTCTAAGGTTGAGGACTTGCCTTTTGACACCCAAGGTTTGTTTGCGGAGAAAACAGATCAACTTCTCCATTCCGGTAAGGACTCACGTACCACCTTGAGAACCTTAGGCATGTATACGCTGCCATACCTCCGCAAGAAGTATACACCCTATCAGAAACAAAGACCGCCCACCTATGCACAGCCACGACAATATGAACAGCAACGCTCCAAGCAATGTCTTCAAAGACGATGTCCACAGGCTCCCAGGCCTACAACTCAACCACAATCCAAGCAGCAAGTTTGACGTGTTGCTCGAGGGTTTGTAGACTATTCCAACTCTTTCTGCTGCGAATGCCAACAGCACTCTTTTTCACCACTACCTCCGGCCCTTCCAACATCGTTGGGCCGCAATAACAACGGACAAGTGGATCATGCAGCTCATAACAACGGGCTATGTAATTCCCTTCATATCCCGTCCCACCACCCCTCCCCCATCCCCGTCCCTTTTCAGGGACCCATCTCATGAGCGCCTCCTCAAACAAGAGGTGGATCATCTCCTCAGCATAGGAGCTATAGAGAGGGTGCCTGTACCCTTCCATGGCAGAGGGTTTTACTCCTGCTATTTTCTAACACAGAAAAAGTCTGGCGGTTGGAGACCCATATCAGATCTCTGCGGTCTCAACCAATATGTGCCCAGGCAACGGTTCAAGATGGTTACTCTCGCCACCATCATACCGATGTTGCAGCAAAAAGACTGGTTTGCATCCCTCGATTTACAAGACGCTTATTTTCATGTCACAGTCCACCCCGCCCACAGGCATTTTCTTCGCTTCCTTGTAGGCTCCGAACACTACCAATACATAGTTCTGCCGTTCGGTCTTTTGTCAGCACCAAGGGTTTTCTCCAAGACACTTGCGGTAGTGGCGGCCTTCCTGCGACGCCTGGGAATTATAATCTTCCCTTGCCTGGATGACTGCCTCCTCAGGGCTCACTCCTTTGACAAGGCCTCTGTCGCGGTGTCCACGACAAGATTACTTTTCAACAGTTTAGGTCTGATAGTCAATATCCAGAAATCGTCCCTCATTTCTCAACAGACTGTAGATTTTATAGGTGCTCGCCTCGATTCTCTGATGGCACGCGCCTACCTTCCCGACACCAGACTCAGCATGATCCAAGATCCAGTTCACGTCCATACTACCAGTCCCACAGTTCCAGTTCTCACCTGTTTGCAACTGATGGGGCATATGGCAGCCACGACTTACGTCGTCGCACACACACGCCTCCATTTCATATGTCTGCAACAATGGATATCAACTGTTTACACACCTCACAAGCGCAACATGCACAGAATGGTTCCCGTACCAAACGCAGTCAGGCAGTCCTTGAAGAGGTGGACTATTCCCTGCAATATGCTCGTGGGTATCCCGTTCCACACACCCCAGCTTACCATCCAGATTACCACAGACGCCTCCCTTCTCGGCTGGGGAGCCCATATGCATGACAAACAGGTACAAGGCCGTTGGTCGCCACAAGAATTGCTCTGTCACATAAATCATCTGGAATTACGGGCGGTATACAATGCATGCAACCACTTTCTTCCCTGGATATGTGACCAGCAGGTGCAAGTTCTTACAGACAATATGACAACAGTCTATTACATAAACAAACAAGGCAGAGTCCGTTCCTGTACGCTCCGCAGAGAAGCTGGAAATGGTGTATACGACACAACATCATAATTACTGCAGCATATCTCCCGGGGGACGACAACACCACAGCAGACACGCTCAGCCGACATTTTGCACAGCAGCACGAATGGGAGCTACACCCTGAGGTTTAGAGAACATATTCCAACTCTGGGGCCACGCAACTACGGATCTTTTCGCCACACAGTACAATGCGAAGTGCAGCCATTACTGCTCCAGAGTTGGCATAGGCCGAGCATCGAAGGGCGATGCCTTCCTCTCCACTGGGGCTGACAACTTCTGTGTGCATTTCCACCCGTTCCCCTAATAGACAAGGTCCTAGAGAAAGCAATAGCGGACAGAGCAACACTAATCCTTGTAGCTCCATTCTGGCCATGCCAGACGTGGTTCCCTTACCTTCTCCATATGTCGTCTCATCCCCCATATTGCCTTCCCAGTCGACTCGATCTTCTGACACAGGAACTGGGGAAACTACTTCATCCACAACCGGATCACCTCGCCCTATCCTCTTGGTTCCTGGCACCTGCCAACAAGAAAGATGTCACACTACCCCATATGATTAGGGCCCACTCCACTGGGGCTCTCTAGCAAGTGCAGCCAGTTCCCGGGAGAGCCCCACAGCACTTTGGCTCCCTGCCCCTGGCCAGGTCAGAGACAGTAGCACAAGCCATGGGAATCGCTCCCCCGTATCTAGTAAAATCTCCTGTAGGGGAACTGCCATGTGTTTATCAGCAGGTGGCGCTGTTGCTACAAAGAGATGGACTAGCCCAGAGAAGAACCCCCTGCCCGTACATAGATCGATGCTCTCCCAAAAGGGCTTTAGGAGTCAGACCATTGGCTCCCATATCACGTGACAATAGCCAGTTTCTCAATTCAGTAACTGCTGGGTTCATTCCCCCTGGACTCCAGAAGCGTCAGAAACATCCGAGCGCCCTGTGCCCGGCGCTGCAAACACCCAGGCCGGATAAGTCAGATGCCTGCACCCGGATCCCCAGGGCGAGTCAAGCCCATCACTGGGGGCTTGTGGTTTGGTTTGAACTGCTCTGTGTAAATCTATGCTTCCCCTCCCCCATTCACTATCTAAGAGTTGTTCCCAGAGATTTTCTCTGTGTTTTAATGTGTTTTACTGAATTGCTCTGTAACACCTAGCAATCAATATGCTTTATCAAGTATATCTTTTGTTTTGTTAATAAAAATCACTTTTTTAAGGTGATGATTTGATACTTGTGTCCTGGAAAGGAATAGGGACTCTGTGTCTGTATGTCTGCCTGCCTAAGACAATCAGTCAGCTACCAGAGACTACAGTTTGTTTTCTCTTTGTTTTTCAAACTCTCTTATGGTAAAGGAGCTTGGGGTTATCCCTCTGGAGGAAGTCCAAGTGCTTTTTCCTGGGTTCAAGGAGAAAGGGTTTTTTTTCTTTTATTTCACTTGGTGCTGGCAGCTTTTTTGTTTATTCCTCAGAGCCAGTGTATCTGTGACTCTGGGGGGTCACAGATGCACTGGATCTGAGAAATAAACAAAAAGCTGCCACCACCAAAGTGAAATAAAAGGAAAAAAAAATCCCTTTCTCCTTGCACAGGGGACAGGGGTTTGTAAGCAGAGCCTAGAGACAAAGATATTTAAGGTCTTTTTGGGCCCTCACCTTCTAACCTAGGAGTGCCTGAGTGGGGAACAGCCCTGACATGGTGGCAGAGTGATGGGATCATTTTGAACCAGGAACACAGACCTTAGGATTTTAAAAGGACACTTCCCCCCCTCTGTTTTACTACTTGGAAGTTTTGGGACTTCTTTTTTCTTTTGCCGCCTAGGGGGGAGGGGAGGGAGGCACACAGAAGGTTAAATCTGCATAGCCAGAGAGTTCAAATCAAACAGTGTTTGAGGTTTTTTTTTCTTGCTTTCAGGGCAACTGGATAGCGAGGTTAGAGTGGGGCAGGAAAGCAGCCCAGTGCATGCTTTTGCAGTTGGGAAGAGTAGCCCTAGAACAATCAACCCTCCCTAAGTGACACACTGAGGTGAAAACAACCTCAGAACAGGGCAAGATGTCCACCTTCCGGGAAGACGTATATTCTGAGTGGCGGGGGAAGGATGGGGGGGCCGACTTATATCCTGTGAGGCTGGGGGAAGTAAACTCGTGGGGCAGGAGCAGCGAATGGCAGCTATTCCCCTCCCTCACCACATTCTTAAGGGTGGGAGAGTGCACTTAAGGGAGACCGACCTCTGACCCAGATGGAGTTCTTCCTAAAGATAAAAGACAGAGAAGTGGAAATCAAGTGGTTAGAAGTTGAAATGGAGCAAGCTAAAAGGCCAGACACTCTAGGGCGACGTCTACACTGCAGGCTTCTTGTGCAAGAATACCCATTCTTGCGCAAAAACTTGCGGAGTGTCCACACTACAAGCCTGTTCTTGTGCAAGAAAGTTTACAGTAGATCGTCAGAAGAGAGGGCTTTTTGCGCAAGAGTTATTCCTCTCCCCACGAGGAATAAGCCCTCTTGCACAAGAACTCTTGCACAAAAAGGCTAGTGTGGACAGGAACAGGGGTTTCTTGCGCAAGAAACCCCTATGGCTAAAATGGCCATCAGAGCTTTCTTGCGTAAGAGAGCATCCACACTGCCATGGACATTCTTGCTCAAAAGCACATCTCTTGTGCAAAAGCACATGGCAGTGTGGATGCGCTCTTGTGCAAGAACTCTTGTGCAAAAAGTTCTTGCGTAAGAAGCCTGCAGTGTAGACATAGCCAAAGTGCACCACCCAACAACCCTGCTCCATTCACTGTTCACCATCACAAGAAATTCCCCATGTACCAGGTGGGAGATAATGTAGAGGACTTCTTCCTAAATTTTGAGAGGGCCTGTCGGGGATACAACATCAGTACATGATAGAATTAAGATTAGTACATGATAGAATTAAGATCTCAAATCACTTGTCCCTTTAGAAATGGCAGCTGATATGCCAGGGGACACCATGAACGATTATGATCTATTTAAGCAAGAGGCCATGCTGATGATGGGCTTCACTACCAAACATGCCCATTGTTGATTCAAAGCCCTGAATTGGACTCAGGGCATGCTATTCCCCGAACATCCTGTCATGTAGCCAAAAGCTGGGGAAAATGGATCTCTGGGGGGAATGCTGACACCTTGGAAAAATTATCTCCCCTGATGCAGATGGAATAGTTCCTAGAGGGTGTTCCTGGAGAAATTAAAAGGTACATTCTGGATGGGAACCCTCGATCTGTAAGAGATGCAGCAGTGCTCAGTACCAAATGGGTGGAGCAGAGAAGGAAAAGCAGTACGGAAAGCAGTTTATGGGGAACCAGAAAGGATGCCCAGCATCCCACAACAGGGAGCCATCTAAGAACCCACCTTGCAGGGAAGGGCCCTATCTACTTCAAGGGAGGCCACAGATATCCTCTTGTCCCTTTACCCCATCCTCCAGCAACTGACTTTGCTCCAATGATACACCAGTCAAGTGATGTTTTAAACGTAATGAACCAGGGCATGTAAAGGCCAACTGTCCCAAGAGCACCAACAGGCTGCAGCTGATCACTCCGGGGTTACACCAAGAAACCTCATGCCCAGATGCCTCATTGATACCCCCAGAGAAAAGGGAGACTGTGAATGTGGGTGGAAGGGAGGTTGTTGCATGGAGAGACACCAGAGCACACATGTCTGTGATCCACCAATCCCTAGTGGACCCCAAACTCATCAACCCAGAGGCCCTTGTCACCATTCAACCCTTCAAGGCAGATCCTTTTGACCTGCCTACCATCTAGTTACTAGTTAAGTCTGGGGGCTGGTCAGGAACTTGGACTTTTGCAGTCTATGATGACTACCCCATTTTTATGCTGGTGGGAGAAGAGCTAGCCAACCATGTAAAACAAGACCAGAGGGTGGGAGTGGTCACTTGCAGCAGGGCTAAGCAAGCCTCCACACCTAAACCCGTTCCTGAGCCTCCTACCAGGGACTAGTCTGTGCACCCAAGCACCCCAGGACCAGACACACAGATGGAGGTGACGGAGCCAGATCCCAGGCCAGCAACCTCAGCTGCAGCAGTGGATCCAGTTCCTAAAATCCAGGTGGAACCAGAGCCAGAATTGGAATAATCAGCCAAAGGTGCCACAGAGCCTGCAGGAGTAACTGAACCTGCACAAGAGGCCCACCTAAGCCTTCAGCACCACCCAGTGCACCAGCAGAAAGTGGTTCCCAACCAGCAGAGATACCCACTTCACTTGCATTGCTTCCAGAGGAACCAAGCTCATTTCCACAACCCAGCAAGGAACCGATGACTCCAGCATCGAGAGAGCAGTTCCAGGCAGAACAGGAAGCAGATGGGAGCATCATGGGAGCTTGGATGGTGGCCAGAAGTGACCTGCCACCTCTCAGCTCTTCTAACAGGGCCAAATTTGCAGTCAAAAGAGGGCTTTTATACTGAGAGACTCTTTCTGGGGAGCGCAAGGAAGACTGGTAGTTGGTAGATCCAACTAAATACATAAAAGACCTTTTCAGCTTAGCCCATGATCACCCTAGTGGCCATACTGAAGCCAACAGAACCAAAGACCGGTTGGGAAGGTCATTCTACTGGAAGGGAGTGGGCAAGCATGTGGCTAGCTATGTCCGGACTTGTGAGGTGTACCAGTGGGTGGGGAAACCCCAAGAACAGGTCAAGGCACCTCTCCAGCCTTTCCCCATATTAGAGGTCCCATTTCAGCATGTAGCTGTGGATATTATGAGTCCTTTCCCTAAAAAGACCTCCAGAGGGAAACAGTTCATACTGATTCATGTGGATTTTGCCACCTGATGGCCTGAAGCAGTAGCTTTAGGGGCACTATGGACAGGAACGTGTGTCAGACACTAACAGATCTTTACTCAGGTAGGGTGACCCTCAGAAATCCTTATGGACTTAGGAACTAATTTTCTGGCAGAGACCATGAAATGCCTCTGGGAAGCTCATGAGGTGAAACAACTAGTTGCCACTCCCTCCCACCATCAAACAGATGGCCTAGTGGAAAGATTTAATGGAACTTTGCAAGCCATGATACACAAATTTGTAAATGAATGCTCCAATGACTGGGACCTGGTTCTGCAACTGTTACCATTTGCCGATAGAGACGGTCCACATCCCAGTTTGGGATTCTCACCCTTTGAACTGATGTATGGCCATGAAGGTAAGGAGGATTAGCGCTTATGGAGTTAGAGTTCATACAGGATCTGTAGGGTGCAGTTCTTGGCTATAGATAGCCCCTTTTCCTTTTAATTGCAGCACTAGTGTTTGTCTGCAGAGTGTCTGTGAAATGTCCACTTAAGTGACTTCCACTTCAGCTTCTTATCCCCTATTGCCTTGAAAGAGAATGACGTGACTCAGCAGTGGAGAGGGCCAGTCACGTAGGACAAAGCTGAAAAACAATACATGCAGTTGTTTCACATTGGTTTTGAATTGGGACTTTCTCCTAAAACACGTACAGGGTCACAATCTGCTGATAGAGGTGAATATCCTAAATTGCTTTTATCTGAGGATGCCAAACTGTGGGTAATATAGGGACTCTCTGCTCCATTGGGCAACTCCTCACAATAATAGTCGGAACTATTTAGGCAAGCACTAGCCATCCCTGCAGCCCTAGAGTACTACAGTTCTGAGTCCAGTATCCTCCAAAATAGGGTGGGTAAGATGGTCTACATGGCACCTGGTCCTTAGGCCCCATGCTGATGAGGGAGACCCCACAGACCAGTGACATGTATTTTATAGGAGTGCACATACCCCTTCAAATCCGGGCCAGTATTTCTCCCTCTCTGGATAAAAGAGCCTGCTGCAAAGGGGAGGGGATATATGTTTGTCCCTAAGATAGAAAACATCACAGTTTTGCAATTTGAAACCCTGAAGCTTACAGGGATATCTTGTGAGAATTCATGGACTGATCAACCAGTTCAGCGAGACCTGACCCTCTTCACAGATGTTCTCATGAGTGCTTGTAAGAAATGCAAGTAAGGTAGTTTTGTATAAACACAAAACTTTGTACAGATAGTGCTCCTTTGGTTGTTTCCAATGCCTTTCTGTTGTGCAGAGGACCTGAGTTTACTTCTTGACTAAAGGCTTACTTTGCTGTTTTCAAGGCAAAATGCATATTATACGGCCTGATTTGCTCTAGAATCAATTCTGGAGAGAAGGAAGGCTATGAAGTATAAAGCTCTTCTTTAAACATATACGCTTTATCTACATGGTGGAAACAGCTATATCTGCACTGTATAGCTATTCCAGAATACTTTTGGAAATGGAGTAGTGTCCACAGAGGGGAGTTATTCCAGAATAGCTATGCTTGTCAGTGTCTACACATATATAGTGATGGATGGCAGAACAAGGAGCAATGGTCTCAAGTTACAGTGGGGGAGGTGTAGGTTGGATATTAGGAAAAACTATTTCACTAAGAGGGTGATGAAGCACTGTAATGGGTTTTAGGGAAGTGGTGGGATTTCCATCCCTAGTGGTTTTTAAGTCTTGGCTTGACAAAGCCCTGGCTGGGTTGATTTAGTTGGGATTGCTCCTGCTTTGGCGAGGGGGCTGGACTTCATGACCTCCTGAGGTCTCTTCCAGCCCTGTGATTCTATGATTCTATAAGTCCATATATGTTCAGCAGTGATCTTTGACAAAAGATGGTATGAGAGAAAAATGGAGTTTTGTTTTTTGTCTGGTATATTTGAAAGTCCTTTTTAAAGATAAAACCAATTAATGTTTTTCTATGAGTCCTTGTGTTTTTGGAAACTGCAGCCTTCTGCAGAGAGCCCTTTTCAAGCACATAGTTTTCTCTTTCTCCATACAATGAGCAAACAAATGGATTCCAAAAGTGTCATTAACATAAGCAAAAAAGTAGGTTTTATATTAATCTGGTAATTGTATCAAATTGCAAAATTAGTTGGTACATACTATAAAAATTGATTAAACCTATTTAAATCACTGACCTTGTGCATTTGACCTTGCAAAAGTGTTCCTTTCTAATGGTCAAAAACCATTAGAAAATAGAAATACAGCTGGTCTCTTTTCAGTACTCAAAGGGCAACTACAGTGGAGCATTTTACTGCATTAGATTATTGTGAGTCTGAATAGTTTTTCAAATTCATTATTTTACTCTCTTCTCTTTAAAGCCAGGTGCTAGAAGCAAAATATACATCCAAACTCAAGGTAAGTTTTGAAATATTCCGTAAGGTATGTGCTTGCTTTGAAGCTTGCTACCGAGTACCTTGTGATGCCTACTTATGTGCATTTTTCAGGTGATACAGAAGTCTTGCTGAAACAGACACAGGATGAAAGCCTAGTTCCACTGGAGACAGTTTTGCTGTTAACTTCAGTGGACCAGGATTTCACCCCAGATCCTAGATTTTCAGGTGAACTCTTGATTTTGGGTGACTCAACTTTCAGCTGCTCGACATGACACATTCATGGGTCTGATCAATAGCATGGTGAAGTCAACAAGACTCTTTCATAGACTTCAATGAGCTTTGCATCAAGCTCTTTTTGCCTAATTTTCAGAAAGTGCTAAGTATCCATTCTGGAAAAATCAGGCCCCTTTAACATGCCTCAAGTTGGAGTCACAAAATCAGAGGCTCACAATTTTTTTTTTTTTAAATCTTGGTAAGACAATCAATGCAGGGAATGTGGTGTATGCTGTTTCTAAAGTACTATCTACTTGTATGGTGCCATCTAGGTATATTAATACAAATTAAGATCTAGCTTGGCATTTTAAATGTTGCTGCTTCAGCTTCTGCTCTCATTGCCTAAACTAACCAATTTTAAATTGGAAAAATAAAATAGAATTTAATATAATTCATATAATTTGGTAGTGACATCAAAAGATTTGGACATGATATTTTATTCCATGATACTTTGGTATTTGTGTCAGAACAATTCAGATGATTTTATCAAGTAAAATCTACATATGAGATATCCAGACAACAATGTACAGTAATTCCTCATTTAACACTATAGATATGTTTCAGAAAATCATCGTGTTAAGTAAAAACGTGTTATGTGGGGTCAATTTTCCCATTGAAAATAATGGAAAAGGTGGGGGTAGCGTTTCAAGCAGTGGTGTCTGTTGGGACCGGGACATAAGGTTAGGGGAGAAAGGGGACTGGGTTACAGCAGGGAGGGGAAGTGTTTGGCTCTGGGAAGTGAAGGGGAGGAGAGGGGAGGGAGATTGGGTTGGGAGTATGCCCCTGTGACGGGTCTGCCGGGACCCACACTGTGTCTGGCGAGGGGGGGGTCACTGGGGAACGATGCGGCGAACGGTGAACCTTCCGCTGCTTTGTAGGGAAGCGGGGGAAGCCCCGTGCAGCCGCCAGCAACAGGCCGGCTGGGGAAATCGTGTTATTCCGGGGATGGTCGTGTAATTCAAAAACTTTCCCTAAAAAAAAAATCATGCTATCGCGAAAACGTGTTAAGCGGGCACATGTTAAATGAAGAATTACTGTAGTATTAAGAGACCAAGCCAACATTTGTGCAAATAGGTCTGAATCTGTGGACTTCCCAGGAGTTGCACCCTCTGATTGCATTTGGCTCGAAGTATAAATACTGGAATCTAAATTGGAACAATGAAATGAAACGTTACAGAAATTCTAGACGAGGAAATGTAGGTGGAAAGGAAAACCTTGAAATGGGAGCAATTGCAAATGTGATTTAGAGTATTTGACAAAGACATTATTCACTCAGTGCAAGACTTCTAGACTATAGTTCTACCACTCTGCATCTAATAAAACATGATGTACTTTTTCCCCTTAAATCCAGGAATTATGACCACACCCAGTGCAACTTTTAACTGGAAGAGATTTCTACAAAATGCAGGTAACATGTAAAACTGCTTTATGCTTCTGAACAAATTGCATGAAGATCATAGTTCACACATGCTTCCTCTTCCTCTAATTAACAATTTTCAGTATATATTCCTGATATGTTTGAACGATTTTCTGTTTTTGTCTCCATTCTGGAGGGGATCTTAGCATATGTAAGTTGATCTGTTATATGGTTATTTTTTTTAGTGATTTTAAAAGGAGGGACTAACAGTGGAAGGTAGAATAATTTAGTTAGAATTCTGTCATTGCTTGTTAATCACAGCAGTGAACTACTCCTGCTATATCTAATCCCAGCCTTTAGCTATACTTAAATTGCCAAACATGAAATAGCCGTTCTATTCTTAGGTGCAATGAGAGATGGACAATTGTTACCTGGAAATTTAGTTGACAGTAACATTCATTTCACTCATGACCAAAGAACAGGTACCTGGGCATACTAGTGATACACAAAAAATGTGGTGGAGGCTACTTTGACTTTGACAGAAGCCTAATTCGTGACCTGGAGAGGTCAGATATTACTCACTATTCATACCTATACTCTATATAGACAAGACAGATTGGAGCATTGGGCCAAAAGAAATCTGATGAGGTTCAACAAGGACAAGTGCAGAGTCCTGCATTTGGGATGGAAGAATCTCAAGCATTGTTACAGGCTGGGGACCGACTGGCTAAGCAGCAGTTCAGCAGAAAAGGACCTGGGGATTACAGTGGATGAGAAGCTGGATATGAATCAACAGTGTGCCCTTGTAGCCAAGAAGGCTAATGGCATATTAGGGGCATTAGGAGGGACATTGCCATTAGATCTAGAGAAGTGATTATTCCCCTTTATTCGGCACTGGTGAGGCCACATGTGGAGTATTGCGTCCAGTTCTGGGCTTCCTGCTATAGAAAGAATGTGGATGCGTTGGAGAAGGTCCAGGAGAGGGCAACAAAAATTATTAGGGGGCTGGAGCACATGACCTACGAGGAGAGGCTGAGGGATGTGGGCTTCCTTAGTCCGCAGAGAAGAAGAATGAGGGGGGTTTGATAGCATCCTTCAACTTCCTGAAGGGCGGTTCCAAAGAGGAAGGAGAGAAGCTGTTCTCAGTAGTGACGGATGGCAGAATAGGGAGCAATGGTCTCAAGTTACAGTGGGGGCGGTCTAGGTTCAATCATAGAATCATAGAATACTAGGACTGGAAGGGACCTCGAGTCATCGAGTCCAGTCCCCTGCCCTCATGGCAGGACCAAATACTGTCTAGACCATCCCTGATAGACGTGTATCTAAACTACTCTTAAATATCTCCAGAGATGGAGATTCCACAACCTCCCTGGGCAATTTATTCCAGTGTTTGACTACCCTGACAATTAGGAACTTTTTCCTAATGTCCAACCTAAACCTCCCTTGCTGCAGTTTAAGCTCATTGCTTCTTGTTCTATCCTCAGAGGCCAAGATGAACAAGTTTTCTCCTTTCTCCTTATGACACCCTTTTAGATACCTGAAAACTGCTATCATGTCCCCCCTCGGTCTTCTCTTTTCTAAACTAAACAAACCCAATTCTTTCAGCCTTCCTTCATAGGTCATGTTTAGGGAAAACTATTTCATAGGAGGGTGGTGAAGTACTGGAATGTATTACCTAGGGAGGTGGTGGAATCTCCATCCCTAGAAGTTTTTAAGTTCCGGCTTGACAAAGCCCTGGCTGGATGATTTAGTTAGAGTTGGTCCTGTTTTGGGCAGGGGGCTGGATTCGATGTCCTCCTGAGGTCTCTTCCAGCCCTAAGATTCTATGATTCTATATCAGAGGTTGGTAACCTTTTCAAACCAAAGAGCCAAATTAAACCAAAATTCAGAACAAGTGGTCAACATGAGCCATAAAAGAATGCCCATTTGTATGACTGCAACATTGTACTCACAGATTTATTTAATGGGACTTCTGCTGCTGCATCTTTTCACACATTTCTTTGAAGTTTACATCATGACTGGTCAAATCTAGATTCATGCACGCATTCAGGCTGTCTTCCATCAATCTTTCATCAGAGGGCTGGGGATTGGGCTGCAGGAGTCTGAGTTGGGGTATATGGGGGCTCAGGGCAGGGGGTTTGGGTGTATGATGGACTCAGGCTGAGATCTAGAGGGGGTGCAGGAGTGTTATGACACTGCAGCCAGATGGGGGCTGGGTCCCAACTGGGGGCTTTTTAGCCAGGCTTCATTTTTAAATAAACTAAAATATGTTCAACACAAAAGGTTTCAACATTGTCTTTTTTTATGGCAGAGGTGGGGAACCTTTTTTGGATCAGAGCCACTGACCCTCAGAAAAATCAGTTGGGGAGACCACACAAGTGATAAACAAAAAACACCCCTCCAAAAACCTCTAATCCTTACTGATGTGGCCCCCAACTCAGATACCACACTCCCCTGGGGCTCCATCCTCATGGGGGAGGGAGGGAGGGACAAGGAGGACTGAGGTTCCAGGCCTCAGGCCAGATGAACTCTTCTGGGGTTCCAGAGTTAGTGGATTTTGGGGGGCCCCCATAGGCTCTGGGGTGGGGCCAAAAACGAGGGGTCCAGTGTGCAGGACAGAGCAGCCAGTGAGTGGGCTAGGGATGAGGGCTGAGCTCGAGCTGCAAGCCATATTTGGCTTCTAAGTGTGCCTTGTGTCTTGTGCATTTCTGATTCCCATCCATGCCCCCCAGAATTAGACAAATCCTTTGCTGAATCCAGTCTTGTGAGCCATAGATTGCCTACCCCTGCTCTATATGGCCTCACCATGAAGACTATCCTCAAAAATGAGAAACACGCTTCGATTTCTGGACAGGTATTATGCTGCCACTGAACTACTTGGCAACTCTTTTACAGTGGTAATTTATATATATCAGTCTGGGCTGAAACTTAGTTTCAAAGCAGGAGAAAATTTAGGAAAAGAACAGTTATGTTTTATTAATAAGTCTTTTAAATAGATAATTAAGGTATTTCAGTGAGAACAGGATGAGACTCCTAGCACTACATCTAGAGTTCATAGATGTCAAGAATAATCATCATGTTATTAGAAATGGTTGAAAAAATTCAGAGTGAACTTTGTCAAAAATATTTTGAGAGATTGATTAGATTTCTATGAACTTTGCATGGATCCCAGTTTGACAGCAAGAGTCCAGTCAGCTTCACTCCTTGTATGACATTTGTTCTGATGTGGGATGGAAAGTCTTCCAGAATCTCAGAAATTTTCCTGGGATGGGAAAACTGATTTTCTACTAATCTCTAATTATTGTTATTAAATATTTAATCAGGTACCCTGACAGACTTACAGTCAATCTGAGAAAGTCCAGGGGATGGGAGAACAACATACCAACAGATAACATGTGTGCCAGATAAATTTTTAGATGGATTTTTGAATTGCCCATTGAGTCTGTTGGTTAAAATGCCCATTTAAATAATTAATTTAGAATTAATATGCCTACTTTACATTTAAAATCCTGGAGCATAATGATGCCTTTGAGTACTTACTCACTTGAACAGTAAGTATAAATACTTTAAAAGTTATAGCTCCTCTAACTTGAAAATTGGAAAGTTGATATTTTTCCTTTTCAAATTGAAACACAAATCATTTTCTGGGCTCAGAGCACATTTGCTGGTTTTCAGCCAAGAACAGTAAAACCTTGCTGACTTACTTATTTGAATACAAAATAAATACATACATGGAAGCAGACTGGATTCAGCAAAGGATTTGTCTAATTCTGGGGGGCATGGATGGGAATCAGAAATGCAGAATGACTTGTGGCAAATGAGAGTTCATAGGTGATGAATCTGAGAAATTGTCCAGATTGAGTGTCATTAGAGGAAGTTTTGGGACAAATTGATAAGATTATCAGTAACAAGTCACCAGGACCAGATGGCATTCACCCAAGAGTTCTGAAAGAACTCAAATGTGAAATTGCGGAACTATTAATTGTGGTTTGTAACCTATCCTTTAAATCAGTTTCTGTACCTAATGACTGGAAGATAGCTAAGGTGATGCCAATATTTAAAAAGAGCTCTGGCAATCACAGACTGGTAAGTCTAACATCAGTACAGGGCAAATTAGTTAAAACTACAGTAAAGAATAAAACTGTCAGACACATAGATGAACGTAATTAGTTTGGGGAAAGTCAACATGGTTTCTGTAAAGGGAAATCATACCTTACTAATCTACTAGAGTTCTTTTGAGTTTCAAAAAGATCTCACCAAACAAAGTGTATGGGCAACAAAATGGCAAGTGAAATTTAATCTTGATAAATGTAAAATAATGCACGTTGGAAAAAAGAATTCCAATTATACATACAATATGATGGGGACTAATTTAGCTATAACTCCTCAACATAAAGATCTTGGAGTCATTGTGGATCATTCTCTGAAAACATCTACTTGGTGTGCAACAGCAGTCAAAAAAGCAAATAGAATGTTAGGAATCATTAAAAAGGGATTGAGAATAAGACAGAGAATATTGTATTGCCTGTATATAAAACCATGGTACACCTACATCTTGAAAACTGTGTACAGATGTGGGCGCCTCATCTCAAAAAAGATATATTGGCATTGGAAAAGGTTCAGAAAAGGGCAACAAAAATGATTAGGAGTTTGGAACGGGTGCCATATGAAGAGAGATTAAAAAGACTTGGGCTTTTCATCTTAGAAAAGAGGAGACTAAGGGGGGATATGATAGAGGTCTATAAAATCATGACTGGTGTGGAAAAAGTGAACAAGGAAAAGTTATTTACTTGTTCCCATAATCTAAGAACTAGATAAAATTAAAGAACCAAATAAAATTAAAAGGCAGCAGGTTTAAAACAAACAAAAAGAAGTTTTTCTTCACTTAGCACACAGTCAACCTGTGGAACTCTGTGCAAGAGGATGTGGTGAAGTCTAGGACTTTAACTTGGTTAAAAAAAGAGAGAGATTCATGGAGGTTAGATCCATCTATAGCTCTTAGCCAAGATGGATAGGAATGGTGTCCCTAGCTTCTGTTTGTCTTGAAATGGATGACAAGAGAGGGATCACGTGATGATTACCTCCTGTGTTCCCTCCCTCTAGGGCATCTGCTATTGGCCACTATCGGCAGACATGATACTGGACTAGATGCACCTTTGGTTGACCTAGTATGACTGTTCTTATAGCTTTGTTATTTTGCCTCCCTTCTCATAACCTGGCAATCAACAGCCCTCCCATCCTTTGAGGATCCTTTTAATTTTTTTAACTCATATCCAAAACATATACTAATATTATATGAGAATTGAGAAGGTATTTTATGTAATAGCTACCAATTGAGCATTCATAAATAAAGCCCTATGCCTGTCTACCGAAATCTTCCTACAAGTTTGCAGATATAAATTGGTTTCACAATTTTGCTAATGACAAATTAGGGCCATATCCTCTGCTAATGTAAACTAGAGTAATTCCTTTGACATAGTGGCTCTGTTCCATTTTATAGCAGATAAGTTCTGACCTCTTAAACTTTCAGTTAAAAAGGTGTTTATTCCAGAAATGCTGTAGGTGATGGGAGCTGAAACTATGGTGCTTGACCGGAAGAGAACAAAAAAGCAGGATCTGAGGTATCCGATAGACAGGGAAATTCAGAGTTACAATAGCCTGACAGGTTGCACTGAGATTCAACCAACCCTGGAACCTCTGGAGCTTTGTGCATGCACCTCCAATCTACAGCTTGAGCTAAAAGCCAGCTGACTATTAGCAAAAGCTGTAGAGGAGACTCATTCTCTGTAAGTGGTCTCGGTGCCACTACATGGAAAATATACCACACCCAGATGTATGTGGGTTACACTACTTCTTCATGCAGTGTCCCCAGGGGAAAGGTAGGTGTGTGGATCATTCATTTCTGTGTGCAGTATGTCTGCCATAAGCAGTACCACACTGGTGTAGACCAATGAATTGTGCCTTCACAGAAAGCTTATGAGCCCCAGCAGTGTTACACTGAGTTCCTATGTCAGCCTTTCAGTAAAAGCAAGCTCTTCTAAACTTTCTCCTTTAATGGCTCATCTGGGCAAAGGACTAATTTTAAAAAGCCATTTCACCTTAACACTTTGATTGTTAAAGCTCCTTTTGCCACCAAGAAAAATTTTCAGGCTTTTTACCCTGGATTTTTTTTTTTTTTTTTGGCCTCATGTTCATCAGTCTGATCTCCAATAGTAAAGCTGTTTCTTCCTCCTGTTATAAATGAATCCACATGGTTCAATTGCTTTATCACGTCAGTAAATATGTGTCATTATTCAGAACCCATGTCCAATTTTAAATTGAGCATTGTGAGGTTATTTCGTTCCCAGTAAATCATAGCACACCAGCACAGCACCACTAAGATTAATAATTTTCAGAAGTATAATGATTTGTCACTAGCTAGCATAGCCCTAGCATTGATTGGATCCTGTGTCTTGTTATTTCGTGATTAAAGGAACTGCCGGGTCGGGAGTGCAATGGAAGAAGAAGATTCCCCATAAATACAATTTGTCTGATATATTAAAGGCACTTTTATCCTAATGTACTCTAATGCAAAACTGCAAAATAATTCATTATTCACATACAAAAGCAAACAAAATGACTGTGACTTCCGTGTCTAAGTAATAACTTGAAAACTGACAAAATTATTCAGTGTGTATTGGTTTTATGACCAACTGCCTCATCTCATTTGTCTTTATCATCAGTCCTGCTCTTCTTTCTGTATTCAGAGATAGACTGCAGGTCTCATCAACTCTTTCCCTATGCCCTGGTAACGTTTAGAACATGTCCCATTACAGCAGATCTGGTCTGGTTGGTTGTCTCTAATTCTGTGCTTACTGGAGAATAACAAAGGGAGCAGAAAGGTGCTTTTCATGCCATTTGCAATTTTAGATCCCATCTCTTATACTCTGAATTATGGTAAACTTGTAACAGTTACTGACAAATCAGAAAATATAGCAGTGACAGTATTTTCCTCAAAAGTAGGGCCATTTTGATTTAGTTAAAGCATACATTTGTTCAGTGCAGTGCACTTTAACCAGATCATCTACTATTTATGTGATCCTATGACTGCCCAATCTAGTTCATCTTATGAAATTTTCTACCTTCTGTCATGTATTCACTGCTATATCTATCCTGTCTCTATAGGTGATTAACAGTTTTTTCTCCAAACACTTCTCCTAATAACTGGAATGTATTTTCAGTAGTGTTCTCCATGTTATATGCCCAACTCTAGTCAGCCATTACCTAGCCATACAGTTCCAACCAAAGTAACTGGGAGCCGTAAATGCTAAATTGCCCTGAAGACTGGGTCATAAAGTGTCATTAAGGACTCTTTTGAAAACTTTGTTTTTTCCTAATTGTGTATGCTCCACTTACATAATCCAACATAGTACTAAGTTCCATATCCTTAGTGATACCTGATACTCATGCTGAATATAACTCTATATTTAAATAATTCTGTTGAAATCAGTGAGACTGTACACAAAGTGAGGTATAAGTAGAGATAGTATGTGGAAGGCTACGTCTGTACTGTAGCTTTCTTGTGGAAAAGCATATGCAAATGAAAAGCGGCGTGGAATATCGCCACACTCCATTTGCGTATGAGCAGACATTTTTGCACAAGAGGCTTTTGCGCAAAAAGGAGCTGTGTAGACAGCTCCTTTTTGTGCAAAAACCCTCTCTTGTGCAAGAGCCGTTCTTCCTGGGGAATATAAAGGATAAACAGTTAGAAGATTTATTGAGAATATCAAAGACATATTCCAGTAGTGGACATAGTCATCCAAGACTCAAACTCTGGAAGATAAAATAATCATCTCAGACAGAATTTGAAATCTCAGCAAGAAACCTGTCAATATTCTTTTGTAGGAGATCAGTTAATACTTTGAAATGTTTAGGAGACCAAAAAAAAAAAAAACCCCAAAACAACAGTTTTCAAGAGAGATTAAAGACTTGGTATGGTTCAAAGTGAACAGAAAGAGGGATTTGAGAGTGGATTTAACCTCACCCTCTAGTCATAACTTAGGCATAATTTCTGAACAAAAGCAAATGCAGGAAAATAATCCTAAATAATGTGGACCTAGTATAGAGATCTAACAGTCTTTGAAATACAAGTGAAAATCAAGTTGAAGTCAGGGATTTAAAAAAATTAACTTTGCTTGCCCTTGACCTAGCATTCATAAGAACTAATATGCTTGTAGACAGTGTTTGCTTATATGAAACTCTGTGCCGCAAATTAAGTTATTTAAATACACAAATACTATTTATCTAATCTCTAATATATATTATTTTCAAATCTGAAACTATTAAAAGTAAAACAAATGTTAACAGTTTTGGGGGGTTTTTAGGATTATAAAATAAATCCTGTCAGAAACAAGCACTCTGAATGAAAATCCTCAAAAGTTTGTTTTTTTCCCAATTGGAGTTTTGTGAATACATTTCATGAAAACAGCCATTAAAACCTCTAGTAAGAAAAATGTCTGTATTTGAACGAACAGTTTTAAACTAGGTCACTTGCGATAAGATGTTCTCAAACAGCATCCTCACCTCCAGCAAGTCAGAGTTTGATATCACCCAGACACATAGACTCCCGAGGCTCTGCAGTAAGATTTGTAAGAAAAATTTTATACTATATAACTGAAATTGCTCTATCAGAGATTTTTCTTGATTGTTCATATTGGGAGGGTGTTAAATCAATTTGCTATTTTAAAGTCCTGTGAGGTGATGCTGGTTGTCTTTTACTCTTGCCATTACCATAAAAATAATGTAATCAGGAATGCCTCAGAAATGATTCCTGAGATGCTACTTAGTTTGTTTCTCAGTTAAAATGTCTTGGCACCTAAGACATGGATTATTTTCAAGGCCCCATCTACCTAGTACCATGTTATATCTCAATTCTGAAGGAGAATCCTTGTTTTTACTGCCTAACATATATATATTTTATGTAATCTTTTTATATATAAGCCTTGGCAACATCTTCCCTAGTTTCTGTGGCCCTCACATTGCTGCAGGGAGGAAACTGGAGGATTTACATAGTAATGGATCCTCCAACACCTCGGATTTAGTACCACTTCACTACTTGATACTAATCAAATAACTGCCCCTTAAACAAAATACACATAGTCTTTTCCAATTAAGAATCAGTCATTGTCATTTACTATAAATAAGCTAAATATATTCCCTAGGTAGGAAATTGCTTTTATTAGGCTGTCATCCTGACAGAGGTCTTGTCTACATAAAAACTTCCGCTCATTTTATTAAGCCAGCTCAGTTAAACTGGCTTAATAAAACTAGTGAAAGTTTTTATGTGCAAATCCCTGTCTGGACACTTTGAATGGTTCATTTCAGTTTAGCTTAAACCTGATCCTATTTGACTGAAGCTAAATTGAAACAGGCACAATTGAAAGTGAAATAAGAGCATTCACATCTGTTTAAATTCTTTTATAGTCACATCTCAGATTAATGACTATTAAAACCTAGATTAGCTGTCCACACACAAAGGTTTGCAAAGCAAAGAGAGCAATATACTTGTTGTTAGCCATCAGCTCATAGCAAAAGTGAAAAGAGTCATGAAGCCAGATGATAATGGATAGTTCTGTTGTCAGGGTAGCAAAATGTAGTCTTTATAATTATCTTTAAATAGTAAAATTTCGTTTAAAAAATAATGATCAGAAGTTTCTGAAAACTAACAGGATTTCATCCAAAATATTAATTTAAAACCTGTCTGCTTAATGGGAAGAAAAGTTTGAAAGCCTCGGAGACTGAAGTTATTTCTCCACTAAAATGTTTCATATCTAGTGGCACCACTATCAAATGTGAGAAGGTAACTCTGTCACCAAGTCCACGGCAGTTCCGCAAAGTAGGGATGTAAAGGACTAGTCAACTATCCGATAAGCAAATGCTTATCGGGTAGTCAACAGGACAGTCAACTAGCCACTTCCCTCTCCCACTCCCTTGCTGCCTCTGTCAGATAGAAGGGAAGAATGGGGGAGGGTAATTAAAAGCAGCAGTGCCACACAGAGCCTGGGGTCAGCTTTTCAAAATAGAAGTGCCCATGTGGAGCCCAGAGTCAGCAGGACTTCCTGCTGGCCCTGGACTCTATGCGGCCTTCCAACTTTGAAATGAACAAGAGCCCCAGCTGGAGCTCTTGTATATTTCAAAGGCGGAACGCGGAAGTGCTTATTGACTAGTCAAGTTGTGGATGGAAATTCCATTGACTACTCTACTAGTAAATTAATCTCTACTTAACATCCCTATTGCAAGCCTGTTAATAATGGGGCCAACTACAGTGATGGTGTTTGCAGTAGTGACACTTATCCACTAAGAACTGGAATGAGAATGCAAACATTGGATGGCAATCATTTGATAGTGCCATTTGAGCACTGTCTGCCTCGGCTGGATTTGAATAAGGTACTCAAAAGAATAAAAGGTTAAAAATCTAGGATTTAGGATGTCATTTCTTCATAGTTGGTTCTTAAAAGTTGATCTATTATTTCCTCAGTTTTATTTTAAAAAGCTCTATGACCTTATGGAATACTTGGTAAAAGATTTTATTTTATGGACATAGGAAGAAGTCTATGTACATCATAAATAAAGCTCAAAGGGAGGAAAATATTAAGGACATCTACACCAATACAGGGGCAGAGATTCTAAGAAAAATTTCAACAATTTCTGCCTCTTTCTTCCCACCTGAAGTTATAATTCTCTGTTAGTGACATTCCAGTTGCTTGCTGTGAAAATGATTGATGTGACAAATTCAGGATTATGATTTCAGATGAGGAACAAATTGTAGGAGCTGAACCAAAAAAGATCTTGTTTTCATGCAGAAGTGTTGTATAATCAGAGTTCTATCTAACCAAAAAGTTTTCCAAAAGCCACACTTGATCTTGAGAAGCTTTTTGTATTTTCACTGTGCCTTTCAGCTGAGAAGTTCAAAGCACTTTACCAGCATTACCTGGTTACAACTTCATAACATCTCTTGTGGAATTATATTTATTTTACAGATAGATAAATATAGGTAGTTTGCCATTAAGTGATTTACTCTTGATCAGGTGAGTCAAGAACACAGCCAGGCATAGAATAGAATTATAGAACTGTAGGACCGGAAGGATTTTGAGCAGTCATCAAGTCCAGACCCCTGTACTCATGTCAGGATCAAGCACCATCTAGATCATCCCTAATGGGTGTTTGTCAAACCTACTTTTAAAAATCTCCAATGCTGCAGATTCCACAACTTCCTTAGGTAATTTATTTTAGTGCTTAACCACCCTGACAGTTAGATATTAGAAAAAACTTCTTAATGTAAACCTCCCTTGCTGCAATTTAAGCCCATTGTTTCTTGTCCTATCATTAGAGTTTAAGGAGAATAGTTTTCTCCTTCTCCTTGTAACAAACAGCCTTTTGGTTTCTTGAAAATACTTATGTCCTCTCTCAGTCTTCTCTTTTCCAAACTAAACAAACTCAGTGCTTTCCATCTTCCCTCATGGGTCCTGTTTTCTAGACCTTTAATATGTTGAGGCCACTTGAAAACTAATCAGTGTGGAGTACAGTGGAAAAATTATTTCCTTTGTCTTGCCTACAAGACTCCAGCTAATACATCCCAGAATGTCGTTTGCTTTTTTTGCCACATTGTCATACTGTTGACTCATATTTCATTTGTGGTCCACTATGAAACCCTGCCCCCAATCCCTTTCCCTTGTTCCATCCTAGGTAGTTATTTCCCATATTGTATATGTGCAACTGATTGTTCCTTCTTTAAGTGGATTAATTTGCCTTTGTCTTTATGGAATTTCATCCTATTTACTTCAGACCATTTCTCCACGTTGTCCAGATCATGAATTAGAATCCTATCCTCCAAAGCACTTGCAGCCCTTCCCAGGTTGGAATCATCTGCAAACTTTATAAGTAGATTCTCTCTGTGCCATTATATAAATCATTAGTGAAAATATTGAATGGAACTGGACCCAGGACAGATCCCTCTGGAACTGCACTCATCAGCTATGTCTACACAGCACCATTATTTCGGAATAAAGTATTCCAGAAGAGATTTTCTGGAATCGCTTATTTTGAAATAACGCATCTACACACAAAATTTGTTTTGAAATAGTGCTTAGCTATTTCAAAATAGAGCATCCACAACTGATAGGACATTGAATCGCATTTAAGGCCACCCAGAACCAGTTCAGGCAGGGCATTAGGTCAGTAGTTGCTTTGTATGGCTGCTACTTGAGGCTATCTGAGGCTCGTGCTTAAAGGGATGCCCCTGGACAGCTGTTTCTCAGGTTTCCCTGCTTGCTTGCCTACCTCTCTGAAGGACAGCAAAGTATTTTCTCTTTTTGCTCTGGTTGCCCTGCTTCAGGACACCACAGCACTCTCTGCTATGCAGCTGGAGCTGCCTCCAGGCAGTCTTCAGCTCTTGCAGCTTTTGCTGCAGGTCATGCAGCACTTTCTGCAGGCTGCCTTCCAGGTGCTGCAGGAACCCAACCCCCAGCCCTTGTGGCAGTCCCTCCTCGGTTATGTGAGGGCACGGCTGGAGGCTGCCCACCATGGCCTAGATGCCATGCCCCGCTGCATCTGGTGTCTGGACACTAGTGCAGATTGGTGGGATCACATCGTTCTGGAACGCTGGGGAGACCAACAATGGCTCCAGAACTTCAGAATGAAGAAAGGTACCTTCCTCGAGCTCTGTGAGTGGCTCACCCCTGCCCCGAGGCAATGGGGCACGCATGTGAGGCTTGCCATCCCCTCCAGAAGCCTGTTGCCATTGCCCTCTGGAAGCTCTCCATGCCAGATAGCTACCAATCTGTGGGGAACCAGTTCGGCGTAGGGAGATTGACCGTCAGGGCCCTGGTCATGCAGGTATGGCATTCTCCGGCTACGGTCCTTGGAGGGGGGTGGAGGAATGGAATGGGCTTCCCTAGGAAAAGGGAGGGTAGGAGTGGGGGAGGTGCAAGCCCCCTCCCTGGGAGCGTTTGTTCTCTCCTGTCCTCACAAAGCCCTGTTAAGGGTGGGCATGATTGCAGGGATTGCACCTGGTGAGTGGGGAGGGAGACTAGGTGAGAGGAGGGAGTAAACTCATAGGCACTCTGGCACCCCTGTGATTCTCGGTTTGTCTCCTTCTGCAGGTGGCCAGGGCCATCAACAGCATCCTGCTGCACAGAGTCATCCGCCTGGTAGATGTGGTCATCGTCATCAAGGGATTTGGTGCCCTAGGCTTCCCCAACTATGGGGGGGAGTTATCGACAGGACCCACATCCCTATCCGTGCTCCAGACCACCGGGCATCAAGCTACATCAATTGGAAGAGATACTTTTTGGTGGTCCTGCAGGCTGTGACTGACCACCGGGGCCAGTTCACAGACCTATATGTCAGGTGGTCGGGGAAGGCGCATGATGTATGTGTCTTCAGGAACTTGAGTGTATTCCAGAAGCTGCATGCCAGATCTTTCTTCCCCACCCATCTGCCTGGTAGGGGATGCAGCCTGTCCCATGCAGACGTGGCTCATGAATCCCTACACCGGTTACCTCAACCCCTCACAACAGGCATTTAATGACAGGCTGAGCAAGGCCCGCATGGTGGTCAAGGTGCCTTCAGCTGCTTGAAGGTGCGTTTTAGATGCCTCCTCACCTGCCTGGACCTTGGGAGCACAACATCCCATGTGTGATGGCTGCATTCTGTGTTCTGCACAATGTGTGTGAAAGGAAACGGGAGGCCTTCCTGCCAGGGTTGGGAGCAGAGGCTGACCACGTAGCCAGGGCCTACGAGCAGCCGCACACAGCTGCCATCCAGCAGCCCATGAGGGGGCCGTGCGCATACAGGAGGCCCTGAGGGAGAGCTTCTCTCAGGGAGACCAGTGACACTCCCCTGGTCCACCCAACTGAGGGCTTCTGCTTCACCCCTCACTGCCATCCTTCCACGTACTCCTCCTTTCCCTCATTGCCCCTTTTCCTGATGAAAAAATAAAGACACTTTTTTTTGAAAAACTGAACGCTCTATATTTTACATAACTCGGGTGGGGGGCAAAGAAACTGGGGAGAAACTGGGGAAAAAGGGGAGGTGATAGGGTGGAAGAAGGGGTGTGTTGAAAACCTTTGAGGAGGGAGCTGGAAGGGGGACAAAGGGGAAGGAGAGGCTCAGGACTGGGTGTGGCACCAGGCTCTGTGGATCCCACTGCCACAGGTGCCGGGGCTTCAGCATCCACTGGGGGATGGGGAGGCTGTGGAGGGAGAAGTGACAGCAGGAGATGGAGCAGAGGCTGGAGTGGGAGGAGGTATCATGATCTGCACAAGGGAATGCACATCATCGCACAGAGAGAGGCCCTGTGCATGCAGCTTCTGCCAGCTCTCCTGCCATAGCTGCAGGTCCTCCTACACCCAGTGATGGATAGTTTGGCGCAGGGCCCAGAGTGCCGCCAGGTGCTGCCTCTGGTATTCATCCATGGGATGGGTGTGCCTGCGGAAGCTTCGGGTCCAGGAGGCTGTCCTGGGTGGTGTTGACTGCCTTCAGGTGGTCCAGCTGTGGAGAACAAAGATAGATGGTCAGTCATCCCAGTCATCCCCAGTGCCTGAAGTCCAGCCCCTGTCTGCGAGCCAAGAGCAACAGTTCTCAGCTCTGTCACAGGCGATGTGCTTAGAGCCAGGCCATGTGCGCATTGGTCAATGGCCCCAGATGTCCTCGGAAGTGGGGGCTGACACGAGTGCATGAGCCATGCACGGGACTGCTGGGTGTGTGTGTATGTATGTCCCCTGCCTCCTTCTTGTGGTGGCTTGTGGAGGGAGGGTGTCCTACCCCGAGGTCAGGAGCATAGCAGACCTCTCCAGACACCCTGTGCCCAATAGCCCAAGGGTCCTCTGAGGCAACCTCCTGGGGTCGTGTACCCAGGAGAGGCATGGCACATGCCCCCATGTGCACAGGTTGCTGCGTGATCCATAGCCAGCAAGGGTCAAAGGAGGAGCACCCAGCTTCCCCCCACTCAGCCATCTCCTCCACCCCCTGTATGAAGGGAAAGTGATGGCACTTAGACAATGTTCCTTCCCCGGCCTCGGACAACACCTGGGACCCGTCCACAGGGAGGGTGTCAGGGTCCTGGGTTAGCTGTGTGCTGAGGCTGTCCTTATCCGGGTCCTGGTCCTTCTCCTCGTCGCCGTTTCCCCGCGAGGATGACGATGGTAGTTTCCAGCCCGGAGTCGGATCTCTTTCACCTTCATCCTCACCTGTTCTTGGGTGCGGATGTGGCCTTTGCTCCCGAGGCTGTCTGCCATCTGACCATAGATGGTCGCATTCCTGCGTCTGGTGCGGAGATCCTGGAGGTTCATCTTGTCCTCCCCACCCCCCCACCCTCAATACGGTCCAGGATCTCTGCACCAGACCAGGAAGGCGCATGTCTTTTGCAGCCCCTGGCAGGCTGCTGGGAGCTGTCTGAATGCTCTTGGGGAGCAGTGGAGGGCTGGGTGGCAGCATCAGGCTGGTTCATTTTGGGGCCTAAATGCAGTCAGAGGCAGCTGCAGGGTGGTTTAAGGCTGTCAGGCCTGCTGCGAGCCACAAACCCTGTCTGCAGATACTGCAGCTTTAAGGGCCCCCCAGGGTGGGAGGGGGGAGTTTTCCTGTGTGTGGACAGAGTGGCCAGCAGGGAATCCTGGGAAGGGCTGGAGGCCCCCTATTTCAAAATAGCCCCTATTCCATGTCTACACAGCCCCTATTCCAAAATATCTATTGTGTAATAGGTGCTATTCGTAGAATGAGATTTACAGAACTCAAAATAAGCCATCTGCTATTTCAAAATTGCGGTTTTGGTGTGTAGATGCTTGCAAAGTTATTTCGGAATAGCGGCTGTTATTCCAAAATAACTTTGCTGTGTAGACACACCCATCGTGTCCTTCCATCGTGATTATGAATCATTAATAAGTATTCTCTGGAAGCTCCATCTCTCTTATGTTTTCCTAGTTTGTTAATGAGAAGGTCATACGGGACTGTATCAAATGCCTTACCAAAGTCTAGATAGCACATTTACCAGTTCCACCCTATCCATAAGACTTGTTACCCTGTCAAGGAAAGTTGTCAAGTTGGTTTGACATGATTTGTTCTAAGAAATCCATTCTCTTACTTATCACCTTATTATCTTCTTGGTGTATGCAAACTGATTCGTTAATTATTTGCTCCATTATCTTTCCTAGTACAAAAGTTAAGCTGACTGGTCTATAATTCCCTTGGTTGTTCTTACATCCCTTTTTATAGATGGGCACTGTATTTGCCCCTTTCCTGTCTCAGATGTCTCTTCAATCAGCTTCTTGACTATTTTAGGATGCATTTCATTAGGCTCTGGTGACTTGAAGCCATCTAACCTGTGTAAGTAATTTTTAATGTGTTCTTTCTCTATTTTAGCTTCTGATCCTATCCCATTTTCACTTCTGATCCTATTCCATTTTCACTGGCTTTTAGGCAGTTAGTCGCCAACAATCTTCTTGGTGAAAATTGAAACAAAGAAGTCATTAAATACTTCTGTCATTTCCACATTTTCTGTTGTTGTTGTTTTTCCCTCTTCATTGAGTAATGGCCCTACCCTGTCCTTGGTCTCCCTCTTTCTTCTAATATATTTGTAGAATGTTTTCTTGTTACCTGCTATTGCTAGCTAGTTGGATCTTGTTTTCTGCTTTGGACTTTCTAATTATGTAGCTAATAAAGGCATCCCAATTCCTAGCCCCCTATTATAGCTACCAGACAAAATTTTGGGGACCAAATTCTCTGCTACTGTGACTCCACTGAGATCAGTGGAGTTATGCCATAGAAAATTTTACCTGCTCTCTTTATAGTGAAATTATACTCTGATATATCATTGTAAAAGTGGCAGCATGGTAGCCCTTTTAATGACCTATTAATGGTGGTCAAGTTTGTTCCATTTACAAGTTTGCTTTTACAGAATCAATCAGATATGTGCAATACAGATATTGCAGGTCAAATCTGAACTCAGTTAGACATCAGAAGTGGAGAGTGGAATTTTGTCCCATAGGAGCTGGAATTTTTTTCTATTTATGATGCGTGAGCCAGAACACAATTCAGCTTATATTGCCAAATCATTGACTCTCTAATGCTTTCAGTAGTGAAAGTAACATGAAAAAAGTAAAAATAAATAAATAAATAAATATTTTTTGGTCACCAATGCAAGAAGATTCTATCAAAGCTGAATCTTTCTATTAAAAGTGTTACTTTTGCATATTTGCTTTTCAACCCACACTTGCAATAGAAATTGCATTACAGCTGAGTTAAAATTTCTTGGAAGCTCAGTGCCACAGCAACAAGTCAAGCTCTAATTTAAGCTACCTCCCTTCACTCCCCCCCCCCCCGCCCCCAAAAAAATCAAGAACAAAAAACCAGGTGCCTTCCGTCAGACATCAGTTTCCACATAGCTGTTATGGCGGTAGCACCTAAAAAGCCAGCAGCACTGACTGTATTAATCTCTCCCCATATTAGGGCTCTTGAGTATCTTGTAAGGCCAAATCAAAATGAGAATGTTGAAATGATTGCTTTCTTGTCCAGATAGTTATAGTTTACTTTTCACAGCAGGGGTTCCAAGAAATCTTGGAAGAGCACCGAGGAGGTGAAAATCCAGTGGTAGCATTATCTTCATGTGAAAATTTAATCATTTTCAGTGAATAAATAGAAAGCCAACTAGACACGCAGGTGTTGCTTAAGTCTGACTGTAAGCAGACCCAAAGTAGAATGGACTACTGACAGTGGGGATTGGCTGTGATGCTCCTGCGAAGGAATCTTCCCACAAGTGTTTTTTGATATGAGGATTAGGTTGAGGAAAGTCTAGACATAAAAATGAATTGGGCAAAGAGTAAGATCTACTGCATATAATAAAATACAATTGTTAACCGATTCCTGGCTCAGGAATTGGATTGTCGTGGCAGGTAATAGCTCCTTTTTGACAGTTTTTAGGACCATCAGAATTGCCATATAGGATCAAAGCCATGTTCCATCTAATTCAGTGTTATATCTCTGATGGTGAATATTATGAGAGGTTTCAGAGGAAGGGGCAAGAAGTCCCATAATGGACTATTGGGATTGGATGTTCCTGCCTATGGGAGTTAGGCACCCAGTTTCAATTAAAAACCGAACTGCTTTAATGCCCATTGGAAAAAAACCACCTGCCTATCAGAAAAGCTGGTTGTGAATGTTTGTACAAATAAAATTAGGAAAGAATATATCAGTAATTTGCTCTAGAGAATTCCAGTAGAATGTATAGAAAGTGCACAAGTACATATGTGCTACCATGCTGTCAGACTGGTGTAGATGTGGCTCTTTGAATGGTAACTTTAAATACTGGATGAATGAAGAAATCTCTTACAAAATAATGCAGTTACCAGTTAGCACTTACAGAGGGCCCAAGCCACAGAACTGCAGAGTAATGTGCACTGTGTGGGCTAAAGTATTATATTGGGGCATATGAGACCCAGGTTCTATTTCAGGCCCTTCCACTAGCCTGCTAGATGCCTCAGACAAGTCATTTCATTTCTCTCTGTTATCCCCATTTTACATGGGAATACTGAATCAAAGTGCTCTGAGATCTGCTGATGAAAAGCTCTCTGCAACTATTATTATTTATCCTGGGTATGTCTACACAGCAGAGTTATTTTGAAATAACAGCCCTTATTTTGAAATAACTTTCCTAGCATTTACACAGCCAAACCACTATTTCTAAATAAATTCGAAATAGCAGAGCGCTTATTTCGAATTTGGTAAACCTCATTCTACGAGGAGTAACGCCAAATTCAAAATAGCTATTTCGAAATAAGTGCTGTGGAGAAACTTATTTCGAAATAGGGGGCCTCCAGCCTTCCCAGGGTGCCCTGGTGGCCACTCCAGCCTCAACCAAGAACACTTCTCTCCCTCCCCTACTCCCCGGAGCCCTTAAAGGGGTAGACTCTGGCCTACCAGCCCAGAGCCAGCAATCACTGCCCCTGACCCAGTGGCCCCAAAACATGAGCCAGCAAGCCACTGGCAGCCAGCCCTCCACTGCTCCCCAGGAGCAGTCTGCCAGCTCCTAGGAGCCTTCCAGGGCCCGGAGAGGGTGGGTGCCTTCCTGGTTCAGGGTGGAGATCATGGACCTTATTCAGGTTTGGGGGGGATGCTCCCAATGTCCATGATCTCCACACTAGATGGAGGAACGCGGCCGTCTATGGCAGGATAGCTGCCAGCCTGGCCACCAAAGGCCACATGAGAACCCAGGAGCAGGTTTGCATGACAATCAAGTTGGGCCGGTGAGACCCCCAACCCTGAGCTTCCCCTCCCACTTCTTCCCCTTGCTTCCCCCCTTCGAGCTCCCTTCTCCCAGGTTTCCCCCTCCCCTCTCCCATGCTCTCTCTTCCCCTCTCCCGCCTCCTTTCCCCAGTCTCGCCAGAGTTTCATTCCCTCCCCCCCAGTTTTGTTAAATAAAGAGAGTTTGTGTTCATGAAAATACATGTATTTTATTTGACATCAGGAACGGGGGTTTGGGAGGGGTAAGTGGAATGATGTGAGGGAGGAATGAGGTACAAGCCCCCAGTGGGGCAGACCAGGGAGGCTCTTAGTGCTCCTCAGGGTGGAAGCTCTCCTGCAAGGCCTCCTGGATACTGACAGCCCCCCAATGGACCTCCCGGATGGCAGCCTGCAGAAAGTGCAGCCAGGCTCGCAGCAACATGTCCAAGAGAAGCACCAGAGTGCCCAGGGGTAGCTCTGGCTCCATGTTGCAGAGTGCTGTGGTGTCCCGAGTGAGGGCAACCAGAGCACCCAGAGACAAAATGCTTTGCTGTCCCTCATCGAGGTAGACAAGCAAGCAGGGAAACCTGAGAACTGGCTGTCCGGGAGGGTCCCTTTAAGCACAGACCTCAGTAGACTCAGGCAGTAGCCCCACAGAGTAAGTCCTGACCTGGTACCCTGCTGGAACTGGTTCCAGCCGGCCTTAAATGCGATTCAGCATCCACTCAGTGTGGACGTGCTATTTCAAAATAGCAAAATGCTATTTCGAAATGCATTTTGTGTGTAGATGTGTTATTTCAAAATAAGCTATTTCAAAATAACTATTTTGAAATAAGATATTTCGAAATAACAATGTAGTGTAGACATGCACCCTGTGACTTGAGGTTGCCCAGAACCTACCGCAGGATGCTCAATACCTTCCAGATTTGATCTCACCGTGCTTTTCATCTTCAAACTGCTTTACAAACATTACTTACACAAATAAATAAAAAGGCAATGCAGAAAAAAGATACTAAGAGCTAGGAAGAAGCAAATATATTAGATTTATTAAGGCCAGCAGGTATGTATTAAACCCAAGGATCTTCATAACTTTTGTGATGAACTCTACATCTACAATAACTGAGTTCTGGATACTCATTGCAGTGCAATTGTTAGTGTCAACCTGATGTTCCAATCCACAGCAGCCAAAGAGGTTAAAAAGTATCAGGAGGTGGAGAAAGCTTAATTTAAATCAAATGTCTGCTCCTTACATGTAATTAAAATTCAGTCAGAGTTTTGCTATACTCCGTCTGACCCTTTTTCTAGCAATTTTCTTTATGGAAGTTTATATTATGACTCAAAACCAGTCTAGGTTCTTCTAAAAGCATAATGTCTTAATGGGGCATCATACCAGACTAAAGGACCTTTCCAGCCCAAACATTGTGTATTATGAATTATTCTTGGTCCAGTAAACAGCATAATTATCTACCTTGTCTGCTGCAGCCGCTCTGTGACAGCTAAAACTATTCAAATTAAATCAAAATGACTCAATGGCAAATGCTGTGAAAATTAGCGTTTAAATTCCCAAGTTAGATTTTAATTTTAAATGCAGTATCACTTGAATATGTCATGAACCACCCATTGTGTGCCTATGGATGCCCATGAAAGCTCATGATACCATCTACATGTTTTGTTAAGTCTATAAAGTGCTACCAGACTATTTGTTGTGTTTTAAGTTTATCCTACAGACTAACTTGGCTACCCATTGTTTATGACATTTTCAAAATTAAAGTTCAGTTCATATCTCTCACTAGCTTTACACCAGTATAACTATATTGACTGCAAGTGAGTTATTCATGATTTACTCCTTTTTAAGTGAGATTGGAATAGGCCTTTACTTAAAGGTAGCATTTAGTGAAAATGGAAAAACAAGGATATGAGATAAATCTAAATAAGGGTGCGTTATTCCATTTCCTATTGTCTTTTAGAATTAGAGGGTGTCTCGGAAAATAGAAAGTGTGAGGAGGCGAGCTAATGTGCCAGTGAATAAAATAAGATTGTCCCTGTTTAAATAAAGCATGATTCTTTACTACTATTGATGTTTTATGTTCCAAGGGAACTGTTGGATATATACAACTTGTTCCAGAAAAAAAAATGGCCTTAATGATTCATTACACAGAACTGGGGGATTTGTATTTAAGTTCTGACTTTCTCCTTGAGATGTAGATGATGTGGGGATGTCACTTAAATATTTTCCCATCTGTAAAATGGGCTAATAATATTACTCTGCCTCATGGGAGAATAAATTCTTTGATGTTTGTGTAGTGATGAGACACTATGTGAGCCCAATCATTGGACAGTCAGAAATAAGCAAAGTTAGATCAAGCCAATTGTGTTTCATCTTTAAGGGCATGTCTGCATAGTAGGGCTAAAGCCAAAATAAGCTACACAATGTGAGCTATATCAATTGGGTAGCTTAAGTCAAAGTAACTTATTTTGGCTTTTGGTGCTGTCTATATAGCAGAAAGTCCGAGGAAGAGCACTCTTCCTCTGACTTCCCTTACTCCTCCTAAAATGAGGGCTACAGGATTTGGGAAGTCCTCCAGCTTGACATTATTTTGACATTATGTCACATTATGTCAAAATAACTGCTTGCAGTGTATTAAATAATGTTATTTATTCCAAAATAACTTTGCTGTATAGATGTATGCTTAGGCTCAGGTTAGCAATTCAAAATAATTAGCTGGACATAAGGCTGAGGTTTTATTTTACTGAGAGAGTCTTAGAGACTTGTTTCCCTTCAACAAAGGTTCTTGATGTTTCGCAGAAGAGGTTGTAAATGTTTTATACTATTTTTTGATTTATCACATCCTGTCTCGGTTTTTGTTGTTTTCTTCTTTCTATTCTTGAGGTCATTTGACTTAAACTGGCTGTTTGTTTCTGAAGAGTCCATTTGTTGCAATTTTTTATCTCGACAGCGTGTGTGTATTTTAGTTGTCCATGAAAGACCAGCAACTCTTTAATAAAATTAAAACTCAGATATGGGCAGATAACCTCATAAATAAAGCTCTTGATAACATGGTTTACAACTGTAAAGTTTTGTAGACATTAGGTATATTGGCTCTCCTTGCCACTGATTCAATAAATGTGTGCATGGAATTGATCTGCTTTGTGCAGTGTTCAGCCAGGAAATGGAAATTACCAACCCCCAAGAATTCATTAAGTGATGTTGCTGTTATGTACATGCATCGAGCAATTTGTGGATTATATTAAATTATGGTGAACACATTTGATCCAAGCACATCACATGGTGACCCATCCCCAGAATTATATTCTGAGTGTAGCTGTGCTATTGTACATTAGAGTGTCATTTTAAAAATGATATTCTTGTGAGAGTGAATGGAATTTTATGGTTCCTATCTATGTTTCCAGCAGCATTTAAGCTTGGGTGCTTTCTTTTTTTTTTACATTGAGATTTTTCAGATTAGTTTTGGTTTGCATTTCTTATCCACAACATACCAACCACTAGTTCAAGTGTGACATGAGAGTCCCTGTCTTGACAGATTCATTTTACCAGAAAGATGTAAAATAAATAGTGAAGGGTATAGTTCATTATCTTCAAAAGGTTTTCTTGTCAGTGTGCTACAAAGGAAATTTAAGATTAAAATAAGTGCTTTGCAGTCATATAAATTCTGGTTAAATATTCTGTGACAGCTTGGGGGTTTAAAAGATAGATACCATTTTGGAAATTGAAGCAATAATAAGATTTTGCTCTTATTATGCAATTCCTTTCATATGAAGAACTCACATCTCTTTACAAACATGAAGCGCTTCACAGCTCACAACCCTCCTGAAATAGGGCCATGTTATTACCTAGATACACATTATCTCTATGTCGCTGATGGGGAAACTGAGTCATGGAGGATTTTTATAATTTGCCCCTCTGTTACGAAGTTAGCAGTAGAACTGAGGAGCCTTGGCTACCAGATGCTTTCACTAAGCACTAGGCTTTACTGCTTTCTACCTAAATGGATTTTTAATATAGTTCATATGATTACACACTATCAAGTTTTTCATTCTATTCCACTGATAATATCAATTGAATAGATCTTGCCTTCTAGGGACAGATGAATTATTCATTTCCTACAAGTATCATTTTAAATGAAACCAACATGCCAACATTTTCATCTGTGCACTAAAGTTGTCTTGACAGCGTAGGCTGGTATTTAACTGCGATATCATTTAGGGTATGCTTATACTATGGACACTATATGGACACATTATATCATCTGGATAAAACCATAGTGTAGACACAGTCTACAGGAGGGATGTATAATTTGTCTGTGTAACCATTGAAAATGTCAGCAGTTACATGGTTAAACGCAAGGGGGCAGCCAGTTCCATGGGAGCCAGTGCATGCTGGGAACTGGCTTTTAGGGGACAGAGGCAGCCGTGCAAAGCAGCAGCTGGCTCCCCAGGAGACAGACCAGGAGTCACATACAACCATTTGAGTAACTGATAAGCTCATGCTTATCGGTTACCCGTTTAAACAGCTATACTCTTACATCCCTAGTCTACACCAATGGAAAGGATTTTTCTGACAGTGCAGGAACACCACCTGCTTGAATTCTAGTAGCGTCAGCAATAGAAATATTCTTCTGTCAAAATAGATGCATTGACAGTGGGATTTAAGTTAGCATAGCTGCGTAGGCGAGGGGCATGGGTTTTTCATACTCTTGACTGATCTAGCTATGTCAAGCTGACGTATAAATGTAGAGCACGCCTTAATATTCTAGATGGTAAAATGCTGCTTGTTGCTTCACTGAAACAATTTCTAGAGTACAAACAGTGTATTTTTTACTTGTAAACTATTGACTCTTAATGTAAGACTGCCATGCTTAATGTGTATGACTGTAAAAGTAAATAATTGGAATACTCTGTTATACTCAATGCCATATGGAAAAAAGTGGAATCTGCTTTGGCTAAGAGATTTTGGACAGCTCTAGATACTCACTTTTGACAAATGTAAACTTGCAGTATTGGATGGTTAGAGCATTAATTACATAACAGGAAAGCTGCATTTTTTTCATTCACTGCAGTTAAGAAGAACAAGCACAATAACAGCCTTGCACCCAATGAGTTATATGCACATTGCATTATTGTGGGCATTTGCTTGGGTTTTATTGTTTAAAAATTAATATTACATTATTAAAATATGCAATCCGGTTGACTCACTAATGGACTAGAAACCAGAAACTCTGGATTCAAATCTAGATACCCTTTAAACAAGAAATTTAACCTCTGCATCAGGTTTTCCATTCATAAAAAGAGTAATATTTCATCAGGATGCTAAAAAGACTCTGAGTCACTGCAGTAAGTTTTGGATTAGGCCCTTAATGCTGAGAATATACACTGAGACAGGTAGTGCCTAGCATTAGGGGTAGAGTTTTCAAAAGCTCTCAGTATTGACTAACTGCTCCCTCTTAACTCACATTTACTTCAATGAGAGAACTTAGTTTGGTGCTGGCTGGGTGCTTTGGAAAAACGTCACTCTATTTATATATTCCTATCATTACTGCACAGTTAGCATGCTCGCTCATAAAGCAGCTGTGGTGAAGATATTTTAGGGTTCTAACTGCATTCAGTATTTTTGAAAATACTGTGTTACAGGCATTCCTCAAGACACAGACAATTTATGCTTGTTTCTTTTGATATGTGGACTTAGAAGAGTCAAGGACCCTCTTTATTTAGTAGATGCATTTTCAGGTATGTACCCTGCTGTTTAAATATCTCTGCGTTTTCACTGGATTTGCTTTTTGCCCTCCAGACATTATTCAGATACATTTCTTGGTGTCTATGACTGTACTATAAGTTGTGTTTTTCTCTGCAGAATACTTCATAATATATTTATGTTTTTTAAAAGTGTTCCTATAAACATTGATCTTTTGAACATATTTTTCTGTACTGTGTCTTTTTCTGCCTGTTGGGAATAACATAGAATTGCAATCAAAGAAAAATATTTGGTGCTTTTGCTTGTTTAGGGAGTAATTATTCTGCTGCTAGCATGTAATATTCATAATACACAAAAGAAAAGTTTACCTAATTCAAAATAAGTTTTTTGGTTTATTGTGTCGTGGTTATTACATGTTTGTAGGTGTACCAAGGAAGACTGTTAAAGTTACAAGAAAATCTCTTTTCACATGTGCTTAGATCAAAGCATTAATCTAAATGGAGGTTTATTTACATAGCATATAAGAAAGTCTTACAATCCTGAAAAAGGCTGCAAACGAACATATTTCATTTACTAGGACTGTGCCAAAAAAGATTCCAATCAGTTCCAAAGTTAAAAGTCCACTGTATTCAGTTACCATGAGCATGACTCATCTCTCACAGCCTTGCCTTTTGCCTTTCACAAAAATATTAGCAGAATATAGTGAGAAGTAATACAAGGCATTCTTTCTAGGAACTAGGGTTTAAATGGGTCTTCCTGTTTTTACAGGGATTTTAGCTATGATGCTGTTGTAGTTAGGGTTGCCAGATGGTTTAACCAAAAATACCGACACCTCCCCCCCGCAAAAAAAACACCGGGAAAAAAATTCTGTTGAGGGGAGACCAAAGTTGTTGAGCAAAACAAACAAACAAACAAAAGGACCCTAACAGCAGTTATTAAGCAAAAAAAAATTAAGAATTAAAAATCAGCTTGGCCCCTTTAAGAAGAGGCTTTTTTGCCGGCGGCCATTTTGTTTTTCTTTCCAGCCACAAGACAAGCCCCTGCGGAACCAGGTAAACAGGAGGGGCCTGGCAGAGGGTCCAGGGGTTCGGCAGGGAGGCCGGGGGGCTGGGGCCGGTTGCTGAGTGTGTCCTAGAGTTGCCAGGTGTCCGGTATTTTCGCCTACTGGAGGGAAAACCCCCCAGAAAATACTGGACATTTTAGGTGTCTGGTATTTTCTGAATTTTTTTACCGGACAGTAGGCGAAAATAGCGGACTGTCCGGGTCAATACCGGACACCTGGCAACCCTAGTTGTAGTAGTACAAGTTGAACCTCTCAGATCTGGGACTCTCTGGTCTGCCAAAAAAGAACTAGATAAATTGATAGAGGCTAGGTCCATCAATGGCTATTTGCCAGAATGGGTAGGAATGGTGTCCCTAGCCTCTGTTTGTCAGAAGCTGGGAATGGGTGATGGGTGGGATTACTTGTTGATTACCTGTTCTGTTCATCCTTTCTGGGGCACCTGACACTGGCCACTGTTGGCAGACAGGATACTGGACTAGATGAACCTTTAGTCTGACCTAGTAAGGCTGTTCTTATGTTCCTATGATAGGTAAGACGGGGATGCTGTGAAGGGCCTGGAAAGTGATGATAAATAGTTTATGTTTGATGCAGAAGAGAAGGGGAAGTCACTGAGGGATTAAAAGAAAGAGGTGACATAGTCCAAGTGAGAGACTAGAAAAATACTCTTTGCAGCAGCATTTTGAATGGGATGAGAGTAGCAAGAATGTGTTTGTCAAGGCCAAAAGTTCCAGTAACACAAGATGATAAGAACCTTCGCTCGGTGATTGCAAAGGAAAGGACATGTTTAGAACATAGGAACGGCCATACTGGGTCAGACCAAAGGTCCATCTAGCCCAGTATCCTGTCTGCCGACAGTGGCCAGCACCAGGTGCCCCAGAGAGGATGGACCGAAGACAATGATCAAGCGATTTGTCTCCTGCCATCCCTTTCCAGCCTCTGACAAACAGAGGCCAAGGACACCATTTTATCCCCTGGCTAATAGCCTTTTATGGACCTAACCTCCATGAAATTATCTAGTTTCTCTTTAAACTCTATTATAGTCCTAGCCTTCACAGCCTCCTCTGGCAAGAAGTTCCACAGGCTGGCTACACGCTGTGTGAAGAAGAACTTTCTTTTATTAGTTTTAAACCTGCTACACATTAATTTCATTTGGTGTCCTCTAGTTCTTCGATTTAGGGAACTAATAAATAACTTTTCTTTATCGGCCCTCTCCACACCATTCATGATTTTATATACCTCTATCATATCCCCCCTCAGTCTCCTCTTTTCTAAACTGAAAAGTCCCAGTCGCTTTAACCTCTCCTCATATGGGACCCGTTCCAAACCCCTAATCATTTTAGTTGCCCTTTTCTGAACCCTTTCCAAGGCCAAAATATCTTTTTTGAGGTGAGGAGACCACATCTGCACACAGTATTCAAGATGTGGGCGTACCATAGTTTTATACAGGGGCAGTAAGATATTCTGGGTCTTATTTTCTATCCCTTTCTTAATAATTCCTAGCATCCTATTTGCCTTTTTGACCGCCACTGCACACTGTGTGGAAGTTTTCAGAGAACTGTCCATGATAACTCCAAGATCTCTTTCCTGATTTGTCGTAGCCAAGTTAGCCACCATCATACTGTACGTATAGTTGGGGTTATTTTTCCCGATGCGCATTACTTTACACTTATCCACATTAAATTTCATTTGCCATTTTGTTGCCCAATCACTCAGTTTGGTGAGATCTTCTTGGAGTCCCTCACAGTCTGCTTCTGTCTTGACTATCCTAAACAGTTTGGTATCATCTGCAAACTTTACCACCTCACTGCTTACCCCTTTCTCCAGATCATTTATGAATAAGTTGAACAGGATTGGTCCTAGGACCGACCCTTAGGGGACACCACTAGTTACCCCTCTCCATTCTGAAAATTTCCCATTTATTCCTACCCTTTGTTTCCTGTCTTTTAACCAGTTCTCAATCCAAGAAAGGACCTTCCCTCTTATCCCATGGCCATGTAATTTACACAAGAGCCTTTGGTGAGGAACCTTGTCAAAGGCTTTCTGAAAATCTAAGTGTACGATATCTACTGGATCCCCCTTGTCCGCATGTTTGTTAACCCCTTCAAAGAACTCTAATAGATTAGTAAGACAGGATTTCCCTTTACAGAAACCATGTTGACTTTTGTCCAACAAATTATGTTCTTCTACATGCTTCATAATTTTATTCTTTACTATTGTTTCGACTAATTTGCCCGGTACTGAAGTTAGACTTACCGGTCTGTAATTGCCCGGATCGCCTCTAGAGCCCTTTTTAAATATTGGTGTCACGTTGGCTACCTTCCAGTCATTAGGTGCGGAAGCCGATTTAAGGGATAGGTTACAAACCACAGATAATAGTTTAGCAGTTTCCCATTTGAGTTCTTTTAGAACCCTTGGATGAATGCCATCCAGTCCCGGAGATTTGTTAACATTAAGTTTTTCTATTTGTTCCAAAACCTCCTCTAATGACACTTCAATCCGCGACAGTTCCTCAGATTCATCACCCACAAAGGACGGTGCAGATTTGGGAATCTCCCCAACGTCCTCAGCCGTGAAGACTGAAACAAAGAAATCATTTAGTTTCTCCGCAATGGCTTTATCGTCCTTGATTGCGCCTTTTATAGTTCGATCGTCTAGGGGACCCACAGGTTTTTTAGCAGGCTTCCTGCTTCTAATGTACTTAAAAAACATTTTGTTATTTCTTTTTGAGTTTTTGGCTAGCTGTTCCTCAAAATCTTTTTTTGCTTTTCTTATTACATTTTTACACTTGATTTGACAGTGTTTATGTTCCTTTCTATTTATCTCACTAGGATTGGACTTCCACTTCTTAAAAGATGCCTTTTTGTCCCTCACTGCTTCTTTTACATGGTGGTTAAGCCACGGTGACTCTTTTAGGTCTCTTGCTATGTTTTTTAATTTGGGGTATACATTTAAGTTGGGCCTCTATTATGGTGTCTTTAAAAAGTTTCCATGCAGCTTGCAGGGATTTGGCTCTAGTCACTGTGCCTTTTAATTTCTGTTTAACTAACCTCCTCATTTTTGTGTAATTCCCCTTTTTGAAATTAAATGCCAGGGTGCTGGACTGCTGAGGTGTTCTTCCCACCACAGGAATGTTGAATGTTATTATATTATGGTCACTATTCCCAAGCGGTCCTGTAACGGTTATTTCCTGGACCTGATCCTGCGCGCCACTCAGGACTAAATCGAGAATTGCCTCTCCCCTTGTGGGTTCCTGCACCAGCTGCTCCAAGAAGCAGTCATTTAAGCCTTTGAGAAATTTTATCTCTGCTTCTCTTCCTGAGGTGACATGTATCCAGTCAATATGGGGGTAATTAAAATCCCCCATTATTATAGATTTCTTTATTTTGGTAGCCTCTTTAATCTCCCTCAGCATTTCAATGTCAGTATCGCTGTCCTGGTCAGGTGGTCGGTAATATATCGCTACTGCTAATTTCTTATTATTGGAGCATGGAATTACTATCCATAACGATTCTATTGAACATGTTGATTCACTTAATATTTTTATTTCATTTGATTCTACATTATCTTTCACATACAGTGCCACTCCGCCACCCACCCGACCTGCTCTATCCTTCCAATATATTTTATATCCCGGTATGATTGTGTCCCACAGATTTTCCTCATTCCACCAGGTTTCAGTGATGCCTATTATGTCAATCTCCTCATTTAATACTAGGTACTCTAGTTCACCCATCTTATTAGACAGACTCCTAGCATTTGTGTAGAAGCACTTTAAAAATTTGCCACTGTTTATTTGTCTGCCCTTCCCTGATGCATTGGATTCCTTTATATGCGGTTGTTTGTCTGCTCTGGCCCATGGTTTGCCCTCTCCCCTCCTCTCTTTCTGACTACAGCTTAGAGAATCTCTATCAATGGATTCTCCTCTAAGAGAAGTCTCCCTCCAATTTACGTGCATCTCCGCACCAATCGGCTTTCCCCCATCTCTTAGTTTAAAAACTGCTCTACGGCCTTTTTAATGTTTAGTGCCAGCAGTCTGGTTCCACCCTGGTTTAAGTGGAGCCCATCCTTCCTGTATAGGCTCCCCCTCTCCCAAAAGTGTCCCCAGTTCCTAATAAATCCAAACCCCTCTTCCCTACACCATCCTCTCATCCACGCGTTGAGACTCTGAAGCTCTGCCTGCCTACCTGGCCCTGCGCGTGGAACTGGAAGCATTTCCAAGAATGCCACCATAGAGGTCCTGGATTTCAGTCTCTTTCCTAGCAGCCTAAATTTGGCCTCCAGGACATCTCTCCTACCCTTCCCTATGTTATTGGTACCTACATGTACCACGACCACCGGCTCCTCCCCAGCACTACACATAAGTCTATCTAGATGCCTCGAGAGAGCCGCAACCTTCGCACCAGGCAGGCAAGTGACCATACGGTTCTCCCGGTCATCACAAACCCAACTATCTGTGTTTCTAACAATCGAATCACCCACTACTAACACCTGCCTCTTCCTAACTGGCATTCCCTCCCCCTCAGAGGTATCCTCAGTGTGAGAGAATACCGCAACATCCTCTGGGAGGAGGGTCCCAACTACGGGATGGTTTCCCTCTGTTCCCATTGAATGCTCTGTTCCCTTGAGACTTTCATCCTCCCTAAGAGCACTGGGGCTCTCAGACTGGAGGTGGGACAGTACTACAGTGTCCCGGAAAGTCTCATCAGCATAGCTCTCTAACTTCCTTAGCTCCTCCAGTTCAGCCACCCTGGCCTCCAAAGCCTGAACTCGGTCTCTGAGGGTCAGGAGCTCCTTGCAACAGGTGCACACATATGCCACCCGCCCACAGGGCAGGTAATCATACATGTTACACTCGATGCAATAAACAGGATAGCCCCCACTCTGCTGCTGGGCTTCTGTCTCCATTTTTCTAATGAATAAGTTTAAGTATAAACTGGGATTCTTTTTAAACCTCTGGAATATAGATTATTATAAGAGTTGTGTTTTAAAGAAGGTCAGAAGTCACTAGTGCCCTCTAACCTCCCTCTCCAAACTCCCTGTTAGCTGTTCCTGTTCACTAGCTCCCTGGTCGCTGAGTCACAGGCTTATATAGCTCTGGTAGCCCCTCCCCCTGACTGAGGCTCAGCCAATTAACAGAGGCTTCTAGATTTCAAACCTTTTAGAAGCTCCTACAAGCAAACAAACAAACAAACCAGACAAACACAAGCTCAGCACGCAGCAAATAACTCCCCCACACACAAACACACACTCCAGACAGCCACTTACCACAAGGGTCCCGTTTTTACTCCTCTTTTACCTGGAGAACTCCCTGTCCAAACTCCCTGTTAACTGTTCCTGTTCGCATGGACATGTTTCACAGATCTCATTCAGAAAGGATCTGAAAAATGTAAACATAGCCTGGATGTGAGGGCTCAGAGGGAGGGCCAAGTCAAATTTGACACCAGGGTTACAGCCTTAGTAAGTCTGGGTATGTCTACACTGCAAAGTTAATTTGAAATAATAGCCGTTATTTCAAATTAACTTTAATAGCGTCTATACATGCAATTTAATTCGAAATAGCGGAGCCTTTAATTCGAATTTGGTAAACCTCATTCTACGTGGAGTAACGCCAAATTCGAAATAGCTATTTCAAATTAAGTGCTGTGAAGACACTTAATTGAAATAGGGGGCCTCCAGCCCTTCCCAGGGAGCCCTGGTGGCTACTCTGGGCACAACCAGGAAAACTTACTCTCCTCTCCCCCAGCCCCGGAGCCATTAAAGGGGTAGACCCTGGCCACAGTGCCTGTGCCAGCTCCAAGACTGCCAGCCCAGAGCCAGCAATGGCCACCGGGGCCCCTGACCCAGTGGCCCCAAAACATGAGCCAGCAAGCTACTGGCAGCCAGCCCTCCACCGCTCCCCAGGAGCAGTCTGCCAGCTACTAGCAGCCTGCCAGGGCCCGGAAAAGGCAGGTGCCTTCCTGGGCCAGGGTGGAGATCATGGACCTTATTCAGGTTTGGGGGGGATGCCCCCAACGTCCATGACCTCCTCTCTAGATGGAGGAACACAGCCGTCTATGGCAGGATAGCTGCCAGCCTGGCCACCAAAGGCCACATGAGAACCCAAGAGCAGGTTAGCATGAAAGTCAAGTTGGTTCGGCGAGACCCCCAAACCTGAGCCCTGAGCTTCCCCTCCCAGCTCTCTCCTCCCAGGTTTCCCCCTCCCCTCTCCCACTTTCTCTCTTCCCCTCTCCCACCTCCTTTTCCCAGTCTCCCCAGAGGTTCATCTCCCCCCGCCCCCAGTTTTGTTCAGTAAACCCAGTTTCTATTTTTGAACATACATGTCTTTTATCTGACATCAGGAAGGGGGGCTGGGGAGAGGTAAGTGGAAGGACGTGAGGGAGGAATGGAGCACGAGCCCCCGGTAGGGAGGACCAAGGAGGCTCTGAGGGCTCCTCAGGGTAGACGCTCTCCCACAGGGCCTCCTGGATCCTGACGGCCTCCCGATGGACCTCCCGGATGGCAGCCTGCAGCAAGTGCAGCCGGCCTGATGGCAATGACCCCACAAGACGCACCGGCATGCCCAGGGGCAGCTCTGGCTCCATGTGGCCGAGTGCTGTGGTGTCCCGAGTGCGGGCACTCAGGGCACTCCAAGACAGGACTGCTTTGCTGTCCCTCATCAAGGTAGACAAGCAAGCGGGGAATCCTGAGAACTATCTGTCCGGGGTGGGGGTAGGGTCCCTTTAAGTACGGAGCTCTGTTAGCCTCAGGCAGCAGCCCCACACACTAAGTCCTAACCTGATGCCCTGCCGGCACTGGTTCCGGCCAACCTTAACTTCGGTTCAGGGTCCACTCAGTGTGGACATGCTATTTTGAAATAGCAAAATGCTATTTTGAAATAGTTTTTGTGTATAGACGCATTATTTCGAATTAGCTTAATTCAAATTAACTATTTCAAATTAAGTTAATTCGAAATAGCACTGTAATGTAGACATACCCTCTCAGAGGGGTAGCCGTGTTAGTCTGAATCTGCAAAAGCGAGGAGGAGTTCTGTGGCACCTTATAGACTAACAGATTTATTGGAGCATAAGCTTTCGTGGGCAAAGACCCACTTCGTCAGATGCATGTAATGGAAATTCCAGAGGCAGGTATAAATATACAGGCATAAGAAAAGTTCCAATCAAGAGTAGGGCTAGAGATAACAAGGTCAGTTCAGTCAGGGAGAGTGAGGCCCACTTGTAGCAGCTGATGTGGAGGTGTGAACAGCAAGAGAGGAGAAACTGCTTTTGTAGTTGGCTAGCCATTCACAGTCTTTGTTTAATCCTGAGCTGATGGTGTCAAATTTGCAGATGAACTGCAGCTCAGCAGTTTCTCTTTGAAGTCTGGTCTTGAAGTTTTTTTTGCTGCAGGATGGCTACCTTTAAATCTTCTACTGTGTGTCCAGGGAGATTGAAGTGTTCTGCAGGTTTTTGTATATTATCATTCCTGATATCTGATTTGTGTCCGTTTATTCTTTTACATAGGGACTGTCCATTTTGGCCGATGTGTATAGCAGAGGGGCATTGCTGGCACATGATAGTGTATATTACATTGGTAGATGTGCAGGTTAATGAACTCATGATGGTGTGGCTGATTTGGTTAGGTCCTGTGATGATGTCGCTGGTGTAGATATGTGGGCAGAGTTGGCACCAAGGTTTGTTGCAGGGATTGGTTCCTGAGTTACAGTTACTGTGGTGCGGTGTATAGTTTCTGGTGAGAATTTGCTTCAGGTTCAGGCGGGTTGTCTGTGGGCGAGGACTGGCCTGCCTTCCAAGGCCTGTGAAAGTGAGGGATCATTATCCAGGATGGGTTGTAGATGACTGATGATGCGTTGGAGAGGTTTTAGCTGAGGACTGTAGGTGATGGCCAGTGGTGTTCTGTGGTTTCTTTGTTGGGCTTGTCTTTTCGTAGGAGGCTTCTGGGTACACGTCTGGCTCTGTTAATCTGTTTCCTCACTTCCTCGGGTGGGTATTGTAGTTTCAAGAATGCTTGGGGAAGATCTTCTCAGTGTTTGTGTCTGTCTGAAGAGTTGGAGCAAATGCGGTTGTACCTTAGTGCTTGGCTGTTGACAGTGGATCGTGTGGTGTGTCCGGGATGAAAGCTGGAGGCATGAAGGTAGGCATAGCGGTCTGTAGGTTTTTGGTATAGGGTGGTGTTTATGTGACCATCACTTATTTGCACTGTAGTGTCCAGGAAGTGGATCTCTTGTGTAGACTGGTCCAGGCTGAGGTTGATGGTGGGATGGAAATTGTTGAAATTGCGGTGGAATTCTTCCAGAGCCTCCTTCCCATGGGTCCAGATGATGAAGATGTCATCAATGTAGCGTAAGCAGAGAAGAGACGCTAGTGGACAAGAGCTGAGGAAGTGTTGTTCCAGGTCAGCCATAAAAATGTTGGCATATTGTGGGGCCGCGCGGGTGCCCATAGCGGTGTCACTGGTTTGGAGGTATATATTGTCACCAAATCTGAAATAGTTGTGTGTTAGGATAAAGTCACAGAGCTCAGCCACCAGTTGTTCTGTGGCATCATCAGGGATACTGTTCCTGACCGCTTGTATTCCATCTAGGGATGTTGGTGAGAGGGATGTAGTAAGTAAGTAGTAAGAGGGATGTTGGTGTTGTCCACAGTGATCAAGGAAGTAGGTAACAGAGAGGGCAGATTAGGAGCTCTGCTTTAGCCACATTAAGATTGAGCTGAGGGTTGAGGTCCACAAAGAGATGATAGACAGGCCACAATTTTAGTTTGGACTGGAAGAGACAGGTATGGGTCAGAGAGATAGACCAGTGAATCGTGAGTCATCAGAATAAATTTGAATTGTCATCAGAACAGTTGAATTTGTGTGTGCCAGTGAGAGTACCCAGAGATAAGAGAAGAAGAGAAAGAAATCAAGGATAGAGCCTTGTGGAATGCCCACTAAAAGTTGGAAGGGGGATGGGAAATGAGAATGATCCACTGAAAGAAGTGATCAGAGAGAGGGGAAGACAGAGTCAGGGAATGTAAGGAAGGATAAGAATTCAAGAAGAGCAATGTCTTGACATTGTCAGTGACAGCTGACAGATTAAGGAGGGTGAGGATGGAGTATTGGTTCTAAGTTTTGGCTAGGAAGATGTTATTCTTTGTAAAAGCAGTTTGAGTGGAGTGCAAGAGGTGAAGGATTACAAAGGGTCTAGAATGGAATCAGAGAGAGGAAGTTGTCATTGTAAAGTATGCGTTCAATGAGTTTACAGAAGAGAGAAAGGAAATGGAGTGGTAGCTAAAGAGGCAAGTGGCACTGAATGAGTTTAATATGGGGAGAAACTAAAGCATACTTGTGTTGTGAAGGGAAAGAGCCATAGAAGAGTGAAAGACTGAAGAGATGGGAGGGGATGTGAGTGGGCATGAAGGAATTCAGGAGATGAGATGGAGTCTCTGTGCAAGTGGAGGGGATACAGTAGGACCGCTGCATTTGTGGCAGAGAAGGTGGGACTGATGGGAGAAGGTCACATTGGCTGTCTACACTACAAAGAAAAGTTGGAAAAAGATACGCAAATAGAGAACCACAATTTGAGTATCTTTTCCTGCTTTTCTTCCGAAAGAGGCTTTCCCGACATTTGGCCCGTCTACATGGGGCCAAATGTCAGAAAAAAACCCTCTTTCGGAACATCCCTTCTTCCTCGTGAAACAAAGTTTACAGGGATGCTGACAAAACACATCCACTTTTCTGACATTTTTTTCAGAAAAGCGGACACGTTCCTTGGATGAGGCAGAGCTTTTCCGGGATACCTACTTTGGCAATGGAATCTTTAAAGAAAGGCATTTTTGCAAATTCTAGAGTTACAAAACACTATATAACTATAACACCATTGTAGTTATTTCTTCTTTCTCTCCACTAGTAACAACAAAACATTGCATTTCTGCAACATTTCCTGGGGGCCATATGCAGGTGCTGGTGGGAAGAATAAGTCCATTTAGGCAGTACAAGAATCCAAACCATCTTGATTTAGTAACCCCATTCACTAGCATCCTGTAAAATGTTTTTCTGTTTAAATTATTCTAAAATAATACCTGAGCTTAATAGCAAAAATAACACTTGAATCATAACAGAATGAGTAAAAGAAAAATTAATGCTAACTTCAATAATGTTAACGAATCAAATATTCGTGAATGTTGGAGGTGAAAATCTCATCTATGTGCCATATTTAAACACTATTGCTAATACTAATGTCCAGATTCTACCTTTCTTAGTCATGCAAGTGTCTCATTGATTCCGAGAGAGGAAGACAGGGCCCTGTATGTGGGTGTAAGAATATTAAGCATAATTTGTTAATATTTTAAAAAATTACTGTTGTGTTTTAGAGTGGCACAGAAGAGAGCCCCATATACACCTTGTTATAATTGGACCGGCGGTAAGTTGTTTTTCTCCCTTTTTTTTTAAGTAAGTAATTATATTGACTCATACAGATTTATTTTAGTGGACAAATGAGATTTTTTTCTCCATGTTTGATTGCAAATGGAGACAGAGCTAATGGTGTTTGAACTATTACAAAGATTCCAAGTACACCACCAGATTATTGGCATAGCTGGTCAAAAGGTGCTCTGAATTATAGAAGTCAACCAAGCACTAATTTCCAAAGCTTCCAATAGGTCAACAGGGTCTCATGTTTTACAAGGTTTAGGCACAGAGTTACATTTAGAAGGGAGTCTAAAGATATGCTCCCCGTGAAGTCAATGACAAAACATCAATTAGTGGGAGCAGGGCAGACTTGAGTTATTTATAATATGTTAGTACGGAGCAGTCCTAGTAAGGATTGCGGTTGCACAGTGCTAAATACTATATAGATCTATGGAGAGGATGGTCCTTACCCAAAGAGCCATACATACAGTCTAACTGAGGCCACATCTCCACTTACCAGAGAATCGACACTCTGGCAATCGATTTTCCAGGATTTGATTTAGAAGGTCTAGTAAAGACCTGCTAAATTGAACACTGACCGCACCCCCATCGACTGTGATACTCCTCGCAACATTGAGGAGTAAGGGAAGTTGACGGGAGAATTTCTCCCATTGACCACCCGCTGTAGGGCTGCCCTAGAATATTGATTCAAGGTACGTCAACTCCAGCTATGCAATTCTAGTGAGAGCAGGCTTGCAAACCTAGTGAGGAGGGCTTTAAACTAGGTTCATTGGGGGAAGGTGACCAAAACCCTGAGGGGAGTGGGAAAGCTGGATACCGGGAAGAAATGCAAAGAGGAATGAGCAAGAAAGGAGGACCCCTGATTCGAATGGAGAAGATAGGGCGATCAACTGGTTATCTGAGGTGTTTGTACACTAATGCAAGAAGCCTGGGCAACAAACAGGAAGAACTGGAGGCCCTGGCCCAGTCCAAGAAATATGATTTAATTGGGATAACAGAGACTTGGTGGGATGACTCGCGTGACTGAAGCGCTGTCATGGAAGGGTATAGACTGTTCAGGAAGAACAGGCAGGGGAGAAAAGGAGGAGGAGTTGCACTATACGTAAGAGAGCACTATGATTGCTCAGAACTCCAGTATATAGAGGGAGAAAAACCTGTTGAGAGTCTATGGGTTAAGTTTAGAGGTGCAAACAACAACAGTGATGTGGTTGCTGTCTACTACAGGCCACCGAATTAGGTGGATGAGGTAGATGAGGCTTTCTTCGGATAAGTGAGAGAAGCTTCCCGACTGCAGGCCCTGGTTCTTGCGGGGGACTTTAATCACCCTGACATCAATTGGGACACCAATACGGCAGTACACAGGCAATCCAGGAAGTTTTTGGAGAATGTTGGGGATAACTTCTTGGTACAAGTGCTGAAGGATCTGACCAGGGGCCGTGCGCAGCTTGACCTTCTGCTCACAAACAGGGAGGAACTAATAGGGGAAGTAGAGGTGCGTGACAACCTGGGAAGCAGTGATCATGAGATGGTAGATTTCAGGATCCTGCCAAAGGAAGAAAAGAGAGTAGTAAAATACACACCTTGGACGTCAGAAAAGCAGATTTTGACTCCCTCAGAGACCTGATGGGCAGAATCCCCTGGGATGCTAACATGAAGGGGAAAGGAGTCCAGGAGAGCTGGCAGTATTTTAAAGAAGCCTTATTGAAGGCACAGAAAGAAACCATCCCGATGCGTAGCAAGAGAGGCAAACATGGTAGGAGACTGGATTGGCTTAGAGGGGAAATTCTTGGTGAACTTAAGCACAAAAAGTGGAAACTTGGACAAATGACCAGGGAGGGGTTTAAATGTATAGCTCAAGAATGCCGGGGGCTTATCAGGAAGGCGAAAGCGCAATTGGAATTGCGACTGGCAAAGGATGTGAAGGATAACAAGAAAGGTTTCTACAGGCATGTGAACAAGAAGAAAGTGATCAGAGAGGGTGTGGGGCCCCTACTGGATGAAGGAGGTAACCTAGTGACAGATGATGTGGGGAAAGCTGAAGTACTCAATGCTTTCTTTGCCTCTGTATTCACGGACAAGGTCGGCTCCCGGACTAATGCGCTAAGTGACGCAAGATGGGATGAAGATGGACAGCCCTTGGTGGGTAAAGAACAGGTTAGGAACTATTTAGAAAAGCTAAACGTACACAAATCCATGGGTCCGGACTTCATGCATCTGAGGGTACTGAGGGAGTTGGCAAATGTCATTGAGGAGCCTTTGGCCATTATCTTTGAAAAGTCGTGGAGATCGGGAGAGATCCCGGATGATTGGAAAAAGGCAAATATAGTGCCCATCTTCAAAAAAGGGAAGAAGGACGATCCAGGGAACTATAGGCTGGTCAGTCTTACCTCGGTTCCTGGAAAAATCATGGAAGGGATCCTTAAGGAATCTATTTTGAGGCACTTGGAGGAGAGGAAAGTGATTAGGAATAGTCAGCATGGATTCACAAAGGGCAAGTCGTGCCTGAGCAATCTCATTAGCTTCTATGATGAGGTAACTGGCTCTGGACATGGGAGAGTCAGTGGATGTGATATACCTTGACTTTAGCAAGGCTTTTGATACGGTCTCCCACAATATTCTTGCCAGCAAGTTAAGGGAATGTGGATTGGATAAATGGTAAGATGGATAGAAAGATGGATAGAAGGCCAGGCCCAATGGGTAGTGCTCAACGGCTCAATGTCAGGATGGCGGTCGGTTTCTAGCGGAGTGCCCCAAGGTTCGGTTCTAGGACCGGTTTTGTTCAATAACTTTATTAATGACCTGGATGAGGGGATGGATTGCATCCTCAGCAAGTTTGCAGATGACACTAAGCTAGGGGGAGAGGTAGATATGCTTGAGGGCAGAGATAGGGTCCAGAGTGACTTAGACAAATTGGAGGATTGGGCCACAAGAAATCTGATGAGGTTCAACAAGGACAAGTACAGAGTCCTGCACTTGGGATGGAAGAATCCCAAGCATTGTTACAGGCTGGGGACCAACCAGCTAAGTAGTAGTTCTGCAGAAAAGGACCTGGGGGTTACAGTGGATGAGAAGTTGGATATGAGTCAACAGTGTGCCTCGGTAACCAAGAAGGCTAATGGCATATTAGGTTGCATTAAGAGGAGCATTGCCAGCAGATCCAGAGATGTGATTATTCCCCTTTATTCGGCTCTGGTGAGGCCACATCTGGAGTATTGTGTCCAGTTCTGGGCCCCCCACTACAAAAAGGATGTGGACGCATTGGAGAGAGTCCAGCGGAGGGCAACCAAAATGATTAGGGAGCTAGAGCATATGACCTATGAGGAGAGGCTGAGGGAGTTGGGTCTGTTTAGTCTGCAGAAGCGAAGAGTGAGGGGGGATTTGATAGCAGCCTTCAGCTTCCTGAAGGGAGGTTCCAAAGAAGATGAAGAAAGGCTGTTCTCAGTAGTGACAGATGGCAGAACAAGGAGCAATGGTCTCAAGTTGTGGTGGGAGAGGTCCAGGTTGGATATTAGGAAAAACTGTTTCACTAGGAGAGTGGTGAAGCACTGGAATGGGTTACCTAGGGAAGTAGTGGAGTCTCCATCCCTAGCGGTGGTTAAGTCTCGGCTTGACAAAGCCCTGGCTGGGTTGATTTAGTTGGGATTGGTCCTGCCTAGAGCAGGGGGCTAGATTTGATGACCTTCTGAGGTCTTTTCCAGCTCTGTGGTTCTATGATTCTATGATTCACATAGCTGGAGTTTCATATTTTGCCTTGATTTTCTCTGCCAGCATAGACCTGCCCTAAGAGGGAGTCAGAATTGATTTAATGACCTCCAAAATGTATTTTGCCAATTTAGATGCTTACTGTGAGACTCAGACCCACTTACTGTCCTGGAACTTATACCTTTTCTTTCCTGGGCCATCACATCTGAATTAAGTTGATCTATCTCATGAGCTAAAAGGCAAGAATGGAGTAATGTAGCAAGTGCATGGTGAAGTAGACCCTACACATCTTTTCCTTTCATCCAGCTCCTTGGCATACAATCTAATTCATTGACTTTTGCCATTGACTTCACTGGGCTTTGACTCAGGGCCCTTGACCTTGCTTATATTTCAGCACGTAATTCTAAATTAGACTTTATATGTCACCTCTGAATTTGGGCCACATCCTCAGCTAGTGCAAACTGGCATATGTCCCTTGACATCAGAGGAGCTAGCCTGGTTGACTGCATGACAGGGCCTTATGTCAGTTTTGTAGATACAGAGGACATTCTTGTGATTGGAGCAAATATACTCTCTTCAATTTGAAAATTTAAATTCTGAACATTCACATATTAATGATATTCATTGATTTCAGTCTCAGAGCAGAGGCTTTAATATCACATATTACCACAGGACCAACTTTTGGAGGGGAAAACTGTACATTTAATATTTTAATTTTAATATTTACTAGGGTATTTATACCATTGGTTTAACACACTGATTCTCTGCTGCAGACTGAAAAAGAAGTTGAAAGGTCAAATCTTGTAAAATGAAATATTAGAAATTCATACTTCTGTGTGAATATTTTATGAGCAGAGGTAATCCAGCATTTTAAAAGACAGCAGTTATCATTTCTGAAGTTTTTCAGAGAGTCTTGTGTTATGAAAATTTTTAATAATATGGAGATTATATCAAGCACCTTCTAGCTGGTGGTATACTTTTGGTAGCTACTAGGGATGTTAAAATGCATGTATTTTTGTAAAAATGAGACTGATGAATTTTTCAGTGGCTGCACATTTACACGTGGGGAGGCAGGCGGGAGCTGGTGTTTGTAGGGGGATGGCTTTTAAGCTGGTCCCCCACAAGCATCAGCTCCCACCTGCCCCCCCATCCCATTGCCTCTGAGGGGGACACTGGGGGTGGGATGGGCGTGCAGGCAGCTCTGCAGGAGGCAGCATGCATGGGGAGCCAGCTTTAAGCCGGTTCCCCACACGTACCAGATCCTGCCCTTCTGTGAGAGGCAGCAGCATGGGCGGGGGGAGGTGGCTCCATGGGAGACAGCACCCATGAAAAGCTGGCTCCCCACATGCACCAGCTCCCACCTGCCACACTCCTCCCTGCTGCCTCTGTATCAGAGGCAGCAGGGATGAAGGGGGGCTGTGCGTAACTCCTGAGGATTAACCGTGTACTGGGTACACTTTCACATCCCTACTAGTACTTGGCAGTATTTAGGGAATACAAGATGCTGCAGGCAAAGTGTATGAAGAAAGAGTAATAGAATTTTGTGTGAAAGTTGCTAACATGATATTAAAGACTCGTGTGACTGATTTTCTGTTACTAATGTCAGATTTTTTTAAGAGCTACAGCCCTCAGTTCTTCAAGGTACTAACTTCAAGGTTCCTAACTTCAAGCACATGAATAGTCCAACTGATAGGGGGATTAGTTAAGCAAGTGCTTTGTTGGGTCAGGGATCTAATACCTAGTACCTTGTAGAACTGAGCACTTATTTCCTTCTTAAGTCTTTGATAGTTTTGTTTTATTATTTCTAACAAGATTAGGTTTAAAAAAATTGAGACAAAATTGATTTCTTTCTAAGTCAGTGTTCCTTTAACCACTCTTCTTCTCAAATGTCAAGAGATGTTTGTTGATGTATGCATCTGTTCCCAATGTGTCTCCTACTTATACAGCTGCAGGCAGCAGCCCAGTGGCTTTATTTCCCCTACTGTCATAAGTCTTCCCATTTACACATATATAGTTCTGCCCATGCAAAATTGTGGCTGAAGATTTAGGTTCCAGTTCTGCTGACACTCATTTAACATCACATACAAGTAGTCTCCTTAACTTCAGTGAAACTATTAATATGTGTATAGTCTGCAAGCTTCCCTTACCTGCAAATGGTGCCAATAGGAGCTCTGGGGTTATGAAGCTGGTAAGTAAACACACTGGAGAGGCCAGTTAGCAGGTGGTTTTTTTTGTGGGGGGGGGGAAGGGGAAAAGAGGGAGAGGAGATATAGGCCTGGAAGGGACCTTAAAAGGTCATTGAGTCCAGTCCCCTGCCTTCACAGCAGGACCAAGTACCACCCCTGACAGATTTGCCCCAGATCCCTAACTGACCGCCCCCCCCCTCAAGGATTGAACTCATAACCCTAGCTTTAGCAGGCCAACGCTCAAACCACTGAGCTATCCCTCCCCCCCGAAGTGGTTTTTGTGGACCACTTTGAGAAACACTGGGCTAAGTGTTTGCAGGTTGTCTCTCAAAATTTAGCTTCACATTTCATTTCCTATTTCAATTGCTTGAGATGGTTTATCTTTTGTAACTAGAAGAAGGTCCTTAACAGGCAAAACTAAAAAGCTGACTCATCCCCTAATTTTTAATAACTACAGTTAAAACCTGTGAATCCTGTGACATGTAGCCTGTTTTAAGACTTGTATTTGTCTGCTGAGATGAGTCTTCCCTTCCTCACTTTTGGTTTATTAAAGTTTCTGTTCACACTGATTTTGCTGATGCAGGAGTCTCATTCAGTTTAGATTATTTTAATGACATTTGTACTAGTGTGAATTTTCATACAATTAGCAGATATCAGCTGGTGCAAAATGCTGCTAGGCTTATTTCTGACAACAGACAGTGCACAGCATTTGAGCTGACAATGAAAATCATTGACGTCTGTTTCACTTTTGGATTCTGAATGCTGAAAAGGTTTGTTTGTAGCTATCAAAGGGGAATGTTTAGAATGTTAACAAACACCCCAGGCATTTACACTGGTGTTGTTTTACAGACCTGTGGAACTTAAACAGTCCATATTTCAGGCTAAATATGAGTTGACAGCATCCCTGGAAATGACTTGCATATCTTTTTAGAAAGTGTTGGTTAATGTTAGATTGCATGCTTTGCAGTAGGAATTTTTCTTCCTTCTTTGGATTAGATTGGCTTTGTTTTATCTCCTCATACAAAGAATTTGAAAAAGATGTATACTATTAATAACTCTGATTTTTAAGTTTTGGGTATAGCCTGCATAAATGGCTACTATACTTTATAGTGTTGCCAACTCTCAGGATTTCATCATGACTTACAATATTTATAGTTTGTCCTAAAACCCTGGCTCATAGAGTCATGATTTAAAATGATTATTAAAAAAAAAAAAGTAAGGTTTTTAGCAGCATTCACTCACAGCGGCACTTAATATTTAGGCATTAGGTTTCTATGTGTCCTGCCCTCAGTATCTCTCGCCACTGTCATGTCTCTTGGGGGTCTGCCTTTTGATATGTTTGGACTTCACTTTGTGTCATATCACCACGTAAGCTTATCTTCCTCTGGGGTTACAGAGTCCCAGAGAAGATATTGGGTTCCAGGCCCTTACTGCTGGGGGGACATACAATCAATCTGTTGATCCCTGCAGGCTCCAGTTCCAACCTTGGATTTTTCAGAGTTTTCATCCTTCCCTTGCTTCCCCAAGGGGAAGTCTGTAAGTGGGAGTTGTGTGCTCTTCATAACCAGGGTGGTTGATAGGGGAACCCAGGCCAGGGTCTTGTAAGAGGCAATGATATTGAGACCCAGAAGTGCCTTATGGCTGCCTCTTTGGACCGCTTCCTACCACCCACCACCCTGCCTTATTCTTACAAGGTATGACACAAAATAGTAAAAAGGGAGTAGCCAAACCTTCTACCCCTCTGGGCTTAACAGGTAGATGCATTCTCTTCTGGAAAGGTTTGGCAGCACCCCTCTTTTGGAGCTATCAGGATTGGTCTCTCTGGGCTTATCTGGACTACGCAGAACAGTCGAAAGAGGATATACAAAGTGCTGATCGCACTTTCGAAAGCAGAGGCGGTTAGAGGCGGCTTTTTCGGCGAACTCCCCCCTTTGTCGAAAAGCCGCTCTTCCTCAAAAAATGAGGTTTACGCGGCTTTTCGACAAAGGGGGGGATTCGCCGAAAAAGCCACGTCTAAACTACTTTCACTTTCGAAAGCTCTGCTTTCGAAAGTGTGATCGGAAGAAGATACGCAGATTCCCGTGGAATTTGCATATACTCTTTCGACTGTCCCGCGTAGTCTAGATAAGCCCTCTCTCTCTCTCTGCTCTGTCACAAGGTATCCACGCTCTCTAGTTCCCTTTCAGGCTCTACTGCCAGCCTGAATATGCTCAATAGGTGAGGAAGGGCAGCGTCATCAAAGCCCAGAGATGCTCCTTAACCCCTACAGTGCTGATGTGGGGTTATACACCCCATTATACTAGACCTCATGGTTGTGGAGATAAATCTTGAAAACATTAACATGAAGACTTAAATACCAAGGCAAATGAAAACTCAGCATTTATTTTATAAAATGTGATTATTTTTAAGCCAATCTCTTGACTAATTATGGTTTGACTCATGGCTTGTGAATGGTTGGGATTGGCAGTACTGCATCTCTGTGCATGGGATCCAGCACAAGGCAGACACAGTATTTAAGACTGATTTTAAAGATTTAATAGGAGTGAAGTGCTGCATAGAATTTAGATTGGCTCTCTGCACAGGGATGAATGTTATCTTTTATGATTACTTTAAGGTTCTGAAGTGGTAATTTTATGGCCACAATTTGTTGCATTTGTTATCTCTTAGAAATCTACTGGCTTTATTTCACCTGAGAAAATGGAGACCAAATGGAGACCTTTTTAAAAATCAGAGCCTTATTGTTCAGTGTATATTAGGGATGTCAACTAGTAGTCGACTGTATGTTTAACCAATAAGCCTGGGCTCTTGTACATTTCAGAGAGGAAGCACCACTTCTGCGCCCCTGCCCCATCCCACAGAGCTGGAGCTGGGGGAACCAGCTTTTAAGCTAGCTCCCCCCAGCATCCTTTCCTCTCCCCCTCCCCTTTGTGATAGAGGCAGCAGGGGAGGGGGAAGTGACTAGTTGACTATCCAATAAGCTTTTGCTTATCGGATAGTCAATTAGTCGTTTATATCCCTAATACAGTGTGCCCCTGAGAGTGCACTGGCTACTGGTCCTGCCCCCGGAGACTATCAAATAGTCATGTGTCGACAAAGATTTCATGCGGTTACATGACTATTCAATTACCTGATATCTAACATCCCTAGTATATATGCAGCTTACATTTTTGTGAGTTCTTTCAAGTGCAGTGCCAAGAGAGGGATGGCTTTTAGCTATAGACTATAAACTGAACCATTAAAAAACACAAGAGAGAAGGAGATTTAAGATATGCTCATCTAACCCAAAGATTTTCACGCTTTTATTCCGTGTGGGCCAGATATTCCATTGCACTGAGTTTATAATCACAAATGAAGGGACCAAGAAAGAGAAAGGGGGCTCTAAACCACCTTACTTCTCTCCCAATACTGGTCCAGTGGAGGGCCAAAATCAGCTAGAACCTAAAAACTACTCTAAGGCCACATCTATACTAACCAGAGTGAAGATCAATCTTCTAGCATTCAATTGAGCAAGTCTAGTAAGGACCTGCTAAATCGAACGCTGAGGGTGCCCCCAGTCAGTGCCAATACTCCTTGATTCATGAGGAGTAATGCTTCCATCAACCTCATGCTGTTGAGATGGCACTAAACTTGGCTTAAGGTTCATCGACTCCAGCTATGTTATTTACGTAGCTGGAGTCGCCGTACCTCAAACTGACCTTCCAGGTCTATTATAGACCTAGCCAGTGACTGCTGCACTGGCCAGAGATCTGGGGGAGAATCATGCAGTTTGTCATGCCTTCCAGATTCTAATATGTACCATCTGTCAAGAGAAATCCTTAGTTACTAGGGAAACTCAAAGCAGCTCTGAATGCATTAACATACTACCCTTGCAACCGCATCCCACGGTGGAGAAATGGTTTTAGTGGCTGGACACCAGTTCCGACTGGTAGGACTGGCTGGTGATGGAGCGGTGGGATGGCCAGCAGTGGCTCCAAAACTTCAGAATGAGGAAGGAGACATTCATGGAGCTGTGTGCCTGGCTCACCCTTGCCCTCCATCGACATGACACCCAGATGCGACCCACCATCCCCCTGGAGAGGCGGGTCGCCATCGCCGTCTGGAAGCTTGCCACCCCAGACAGTTACTGGTCCATAGGCAACTAGTTTGGCATGGGAAAATCCACCGTCGGGGCCCTCCTCATGGAGGTAAGGCACTCTCAGGTTGCAGGCCCAGGGAGGGGGAATATGGAAAGGGGGACCCTAGGGAAAGGGAGGTTGCGGGTACATGGGGTGGGCTTCCATGCCCTCCTTTCCCCCCAACAACACTCCTTCCCTGCAGACTATTTAGTTTTGGGAAAAAAACCTGCTTGTTTTTTTATTTGGGATAAAAGTAACGGGGAAGGAGGAAGCGAGGCTGAGAACCTGGATATGGAGAGGGAGGATGAAGGGCTAAGAACCTGGATATAGGGTGGAAGGAGGGGGGTGCTGAGAACCTTGGAGAGGGAAGGAGAGGCTCAGAGCTGGGGCTGAGACTGGTGCGTGTTCTGGGTGGTAGTTCCACCTCATGTCTGGGGACCTCGGCAACCTTGGGACGTGGGATGGGGCTCCTGGGAGAACAGGGGGATAGGCAGGAGCGGGGGCTGGAGCAGGGTCAGGCATGGCAGGGAGGGTAGGGGCTGGCATAACAGGAGGAGCGAGGGCTGGCATGGGAGGGGGAGCAGGGACAGGAGCTGGGACTGGTGCTGAGTAGGCCACCATCTCTCGGATGGTTGCACACATGTTGCGGCCCAGTTGCAGCAACTCGGTCCACATCTGGGTCCATCATTGTGCATCATCCCAGACATTCTGGGCCGGCGTCTGCTGTATGTTCCTGTGGACGGACACATGTTCCCTCATTAGATTCTCATGGATCCTCCAATGCCTGTGGCTCCTCCAGGGTCGGGCGGCTGGCTCAGATGCTGGTGATCGCCCCACAGTCACGTCTGGTCTGTCTGGGGAGAATAAAGAGAGATGATCAGTCATCCCTGGAGATACTGTCCCTTAGACCTTGCCCTCATTAGCAAACTGACAGCAACAGTCCTTGGGGCAGAGAGCCATGTCCCGGGACAATGAGCCCTGCCTCATAGGGGCCCAGAGGTCCCCAGGAGACCACGCTTCCTGCCCCCAACCCATGGATAAACAGGCAAGGGAAGTGTCCAGCCACAATGGGATCCTCTGGGCGGAAGAGGGGCCTGGAGCAGCCTGGCCTTCCATCAGGGCCGCACACACACCTGCATCTAGCCGTGCTGTTCCCGGGAGTAGATGGTGCCTTGAGTGTGCAGGCATGCTCATGTGCTGTGTGCGATACTCCATGTGTGGGCATGCCTGTGCCCTTATCCCTAGCCTTCCAGCGGTGGCTGGTGGTGGGAGGGCATCCATCCCTGGGAGTCAGAAGTGTGTCTGGCCTCCCCAGAACCTGTGAGCAGGAGTCCAGGGGTGCTCCGGAGTTGCCTCCTGGGGCTGTGTGGCATAGACTGGCACTGCACCTGCATCCACGTGCACAGTCTGCAGCGCGAGGACCAGGCTGAGAAGTTCGAGCAATGATTGCACCATAGCCCCTCAGCATCTGCCACCCCTGCCCTATGTGTGTGAAAAACTAAGAGCACTCACCTGATGATTGCTCCCCAGCCCTGGAGGATGCCTGGGAGACATCCAGGCCTGGGGATGGTGGTGATGGTGGTCACCATGCTGGCCATCTCTTCATTTTCTTCCAGGTCTTCATCGTCCTCCTCCTTCTCCTGGGCTGGGACCCCTGGGTGGGAGACGATGGGCATCTCCAGCCCCCAGTCCACCACCTGGGGTGGGGAAGGGGCTGTACCACACCCCAGGATGCGGTGCAGTTCTGCATAGTAGAGGCAGGAGTGGGGTCTTGCCCCAGAGCGTGAGCTGCACTCCGTTGGCCTGGCATAGCCCTGCTGGAGCTCTTTCACCTTGCTCCTGACCTGCTCCAGAGTCCGATGGTGGCCCCTCATGGCCAGGGTCTCAGCCATGTGGCCATATATGTCAGCATTGCTCTGTCTGAAACGGAGATCCTGGAGGGTCTCCTCTTGGCCCCATACCTCCAAGAGGGCCAGGATCTCCACCCCAGACTAGGATGACGCACGCCTTTTCCAGCCCCTTGCAGGTTCCTGGGAACCCCGTGCATGTTTCCTGGGAGGGCCATTGGGCTCTTGGTGGGCTTGTGGCTGGGACATTGGTGCCTGCATGCCAGGAACTGGCAACCGCATGGTGTATTGCAGCTTCCAGGGCTGGTTTCCTGCCACAAGCCCTGTCCCAGGTGTCTGCAGCTTTATGAGCTGCCAGGAGACAGAAACTATAGAGTTGTGATGAGTGTGGACGGAGTGGCCAGAAGGGCACCTGTATTATTTCCTGGAGGCCTCTTTTTTCGACAGAACTCCCTCTTCAACATCCATACATGCCTTTTACCAAAAAAGCTTTTTCGGAAAAAAGCTTATTCCTCTTAGAATGAGGTATACTGCAGTCAGAAAAAACCCTCCGTTATTTCGACTTTTTGTCGAAATAACACAATTGTAGTGTAGATGCTAGTATTGTTTTTCCAGAATAATGGCCTTTATTTTGGAAAAACGCTGCAGTGTAGATGTACCTTTATTCTCAGTATTCTTTTTTGCAGAATTCAAAAGTATCATAATAGGATAGCACAGTAACTCCACAGTTAAACTTGCTGTATTTATTTTCTTGTGACCCTGAAAGTTTACAGGTAACATGAGAAAATGAATAAAATCTGAATGAACAAATGATTTTTTTCTCCTTCTTACTCATTTTTGTTCTCTTTAAATTTCAGAATATATAGTTCTGTTAAAATACCACAGCATCTTCCCTCTTTTATGTTTTTCTTTTTATCTTCATTTCTTTCCACTCTAGTACACCAAAAGATTTGAAAGTGAACTGATGTGGAAGATAAATCTGAAGCAGGTATAATGCAGTTTGTGCTTGCGACTTGGAAGATGCGTTTGCTGCCTCAAATGAAGACTTTAGGCACTTCAGTTGTCTTTTTAAATTTACTTCACTTTTTCATGAATGAACATCATTACGATAAGTAACCAGAAGGACCCAACGTTAATATAAACAGCACATCCATAGTGGTTGAATGATTGACCAAACTTTTAAAACTCTTAAAACATTTAAAAAATATATTTCCTCACACAGAGAGAAGGAAATTTTCTCCAAATACTGTTAAAATATATTTCAATGTAGGAGGTGCAACTCTCCATCTCAAAATAAATCTTAGCTGCATTCTAACTCACTCTGTAGCCTTATTTACATTAACTCTTATACCACAAGATTCTTTTGAACTCAGTGGAGTTACTTGTAGAAAAGATAGTATTCATTGTTGGTATCACAGCCTGGCCCTTAGCAGTTATCATCATATAACAACAGGTTCATGTATTTTACTTTCTGTTTGTGTTTGATTATAATTTGGATCCTTCATCCTTCACTTCTGAGTAGCCCTGTTTACTTTAATGGGATTGCTCATTTGTAACAGTTGCAGGAACAGGACCTATGCTACTGTTCATACTCTTTTGCTTCTAGCTCCTTCACAACTTTTTTCTTTCCCCCATTTCTATTTTTAATGATAAAAACACATGTAACTTGTAAGAACAAAAGCTTACAGAATCTCATCCTGAAAAGATAAAAAATCCTCTTGCAGAACTTTTGTTCATTTGAGCTTTCCCTACTGCAAGTTTAGCCTCTTGTACTGCAATAAACTCCTCTTGATACCCAATTTGACTATACCATATAATTTTTAACCATGAAAGTGGAAAGTACAGAAATATTGTTATGTTTATAATAATATTATTTTCCACTGACAACTATTTTTTTCATGTCTGACTTCTTCCTGTGCCCACTGACACAATTGTTGAATGCAGTATCATCGAATCTAGAGATAGAAAGAACCTATCAGGTCATTCTAGCCTATCTCCATAATAATCAGGACTCTTCCTGACTCTATGTTTTGTAGTAGTTTTTTGTAATCTAGTTCTAAAGGAATCTACCAGTGACGCTCCTACCAATTCAAGTACAAAATTATTCCACTGGCTCCCAGACCTCACTGTTGGGAAAATTTCCCTGTATGCAGTGTACATTTTTCTTTAACTTCATCACATTTCTCTTGTATCCATCCCCACAACCTTCTGTTATAATAAATAATTCTGTTCCATCTTTGATGGTTACAACTTCAAGTAACTGTACATTTGTATATTCCCTCTCTTTTAGCAGTGTAGTCAGTTTACACACACACATATATATATATATATATATATATATGATTATATTCTAGGAATACGTATGTACATGAGGGTGGGGCAGTGCCAGATGTGGGGGAGCAGCCAGCCCCTTTCACCTACTTGGTGATTCTGTATCTTTTTATGTATCCCCTTATGCATGGGGAGACTTTTCCCCTGCACTGCCAAATCCTGACCTTGCTTTTAGTTATGATAAGAGGAAGCTGAATACCAAATTTAGTGGTCCTAACTGAAATAGGACAGTGCACTTGAGGTAGGAGACCTGTAATCCCATGATCCGAAGAGTACAGAGGAGGTCCTGTGGGATCACATGAGCCACACAGTATTAGGTGACTGAGAAAGAAGTGTGCTCTTCAAGGCCTCCACAACAACAACCCAAGAGCTGATACTTGTAACTTCCCCATCAAAGAAATCAGAGACAAAGGCATTTCAAGCCAGCCAGTTGACCTGAGAGCAACACCCCCAAGCATGACAGTGCCTGAGCCAGAAGCTATTGCCCAAACTGCAGTTCCTGAGTGACTCTGAAGCTCAACAGGACACACAAGTTAAAGAAGAGATGCTTTTTCTTTTTTCAAAAAAACACATCCCATGAAGAACAAAGCTGTTCTTATTGAACTTGCGGGCATAGCTTTTGACTTTCTGTTGCACTCAGGGCAGCATGTTGACAGATTGCAAATGTACTATGAGCTCTCCTTTACAAAACGTAGACAACAGCAATAGTCTTACCATCATCAAAAAATTCTGGACCACTTCTTTAGTTCAAATTCATTTTTAAATGGCAGGCGTTTAAAATAAGGTGTTTGCAGACAGTTCCTTTGGATTTTTATTATGATATGCCCTTCACTGAAGCAAAGACATCTTCATCATTGTGTTATATTTGATCTATGGCTGTTTTCACAGTGTCGAACATGTCTCAGAGATTATTCTTGCCTGTCAGCAAACTAGTGCCTCCCTCGTAGCTTAACTCAACCCTGCTAAGCATGGTTTCTTACTCTCTGCATCCATTGACTTTTCATTTTGCTTCATGTGCACTTACAGAAACTGTTCATACAACACAACCATTGTTTCCTGTAAGCTGTGCAGTTGGGATCTCAGGAGAGATTGAAATGTTGCCCAGCTGATTAGCCGAGTTCCTACAACTAAGTTTTTTGTTTCTACTGGTGATGTACATTCGCACATGTTTTGGTGCATATTAAAATTATTATGCATGTGGAAGGAAAAGATGAGAGGGATCATTGAACACAACCTCAGTGATAAGAAATCCTTAATGGCTTACCTGGATTTCCTTTTTTTTCCCCAAGGGGGAATTGTTTAATAAAATGCACTGGACAACTGATAATTCTGGTGCAATGTTAGGGAATACAAGATAAAACATTACAAGAAGAACTCTTTTGACTGTATAAAAAAATCTGAACATGGAGATCTTTTGTGCTGGAAGTAACTTTCTGAGACTGGTAACTTGAATGCTGAAACTATGTTTCTAGAGATCTTGCCACAGCTGATTGGCTCAGAAAGCAGTAACATCTTTATGTGTGTCTTTGTTTCAGTTGTTTCATTCCCATGCAACTTAAACTTACTTTTATAGGTATTGAGGTTGAATGTCAGTGCACTCACAAGTATTTAAATGCTGCTCCTATTATAATCACTCTCAATAGAATTACTTGTCCGGAACATGTGTTTTGAAACTATACCTGCACTTGAAACTAAATCACTATTTCTGCTGATTTTTCATGATTTGGGCCATGCGTCTTAGAGCACTTACCAACAAATTAATACAACTGAAAGGAAAATTTTGTTTGAAAGACAGATGGCCTTTCTTGGCTTCTGGAGACATGGATAGGATGAAACTAAATGAATGGTGTCTCTGAGTCACACATGTTCATCATAGAGCTAGAAGGTCAAAGACCAAACAAAGTTGTCATTGAAATCATTCATTAATATACTACTGACTTTAATGGAAACAAAACAAAGCCCCTCATGAGGAGATCGTAGCATCAAGAAGAAAATTTTGGAGAAACTATTGAAAAGATATTTAGGTAGAAATAGTGATCACAAAGTTCAAATCACAAAATTCAATATAAAACAACAGAAAAATCTGGGATTTGCCATATTGGCTCAGAGTATTGATCAATCAAGTATCCTGTTACTAGTGACAGCCAAAGGTGAATGTTTAAAAAAGAGGGTGAGGGGACTATTTCCTCTCATATCATCACAAAATACCCTCTGATGCATTTATAGTGGTGCGCAACTATTCATTGCTATGTGGTATAGGAATTCCTTCCTGAGCCTCACAGTGCTTGGCATACATCCTGAATTGTTTGACTTGATTGCCCTTCTCTTAACTGCATAACTCCCAAGGTTATATGAAACTAGAAGATTGACCTGGTGTTCCTCAGGTCCTTCAGGGTAGGAGGCTAGTGGTGTGGGGGGTGCAGGAGTCAGGGTTGGGGGGTACGGAGGGGCTCAGGGTGGGAGGTCAGAAGTGAGGGTGGGGAGCTCAGAGCAGGGGATGGGGATTGGCAGATGTGGGAGGGTTCAAGAGGTAGGAGAGGCAGGAGTCAGGGAAGGATTTGAGGGGTTCAGGACAGAAATGTGGGGCATGCAGGAGTCGGGGTAGGAGGTTGATGTTGGGGTGGGGCTCAGGGCAGGGGGTGGACATGTGGGGGGTACCAGAGTCAATCCAGGGGTTTGAGAGATATTGGGGGGCTCAGTGTAACGGGTGGGGAGGTGTAGGAGTCAGGGCAGGGGGTTGGATTTGGGGGCTCAGTGTAGGAGATGAGTGACTTAGTGCAAGGGATGGGGCCAGCTGGCAGCTGCTCCCAGGAGCAGCGAGGGCTATGTGGGATAGTGGGGGGCCGCACTGCCTGGCTAGTGGCTGCTTTCTGGAGTTGGGCCACATATTGCTACTCTTTGGTCATTCTGGAATATAGCTGTCTTTATTATCCGAGTTCTCCCATTCTGTTTGATGAGAAACAATCAGATTTCAGGCACATCCCACTGTCCTGCCACAACCAACCCCTGATCTTGTTTTAAGTTATGATAAGAGAAAGTTACATACCAAATTTAGTGGTCTTAGCTCTTGCAGTTTAGGAGTTCTTGAACAAAGAGTCTCACAGATGGACACACAGACCCACACAAACTCTCTCAAATATGTAGTAGATAATTGCTTTTGCAGTGAAGGTATAAAATAGTATTTGTAAACCTATGTATCTGATTCTTCAAAAAAAAAAGTGTTTTCTAAAATACTATAGATAAGTGTTTCATACTCAGTTCTGTGCAGCAAAGTTACAATATTTATCTGAAAAGCTCATCCGTAAACAGTGGCCTTCATAATAATTATACATTATGTGCTCATTCTAGAAGGAGAGCAGGAGGGCAAAAATTAAGCCTTTCAGACCCCACATTGCTTTTTAATACTGTATTTTGCACAATCTCTCATAAATCAACTTAATAAAATCTCAGTATAACAAAAAAACCTTCTGCTCTTCTTGCTCATCTGGTTATGATTTCCAAATGCCTATTTATAGTTTTTAATCCTACTAAATGAAAACAGCAGAGTTGGTTAGTTTCTGCAAATAAGCCTGTTTAATTTCCCACCTCTACAAAGGTGTTGTGAATTAAGCTGGAACATTCTTCCCATTATATTCACACATTTTAGATTTTTACATTAGTAAAAGCTGGAAATGGAACCCAGAGATCCTGATTCCCATTCCAGTGCCTGCATCACAAAGCTATTCTTTTTCTCAAGAACTAAATATGACCTACCAAATAGGATTTTCTATAGCATGATTTTAACATCTAAATTCCACTCTAGAATTACAGCATATTCCTGCAAATATTGAACTGCGGAAATTTGCATTTTCCTTTTAGATGTTAATTTGTATGTTGTATTGCTATGTAGAAACATGTAACCGTGTTTGTGTGTCTTTATAGATTGATCCACTGTTTACAAGTGAAGTCAATGAAAAAGTTAATAGGTATGCAGTTATTACTCCTTATTGGTTTAAAAAAAGAAGCAAAGAGTTAATTCTTCCTTTTTATTGTTTATATCTGTGTGTGCGTGCAAATCCTTGTACCTTATATGCACAGTACTCTTCATGTCTATCAAACTAGTTCTGCTAGTTTGCATATGAGACTCACAAATAAAATATTGCATGTTTCACTTTTCCAACGCTAAAGCAGAATCCTGTATATTGTTTTGTGTTAACTCACAACTGATTTAGAATTAGATTTCTTATATTTATAATTCATGTGGATATTCTCCTTCAAGTCTTCCCCGTGTTTCTGTAAGATCTTACATGTTGTTGGTGGGCGGACAAGATAACCTGTCTCAGTTCTTTTCTGTCTCTAGTTTTTTCTAATTGAAGGGTATACATTTTAAGAAACAGTTGTTTTTTTTTCTGCAGTACATAAGGATTGCCTGGTTGGAACAGAACACAAGAGCAATTTCCTAACTCTGGTAGCCTATGCTAGATGGGCAGTTAAGAATCAGCACAGCATATGTGCTCTGTAATATTCTGCTTTCCTTTGATGTTATATTAAGTTACAGTGCCATGCAGTGTATATATTCATTTGCATCTATAATAGCTTGATGTAAAATATTGTAGAATTAGAATGGTAGCTTTTGGTATAGTCTAGGTCTGGGATGGGCAAGAACATAGCAGTTGTTCGCCAGAGTTAGCCCCTGGCGGGCTGTTACCACTATATTTACCTGCACAGCTGCAGGTACTGGCGATAGCAACTGCCATTGACCGTGGATCACCATTCCCTGCTAATGGGAGCGACAGGAAGTGGTACAGAAGGGGCACCGCTTTCCACAGCTCCTATTGTCTGGGAATGGTGATCTGCAGCCAATGGGAAGTGTGCTCATCAGCATCTATGCAAGCAAATACAGTGGTGAGGGCCCACCAGAAGCTAACTTTGGTGGACCAGATCTGGGTCACAGACTGGTATTTGCCTAACCTTGGTCTAGGTGCTGGACTGGGATCCAAAAAATAAGGGCTCTAGTCAGTGCCCCAGTCTCAGATGATGTCTCTTAGGACCACTATAATACAAATAATAGCTCATCATAATATTCAGCACAGGGGGTGAGCAATACGTAAATGCTAGCAGTAATAATACATTGTGCATATGGAATCTTTTATCTAAGGATCTATTAATATTAATTAAGACTCATTATGCCTCTCATTTTACCCATGGGCAAGTCATTGAGTTTGCCTGCAGTGCAATCAGAGTGCAGCTTATTTACGTCTGTCCATGCTAACTTTAATCTAGTTAGCACAGCTAAAATTAGAAATGAAGATGCAGCAGCATAGTATGTACTTAAGATGCTAACCTATGTGATTCCACCGCATCTTCACTGTAAGTGCTATTCAGACTAATTAGGTTAAAGCTGGTGTGGGTCTGCCTCCATGAACTGCAGTCATCTCCAGTTGCACTACAGATACTGATTCTTATTGTTGGAATCAGAAACATAATTCCCAACTGCCAGAGTAGTTTTAACTATTGGGCTATAACTTAGTGACCCTAAATTCTGAGAAAAAGTCTATAGTGCTTGCAGTCGAAGATGTTCTAATTATGCCCTGTTTACTTCTAGGGCACCAGGGGTACATTTGTTACAGGAGATACCTCAAGATGATCTTCATGCTGTTGTGAAAAGATGCTTTGCAGTGGTGAACAGCTCCATTTCAGAAGGGATGTCTGCTGCAATCCTGGAGGTAATTACATCAAAGTGTTGAATGTGTGCAGAGTGTGAATCTAAAATTGCTTTGTATCGCCTGAATTTATGTCAGCATTCCTATGCATATTTCAAAACCACTGAAGACAAAACCAAAATTTTTTCTTCACAAGAATTAATAGATTTTAAAAATAAATTAAATATTTAAATATTAGAGTTTATTTTTAAAACAGGCTGTATTTTCATCAAGCTTGTTAAATTAATATTAAAGACCCTTAGCTCGGATGATCTAGATTTCCTGTGGGTATCAAATATTCCTGGTTAAATATCTATCTACTTATAAAGCTGCTGGAAAATGCTTTCTTGTTATATAAGTGTTACTATCTATGTCTGAGGCTGGATTTGGTTATTAAAGTGATTAATAAATTAAAGACAAGCTCATTTTATTAATTTACCATATTGTGGTTAAAACAAAATCTCAGGTGTATTTCATATCAGTCAAAGTAAGGTCCTGCTTGTTCTGACTCCTAAAAAAATCATGATTTACTGAGACTATGTCTACACTTGTCAGCATATAGAGGACAGGTACTTCATGCATAGCTACATGCAAGAGCAAAAGGTAAGCTGCATCCATATATGTCACTGCTCTGCATCAGGAAGAGGCTTTGGCGAGGAGGCATGAGGACACTACATTGTTAAAATAGCAGCATAGACGTGGGAGATGGCACTAGGGCATGTAGAGAGCTGTGTAAGGTAAATACCCAAGGGTTTCAGGTATGTAGCGCACTCTACTCACCTACACCATACCTTACCATCTGCACTGCTATTTATACCCATTCTAACTGGAGTGCAGAGTTCATACTCCACATGCTGCCATAAGTGTAGACATACCCTAAGATTGTACAGGGCAGTAGCCATCTTTCTATTCTGTTTGTATAGAGCTTAGACCCACTGGGGGTATTAGCCCATGACTGAGATTCCTAGCTGCTATGACATTATTTTTACTACTATAACTACTGATAATAGTGACACTCCTATTGCTGTTCTTAGCAAATGTTCACTTCTAGAATGTTTTTCATCTGTATGTATCAAACAGTTTCATAAATATTATCTCATTATACTTCATAAGACCTCTGCAAGGTAAATAAATAGTAGAGAAGGGAGCAAGTCATTCATCACTGAATTGTAGCCACCTCTAGGATGGAAGGCAGACACAGTTTGACTGCATAAAGCAACACTGCACACATTATTAAGACCAGAAGCACTACTGCTTCTGGGCAAGGGCTAAAGAAGGTTATGATATTTCCAAAGTTTTCATTGCTGCATTTTTTTTTAACGTTGAACAATTGTTGAGAAATGCTGGAGCATAACAACAGCACCTCTAACTCAGGATCTAAAAAGAATCAAGGAATACCACATGCAACTGATATACTATGAGTAAGTTAAATAGATGTTAATTATCTGAATAGAAATGTTATTATCTGAATCTGAATTTGCTAGGGTGTCAGAGTTAACATGGCAAGTGCCTTGAAATCTTTAATTTCTGAAGTGGTTAGGAACTCAGTTTTAGATGTCCTTCAAAAAACAGCAAGATAGTAACCCAGGGGTGGGAAACCTCAGGCCTAGGGGCTGGATACAGCCCCTGGCTTGCCTGGATCTGGCCCCCAAGGCTCAGCCCTCCCCCCCCCGCCCCAGCATTGTGGAGCCCACACTGGTGCTCCAGCTCTCCCACTGCCCCACAGCAGGCTGGAGCACACAAAATCTACTAGGGTGGGCCCTCGCACCAGGCTCTGGTGTGCAAGGGGAATGTGGGGAGTGTCTTTCTCCTCAGTTAGGAGTCTATGTCAGTGAGGAAGATTTTTTTTTTGCTTCTCACTAGTGTGCAGTCCCTGACTGATTTTTCTGTGGGCTGTGGATCAGTGGCCCCCAACCCAAAAACGGTTCCCCACTCCTGTAGTAACCCCTAGCAGTATCCAGAGCAGTGGGTTCAGTACTGACTCAAAGGAGTGAGTGCTACCTGCTGAGTCACCAACACCACTTCTTACTGCACTTGCATGTCCCCTTAAAGAAATGGCCAATATTCAACCTGATTTACTTGGTGAGGGGAGAGGAGAGAACAGAATCTCTGTGGTGATACAGGATCTATGAGGGTTTCCTACAGAACCTGGTGATTCTGCTGAGGGTAGGAGTAGTTTTTCCACAAAGATGGGACTGACAACTTGTGATCATTGCCACAAAGGTTTTCTGTGAAAAATCCTCTCCCTCAGGTTTTAATGTGGGAGGGAACAATCAGCTCTCATGAGCAGGTGAGTAATGTAACAAATGTTTGTTGAGTCAAAAATGTAAGTCAACGTGAATTTACTTGAAAGAGAGTATTGACCTGAATTCAGGGATTATTGATTTCAGTTCTGCTTTGTTGAAGTCACAGTTCTGACAAGCTTTAGTTATGATGCCTGAAAGACTAAATCAGTTATCAGCGGGATTCCGATGAAGGTTTGTATGTGTGAAATAGAATACCGCTACTCTGTATGCAATTTTTCATGATTGCATTTCTAAAGAGTTGAGTAGCACATCAAGGGGAAAGCTGCCTTATTCTAAATTTCTATTACATAGATGAACTAAGTTTCAAGGTGCAGAGCTGCCACAAAACCCCTCTTCTCATGGAAAACCTTTCTTTCTTTCTTTCTTCCTTTCTTTCGCATACATACTCCCCCAGATGCTTTCATATACATTACTCCATATTGAATTTAATTTTATTTCCTACTAATACAGTAGATCAGTGATGAGCAACCAAAGCTTGTGAGTAGGCCACATTAGTGGTCCTCCTTCTTCTCAGTGGGCTGCAGGACAGTCATAACCAAGATGGTCTTGTGGGCTAGGGTAGTTTTGCTAACTGCGCTTGTCCACCTAGAATTTGTGGTGTGTGCTGACTGAACCGTAGCAGTGCTTTTATTGTGCAGAGGGAGTGCATGGCTCTCACAGTCAACGTTGTGTGCTAGCAGCATGCACCTCACATCACGTGTCCTTGTTTTACGTGTGTGTCACTTAATATCAACAGGAAAAAACTACATGGATTTAAACCAGCAAAATCTGGCCACCCCTGCACATGGGCAATGAAAAACGAAATGTCACATGGGCCATACATAGAACCCCAATGGGCTGCCGGTTGCCCACAACTGCAGTAGATCATTTGGTATTATTTTCCTACCCTCGCTGGTACAGGTAGCTACTAAAGATGGCCCAATTTACTACTGTGTGTAGTTTTTCAACTTAAAGGCTATTTTGCAGAGACTTGCTACATTGAAAATGGAGAGGTGTTTTGTAGTTGCTAAATACACTCTAATAACCTGTGAAGTACTTAAGTGAAAAATGAAACTCCCTTACTCTAGGTGCAAGAATTGACCTTTAGTTGTTTGCTTGTCACTTGTACATGATGCTATTGAAAGAGAAATCATTCTACCCACTTTTCATTGTTGTATTGATGGGATCATTTCATAGCTTGTTGTAAGTTTTGGATTGTGTTCCTGCGTAATCATGCATCTACTTCCAGATCTTCAAAACTGAGCTTGTTATGGCTTTGTCTACACTTAACAGTTTAAAGCACAGCTGTGGCAGTACTTTAAACTGAAAGAGTGGCCATGGCATGAAGCACTGGGAGAGCTCCTCCAGCACTCTATGTAAAGCATCGCCACAAGGAAAGTATTTAACAGTGACAGGAGCATGGCTTCTAGAGCTATAGCCTGGTTCACATGGTGCTTTACAGCTCTGTAACTTGCTGTGCGCTGAGGGGTGTTTTTCACACCCTTGAGCCAGAAAGTTACAGTACTATCTTGGCCTAAGACTCTGGACTATTTAAAGTTGGCCTCCTCTTCTTAGGTATGTTGATGTAGTATATTTTTATTTTGCTTCCTATTCTGGAGATAAAATAAGGCAGCATATTTACTTACTATTTCTGCTGCCACTGAATTTCTTTATATATTACTAGGGGGCTGTGCCCCCTGCCTGCTGCGCTCGCCAACCCCCCTCTCAGACGGGGTAGGCAACCCTAGCTTTCCCTGCCAGCCACCGGGGACGGCTGGGCCAGCCCAGGTCCCTTTTCCGTCCTCCCCCTGCCATGCCAGCCCGGGCCCCTTCTCCCCCCACCCACCACACCAGCCCAGGCCCTCCTTCTCCCTACTCCCCACGAGCCAGGGTCCCTTCTCCCTTCCCCTCCACAGCGAGCCAGAGTCCTTTCTTCCCCCCCCCCCCCCACCAGTCCGGGCCTCTTCTCTCCCTGCCCCAATCCTAACCCCCCTCCCGGCCATGATGCGCGCCAAGCCCAACTCTAATCCCAGCGTCCGGGGAGCTGCAGGGGTGCCTGCCTGTCCCGTGTGGGACACAGGTAGTGCCGTGTGCATGCAGTGCTCCGGGGCACAGCAGCCTGCTGAGGTAGAGAAAGCAGCAGCATGGGGCTGCTGTCCCACCCTCTCTCCAGTGCAGTCCCACCTGCGCTGCTCACCACCCCAGCGCTGCCCACAGAGCCCAGGGCTGCCTGCCCGCCGGGAGCAGAAGGGAAGGAGCTGACAGCTTGGTGCAACGGCTCCCCCAAGCAGCTTGGGGGTGCTTTGGCAGCCACAGTAAGTGCAGCCACTGGGGAGAGGGAGACTGTCCATGGGGACAGCTGGACTCTGGGCAGTCGGACACCGCACTCCAGTTCCCCAAGAGCTTGGTGATGGGGGAGCCCCTAAGAGCAGCTGCTGTTGCAAAAGCCCGGCAGGGAGTCCCGCTCCTAGCACTGTCTCCAGGCTGCTGTTCCAATCATCACACCCTCCCCCTCTCCCTCCCCCCACCCAGTCACAGCTGCAATGTTGAGTCTGATGACTACTGTGCCATGTGTCTTGTTGTTGAAAGCGCTGTGGGGTGGGGAAGGCAGAAGGGGAATAGGGGCTTGGTTTGAAATAGCAATTCCAAGTGGTGAGGGGAAGCAGGCGAGGTCGGGTTTGAGCTGGAAGAGTGGGGAGAGAAGGGAGAAGCATGTGGGACACAGAGTGTCGTCCCACAGGAAATTTTTTTTTTTTAATATACAGAGAGATTTTACCAGTGTTTTCTGTGCATCATTAAGAAAATGCTATCTGATAATTTACTGTTGGAGTAAATAGGATCTAATAATGGAGACGTGAAAATGGCCATGGCTATTTTGTCCGATTCACTTGACTGTGATTGCTATATGCCATGTTCTCATAACAAGACGTGTTGTCTCATGATCTGAAAATGTCACTGGTGTCAGGAACTCCTGAGTAATAATCCCTGCTCTGACAATGACTCCCTGTTGGGCTTTGGAGAAGTGATTTATGGCCCAGGAAGTGCTGAGAACCTGCAATTCGCATTTGCTTTTGGTCTCCAGAGAAGATGCTCAGCATTTCTGAAAGTCAGGCCATTAACCTCTCTTTAGTTCCTCCACAATGTTGTTATTAAAGTCAGCACCAGTTACCACTGAAGTGGAATAGAGAGAACGCAAATTATTTACCTTCGCCTATCTCAATGTGTGATATCTGTTGGTAAATATTGAACCATTATAGTAACCACTGTACTTATCCAATTCTTATTTAGGGACTGTATAAGAATTAACAGCTGTAAAGATCTATGAAGATGTCACTGCTGAGTATTACTCAAAATTCAATAGTGGCTCCAGGGCTTGTACTTTCTCAGAGAATAAGGCATGTGAAGCCACAAAGACACTCCATTTCCTTCCAGCACTAACAAACCTGCCCGGGTCAGCTGCTGAATCAAGACAGATGGCTTTAGTATTGCCTTGAGTGCAGAAGACTGGATTAGAAGACTAGAAGGTCCCTTCCAGTCCTATGATTGTATGAGTCTATGGGTATATCCATTTTTGGAGTCTACTAACATAAGCTGAGTTGACCATGGAGATCATGTGACAATGATACAAAGAGCTCATTCTTCAGCATACAATGGGGATAATAGTTCACATTGGATTGTGAGAAAAAAATTCCACTAACGGTTTACGATGTGCCCAGACATTACAGTGATGAAGACCATGGAAATAGCTATATGGGTAGTGCTGTTTATTTGTTAACTCTCTTTTAAAGATAATGGGAAGCTCAGTCCAGGTTAGAACTGCTGACAGTCTTCCATTGACCTCAGTAAGAGTAGAATCAGGCTCTTAATTTTCCATGAGGCTAGAACTTTTTAGTGACATCAGCTGTAGAGCCACCTGGTGCTTTTGCAATTAATTTCCTTGGGATAATTATATGGTAGGATTTGGTAATACAGTGGAACCACCTCCCTTAAAAATATCTTTTGAAACAAGGTTTTAATTTCATTAGCTAAGCCCCGGACCTAATATTTCCAACAGTAGGAAGAGCCATTTCTCAAAATATTGTCATCTTATCAAAACAAAACAAAATCAAAATTTTTGGATCAGAAATGGAATAAACATTGTGCTAGGATTTAAAAAAAATTGCTGTCTACTAGGGAATTTAAAATGTAGAGAGGTTTGTATTCTGCAAACATGCAAGCATACGCTTAATTTTATTCATATGTGTTGTCAGTGGTCCCTTCAAACTATAAAATTATGTCTGGTTGAAAACTAGCCCTGATTCAAAGTGACCGGAAATCATTACCATCAGATTGTTTGATCTGGCCATCTAAGATCTGTTTTTAGCATCCAGATCACAATAAAATTGTCACAATTATCACCTTTTCTTCTTCACTGTCACTCAAGAAAGTAATGTGTGGGGTTTATTAAATAACCTTTGACCCCCTTATAGTAGGGGTGGGGAACCTAAGGCTGGGGGGCTGGATGCGGCTCCCAGCTTACCTGGATCTGCCCCGCAAGGCTCAGTGCTCCCTCCCCCCCAGCCTTAGGGGGCCCACACTGGTGCTCCAGCTCCCCTGCTGCCCCACCACAGGGCTAGAACACACAAATTCTACTAGCCTGAGTCCCTATAGGCTCTGGTGTCTGAGAAGAATGTGTGTGGCCCCTGACCCAAAAAAGGTTCCTCACCCCTGCCTTAGAGGGTGCAGGGACTTGGTTATTATCACTGTCCTACATAGTAACTTACTGTGTAGTGGCTGAACAAAAGAGTTTGACTCTTCACAACCTTTTACCACAGCACCTTTCCTCTGCTCTAAAACTTAGATAAAATCATGAGATCTTGCTGGAATTCAAACAAACAAACAAAAAACACAAACCAATCACCTAATTAAAGAAAACTCAGCACAGAAATGAAAGCATCAATGGGTGTTTACCCTCTGATACAGGGGTGAGGAACCTTTTTGCGGTCAGGGGTTGCTCACCCACAGAAAAAAATCATTCAGGAGCCGCACATAAGTGAGAAGCAAAAAAACTCCCTAGAAACCAAAAAACCCAAACCCTCTCTGATGTGGTCTCCAAGTGAGAAGGAGAAAGACACTCTCCATATTCCCCTTGCATAGCAGAGCCTAGGGGGGGCCCATCCTTGTAGATCCTTGCGGTGGAGCTGCAAGGGGAATGGAGAACCAGTGTGGGCTTCAGGGGCCAGATCCAGACAAGCTGGGGGCCTCATTTGGCCTCTCTGCACCTTAGGTTTCCCACCTCTGCTCCAATATTCTATATTGTGGTACAGATTTACTCTCAGTCCAAAAGCCCAGATTTCTGCTTTAGAACAACTCACAGAAAGCTAAGGAAGAAAAAATTAAGCTGGAAGACAGTAGGTAAGAAGTGTGGAGATACCAAAATAACACAGACAAGAAGAACTATAAGGCAGCAAATGAAGGACTCTCCAAAAAAGACCATACAATGAATAAAATCTACAATTCCCCCCTCCATACTTGCATGTGTGTAATGCCTAACTTTACACCCTGTATCTGTCTCAAACTGCTCTTAAACATATTGTCAGGATAAGGTAACAAAAGAGAGGGCCATCAGCATAAACTTTTACATTAAGTTGTTATTGACAGATCCCAGGTCAGTAATTATATATTTCCAGCAATACAAATATTCTCTTTACTGCTTAAAAATAGAATAAATGTCTAAATTAAATTCAAGGCTACTTGATATAGCAATTATTTACAGCATAATCCATTTGTGTAGGACTGGCTGGTGCAAAGCCAATTCCTTGTCTTATCCACTTGGCCATCTGTTGTATCTTTCAATGGCTGCAGTACATTAATGCCTATGTGATTCCAGGCTCCAAGTTTTTCAGATGTTGCATTTATCAGCCTCAGTCCCCAACTAACAAGCAATATATAGCTCTTTCTCCACTGGGTTCAGAAATTAATTATAAACTAAAGCTCAAATTGACAAAAAGTTTGTAGGTGCCTATATCCCATTGTTTTCTATAAGAGTTAGATGCTTAAATACTTTTGAGGATCTGGGCCTTTGTGGCCAGTTTTAATAAGCTGCAGCCTATGGGGCATATGGAGAAAGAAATGAATAAATGTACTATAGCAAAATGCATAATAATGTGGGAACACTTTCCCTTCCAGACTGTGGTGCAGCAATACTGCAATACATATACAAGCTCCCAATACTAAACTCAACCTAAGGCAGAATTACTATGGGGCACTAGTACATTGAGTCAGTCATCATTATTCATGTATCAAGTGGCGTGTGATGGCCTCTTGTTCAGTATGCCTAATTTACTTCTCCTATCTGTCCTGCCAACCCCAATGTATGGATAGCAGTCACAACAGCCCATTCTAGAGGGGAATTCAGAAAAAAAATCTTTCAATTTAATTTAATTTTAAAAGAAATGTCTTGGCCTCTTAAGTATATCCAGTGTAGTCTTGTTAATATGAAAAAAATCTACATAAAGTAGCCAGTTTTGAAGCACTGTGGCATTTTTTTAAAATTGAAGGAGAAATATAAAATTTACAGAGCCAAGTACTGTATTGTGCTTATCTCGCCCACTGAAATCTAGGAGACGTAAGTCAGTACAAAACTGGACCCTAAGGGTTACACAACAAATACTTTCTTTGAAAAAATGTCCACTGTCACCTAGTCTTATTGCTTTTGTGTTGGTTCCTCTTATAGATTTGAGAGATGATTTTTCCTGTCACTAAGCTGTTCCTGATAGGGAAATCACCCCTTCATTCCAGAGCCAACCATATGAGCCTGTTTGGTTAAAATGATGGTGCTTTTAACACTTATTCTCTTCTAACTTGCTGGGAAAGCAGTGTTCCCTCTGGCTTTGTAATCCTCAGGGGGTGAGGAAACTTTTCTGGAGCTGTCATCATACTAGCTTTCCCTCCCTAGACTTCAAACAGGCTAACTGATGGGGTGCTTCTCTGATAGAAGAAGCAATCTGTAGTCCTTTCTGAATCCTGGCCTTGAGGGCCACAGTATAAAAACAGAACAACAACAAAAATCAGAGTTATTAGGGAGCCTAGGTCTAAATTAATGTCTTGAACTCATCTCGATTGGTTACCTTGTTTACATAGCTGGATAACTGGAAATAGTTACCCTATTCTCCACCATATGCAAAGGACCAGATGTACAAAGGTATTTAGGCACCTAATGCTTTAGATTTTCAATAGCACTTAAGTGGCCTAGGCACCTGACTTCCATTGACTTTCACTTGAAAATTACCCTCTACACCAGGGCTACTCAACTTTGGCAGCCCTGGGGGTTACTGTGGTACTCACAGCACATGCCAAGGGCCACAACTTAAGTGTGGTTGCACATACATGCAAACATATAGGCAAATAACGTTCACACTAACAGGCATGAATACAAAGATTAAGGCAAGACTACACAACACACCAGCCCCATTTAAGTCAGTTCTGCTGATATTAATAAAATGCAGAATTTACCCTATTTCCACCCATCTGACAGCACTTCTAATGAGCAATGGCAGTCCAGGAATTTAACTACTAAAATGCGTATCAGCAGAAGACCATTATATTGACTACTTTTTTGTTTTGGCTGCATGCGGTCCACGGACCGCACATTGAGTAGCCCTGCTCTACACCTATTTGCATCTTTAGGTGCCTAAATCAATATGTAAATCTATGCATACTCATTTATCCAAGCTTGTTAGACCATTTAATTTCTTCTCATGAATCTGTTGCTTAGAATTATCTCCAGTTGGCTCACTATTTAGACTAGAATGCCTATGTTATTAAGGATTATTAATAGGATTTTTAGAACAATCTGCTGAAAAGCATTGTAGCATCAGCAAGTTCATGGGCTTTATATGTCTAGTCTAAATTTCTCTACAGTGGTACAGTGTAAAACTACGTTTTCCTTGGATATTTTAAACTATGAATGCATGTTGCTAGGCCACTACATTCCTTTACTTGTCAACTCGCCCTTGGGTTTGTACGCTAGTGGCTGGGGTATAAAGTCTTGTCCAGATTTACATACCAAAGAAGCATTTTTCATCCTCATTTCTTTCCTCATTTAGCTTTTTCATGCTACTTATGCTGACAGAAAATTGCTTCCCATCAGAGACTATAATGACAATAATTAAAAATGTGTTCTCTCCAAAGTGACAGTGAATCAGTATGAAATAGATTGTACATTTTGGAGAGTGAATTTGTTTTTTGTTTGACACTGTGATAATTGTATAAGATGAGCCATTATACATTCAGGGTTTGTGTATTTCAAGATTTCCAAATCCCACAAGGGTAATTAAAATTTCACATCAGGTCTTGACAAATGCATGAGTAGGCGGTGGGTAGGGATTTTCCTTGGGTGACTGGGCTTTGCATACTGGGTTCTGTACACTTAAACTTTTGTTCAAAAGTTTCTAGATCTTATCTTTATTATGGAGATGATTTACTAGAGATAAACTCATGCGGTGCTGTCTCTGTACTCCTGAATTTACAGACAACCTGAAATGATATGAGAACAAGCTTAATACTCCATGCTCCCTGGGTATGTGTATATAGAAGGGTGTCTGCAACCACATGAGGGGAGGGCTTTTCTGCTTCTGCTACATTCTACTTGACTTTTCAAAAGCCTAGACTTTGGGATTCTATGGCTGTTGAAGGAACAGATTCTTCCCCACAGAACTCTTGGATTGAGATAACTATTTTAGTTTTGAGAAAATGGAAATCTGCAATGCCTCCCTTGTACACGGCCAAGCTTAGTGAGCTCTCTACTACAGCATTAATGGAAAAAATGACTGTCTAATAGAAATGCCTGGAAAAAATATGAAGTTATCTGGTCACACTTGAAACTATTGCACACTTGTGCAGTTTAGTAGATAATTGTCCCCAGTATTCATAGGCTATATTCACAGTTACTTATCTGTGTAGTCAATTTAATAGTTGTTGCCTTGAAATGACCTCTGTGGGTTCAGGTTTTGGTTTGTTTCTTTCCAGGTTTTTCAAACAAGAAACATTTAATTTATTTTATTTAGAGGCTATGTATATTGGGTTCTTATTTTATTTTTTATTGTGTGTTTATATTTTATATAAAAACAAAAACAAAAAAAAGTTAGAACTCCTGAAGGAATCTGATTATAGTTAGAAGCTATATTAGCTTGTGCCATCTGCCCTCCTCCGTGCTTGGAGCCCTCTTTTGGAGAGCACGATCTAAGGGAAGCCACAATGTGGAAGCAGAGTCATGCTTAACTACAGGAGCCATGTTTAACAAGGTTCAGTGGGAACCAGGGCAGCAGAAAAGAGGCCAAGGCACTTCCATGGAACTGGGGGTTGCAGCTACATGTGCTGTCCTGAAGTAGTAATAACAATCCAAACACATTGTGTTTACCTTCAGCAGCCCCATTATAAAAATTATTCCAATAGCACAGACTCCCTGGATGTCCATACCTCTAGAGGATCTCCTGTAAAGATTTTGGGAGCTATATGGATCATAATTTCTCTCTTCTTCTATGGAGTGAGAGAACAAAGAATCGTATGTAGGGGAGAATTAGCCCTGTCAGGGTAGCTGTGAACTGTGTCTGTTCAACTCCCTGGGATGTCAACTCTGGCAGTAAAAGTGACAGGCTTCAATCTAGATCTTAGTTTTAACTCCTCATGTCCTGCTGCTTGCTAGGAACTTCTAGGAGTTTTCAGCCTCTTCCTGGGCCAACACACCCTGCTTACTCTGAATACCTGCCATGAGAAAGATGAACATGTTACCCAGTGACCTGCTAGGTGGGCAGAAAAAGGCTATTTCAGATATTATTTTGAAAGTGATAAGTCCTGATTGCCAGAACCAACATGACAAGTTTTATGGTTTAGCGTGTTTCCATAAAGTGGCTAATACGGCCTCCCATAGATCCTTGTTTTAAAAAAAATTTGGAGAGGAGAAGTTTTTGAAACAGGTTTCATACTTTAATTGTATTTTCATTTCTCATCACAAAACCTAACTGACTACATCTTCTTTTTTCTCCACATTCTTTAGGCAATGGATTTAGATGTTCCAGTGCTGGCAAGGAATATTCCTGGGAATGCAGCAATAATAAAACATAAAGATACAGGACTATTATTTACAGATCCCCAGGTAATAAGAACAAAAACTAAAGCATTACAAAACAACCCTTTTCAAAAATTATTTTCCTTTTCCTTTAACTGCTTGGGTACGTCTAAACTACATTCCTCTTTCGACAGAGGAATGTAAATGAAGCCGATCGAAAATTCAAATGAAGCGCGGATTTACAAATCTCATGCTTCATTTGCATAATCATGTGAGAACGCTTTTTTCGAAAAAGGGTTTTTCAAAAAAGAAACCGCAGTCTAGACGAGGTTCTTTCAAAAAAAAAAAAAAACCCTTTTTCGAAAGAACCCGTACTCCTGAAAAAATGAGGTGTACGGGTTCTTTTGAACAAGGTTTTTTTTTTTTTTCCGAAAGAACGCCGTCTAGACTGCTGTTTCTTTTTCGAAAAAGCGCTCTCACACAGTTAGGCAAATGAAGCGCGAGATTTGTAAATCCGCACTTCATTTGAATTTTTGATCGGCCTCATTTACATTCCTCTTTCGAAAGAGGAATGTAGTTTAGACATAGCCCTTGTGTCTTGATGCTCTGCTTATGGTAACTTTCAGAAGTTCTACCCTCATTCTCTTAAAAAGTCTCCAAACCGATCTTGTTTTTAATGAAGATTTCTCATGCTCTCTTTGCAGTTCACTGAATGTTGGAGGGGGGAAATCAGCATTATTGAACATTTCTTTTTAGCTTATGAATCTGCCAGTTGCTTAAATGCAGTTCAGTTGAGAATTTATCAGCTGATTTAATTTATTTTTCGGAGCTTCTTAGGCAAACCCTGGAATAGATGCTGTGCAGATGTCATACTTCCTTCAAGCACTCTCTGAAATGTGAATGTATATCGTAGAAGCGGTGGATCACAAAATCAAAAAGGGTTGTGGACTGAATTCATTGCTAGGATTACAGAAAATCCTAACATCTAGAATTAGTATATCATAAATAGCAATAGGACAGAAAATAGTTAAGTTATACAGAAAGTAAACACTATATTTTGCACTCTGGGTGTGTGGGAGAGAACTCTGTATGTATTTAAGTCCTAGATATTCTTTGATTTGTATGGTGTTTTATGTAGGGATGTAAAATCCCATTTAAAACGTTAACCAATTAAATTATATGTTTAACTGGTGAATCAACCCGCCACGTCGCACCACGGGCAAGGATGCCTGGCCAGGCTGCAGCAGCAATCTACCTATGGTGTAGAGGGTTGCTCCACTAAGCCAAGTGCCAGTGAACCGGTTACACTGGTAAGCATGCCAGTAAAGCAATGCTTACCAGGTAACCTGTTAACACTTTACATGCCTAGTTTTATCTAATGTGGTTTGCTGTTCTGCCATTGTCTTTGTGCATTGTGTGCACAAGGAGCTCTGCCACATTTTCTTTTGAGTCTTAAGCAAATCACTTAATTTTTCTGCCTCACTTTCCCCATCATTAAAACAAAGACGGTAATATCATAGGAATATGACAAAGGTTAAATAGTACATTGAAAATTAAAAGGTCCAAACACAAGCTTAATTTTATCTAAAGATGTTTTTAAAATTCATTATGAATATGAATTAAAAAACAAATAGGCTGCTAATTCATCATACAGTCATTAGTTTTGATAATGAAGAGGGATGACTCAATGACTATGAATAGACTACAATATTTTTAATTCGTGATCTAAGAGTGATGTTTTTATTAGAGGGACAAATTTATTCCACAAGACATTTGTTTGATGTGGTATCCCTAGATAATAATTTGGGGTGTGTCTACACAGCAAAGTTATTTCGGAATAATGGCCATTATTCCAGAATAACTATGAGAGCATCTATACAGCAATTCCACTATTTCAAAATAATTTCAAAATAGTGAATGGCATATTCCGGCTTCTGTAAACCTCATTCTACGAGGAATAACCCCTATTCCGAAATAGATATTTCAGAATAGGAGCTGTGTAGACTAGGAATAGCAGCTATTTCAAAATGGGCCTCCAGCCCTTCCCAGGGTGCCCTGCTGGCCGCTCTGTCCATACTCAGCAAAACTCTCTCTCACCCTCCCCCGGAGCCCTTAAAGCTGCAGCCTCTGCAGAAAGGGTTTGTGGCTAACAGGAGGCCTGACATTCCTGAGCCACCCTGCAGCTGCACCTGACTTGCTGTGTCCCTAAAATAAGCCAGTCTACTGCTCCTATCCAGCCCTCCACTGCTTCCAGGAAGCAGTCAGACAGCTATCAAGAGCCTGCCAGGGGCCAAAAAAGACGTGTACCTTCCTGGTCTGCTGCAGAGATCTTGGATCTTATTGAGGTTTAAGGTGATGAGACCAATCTCCAGGATCTCCGCACCAGATGCAGGAATGTGAACGTTTATGGGTGGATGGCTGACAGCCTGGCCGCAAAAGGATACATCCACACCCAAGAACAGGTGCGGATGAAGGTAAAGGAGCTCCGCCAGGCATATGCCAGAGTCAGAGAGGGAAACTCCCGTTCTGGGTCAAGCTCCACACCTGCCCTTATTACAGAGACTTGGACCACATCCTGGGGGGTAGGACAGTCCCACCTTACCCCTCGCCCCCCGGTTGTAGACTCCAGGCTCGAGATGCCCACCGTCATACTTGTGGGGGGAGAGACGAGGAGGAGGAACAGGACCTGGATGAGGCTAGCATCTCCACCGAGCTGACCCAGGAGCCCAACACCCTCTGAGGCTGGGGAAGGTAAATCATGTGAGTGCCATCACTTTCCCTTCATATAAGGGGTGGAAGGGATGGCTGGGGCAGGGAGAGGGGGAGCTGGGCGCTCCACACTTGGCCCTTGCTGCCCACAGATTGCGCAGCAGCCTGTGCATGTGAGAGCATGTGCTGCGCCTCTCCTGGGCAAACAGCCCCAGGAGGCTGCCACAGAGGACCCTTGTGCTATTGTCCCCGGGACATCTGGGCCCACTGGCCAGAGTGCACATGGCCTTTCTCCAAGCACATCGCCTGCGACAGAGCTGAGAACTGTTGCTCTTGGCTCGCAGACAGGGGCTGGGCTTCAGGCACTGTGTCCCCTAGGTTACTGACCATCTCTCTTTGTTCTCTACAGCCAGACCAGCTGCGAGAGGGGGTGGTCAACACCACTCGAGACAGCCTCCTGGTCCCAAGGACCTGCAGCTGCATCGGGAGAGCTGGCGGAAGCTGCTTACACAGGGCCGCTCCATGTGCGCAGATGTCCACTCCCTGGTGCAGAGCATGATGCCTACTCCAGCCTCTGTTCCTGCTTCTGCTGTAGCTCCTCCTCCCCCTCCCACTCCCGCTTCTCCCTCAACACCTTCCCCACCCTCAACAGAGCCTGGCACCACTCCCAGCCACAGCCCTGAGCCTCTCCTCACCCCTCCCCCTCTCCCAGGTCCCCACCACCCCCCTTCTTCCACCCTTTCTCCTCTCCTCTCCCAGATTCTTTCCCCAGTTTCTTTGGCCCCACATAAAAATACAGAGGTTTTAGTTTTTCAAAAACAAATGTGTCCTTTATTTTTTCATCTGGAAAGGGGGGAAAGAGAAAGGGAGAGGTTAGTGGAGGGACGGCAGTGAGGAGTGAAACAGAAGCCCCCAGTGGGGCAGCCCAGGGGAGAGTGTCACTGTGCCCCCCGGGGAGAAGCTCTCCCTCAGGGCCTCCCGGATGCACACACTCCCCTGAGGGGCCTGCTGGATGGCAGCTATGTGCGGCTGCTCATAGGCACTGCCTATGTGGTCAGCCTCTGCCCCCCACCCTGGCAGGAAGGCCTCCCCCTTCCTCTCACACACGTTGTGCAGGACACAACATGCAACTACCACATCTGGGATGTTGTGCTCCCTGAGGTCCAGACAAGTGAGGAGGCATCTAAAGCGCGCCTTCAAATAGCCAAAGGCACCCTCCATGACCATGCGGGTCCTTCTTAACCTGTATAGTTCTCTGGAGGGATTGAAGTGGCCAGTGTAGGGTTTCATGAGCCAAGGCTGCAGGGGATAGCCCACATCCCCCACCAGGCAGATGGGCATCTCCACATCCCTGACCCTGATGGTGTGGTCGGGGAAGAAAGTTCCGGTGTGCAGCTTCTGGAACACACTCGAGTTCCTGAAGACACATGCGTCATGCGCCTTCCCCAACCACCCAACATATATGTCGGTGAACTGTCCCCGTTGGTCCATCACGGCCTGCAGGACGGCTGAAAAATATCCCTTATGGTTGATGTAAAGTGATACTCAGTAGTCTGGGGTACAGATGGAGATGAGGATCCTGTCAATAGCCTCTTCAAAACTGGGGAAGCCCATGTTGGCAAACGCGATGATGGCGTCCACGTCTCCAAGGCAGATGTCTCTTCATAGCAGGATGGTGTTGATTGACCTAACCACCTGCAGAAGGAGACAAACAGAGAATCACAGAGGTGCCAGGGTGCCTGAGAGTTCCCCAGCCCCCTACCTTCCCCCCCCCCACTCACCAGGAGCAACCCACTCCAATCACCCCAGCCCGAGGCAGGGATTTGTGAGGGGGCTTGCACCCTCACCACCCCCACCTCTACCCCCTTTCCCTAGGGAAGCCTATCCCATCCCACCCCCCTCAGCCCCCCCCCCCCCGCTCGCCTGGGACAATAGCCTGAGAATGCCATACCTGCATGACCAGGGCCCCGACGGTCGATCTCCCCACACTGAACTGGTTCCTCACTAATCAGTAGCCATCTGGTGTGAAGAGCTTCCAGAGGGCGATGGCGACACTCTTCTGGAGGTCTCATGTGCCTGTCCTGTCGCCTCAGGGCAGGGGCAAGCCACTCACAGAGCTCTATGAAGGTGTCCTTCTTCATCCTAAAGTTCTGAAGCCATTGCTGGTCTCCCCAGTGCTCCAAAACAATGTGGTCCCACCAGTTTGCACTAGTGTCCAGATGCGGCAGGGCACAGTGTCCAGAGCAGGGCGGATGGAATCCAGCTGCAGGAGCCGTGTCTGCACAGACCCAAGGAGGGTCTTCAACAGGGGCTGGGGGTTGGGTTCCTGCAGAGCCTGGGAGGCTGCATGCAGAAACTGCTGCATGATTTGCAGCAAAAACTGCAAGAGCTGAAGACTGACCAGCTCCACAGTGGAGAGTGCTGTTGTGTCCAAAAGCAGGGCAACCTGAGTACTCAGAGAAAATACTTTGTTCAGAGAGGTAGGCAAGCAAGCAGGAAAACCTGAGAAACGGCTGTCCAGCGGGACTTTAAGCACAAGCCTCAGATACCTCATGTGGCTGCTGCTTGAGGGTAACTACTGACCTGATGCCATGCCTGAACTGGTTCCACGTGGCCTTAAATGTGATTCAGGGTCCAATCAGTGTGGATGCTCTTATTTCCAAATAGCTCAACGGTATTTCGATATGCATTTTGTGTGTAGACTCACTATTTCAAAATAAGCTATTCCAGAAAATCTCTTCCAGAATAGCTTATTCCAAAATAACTACAGTGTAGACATACCCTTGGACTGGGCTGATGGTCTTTAAACTGCCAAGTCTCTTCTCATCATGAATATGTCAGAGACTGTACTGTAGTTTCTATTTGTTTGGCATGGCAATGTATTGGATTATTACTGTATTGGTATGTATTTCTAAAGCATCCATTGTCCCATCACCCAAGGAATGAAATTCTATTAGTGGCAGTGATGAAAATCTATTACAATCTAATATACAGTTTTCAAAGTGTTCATGTGCCTACTCTATGTGAAAAGGATTTTTTTTCATGTTAGACAATATGTCAGTTAAGATAATTAGATGGTTTTGGGATCTTGCACAGGGGTATGAATCAATTTGTTTATTATATAAACCATGGTTTATATAATACCAATCACGAGCTAAACATGGCACAGATTTTTGTCTAACCCCAAATGAAACTTCCTTGAACAAAATATTTGTTCATTTTGCAAAGCGGAAATGCATTATATTTACCAGCTTTGCAGTACATGTGTGATTAATGCATGCTATTAAGCATAGTCTTGGAAGAGGGATTCCTTTTATTTTCATTTGTTTTTTAGCTGAAAAAATTATTTCCAGTAACATTTGTCTCTCTGGAAAATTCACATTGTTCCCTATGGTTTTTTACAACCGAATCTTTTTTTAATTACTGTAATTTGTTTTCCTTTGTGGTTTTTTAATTACTCTCTGGGTGGCAGAGGCAGAGCTATCAAACTGTTCTCAGATAAACCTATTTATATATTTAAACCTTGATTCTGCAACTATACCTACATGGAGCCTCATTGACTAGGGATTGCACAGAGGCTCAGGGGTCCATCTGCTTGGATGTGGTTGCAGGATTGGTGCCTAATACTGAAACTCAAAATGGTGATGGCCTACCTGATATTGAAAAATAGCAGGAAGGCCACAAGTGCATGCATAAGTCTTTGCAGGATCAGGGCCTGTGATCCAAAGCATCAAGGTTAAATTAATGAAGACACACAGCATACCTAAGCACTGACTCCTTCACCTAAAAACCTTAAAGTTATAGCAAAGCTTCAAACATGTTAAACTCAATTCAGCCATTCTTAGCTTAAATGTTTTGCTGTATCAGAAGTATAGAGAGAGACAGTAAATATGATGCCAGTATTTCTAGAGTGCTGTACTTCTCAATCCCTGTCAGTGTCATCCCTTGCTGTGTTCCCCCTCACCCCCTCAAATGTTGCCTCTAATATTAGTGGTTCCTTTTTATTCTGATACCCTTCTTCTACATCCCTTAGGCTGTGTCCAAACTACATCCCTTTTCTCGAAAAAGGGATGTAAATTAGACACTTTGAAATTGCAAATGAAGCCGGGATTTAAATTTCCCATGCTTCATTTGCATAATGGCAACCATGGTTCTTCAAGTGGTGTCCCCGTGGGTGCTCCACTCTAGGTGTCGGGCTCATCCCGCGCCGCAAACCGGAGAGTCATCAGCAGTGGTCCAGCCGGACCACTCATGCACGGCAGGCATCTCGCACCGTTCGTGCCGACTCTGAGTGCACGTGGTCCAGCTCCCGCCAGTTCCTCCTAACCGTCTACGGCTCCAGACGAAGCTTTTTCTCTTCTCCTGCATTCAGACAGAAAAGTTGAAGTTATAGTTAGTTCAGTAGTTCTAGCTGTTATAGTTCTTTAGTCTTAGTTATTCTAAATAGTTTAATAGTAAACAAAAAAAACAAAACCAAAAATTTTCCATCATAGTTAACTTCTGCGTAGTCGCTCCTCAAAACACAACATGCCAGGATCCCCTGGCTTAAAAAAATGTGCTACATGTCAGGACGCAATGCCCGCCTTGGACGGGCATTCGCGATGTATCAAGTGCTTAGGTAAGGGCCATATCCCTCAAAAATGCCAGCACTGCGCCAAATTCACGGCACGAGCCAGACGAGACCGCGAAATGCGGCTCAAAATGTTGCTATTTAGCAAGGCCTTGCAACCAGCTGAACCTGACGCCTCACGGCCCCCAGACGCTCCGGCATCGGACAGGCATCAGACCACCCCAAACGCACCTAAGAGAAGGTGTTCGCCACCCCGTCACACTCTGTTTAAACGGACGAGTAGGGGAAAAGCTGGGCACTTCGGGGACGGGTGTCCCTTATCATGCGGATAAGCATAAAGCTGCTTGTAGCACATCAGTGCTGAGTGCTGGTCCTTCAGATGAACAGGCGCAAATAACCCCTCCAGCACCTAGAGCACAGTCGGCACCAGCAGCGGTACCGAGAAGGTCGTCTGTGCTGGCACAGAGAATGATCTCAGCACTGATGCCAAAGTCGGCGCCGACAACCGCCCTGGCACCAGATTTGCTGGCACTGATTCACCAAACCGCACCGAGTGCGGCACCGTCCATGGCGCCGAGCGAGTGTGCACCTCCATCGGCACTGACATCGCCAGTGCCACTGACAGAGCTGGAGCCAGAAGCGCCCCTGCATCACCACTCTTCACCGGCACCTTCTAAGGCATTACGCAACTCCAGGAGAATTATCACTCCTTCTCCTAGCCCTCCACCGGTGCCTTTTTCACCTGAGCCTTCCTATCCCATTTCACCACATTCACTACGGTCAGAGGCTGTGACACATGGCAACCACATTATACATCATCACCGCAACTCCCTGCGTTATTCCCCATCTCCTCAGCGCTATTACCGGCACAGAACCGTACGATCTCCAAGGCATTCAAGAGCCAGATCATGTTCACCAAGATCACGTTTCCTTTCATCTTATTTTCGTTATCACCATTCTACGAGGAGGTCATATTCCCCAAGGTATTCTCCTGATAGAAGTTATTAGAGGCACCGCTACGAGCACCATTGCTACGATCGCCGTTGCCCTTATTCAGAACAATGCACCTGCTCAAGATCGCCTCACTACCACCACAGTCACATTTCCCATGATACCGTCATCACAGGACCACCTACCCCCACCGGGGACGTGCCTTCTATACCTCATCACCCTGACCCGGACACAGGTCACGTATCGGAACAGGACCAGCCACAAGGGGAATCTCCGACAGACCAGTCATCCTCATCTCCAGATGAGGCAGTATTTCCTGGTGATTCTTCACCCACTGACGATGCCCATCAATTTCAAGACTTCTTCAAGCATGTGGCGGACTCACAAGAGGTACAGCTAGCCCTAGTTCAGCAAAAACAGCACAGACTTCTTAAAAATTTACAACCATTTCAGAAATCAAAAGTGGCACTACCTCTGGATGACGCAATATTTGAGGTAGCCGATGAAATATGGCAGACGCCTGCCTCGGCCCTTATCTGCCCAACTAACAAGTGGGCAGATAAGAAATACTTCATTCCCTCTAAAGGCATGGAATTTTTATTTACACACCCACAACCTAACTCTCTGATAGTGGACGCGGCGCAGCAGAGGGCAAAGGCACCCCAACATAAAACCACTTCAGGGGACAAAGAAGGCAAGCGCCTAGACCTATTCGGTAGGAAGGTTAATTCATCAGCTACTCTAACTTTAAGGATGGCAAATTACGCCACCCTCCTTTCTAACCATAATTTTGATAACTATACCAAACTAACACCATTATTAGAGCACCTGCCCGAAAGCAAACGTGAAATCTTGAAATCCGTGGTACAAGAGGGCTATACTGCGTTGAGGACGGCGTTGCAGATAGCATTGGACATTGCTGACAGAGCTGCAAGAACTACCGCCACATCAGTTGTGATGCGCAGAGCATCCTGGCTCCAACTGGCTGCAGTACCAAAGGAGCTACAGTCAAAAGTAGAAGACCTGCCCTTCGACAGGCAAAGTTTATTTGCTGAGAACACTGACCAGGTACTCCATTCATGCAAGGACTCAAGAACCACACTCAGGACACTTGGGATGTATACACCACCTTTCCGACGTCGGTGATATACGCCTTACTATCACCAGAGGCCTTTCTCATACGTGACGTCTCGATACAGGCAATACGACCAGCAACGGCCTAGGCAACGACAGCAGAAGTGACGACCCCAAAACAACAGGGCGCCTAACCAGCAAAATAACCGGCAGTCCATTTGATGGCTTGGTCGGGGGACTGCAAACAATCCCTTTAGCATACCATCCACACGAGTCGCACAAACTGTTCCATCATTGATTGAGACCATACCAACATCGGTGGTTTGCCATCACTACTGGCAGATGGGTACGTGAGCTAATCACATCGGGCTACACAATCCCATTTGCTTCTCTATCCCCTCCCTTCCCGCCTTCCCCATTCCTCTTCAGGGACCTCTCTCACGAGCCTCTCTTACAAAGAGACGTTCTCCACCTACTCGCAGTTGGTGCTGTAGAGAGGGTGCCCGAACATGCAAGATAGTTTATTCCCAATATTTCCTTACCCAGGAGGGGGGAGACCAATCTTGGACCTCCAACGACTCAATCAATAGCTGCGAAAGCTTCAGGATGGTGACATTAGCCTCCATGATCCCAGTGCTCAATGCAGGGAAGTGGTTTGCGTCCCTCGACTTAAAGGACGCCTACTTTCACGTGACTATACATCACGGGAAAGTATAGTCTGCTCACAGACGTTTCTTCAGGTTCCTGGTAGGCGACAAACATTTTTAATACAGAATTCTTCCTTTCGGCCTTTCATCAGCGCCCAGAGTCTTCTCGAAGACATTAGCGGTATTGGCCACTTATCTACACCGACAGGGCATCATAATATTCCCATATCTGGACGATTGCCTAATCAAGGCGTCTTCTTTGGAGGAGGCTTCACATGCAATCAAAAAGACACAAGCTCTATTCAATGCTCTTGGGCTCATAATTTTGCGAAATCTTCCACGACTCCACAGCAATCCCTCGAGTTCATCGGGGCACGACTGGATTCCACCACGGCCAGGGCATACCTGTCCCTATCCAGATCCCAGTTAATTCAAGATTTCATACAGATACTTTCCACAAGCCCCAAGACCTCGATACTTACCTGCTTGAGGCTCATGGGTCATATGGCCACCACCACATATGTTGTGCAGCATGCAAGGTTACACCTCAGATGCCTCCAGCAGAGGTTAACTTCAATTTACCGACCAGGCAATCACGATCTTCACAGAACAGTGTCCGTCCCTCTACAGTACGAGACTCCCTAACATGGTGGAGTACCCCCACAAACATGCTCGCCGGGGTTCCTTTTTGTCGCCCACAGCCCATGGTGCTGATCACAACAGATGCATTCTTAATGGGTTGGGGAGCCCACCTTGAAGAATACCAAATTCAGGGCCGATGGTCTGCTCAGGAGTCCCTCCAACACATCAACTTCCTCGAACTGAGAGCGGAAGCCAATGCCTGCAAGCATTTCCTACCCAGTATTCAGGGACGCTCTATATAAGTTCTCTCCGACAACATGACAGCAGTATACTACATTAACAGTCAAGGCAGAGGCCGCTCACGATCCCTTTGTGCAGAGGCTGCCCGTTTATGGAACTGCTGTATCTGCCACAACATTTCCATCATTGTGACATACTTGCCGGGCAAGGACAATGTCATGGCCAATACTCTCAGCAGTTACTCGTCCATCAACACAAATGTCAATTGAATTCCGAGGTAACACAGCACATATTCCGGAGGTGGGGACGTTCCGCCATAGATCTATTTGCAACGTATCATAATGCGAAGTGCCCCTCTTACTGCTCCAGAGGGGGCCTCGGACCAAAATCTCTCGGAGACGCTTTCCTAATAGATTGGAGTCATCACTTGCTGTTCGCTTTTCCTCTGATTCCACTGATTCCCAAAGTCTTGGAGAAAATAGGCAGAGATAACGCTAGGGTCATTCTCATAGTTCCCTTCTGGCCCCGCCAGACGTGGCTCCCATTTCTCCTCCAGATGTCTGGATGTTCCCCGTACCACTTTACCAGACCGACACGACCTTCTGACACAGCAGCAAGGGATGCTCATACACCTACAGATCCACCGCCTGACCCTCAAGGCCTGGCTCCTAGCTGGTTCTGGCAAACAGAAATTACCTGTTTCCAGGAGGTCAAGCATGTGCTGATGCACAGTAGAAGAGATTCCACACATACTACCTACCTATACAAATGGCGCCGTTTCCAGTCCTGGTGCTATGCCAACAACCTTGATTCCAATTCACTTCCCATCCAGCGTATCCTCGACTATGCCCTGCAATTACAACAATCAGGTTTAATGCTTTCTTCTATCAAAGTTCACCTTGCGGCGATCTCTGCCTTTCGGCTCCCCATAGAGGGTTACTCACTATTCTCCCACCTAATGACCAAGAGGTTCTTAAAGGGACTCGCAAACTTATACCCCCCGCACAGGGAACCTGTGGGATTTGGAATTAGTTTTAGATGCACTAATGCATCCCCTGTTTCGAGTCAGTGGTGACATCGAACCTGCCCACACTCATGATGAAGGTCACCTTCCTTCTGGCTATTACTTCTGCGCGAAGAGTGGGTGAGCTGGCTGCCCTCTCAGCCACACCGCCATATACACTTTTCACCAACCAGGGGGTGATATTACGTCCCCATCCGAGCTTTTTCCCCAAGGTGAATTCAGAATTTCACATTAACGAGCCTATAGTTCTCCCAGCCTTTCACCCTAAGCCACATTCCTCTATCCAGGAATCTCGTCTACACACCCTGGATATCCGCCAGGTTCTGGAGTTCTCCTTGGACAGAACACGAGCTTTCCGTAAATCCCAGTGCCTGCTACTATCCACCGCGGAGCACTCTAAGGGCCAACCTCTGACAGCGCAGTGCATTTTGAAATTTATTGTCTCCTGTATTTTATGCTGCTACTAGTTACAAAATAAAAAAAACCCTCGTGCACTGAGAGCACATTCAACCAGAGCGGTAGCAACTTCCACAGCGTTTCTTAAGGGGTCTCCTTACCAGACATCTGCCGTGCGGCCACATGGTCATCCAACTTCACGTTCACGAAACATTACGCTATCAACACTTCCATGCATGACTCAGCAGTTGCTTCTGCAGTTTTGTCCACAGCAAAAAGGTCATAACTCCAATACCCACCTCCATAGGCCAGACTACTGCTCTGGAGTGGAGCACCCACGGGGACACCACTCGAAGAAGAAGAAGACATTACTCAGCTTGTGCAATAACGATGATTCTTCGAGATATGTGTCCCCGTGGGTACTCCACGACCCGCCCTCCTCCCCCCTTCAGAGTCTTTCCTTATGTATTTCAGATAGCTCCGCTTAGGAGGAACTGGCAGGAGCTGGACTGCGCGCACTCAGAGTTGGCATGAACGGCACGAGACACCTCTCGCACATGCGCAGTCCAGCTGGACCACTGCTGATGACTGTCCAGTCTGCAGTGCGGGATGAGCCTGACACCTAGAGTGGAGCATCCTGGGACACACATCTCGAAAAAACCATTGTTACTGCACAAGGTGAGTAACTTCTTCTTTTTTTCGAAAAGGGGCTATTCAAAAGAAAAACGGCTGTTTAGACGGGGATTTTTCGAAAATAAACCCTTTTTTGAAAGATCCTGTACTCCTAATTTTTTCAGGAGTACAGGATCTTTCGAAAAAGGGTTTTATTTTTGAACGATTCCTGTCTAAACAGCCGTTTTTCTTTTGAAAAGCCCCTTTTCGGAAAAAAAAACCCTGCGGCCGCCATTATGCAAATGAAGTGCGGGAAATTTAAATCCCGGCTTCATTTGCAATTTTGAAGTGTCTAATTTACATCCCTTTTTCAAGAAAAGGGATGTACTCTAGATGTACCCTGAGTGTCTACCAAGTAAAGGTGTTAACTTACATTACAATATTAACTAACATCATCCTAGATAATATTTGCATTGGGATGATTAATGTTTGTGCAGGTGCCCTATCTTGAAAAGTGAAATAATCGCTTTCCTTTCTCTGTACACTAGAAATTGTATCATATTTAATAAAGCTCCTTTTAAAAGTGCTTTGGTTTCAAATCATGTATAAAGTATCAAAGTTTACAAATGGGTCAGAAAAAGGTTTGTTTTAATGTTAATCGCAGGATTCCACCAGGAGATTGTTGGCGATAATTGTCAGAATGCCACTCACTTTCACTAAATCTTTCAGTTTCACTAGGTCTTGAAGGGAAAGTATTTTATGATTATTCCATATTCCTTGACACCACCAATGTGTGTCAAATACGGTTTTTCAAACCTCCATATGTATCACATGATCAAGAGAGGGATACTAGAACAAAAAGTTCAGGAAAATGAAAACATTTATAATTTCAAGCAGATGCTAAAACCTCTTTGTATTGTTGGAAATGGCAGTAATACATTTTGTAGCACTTTGCATAGTCTGCTCGTAGAGCAGTGGTACTCGACCGGAGGTATACGTTTGCTGATTTTTACAACAGACTACATAAAAAGCACTAGCAAAGTCAGCACAAACTAAAATTTCATACAAAAAAATGAGAATGGAAGCAATCTTTCAGTAATGGTGTGCTGTGACATTTGTGTATTTTTATGACTGATTTTATAAGCAAGTCATTTTTAAGTGAGGTTGAATTTGGGATACACAAGATAAATCCAACTCCTGAAAGGGGTACAGTAATCTGGAATAGGGTGTAAACAACTAACCATTTAACCAATAAGTGGATGCTTATCAGTTAATGGTGTCAGTCATTGCAATGGTGTCAGCTTCACTGTAGCAGGGCAGTGAAGCCTCTTTTCTGGGAGCTAAGTAAGCAAGGTCTGCTGCCTCCATTCCCATGAATTCTCCCTAGGAGCCAGGCTGGCAACAGCTAGTGGCCCTGCTCTCGGGAGGCTTCACTGTGGGCTCTGCAGTATAAAGCTAAGTATATAAATAGTGTAACAGGGTAAAAACAGTTAGTTACCTATTACACTATTTTTAACTTCCCTTCTAGAAAAGTCTAGAAAATCTCTATCTTAGAGGAACTGGCATGCCACTAGAGGCAGGCCAACCTTGTGTGCTGGAAAGCAATGTGGTTTTTACATTTCTCTTCTGATTACTTCATATCTTAAGTACAGTGAAATCTTTGTTATCCAGCACTCTGTTAACCAGAAAACTTTGTTAACCAGCATTGCTCCCAGCCACAATATTGTCACGTCGTCAGGCGCACAGGCCTGGCTTGGTTTACCATGATTGGCTTAACAATTTTTTATTTAAGAAGTAAATCTTAAACTCAAAATAGAAATGTGAGACCAACTGCCTCACACTACAAAACTACCAATATTAAAAACTTGAGTTTTACTATTATTGTCCTTAGTTTTTCCTAGGTTGATGGGACCCTCAGATAACTGGAATTTTTAGATAACCAGAATGTTCTAATCCCCGAGTGTGCCGGATAACACAGGTTTTACTGTATTTGGTAAAATATATCCCACAATAACCTCAGTTTGTTCCTAAATTAGTTGTCTGTCAGAACCAACTGTTCAGAGCTAGTCTTTTAGAATTCATCTAAACACAAAGGTTTACATGTAGTTCCACCTCTGTCTAATTCTAATTCAGATTATTCAGGAAACAAAAGCCACTATTTGCTTTCTCTTAAGTACATTATCTGAATTGTCCAGATTTTAATCCACTAAAGTTTATTCCCAGTGCAGGTCAACCCACAGATACATTCCTCAAAGCCAGTGTTTGCTTTGTTAAGCAATATCCTACATCAGCACTACTCAACATGTGGCTCGTGGGTCCCATGCAGCCCATTGCCCGTTTGTTTGCGGCCTGTGGTGTAGTTTGGGTTTACGCAGGGCTCAACACACTGCCCGCGGGTGGGAGCCAAAACAAAAAAGTAGTCAATGTAATGGTCTTCTGTTTTAATAGTGAAATTCCTGGACTGTCATTGCTCATTAAAAGTGCTGTCATGTGGGTGGAAATCAGGTAAATACTGCATTTTATTAATATCAGCAGAACTGACTTAAATGGGGCCTGTGTGTTGTATAGTCTTGCCTTAATCTTTGTATTCATGCCCATCAGTGTGAAAGAAGCTATTTGCAAATATTTGTATATATATTTGGACGTATATGCAACCACAATTTAGTTGCAGCCCTGAGCATGTGCTGTGAGTATCATTGTGGCCTCTGGGGCTTCCAAAGTTGAATAGCCCTGTCCTAGATCATTCTTTCCCTGTCCACAATTAGCTGGTGGATAGTAAGTATAATTGGATCTAATTTTATTATTATTTCTTTAAAATTAATATATTTTCCTTGCCACAGAAAATATTATGGTGCAATCTGAATGGCTTTATTGAAGTGTTTGGAGGCTCCATATACTAGTAAGGGTGTTTTCATTGTAGTTTGAGTGTCCTTCACCCATACATACTACTGCAGGGTCCTAACTCTTTCATCAGTCAGCTTCCTCTTTCAGATAAGCCTCTCTTTTATGCTTCTTTTCCTCAGAAGGTGTCCTCCTTTACACTCCTCAGCACTGACTTTTGAGCACTAGAAGAACACTCTGTTTGACTGATACATTAGACTTATTCTTTTATTGCTCCATTGCCTAGGACCGCGTTTCTCAAACTGTAGATCCTGACCCCCTGGGGGGTTGCAAGCAACTTAAAGGGGGGTCATGGTATCACAAAGTTTGAGAACCCCTGGCCTAGGATAAGCAGCAGATGTAGCAAATTTGTGTATTTGAACCTAGATCTATAGTGTTAAAAATATTGCAGTTTTATTTCCTTCCCCCCAAATACTAACTCTGAAAAGGGGCAAGCTAGATACTGTGGGGGCTGGGTTATTGGACGTGAATCAGTCTTGTGGATATTTCAGTTCTTATGTCAGGAAACTAAATAAAATGAGTTTGATATGATATATGAAAAAATAATAATTTTAAGTACAAACTTTCCTTTTTAGTGAGGAAAAAAGTGATATTTTCTGGCTTACAAAGAAATTAGGCAACTTTTTCTTGCCTAATTATACTCATTATAATTAATTGTTGGTAGATATTCTGAGCCCTCATGACCATGTACATAGACAAAAAAAGAAATAGCCAGCTGGACACAGCTGTTACCATAAAAGTGAAAAGTCATGAAACATGTTGCCCTTGATGCTTGAGTTACACTCCTCATTTTAAAGCCATGTTTTATTCTCGCCATTACTCAAATTTGCAAGTTTATGGAATATGTGACACTGAGTTAATGTAACCCAAAAGGAAAACTGATAACTAAGAAATAAAGGAGTCGTGGGCTCTGTTTGGGTCATAAATAATCACAAAGCATGTTGAAATGGAAGACGTGCACCATTATTCAGCAGACTAAGTTTTAGGGTTACAGAATGTCCAGCATCTGTGAAGAATCGCAAAGGTGGGCGGGGGGAGGGAGTACGTAAGCCTCTTTCGCCTTGGTCAAAACAGAAGTTCTTGCTGTAAGGGAGCAACTGGAATCAGTAACATTAACTGTGTAAGGGAGGCAATCAATTAGTGGACCTACAGGCAGGAGCACATTCATAGTAAGTTGCCCTGCTGTGGCAATGTGGGTGCATGCCATCCCATTGTAAGGTGCTATGGCGACATGGCCAGGATTTAGCCCTGAGGCTATGTTCCTAGTCTTGAGGATTTTAGTTTGCTTTCAGGATAGTATTGAACAGAGCAGTTTGCTGTTTAAGCAATGATTGTTCACATGACTGGGAATTGCCAGTCTGTTTTCCTGCAACTGCTGCACTCTGCCATTACTAGTAGGTGCATTGCTATTCATAACTGTTAATTTAGCTTTATATCTGGAATTTGTCTTGCCTGGGTTTATACTGATCTGTTTAAATTCCATGATCCTTTCCTCTCCTGCAGCCGAAACTGAAATGGTTTAATTACAGATTTTAGTTTGGTATTTGCTGTGTTTTCAGGGCTCCTCTCTCAAAAACATCTGGGTCTATAGGGATGTTTGCAAAATATGGTACTGAATGATTTGATATGTACTGTTGCATTTTCTTGAAAACTAATTTGGCAATCTGCCTGAGGGAGAAACATATCAGTGACATCATTTTTGAAGATTACTGTTACCTAGGGGGATACTGACTGTCCAGAAATAGGGCATGCATCACATTACTTATAAAACTAAGCAGCCTAAGCTTTCGTGGGCAAAGACCCACTTTGTCAGATGCAGTGGGTCTTTCACTTTCGGTGGGTCTTTGCCCACGAAAGCTTATGCTCCAACACTTCGGTTAGTCTATAAAGTGCCACAGGACTCCTCGCCGCTTTTGCAGATTCAGACTAACACGGCTACCCCTCTGATACTTAAGCAGCCTAGTGTTTGCCCCAATATTTTTGCTCAACTGACAACTAAGTCTTCACCCTATGCACACATATCAGTTATGAGGTAGGTAAATGTTGTTTTACCCACATTTCTATGGGTGAATTTTGGTAGATAGAAATTAAGGTCTTCATTTTCAGAAGTAACATCTAATTACAAGTGCCTCATTTTTTGGATGCTCAGATTCAGCAACCTGGGGCCTGATTTTCAAAGATGCCAAACAACTGCAGCTCCAGCAGATGTCAGGGGGAGTTGCAGGGGAACACATGAGTATCAGGCCCTTGCTGAGCATCCAAAAATGGAGGGACTCTCAATTAGATGCTCCAGGGGCCTGGTCCAAAACCCAGCATCATGAAAGGCGATCTTTACCGTAGCTTCAGGTCACACCGTGAGTGACTTGCCTGAGGCTGCACTCTGAGTCAGTACAACAGCTATAACTAAAGTCCCCTGGCTTTATCCATTTGCTATTTTTCCCCTCCTGCCTTTGCTTCCCTTTTCCTCTTTGGACTTGTGTTTAATATTATGCTGAAATTATCACCAGCAAAAGGCAGTTTAACTGTGTAGCAGTGTCTCGTTGCTTCTATCATTTACAATGTTTCCAAGTTTTTATCCTTCTCTAGCCACATATTAATAGAACAACTCAGCAAGCAGTGGTACATTGCAGCTTCTGATATGTATAATTTACATAAATTATTTTTAAACAAAATAAAATCCTCCACAGGAGCATAAAATTAAAGTTGGAATGCAGTGGAGTGAAAATTATTATTTATTATGATCACATAAGAGATTCGATCTAACTAGAATGCATTTAAAGGTTTTCCCCACTTATCCTGGTGCTGTGTGTTCTTGGAAAAGAGCACAGAGATGGGATGTGGAAAAAGGAAATGAAAGAAGTATTAAGAATAGACTCAGTGGGAGAACAGAAAAAAACAATTGAGAATGCAACAGAAGACAAGTCTTGAGAGCTGGTTCAAATTATGCCATGCTTTGCAGGGGAGAATGTGAAGTTAGAACTCTGTTATTTTAAGGGTTGCCATCAGATGAATGCAAGGGGTAGGTGTGTGATGTAGTGTGTGTGTGGGGAGGGGGAGGGGTTACTCTGACATGATCAGGTCAGTAAGCAAGGAAAATAATCTTCAGTCATATTTTGGATGGGTTGATGTAGGCAATGTGTATGTTCTGGAAGCTGGAATTTTGTAAATTGCAGTAGTCAATATGGGAGTGGCTATGGGCATGGACAACATGAGCAAGAAAGATCAGATTTTATTGTGTGTTGTGAAGGGGGAAAAAGGCAGCTGGATTTGGAGATGGTGGGAGAAGAAAAAAAAAGAGGAATCAGATGGTTACAATCCTGGGTGACTGAGAATGTTGGTGTTGTCTGCTGCAACAGAAAATGGGGAAAGTGGCGAAGGTTTACAAGATAATATATTAAATGCCCCTGACATTAAGATTATAGCTCCTAATTTGTTAATCTCCACTGCTGACTGGAACCTCTTAAGTGAATAAATCCTCTAATTTTGAAAGCATTTTTCAGGAAGATTTATTCCATTCAGAGATTTCACAACTACAGCTATTACAAAAAATGAACACATCAGTAGGAATCTTTGAGTTCATGAAGGGCTCCATTGTGAATTAATCAGATACTTTTTCCACAAGTGGTCATTTTTAAATCCCTGCAAATACGCAGATATCTGGTTTATATCCACAATTTTTTTTGTGTGGATGTGGATACAAATTTTGTATCGGTGCAAAGCTCTAGTCATTCTGTTTTAGAATGTTGAGCAGAGGAAAAACATACAGAGAATTCCTCAGATGAATCTTTAGCATTTATGCAGAAGAGGAGCTCATCTTCAAGTTGTGCAGTGCCCTCCTGTGTGTCATTACAGGATGAGAGCCTTAGTAATGCAGTCCCCCCCACCCCACCCTGCAAGTAAGGAAGCTCTTCTTTAGCTCTTTTGTGTAACCCTTAGGGGCATGTAGAAGGAGAGATGCTGGTGCCATAGAAAGCTTTATACTTATAACATAATGTTTCCAAGTAGCCTGACGTGGTAAGTATTATTATATAATCAGCAGACAAAGCCTCATCCTACAAACCCAGGTTACATTTTCAGAGGTCATATTTTTTAAAATTAAAGTTATTTGTGGGCATTTAATTTAGAATTACAGCTGCTAATGTGATTCATATAAACTTTTATATTAACCACATAACCAAGACATGGCTATTGAAAAATTCCAGAAGTTTGGAAAATACTTGTAATGTCCAGCTAAGGTAACATACGCACATTTTCTGCTGTCATTGCCGGGCCCAGTTTGCACTATCGAAGCATAGCAGTCATCCCATGTGGCTCAGCATGCAAGATTGACGCCATACTGTAACTGGATATATAATGTCCAAATTGACATGTGAGAATTCATCTTACTTAGTCTCTTATTAAGAATGTAAAAAATAAAAAAAAATTCACCATGTAACAGATAAAAATTCTATTGGTTACATGGTTAACTGTTCCCAGGGCTGCCACATCTCCCAGCCCCAGAGGGCTGCCAGGGCTCCTGGCACCATATAGGGGCCCATTAGAGCTAGAGCAGCCCTCTGCCCACTGGGCCCCAGTTAATCCAGTTATGCTTACTGGGTGAGGTTTACCTGTTACCCGATCACATCCCTGTCTATTATCCATCATAATTCTGAGTCCAAAACTTACTTGCAAACCCTTCCAACAAATCTCTGGCAGAAATGATTTAGTTGGGGTTGGTCCTGCTTTGAACAAAGAGTTGGACTAGATGACCCAGATGGTCTCTTCCAACCCTAATCTTCTATTATTCTATGATATGCACCACTAATATACATGCTTCTTTGGCTATGTAAACTACATGCCACAGTGCTCCATATGTTAAAAACATGTGCATGTTTTCTCAATGAGCATCAAAGGCTGTGATTGGAACATGTGCAGTATTATTTCATATCTCAGCATCGGTTCCCAGTGGTCATGCTGTAGTTGTATATTTTGCACATGGACCATATGAATTACATCAGCAACCGTAGCTCTTTGATAACCATTTTTTGTAGGTGAGTTTAAGTAGAGTTGGTTAATGAAGGAGTTGTTGATCAAATTTGTATTTTCAGCTCTTTGCTGGAGGCCCTCAGTGATTTTCCCTTTAATAGTTGACAGCTTATTGTCAGGAAAATGCCATCCATGTCTAAATGCTCTTTGCTCCACTTGGAGTCTATTACTGATTTTCATCATCATTTGTGTAGTAACTAATGATCTTCACTTTATATTGATCCTACCACTGTTGACCTTTCTGAACTAGTGCACATTGCTATACTGGTTTTGAGGTACTTCTGCAATCCAGCTTCATTGTTGAAAGTCGTCCTGTGATGGCAGAAAATCAGACGGGCAATGCAAAAGTGCATTTGTTTACTTAGAGACATCCAACTGTGACATGAGCTCTCATATTCATTAGTTTGGTACCTACACTTCCTAAAACCAAAACTGGAATGGCAGAGCATTGGCCAAAGAAGTCTTGTTCTATCAATTTCAGTAACTTGTCCCATAGGGCTAAAAGGATTTGATATACTGCATTTTGCAGACCGTTTGATATTGTGTGTCAGATGCTGCCTAGATTCCAGGTCATTAGCTTCCAGCATCACACAGTGCAGCTCTTCTTTATTAGCTTGGATCAATCTTGCATCTATGCCCCGGCACAATACAGATAATTTGTTGCTGAGTGTGTGTTCTTTACTTTATACTATAGACGTCTTTGTGAAGTGTTTTTCTCGACCTCATTAAGAGCATGCAGTTAGCTAAAGATGCCTCATAAGCAACCAGGCATATGCCTAGTTGAGCCTAGATCAAAACTGTCTGCTACCACCTCTCCTTCATCCAGCAAACTAGCTGAATTTGTAACTTTTTACCCCGCTATGGCATGCTTCATTGCTGGAAGTATTTGGTGTTCAAACACTTTTCTGTCTCATTAAATTGTGTGTCCATATTTTGTCTGATTTAGCACTCTAGGGATTTGGCCATGGTTTAAGTTCTCTCATCAGTAGGCTGTATAAAAGATTAAAAATTGTATTGTTATTTATTGAGTTGTACTTACATATAAAATGTGGTACTTGACTCTGAGGAATGGCTCTTGAACTGCTCAGTGGGTGTATTCACTCTAAACTCAACTGCTTTGCTTCAGTTTCAAGATTATTTCAGGGTAAGTAGACGCTCGAGTAACATTTATGTTTTCTTTAACTTTTTAGGAGTTTGTCCACCTCTCCAAAAGTCTGATGAATGACCCTTCTTTGGAAAGAGAAATTGTGACACAGGCAAAAGCATATTTGAAGAAACACCATTCATGGGAATGTGAAAGAAAAGCCTATCAAAATTTTGTCCTTAGACTCCAGTGAATCAGTGGGTATCAAATGTGGAAACTGATCATATTTTGTTTCACTCTAATGATGGAATTGTAATCAAATTATTTTAAAGAAAAAAATCACACATTATGGATATATGGTTCCACTCAACTGTGCCCAGTGTACAAACATACTGCATCAGACAGTGGTCCATCCAACTCGCCATCCTGGTTCCAACATGGATGGCATAGTGAAATCAAGGATGTCAATTTCTTCATAGTGTGCAATCATGTGGGCCTCAAAATAGGGCTCTTTCTTATGCACAGGGGGGATTTCATCCACATTGAACTTATGCAAACCCAGTTACTGTGTTTTAGCCTGACAATGTTAATAGGGCTTAAGGCATTTATTCTAATCTGAATTTATCTGGATATATGTCAATGATACACATAATGTTGTAAGAGTGGGTTCATCTCTCTATATATACAGTAAGCATGTTAGCTGGCTCTATGTGACCTAAAATTTTAAAGGGAAGGATCATGAATTAGTCAAATGACTGGTACTTTAATCAAGAATGTAACTCTCTGGAGCTGGTGAGCAGTATAGAAGTTGATGCTTTCTAGCATGATCAATAGTAGACACTGTTTGCTGCTTACATATTCTACTTTATTTATGAATTATTGGAAGACAGCAGCTACCTCTTAAAATTACCAAACTTTGGGGACCTCACAAATGGCCAACATTCTTACAAGGGATGGATGGAGGCTGTAATAAAGAGCAACAATGTAATTTACTATTTGGTATGTAATTTGGTAATTTTGCCATGAGTGACTCTCAGGAGTTAATATTGTGAATACCATGTAACAGGACAACACTGTATTTTAAGAACGGCTACTAATGCCCATAGTAAGCCCAAACCAGACTGATCCATGGTTTAACTAGTACCTTGGTTTTCCACAGTCTGGTGTCAGGGAAAACTGCTATTTATAAAACACACACATTGTTCACAATTTTTAGACATTTGTTGCTGGGAGACTGTAGTTGCTATCTATGGGTCTGATCCAACCCCCAATGAATTTCTCCATTGATGTAGGTAGGCTTTGGGCCTCCCTCTACGTGTGTTAATGAATTTACTATGTATGTTAGCTTTCCATTCGATCTCTTGGATGTGTTACAAAGGTTCAGTAAGTAAGAAACCTTTCCTAATTTTCTCTTGTGATGTATTTGGAGTAATTTGACTTAATTGGTATTGTCGTCAGTAACATAAGATATGGCAAACCAAGGGGGAGAGAACTCAGGTGATTTCAAGGGTTATAATTGTTATGCTCTTTCTTTATATATTCTCTTGCTCTTATAGTTTTTGGTTAAAAAAACCAGTCTGGCTCATGGGGAAGGAAAATAATTTATTATAATACAAATGGAAAAATAAGAGGGGAAGTTGCTAGCAATGCATATAAATTAGAAGCTAAAAGCACAGAAAATTAATAATGGAAGCAAAAGACATAAGAGAAATCTGTGGGCAGTTTAGTCAAATAAAAAGGGTTTTTAAATTATATAACAAAAGAAATCTTAATAGTTCTAGGTACTGGCTCATTACTATATGTATATGGTAAATATTACAGACAAAAAATTTTCAATATTTCTGTTCTGTATTTTGAGAAAAAACAGATGATCTATTCATATTTTATGATTATATATTTTCCAATCACAGTAACAAAGGGTGATGTTAAACAGTAGCTATCTAAAGTCAGACATCTTTAAATCAGCAGATCCAGATAAACTGTACCTAAAATTTATAAAAGAACTGGCTAAGGAGTTCTCTGGATAAATTATGCAGATTTTCAATTAACCTTTGAACAATGATGAATCTTCAGAGGAATGAAAGAAAATTAATGTTGTGCCAATATTTTAAAAGGACAAGCAGGATGACCCATCTAACAGTAGGCCTGTTATCCTGTCATTAATCCCAAGCAAAATAATGGAAATATATGGGACTCAATAAAGAATTAAAGGAGGATGATATAATGAATGCTAATCAGCATGGGATTATGGAAAACAAGTTGTCAAACTAACTTCATATCACTTTTTGATGAGTATGGTTAATAAAAGTAATAGTGTTGAATTAATATTCCTCTCTAAGACATTTGACTTGGTACCACACATCATCTGCATTAATAAATTAGATTGATGCCAAATCAACATGGCATCTGTTAATTGATTAAAAATGGTTAAAATGATAGGTCTCAAAATTAAATTGAAAACAAGAAGTCAGCATTGAGCAACTTAGGGGGGGCTCAGTTTTTAGCTAATATTTTTAACCAATGACTTGGAAACAAACATAATAATTACTGGTAAAAGTTTGCAGATGACACAAATATTGGGTGAGTGGTAACTAATGAAGAATACAGATCACTGAGAGGGAACAATACAGATTGCTTGGTAAACTGAGCACAAGCAAACAAAATGCATTGCAGTTTAGCTGCGTATAAAGACATACATCTAGGAGCAAAGAATGTAGGATACCTTAACAGGATGGCTGATTGTATCCTGGGAAACAGTGCCACTGATAATTAGCTGAACATAAGCTCCCTGTGTGGCCAAAAGGAACAATATGATCTTTGGATTTATGAATAGGGGAATTGTCAAGTAGGAGTAGAAAGTAATAGTAATGTATTGCTGCTTGAGCACTGAATCCAATTCTGGTGTTCCCTGTTCAGGAAAGATGTTGATAAATTGCAGAGAGTTCTGAGAAGAACCATGAGAATGAGCTAGGGATTGAAAAAAAAATCCTTAAGACTTAAGCTATACAGACTGAGCTCTTTATCAAAGAAAAGATTAAGGAGATCACTCGATGACAGCCTATAAGTTCCTAAAGGGAGATAGAAATTTCATGTGAGCTCTCTTCATTCTGCAAAACAAAGGTATAATAAGATCCATTGTCTGTAGGTGTTAGATAAATTCAGATAGGAAATAAGGTGCAAATTGTGAACAGTAAGACTAATTCTTCATTGGAACATCCATTGTGGTAGATTTGCTGTTAGTGGCAGTTTTTAAATTAAATCTGGATGGTTTTTCTAAAAGAGATGCTGTTGTTTAACTATTGAAAATGAAGCAGGAATTAATAGATGGAAGTCCTATGGCCTAGAGGAATCCAGACTAGATGATCACAATGTTCCCAGGAAATCTATGGTATAAATCTATTTTGGGGGGCAGTTAGCCACCTCCTAGAAGCTGAGAAATAATTACATCAGCCTGAGTTCTGAGTTTAATGGCCTCTAGCCACCGCATATTAACAGATTTTAAACCTGCAAATTAATTTTGACTTATCAAACTTAAAAAATAACAAATCATCTTGCAGCATCTTAGAGACTAACAAAAAATGTAGATAGTATCATGAGCTTTCGTGGGCACAACGCACTTTTTCAAATGAATGGAATCAAGGGGTCCAGTTTCCAAATAAATAGCAAAGAAAAAAGAGGATGTGTGGGGGGTGAAGAGAAGGAAAAAGAAGGGGGGGAAGGAGGGAAAAAATTGGTCATTAGAGTGTCTATGCTAAATGAAGCTAATAGAGTGGGTACGAAGTGCTCTTAATACCCTGTGTTTGGTTTTTTATGCCATTAGGATGTTGAATATAGTGGGCCATCCATGCAAGGTCTTTGTTGCAGGTATCTATTCGTTATTTTTTAAGTTTTTTTCAGTTACAGACTAACACAGCTACCCCTCTGAAACTCTTGATGTATCAGTCACTCTCTGCTATTCTCATTTCAGACTGTAGGCCCAATATTGCTGGAGGCTCCCCAATTGACAGTTATTGGTGAGGTAGCTCTCCAGCTGACAGTCCCCCACTTCTTCCTCAGGAAGTTAACTCCTGAAGGCAGGAATTAAGAGGATATTTTTCCAGGGAACCACAAGGGGTACATCCTCAGGCGGTATAAATAGTCCTAGCACCATTAACTTCCGATCTCCCAGAACCAACTCTCCCAGGACTTCCCTGTTTGTATTTCCTTGCTTCTCCACTTGCACAGCTATGACCTATTATACACTGGTTTTCCTCCATCCTACCACACAAATTGTTCTCTGACAAATATACAGAAGCATGAGCATTTAAAAAAGTAAGATAGCATTCAGCTCTACTGTTAAGCCCGATTTAATGGTGTGATGATTAGAAAACGTGTTTTAAAAGCAACACGTTAAGTGCCAACTATCAAGCAACCTTATGCCTGGACAAATTGGACCTGAATAATGCATTTGCAGAACTTCCTCTATTCTGGAGAGGGAGTAAGCAGGTAAGTAGCCCCACTTATACCTGAGTGTAAAATTCCAATAACCTGCATAAGGGTGCAAAGGCCTTCTTATTCCCTATGGGCACACACAGTCTGTTGTCAAAATCTAGCCCCTAATGTTAGCATTCACAGTCTGAATACCCAGTGTTTGTAGTAGTTAGTTCTTACTCAGAATCTGAATTGTGCCCCACCAGCAACTTCAGTACCACAATATGAAATGGTTCTTATACAATCAATATAGCCCTGTCAGAATTGGGAAAATTCTTTGTATATGGCTCTTTAAGAGTTTCCAGAGAGAAAAAGTCATGCTTTCCTGTTCAGATATGTTATGGCTCATGAAAATGTGCAAAGAGTTAAAAGCCAAACAAAATAAAAACAGTCTCTGCCAAGGAACAAGACTATATTAAAGGGCTGCGAGGACATGCTGTACATTTGAAAGTATTTTAATACCCGAGGGCTCTTTGGGGAGAAAGGCTTCAACTTTAATTGATGCCTCACAGCACTTAGAAAGTTAACATTTTAAATTTGTCCTTAGCAAAGTGGCAAAAGTTAACAATTCTACAGAGCAGGTGTCAGTTTATCAGGGATGTCAAATATCTGTAAGACTCTTACATGTTAAATCCTGACATTTTGCAGTAGGTCAGATGGCTCAGTGGATTAATCAGAGCCCTTTGGGATGCCACTTTTAATCAAAAATTGACCAGAGTGATTTAAAATCTTAATGGATGGCTCAGTGCTACCAAATTAGCGAAAGGTAGTTACTTTCAGATCTCAAGAAGACAAGCTCTTTTCCTCTTGCTATTAAGCTAGTTCAAATATCAGAGCTTGAAAAAAAGCCATCAGAGGAAGATGTTAAACTATTTTAAGATTTAAAAGCGCTTCGTGCTTCTTTTTCAAATACAATTTGCCATCAGCTTAACATGATCATCAAGTGAATTCAGATATGTTGCACTTAGATCCTTTCTGCTAATTGAATGTGCAAATCTGATCTATCTTTGCTCTCTTTTCCGTAGATTAATCTCACCAGTTTATATCCTTTCTGTGGTGTAGTGGGGCTTGTAGCCTGTTCTCTGTCCCTTTATCACTCTCTTTTTAATCTTTTGGTCAAGAACAGTTCTTCAGAAAAATAAAGAAATTGTTTTGTCAGAGGCTTGTCCAAAGAGATGGGTGCTTCCATGTGGAAATCAATCATTTAATGGCTCAGTGGGATCTGAGAATTTTTTTCATTAAGTTGTCCAAAGTAATTTCATCACCCTGGAATTTATTCCACTCTGTCCGATTGGTCAAAGTCTAGCTGCTTTAATATTGAAAGTTTAGACTCGAACCACACGTGGATCTCTCCTGCCCATTATGTGAGAATGTCTATTATATTGGTCTAAGGAGGTGTCCCAAGTATTCATAGCTACTGAAAGAACATATGGTAAATGAAAGAACATTGTACAAAATAAGGCCCCACAGTTGCACATATGTAACATCACGTTAAAGTGGGATACTAACATATGTAAATTTACACAGGAGGTGAAGCATTTGCAGAACTGGGGCCTAAAATTTTAAGGATGTTAAATTGTTGTAAGAGATAAAACAATGCATTCAAGTTCTCACTGCTTTTAGAGGGCAAGAGGCATTTACTCATATTGAATGACATCTTATAAGTAGTGTTCCCTCTACTTTTTTCCATCCTGTCATGAATAGGAGCTGCTAAGCAGAGTCTGACTTACCTGGACAGCGCGGAAAGAGTTAAGCAACTCTGGAGATACACAGGAAGGGGGCTTCCAGGAATTCAGCCAATGAAATGCAGATAAGAATTTCAAACTGAGAGAGGGTTTTTTTTTTCTTTCTTCTTTTGTTTTTGAGATCAAAGCCATTTTCCCCAGGTAACAAGGGAGACGGGCTTTCCCAGGAATGGACTCCTTGAAATGTGCAAGTAGGGAAGAGTTTAGAGTCCATCAGATTTTATTGTTTTCCTTGTTTGGGGGTTTGGAAATCATGTCTGAGCTGGTTAATCGTTTTTCTCCTTTGTAAATAAGAATTACAACCCAAGGGATTTCCCCTGAGTCTATTTCATTCCATGGCTTTTAACATCCAGTCGTTTACTATGCTTGCAACAGCAGTCTTGTTTGATAATAAAAGTGTTTTCCTTTTTGTTTTGATTAGCCAGTATTGGTTGATTTTTGTGTCCTTAAACCTACGTGCCTAAGTTACCTGGGAGGAGCAGAGCCCCATTGTTCTCTGTGGATTCCCTCTAGTTGTCTTCTCAACTCCAAGTGAAATGGAGGTTGAGGTCGGGAGGAGAATTTAGTCTCAGGGAGGGGATTCCCAAATGATCTCTTCCCTGGAAAAGGGTTTATTTTATTTTATTTTATTTTATTTTATTTTATTAATTACACTTGAGTGGTGGCAGCGACCGATCTTCTTCCTTTTGGGTCTCAGGGAAACTGAGACCGGACAAGTTTGTCTCTGGGAGTTACAGAGACAGAGTTTATTCTGCTAGCTGGCCCCCATATCTACACTCGAAGTGCCAGGTTGGGGAATTGAGCCATGACACATCCATATATGGATTAAAGTTTGTTATGTGTACCAAAACGTGTGGATGTGCACCACCAATAGAAACACATGCTGTGTGTGCAGTGGGCACTCTGCTAATCAGCTGAATGGCATTTGAACCTCTCCTGGTTGGCCGCCCAAGCGCTTAGCTTACAAGGAACACTATTTATAAAACACTGTCATATAAATCACTGAGACCCAGGAGTAAGGTAACATTCAGTGTAAGGATGTCATATTCTGGCCCACAATTTAGAACAGGATTAAAAACAAGCTTGCACTGGCTGAGCAACAGCTGTCGTCTTATTCGTTAAGGACCATCAGTTAGGAAAAATGTCCCTTTTGCCATGTGCCCAGAACCCTGCCAGGTAACAGGAGGCAGAGCAAGCTTAAGAACAGTTCTTCATCGACAAGTGTCCCTGTAGGTGCTCCACTACAGGTGTTGGGCTCGTCCAGGCGCCTCAGCTCAGAGAGTTTCTTATCAGTAGCCCTTTGCCGGACCGCGCATGCGCAGATGCTGCCTCGTGCTGTTTGCGCCCTTTCTGTGGAGCGCAGTCCAGCCTGCCAGTTCCTCCTAACCATCCACGGCTGCAGACAGAATCTGAACGAGCTCCGCCTCCATTCTGAGGAGAAAGAGACGGAAAAATTTTTAAGTAGAAAGTTCTGTTTTTCTTTTTTTGTCCCAGTTTAGCCCCTTCCCAATAGTTCTAGTTCCAGTTTGTTAAAAAAAAAAAGTTTTCTTCTGTATATAGTTATACGCAGTTCAGCACTTTTCTACCCAAAAAAAAAAAGAGAGAGGAGAAAGAGAGAGGAACAAGGACTTAGGCTTGGTAGTGGTGCCATCATGCCCGGTTCCCCCGGGTTTAAAAAGTGCGTGTCGTGTGGGGACGCCATGCCAGTGTCAGACGGCCACTCCCACTGCATTAAGTGCCTTGGGGAGGGTCATATCCCCCAAAAGTGCATGCACTGCTCTAAATTAACCACCCGTGCGAGGCGGGACAGGGAAATGCGGCTAAAGATGCTGCTGTTCAACAAGGCATTGCAGCTGCCCACCACAGAACACTCAATGGACGAGGCTTCTGTGGCACGTAAGTCCCATGACAAGCGGACCTCCGCCCCTGCCAGGAGCGTCAGTGCAGGAGATGCACTGAGCACATCAGGATTGCCGCCCAAGTATGTCACGGCTAAGGCACCCAAAGGCCGCAGTACAACCGCGCCTAGTCCCACAGTTCCATCTGACTCGGCACCGAGGGCGCACGCGGCACCACGACCTGAATCGGCACCGGCAACAGAACCAAGAGAGCCTCATGCCGCTCCAAGAGCAACCCCGTTGGCACCAACAGTCTTGGCACCGAAGCACTTGGCCCACCAGCACCGCACCATTCATCACCGGCACCGATGTCCTCGGCACCGATTCCAACAACTTTGACGGTGCCAACATCACCTGCACTGGCACCGCTAATGCCACCTTGGCATGGGGAGAGGTTGGAACCGAGATCCCTTGCCTCAACACCGACTAGCCCTACGGGTTCGGCTCCACCTCTTGCACGTGCCTCTACAATGTCTGCTAAGGCGCAGCGCAAGTCTAGGCACGTATGCACACCAACACCAAGTCCTAAGGTAGCTGTTTTTTCTCCTGAGCCTTCTCCTCCACCTTCCTACCGCTTAGGAAGTCACAGACATGAACACTACATTTCACCTCCACAATGTTATCAGAGATCCCCATGTCGATCATGCTCACCTCATCGTTACTACCGATCCTACCGCTCTCGTTCATCTTCACACTACACAGTGCTATCAAGATCACCGAGGTCACCAACGTCACGATATTCTCGCCACTACAGGAGCACAAGTTCTTATTCTCCAAGGCACTCCCCTCAAATGTATCACCATCACAACCGGCACTACACCTACTACTATTGTGAATGTCCACGCTCGCGTAGTGCGGTCTATTCCATATCCAGATCACCAAGACCCAGGCAATCCCAGTCTGCACAGCGCCCAACCCATGACATCCTACCTCCTAGACAGGCTCCTCCGACACGCACAGGTGATGCACCCTCTACTTCGAGCCAGTGGGAAAGGGATGATAATCTATCCTCCCACCGTGAGCAACAGCATATGGACTCCCCCACTGATCAGTCGTCCTCCTCACTGGACGATGCGGTATTCCAGGGTGACTTCTACCCCTCCAAGAGCTGTTCAAAAGGGTAACCCAGTCCCAGGAACTGCACACCTCGGACATGCCACAGAAACAGTACCGTCTGTTAAAAAATTTACAACAGTCCCAAAAATCCAAGTTAGTGCTTCCCTTCAACGAGGCCATCTTGGAAATTGCCAATGACATCTGGCAAACTCCAGCCTTTGTGCCACCAAAGAACAGACGTGCTGATAAGAAATATTTTGTAGCTTCTAAGGACACTGAATTCTTATTCACACACCCCCAGCCCAACTCCATCGTTATGGATGCCTCTCAACAAAGATCAAAGATGGCACAGGGTAGAGCAGTGACAACTGATAAGAAGGCGAAGCGCTTGGATTTGTTGGGCAGAAAAGTCTATTCCTCTGCCACAGCAACCCTCAGGATGGAGAACTATGCGGCTCTCCTCGCCAATCATGATTTTGATAATTATACTAAACTGGTTGTTCTCCTGGAATTTCTACCTGAGATTAAAAGGCAAATTTTGAAGTCAGTAGTGCAGGAGGGCTACACAGCAGCCCATACAGCACTGCAAATTGCCCTAGATATTGCTGACACTGCCTCTTGGATCACAGCAACATCAGTGGTCATGCGGCGTGCTTCCTGGCTCCACCTGGCATCCATACCGAAGGACCTCCAACCAAAAGTAGAGGACTTACCCTTCGACTGTCAATTGCTGTTCACTCAGAACACCGATCAGGTCTTCCATTCCGGCAAAGACTCACGTACCACACTGAGGATGCTCGGAATGTATACGCCACCATACAGGCACAAGAGATTTGGTCCGTACAATAAGCAGTGATCTTTCTCATATGCCGTGCCCTGCTTCAGGCCATATGATCAGCTGAGGCAGAGACAGTGTACACAGAGACACCACCAACAACCAGGCAAAGCGTCCAACCAACAGCACCCTTGGCAGCAGGTATGACGTGTCGATCGAGGGACTGCGTGCCATTCCCTTTACAGAGGCTCCACACAACATGACCACATTATTCCATCACCAGTTGAGACCGTACCACCTCCGCTGGTTTGCGGTAACCACAGACCATTGGGTCAGAGAAATCGTCACGTCCGGTTTCACCATCCCATTCTCTACCTGCCTCCCCCCTCCCCCCACCTACCCCGTCCCTCTTCAGGGACCCCTCTCACAAACCTCTTTTGCACCAAGAGGTCTCACGTCTACTTACCATCGGGGCAGTGGAGATGGTTCAGAGGGAGAGGCTTCTATTCCCGGTACTTCCTCACCCAAAATAAGTCTGGGGGGTGGAGGCCTATCCTGGATCTGTGCAGACTCAACCACTACCTTTGAAAACAAAAATTCAAGATGGTCACGTTAGCCTCTATTATTCCAGCTCTGAATGAAGGAGATTGGTTCGTGTCCCTCGATCTGCAGGACGCTTATTTCCACATAACCGTGCACGCTGCTCACAGGAGGTTCCTCCGTTTCACATTGGACGAAGAATATTTACCAGTACACAGTGCTACCGTTCAGCCTCTCAGCAGCATCGAGAGTATTTTCCAAAACCCTAGCAGTCGTAGCCGCCTACCTCCGACACCTCGGTGTCACCATCTTTCCTTATTTGGACAACTGCCTGCTGAAGACCCCTTCTGCAGACGACGGTATGTCAGCGGTCGACACGTCCAGGGTCACGTTCAAAGCCCTAGGGCTTATTATCAATCTCCTGAAATCTTCTCTGACACCTTCCCAGTCTCTGAAGTTCATTGGGGCGAGGCTGGATTCCATAGCCTCTACAGCGTATCTGCCCCTGGACAGGTTCCATACCATCCAAGACCTCAGGAACATTTTACTTGCCACCCCCAAAACACCCACACTTACCTGCCTGAAACTGCTGGGTCACATGTTGGCCACCACTTATGTGGTGCCCCACGCAAGACTCCACCTGAGGTGCCTTCAACATTGGGTACTCACCATATACACACCGGGCAACCAGAGCACATGGAATTCTGTTGTTGTCCCCAAACACATCCCCATTCCTTACTGTGATGGCTCAACCTAAAGAATATCCTATCAGGCGTCCCCTTTCACAGCCCGAAACCAGCTGCACAAATCACCACAGATGCATCCCTAATCGGTTGGGGAGCTCATATGCGTCCCTATCGTGCTCAGGGACTTCGGATGCATCAGGAGTCCCTATTGCACATAAACTTTCTGGAGTTGCGAGCTGTGTTCAACGCTTTCAAACACTTCCTGCATGTAATATGAGGCATCACAGTACAAATTGTCACTGACAACATTTGCACTGTCTACTACATCAATCAGCAGGGAGGTGCCAGATCCCGATCCCTCTGCGCTAAATCCATTCGCTTATGGAATTGGGCTGTCCGGCATGGAATCACACTCACTGCTGCTTACCTCCCTGGCAGGAACAATACTATTGCCGATGCCCTCAGCGGGGCCTTTCCCCTGCAGCACGAGTGGGAATTGCTCGACGAAGTAGTCCGCAACCTCTTCGAGAATTGGGGGTATCCCACCATAGACCTTTTTGCCTCTCGGGTCAACAGGAAGTGCCGCCGCTATTGTTCGAGAGCAGGCATAGATTCAGCTTCCCTGGGGGATGCCTTCCTTATCAACTGGGGACCTCACCACTTACTCTACACCTTTCCCCCCATTCCACTCATTCCACGGGTGCTGGAGAAAATAGCTATGGAGGGGGCGACAGTGATAATGATAGCCAGATCTGTCAGGGCCAGAATGGTGCTATCTCAGCTAACACTGATGTCAGTATCACAACCATGATGACTTCCGCAGTTACACAATTTACTGTCGCAACGCCACAGGTCGCTCCTTCACCCTCACATTGACCGTTTGCACCTCACGGCTTGGCTCCAAGCTGGCTCCAGGGCCCAGAAATGACTTGCTCTCAGGCAGTGAAAGACACCCTTAAACACAGTAGAAGCCAGACCACCCAAAAGACCTACCTTCACAAATGGTGTCGATTTCAGTCCTGGTGTGAGGTGAGGACTGTCGATCCTCAGGTGACATCGGTCCAGCAGATACTGGACTATATTCTACAACCGAAGACTGGAGGACTAACGATCTCCTCACTTAAGGTCGATCTGGCGGCGATTTCTGCCTTTCGTCTGCCCATCGAGGGTTGGTCAATCTTCACTCACCCACTCACCAAAAGATTCCTAAAGGGTATCGCAAATCCCCTCACAAACCTCCCCTGGAACAGTCGGACCTAGGTCTAGTCCTGGACATAAGAACATAAGAACATAAGAATGGCCATACTGGGTCAGACCAAAGGTCCATCGAGCCCAGCATCCCATCTGCCGACGGTGGCCAATGCCAGGTGCCCCAGAGAAGGAGAACAGAAGACAATGATCAAGTGATTTTCTCCTGCCATCCATCTCCTGCCCTTGTTATGAAGGCTAGGGCACCATACTTTATCCCTGGCTAATAGCCATTTATGGACCTAACCTGCAAAAATTTATCAAGCTCTTTTTTAAACCCTAATAGAGTCCTGGCCTTCACAGCCTCCTCGGGCAAGGAGTTCCACAGGTTGACTGTGCGCTGTGTGAAGAAAAATTTCCTTTTATTAGTTTTGAACCTACTACCCATCAATTTCATTTGGTGTCCCCTAGTTCTTGTATTATGGGAAAAGGTAAATAATTTTTCTATAATCACTTTCTCCACACCATTCATGATTTTATATACCTCTATCATATCGCCCCTCAATCGCCTTTTTTCCAAACTGAAAAGTCCCAGTCTCTCTAGCCTCTCCCCATATGGGACCCTTTCCAAGCCCCTAATCATCTTAGTCGCCCTTTTCTGAACCTTTTCTAATGCCAATATATCTTTTTTGAGGTGAGGAGACCACATCTGCACGCAGTACTCGAGATGTGGGCGTACCATAGTTTTATATAGGGGAAGTATGATATCTTTTGTCTTATTATCTATCCCTTTTTTAATAATTCCTAACATCCTATTTGCCTTACTAACTGCCGCTGCACACTGTGTGGATGTCTTCATAGAACTATCCACTATAACTCCAAGATCCCTTTCCTGATCTGTCGTAGCTAAATTTGACCCCATCATGTAGTACGTGTAATTTGGGTTATTTTTTCCAACATGCATTACCTTACACTTACCCACATTAAATTTCATTTGCCATTTTGCTGCCCAATCACTCAGTTTGCTGAGATCTTTTTGTAGTTCTTCACAATCCCTTTTGCTTTTGACTGTCCTGAACAACTTTGTGTCATCTGCAAACTTGGCCACCTCACTGCTTACCTCATTTTCTAGATCATTGATGAACAAGTTGAACAGGATTGGTCCCAGTACTGACCCCTGGGGAACACCACTAGTTACCCTCCTCCATTGTGAAAATTTACCATTTATTCCCACCCTTTGTTTTCTGTCTTTTAACCAATTCTTGATCCATGAAAGGACCTTTCCTCCTATCCCATGACCACCTAATTTACGTAAAAGCCTTTGGTGTGGGACCGTGTCAAAGGCTTTCTGGAAATCTAGGTATATTATATCCACTGGGTGCCCCTTGTCCGCATGTTTATTAACCCCTTCAAAGAATTCTAACAGATTAGTTAGACACGACTTCCCTCTGCAGAAACCATGCTGACTTTTGCCCAACAATTCGTGCTCTTCTATGTGCCTTGCAATTTTACTCTTTACTAGTGTTTCTACTAATTTGCCTGGTACTGATGTTAAACTTATCGGTCTATAATTGCCAGGATCTCCTCTAGAGCCTTTTTTAAATATTGGTGTTATATTGGCCATCTTCCAGTCATTTGGTACCAAAGTGGATTTAAAGGATAGGTTACAAACCACTGTTAATAACTCCGCAATTTCACCTTTGAGTTCTTTCAGAACCCTTGGGTGAATGCCGTCTGGTCCCGGAGACTTGTTACTATTCAGCTTATCAATTAATTCCATAACCTCCTCTAATGTCACTTCAATCTGAGTGAGTTCCTCAGATTTGTCACCTAAAAAGGCTGGCTCAGATTTAGGAACCTCTGTAACATCCTCAGCCGTGAAGACTGAAGCAAAGAAATCATTTAATCGCTCCGCAATGGCACTGTCTTCCTTGATCGCTCCTTTTATATCTTTATCATCCAAGGGCCCCACTGCTTTTTTAGCGGGCTTCCTGCTTCTAATGTATTTAAAAAACACTCTGACTCATCCTCCCTTTGAACCACTTGCGACGTGATCTGCACAAACTCACGATGAAAGTGATATTCTTGCTTGCTGTCACCTCCACACGGCGTGTGAGTGAACTGGCAGCACTCTCTGCTGATCCCCTATATATGTTATTCACCGAGTGGGGGGTAACTCTGCGCATTCACCCTGCCTTTCTGCCAAAGGTCAACTCTCCGTTTCACGTAAATGAACCTATAACCTTACCTACCTTTTACCTGAAACTGCACTCCAACGCGGAGGACATGCGCTTACATACTCTAGACATCAGAAGAGCGCTTGCTTTCTATCTGGAAAGAATGTGCACCTTTCGAAAGTCGCAGCATCTTCTATTATCTATAGCAGACCGTTCTAAGGGCCAGCAACTTTCTGCACAGCGCATTTCCACCCTTATCGTATCCTGCATCCCTCGCTGTTATTCCTTGCATAATAAATCATTATATCATAGACTGAGGACACATTCTACTAAAGGGATTGCAACCTCCCCGGCTTTCCTGAAAGGTGTACCACTGCGAGACATATGCCGTGCTGCGCCCTGGTCTTCCACCTTGACCTTCGCCAGGCATTATGCCCTTGCAAGCATGCTAACAACTGATGCTGTGGTGGCCCAGGTGGTCCTATCCATGGTGAAGAGGCTTTGATTCCGAAGTACATCATTTACATCGGACCACTGCTTCGTATTCACCTGTAGTGGAGAACCACGGGGACACTACTTGACAAAGAAGAAAGAGTTACTCATCTGTGCAGTAACATCTGTTCTTTGAGATGTGTGTCCCCGTGGGTGCTCCTCAACCCGCCTTCCTCCCTGCTTTGGAACTGTTGCCTTTGTTTTTCAGATGGTTCCGGCTAAGAGGAACTGGTGGGCAGGACTGCGCTCCACAGAAAGGGCGCGAATGGCGCGAGGTGGCATCTGCGCATGCGCTGTCCGGCGGGGGGCTACTGCTCAGGAAAACTCTCCAAGCTGCAGCGCTGGAACAAGCCTGACACCTGTAGTGGAGCACCCACGGGGACACACATCTCAAAGAACAGATGTTACTGCACAGGTAAGTAACTCTTTCTTTTCTGATATATCTGAATGATTCAAACAGGTGATCTATATATTCAGCATGCCCTCATACCATTTCAACCCTCCGGATGGCTTCCTGAGGACCATGGTATTAGCCCCTTTCCAAGCAGGGTTACAAACCTGGCCCAAGTCCCGGGGCATAGTTTGATGATTATATTTATTGTTTTATACTGATTATAACGGTTACTGTTTTATTCTTGTGAGGTGCTAAAAGATTTCCCTGGGGTTGTATTCATCTTGCTCGCTTTGCTGTTCCCACATGTGCGTCCCTGCAGCAGTCGCTTGGTTCAGATGAGACACCAGGATGTATTTAGGACGGCACGAAAGCAGAAAGGCTCCTAGACACAGCCGCCAAGGCAAATCCTTCGGCACCAAATGACCTCTTGCCTTTTTACTTGTTCTTTGCTCAGGCCTTTTCAGAGCAGAACCATTGCTGCTGGTAGGGCAGTGTCACCAAGGGAAATCTGCAGGCAGTAGCATCAAATAAGAAGAAATTGAAGCTTCTAAAGAGTTAACAGGGCCCATCTGATCACATGGCCATTCGGGGCAGAGTATGGTTGAAAGAGAAGCCTCAGGGAATTATTGCCCAGTGTTTTTTCAGTTGATTAGCTTCTGTTTTGTGTATAATCAAACAAGGTCTGAGGACAGGGTCTTACAAGGATTGGTGCTGGGAGCTTTACTCCAGGGGCCCTTCCCCTGGCTGGTGAAGCTGCTGTGCACTTACAAGCAAGTTTTACTGCTTGTTTGTATGACTCTCCAAGTCCCTGCAGATTGCAGGTCTGGAACAAGGGAGCTGACAACCTGACTGGGCCCCTGGGCAAAGTGAGGGAAGGTTGGCTCCAAGCTCCTGGAAAAGGTGGGGCCTCAAGTGGAAGGGGCAGGAGCAGCCAGCCCTGAGCACTGCTCGGATCACAGTATGCTCCTCCTCAGCTCTCTCAGATATTCGGAGTGGTGCTCTGGCGCTGATTTAAAGGGCCCGGGGCTTCAGTTGCCGCCACAGTTGTGGTCACAGACAGGAGCTCTGGGCCCTTTTGAATCACTGGGCCCCAGGGCAGTTGCCCTCTTTGCCGCCCCATCCCCCTGTTGGCAGACCTGCTCTGGAATTGCCCCAGGATCCCCCCAGTGGGTGACAAATAGCAAAATAGCCACTAAATCTTCTTCAGCAGCCACAGTGGCTATGGAGGCCCTAGACTATTGCCAGCAAAGGTGATAAGATCCTCAGTAAGATCTCTGAGGTACAGGTATGTGGACTGTGAGGAATGGCAGCCCTGTGTTAAGGATCATGGAACAGATGAAAACTCAGCCAGAGAGGGAGGTGCAACCACATGAGAGGCAGACCAAGGAGACAGAACCTAATTTCTCCTCTCACACTGGTGTCATGCTATTGATTCCACCCAACTTACTCCAGATGTACCCCAACATCATGGAGATTAGAATGTACCCCACTGAGAAAAGTATCCAGAGATAAGCTCTCTGGCTCACATACCATACTGACCATACTGTATGGTTTCTTTATCAAGTAGTCACTCAGCCTTTTGCAGCTAGATTTTTGATCCCTGTTCTTCGGTAGTCAGAGGAACAAAGTAAATATATTGCTGTTTTCCAAGATTACTCAGCCCTTTTATTCAAGGGGCCACCTGTCAGCTTCTGGCAGCTTAAAAAACACACTGAAGAGAAATGTCATGCTCAGGAAAGATGCCAGCTTGGCACCTCTGGAAACTATAGATATGAGATAGTATAGGTGATGGCAGTGCCAGCTTTACCCCCACCCCCCCCAGTTATGATAATTTGCCTCAGCCCTCAGAGGTTTGCAGTATTTAGAACGCCAGAGGCACTTCGGCCTAGCTCTCTCTGCTCTCACCAGCAGCAAAGTTGCCATTTAGTGCTAGTCTGGTAGTAGGGGGTTTTGTGTGCAATATGAATGCTTCTCCAATAGGAACTGGACTGAGAATACCATCTCCTTTCCTATAGGCCACTGGACAGCTTGATAGATGGTAGGAATTTGACCCTCTGAGCAGGGCTGGGGAGACTATGCTGTGCTTAAGGCAGAGGGGGGTCAGCTCCAGATGCTGGAAGGGGCAAGGGAGGGCTAGCTTCCCCCAACCTGCCCTTCAGCACTGCTAGACATGTGCTGCCCAGGATCTAGCAGTGATTTAAAGGGCTCAGCACTCTGGCTGCTACTGCTATTGAGATGCTACTGCTATTGAGCAATGGCCAGGAGCGCTAGGCCCTTTTAATTCACTGGGCCCTGGGGCAGCTTCCCACTTTGACTCCCATTGTTGACAGCCCTGACTCTGAGCATTATAACAGATTTGCAGAGGCAACCCATCTACACACACCAAGCCCCACTCCAAGCCTATCCCATGCACCGCCAACATTTTTAAAGCTAATCCCCATTTTAACTAGAAAGACTGCCTATTGGCGCCAACTTGTCTTGAGTGGCAGCTGCTAAATCTAACAGCAAATGCATTCACATTTCTAATTTGAAAATCACAGCCTCAAGCACCAAAAAGTCAACTGGAATAGCAGGATCCATTCATTAAAATCCATGTAATTCTAAGAACCCATGCAAGGCATGGCTAGTCTCAACAGAATGGCCAGTGAAGTTGTTCCAGGAAGGCCAATAAGTTTCTAGAACAAATCAGCCTGAGGCAGCACAGCCAAAGTAGCAAATTGCTAAGAAAAAATTTCAGAGGTCGGAGTCATGAGAAAGAGAGGGATGAAGGGGCAGATGCCCTCCAGCAGCCGTGGGCAAGAATGGGTTCACAGCACATGCAATACACGGGGTGATGAATATACTTACTATTCATGATGCCGAGACATAGTGGATACATCACAAATCTCTGGGAGGAAGAAGCCCTCCTGTCTATCTTGGCACAAACTTTAGACTAAGACTTAGCAAGCTGAAGCAAGGAATACTTCAAAAAGCTGTAGCTTTAGGTCAGGAACTGATTCCCTGGACCCCCAGTGAACAAAGCTAGTTAACTGCCAGGAGGTAGGGATGGGAGGTGTTATATAATACACAGTACCAGAAACCTTTCAGACAGGCAACTGGTTGAGAAGTCAAAAAAACGACTGCTGCTAAGGTAAGAAAACTCTATTACGTCATCAACTACATGGGAAAGAATTGTTTTGCCTTTGCATTTTCATGTGTGTGCGCCCATCACAATGAAGATCTAGGTGCTAGGTTTCAAAGGAAAGGTGTTGTGATTTTTCCTGTTGCCTTGAAGTGACGGCAGACGCATTCATTTAATCAGGCTACCTACCTTAAAAATGACAAAACAGTATTTAGCACCCCCGGAAAACTGCTCTGAGACTTTATTCATATTGACTGAGTAACTCTGTAATCCATGGGTGCTACAATTTTAATAGCGACTCTAAGGTGAAACAGGCTGCAATGCCATGCATCCAAGTACTGATGGAAAATGAGTGTCGTGCCCAAAGACAGAGTACAGCATGAAAGTTCCACAGCTCTTAGTAAGTAAGATGGAGGTCTGTATTTTCTCCGTGGATTTGTTTCTGTGATTTTTTCCATTTTTAAAAAGTGACTAAAAAAGAAAAAGAATGGGGAAAAAAATCCAATGCTTTGTGATAGACTGTTCAGCTCAGTTCAGTGTATAAAATATTCAACAGGAAACAAATAATTCTATTTAGGTGAAGAGAAATGTGGAAATCTGCTGTTGCTTATATCTCTGAGGCTATGTCTACACTTCAGGAATTTGTCGGCAGAGGCAATGCAATGAAGTGCTCATTAGCATTTCTCACGCTCTCATTTGCATAGTCTCTTCCGATCCTTTTTGCGCAAAAAACTACAGTGTAGATGGGGCCATTTTGCGCAAAAAAAACCCCTTTTGCGCAAAAACCCTTATTCCTCAAAAAAGCAGGTATACAGGATCTTGCACAAAAGGGTTTTTTTCCCGCAAAAACCTCTTCTGCAAAACGGATCGGAAGAGACTACGCAAATGACAGCGCTGGAAATGCTAATGAGCATTTCATTTGCGTTGCCTTTGCCAACAAATCCCTGCAGTGTAGACATAGCCTGAGCTTCCAGGCCCCACATGTCTCACCATGCCAGTCAGACAGATGGGCTATTCCTGCTTTGGTATTTCATAGTTAATTTTTATCCATAGAGATAGCAGTGACACAATGGCACTCACATGGGAATGGAAGTCTTTGCAGGATCAGAGCCTTGATTATGCTTTTGCTCTGGCTCAAGTGACTAGAAACGACTTCCTGTTCGGCAGTAGCCTTTATGTCAGTGGTTATTGTATGTGTGGACTTACATCCATCTGTTCCCTTTCATATTAGACATTCTCAGGCACCACAGATGAGATATAAGATTTATTTAGGAATGAAGCAAAAGATGTGGCAGTGAAACAGCTATTGGATTCACTCATAAGTAACATGGACAGTGTTTTCTCCGTTGCATCTTCTGAACGTTATCTGCAAATGCCTAGTTCTCCCTGTTCCTAACTATTTTTAGCACAGCCAAAAGTCCTCCAACAGAATATAATTATCTCAGCCAGCGATGTCAGGAGAGCTTAGAGCTGAAGTAGGTGTCTCCCTGCTCAAAATATTAAAATTTGTGCGGGCGTGTATTTTAAAAGGAAAGTTATTGCACAGTGTTGTTTATCTACAGAAATTTGAGAATTCTGTTGAACTGGTGGGAGTGATTTCTGTAATGTTTCTATTGTGGGACAGAATAAGTCACATGAATCCACTTGATTTTAACTTTCAGTCCTTGGGATTGAGCAAAATAAATCAATTTTAAATAAAACGCTGTTGCTTCACCCCATGAAGAGGATGCACCTAGTAGAAGCCCCTATTAACGCTAATGCAATAATATTAAAAAACCAAGCAGGTCACCCTAGGACATTGAAGCAGCCTACAATCTTCTCCACTGATTTGGAGCTACCATTAGGAAGCTAGCACATACTCCCTCTCCTTCTTTGATGTTACCATAAAGTCCAAGGATCCTCATGCAAAGCTTATTTGAAATCGCATTAGAAGGAGGCACTGTGGTTTCAGGCCATTGATTCCGACATCACTTAAAAAGGGCAGGTAATAGCTGGCCATCCCAAGAGGAGTGAAAAGCACCATGATGGTCCATGATGACCCCCTGACCTTGCTGCTATGTTGCTATGGCATTCTGTTAAGAATGCCATCTCCCAGAGTTTGAAATGCACACAATGCATGGGAATGTTAACATAGTGTGTTTCCTGAGCAGTTTTAAAATTTATTTTGATTAGGTTTATATCCAAGCATATGTAAATATTAAAACAGAATCTCTACTTCCAGCCTAAATTACCAGATAGGCTCCCACTTAAAAAACCACGAGCTTTTAAAGGGAGACAATTGTTATAAACAGTCTCATTTGTGGAAGGGAGGCAAGGCCCAGTGGAAACGGGTGGGGGGAGACGAGGAATCCCAGGCTGATATTAGTTTATAGAAAGTCACTTTGGCCAAAAATTTCAAAAGTGCCCAACTCAAGAAAGGTAGGGCTCAGTTTTCAGAAGTACAGCAGTGTTCACGCTATTTTTCTCCATCCATGTGCTGCATAAATTTTATTATGTCCACTGAGGCATGTGTGACTGTGCACCGCCAATAGAAATACATGCTGCTGGCTGTGGGTGCCTGCTAATCAGATGGGCAGCATTTGAATCTCTCCTAGGTGGCTACCCAAGAGCTCAGCTTATAGGGAACACTGGAGCATCTCAGACCTCACATTAACTCTGACAAGACTTGTGGATCATAGAACTCATAGAAATGTAGTATTAGAAGGACTCGGGTCGGTCATCTATTCTAGTACCTTACACTGAAGCTCAGCCCCTCTCCAAACCAGACCCTATATTTTATATGCTCAGTGCAATAAAACTAACATTTTACTCACAGGACAAGAGGGGTGGGTGCTTGTTGCTTTATTCAACTGCATCACAACAAGCTGAGTGGGGCAAAGTCCAAACTCCCCTTAACAAAATAGAAAGTACGGAAGTAGATTATGGTGTTAATTGTTCCATCTCTTTAATAAGTGTAAAGATACACACTTCTCTACAAGGAGCTTTGTTGATGAGACGAATCAAAATGGTATGTGACCACACCTCTATTGTATTTGTATTTAGGTCTAACACCAACATCAACCTGGTAACCCACTGAGAAACTCAAAGGGTCAGTTTCCATTGTTAGACTCACATATGCAACCCCTTTGATTTTGGCTGGGTTACAAGGTCTAATGAAGGATAAAATTAGGTCCAGTACAATGGCTGCAAGTCCTCGTTATTCTGTGAAATGCGTTAATTCCCTAATGCAGCTAAGGGTTGTTCATTATGTTTCAAGAGCTGCAGTAATATGAGAAAAAACACACTATACGTTGTATTGGATAATATGCCCTGTTATTTTGTTAACACAATAGTGGACCCCATTGTTCTCCTGGTGTTGATGCTAAATCAGGGGTGGGCAAAAGCCTCTCAGCGGGCCGGATCTGGCCTGCCTTGGACTTTGATCTGGCCCACGAGGTAACTACAGGCCTCATGCCCAGACACTCCCACCCAAATCCCAATCCCATCACTTCCCTCCCCCAAAAGACCCAGCACCCTCAGCTTGCTCCAACACCCTCCCTTGTGCTTGTACCCTCTCTCCTTGCCACACACTGCACCCTCCCTTGTTCCTGCTCCCTCCACCTGGCCAGACACCCTACTCCCAGCCTGCTTCTGCACCCCAGATCCTTCCCAGATCCTGCACCCCATCCCTATCTTACTTGCTGGCAGCATTGTCTTGCACACTGTACCCCTCATTTTTGTCCCTACCCCAGAGCCTAAGGAGGTCCATAAAATCCACTAACTCCAGAACCCCAGAAAAGTAAATCTGGTCTATGGGAAGCCCTGAACCTCAGTTTCCCCCTTCCCTTCCTCTAATCCTGTGAGCCTGGGGCACCAGAGGAGTGAGGTGTCTCAGTTGGGGCCATATCAGTGAGCATTGGAGGGTTTTGGAGGAGATTTTGCTTCTCACTTGTGTGGTCCCCAACTGATTTTTTTGTGGGTCAGTGACCCCAGAACCAAAAAGGGTTCCCCACCCCTCCCATAAATAAAGAAAACATTGAAACCTTTTGTGTTGGACATAATATTTTAGTCTATTTAAAATGAAGTTTGATAAACTAACATGAGAAAGTTAAAATGTGTTCTGTTTCATAATTTTAATTAAACTGTTCTTATTAGCTGCAGCTGGTTCAGAAAATAAGGTCACCGTACCCAGCAGGGTAGTTCTCAACCCTGCTCCTTCCGCCTGAGACCCCGCCCGTTCTGCCTGAGGCCCCGCCCCTTCCAGGTTGGCCCGCAACCACTTCCAAAATTTGTGAAGTGGCCCTCCTTCCAAAATTATTTCCCACCCCTGTGCTAAAACAGTAAGTTCAAGTTATCTGAAGGAAAAAAGCAACAATAAGTGCTAACAATGAGAATAAATCAGAACACAGGATTACTTACAAGTCACTGGTAAAATGTTTTAATCGGCTAATTTAGCTATAATCACAGGGAACTGTTTGCGAGGTTAAGACTGCAATTCAGTATTTGAGTGAGAAAACATACAGCATTATTCAAAACATGCAGTTTCATTCTGGCTGCTTGACTCAGATCTAAAGCTGAAGATGACAGTCAGAGTTTGTCGTCCTTCCCCACATGAGTGATTTCTAACAAAATAAAAGTTAATGGGATATTTACAGACAAAGAAGCTACTTTGCAAGGAAATACACTGCCAAATGAAGCCTATGGCCAGCCCTATGATGCCCATAATAACACATCTAGAGGGAGTATGGCATTGGGAAAGCTGGGTTCAGTTCCTATTCAGCCATAGACCTCCCCTGTGAGCTTGGACAAGTCAGAGAATCTCTCCGTGTCTATTTAATGGAGGCATTGGGAGGATAAATCCATCAACAAATGCAAGATGCTCAGATGCTATGTGTAAAAGCCACAGAAAAGCCTATAAGGTAAGTGGTCCAGACTTCCTCTGGTGTCAGCGGGATCAGACTCTGCCTCAATCTATAAGGAGCTAACACAGTCCCCTCTAAGAGAACTATAAGAGGATGAGGACTCCTGTGTAAGAGGGAGCTTGGCATTTATTCTGACAGGCACTGGATTGGATCCTAAATGGGAGATGAATAATTTGAGTAACTCAGCTCTGGGGGGGTTGATCTCTTTCAGGCTGGTGGGTGTCATAGGCCAAGGGAGGCTCTGTCTCCTCAAATGCCCAAGCATGACCCTGTCCGTGCTCTGCACCCAGCCTCTCTCCTGCTTCCACTCAGCACAGCACTCTGAGGCAGGGGGAGCTGGGGCCACTGTCTTGCTGCTCCAAGGCTGAGAGGGTCTGTGGCCACACTGCCCATGCTCCTGGTGCTCTGGGTTTGAGGAGTTGCTGCTGCGCCACCCACCTTCCCATTGCTCTGGGGTAGGGCTGCACTGTCACCCTCCCAGTGCTCTGGAGGGGCTCTAGCCTGGGTTGGGGGCCAGTGGCCACAGTAGCAGGAGGAAGCAGGTGACTTGGGCATGAGCTGAATCATATGCATGCGTAGACAGTTCCAGATTTCCTATCCTTCTGGCAGTCATTTGGGGCCAAACTCAGCCCTCAGTCACACTGGTGCAGCCTCAGTGACTTGAGAGTGTCAGCCATACAGCTGAGAGGAAAATTTGGCCTTTGAGGTTTTTACATAGAAAACCGAGCCTTGTCTCTTGTGACAGAAATCCTCAGCTATGCCACGTTCACTCAGGAATGACAGCAGGGTGTATATTCCAGAGGTTTGCTTAAAAAGGAAGCCTTCCACATGTGTTTCCTAACAGCCTGAACTTTATGCAAGAATCACCTAATGCAAAACCCAACTCAATATGAAAAGGGCTCACTCATAAAAGATTATCACCTCTAATATCATTAGCTTACAGACATTTCCCCCCCCCATCTCCCTTCGGTTCTGAAATTTGATTTGTCCTTTTCATATGTGTTCATTTTTTTAATTGTATCCTTTGGTATATATGGTTGTGACAATTTTCTTCCACTATTTGATCTGAGGAAGTGGGTCTGGCCCACGAAAACTCATCACCTAATAAACCATCTTGTTAGTCTTTAAAGTGCTACATAGTCCTGTTTTTTGTTTCAGCTACACCAGACTAGCACGGCTACATTTCTATCATAAAAGATAGTTCTGATGGCAGACTTGGGCATAAAACTAGATGGCACCATTGCAAAGAAAGGGCTGGGTCATGGAGAGAACAAAATGGGGCTAAAATATCCATCAGTTTGGAAAGAAGGATAAGAGAACAGAATAGACAAATAAATGGTTACCGCACAGAAGATCAATTTGGGGGCCCTACTACCCTTTTCTATAATATAAGAATAAGAGGTCTTTCCATATGAAAAAGCATCACATCTAAAACAAAGAGCACTTGTAAGGAGATGCATAATTAACCTGTGGGACTCAGGGCTGCAGGATAGCTTGGGCAGTGTTGCATAGTTGCTTTGTGCCAGTCACATAAACAGGCCAATAGGGGGCATCTTGTGATTTCATGTGAAAGACCCACATCAGCTGAAAATAAAGCATCTTAGTTACCTTCATTCCAGTATCCTGAAGCTTTGCTCTAGTCCAGGACTCCTGGGTACTATTCCTGCCTCTGCCTCTCAGTATGTGACCATGGTAAGCCAGAAGCACTTTCCCTTACTGCGCCAATCTGGCCAAAGGTCTTACCTATATTTCAGGAGTGTTGTGAGATATAATTAACAGCTGCTTAGAAGGAGGCTGGAGCTCCTTGCAAGAAAGCTGTTACGAGTGCAAATGATTATAGTTACTATGTATGCAGAACAGCATTGGCACTTTGACTGGTTGTGATGACAACTGTAAGGGCCATGGAGCTGAAGCTAATCACTGGTTTCAGGAAGAAATGAGACTTATCATATTTTCAGTCTGTTGAGCTATAAACTACCATTTTAGTAGGCCCTATGTAACTTAACAGATTATTATTGTGCTGTGCAAGGAAACATGTAAGGTGTATCCTGTCATTCACTCCCATAGACACTCAGCTTGGGTCTGAGGTGGGTCCATCTAATGAGACAAGGTGTCCCTTTGGGTGTAAACCAAAGAATATGGACTAATATTGTGGCCTCCTGCCCTGCTCTAATGGCTAGGAATCATCACAGAGGGTTTACACCTCTCTTTATACTAGGGATGGAGAACCGTTTTTGAGTCAGGGGCCACTGACCCACAGAAAAATCAGTCGGAGGCTGCACACAAGTGAGAAGCAGAAAGAAAGAAAGAAAGACATTCATTCCCCTCACACAGCAGAGCCTTGTGGGGAGCGGGCAAGCCAGTGGATTTTGTGTGCTTCAGCCCTGTGGGGGAATGGAGGGGGGGCTAGAGACCAGCATGGGCTCCTCAAAGCTGGGGAGAAGCCCCAAGCCTCAGGGGCCGGATCCAGGCAAGCCGGAGGGCTGCATCCAACCCCTGGGCCTTAGGTTCCCCACTTCTGATCATCTGGCACACCCTACTGGACTAGGTGGAGCACTGGTGTCTCCTCAGCCAGTCACATTATCCTGTCTGCTGAGTTATTTTTACTGTATCATTAAGGATTCTTTAAGAAGTCATTAGAGCAGGGCAATAGGCCACATTATTAGTCAACATTCTTTGATTTTAACCCAAAGGGGCACCTTGTCTCATCAAATGTACCCACCTCAGAGCCAAGTTGAGCATCTAGGGTGTGAATGATATCATACACTCTAGGTTTCCTGGCATAGCAGAGTAGTAACAAGGTAATTTACATAGGGCCTACTGTAATGGTAGTGTATAGCTCAATCAACTGAACATATACAGAACTTAAAAAACTATTTCTTTAGAGAGAACATCTGTAGAGACGTGATCAGTTTGCGATTTTAGGTAAGGATTCACAGTCTCTATAAGAAACGATGAATCAGGGTGAGCTAATGTCTGCAGGTGTGTAGCATCTACTTTATAGTAAGACACACAAATGCCTCCCAATGTGAACATTCTGGCAGAGTATTAGAGTTGCTTTTATATCAGAGCCAACAGATAGGTTCTCTCTCCCCTTCCCCTCCTCATCATGTATTTAAGCAACCAAACCAAATCTAAGCAAGTACTTAACAGGTCAAATTATCCCCTGGACTGGAGTGTGTCTTAAGAGCAGGAGTAGAGAACCCCTGGCCCCAGGGCCAGATGCGGCCCCCTGGCTTGCCTGGATCTGGCCCCTGAGACTTGGGGCTCCCCCCCCCAGCACTGGGGGGAGGGAGGGGCTGCACCTCCTGCAGGACTGGAGCACAGGAAAACTAATAGCCTGGGCCCCACTAGGCTCTCCTGTGTGAGGGGAATGTGGGAAGTGTCTTTCCCCCTCTCTGTCAGGGGCCAAGTCAGCGAGGGGTTTCAGGATTTTTTTTTTGTTTGTTTTTTTGTCTTCTCACTTGTGTGCAGCCCTTAACTGATTTTTCTGTGGGTCAGCAGCCCCCGACCCAAAAAAAGGTTCCCCACCCCTGCTTTAGAGGCTGAGAATCCAAGCAGCACTCCTTCCTAGACCATTTCTGTGGGTCAACTTTATTCCTGAATGCACAACCCAGATACAGGTCACAAGCTTTACCCCTGGGCACAGGATGAGCACAGGAGTGAATGTCTTCCATGTCTTTACTCATGCAAGGAATCTCATTGAGTTTAATGAGAGTCCAACTTAGCTGTATGAGTAATGGTTGCAAATTGGGACCTGCTGCGATAATTCCTCTGGCTGCCACTTTAGTATATTAAACCAGCATTGATGCCAGGCCGGACCATCACTCACTTTCATCTAACAGCTTGAAAAGCTTCGGAATCACTCTCAAGACATGTCAAAGGCAAAGGAGACAGTGACACAGAGCAGTGGAAAGCAACAGGTGAAAATCATTGCATCGTCATACGTCGTCTTGGCACCAGAAGCAAAAGCAGCCACAAGGGAGCATCAGACTGTTCCAAACAGATAGCAAGCAAGAATGGAATGTCACAGAGACGGGGACAAAACACCATCTTCATAAAAAAAGATCGAAGCTACAATGACTTTGTTGGGCAGGGGGTCTGCAGCCAAGCAGGACCCAGGTCTGGCAGAGGAGCCCCAAGCATCAGCAGGCCCGGCAGCCATGATGCTGGGTGTCAGGGGCACGGCACCAGAACGCCAAAAAGCTGGAGGTGCTGAACACCCTCCACATCCCTACTTCCAGCACCTCTGTGAAGCAAGAGACAGCTTCTGCCCCCAAAGAACTCACAACCTAAACAGACAAGTCAAAGGATGGGGAAATAGAGAAATAGAAATGACTTGCCATAGGCCATACAGCAGACAGGGCAACGGGAACTCATGTCTCCAGAATCCCAGCTCTGAGTCCTCTCCACATTGTTTCACAGCTGGCTGGATTGTGAAATAAAGGGGCAAGATGTTGACCGACTGAGACCTGTTAGAATGTTGTTCCCCATTTGGGTGTGCAATTTCTATCTGATTAACAGCAGACCTAACAGGTTCTCAAATCCAAGCTCTTCCGGTCATTGACATGGCAGGTCGTTTAGATGGATGAACAGCTGCATCTTTTGTTGGCTTAGGTGGGGATGAGTCCCAGAATGGTTTCCTTTGTCATTTCTCCTGAAAGTTCGATCCATTCAGAATTCTCCCTCAGCCTGGAAACAGAGCAGCCAGGGACAGCTAAAACCCCCCAGTAACATCTAACTCAATGAAAGTGCACAGGGGCACACTTAAAGAAAACCCAAATCATCTCACTGCCTGACAAAAAAAAAAAAATCCTATCATGGTCAAGGGGGGATAATTGACAACATGCTTTCCAAGCAAGGTTGCCGCTAATGACCACTTTCCAGAAAGCTGACCCAACCTCTAGCCTCAACGCAATAAATGAATCAATGCCCGGGGCTTCAAAATCAGCCGTGATCTGCACTGAGGGGCAAATGTAGCCTAAACAGGCAAATAATCGTGCTGCCCTTTCAATACACATACAATTTATAGTCACTGCAATATTTCAGTAGAGGCGCTTTCTGAAGGAGGAACTGTCCTCAGAGCAATTAGAATGAAAAAGAGTTGGGGCTGCCTTTCGCTCGGTAGCTCGCTTCTCTGTCATGTAGGGAAATTTATGCTGCTGCAGAAAGTCTGCATTAAAGAGTTGGAAGGAGGGGGTTTGCCCTCCAGCTCTCGAGATCTTGCAGTGGTCAGAAGTGTCTCTATGGTGCCAAAAATTCTGTATTAAAATGATAAGCTGCTTAGAACACCATTAGGAATAATAATAATAATAATAATAATAAAGCAACCTTCCCTTTCCCCCAACCACTACAGCTGCTTCTTTCCTTCTCTACTGCACAGGGGTGGCTATAGATCATGTTTTCCACAGGGGAACTCCCCACAGCATTTTGCTTGAAACCAATAGTCCTGGCTTGCACTGTGGTTTCCTTACCCCTCCAGCTGGAGAATAGGCCTCTTGCTCCAGTTCCAGTAGTTACACTGATTTAAGGAATTAAACATTTGAATAACCTGGCCTCCAGGCCTGAACTTTCCTATTTCAGAGGAGGCAGAGATTCCACTTTCTATTCTAACAGGGTTCTACAGCTAGTTCCTGCTAATTTTCCATTAACACTGCACAGTTCTGCCCCTCCTACCGCCCCTTCCCCCCGACAATAAAATATGGGTTGGCTACTTTTGGGAGCAGCTGGCAGGTTATACAATTAGAGCTAGGCCCAAGCCTCAGTTTGGAGCAAATTAGGGGGAGACCAGATAGTTTAGGCCTCAATCTCGCACACACTTAGACATAACTTTAGCCATGTGCCTAGCCTCTTCATTCCAGTCACTTATTTAAAGTGAAGAATGTGCAGAAGTGTTTACACGATCAGAGCTTAATCACAACATGCAATTCTGTACTGAATGACCCTGCTAAGACTATCAAGAAAGGGGAGCTACCAATAAATGCAGTCCTGCCTGCTGCAAGGGGATGTGGATTGCAACTTCTCTGAACACTAAGGAGAGGGGATCACCACATAGGAGTGTAAAGGGTTTGTTTATTAAGTTAAAACTGGGAAGGGAGGGGGATCTCAGTCATACACTCAACCACACTTACAGTCCCAGGCAGGATGATAAGGAAAGCAGAAGGCAGTTCATGGTATCTGATCTTCCCGTGTTGACTCCTGAGCTGGTCTGCTGGCCAGGCAATCCGAGCAGAGGGCATTCTCCGGGAGGCTCCACTTGAAGGTCAACCAACAACCTGTGTCTGCATCCCTCTTTCCTTTAAGGATCAGCCACATGCAGCTTCTGGGTCCCTGGGCCTCTCGGGGCATGTGCACTCCCTGTAGGGGGCCCTGTGCACTGTTGTTTACTCCTGCTGTTTATCTCAGTTTTCTCCCCACCTCAGGTCCACCTCAGACACTCTTCTGCACTCACTTAGGGAAGAGATAGGGGGTTAACAGATAACACTTTAACAGTTTAAGGAACCAAATAACATCGTTAACAGGTGATAAAGAGAACAACATCCATTTTAACTCTTTCCTTGCTCCTCCTCCTTTGCCTTTTTAGTTTTTATATTCAAACAATTGCACACTAAGTACTAAGTCCACCAACTCAGTTCACTTGAGGCACAAGTACCTGGAATGGCTTTGAACTAGTGACTTAAGTAGGAAAGGCTCTATAGCCCATTACCCATCTTCTAAGCCTCTCTTATCTAGCACAGCACAGTTGCCATTTGTAATATACACACCTGCTAGGTGTGGTGCACAGTTCCATCTAGTAGTGGCACTAAGACCACTTATAGAGAAAACAATAGAATCATAGAATCTAGACCATCCCTGATAGATGTCTATCTAACCTGCTCTTAAATATCTACAGAGATGGAGATTCCACAATCTCCCTAGGCAATTTATTCCAGTGTTTAACCACCCTGACAGAAAGCTTTTCCTAATGTCCAGCCTAAATGTCCCTTGCTGCAATTTAAGCATTGAGTCTGCTCTGTAGCCTTTGCTAACAGCCATCTGGATTTTAGCTCATATAGCAGCAAGGCATGCACTAAGCTCCAGAGGCTGCAGGTTTGATTTTGCCTGTGGGTATTACAATTGCTCTATTACTGAAATCAATGCAAACACGACACCAACATTTTCGGTAGCAAACCATGTTGGTTTTTACACAGCTCTATTTCAGGAAGACATGTTATGCATTAAAAACAACACCTACGAGGACATCATACTCTTTTAGCTCAGATACACTTTTATATAGGTAACTGTTCCATTTCATATGGTTAGTTCTGCTCACACTCAATCACAGCTACAGTTCAGACTATCTTGCACTATGATGCCATCCCCAGAGACATGAGGGTCTTGCAGTGTCCAAGGTCAGCACATAGCCCCCCAAACTGAGCACATTTTAAACTGCAATCAAGCAGAATCACATCAAGGAAGTACTCCTACAAGCTATATCTGTATAGTTAAAACTCCCTTTAGTGGGACCTTCCTCATGTGGATGTAGTTATACTAGGTAGGATAAATGCACTAGCTAAGTTTATTCCCATATGGAAAGGGGACCAGTCTATATTGATATAATGCACCTTTCTACTGATCTAACCACACCCACACTAGGGGTTGCACTGGCATACTGCACCAGTAGAAGATTACAACGCTAACCGATAGAGTTACATCAGTACAAGAACAGTGTTAGGATTAATCCTCCTTGTTGGAGCAAGATTTTGATTGGTAAGATTGACTTTAAAGATACTTTATATTAAGAACCCTCCCCGATACCACACTCAATAGTCCCCAGAAATGTAGTTACTTGGATGCTTTGCTAGCATGTCTTTATGATGCACTGCCCCTGCAACTTGACATGGAAATCTACATCTATAAAGGGCCTCCAGAAAATGTTATGCCTTTTGCCTATCAAGTGTTGCCTATCAAGGTGGAAGTTTGTTATCTTCAATAACATTTTGGGTTGTGGAGATTGCTATGCACCCATATCTGTTGCAGACCAGGAAAAGAACACAGGTAATCTTGCTTAAAATGTCTCTTCCCATTCATCCCAACAGTAAATGCTGAGGGTCTCTGACATGCCATCATTTTAAAAGAGGCTCCGAATGTTACTAGGGAAGTGAGAAAAAACAGCAGTGAAAAGAAAGAACAGAGGAGAAAAGGGAAAAGAAAGGCACTGCCACTTTCCTGGCTCCCTTTAAAACAAGAACTGATTTAAAAGTCAGCCCTGCCCCCTGGAAAATGTTACTGCAGAATAAGAGGGTCAAGCTCTTCCCTTCTGGGTGATTTGCAAAGCTCACCTGCTGGGAAGGCACCTACACACTGCTGGAGTGGTAACAAACTCAGTAGCACTAAGAAACCAATGGGCTGTGTCTAGACTGGCAAGTTTTTCTGCAAAAGCAGCCGCTTTTGCACAAAAACTAGCCAGCTGTCTACACTGGCCGCTTGAATTTGCGCAAGAGCACTGACGTTCTAATGTCAGAAATCAGTGCTTCTTGTGCAAATACTTTGACGCTCCCGTTCAGGCAAAAATCCTTTTGCGCGAAACCTTTTGTGCAAAAGGGCCAGTGTAGACAGCTCAGTTTTGTTTTGCGCAAAAAAGCCCCGATGGCTAAAATGGCGATCGGGGCTTTCTTGCGCAAAAGCGCGTCTAGATTGGCCACGGACGTTTTGCACAAAAAGTGCTTTTGCGCAAAAGCGTCCGTACCAATCTAGACGCTTTCTTGCGCAAATACTTTTAACGGAAAACTTTTCCGTTAAAAGCATTTGCGCATAATCATGCCAGTCTAGACGTAGCCATGGTCTCCAAAGAAACAAAAGAGACTGCATTCTGATAGCCTCTCCCTAGTTCATGAGCACTTGGAACATTAGTCTAATTAATTTTTTTTCCTGTTAGCACTATAAAAATATTTACAGGGGAACCAGAGTGCATCTTTCCACACTGCTGGTAAAAACAGGAGTTGATTTGACCTGTTCTCACCTGCATACTCACACACTGTATGTATACACATAAGTTGTTTCCTTGTCTAAGACTTAATTGCTTGAGATATTTAGTGTACACAGCTATTGCTTACAAATGAGATGTTTCATGCTGCTTGCACTCTTTTAGAAGGGGGAAATATCTGTGATCAATAAATCAAGTCAAACAATTCTCTACCCCCTGCCTTTTACAGGAAAACAGCCTATTTCTCCTCCTTTTCCCCATTATTGTTATATTATCGGAGTGAGTCAGGCATTGGCAAGGAGAGGGGGGAAATGACAGGACATTCTAAAAGAATTTAATGAAGTGGCTCCAAATATTGTATCAAAATAAATGAAGTGAATAATGCAAGAGCTCATTCCAGGTCCCTTCTACAACAATAACTATTGTGTGAGCAGCACATTTGATGCCATGGAGATGGATGGGTGAATACGAAGGTGCCACTCCAGCACATTACAGAGCAGGGAACAATGGCAGCCTGAATTGCTATATTTAATTGCAGTAATTCTTTGAGTCCGGCAGCCCTGGAAGAAAATGGAAGGAGGTAAAAGGGGAGGGAGAGGACCTGTTCTTGGTCTTTCTGATCTCAATGGACTATTTTCCTTCCCATGAGACAAGAGAAAAAGAGCCCGTTCGGTGGCTGCATGTTTTAACTCTGCTGCAAACCTGATATGCATTTTGAACAGTTCATTGAAGGCTGTCAGCTGGGAGAACTGGGTTCCAGCCAACAGGAAGAAATTCATTTGATAAAGTCATCACTCCCATTTATGCATTATCTGCCTTCCGCCGAAAAATACAAAGTGCAATGTAACAGAGATGGCCTCCTAGAGGGTGGGGGTCTGGGTATTTGGCCCTTGCAAAGCTTATTTTGGGGGAGAATGCTCAGCTCTAGTAGTGGGTAGAATTGCCTGATCTTTCTGTTGACTAGGCCTATTCAGGTGGACCCTGAGGCTTGCCCTGAGCTTTTTGCAGTATTGGGTATTTAGGCCTCAACCATGGCTCTGCCTGGGGCCATGCTAGGCTCTGATTCCATTGGGAGCAGGATCTGCCCAGATCAAGTCCTTGGATTGTACATGGAGATAAGTTTAAATGTCCAAATTTTGAGGTAAATGAGTTAGCTGCTTTCCCACTGATGCAGTTTGGATGGGATTATTTCACTCTGTACCATGGGAGACCACCTCTGAGACACTAGAAAAGTACATTTCTCTTTTTCTAGACACTTGGAATACCCATTCATTTTCTCTCTTTCTAATGGGGAGTGCCACTCGCAAGGTGCAGTGACTTGGGTTGTTTGTATACAAGGGTCCCTCCAAGGTGGCCTCACAGCTCTGGGAACTGAGTTTGTTGACTGACTATGGCAGAGACAGCAGGGCAGGCACATGAGCACAAACCTTTGATTTTAGTTTGTTTCATTTTCTGCATGCATGTTATTGAGGCTGGAAGTTGAGTTGTGGGCCTTGGCCAGCTGCATGATAGTCATGCCTGCTCCTGATACATCAGATGGGGCATAGAGGAGTGCAGGAACTGGGATAGTCTCTTCATTGCCACAGCCCCATGACGGGGGAGGAGGGAGGAGGGAGACACCATCCACTTTTGAAAACCATTGATTGTTACCCCCTCCCTCACAATGTATTGTTGTTCACCACACACCTAGGGCAGTGGAATCCATGTCATTTAGTTCTTCCCTGCCCCTCAGCTTTCCAGATGTCTATCATACATTATATTGCTGCCACACATTAGCAACCACCTGAGGAGTTCCCTTTGAGCTCTTGCTTATACTCTGTGGGCACATCTACAGTGGGCAGTTATTTTGAAGTAACTCCCCTTATTTTGAAATAACAAGGCGGGAAGCCACACTGCCAAGCCAGTTACTTCGAAATAAAGGGCTTGTTATTTGGAAATAATAACTCCTACTTGTGAAGAGAAATAAGCATATTTCACAAAAGTTATTTTGGGAGTTTTTTCAAAATAACTTATTTCAGAATAACCTGGTAACGTAGACATAGCCTGCGTGTGCGGGGGGAGAAAGAGAGAGAATCATGCCACTGACAGGGAGTGCAGAAATCTAAGGCATAGGGGACTCATCCTCCCTTCTGTCCACTTTTTTTTGAAAACACTTTCCCTTTCTCCTCTCTTCCTTTTATCTTCTGTCCATACCATTCTCTCCTGAGTCACTGATCAGTAGTGAACAGAATGTACACCTCTTTGAATGCATGCACAGGCCAGAATCTCACAGTGAGCAGCGCTGCACCTATTTATATCAACTAAGGCTCTGGCTTATACACACAACTTAGACTTTAGAGAGGATGCTGAATCTAAATACCGTTACAAACACCCCTGAAATTTTGGAAGTTTGCTTTAAAATCTGGGCTCCTCCTATTGTGAACCTACCATAAGGCAAATGCTCCTAGATCTCCAAGCAGTCTGGAATTGGGAGCAGAATTTTGCAAGTCTCTAACAGTAACCAGCAGTGGTGTTGCAGACAGAGAATTCTGAGTCCCAGTGTGGAATCAGCTGCAGAAGCTGATGCACTCTGATGGTTACTTTTGCTTGTAAATGTTCCTTCTTCCCCTCTGCTCTAATTTCCTCCTGCTGAGCAGCCTCATCACATGCCTAGAGCCTGTGGTTTATAGCCAGAAAACAAAAGCAAACTCTTACCACACTCTACATCAGCGTCACCCCATGGACTGGCCACAGGGCCTTCTTCTCTCCTTGGGAGGCAGAGCTTTTCCCTTAGTCAGCCCCTGTCAGTCATGTGTTTCCTAACCCAACTGCATTTTGCTGACAGCTTTACTCACAAATTCCTTCTCTACACAGATCGTGTTAAGAATCTTAATATTCCTGCAAATTCAGAAAGGGGATTTCCAACAAGCATTAGGAAAATTAAACTTCTCTCAATCCTAAAAGCTATTTCTAGCTTCTCAAAGTACAATACATGAAAAATATTAAAAGGGGAAGAAGGTGAGATAGTAATAAGCAGAATGATGAATTAAAAGTAGAAACCAGGGCATCCTATGTCTCTACGTTGTGGTTAAGACTCCCTGCCTCCACCAGATGCAATGTTGGAATTTCCCAGCCTTCTTCCCCATCTAAAGCAGTAGGATGTCACCAGTGTGAGACATGCCCCTCAGAGATTTGTGTTGACACAACATTAAACATGCCTGAGTGCTAACCCGCCCTGGTAACAGACTGCAAAGCTGTCATTAGAACAGTAACTTTTCACAAAGGACATTTCACCTATTGGTATAAATCACTGGAGAAAGTCCATTGTTCTGCTCAGAGGTGAACTCAATAGAACTGAGAAGAAACACATAACCAGCTAAATTACACAGATCCCTCCCAAGCCAAGAAACAAGACAGAGATTCACTGGTATGTGGACTGGCCTGTGACCTATCTGAGTCTGCAAGGCTAGTAACAAGGTGACTTTTCAGGCCTGGGATTTGAATTCTGGCCAAGACCAAGAATGGAGACTCTGCAATATGTGGGCCTTACTATCCCTTTTATCACCTCAGCAGGGACACCTACAAAATAACTTTGTGCAGTTCCAAATCCAGTGTGTGTTTTCATATCCACTTCATACAGGGCAAGCAGACAAGAATGTCCCTCTCCCCTTCCCTGGCTCATCTTGTTGCATTTCTCTCTCCAGCTTCCTGAACCTTTCTTTTTTCCTCCCACCCCTCCCTATTTTTAGAAGTCTTACCTGTAGCAGAACAGAATCACTTCTTGCCTCCAGACTCTTCAGCACTGAATTCAAAATGGAGGACAGGCTATTTATAAAATGGGCAGGTAATGTAGGTGTGGCTATGGCAATGGCAGAGGGTGCAACTAAGCTTCCTGTATAAAATAATGGCTGGGGGAGATTAACCTGGAGTTACAATCTGAAAAGGAAAGATTTAGACTGGGGTTGCTGAAAGCCTCTCTCTATCCTTTGGCAATGTGTAGTCTTGGCATCCTGAAATTTCACTTGTTTCAGTCTTGTGATTAGTATTAATTACTGGTCTACTTAGCTGTTACACTTGTTCCTCCTCTCTGACTTTTCCCTCCTCACAGGTTCTCTTTCCTCTTATTCTCTTTTATGAATCCTATCATTAAATCTCCTCGGTAACACTCTGTTGGGAGAGAACCTTCTTTTCATGTAGCTGCTTGGTGCTTGCGACCTGGCCAGCATGGTCTTACAGAAGAATATGACACTGATTCCACACAGTGCCAGAGAGAGCAGACATTTAGAGAAGCCAATTAAAATCTCATTAATCACAAAGGAACTGTGTTACCTCACCAGCATGCTGTGATAAATCTATCTGAATGTGGACTTGCAGCCTACAGGAAATGCCTCTTTGGCTGTATGATCTGGTCTTGCAAATGACATTTTATTGAGTGTGGCTCTAAAGCCATATTCCAGATTGTGTAGACAGAAAGGTATGATGCTAAATCTAATCAATGTTTAGGATCTTTTAATATCACAAAATATTTTAAGTCAAGTCAAGGCATCTTAATACTATTTGTTTAAAAAAAGGACACAAAAAAGGCTGGTTTGACCTTGGCAGCCTGACTGACTGAACAGAAGGGATGCCAAACGCTAAGAGGAACACTATTGATTAGATCTGAATGGGATGAACGATGAAAGAAAGCCTTGAGTTGTTATAAATGGCAGAATAAAATAGGGTGGTCTGGATTTCCATTATGAAACTAAAAGGACAGAAAGTAGGGGCTCAAAGAGGAATGCAGGTGTGTGGAGGTGTTCAAAGCAGGAAGAGAATCTTGCACTCCTTTCTGGTCTTTAATTTCTATGAGGCAAGTCATCAAAGCTATGTAATTTCTCCTCCCCCCGTCCCTAGCACCTCAATAGCTACCCCTGTCCCTAGCACCTCAATAGCTACGTTAATTGTGGTCAGTTTATTTAGAGAAATGGATAAATGGTGACCTTTGAAAAACACAGGACTTCTCTCTCACTCTCTCCCCCCCCCTCCCCCATCTCTCTCTCTCTATATATATATACATCTGTATCTCTCTTTTTTTCAGAGAAATCCATCAGGGCTTGATTCTTCTCTCACTTGCACCAGTGGATGAACACCACTAAAGTCAAAAGGATCCAGGGCGGAAATGAGTAGAGTGATAACCCTCAATTATAAACCTCTCCCCCCCAAACTATTTATTTTAAGCACAAAAGCTTCTATTACTTGTATCTCAACAGAACCTCCACGGTCCAGCTGACATCAGGGCCCTGTTGTGCTAAATGCTGAACAAACACATAACAAGAGAGAGACAGTCTCTGCTCTGAAAAGCATACAGCCTAAACAGATAAGGAAGTAGGAGAAAGAGGGACATGAAAATAAAATTCCCAAGATTATCCAGCAGGTCAGTGGCAGAACCAGGAATTGAATCAGGTCAGCACTGTATCCACTACATGATATTGTTTCTCTTCTAACTCTCTGGAATATAGGTAATAGACAGGGCTTCTGTTTCCTTACTGGTAATGCTTTCACCCTTCCCCCGCTCTCCGCCACTGCCCTGGCTTGCTCCACACATACAAACAGGTTGATCATACTCTGTCAACTCTGTGATGTTTTCTCGGATGAAATCTATATATTGGTATCTCCAGCTCAGACGGATGGTCTGTATTGCTCCAGATGGAAAGCTCTCTTCTGCACTTTGATCGCAAGCCACATGCAGCCATGCAACATGGGAGCTACCATATTGTAGCATCCTTAGTACTGGCCTATGTGGGGATAAATGTGCAAAGTGGATTTGAGCTTTGGCGTCCTTAGCACAGAATCATTGTAGAAAGAAGGACACAGGGGTTTTAAAACCCCTTTTAGGGTCTCCTGATCCTATGGCTGGCTGGGGGTGAGAATGGCAATTTGGACCAGTTTTTAGGTCATTGATGCCATTCCATCGCTGACTGTAGAAAGCGCTTGTTTAATCAATTACAAATTCTGAATGAAATTAAGCAAAGAGAAGCCCACTGACTTCAGCAAAGTGCTGCATTGTTCAGATATTGCTACAGACATTCCAATCACAGCCACATACAAACGAGGGAAGCTTTGGGTACAAAATAACTAATATTCACACTTTTGTCATTCTGCAGCTCACAAAATAATTCACTTATTTCAATCAAAGCAGGACAAGCAGCCTTAATTGCTTCAAAAAACACACTGAGTGAGGGTACCTTTGCATCCACCAACAGAATGAGCAAAAGAAGGCTAAGGGAAAGGCAGATGAGTTCTGCTAGGGGAAGAGGTGAAAGATGTCTCCATGCTGGAGTGTATCCCCTCTGGGCTCAGAGGGAAGTTTTAAGAGGCCTGTCATATGTAATCTAGCAGCTGTCTTTAAAATGCAAAGGGAATTTCTTAGTGAAAACTGGCAGGACACACAAACAGCTGCAGCATCGCTTCCCCAGACATTAATATTACATACATGGACTACTTAATTTGATCCTCCACACAGAGGCAACCCATATAATGAAGGACTTGTTGACAAAGTTCCCAGCCCAAGTCTGTAAGAAGGTAAAAAGGGCCCAGTCTCCAGGATGTTTCCTTTCACTCTTGGCAGATTCAGTCCATTTAATTCCATATTTATGTGCACTGAAAAATTCTTTCTATTGCTGTTCTATACTACTGTCATAGTCCTCATAGCTGAGTACTTTTGGAACTTCCATGCTTTAAACCTTTTAGCCAGAAGCCAAACAATAAAGCATTCCTCACCAAACTCCTTTGCAGGGGCATTGTTCAGTACTATTCTTGTTTTGCCTGTGGAGAAACTGAGGCATCTAACAGCTAAGGCACTAATTCAGCAATGTACTTAAGTGAATGCCCAACTTCAAGTATGTAAGCTTCAGCGGGGAGCCAAGTTAGTCTGTACAGGATAAACTTAAAAAAACCCAAATGGTCTGGTAGCACTTTATAGACTAACAAAACATGTAGGCTACATCTACATTGTGCATTCTTGCACAAGAAGATATGCAAATGAGGAACGGCAATGAATATCGCCATGCCTCATTTGCATACCTAATGAGCCGCCATTTTTGCACAAGGGGCTTTTGCGCAAGAGCCATTTTGCCGCTTATTTTCAGGCAGAACAGCTCTTGTGCAAGAGGGGGGTTTTGTGCAAGAAGGAGCAGTTGTAGACTGCTCCTTCTTGCACAAAAGCCCCTTGCACAAAAATGGTGGCTCATTAGGTATGCAAATGAGGTGCGGTGATATTCATCACCACACCTCATTTGCATATCTTCTTGTGCAAGAATGAGCAAAGTAGACGTAGCCGTAGGCGGTATCATGAGCTTTCGTGGGCACAGCCCACTTCTTCAGATGACCGGAGTTTTGATTTAGGATGTGTAGAGCCAAAATAAATTGGAGGGGTGGTGGTGAAGAAGTAGGGGTGGGAAACAAGGAGCAGAGGTATGGAAATATCAAAGGGAAAAACAGGAAGGCAGAGCTGGGAATAGTAAGCACCTGAAGATTGGGTAGTTAAAACAAAGCAGATAAAAATCAAAGGCAATAACAGGAATTTACACAAAGAGCTGTTTGCACCTTCATTGAATGTTAGGTTGATATTGTCCCAACCATCCCTCATCACTGATTGAGCCCATTAGCATGAGAATTGAACATGCAAATGAATTGTAATTCCAACGCCTCTCTGTGTATTTGGCTAGTAGAATTGGTAAGTAAGTAAGTAGTTTTATTGAAACTGGGATCAGTGTAACTTGCCAAAGATCAAATAGTGACTTGGTAACTGAGTTGGAAAGAACACAAGTCCCTGCCCCTGCCCAAAGCAGTTTCCTCTGCTAGCATTCTTTACCTCAAAGAATCCTTGAGTATTTGACACCTATCTTGGAATCGAATCCCTTTACCAGCCGCTAATGTGCAGGACTTGGCAGATATTTAAAAGATACAGCCACAGTGCACATTCTACGCAAAGGGAAAAAGAATACTCTTTCTTGCTGAAATTACATGAGGGAATTTAGGAGGAGAGAATGTAATAACCAGGATAGCATTATATTCTCATAATAAACACCAAAATATAATTCTGCTGTAATCCTAAGAGTGTGAATTGGGCACAATACAGAACATAACTGATTTTATAAGGTACACATTGTATAGCAGAGGCAAATTCAATCCCTAAATCTGATTGTTACAGAGTGCTTATATCTAGTCTTGGAAGGCTTTGATTGTTATCAATACATGTCAGTAAACAGCGATTTCACCATACACATATAAACCAATGAAAATATTTCTGTTGATAATAATAGAAATTAACAGATAGGCAACGTGAGAAAAATGCTGCTTGAGAACTTATTACTTACCTTGTGCATTATAACATGTGATACTGACAATTTGTGATTTTACAGATATAAAGATTTAACTTTTTTAATTATAACATCAACAGCCATTAAATAATTATTGTCATCAACTAATCGTTGTTTGACCCCTCTTCCATAATTTCTTGTAACTGTGAAAATGTAAATGGATAAAAATATTAAGTCACTTAAAACTCATGATGTACAGCTGCAAAAATTCAAATCAATCAAAAATGTTTATGACAAGCCATCTATATTACTCATCAAAATTATTTAATAAAATGAATTCACTGTGTGTCCGTATATGTGTGAATAGTTGACAGGTGAGGTGCTCAAGAATATGTGACTTTGTTCCTGGATTTACTAAAACCAATACAACTTTTTGCATATGGCAGCTCTTTATGCCAGCCAGAGGCATAGGGAGACATCTTTGGGGAGACATATTTGGAGGCAGTGCTCTTCAGTTTGACATGCAATTTGAGTGACACTATTGGCCTTTTAGAGATTCATAGAGTCCAATGCCAGAAGGGCTCATTCTGTATAATGCAGGCCATAGAATTTTCACCCAAATAATTCCTTTAAAAAACCCTTAAAAAATCTAAATAGTGACAGAAGATCCACCATGATCCTTGGTAAAATCTTCCAGTAGTTAATTACCCTCACGGATAGAAATTTGTAACTTATTTCCACCCTGTAGCATCAATTTTGGTATATTAGGACACATACTGATCCCATCAGCACTTGCTAAAGGGTCAGTTAGCCACAAGGAACTCCTGCGGCATATGCAAGAATCAGTGCAGAGGGTCACACAGCCCCGAGCTGAAGTGCTGCCAGCCCCCTTACTCACTACAGCATTTAACTGACATTTCATTTATTACTGACACAGACAGAGTTAATTCTTTTTGGAAAAGTCTGTTACCCCCAGAGAACGCTGAACCAATTTCTTAATGTGATCCTCTCAATCTTCAAGTTCACTGAGGGTATGTCCACTCTACAGAGTTTTGTTGGAAAAACGGCCATTTTTCTGACAAAACCTGAGTTACGTCCACACTGCAATCGTGTTCTTTCAAAAGAATTGGTATTCCGGGTTATTCCAGAATTGGTACTCCTCTTTCTATGAGGAAGAAGCTTTTTCCCGAAAGAGCTCTTTTGGAAAAAGGCGTGTGTAGACGGAGAAGAGGGTTTTCATTCGAAAGAAGAGGCCTCCAGGAAATAACACAGGAGCCCTCCATCCATACTAATCACAACTCTATAGTTCCTGTCTCCTACCAGCTCTTAAAGCTGCAGGCACCCTGCACAAGCCTTGTGGCAGGAAGGTCTGAAAGCAGTACCCTGACTGCGCAGCTCTCCCTGCTACAGGCCTTGCCACCCATGGCGGAACCACAAGCCCCCCATGACCCCTCTGGCCCTCACAGGGAGCAGCCCCAGGAGTCCCAGGACCCACCCTGGAGGACCAAGAGGCGGGCACCTTCCTGGTCCAGAGCGGAGATCCTGTCCCTCCTCGAGCTGTGGGGCGAGGAGGAGACATTGCAGGATCTCCTCTCCAAACAGTGGAATGCGGATATTTTTGGGTGCATGGCTGAGTCCCTGGTGGAGTGCGGACACTCACCCCGGATCTTGGAACAGGTCTGGAGCAAGGTAAAGGAGCCCTGCCAGGGATACGTCAGGGCCAGAGAGCACAGCTCACACTCAGAGGCAGGACCCCATACCTGCCCCTATTACCAGGAGCTCCACCAGATCCTGGGGGGCTGGGGAAATGCCTTTCTCACTCATCGTCATGGACTCCAGCCTCAAGATCCCCGTCATTCCCCAGCCAGAGGTCACAGTGGAAGAGGCAGAGGATCAGGGCCAGCAACAGGAGGAGGAGGAGATGGACACCATCACCCTGTCCCTGGAGCTGATGCCTGTCAGCCAGGATGTCTCCAGGTCTTGTCTGACACCAGGGAGGGATCTTCAGGGCTCTCAGTTTTTTACATACACAGGATGGGGGAGGCAGGCAGGCGGGGTGTTAGCGTCGCTCAGGCTGGACATCGTGCTGCAGTCCATGCACGTGGAACCACGTGCAGCATTAGTGTGTGGCACATGGACTCAGCAGGCAGCCCCTGAGCACTGGTGGGATCCTGCTGCAGGCTCAGGGGAGGCCACACATGTCTGGCCTGAGGGGCAGGTGGGGCAGGGGGGCCCTCCCAGCACCTGCCACAGCTGGAAGCAGGCTAGCCACAAGGACTAGCCTGACCCCAGACACCCTGAGGTGTGCTGCACACAGCATGCGGGCATGCCTGCATGTGCGAGGCACCACCCATTCCCATGGGCAGTGCTGCGAGCCGCAGGTGTGTGTGTGTGTGGATGCCAGGGAGGGCCAGGCTGCTCCTGGCTCCTCTGCTGCCCACGGGATCCCACTGTGCCTGGACACTTCCCTTGCCTGCTTGTCCGGGGGCCGGTGGATAGTGTGTGCATGGATGACTGACCGCTTCTCCTTCTTTGTGTTCTCCACAGCTGGACCAGTCGGGACTGAGGGGTGAGCCACACCACCTGTGCCAGCTGACACAGCCCAGGGGACCTGAAAGCGCACCAGGGTCTAGGAAGACCTCATGTGCCAGTATGTCAGCATCCCGTGCGACATGCAGTAGACCCTGGTGCAGAAGATATGCGAGGACAGAGTGGCGGAGCCGCACCTGGGACCAGCTCATGCATCAGTGTGATAGCACGAAAGAAATGATGGCACACCCGCCTGCTGTCGCTCCTTCTGCCTACCACCCTCCTGCCCCCCTGCTATGCCCATTTCCCCTTCTCCCTTTCCCCCATGTAATGCCTCTACTCCTTCCCCAAGCAATACCCTGCCATGGCCCCTCTCCATGTGATGCCCATGCCCCCGCCCCCGCCCCCACCCCCGCCCCCACCCCCGCCCCCTGCCATCCCTGATCCCGCTCCAGCCCTCCCTCCTGCCACCACCCTGTGGTCCCTGGACCCACCCAACCCCAACTCTGATGAGGTCCCTGCACCCAAGGTGGCACATCTGGCCACCCCCCATACCACTCTGAGCCCCCTCCCTCTCCAGGTTATGAGCCCTCCCTCCCCCTCCAGGTTATGAGCTCCCCTCTTCCTGCCCACCTTTTTTTAATGAAAGATAAATACAGACTTCATTTTTTTGAAAGCAAACAAGTGCTTTTATTGAGAGGTCAGGGAAGGGGTAAAGGGAGGGGTTGTGTTGGGAAAGGGATGGGGCAGCAAGCTAGAGGCCCCTGTTCGGGAGGCCCTGGGAAGAGTTACTTCAGAGAACCTCTTCCTCAGGGCCTCCTGGATGCACACCCCAGCCTGATGAGCCTGGCGGATGGCAGCTGTCTGTGGCTGCTCAAAGGCTTGCCCCTCGTGGCCAGCGTCTGCCCCCCATGCTGGGAGGAAGGCCTCCCCCTTCCTCTCCACAATGTTGTGGAGGACACAACATGCCATGACCACCTCAGGGATGTTGTGCTCCCCCACATTCAGGCGGGTCAGCAGGCACCTGAACTGCGCCTTGAGGTGGCCAAAGGTGCACTCGACCTGGATCCTGACCTGATTCAGGTGGACATTAAATTGGTCCCTGCCAGGTCCGGCTCTAGAGAGCGCGGGGCCCGATTCCAGGGGCGGAGCCCCGCGCATGTGCGGCCCCGCCCCCGGAATTGGGTCCGGATCCAGGTTGAGTGCACCTTTGGCCACCTCAAGGCGCAGTTCAGGTGCCTGCTGACCTGCCTGAATGTGGGGGACACAACATCCCTGAGGTGGTCATGGAATGTTGTGTCTAGGTCTCCCAGGTGGATGACCCCCCGCAGCAGGATGGAATTGCTGGCCCTCACAACCTGCAGAAGGAGACAAACAAACACACAAAACAGAGAATGAGAGAGGGAGTGCCTGAGCTCTTGGGAGGTGCCCGCCCCATCTCCTCCCCCAAACACCCCAGGAGCCACCCCCTGTGAGGCCACCCCCCCCCAGCAGCAGGCCTGTGTGAGGGCGGGACAACATAACCCCACAGGGACGGGGCTTCCTCCTCACCCCCACTCCACCCCCTACAGCCCCTAATCCCCCTTTCCCAAGGGACTCCCTTTTCCAGGACTCCCCCGTGCCTCCTCCTGCAGGGACTGCAGCCCCAGAGTGCCTTATCTCCCTGAGGAGGGCCCCAACGGTGGACTTCTCCACACCAAACTGGTTGCCCGCTGACTGGTAGTTGTCTGGGGTGGCGAGCTTCCAGATGGCAATTGAGACCCGTTTCTCCAGAGGGATGGCGGGCTGCAGGTGGGTGTCACATCTCTGGAGGGTGAGGGCGAGCCAGGCACACGACTCCCAAAAGGTGGTCTTCTTCATGCAGAAATTTTGGAGCCACTGCTGGTCGTCCCACCGCTCCATCACCAGCTGGTCCCACCAGTCCGAACTGGTGTTGCGCCTCCAAAAATGCCTCTCCACTGTGGGGTGCGATTGCCAGAGTGTAGCTCCCACATTCATGGAGAGGGTCCCAAGAATGAGCTCTGGGTTGAGCTCAGTCAGGACCAGGCAGGCAGCTGGCAAAAAGTGCTGCAAAAACTGTAGCATGGCCATGTGGGGCCATCGCATGCCCGGGGCAGCTCCGGTTCCATGTCACAAAGGAAAAAGCTGTGGCATTCAAAAAAGCAAGGCAACCACAGCAGGCACTGTGAGAGCTTTGCTGTCCCTTGAAGAGATAGGCAATCACGCTGCAGAAGCTGATAAACAGCTGTCCAGGGGGTCCCTTTAAGCACACGTCTCTGAAAGGCACCAGCACCAGACTTGGAACCAACTGGTGACCTAAAGCACTGCCTGAACTGGTTCCGGGTGGCCTTTTATGTGAGAGATGGCTTTTTCAATGTGCTTTTGTGTGTGGACACTCTCTTTTGGAAGAAGTTTTTTTAGAAGATCTCTTCCAGAGAAGTTTATTCCAAAAGAAGCCAGCAGTCTAGATGTAGCCTCAGGGACTAATGCAGCTTGTTCTTTCCCAGTATTTAGGTGCTGCTGAAGAGGAAACCTTAAGAAAGAAGGTAGAGAGGCAGCAAAGCAGCAGCTCACCTGACATGTAACACAGTTGAACTGTTAATCTTGCCTGGGTTAATGTGGAAAGCCTCTGAAGCCAGGCCAAACCAAGAAGCTTCAGATGCATTTCCTTTAGTTTCACAAACATAACATTTAAAATAATCAAATGCTATAAGAAAGGGGGAAAACTGCTAAGGTGGGCTGGGAAACGCTAATTTACCCTAATGAGCAATTAATTATTGGCATCACTAGGGCTACTCATGTGATCAAGCACTTCCCACCTGGAATAAAGCTGATGTTGTTTAGCCATAAAAGTATACACCATGCAAACAGAATAATAGTTTTGAGGGAGGGGAATAGGACCAGTTCTGTTAATTTCAGGTAGTATTGTTCTTGACTGTCTGAAAGATTATCTTTCATTCTGGAAGCTATTCCACCCCTTCCTTCTCTCAGCTCCCTTACTTCTAAAGACTGCTTTGCCCATAATCCCGCATGAGAGCCCAGCATAGCAGCAACTAAGGTTCTAAACTGTGACTCTTGGCCACCTCTATTATAATTAATTTGTAGTCAGGCCCACCAGGGGTGGACCAAGGGAGGCAGTTGCCCAGGGGCCTGCTGATTCAAAGGTATTGGGACTCCTGGCTGCTGCAGCAGTGATGGTGGTTGAAACCCTGAGTCCTTTAAATCGCTTGCCAGAGTGCCACATGGAGAACAGCTCTTAGGACTGCCTGGGGAAGCAGGGGCACCCCACCATGCACTCTGTGTGACACTGAATGGGATGGAATGGTGGGCGGAGGGGTGGGGGGGGAAGGGAGGGAACAAGCGCTGCAGTCTGGATTGTGCTGAGAGCTGGTGGCCCAACCCTGCTCTTTCTGCCTGAAATCCTACCCCTTCCAAGGGCATAAAGCCACTTCCACACACACCTTTCCTTGGGGCCTGTGGAAGCTGTTGGCTTATCTCTTTGTATTACAGTAGCATCTAAAGGGCCCAACTGAAATCAACACCCCAGTGTGCCAGATGCTGCCCATTAGAGCTGGAAAAAACTGACAAAAATGAAAAATAATGATCATTTTCACCAAAACTTTCAATGGGAAATTTTGATATTTTTTGGTCAAAAAATCAACAATGCCAAGACTGATCTTTTTTTTTTTGGTTGAATACCAAAATGTTTTTTTTCCAAGTTCAGCTACAAACCAAGAAACACCATTTCTCCTTCCTCCAGTCTTTGGCTGAAATGTTTCAGGTTTCTTGTGTACCAATAAAAAAATCAAAATTTCTTAGGAATGTGAGACTTCCCACAAAATAATTTGTTTTGCTGAAAATCCAATTTTCTGTCCAAAAAGTTAAGTATTGGGAAAAATCACAAGCAGTCTTACAATGCATAGAGAGTAAGAGAAAGCCTCTGCCTCAAACACATTACACTCTTAGGCTACATCTACACTGTAGGCTTCTTGCACAAGAAGCTTTTTAAGGAACAGAGCTTCCGCAAAAAATTCTTGCACAAGAGCGCATCCAGACTGCAAAAGCTCATTGTAAAAGTGATGTGCTTTTGCGCAGGAGTGTGCCTGGACTGCATGGACACTCTCTTGAAAGAAAGCGCTGATTGCTATTCACAGAATAGCCACCAGAGCACCTGTGCTTTTTTTGATTGGCTCTTTTTGTGCAAAACCCCTGTTACCCGTCCACACACACCTTTTTGCGCCAGAACTCTGGCGCATAAAGGAGTTATTCCTCATAGAAAGAGGAATATCTACACCACAAAAACCCCTCTGTTCTTTTGATTTATTCTAAATTTTCTTGCACAAAAACGCGCTTGAGGTGTGGACGCTTTGTGGGTTTTTGTGCAAAAACGGCCATTTTTGCGCAAAAACCCTGCAGTATAGACATAGCCTTAGGCTACATCTAGACTGCATTGCTTTTTTGGGATACTGGAGGGTATCCCAAAGGAATGCATCCGCGTCCAAGGAATGCATCTGCTTTTTCGAAAAAGTGGATGCGCTCTTTCACCATCCCTGTAAACCTTGCTCTCTGAGGAATTGCGTATCTTTTTCCGATTTACTAGTGCAGTCTAGAAGTAGCCTTAGAAAAAAATGGGAAAGGGAACATTACCATAACCACATGACAGCTGGAGACCTGAAGCACAGAGGGCTTAGCCACATGGTAAAACTGTGAACTGAAGTTACGTCTTCTGAATCTTGTGTAGTAATCACACTAACACTCTTCCTCTCCAGACAGCCATAAGACAGGATAAGACTGGCTCTCCTGCATGTGTCTAATTCTGTTGATGCAAAACTTCAAGGATTTTCTTTTATCCATTGATCCAGGAAGACAAGAGCACAAATATTTATGGTTGTGAGCATCTACTATTTACTTTAAATAAGAATCTAATATATATGTGGAAGTGCTTGCAGGAATGCCTTTGACTTGCAAATTGAGGGCACCCTGCTTCCAACTGGCAGTATTTATTCCTTGGCAATCCATTTTTAAGGAAATGCTGTAACAGGCATTGGCCACCAGGGATACTGGTCTGGTGATCCAGTTTTCCTTTCTGAGAAATCCTATTGGATAGCTCACCTGATGATGGAGGTTGATTGCCACTGTCTTTGGCACCCAATGAAGAGCTCCAGAATGAGCAGCTATTTCTGCACTTCACCCACACTGGAAGGAGGCTGCAGAGCCGTAGCCACCCGGCACGTCAGCTCAAAACACTTGTCAGGGAATGGAGATATTTGTGCTCCTTTTGAGCTATTTAAAAAGAGACTCTCTCTGGAAACACTCCATTTGAGTGTCTGCTCCTGCCAAGGTGGCATGTTGTTGCCACTGTGGATAAGGGAGGATGAGAGGAGATGACTATACAGAGTGAAGAACCAAAAAGCATAACTAATTAACAGTTATGATAATCAGGAAAGCAAAAATGATAAATAGCCCCCCTCTGGATTCCCCCAGGCTCCTGCTGCAGCTTTGTTTGGAAATGCAAAGTGTGAAGCCAAGTGAGCTTACAGCACAAAGTTCCCTCTTTCTTCCTGCAAGCAGGAGAGAGCAGAACAAAATGTGCGAAAATTCAGCTGCAGTGGATCCCCAGCACTCTGTACTCAGCACTTACCTACTGCAAGAAGGCTGCTGTAGGCTTGGTCCTCCATTACATCATTATTGTTATTATTCTTTGGCACCCCGTCATGGACCAGAACACCATTGTGCAAGGCATTGTACGAATATAGAATAAAAAGATGGCCCTGATCTATACTAAAATATGAAATTGAGCTAGCTATGTTCCTCAGGGCTGTGAAAGAGTACATGCCCTGCATACCATGGTTAGCTTGACCTGGCACCCAGAGTGGCGAGTTAACTACAGCTATATAATTGCACAACGGTGTCAATTACATAGCAGTATGACTGTGGCCGGGAAGTGCAGATATGTAAGTGTAAAGGTGCCTTAAAGTGAGCGTAAGACACAGTTACATCCATTTTAAGGCCTGCTTTACAATGCCAGAGTGGTATAAAGGAAACAGTGTAAATGAGATTCTGGGACTTGAATCCTTCATCTCCCCCAGCCCAGACAGATGTGAATCTCTCGTTCTGGTTTGGACCAGAAATTCCATCCTGGATTTGAGAAATCTATCTAACAAAAACACATTTCCTGCTCTGGTTGAAACAGAAATTTAATGCCGCTAAAGCCTGGTCTGTACTGAGTTTTTAGCTATCCTCTCTCTTCTGGTTTAGCTCCACCTGAGCTAGCAATGCTGACAGAGTAGAATGGCATCAGGCATGTTTACAACCAGCTAGATCTGTTTTGATCAATGGCAACTCTACAGTAGTCCCCCCATTGTTCTAGCACTGGCAGAGACATTGATGGGAGGACTGTTAAATGATCTTAGGCTGCATCTACACTATTGCAGAAAATCAACTTAAGCTACAAGTCAAGTTATCATGAGGTCTACATTAGGGATGTAAATGTGTAACTGGTTATCGAGTAAGCATCACCCTTAGTGGGTGATATTTACTGGGTAATGGTTAACCATTATCTGGGAGCAGCCCTGCCCCACCCATGGCCAGCGCTGTCAGAGGGCAGCCTCATGGGGGAAGGGGTAGGGGGAAGGAGGGCTGGAATGACCCTCTCATTGTCTCTGTTTAATCATTTAACCAGTTAAACTTAACATTTAACTGGTTAATAATTAAACAGGATTTTATATCCCTAATCTGCATTATAGGAGTTTGACGGGAGAAACTCTTTCATTGACTTCCTTTAGTCTTCCTGTCTGGGGTAGAGTAACAGGTACAACTGGAGAGTGATCTGTGGTTGCTTTGGCAGGTCTTCACTGCACCCACTAAAATGACTGCAGGTGGACTGATCCAAGAGCATTGATCCCTTCAATAGTGTAGATATAACCTTTGTGTGGATGGAGCTTACACATTTAAGGAAATCTCACAAACTGCTTCAAATTTGGCTTCACTGATGATCAGAAGGAGCTCTGCTGAGTGTACCAAAGCTGGTTATGCAGCTTGGATAGCCACTGTTCTCTCTCAAGTGTCAGTTCTTAATCCACATGACAATGATTTGCTTTGGACATAGACTGGCTCAGAAGATGGTTCCACATGAATGCAGTGTGTTCAACATTCAGCAGTAGGCTAATTAATCCCACCTATGAACTACATTTCTTACAAGAGGCTTCTGTGATCTGATGCAAATGGGATGGCTTTCATTCCCCTCCATACAGATCAATTGCTCAGCTGTTGGACTTTTGGCTGCAATACACCTCACAAAACAGCCTATTCCAAACACTGGAGGTCACCCTGTCTTTGCTATAGCCATAGAACTTGTAACTAAACACAAGCAAGTGAAAATTGATTCAGCCTGCTTCAAGGACTTCCAGGTGGGAAGTTCCAGCATAAGGAGTATTGTGCAATTTATTTGTAAGACACATGCCTCTTCACTGAAAGCTTTCCAGATCTGAGTCTGAGGGTATGTCTACGCAGCAAAGTTAATTCGAAATAACAGCCCTTCTTTCGAATTAACTTTAATAGCGTCTATACAGGCAAACCGCTATTTCGAAATAAAATTGAAATAGTGGAGCGCTTAATTTGAATTAGTTAAACCTCATTCTACGAGGAATAACGCCAAATTCGAAATAGCTAATTCAAAATAAGTGCTGTGTAGACGCTTATTTCGAAATAGGGGCCTCCAGCCTTTCCCAGTTTCCCCTGGTGGCCACTCTGGGCCAAACCAGGAAAACTCTTTTCCTCTCCCCCAGCCCCAGAGCCCTTAAAGGGGTAGACTCTGGCCACACTGTACGTGCCAGATCCAGGCCTGCCAGCAGTCGCTGCCCCTGACCCAGTGGCCCCAGGATGAGCCGGGAGCCAGAGCCAGCCAGCGGTTCCCTGCCCAGTCCCCCAGCACCCAGGAGCCAGCCAGAGGCTGTAGATGGTGGATGACCTCCTGGACTAGTGCGGAGATCATGGACCTCGTTGAGGTTTGGGGGCAGGCCCCCAATGTCCATGATCTCTGCACTAGACGGAGGAACGCAGCTGTCATAGGTGCCACCATGGGCAAGAAAGGCCACAGATGCACCCAGGAGCAGGTGCGCCTCAAGATAAAAGAGCTGCAGCAGGCATATGCCAGGGCCACTGGGGGCAGCTCCGCAGCAGGGGCAAACACCTGCCACTACTTCATCGCCCTGGACCGCATCCTGGGGGGGTGGTGCGGTCCATGCCACCCCGGGGGCAGCGAACCAGGACCGGAGGGCCCTGACCAGGGCACAGAGGAGGAGCCGCCGTGCCAGCAGGACCCCCGAGCAGTCCCAGGAGAGGAGTCAGCAGGGTTGTCCGGGGAGGCCACACCATGTAACTGTCGTCACTGTCCCCTTCCTGGCAGGGGGGTGGGGAGGGAGACCAGGGACTGCGCGCGTGGCCCTTGCTTACCATGGATCATGCAGCAACCTGTGCATGTGCGAGCATGTGCCATGCCACCCGTGGGCTGGTGGCTCCAGCTGCCTGCCACACAGGGGCCGTGGCCTGATAGCCACACGTGTGTGTGAAGAGACCTGACATGCTTCTGACCCCGGGGCGGGACACAGCAGGACGCCCTCCCTTCACAAGTCCCCTCTAACATCTCCCCCCCACCTCAGCTGCACTATACACAGCACAGGGGCCTGGGTGCGGTCTCGGGGCAGCTCCCACTCCTGGGGAGAGCCGGACATTCCAACCATGGCCTCTGTGCAAGCACAGCAGCTCTGATGGTGCAGGGCATGGTCATCCTCACCTCGCAGAGGGGGTCTGGGCTTCACTCACTGTGTCCCCAGGGAGAACTGACCACTTCTCTTCTTTCTCCACAGCCGCACCAGCTGCACGTGCAGGGTGCATCACCCCACCCGGGACATCCTCCTGCACCCGAGGGCTCAGCAACACTGCAGGGGTACCGAGACCAGCAGCTGGGGGCCCTGCAAGCCCTGCACCGCACCATGGAGCACTGGGTGCAGGATGAACGGGAGTTCCGGAGGGAGCTGCTTGCCCAGGGTCGTGCCATCTGTGCCCATCTGCAGACCCTGGTGCAGAGCGTGCTGCCTCGTGCCGCTCCAGCACCTGCTGCCCCCCCAGCTACCGCTCCTCCTCCCACTTCTTCTCCCCCTCCCGCCTCTCCCTCCTCAACCTCCTCACCCTCCTCCTCAATCTCCACACCCCCCGCCTCAACCTCCATACCCTCCTCCCCATCCCCCCGGGGACGCCGAGGCGCCCGCAACCTCCGTGCTGGGAGACAGTTGGCACGGCGAGACCCCCACCCCTGAGCTTCCCCTTCTCTTTGTTCCCCTTGCTTCCCCCTTCCAGCTCCCTCCTCCCAGTTTTCCCCTTCCCTTCTCCCACCCTCTCTTCTCCCCTCTCCCGCCTCCTTTCCCCAGTCTCCCCAGAGTTTCATCCCCCCCCCCGTTTTGTTAAATAAAGAGAGTTTATATTTTTGAAAATACGTGTATTTTATTTGACAGCAGGAAGGGAGCTAGGGAGGGGTACATGGAAGGCAGGCAAGCAAGCAGGGACATCTGAGAACGAGCTGCCTGGGGCAGGGGGGTTGTCCCTTTAAGCACAGGCCTCAGATAGCCTCAGGCAACAGCCACACAAAGCCACTCCTTACCTGATGCCCTAACCCTGACCTGGTTCCGGCCGGCCTGAACTCCGAATCAGTGTCCACTCAGTGTGGATGCAGTATTTTGAAATAGGAAAATGCTATTTTGAAACGCATTTTGTTTGTAGACGCCTTATTTTGAAATAACTTATTTCTAATTAATTATTTTGAAATAAGATATTTTGAAATAATGCTGTAGTGTAGACATACCCTAATGGACTTACTATATTTGGGCTATGTGGACCACCTGTAATTGACTCATTTAGCCCTGACCCTCTGAGCCCAGGTTCCTCATGAGTGAGGAAACTTCTGTGGAGTGTCAGAAAACACATGGAAATTTTACCATGTGGAGTCACTGCTCTGATTCCAGGGACTGAAACATCTTTCAAAGGCTTCTCTCCATTACACTGGGGATAGATACTGCAATGATCGATCCACTGGCTATCGATTTATTGCATCTGCTTAGACGCGATAAATCAATGTCCAAGCACTCTCTTGTCAATGCTGGTACTCCATCAGGATGAAAAGAGTAGTCGGTGTTGATGGGAGACCAGCCCCTGCCTGCCCTTACTGCACACAAAATGACGCAGTAAGTACATCAACTTTAGCTACACTCCTTGCATAAGCTGAAGTTACGTCAAGTAGATCAGCAGTGGGGGTTAATGTAGACAAGGCTTTATAGAGAGAACACTAAACCCTCAGAGGGCATCTACTCATGTGCTTCAGTAATGCAGGTATTGATCTATTGTGCCAATATACAAGAGGCCTCATTAACCTGACCCCTGTACAGAGACACTCACCATGACATTCTAGGCCTATACTACATCCGATATTATTCTTCACATTCTCCTGGTATGTTTGCCTCCTCTCTAGATATGCCAAGTAACTCTTTTAAAGTTGTCCTCGAAGGAATTTTTATAAATAGAAACAAGGGCCAATATCTATTGCTCTCTTTCTGGCTGCCCCAAACTGAACACCATCCCCATCTCGTACAGAGAGCTTTCCAGGCAGAAATACACAAGTGTTATTTGCAAAGAGTTCCAAATCCTGAAAGGGTGACTTGGTGAAAAATACATTTCATCATAACGTGTTGTTATTTTATTTTTTCCCAGCACAAAGTGCCACAGCACAAGAGGGAAGTGTTTGTGATTGGATTGTGCTGAGATCTTTAAATCTGTGTGTTCCCTTAAACCAAGGACAGTTGTATGCATTGCTGGCAGTCTTTTAAAAGGTAAACAAGGGCAATGGGAGAGAGAAGCTCAGAGCAGGAAAAAAGATGAAGCCCACTGAAATGCAAATTTTATTTGCAGTTGGTATGTTTATAAATATATAGTACATTCTTACAATCTACAATACATTCTAAATACAGAGGGATTCAGTCAAGGCGTTTCTGGGTAGAATGGAGTATTAAATTGGACAACCTAGGTCTGGTGGCTGTGAGAGACTTTGTAATCCACTAAAGGCATGGGCTTAGTCTACAAACCAAAGGGAAATTAGGAAAAAGAAGCAGTCCAAACCAAACCTCGTTCCTTGGCACTTTGCCACTGGTCACTGGAGATTAACCCTGGATCAAACAGATGATTTCTCAGTTTTAGGGCAGGAGGGCACTCCAGATTCAAACGGCAATTACTGGAATTCTACTGTACATATATGTAAAAGAATGAGCAGATACAATCATACTGCTGGATGAAACAAACGTTATTTACCAAGCTTAGCCTTCTCCTCCCTGGCCTTCATGTTGCCATATAAATATGCCCAACAGTGGGTCTGAAAATGCATGATCAAAATGGAAGTGAGCAATCTAACCTCAAAAGAGGAAGGAAAACAAAGAGCCAGTCACCACTAGTTTCTGAGTTCAGCACGAGTTATACCTGCCCAAGAGAGAATAGCTAACTTTGATAAATTACAACATGTAAAGCAAGTACCCATTTAGTTCCAATGGCTTCTGCGCTTGGCAAAATTGTACTGTGGATAAATAAATTTGGATCTGAGAGAAGGGAAAAGCCACCAAACTTCCAAACCAGATTAATGCTAATAAGTGCCCCTAGCATATCAAATGAGAGTGCTCCAGGAAAATGCATGGGGAATACAAATTTAAACAGGAAAACTGGATAAAATGGGCTTCTTTAAAAGACTTGAGGTTTCTCAAACCTTTCCAAAGCAAACCTTCCTTTATATGAGCAGTATGTTGATTATAGATTATACCTTCTATTTTACAAATTAAGAAATACTGAAAATTGGCCAGCAAAGTTTATTATCTCAGCATCTACTTAAAAAGAGAGCTTCAGTTATCACTGTACATGTGTAACTGTTCTCAGTGCTTGGAAGATGATCATGCGGGTCTGTAAACAACTCAGTCACTCCCCCTGCCCTGCTTGATTCTTTGGAAATTCATAACTTTGCAATTGTGGTTGCTGTGCTGCTCCTTCAGCAGTTGTTTGTCAGCTTTAAATTAACGTTCTCAGCTGGGTATCTTCTGCTTGTGTCTTGAATGACAAGCTTCCTTTCGTTGATCCATTTATTCCAAGCCTGATTTTCACTTTTAACTACAGCCTGTGATATTGAACATTAGAGCTGTGTGAGCTTTGTAATATCTGAACGGTGGCGGAGTTTGTTATTTTTACTGATTTCCTGGGAAAGCTCAGAGAATGAGATCTTATTATTTTGCTAAGTTTTTTTCTCATGTTGCCATGCATCAGAAACCTCACATACATTTTGCTCCAGTCTCCAAGCACATAGAAGACTTGAACTGTATGAGATGGCCAGGATCTCTGTGTCTCAGCTGGTTTTGGGTGGCTTTCTGGGGCTCCAGTGAGGTATGATTCACCTCTTGATTCTCATTTGCCAATGCATTTTTTGCCCCAATACCCAAAATTAAAGGCAGAAAGGTGAGTGAAAACCAAAAACCAAAATGGTCCTGAGCGTCTTATTACACGTTCTCATGTAACCTCTCCATATAGTTTTTTAGCTCTTTGCACTCCCCAAGGTCCATATCCTGGCACACCCATTTAATATCATCCTCACTACTCATCAGAATGGAGTTGACAGTAGGGCATCCATCGTCAGATGAGATGGTGGTAAATGTGGTGAATTTGACTCGTTTCCGCTTGGAGGTAGGAGAAGCAGTTGGTTCACTTTTCTGTTCTTTCCCTTCAGTGAATGTGGACTCTGGTGACCTGAAGACCTGTCCATTAACATTCTTTTGGGCATTTGTGTTGAGGAGATACTTGCTCTCCTCAAAGTCTACCCCTCTGTCAATGGCAGTGATGCACTCATCTTGAGGGGATGAGAAATTAATGTGATTCTCCAGAAGTTCTGCCCGGTTACTCAACCCAACCCAGTCATGAGAGTGGTTCATGCCTTCCTGCTCTTCAAAAGGGACCTGCTTGTGCCTGTACTTCAAAGCAAAGGTGACGCAGTTGATAAGGAAGACAAGGATGGCCAGGCAGAAGACTCCCAACAAAGCATACATTCCTATCTCCAGATCACTGAGCCCTCGGGGCGTCTGCACAAGGTCATTTTCTTCCAAGTCCCCATTGCTTCGTGGCAGGTCTACCTGTGCAGGGAAACTGGTGAAGTCTATTGGAATGTTCTGCATATAGCTGTCATCATCCAGAAGGCTTTCTCTGTCCTCTTTTTTACTTAAAATTGACCTGTCCGTGGTAGTTCCTCTGCCTTCCATACGGCCCACTGAGGAGCTGCTGTAATACTGCCCGTCTGGACTAGCTCTGTCCTGAAAGGTGGTTTTCTGACGCCGGTCGCTTGCATGGTTTTCCAGGTGGACACCAGCTCCAGTTTGCTTGCTGTCACTGACATTTGGATTGGTGTCACTCTGTCCAAACTTGACTTTAATGTTCCCACTCCCAACAGCCAGGACACTCTTCCTTTTGGATTTCTGGCACGGTTCACTGATCACCATCTCTACCTTCACCAGTGGCCCCTGGCCTTCTGTCTCAGCAGCGACCATGGGCCACTTGAATTTAGGGTCGTGATGAATGGAGATCACTTTTTCATCTAGAGAGGTAGCCATCAAGGAGAAATCTTTGACATCGTAAATATCCAGGGGCATGACAGATCCATCACTGAACTGGACCCAGCAGCTGATGGTCGCTTCCTGTAATATATGAAATACACACAGAGAGAATAATCAACAAGGGAAACATATGGTCTCCCCGAGGGCTCCCTCTACCCCCAAACCATTTATAACTAGGACAGAAATAAGAATGAGCAAGAATATTAATTCCTCACTAAGACATATAAAAATACTAGTTTTAAGCACCCCTTGGTAATACAATTTGTTTTCCCTGGAGGTGCTAAAAGGGAGCTGTGCCCCTTGAGATCTGTGGAGTCTACTTCAGCACAATAATAAATTGCACGTCAAAAGGCATTACCAGCATTGACTTCATTTACTGCTGTTGTATATTTAAATGAAAAAATATTTATTTCATTATTTCTAAACTGCTTAAGATACAAGAGAAAAGCACCTAATCTAGCAAATAAAGCAACAATGACTCTGGGTCTTCAAGCTTTGCTTTTGCCTTTCAGCATAAAAATGATTTTGCACAAACTGGGTCAGGAAGGGTTGTTGTTGTTGAAGTGAAATGCTCAAGGTAAATTTCATGCCTGCTAACAGTGAAAAGCAAGACAATACTGCCCCTTTGTTTTGAATTATGATGTCCTGATCTCACATCCTCTAAAGTCAACAGAAGTGTTGCTATCTAATTCAGCATGGGCAAGGTTGAGCCTGAAAGCTGCATCTTACACAGACAACAGATTTTTCAAACATGTCTAGTGATTTGGGAAGTCTCCATTTTTTGGTTGCCTATTTGAGACACTGTTACAGGGGTTTCATCTTCAGAGGGCAGGTGCTTAGCCATTTCTGAAAATCAGGACATTTCAGATGTCTCAAGCTGGAAATCAAAAGTAGAGTCACTGAAACTTGTTAGTAACATCTAAAACGGTTGGCTGGCACGCATCCATGTCAGATATTCAATTGGTATAAATCAGTATGGCTCCATTGGACCCATTTACATTTACTTATTATATTTGTATTTAAAGAATAGATTAATAAAATAACCAAACAAAAAATGAGGCTGTTTTTACATCCTAACTCAATGCACATGTGGATAGTAAACTTTTTTTCTTTGTTTTTCAAAATTATGTTTACCAGTGGTTTTCCCGCATGGGTCACAGGAAATAGCAGCCTATACTGTGAAAGAATTCTCTTCTGGTTTAACTAAGGGTCTGATTCTGAAGTCCTTCTGAGTAAAACTCATATTCTGAGTAAAACTCCCAGCATACTCAATGGGAGCTTTGCCTGTGTCCTTATTTGAGGACCAGGCCCTAAGACATTGCTGGCTCTGTCATAAATTTTGGCTTTGTGTTTATAAATCTTTGGATGTTTCCTGAAGGCCACATGGAATTTATTGCATCAACTCTTGTCCTCCCTCTGTGCTGCTTAAACCAGCATAATCATTTAATAATTTCACATTGCTCTCTGTGTGAGGAATGTGCTTTGAAATATAATGTGCTAAGTAATGGCGCCATTCAACACCAATTAAAACTCATAAAGCCCTGCCAGGGTGAGTATTTTCCTTTCTGGTTTGTTACATTTTCCTCAGGATTCCATATGCGCCACTGCTCCCAGAAGTGGGATTCAAACAGACTTGATTTCTTGGAACTGAAATACCACAGCAGTGCAGCATGCTGGGGCTAAATGCCATCACACCCCCGCATCTGAGCTGATTTCAAGGTAGTGTCTTCAGCTCCACATGTCAGCCATGGATTAGCTCATTGGCTCTACTTCTAGTTGCGCAGCATCATCTTCTTAGCTCTTGAGAGACTATGGGAACCTGATTTTTATCATGCTATAAAAACATCAGTCCTATGTTACTTCCAGGGGAGCTGACAGCCTGGGCATGGTGTTTGTGTCTGGGGGTGGCTCCACATCCTCAGAAGGGGCAGGCCCTTGGGCAGAAGAGGCTGGGCTGGGGCAGCCTACCCTCAGTGCTGCCCAGAGTTCAGTGTGCCCTCCCAGCCCTCAGAGCTGCACAGAGCATGTGGTGTGGTGCTCTGGTGGTGATTTAAAGGAGTCAGAACTCCAGCTGCCACCTCAGTAGCAGCAGTGGAAGCCAGGAGACCAAGGTCCCTTTGAATTGTTGGGCCCCAGGGCAACTACCCACTTTGCCCTCTGCTTTCAGTGGGCCTGGTTACTTCTCATCCACCTGATCAAGGATAAGAGCCAGCAATGAATTAAGAGTCTCTCTTTCTCTCTAGAGCTGGCCAGAATTCAAATGTATTTAACCTTCTCACTTACTATTAAGCACAAACTATGTTTAAACATAAAGGGCCCAATTCATCCTGTGTATAACTCAATGGTCTTCCATGGTGTAAACCCACAGATGACTTCGATATAAACGATAGATAATTTCAAATGCAGACAACATAAGGCAGGAAAAAGACCATTCTGTCACTGATTTCAAATTTGTTAAATGATCCAGTGTTTTCAGACTCAATGAGCTGTGTGAATGCAGACAGTACAGGGCTACTGAGTATATATATGCATGAGTGGAACCTTGTGATTTAAGCACACAGGTCCCCCACACAGGGGTTTCAAAGTCAGGGTATGACTGATCAGCACACAGACTCAGCGTCACATGAGATGGGAATTTGGATCTGGCATTCCTGGGACCAGCAAGAGGCCAGAGCTCAGACAGTAGGAAGTGTCTGATTTTGTTGCTCATAAGGGAACACGCAGACAAATGCCAGAACAAAGCTGAAGGACCTTGGTGGGAGCACAACCTGCCTGTCCTGGTCAAATGTGAGGTTTTTGAAGGAATCAGGATGGGCAGAAGGGATATGAGAAATGTAGTGGTCCCTGACAAAGGAGAGTAAAGGTGACTGAAAAACAGTCAGCCCTTGCTTCGGATCAACATGGATCAGTCTAAATGGGAGGTTCTCAGGGACATTTGAAATACTAATGACAAAGAAATAAAAATGGAGGAGTTTGGCATTATAGAAAGTCCACCCCCATTAGTTAGCAGTTTTCAACACAAGAGACCCTGCTCTACTCTCATTTTCACCCGTGTCAACTTGGATTAATTCTGCCAACATTGACAGTTACTCCAGTATGTAGAAGTGAAACTAGACCACAGTTGTTTACTGTGAGGAAACAGAAAGCTCTTTCCCTTTTTATTTCCAGACTACAGACCAGTGCACACATAGATAGCCACTCTGGCAGGGGCTTGGGTGTGCATGTGTTAATTTTGATGGAATAAATGAAGCCCGAGATCCCGAGTGGGTTGGGGAGGGGGTTATGCAGTTTATTAATGGCACACGATTGGACTGTTGGTGGGGCTTTGCATTATTTATGGGCTGTGACCCACAGAGAAGGAGAGGGTTGTTTGTTGGCACTTGGTGGTGGGTTGTTTTTTTTTTACAGACATATTGCCTTTTTTTATGGGAACTTTGCTTTTCTGTTAAGGCGGCCGGTGACATTCAGATGTAGGTGTCTATAAATTACAATGTTTTGCTAGAATCATATTAATAAAAGGACACCTGATCCCATCAGTTTAGCTGGTGGGAAATGCTGACATGACAGGCTGGGGCACTGTACCTGTTTCGGTGACTGAAGAAGCTCTTGCGCTACTGCGGTAGCAAAGATGGCCTTATTGCTCCCTGGACTGAGCTGGAGGGAGAGTGACAACCCAGTTACCAGCTGGACTCCGAGGTCTGTTATTGTCACCTTCTCATCCATAACGGTCACGGTCTTCTCAGCCAAGATGGCATCCGAAAGAGGGGACAGTATCTGAAAAGGGAAATTGCTATTAGTGCTGGTTGGTTTTGTGCAGCATTCGCCACAACGGCATCCCTAATGAGACTTCTGGTGCTACTGTAAGTCAAAGAAATAATACATTATGTTACTAATTAGTGCATATATTTAATATTAAGGCTATTTTTACACATTAATAACAAATGATAGGTTAATACATTGTGTCCTAAATTGATATAGAGCCCAACATGTAAATAGGCTGCTTACAAACATATATAGCACTTTTTATCAATGTGCTGAATTCAAGTCAATCACAGGGATTAGTTTCAGCTAGAAAAATGTTTCCCCAGAAATGACAAAACATTTTGTTTTGACATTTTCAGAACGCACCATTTTGAATTTCATTTCAAAATGATGTTTGCAATATTTTGTTCAACTTGGTGCATTTTCGAGATTTGGTTCTGTGATAAAAACAGTTTCAATTGATTTTTTGTCCAGATTTTTCAGTTCATCCTCCATGCTGAAAAATCATTTTTTCATTCAGTTCTCTTTAAATTAACCCTTTCTAAGTTCATTGTACATGTAACCATAATATTATGTACAATTTAATTAGTAATAATTTAAAAAGTATATTGTTCCTGGTGCGGGAAAGCGGTGGAAAAACTTTGTAATAAGATTCTATCACAACACAATTTGCAGAGGATCTATAGAATGAGTTTCATTCCAAATTCTTACCCTGGGGAATTAATGGATAAGAGCGCATGGAAGAAAACTCCTGTGACAATGGGAGGGAAACATACAAAGGAGGCTTGTTAGGATGAAAAGGTATCTGAATACACTGAATAGAAGTTACCGGACTCAGAGAGCACTAACCACAGGTTTGGATTTAGAAGAGGACTTAGTTGAATGCGTGTGTAGTGGGCTACACTTTCCAAATCTGCTCTTAAAACATTCTTTGCTATCAGTTTCATACCCTTTGAATTCTCTTTTCAGAGTCACTCAGGCTATTGATGTACACTTGGAGTGAGCACTGCAAGTCCCAGAGCCTTGAAGCCTATAAAGACTTTTTATTGAGGCTCCTGGTCACAGAAGCCTCAGAAACCCACTTCCCCAGGACTGACAATCCGTGTAGTCAACATATGCAGATGCAGATCTCTACTGGGCTGTCCACTACTGGAGAGACTGGGGTCATGAGCATAGCTGGGGATGGGAAGAAGACTGTCTCCCTATTAGCCCTAGTGCCTTCTGATAGGAGTAAGTATAGGAGATTTACCATTACAGTTGTGGGACCCGACTTCCTGATCCAGTGGATAGTTTACCAGATCAGCTGTTAGCAGAGCTAGCTTCATGGTATTTTTGGCTCTGCCACTGATTCTCTGTGTGATGTTGAGTAAGTCACTTAACCTCCCCAAGCCTGTAAAATGGAATTAATGTTCCACATTCTCTGCTAGTGTTAATTGGCATAGATCCACTGAAGTCAATGGAGCTACAGCAACAGAAATTTGGCCCAATGACACTTATTCTCATTCTTTCTAAAGCACCTAGAAATGCTTGGCTGGAAAGCACTATCTCCCTGTAATATTTATATATTGTAATATAAGTTGAATTTGCATAATTTCAATCAAAGGTTTCATATTTCCATTCTGACTCTTCAATCTGCCCTAGTTAATATCAGTTTAACTGCTTTGCTTTGCCAATTTAGGCTTGACAACATTAAGGGTATGTCTAGACTACATGCCTCTGTCACCAGAGGCATGTAGATTAGGCTACCAGGCATAGGCAAAGAAGTGGGGATTTAAATAATCCCCGCTTCATTAAAATAAACATGGCCGCCGTGCTGTGCTGACAATCAGCTGATCTGGCACAGCGCGGCAGTCTAGACGTGGATCGGTCAGCTGGGGAAGCCTTTGCTGACCGATCCTGTAAACCTCATTTCACGAGGCATAAGGGATCGGTCGGCAAAGGCTTCCCCAGATGACAGATCCGCGTCTAGACTACCGCGCTGTGCCGGATCAGCTGATCGTCGGCACAGCGCAGTGGCTATGTTTATTTTAATGAAGCGGGGATTATTTAAATCCCCGCTTCTTTGCCTATGCCGGGTAGCCTAATCTACATGCCTCTGGCGACAGAGACATGTAGTCTAGACATACCCTAAGTTATTTCACCAGCTGCCTCCCATGTGATATCTCCAATTGTGGATCTGGTATCAAAAAAGTATTAGTCAAATGGAGCAGAAATGGGTACTGATGTTACCTGAGCGGGGATAAAATTAGAGAAGCCTGTTATCCCCAGGCTTTAGGGCACAGGCTGATCAATAGCTGGGAAAAGAAAGCAACCGTCCTGTTCCATTCTCCTCCCACCCACTGTAAAGTACTGCTCTTGGGAGTGTAGTATGTAGGTTTTACATTTTTTGCTGAAATAGATGGTCTTTGCTTCTGTTGCGGAAGGGGGACTGGGTTCAATGGCAGCATTCCCATGTGTTAAAATGTCAACGTCTATGAGTGAACATAGGGCTGGTGATAGCTCTTGAGATGGAAACCCTTTTATTATCTGTAGGATAGACATGGCTGGGGCATTGTTCATGCAACCTTCCCTGCTCACATGCCTCAGCCATGACTCAAAAGTTCACCATTTCTGGGGGAGAGGGTTATTCAGCCTTCAAGCCAATTATTCAGTCTCTGCCCTCTCCACTGAGGCTGCCAACAAGGGGACATATTGGTGGCCACTACGGTGGTTTGTAGGATGTGGACACAGTGCATGCCAGTAGACTCACAGCATCACTCATTTTTGACATAGGACAAGTAGCCATTGGATGGCAAAAGTTTTCTGGCACTATCTACTCAGGCCAGATTCAAACCCAGGATCAAGTATAACAGCAAAAAGCTTTGTATTCTTCCCAAAACCTAATCTCCATTTCCTATCTAGGGGTATTTCCCTAATCTCTATTTCCTATCTAGACTACAGGCTTTTGTCGACAGAGAGTGTCTAGACTACATCCAGTTCTGTCGACAAAGCAAGCCACTTTGTCAACATGAGAGTGTAGATGCAAAGGACAGTGTAGATGCAATAACGTCTTCTGTTGACAGAACTCTGTTGACAAAAGGCGTTATTCCTTGTAGAATGAGGTTTACCGCCATCGACAAAACTGCTGCATTCTGTTGACGTTATGTCGACAGAACTTTGCAGTAGTCTAGACGCAGGTATAGTTTTGTCAACAAAAGTCTACTTTTGTCGACAAAACCCTGTAGTCTAGCACACCCTAAGAGTCCCTTGAGGCCACGGAACCTGAAGAGTTCAGCTCGTGATTGGGGGGGGTGAGGGGAAAGGAAGGAAAGGTTGGTGTGTCCAGTTATAAAGAGAAGAGCAACTTGTAAAATTCAGATCCAGATACAGGTTTAGTTTTCAACTTCCATCCTGATCCAGCTCTGAGGATGTTGGATCTGGGGCAGTTTGGCTTGACCCTATTGCTATGCTCCTATTCCTAATGCAGGCTGTCCCCTGGCAATGATTGCCAAGTTCTGTTCTAAGTAGGGCAGGGTAAAGCCTGAAATACCAAGGAGAAGGAGAAGGGGGAGCACAGTAACCAGTTTTCCCTACCTGAATTGTCGTCATTCCAAGTTCCTGCCCAATCAAAACCTGTGCACCTTGCAGCTTAGCGATTCTGGGCTCCTCCACCTGCATGAAGTCACTCACCAGCTCCGTGATATCGACCTGCCAGTCAGAGCCCAGCAAATAGCTTAGCTGACCACCTGGGTCAGAGGGCTCAGCGACAAACTGTGTTAGGACTCGCACCATGGCATGCTGGTACTGCAGAGTGCAGCCTCTGCCCTTCCGCTCATCCTCTTCTTCATCATCACTGTCTCGAGCTGGTCTGGTAAAAGAACAAGATAAAAAAAATCAAACCACCAAAGGAATGTGTGAGGCCATGTGCCATGCTGTAACAGCTTGTTAAGCACTGTGAAAGGCATCCAATCAGAGATGCTCAGCTCTTTCCTTTCTCTTGCCCCCCCGACACATCCAGGCTATGCCCACTCCTGCAGCTTCTTCCCCTAGAATATATCTGACATCTGTCATATTCCCTCATTTCCCCCCAGGATTATGGTAGCCTCCTGGTTTCTTTAGCCTTCATAGCACCCAGAAGGCCCACACCCTTGGGTCACACATAAAATCAGCTGCTAAAGTCACCTTTTTTACCTGCACTTCTGAGCACACCACCTTTCACCCATCCTCTTGGAATCTCTCCAGTGACTCCCCATGTCAAGTCCAAAGTTCTCATCTTTACCTCCATACCTCTTACCCCATGATTCACCCCACCCTGTCTATGATGCCAGACTCGTCTGTGCTTTGGTCAGCTACAGTCACAAACATTTCCTCCAAGCTCTTACCAGCTGCCCATATCAACAGCTGCACTTAATACCCTCGCTGAATAGGTCTGCAAGGCCATGTCTTCAAACCCCTTCCTCAGAACCATTCTACTGTGACACTCCCAGGAAACCAATCAATAAATGAAGGCCACTTGACAACAGTTCACATTTAATTGATTTGCTAAAATAGTAATTAATAACTTTGTTTATATAAATCCACATCTCTCTGGCACTATCCTTCACGTGCTGCTTGTCTTCATAGCACCTGCCCCAATAGGGCCCTGATCCTAATTTGAGCCTATTGTAATATAAATATGGGATATGTAAGAGATGCAGACACAGTTAACAATTATTACACTTAATAAATAATTATTAATAAAATAAGCAATGGCATCCCATGTATCAGGCCTCAGACCAGACAGATCTGGTCTTTGCTGATGTCCTGCAATATGCCACAAGTGAAAACACTGACCCTGCCTGCCTCTCCTGACCAACAAGCAATTTCCATTTAAGCCACTAGTGCTATAAAAGGAAATTGATTTTCAGTGCAGATCCATACAATCTGTGGTTCCCGTTGCCCTAATAAGTACAATGTGACAGCTGATTGAATAAATGCCTGATGACCTTCAGGTTTACACCGGAATTGCATTAAGGCCAAATGAGTGTGTTCAGATCCGCTGGCCCTGTCAGCCACTTGGCAAGTGTACAATCCAGACTGAACATTCACTAATGAAACCTACCTCTTATTAGAGAGGATGGGGACCCTCCACCCCTTGATCTGGTTTAATTCTGTGTCAGAGATCTCTATCTGTAGTGGGAGGCGAGGAACCCAGACAGTCAATTCTAGTGAGGCAGTCAGATGCTGGTAAGTAAAATTAACAATGACATTCACTTTGCCTTTCATTTCTTTCCCGTTGACAAAGACATAGTCACATCTGTCAGAAACCTGTAAAAAGGGAAAAGGGGAAAAAATTAATGAGTCTCTGTGCAAAATTATAAAGCTCCCCCCCATGTTGAGTGAGTGGGAGGGAGGGAGAGATAGACTTTGGGTTTGAACTAGTTCCAAACTCTGAGGACAACTAGCAGCAAGAAAGGTCCTGCTCTGCTATTAGCAGTCTGCATAATTTAGCAACACTTGTGAACAAACAGGCTTCTCCTGCTATAAATATTTCCAGTGTGAGCTATGATAAAAGAACATCTCCATTCTCTTCCCAGTCCCACCGCTAGGAACCATGACACTGATTCTCATCTTGTTCTGCCTCTGATGCTTGTTCACTGAGTCACAGTCCTTTCCCCCAATAAGTCAGATAAAGTTCCCCATCCTCAGGTTTGGTGTGAGTCTAAGGAACTGTATTGTAAACAGGTGGAAAGTCAGATGGGTGGGTGCCTGCACAAGCAGGGGCAACACAAGGGGGGCACAAAGGGTCACACCCCCACATACTGTGGGGTGAAGGACAGGGGCCAGCTGTTAGGACTAGTGGGGGGCCTGGTGGCAGCAGCAGCAGGGGTCAGGCCCACCACTGCACTCACTGGCAGTGGGAAGAATTGGAGTGACCCAGCCCCAGCCTGCTTCACTCCCTGGTTCCCAACGTCACTTGCGGGGGAAACTTGGGGGGAAAAGGGGTGGAACTGCCCTTGCACCCACCAGTGGCAGGAAGTGGAACAATGTTGCTGGGAGTGAAGAGAGAGCTGGGGCTCTACCTCCTGCCACTGTGAGAGAGAGAGAGAGACAGAGAAAGAGACAGAGAGAGAGAGAGAGAGAGAGTGTGTGTGTGTGTGTTGCCCAACAGGGGCTTAGGGAAAGGGGTGGAATGGTGGTAGAGCAAGGGCAGGAAAGGGGAGAGAGGGTGGAGCAGGGGCAGTAGGGTGGAAAGAGATGGGTGGAGGGGGTATTGTCCCAGGCCCCACACTCTTCTAGTGAGAGACTTTCCCCAGGCTAGGTATGGCATGGGGAGGATTCACATGGGGGGCGATCACATGGCCAGTGTCCCCCCTTGTGTCCCTCTCAAGATATTGAACAGAAGGTGCATTTCCCTAATCAGTTCTGATGTGATGTCCTGGCAGGGGTGGATTGGCCCGGTGGGATACCAGGAATTTCCCAGTGGACCATCGTGTCTGCACGCTGTTGCCCGTCACTCCAATCGGCTCCGCATCTGCACTGTATGCGGCACGCAGAGTCCAACCTGCTGCTTGCCGGACATGACGCAGGAGGCGGGGCTTGAGGGGCATGCAGGGGTGACGTTAAGGGGAGGGCTGTTCTCAACCCATTTCCCGGACCTATTTAGATTGCCAGTATGCTCCTGTGTCCTGGAACAGTGACAGCAAGCAGCATTAATGATTTAGTAGGTAGCACTCTCCCTCTGAATCAGTACTGGCCCGACACCAATGAATGATACCAGGGGTTCCTGCTTTGGGGGTGTGTGTGCCACAGTTCAGAGAAGACACAAAGTTGGCCAAGTACATGAGAATGTTCTGTGCATGTCTGTGCAGCTGTGTGGACAGCTTTTAGACCTTTTAAGCTTCCTCTGCAGCTTCCCTTCTCTCTCTGACCTATCCTGGTCCTCTTTCCTCTATGTCTGCAATGTCTTTAACAGCCCCAAGTCCCCAGGTCCCATCACATCTCCCTGTTCTTGCACCACATTTCTCTCTTCAATAGCTTCCCAACCTTCCCCTGTGTGGATGAATTTTGGGCTCTGTTCAAACCTGGCTTTGCTTACCCTAGTGTCCTGCATCATACAAAATCCAAGAGACATGTAAATTATTCTAAGATAGTGCTATCTTTGACTTTGGTGGGAGTTTTGCCTTAGTAAGGACTGCAGGATCTAGAGTCCCTCATGAGGAATAGTAGTGAAATGGAGTTGGAGGCTCATGATTAAAACAAGCCCAATGCACTGGCAACCGTGGAGCTGCGATTAAAACAAGAAAATGTTTGGGGGCTTTGAAACTTTTTTTCCTGGTTTCACAAGGGGTAAGAATGCATTTTTAGGTCAGTATCACAGAGTAAAACAAACATATGCAAAGCCAAGAGAAGATGCCATTTTGTTGTTCAACAGAGAAAAGGGGAGATTTCTAATTCATTCATATTTAGAAGCATGTACTCACGGTGTCAATAGGGCTCTATTTATCAGGCTAAGGTCTGAAATCTCTCTTGATACAAAAAGCTTCCAAATCAGATTGAAAAAAGTTTCACTGAAACAAGTTCAGACAGGTTTATTACAATTTATTGCATGGGCAGTTCTTTGAAAGACTACACTTGCTAAGGATTATTTGATATTCGCATTTTCCCCTCAACCTCTCCCTAATAAAGAACAGTATTTTTGTATTTTAAAAAGCTGAATAAAATAGTGTCTTGACTAATGCATAGCATGAAAGGTAGGATGAAGTGTTGTGTGTTTCATGAAAAAAGTGTATAGGTACATGGGGTGGGAGGGAGAGAGGAAGGACCAGACTTCTGTCTGAACCACTTCTGAACTGTGGTAGTTCAAATGAAATGGAACTCCTGTCCAGTGTTCCCTCTAATTTTTCCATCCATGTATGGAATAAATTTTGTTAGGTGCACTGAGGCACCTGTGGATGTTCACCACAAGTAGAAACACATGCCTCCAGTTGTGGACACCATGGGAGCTCTGCTAGTCAGCTGGGTGGCATTAGAATCTCTCTTGGGTAGGCCCCCCAAGTGCTCAGCTTACACTGGGTCCATCACCTTGTAAACCCAAACCTGAAGTCCAATGTCCTTATTCTTGACACTTGAGTTAAAGACTCAACTGGGCAATGACTGTTCCCTCCCTCCTGCTGGCACACCCAGCTCAGTAACCTATGGGATCTGCTGTCTTTATAATTTCTTTCCCTGAAAGAAGAAAGCATCTGCTCAACCATCTAATGATGCCTTTACTTCTTCAAACATGACCTAGAATCCATCAGCTGCAGCAGTGCTCCAAAAGAGTACAAATGATAGTACAAAGGCTTCTGGGAGGCTAAGGCCTTGCTGCAGCCAACCAAGCACAAAGAATAAAAATGTGGGACTGGCCAGCTGATGAGCATCCAAGGCAGTCACCATGGGGCTCTTGAAAAATAATACCCTAAGCAACCACTTACTTATCTCTTAGGCTGCCCCAACGTGCTATATGGATTGACAGCAAAAGGTTCTATGTTAGTGCAGTTAGGATCTCGCAAGGAAGAGATGACCTCGTGAGTCCACAGCTGACCTCAAGACAGGACACCTCTGCTGTCTAAAAGCTCAGGGTGGGAGCATAACATAAACCTACCTCGCTATTGTGAGTGTGGCATCCATCTTACACAATGTCCTTCCAAACCATTTCTGACACTTTATTCATAATAACCTGTGGCCCTGGCCATCAATACTGCTGAGAGTTACTAAATCTCATTCAAGTGCTTTGGCAGCTACTGCAGGAGTCTAGGTGAGCCGACAAGACCTGTTCATTACAGCTAGTTAAAATATATGAGTAAATGTACATGTCAAATAATTTATTAACTACCACTTCACAGTGCTGATGATCTGAAGGAATGATCTATTAAAACCCTGAACTCTTTTCACAATCCATTACCAGCCAGATCTTCTTTTCCATTATGTGGATATATTTAATATTTCTGACTCTTGTATGCATAATCTTGCACTTACTTGAATTTAGTGTCGTTTTCTATTTTTCTGTTTAAATGTTGAGTGAATTTAAATGTTATTTAAATATCACCAGTTTTCGTGGCACAGTTTACATCCCTGGTGTTTTGTTTTTCAATACCAAAGATCAATATAAAGGTTTTAATAGCAAAACCATTTCCACTTTTTTTTTTTTGTCTGCACCACAGCAAAGTCACAAGGATCCTGAAACTGCATTGTTTATTACTTGCTCTGGGATGCTTAGCTTATCGGTAGGATCAGAGGACCCATCTTTTCAAGCTGAATTCTGTCCTCCCATACAGTTTTCAGGTGAGAATCATAGGCTGAATTTGTACTATTGCAAATATCTAAAAGCCAAATCAAGGAGCCAGTGGTTGCACAAACAAGTGAAAAAAAAGAGGCTAGGGAGTGCAACTGCAAACAGAGCTGAGTTGAGGGTGGGGAGAATCAGTAAAGCTCTGAGCCAGGCTGTCTCTCAGGTTGCAACAGAAGGATCCAGCAAGAGCTGGAGGAGAGTGCAGAGCTCAACATCACTTCAGATGCTGCAGCTTAGTCCCTTCCCTTTAGCTGCATGGACGGATTCTTGTGTGTGCAGGGTTGATTCCATCCCAAGGGCACTGGAAGAGAGCACTCCTTTGCAGCTGCCTCTATGCAAGCAGCACAATGCTGCCCTGGAAGTCCTGTGCTCCCATGACTTGCATCATTCTTCTCACCCGTATTCTACAGTGTTTTGTCTACTAGACAGGAGGGTACAGGGCCCTCAGGCAGTGACTGGTACCCCTCCTCCATCTCTCATCTCACATTACCTTGCCTCTGTGGGAGAGGATCCTCTATTCCCTGCTAGCAATGCATGTTTCTCCTAATCCTTCCCTATGTTTTAAGTGATGCTCTGACACAGAAAATCTCTGGTGGGCTAATGAACTTCATCTGCCACTTGCTGGCTCACTTTTTTCCTTGGGATGCCAGGGAGGAGAAAAATTGGACAAAGCCTCAAACCACACATTACACCTGAGCCATGGCAGATCAAAGTTCAAGCTAAGGTGGTCCTGAGGAAAACAATCAGATTGGGAGCTGAATGCCTCACGTACACGCCTCCACACACTGAAGGCCAGATATTGACTGCAAATGAATGGCCCTGAGATGGGGATTTTCCTTCCTCAAGCTTGAGGCCAGTGTGTCAGCTTACAGCCTGGCTACGTCTAGACTACATCCCTTTTTCGTAAAAGGGATGTAAATCAGACGTATCGCAATTGCTAATGAAGCGGGGATTTAAATCTCCCCCGCTTCATTAGCATAAAAATGGCTGCCGCTTTTTTTCCGCACGGAGCTTTGCCGGAAAAAAGCGCCAGTCTAGACGCTGATCTTGTGGAAAATAAAGCCTTTTCCGAAAGATCCCTTATCCCTTATTTCATAGTCTATCTGCTGCACTCTGAGTGCCTCAACATGCCTCTCCCAATCTCAGCCATGTCCTGCCCCAGCACTCTACAGCTTGAGGAGGGGCCTGGAAGCAGCTTTGCAGCACCTGCACCAAAGGAATCATTCCCCAGCTGGATACAGGGCATCTATATACCACTTTGGCCCTTTTATGCAGCATGAAGGAACCAGAGTACGGGTGGGAAACTCTCCCTTTTAATGGAGCTATTCCTGATTTGCAAGAGAGTGAGAGGAGAATCAGACTGTCAGATTCCAAACACATCCATGCTCAAGCAATGGCGAGAGAAAATAAAGCTGGCAGAAAACAGACTTTACTTTTAGCTTCCCAAGGGCTATAATGAAGAGGAAGCACACCAAAACCCCAACACTACTTCAAGAATGATTCAAGAAACATCTTGAGTTTGTGCTTTTAATATTCCAATTCATAAAAATAAACAGATGCAGGCAGGAGGAGAGAAAGACAGGCGTTCTGATACCCAATCTCTCCCATTTACTGTTCTGTAAATGAGGAGGGCAATAATTGTGTGATCATTCTATTCCGAGCCAGCCCTTTCGTATTTGGATGAATAAGCACAGTGGCTCCGTTACAGTTTGTTCACAATGCCAACCAAGCAACACCAGGGCATGGTGTAACATCTACTTCATTTTCATAAATCAGGCTAGAGCATTCACAAAGCAGATTATCTTTGCCTCATGTTACTTCAGACATGTCCATCACATTCATCACAAAGGAGAAAGAGAAAATTCAGCAGGAGAGAGAAAAAAGACATCAGTTTTCCAAAAACCAGGAAGTTTCTCAGTCAATCTGTTTCCTTCCTGCTTATAGGTCTAGGTGAAATGAGTTTGATGGATTTCAGTTAAGCACCCTGAGGACAAGTGTGCGTGTGATAAGCAAACATCAATAAACAGCAGCACAACTGAGAGTCTCTGGGTAGTTTCAGTGGAGGACAGGGACTCAAAAGATAGAACTCACTGCGGATTTTTCACTGAAATTTGTTGACAAATGCAGAATTTTTAAAATCAAAACTTTTTGTGGAAATATTGCTGTTTTGAGAAAACTTAATCAGAGAGATTTCTGAGGGTTAGAGTGGAATTTTTGCTCAAAATCAGGGAGAGAAAGTCCCCTACGATAGCCAGCAGCTCAGTGATTAGAATCCTCCAGTGGGATGTAGAAGTCCCAGATTTAAGGCTTTACTGTGCTAGATTCAGAGCAACGATGTGAACTTGGTGTCTTCCCCAGCCCTGCTGAGTGCCTTAGCCACCAAACTATTGAATTCTCTTTCTCTAGGCCAATGAAAATTAAATTCTTCAGCTCTTTCAGGAGAGATTGATTCTGTAGACTGCTGGTAGAGAAACAAGCGGCACCAAGACTTCAACCCACATCCCAAGGAATGCTGTAGCAATTCTGGGCAGACACTCGCACATGTTTTTTCAGTAAAAATTTCAAAATCTTTTGGTTCTGTTCCACATCACAACACAAACAAATACTTTACACAATACTTAACGCTTTTCATAAAATGGGATTCTTGTTTCTTGGTGAGCCCTATAGAAACTGAACTGCACCTGAGGAAGCTTATACTATTGCTACCTGTTTTGTACCTATGCACCTATTTCAATCCACAGGTCTTTCAAACCATCTCCTTTCTAGAGCATTAATTCACATACCTATAAGCAGAGTCTAAATGGATTCTTCCCTGACAGCTAGATAGAACGGTGGGGGCAGATATTCTGGCCACAAGGCTCCTGAAATCTGCCTGGCATGGTTTAATCTGTTTCCCTGTCACACAGCTGAGGTGAATACCTTATCCAAAGCAGGGTGAGAGTGCTTACCTATTGTGCTTGTATTCGCACCTTTTCTCCCCAGCCAGTGTCTCCAATCTCACACACCAAAGTCTGTCTACTCCTTCTCTCTAAGTCCCCTAGTCAGAATCTATATCTAGCCCCCATTGGCAGGCCAGCACAATTCAATAGTCCCAATACGACCGAATGATCAGAGTCTATTTAAAGGGCAGTAGGGAAAAGGTTTGCATTCCTCAGCAGGGGAGTCCAGGCTCTCCCACTCCATGGACCCCAACCCAGGACCCTCTTAGTGGTTTGCTCTAGCCACTGAGTCAACAGGGAAATTCTAGCCACAACACACTGACTCTCCAACAGCGGCTGGGGTTCCTCGATTCTACAATAGAGGGGGTCCTTCCAAATTTCAAAGTGTGGGCTCTGAGTTGTTGGAGGGGCCCTCTCTCCTGCTTGATCACTGACAGAGGCTTGCTCCCAGGCATGTCTGAGAATTGGATCTTCTCTCTGTTCTCGCACAAAGTCCCCATCTCTTTTGAGTTCCCTCTGGACTTCCTCTACCAAGGAACTAGCTAGTATAGGTGGGGTTGGGGCATTTCCATTGACCTGCAAGTCCCCTTCCTGGGGTCTTCCTTTCATTGGTCTCTCCCCAACAGTCCCATTTGCACTGGTCACCCTCTTTCCATGGCTCAAGAATTCTGAGTGACCTTTCACACTAGATCGCCAAACCTGGGCCAATCCCACCCTAAGATCACTCGGTAAGCCAACCTGGGAGTCACTCCAATGGAGAGGGTGGCAGTCTGATTGCCTATTATGCTCACTCTAGCAGCGAGATAAGCATGGAGGTTCCCATGGATCCACTGCACATAAATTGGGATCCCTTTGAGTGTCATATCAGGTACCAAGTAACTCTGAATCGGGGTTTGACTACACCCAGAATTTATAAGTACGGTCATGGAGACCCCTTCAATGACCACCAGGACTCTAAGCTTCTCGGAGCCTCTCCTTCAGACTTGGGATCCCACTTCCCACACCTGTGTATAGCTGCAGTCCATAAATGGGCAGTCCTGGTGGAAATGTCCTTCCTGCCTGCACTCGAAACAATGATCTCACCTGCCTCTGGTTGACCTGTCTCTTCCACCAGCTCAACTCCAATAGATGGTACCTTTTCTCATTGAGTGGGACCGCTAGAGGCAGGAGATTTATAATTAAAGTCCATTGACTTACGTTGAGCCACCTCCCCACATCACAATCCCTCTTGAGAAAACAATTAGGGCCACATCGGGGAGAGCTTGGCCTTCCTCACCAGTTCTTCCACCTTCTGGGAGCAGTGGTTCAGGGATTCCATGGCCAGGTAATCTTCCATCAGGTCCACTGCTTCCATCAGGGTTGTGGGCCTATGTTTACGCACCCACAGCTTCCCTCCAGCAGGAAGGATGTGAGTGAACTCTTCTAATACCACTGCCTTGGCTATCTGTGCACTAGACCTCTGATCAGGTTCTACCCACCGCAATGAATAGTCCTGGAGGTGTTGGGCGACCACTCTGGGTCTGGCCCCAGCAGGATACTGCTCCTGTCAGAAATGCTGTCAGTATATCTCAGGATTAATGCCCGTCTGGTCCAGTATGGCAGCTTTCACTTTTACATAATCCAGGGCTTCTTGAGGATCCAAGTTACGATATGCTGCTTGGGCTGTTTCCATCAAATAAGGGGCTAAAACGTTAGCCCAATGTCTAACTGGCCATTGGGCAACCATAGCCACCCATTCAAATGTTACTAAAAATGCCTCTGGGTCTCATCTTTGTGAGTCTCAGCAGGAGTCCAGAGGAGAGGATCTCTGGGTCCATGTCTCCTGGTGTACTAAATGGGTGCCAATAGGCCTCCACAGCACTGCCAATTGTTGGACCAAGCTCTCTTGCTGGACTTGTTGCTGTGTGACCAATGCCTTCATCTTTTTTTCTTGGTGTGTTGTCACTTGTAACAATTGAGCATACGGACGCCATTTCCGTGTTGATCACATGAACCTCTCTAACAGACAAAGGAAAGGGAAATCCTGTAGTATGTCCAACTTCCCTTCATTTCCTTAGTCTAGGCTTCTCCTCAGGCCTGGGAATTTGCCCACATTCTCCTCTATAAGTCACATGGGTGAGGTGAAGACCCTGTCCTGGCTGTTATGCTTGTGTTCGCCCCTTTTCTCCCCAGCCGGTGTGTCTAATCTCACACACCAAAGTCTGCCTATTCCTTTCCTCTAGTCCCCTGGTCAGTATCTATATCTAGCCCCTATTGGCAGGGCAACACAATTCAATAGGTCTCAGTGTGACCCAATGGCTGAAGTCTATAACTCACTCTTTTGGCAGGGCAGCACAATTCAATAGTCCCAATGGTAAGAGTCTTTTTAAGGCTCAGTAGATAGGGGAAAGGTTTACATCCCCTGGCAGGGGGGATCCAGGCACTCCCACTCCAGTGAATCTCAGCCCAGGGTCCTCTTAGTGGCTTGCTCTAGCCACTGAGTCAGCAGGGAAATTCCAGCCACAACAGCGAACTCTCTGACGGTGGCTCATTCACCCAGTAGCTGTTGCCATCCCTGGGCTGTTTCCTGTTTCAAATGTCTCTTCAAATGTCTCCAGCGCCCCTCCTTCCTCTGGGATCTGGCTACTTCCACTTGCTTCTGGAACCTGTGCAATCTCTAGATGCATTGCGTCTCCTGCCTGTGTGGTATTGTCTTGGAGTTTGGGCAGGCACTGGGGTTTGCAGGGAGCTGGCCAGGCACTCCTCTCCCTCCAGCTGCCAGCCTCCGTTGAGCTGAGCTGTTCTCTTTGATAGCAGTGCAGCCCAAGCATGCTCAGTAAGATAAAGGGGGTGTGGCCTTCTCAGCTCTCAGGAATGAGTTAACCCCCTCCTGCTCAGTGAATACGCCCAGTCACATTCTCCCACACAGTTCAAAGACAAGCTAAATGGGCTTCGTTGGGAGTCTACTTGGGTTGGGACTTTTACTTGGGATTTATACCCTGTTTGTGGTATTTTCCCAAAACAATGCCAAGTTACTTCACTCCTTTTATTAAAAGTTTCTTTTCTGTTGTCAGACTCTGTGCTTGCTGGTGAGGAAGCATTGCCTCTCAGAGTGCGTCTCAGGAATGGTGTGTGAAATTCCCAGATTACTGGATGAGGACTTGAGCCGGTTCTGTGTTAGACAGATGGAGAGGAACTCCTAGATACTGAACTTGGCCCTGGCTGCTGCTGGCTCCACCTGACAGCAGGGTTACATACATGGCAATTAGTTATCAACAAACGCTGTGCCCAGTAAAATCCTTGTTCTTCATCCTTCACCATCTGAGAGAGAAATAGATAAGCTCCGAATTCATTAAGCTCGTGAGTGCAGTGAGTCAGCATTCCATGTGTCTAGGCAAGCAAACTTCTCCCTATAGGATTATTGTGGGGTATCTGCTCAGAATGAGTTTATTTTCCTCAAACAGACAACTTTCAGAGAACTAGTAAGCATACATGGTAAGTAACTTTTTAAAAGAGCAGATGCCCCATAAATATCATTGTATTAAATAAGAATCTATGAAATGTGAACTATGAAAGCCCCTTTCCAGCAACCAAAATGGATAAAAATGTGTGTAAGTGTGCACATGAATGTATACACACCAAATCCCATTGGAGTAGTGTGGGCACCTTCCCCCCAGTGTTCAGAAACCAGAAGATGGTGAGATGGGGCAATATCATGATTTCTTCCAAATCAATCACGTGTTCCACACCAACCCAATGATTTATTTCCAGCTATTTTTGATCTCTCAGGGCTGGCGATGCTCTGTCCCACTAGAACGGAAATGAGCAGAGAGAGGATGGTGGAAGTGAATTCCCCTTTCTTTTGCTGCTCATGTGCTCTTGTCATAGGCTCTGGCCCCTCTCTAGGCTCTGGCCACTGGTAATGCCATAACACAATAATGCCATTAAATCATTACAGAGCCACTCTCTTGCTAAAGTTTTATAGACCATTGTATCACAATAGATTTCCTCACAAATGTGCTGAGCTGCCTGCCCTCCATTTAATTTATAGAGAATGCAATTAGGTCCCACAAGACACTCCACTAATCTTTCAACATGGGGAAGCTTTTATCTCCCAAGGAGATGGTCTCTTAAATGGCATTTGTAACAGTGACCTTGGAAGTATAGTGAAGTGCGTAGAGTTTGATTTGGTTCTTGCAATTCCGCTCTTTCTCTTCTGCAGCTGAACAGCTAGGAAAGCTTCAGCAAGCTTGCCCTGAGCCACATGCATACATGTAATCTCCGTCAACCAGGGGAGCAGAGATTAGAGGCTGCTTGTCAGCAGCACTATGCAGAGTGACACAGCAGAATTATGAAGCATGTCATGAAGGCACTAAATAAAAGACTTAAGGCAAACTGAGTGTGGGGATCAATTGCTGAGGATACAAAATTTGCAGGATGAGATTTTTAAATTGGCCAAACTCTAAACTCTGACGTTGATAGCAGAACTTCCATTGAGTTCAATGGGAATAGAAGCACTAAGCACTTTCAAAAATCCTACCCATCAGCTACACTGCTCATTCTTGAGACAAATGTCAGTCTCCAAGAATGGTGCAAAATATGTGGTATGTAGCCCAAGACAGTGCATACAACTCACTTGGAATAGCAAACTGAAGAGCTTTTTCCTGGAAAGCAAATATGGACTTCAAAGAGTGGGCTCTTTGCTGTGCCAAGACATTTTGATTTTCATTAAATGAAAATGTCTGTTAAAATGTCTGATTGTGTTATTTCAAAAGAAACCAACCTTTCACTCCAAAACAGCTCAAGGACTTTCCAAACTCTTCAGTTTTGATCACAAGCAAAGTAAGTTACAAATCTCCATTATTATTTTTTTCACAAGATAGAACAAAACCTGGAATGTATTTCTTCCCCATATTGACGGTACTGGATTTTAGAGAGTTCAGCTTCCTATCTAAGCAAGTGAAAACAAAAATCTTTGTATCCCTGTTACATGGGGGCTTTGCTCTGTCAGCAGAAGTCATCAACAGAAACTCCTGCCACTAGGCACCAAATCCTCACATACTTTTCACCCTAACATCTTACGCCTAATTCTGTGCTGCTCCACATCTATGTCATCAGGTACAGTTGTGCAAAGGGCACATGAAGGGGGAGTGAAATGCTGTCACTGTTGTAAGAGAGGAATTCTGACTTGGTAGCATTCTACACCCACTATCCACAGGTATAAAGGCCTTTGGAAGACTCTGGGCAGTGCAGAATCATAATCATTAGCCCCACTGCTGGTCCTAATAATACATCTCTGCTTTTTTCATACTTAGAAACTGTCTACCTTGGATTCTCCAGCTAGTTAGACCTGCCTTTGTTAGATTACTGGGCTGAGTGGATTATTCAAGTGTAGTAAAACAACAGGAAGAATAGTACATTTTGTACTTTGCAGAGGAAGGCTACCATTGGCTACCATTCTTTCTTATCCCATTGGAACACCAGGGCCTGAAGCACTTCCCCATCTCATTTGTATCCTTTAGCCCACATGGGAGATTGATTAAAAATCCTTACAGGCAGCTGTTTTTTTTCTCTCCGGCAGTAATTCTGTTGGCTCTTTTACAAAGCGACACCTAGTACATCTATGAAAATGAGACACATATAGGTCAGTTATGAAGACTCTGGATTAGGGCATCTTGAGGGACAGCCGATTAGGAAAGCTAGTCTTCACTGTTCCCAATTGACAATCAATATTTCAGGAATGCACTACGTGCTGAGCTTCTAATCTTAATTCATGGCAATGCAGGACAGTAATCCTTCCCCAGCACAAGCACTCTCTCTTTCTACTGTATGTTTCAAAAACAGACCTACCACCTTGGCAGGCTTAGCAGACATTTGCAGATTTATCACTGCACATGTTGCCTAGTCCACAAGCATAAGTAGGAGTCATTAACAAGATAAATTATATTGAGTCCTGCCTGAATAGGTGCTGTCACTTATAAGAACAGGAGAATTTCCCAGCTTTTCTATAATCAGGAAAAAGTTACTGACAAGGGAAATAAACAAATGAAATTCATTGGCGCTTTGAAAGACTCCAGGAGGCATCTGAGCTGTGTATATCAAGGTGCAAAAGAAGAACACCATCTCTACTCTGTAGGACATTTGTGAGTGCTTTGGGAAATGTGGAGTCACTTTTAACCATGGATACTTAGCACCCAGAGGAAGAATGAGATACATTATTGTGAAGTTTGGGAACTGGCCGTATTTTGAAACTACACAAGATGGGCGATAGCTGACCAGAGTGACAAGACAGGAGGTAAAGTGGGCCCAAGGCCTCTGTGTAGCTAGAAAATACATCCTTCCTGGTTCTGAATCCCATCATAACCAAAACCATAAGACATCAGAATCTAATAGTAAGAATCCACTAGTGGCAGCACGTTGCCTGACCACACCAAAGGATGCTGGAAATCAGGAATAATTAGTGAACATCTGCTCCCTGAGGTACAGTATTTCCCTGTGTAGTAGAGGAGAGACTTTTTTTTACTCTAGAAAGGAAGGGGTAGGAAACAGAAATTACATCAATTTTAGGCCAGATTCTATTGCCCTCACTCACCCTTGGGTAGAACTTTCTCCCATAGACCATGGACTCACATATTATCTGCAGGGGGAGGTGCTACTCAACATACAATGTTTCCTCAGCTATCAGCAGCTGTGTGTTCAGTGGCATAACATCCCAAGCTCCACAGCTGGAGTGAAAAATGCACAACCTGGCTTGAAGCTCAGCATGGGTGGTTGGTAATGCAGGCAAGGGAAGGGTCAATCTTCCTAAAACTGCCTACATGACTGATTGCTTAAAGCTGCGGTCACCACTGGGGAAGGCTGGAATTGCAGCGCGGCAGCTCAGCTCTCCATGTGTGGTGCTGGGCTACTGGGGGGGAGGATGTGGGGAAGGCTGGAACCGTGATGCAGCAGCCCAGCTCCGCCCGGCCACTGGCAAAAGCAGCCCAGCTCAGCAGCCTGGCTTCTGGGGGATGGGCAGGATGGGGCCACGGTGGGGTAGTGTGGTGGAGGGCTGGGCCAGGGGCATCACGATAGCCCCAGCTCTTCACATTGCCAGGCAGCATTAGGCTGGGGTGGGTAAGGCCTTGGGCAGAAGGGGCAGGACTGGATCTTGCCTTCCTCAGCTGGGCTTTCACCTGATGCCCATGAAGTTCAATTACTTAACTCCATCCAAATCCTAAATCTGATGTTGCCTTGAGGTCTGTCAACATGTATTTATTCTAGGGGCGGGGGAGGTATGTGAATGTCTACTCTTTGTACAGGTTACTTCATCTCATCCCAAGTAATTCATCATGTCATAAATGTCAGCAAAAAAATGCAAGAGCCTTTCTGTATGTCTGTATTTCTTTCACTGAAGTAGTGCTCTGAAATAAGAAAGAAACAAAATGGGCTCATGTCAGATTGGCATACTAGGCCAGGCTGCCTGCATCCTAGTCCACAACAAAATGATACTGAAGGATCAGATGCTTAAGGGATACTCTTGGAGTCCCTTCCATCCTCATGAGCAAAGAAAAACAGAAGGCAGAAGACTCTGGAAGTGAATGGCAGTGTAGGTAAGTGGTATAAGGCAGGTGGTTTTGATTTTGTGGAACACTGGTCTACCTTTTATTGTGAAAGGAGCTATAAAATTTGGGTGGGCTCCATTATAGTAGATAGAGAGCCAATCTACTCAAGTACAGGCTGGCTAGAGTGGGTGCATTTCTAATGGGGTCCTGCAGGGATTGGTTCTTGGCCCTGTGCTCTTTAACATTTTTATTAATGATTTAGAGGAAAACAAAATCACCCCTGATAGTTTGTAGAAGGCAAAAAAGACTGGGTGATTGGCAAAGAATGAAGAGAATAGATCACTAATGCAGAGTAATCTGGATTGCTAAACTGGGCACAAGAAAATAGCATTGTTATGACATGGTCAGGTGTAAAGTGATGCATCTAGGGACACAGAATGTAGGCCCTACTTAAAGAATGTGGGACTCTATCTTGGAAAGCAGTGACATTGAAAAGAACTTAGGGATCATGGTGGATAAATCATGACCTGATCATGATCCTCCATTGCTACACTCTGGCCAAGAAGGGTAATATGATCTTTGGATGTATAACTAGGGGGATCATGAGTAGCAACTGGAAGGCTCTATTACAGAGCAGAGTAAAATATGGCTCATGGGCTGGATCTAGCCTGCCAAGCTGCCAGATCTGGCCTATGGACACAACAGGGAACCTCAGGTAGGCTGCCGGCCTGCCACTCAGAAAAATGTCTGTTCAGCCATTTGTCTTTCAACAGCTGTAGGCCCAGGGGAAGGGGAGTAGAGGCTTCACATGCTGTCCCCACTCCCAGCACAATCCCATTAGCTGGTTTCCGTCCAATGGGAGATGCCTGTTTGCAGTGCATGAAGTAGCCTTCTCCCTCTCCCCTCAGGCTCATAGTTATTCACAATGCACATGGCCCCAGCAGCCAGTGTGGAGGCCGGGCAGGCAGGAAGCCTGCCTGGGAAACCTGCTGGGCTTCTGGCTGGGAGTTGCCTAGATAAGTCTCCCATCCAGAGCCTGCCTTTGTCACCATAGCCTCTCTGTCCCCCAAACCTTCTGCCTCCTCCTGCACCCATACCCCCTTTCAGACCTTCTGTTCACTCCTGAACCCATGCCCCCTCCCAGACCCTGCACCCTGCCACAGATCACAGCCCCCTCCTGCCTCAGGTCACACAGCCTAAACCCTTGCAGTCCTGTCCCAGGTCACAATCTCCTCCCAGGCCCTCCTATACCCCTTCTCCAGGTCCTCCTGCACTCATTACCAGACCCTCTCCTGGACCCTGGACCTCAATTCCTTGTCTCAGGTCACAACACCCTCCTGCCCCAGGTTATAAGCCAAATCACTGCAGCTTCTCATGCACCCCAGGCTCCTGCCCCAGGTCACGACTTCCTCCTTGACCCAAGCTCCCTCCCAGACCCACATGCCCTTCTGCCCTCCAATCTGTTACCCCAAGCTCTCTTCTGCACCCACGTTCTATCCCACACCCATGATATTACTGGAGGAGGTGCAGGAAGAATGTGGCCCTTGACCACTTTTCAAATCCTTGGTGTGGTCCCCCATCAAAAATGATTGTCCACCTCTGGACAAGAGTATAACAAGATTTAATAAAGTTGTGAGCAACCTTCAGCTCATTGGGTTTCTATGTGTGGCCCATGAGACATTTTGTTTACTGTTGCTCATGCACAGGGTTGTCAGATTCTGCTGGTTTTTGTCTGCATAGTTTTTTTTCCTACTGATATTACTAAAGTGATGTCCACATTGAACAATGGCATGTGAAGTGAGGTGCATGGTGATTACACATAACACTGTGAGAGCCACGTGTTCCCCCTGCATCCAATCAAAGCACTGCTATGGTTGACTCAACACACCTCTCAAATTCTAGGTACACAAGTGCAGTTAGCAAAACTATCCTATCCTAGGAGACAATCTTTGTTATGACAGTTTTGCGGCCTGCTGAGATGAAAGAGAGACACTCATGCGGCCCACTCACTAGTTTAGGTTGCCCCTAACTGATCTAATGGCTAAAAGCTGAAGCTAGAAAAATTCAGAGTGGAAACAAGCTGCAATTTTTTTTGCAGTTGAGTATAATTCATCATTGGAACATCTTAGGCTGTGTCTACACTACAAAGAAAAGTCGGAAAAAGATATGCAAATTGTGAACTGCAATTTGCATATCATTTCCCGCTTTTCTTCCGAAAGAGGCTTTTTCGACATTTGGCCTGTCTACACTGGGCCAAATGTTGGAAAAAAACCCCTTTATTGGAACATCCCTTCTTCCTTGTAGAACAACGTTTATGGCGATGCTGAAAAAATGAGTCTGCTTTTCCAAAATTTTTTGGAAAAGCAGACACGTTCCTTGGATGCAACAGAGCTTTTCCAGGATACCTCCGATACCCTGGAAAAGCTCTGTAGTCTAGCTGTACCCTTACTAAGGTTTGGGGTGCATTCTCCATTACTGGCAGCTTTTAAGTCAGCATTTTTTCCCCCTGAAAGATATGCTCTAATTCAAACAAGAATCCTTTCAGAGAACTTCTTTGTCTTGTGTTCTAGCCACTCTATTTATGAAATGTTTTCTTCTATTTGAAAAGGTTCTGCACAGTAGCTCCCTATTACGTGACCCCCATCATATCAGGTTCCAATCCCAGCTAACAGCACTTCTGCCTCAGAAAATGTTCAAACACACTATGGATTTGAGCAGAGACCCATGAAGATAAAAGATGCCTCTTTGATAGCTTTCCTCATGTGTTAATCTGCCTTGAGCGCATTTTAGGAAATATTGATTAGGAAAACACTTCTTCCAATTAATTTCTGAGGAAATCTTATTTTGTTCTGCAGCTTTGTGGCAAACATCAATACATTATCCCCAGCAAAATATACCTTAGTGAAATATGCAGTAGCACATATTAAAAGTACTTACAGTTCTGGGCAAACATCCAGTTCTAGTTGCGTGCTGCCTCTCCTGTGAATGTTATGGATCAACCACAATATATGAAGTGTATAGGTGTGACTAATAGAAAGCCCCCTGGTTAAAAATCTTCTGGGGAATCACCTCCTTATTATTAACCTAGATCAAGAATATTCATTTCTGCAGTTTTTTACCCTTCGATTTTAATTTTGTGCATGCATTATTACTAATAACATGGCCCAATACTCAACTCTGCGCAGGGAGTTAGCAATGACCTATGCATCATCAAAGAGTTAAATTATGCACAATGTGTATACCAGCCCTCTGCACACAAGTGAATTTTGCCAGAGGAGATGATCCTTAGTTAGATGGGATGGGGCATATGGACTGCAGGAGTGCACACTCCCAGCATGGCCAACAACTACTGTGGGCCCTGGGTCAAGGTATGTGTGTGTTGGGGCAGTGCTGCACCTCTGGAAAGGGCAGGGGCCTCAGATGAAAGGGGCAGGACCGGGGGCTGTCAGCCCTCAGTGCCACCCAGACTGCAGTGCATCCTTCCCAGCCCTTAGAGCTGCATAGAGCATCGAGCATGGTGATTCAAAGGGGCCTGGGGCTGCTGGGCCCTGGGACAGTTGCTGCACTGCTATGGTGGATAGTTTAGTACAGGGATCTCCTACCTTTTAAAGCATAAGATCACTTTTTGAATGTAAATGCAATCCAGGATCTACCTCAAACCTAGATGCCCTTGCCCCGCCTCCTTTGTGCGCCTTCTGCAAGGCCCCACCCTTGTTCATTCCGTCCTCCCTCTCCCATTCTCCCTCCCTTTCATCAGGTTGGGGCACAGGCTCTAGTCTTGAGCTAAGGGATATGGAGTGTAACAGGGGCTCTGAGCTAAGCTTGGGGCAGAGAGCTGGGATGCAGGAGGGGGTTCAGGGTATAGGCTCCATAAGGGAGTTTGGATCCAGGGGGCTCAGGGCTGGGGCAAGAGGTTGGGGTACAGGAGGGGATTCATGACTGGGGCAGAGGTTTGGGATTCTGGCTCAGGCTGGACAACTGCTTACCTCAGGTGACTCCTAGGTGGTGGTGCAGTGGGGCTAAGGCAGGCTTACCCCACCCTGGCAGTGTACCACTCTCAAAAGCAGCCAGCAAACTTCTTCCATCCCAAGGCCTGTTGTGTCCCCACCCCTGTTATGTGGAGATAGAATACAAGGTGGGAGGGGGGCAACCTGATATCAACACTCCTTCCTCTCCCATCCCTGCTCTGTACCACAAGCAGGAGGCTCCCAGGGTATACACAGCAGTAGGGGGAGGGGCAGCTAAAGTGCTGTGCTTGGTAGCCTCATGGCCAAACCAGTCAGGATCACCTGTCAGAGGCTCCAAGATCTATCAGTAGATCCTGATCTACTGGTTGGTGACCACTGGTTTAGTAGTTCTTTATGAGTTATCCACACCCTCTAAGAAGAGCTTCCTTCACTTTTCCTGAATCTAAACACTTCCTGAAGCTAAACCCTTGCTCACAATGGGCAGTAACCAGCATGTGGTACAGTCCTGGTCTCTGCCTGAAGCTACAGCTTTGTGAAGAAAGTTCTACTCTGGGAAGGATTTTAGAACATGGTTTCATGCCACATCAAAGTGAAAATGAAAAATTTCAAAATTCTGCCTAATGGAAACTTTGGAAAGAAAAAAATAGTTTCAAGTCTTTTGAAAGACTTGTTCTCTTTTGACAAAGTCATGTTACTTCCATTGTGCCTTTTTTACATAAATTCTGTGTTATTAAAATATATAATCTCACCCAGAATAAAAAAAAATTGAAAGGAAGCATTGCTTAAAGACAAAAAATCATATTAGTCTGTTTCAAAAAAAAAAAAAAAAAAAAAAAAGTAGGAACGAGATGTTCTGACATTTTCAGAACAAAATGTTCAACACTATTGTTACTTCCCCACCAAGCTTTTTTCTATTAAGGACTGTTGTAAAGAAGATGATGATCAGTTGTTCTCAATGTCCACAGAAGGTAGGAAAACAGCACTTGGTGTGATTTTTGGCATGGGAGATTTGGATTTAGATATGGGAAGATGTTTCTAACTACACAGATAGTTAAGTACTGGAATAAGCTTCCAAGATTTTGTAATCCTCATTACTGGAGATTTTTGAGAACAGGTTGGACAAACACCTGCTAGGGATGATCTAGGTATACTAGGTTCTTGCTTTAGCCCAGGGAGGAGGGGGTGGACCAGATGACCTCTCAAAGCCCCTATATTACTATTATTCTACATAAGGCAGCAAATCTGTATTAGGCTGGATTTACTGGGTATATGATTTATACTCTACTAGAGTTGCTTTCCCATTGCTGCATGGATTACAGTGTATGTTATTCTCACTTGCCTGTAGAACAATAAAAACAAAGCTAGAAGATCAATACTAAAAGAAATCATATTTTCACTTAGGATTGCTCATCCCATAAAAAGCAAAATCTCTCAGTAAGAAAAGATTCCCCTTAAGCACTCATGAAATTTTTCATCTGTAGCTCCAATAGGGAGAGTGGAGGTCAGGCAAAATTCCAGTTTCACTATGACTACAGCAAACCTTGCTGTGCTTAGGGGAGGTGTGGGTGGAAGTGGTCTGGAAAAGACCAGCCTGTTTGTCCTAGCAGAGTGTCTGAAGGAAACAATGAAGTGCCACAGAGCTATGTGGCTGTCCGTGAGTGTGAATTACCAGTATTCATAACCAATCAACTCTTCCCTTCCTCTATAGCTGGAGAAACATCTCCGATTGTACAAATGGGCAGCTCCCCGGTGGAATGGGGATGGTGGCAGGATTTGCAGGGGCTCACACATGGGAGAGTGTTTTCTCCATGTGTGGCACTAGACTACTGGTGGGGGAGAGCAGATCTGAAGGCAAGACCATAGGAATCCATTGCCCTGGAAAAGAAAGCAAGGTACAAACCTTCTCTAAGGCCATGTCTACACTAGGAAATAATATCAAAATAAATAAAATCAAAATAATAATTCCTGAAATAACAAAATTGAAATAGCATGTCCCCACTACTGGAGAGAATCGAAATAGCTCAGAATTATTTTGATATGGCGCATCCACACTAATTGGAGCCTGCCTCTGATATAGAGACCCCAGAAGCACTCTGGGGAGGGCACGAGGAGGGCGCACACTTCCTGTGGCTGCTTGGTCAAGCAGCCGCAATGTGTGCTTTCAGGGGTTCCTCTCTATGTTCGTGTCTCACACTCCATTCCCCTCTGACAGGACACCAAATAGACGCAGTGTGCTCTGGTTGCTCTTGTGGATGCCACAACATTGACATCATGGAGCCAGAGCTGCTGCAAAGCAGTGCCAGGCTCATGGGCCTCATGCTGCGCCTCATGGCATAGTTTGTCCAGATTGCCCACATGCTGCTCTAGCAGGACAATGACCAGTCTGAACTGAAGGATCTCTTCACCCAGGTCCTGGAGCTCCTGCTGCTGCACATGCCCCTCAATCCCCTGGACACCATGGAACACTGCTTCTGGTGGAGGGAAACCAGTTTGGACTGGTGGAACCACACTGTCCTGCAGTGGTGGGATGACCAGCTGTGGCTCCAGAACTTCTGCATGTGGAAAGCCACCTTCCTGGAGTTCTACAAGTAGATCGCCTTTGCCCTCATGCAACAGAACCCTCGACTGCGACACACCACCCTCCTGCAAAGGCGCATTACCATTGTTGTGTGGAAGCTTGCCACGCCTGATAGTTACTGCTCCGTTGGGAACCAGTTTGGTGTGGGGAAATCCACAGTCAGGGCTATGCTCATGCCAGCTCAGCTTCCTTTCCTGTCCTACATACACTGGGTCTACCACTGGCAGTGTCCTGCAGAGATAGAACTCCTATTCCTGCCTGTTGGAGGAGGATGTGTGTGTTGGGAAAGGTGTGTGTGAGTGGCAGACGCCCCTTGCTGGAGAGAGTGCTCCTGGGGTCCCCTTTTCTTTCTCCCCCCAGCAGGTTCCTGTGCAGGGGATCGGTCTCCTCCACATCGCTGCTCTTGACAGGGAGAGGATGCTGCCTGAGTGCAGGCATGATCCTGTGCCATGTGTGGTACTGCTGTGTGATTCCATGATCTCAGACTCCTTCGTGGTGGCTTGTAGGAAGATGTCCCACCACGGAGGCCAGAGTAAGGCAGGCCTCCTCAGGAATCTTGTGAGAAGGACCAAGGGGTTCCTGTGTGAGAGCATCATGGAGCTGAATGCCTGGACTGGCACTCCATGTGCAGCCACATGCACAGGCAGTAGTGCAATCCCCAAGCCAATAAGCCGAGTAAGGAGTGCACAAACCCTTGCAGCCCCTCATCTGCCCTCACATGTGCATAGGGAAAATGATAGAACTTACCTGAAGTGCCTTCTCTGGGTTCATCTGATGCCTGGGAGACATCCTGGGAGTGAGGGCTGGCTCCAGGGTGAGGAGCAGCTCCTGGCTTGTGGGCATAGTCGCCTGGCTGATCTCCTCCTCTTCCTCCTCCTCTGCAACCCTGCCTTCAGGAAGCTGATGCTGGGCGAGCCCTGAGCAGACTCTATGACGATGGGGAGGGTGAGGTGACTGGCCTCCTTCCCAAGATGGCATCGAGCTGCTCATAGTAACAGCATATGTGAGGCACTGCCCCAGAGCATCCACTCTGCTCCCTGGCCTTGTTGTAGGCCTGCCAAAGCTCGTTGATTTTCATCCGGACCTGGTCAAGGGTCTGGGCATGTTCCTTGCTGGCCAGGCTAGCAGCCATCCAGCCATAGACATCAGCATTGCACTTTCTGGTGCAGAGATCCTGGAGTTTTGTCTCCTCGCCCCAGACCTCAGTGAGGTCCAGGGTTTCTGCACCAGTCCAGGCTGGAGCTCTCCTGATCCCTGATCAGTGGCAGCCAAGGGTGCTGCTGGAGTGCTGGCAGCTGTGGATAACTCAGGGTCACTGGGTCGCTCATGGCTCCGTCGGCTCCTGTTGTATGGCACGGGGCTTGTCAAGCTGGCCATGTGCCACAAGCCCTTCTACAGCGGCCTGCTGCAGGAGAAGGGGATCAGTGGAGATGGTGAGTGTGGCCAGAGCGGCCACAATTGCAGCTCTGAGAGATCTCTGGAGGCCAATTAATTTGGAATTAGCAGCACCGGATCATCCACACTACAATGCTATTTTGAAATAACAATTTTGAAGTAAGTGTTATTCCTCATGGAAAGCAGGAATGCAGATATTGTAATAACCAGCCCATTATTTCTAACAACTGTCTGGATAGTGTGGATGCTCCACTTGTTATTTCAAACTAAAGGGGGTTATTCCAAAATAACTCCCTAGTGTGGACAGGGCTAACTGCCTCTGAATAACGAGTGCCTCTGAATAACAGTTTAGCAGCTGCTTCCCTGAACCACTGTATTAATTTCAATGGAATAAATGGGCCCAAAGAGGCATAAATGTTAACATGGTCCTGGAACTGCCTACCATTAAACAATTCTAAACAAGATTTGAGGTTTATATATGGCGGGGTTAGGGAACCTGTGTAGGGTTGGGTACCACTGGCCCACAGAAAAATCAGTTGGGGGCTACCTGCAAGTGAGAAGCAACACCCCCCACAAAAAAAACCCTCACAGACATTGCCCCCAACTGATAAGCAGAAAAAAACCAAGAGAGACACGATGACAAACTTGATCCAGCTTGCAAGGCTGCCCCTCTCATGAGCAGGGGAACAAGCACTGGTGCTCCAGCTATGTGGAGGAGCCTCAGACCGCACAGGCTGGATCAAGGGAAGGCCTTCAGGCCATAGGTTCCCCACCCCCAATATATAGAGACCTTAGCCTGCTTAGTATCCTGGCAAACACCATTACAAACTCTTTGGAGTCTTTCCTTAAAGAAAGAAAAATGTTAAAGTATTTGAAATGCAAAGTATTAAGCAGAGCCTCCCTGGGCCTCCAGGCAAGATGTGAGTGTGTATATGTGTGTGTGGGGGGGGGGGTAAGGGGGCTCCATGCTCTGAAAGTGGTGGGGCCTCGGGCAAAAGGGGAAGGGCTGAGCCAGCCAGTCACTGTGTCACCTGGAGCATGGAGCTTGTCATGGGTGGTTGGTGAAGGTAGGGCAGGGAGAGGCAGGTCCCCAACCCCTCCTACAGCCCTGCCCCTTCTGCTGAGGCCCCAACCCCCATGGGGAAGGGAAGAGGGCGCAATGGAGGGTGGGCATATACATGCCCTAGCCTCCCTAGACCCGGAGCAACAGGGGTGCGTGACCCTAGCCTCCCCAGCCCTGGTGCAATGGGGAGGGAAGAGGGTGTGGGGCTCCTTTCTGTCCAGCCCTGGAGCATGGGGATGGCAGGCACTCAGGATCAGTAACATGCCGCTCTCAGTACTCCTACAGCAGGCGTTCTGGGGGCAGAGTGTGGGTAGGGCCATGCCTAGTGGTTTGGGAAGGCAGAGCTTTCCCTTGCCCATGGTACCAGATGCCCACGGTGCTCGTAGTATGCCCCCTCCCCAAGTCATTAGCATGGCAGTGTGCATGGAGTGCAGTGAGGCTCTCTCGCAATGATATAAAGGGTTTGGGGCTCTGACCACCACTGCTGCTGCAGCAGTAGCTGTGGCAGCTGGGAGACCCAGGCCCCTTTGAATTGCCAGGCCTTTGGGAAAGTGCTCTCTTTGCTCCCCTCCCCACACTGGAAATCTCACTGCTGGCAAAGCACACACCAGTGTTATGGGGCCAGGGAGGTTGGGGTTGCATGCTGCCAACCCTTCCCATGCTCTGGGACCAGGGTGACTCAGGCCATGTGCTGCCATGCCTCCCTGTGATGCTGGGATATGGGGCCTGAGCAGAAGGGGTGGGGCTGGAAGTGGGGGTGGGGACTTGCCTTCTCAGCCCCACCTTCATCAATTGTCCATGCTTATAGCAATTTAATTTATTGGGTGATATTAGCAGTGAATCCTGCCCCTGTTAACTACAGCAGTAGTGATACACACAGTCTGGCTCCTTACAAAAGACAGAACTATGTAGCACTAACAAGATGTTAGTCTTTAAAGTGCTACATAGGTCTGTCTTTTGTTTCAGCTACACCAGACTAACACGGCTGCATCTCTATCATTATTCTACATGCATGGCTCCTTACAGTATTTGTGTAGTACGGTATTTCCAATAGCTTTCCCATTGTGGCAATGAGGTCATATATATTACAGTTATGTTAACAAGCCTGCCTTTCTAAAGAACTGACTATTTTTCTTCTCATTTCCCCGCGACATGTTTCCCCATCTAGCCATAGCAGGCTATTTTGATGGATTGCCACAATCACAAACAACAATTCTGCTCCTTGAGCAAACTCAAATCAGTGCATTAATAGTTGTGGATGTCTCAGAATAAAGCCTAATGCTTAGAAAAATCTGCTGGGAATATGTTGAAGATACCTGACCCTATATATGTTCATTATATCCAGCTCTGTCCTTGGGGAAAGGGCTATAGGAAGGCTCCATATATTCATTCTCTAAACTATTTCAACACTGAATTCAGCTGAGTGAGGAACAAAGAAAGAGACCTGCCAGACCTCAGCCATGGTCCATCTTGTGATGTTCTGACACTTGGCTGTATTGGATACTTCTGAAGCAGGCCAAAAAGTGAGTCCCCCTTAATTCATGTTGCCAAGGCTGAAAGTTGACCCCTGTATAGAGGTCTAATATGAGGCAAACACGATACTAAGGCCATGTTTTAAGGGCTTAGATGAAATGTAACTGGGTGCATAAGTAATCTACTGGTTCGTGTGTATTACAGGTCCTCCTTCCTGTCTGATCCACAATGGACATAGACCCTAAGCCTTTGGTTTTTAACTCTAACATTAGCAGCTTATGCTTCTTGCTCAGGAAGTTCCTGGTTCACTCCCCAGTCTGTGAGCAAAGGTGACAGATATCACGAACCTTGTGGAAGCCCTTTAATCAACCCTACAAAGGAAAATTTCTTCCTGACTCCCTTGCTGGCCAGTTTATGCCCCAAAGCATGAGTGCCCATAACTCTTCTACTTGTTATCTACTTAGAATACGTGCAAATGCTGTTATTTGTTTGTTTCACTTACTGCCAAAGATCAACCTTTGAATTGTGTTTCATGTCTGTCTGGAATTAATTTCATTATTACCATGTTAAAAGACAATCCCTGTGATATCCTCTTTTTAAAAGGCTTTCAGCACTCAATGCAATCAAATGGAAAACTTAATTAAAAACCCCAAACAATCAAATGAGATGAAATAACTCATGCCCATTACTGCAGGGCTGCTGTGACACTTGCTGTTGGTGTGGTCCAGCTGAAAGTAGAGGAAAATCAGTCAGGCCAACATTAAAAAAAATTTTTTCCTTTACAACTTGAAAGGAAAGAGAAATGTAAATCCTCGCTGATGTTTCTGGATTTCTGAACTGTTAGGGTGTGTCTAGACTACAGGGTTTTTTAAAAAAAAGTGGCCTTTTTTCGAAACAACTGTACCTGTGTCTAGACTACCGCCGCGTTCTGTCGACAGTAAATCAAAAGAACGCGGTGGTTTTGTCGACGGCGGTAAACCTCATTCTACGAGAAATAATGCCTTTTTTCGAAAGTCATCTTTTGAAAAAAGGCGCTATTGCATGAAAACAGGGCTTTTTCGAAAGAGAGCGTCTAGACTCTCTTTCGAAAAAGCGAGCTGCTTTTTCAAAAAATCTTCTTGTAGTCTAGATGCTCTTTTTCAGAAGAGGCTTTTTCGAAAGATACTTTCAAAAAAGCTTCTTTTGAAAGAGGCTTGCAGTCTAGACGTAGCCTTAGAAACAGACATCTAGCTGACACAACACACAGCTCCTGGAAATCATTTGTTTCTCATCTCAGTCCCTGCACTGAGCACTGAAAGCACTGCCATTTTTGGGTGACAAGATGCTCATTTTTCAGCTTCCAAGAAATCTTTAGCCACGGCATGTCATCTCTAATTAGCCCATGCATGTGGCAGGAACAGGTGGCTGCTGAGGACTCAGCAGTGACACTTGCTCATTTGGAGATGGAGCATGAAGTTCTGCCACTGGACTTATTGAGAGCAAGGGGATTGTGCGTTGGTTTGGGCATTAGCCTAGGTTGGGGGAGATCCTCTGAAGATTTCCTTTGTCACCTTGGGCTTGTCTCTTTGAGCATGTTTAGACAGATCAAAATTGCAAATGAAGCCAGGATTTGAATTTCCCGCACTTCAGTTGCATAATGGCGGCCGTGTGTTCTTTCGACAATGGATATTTCAAAAGTGAAACTGCTGTCTAGACGCGGTTCTTTCAAACCTCCCCCCCCTTTTTTTTGAAAGATCCTGTACACCTCAAAAAATTAGGTTTACAGGATCTTTCAGAAAAGGGGTTTTTTTTCGAAAGAACCGCGTCTAGACAGCGGTTTCACTTTTGAAATACCCGTTTTCGAAAGAATGCACAGCCACCATTATGCAAATGAAGCATGAGAAATTCAAATCCCAGTTTCATTTGCAATTTCAATCTGTCTAATTTACAGCCCTCTTTTGAAAGAGGGATGTAGTCTAGGCATAGCCTTTAAGTCTCTCTATTGTAATGTGGGGATCAGAAAACCTCCCCCAAAGGGGTGTTCTCAGGCTGAATGCATAAAGATTGTGAGGTACACGGTATTATGGGAATGGGGCCAGACAAATGCCAACAGACTCACCACACATATACAGTGGGGAGACCAATCTGAGCAAGCGCAGACATTGGGAACCTAAAGCCCCAGCACAGCAGCTCACCTGTCCTCAGTGGGACTGACAGCCTGGCCAGGCCCTGGGGCAAGGAGGTGGGGCCCCTGCTCCGTACCTGGGAAGGGGTTGGGCCTCTACAGGAAGGGGAGGGACTGGGACCAGGCAGCATTCAGCACCTCCTGGAGAGCACTGCACCTCCCCCAGGCTGCCCGCAGTGCTGCCTGGAGTGCGATGGATGGCGCTCTGGAAACTGTGATGGCAGCAGCGGTTGGGAGCTCTGGGCCATTTTCTATCACCAGGCACTGGGACAGTTGTCCCCATTGCCCCTGCCCTTCCCCATTAGTGGGCCTGTCTGCCCTCTATCTGGACATCTCCTGCTCTTTTAATTTTCTTCCCAAGAATAATAGGCCATCCACCAGTTTTAACTATGGACACCACTCAGAAATAATGTGACCTCAGCCAAGTATAAAGCCAGACCTCCAGCAAAGAATGGTACCTGCCAGAGGAGAGGGTCAGAGGAGGGGTGAGAAAAATGAAGCTGCAGGGAGATGAGAGGAAGTAGATGAAAGGAGAGGAGAGGGTCTGAACTCCTCTGTGCTTTCAGACTCCACTGCCCCATGAGCAGAGAGGTCATCCCTCAGCTGGTGCTTAATAGAACAACGGCCAAATAATGCTGAAATAACCTTGTAACCTAGCCCCTCTTCTGAGCAACAGTATACTGGCAGGGTCCAAAGGCACGTCTGGCACTGACCATATGATGAAAAGATTATTCAAGTCTCCAGCATGGACAGCGTCTAGCAAATCCTGCTTCATCAGCCTTTTGGGAACTCACTGCTACAAGGACAGGATGAATTTTGCCTAGGTAATAGGATGTTTTCAAAGGTAATCGTCCAGATTAATTCCACTCCCTGGCATGGTGCTGGCAAAAGGAAAAGGAGTTCTGCTATGCCTGCCTCAGGCATGGATGCAATTATATAACTTAAAGGGTAGAAAAAGGAGACAATCTGTTAGAAAAATATAGAGTAAGGATCTCGAGCATCTCAGTGTACAGCCAATGGGCTAACATCTGCCAGAGACTGGAGTCAGATGCTACGAGAGAAATTCATAAAGAAGTACTCAAAGACACGAAGGAGTCAAATAAAAAATCACCTTGCAGAGACATGTGTGACTAAGTGTGTAACTCAGCTGTTAGCATACAAACAACCCAGGCAAGCTCAGAATCAGAAGTTCTGGACCAGCTAAAGTGCCAGCACATGTTTTCCAAGTCACATTCACTGTGACAGTAACTGTGAGACTTGTAAGGGCATTACCAGCAAGGGGTTAAAAAAAAAGTTTGGGAATTCACCGGTAGGGGCCAGTAGCAACAGTCAGAGCTGGGAGTCACTTTCCTGGAGTATATTATCCACAGCAATAATACTTCACAGTGGTAGCAACTGAAGGGAAATCTAATTGATGACCTTGATTCTCTGCACTTAGCTAGTGCTGGAACGGTAGGCTGCACTCTTAATTAAAGGAGGTAATGAGGCTGTTTGGGAACAATTGTATGCAACTATATTATCTTTCTTCAAAAGAAAAAATATGGGACCTGAATGCAGAGGAGCCTTCAAGCAAGGTATGAAGGGGGTGGCTCCGCAATTCTGGAATGGGGCCAAAGGTAGAAGGGGCAGGGCCAAGGGCAGCCACCTTCAGCGCTGCATGGAAAGCAGCGTGGCCCTCCCCCCAGCCCATAGTGGTGCAGGGAGTATAGCAATTTAAAGGGCTTGGGGCTCCAGCCGCTACAGCTACTGCTTCAGCAGCCCTGCATCCCTTTGAATCACTGGGCCCCAGAGCAACTGCCCTCTTGCCCTGCCCCCCCTCCATGGGCCTGCCTGAATGTGAGTTTTTCCTTCTCTCCCTCCCTCAGTAACTCCCCGGAGTAATGTCACTGAGATCAGTGCTTCTATTTGCATGGAGAACAGCTGATCTCTGTGAAGAAGGTGTTCCCAATCTGGCCCAAACAGACAGTCATCTAGCTATTTTTATTGACCCACCAAAAGATCTGCCAACTCCTAGCTGCACACAAAGGTGCCCAGGCTACTAATTTGCTGACAATTGCCAGACCGCTGCCCAACCTTGCCCCTTGCCTACATGCTGGGCAATCTATCCATAGCTCCTTAAGAAAAGTGATGAGAAGGATGCTGACCCCTTCAGCTTGGGAATAATTTTTGTTTTTAATCTGGAGAAAGAGAAAAACTGCACAAAACTCAGCAGTGAGAGTGTGAAAATATGGTGTGTTTGGGGGGAGGGTGCAGAAAGGGAGTGACTCCTGGTATTCCCAGGCATCCTTCACTGACAAATGAAAGTACTGCCTCTGCCAGGCAGAAGTGAAAACATCAATAAAGCTCTAAGATGCCTCCTGCCATCAGCACATGCTGCTGCTGCTAGTTCTCAGGCCTCATTATGCATGGCAAAGCAAGCACCTCCAGGTAGCACTAACTGTCATCTTTCTGGAAAGAGCCAGATTCCAAAGCCATGAAGTCTTAGTTCATGACCAAAAGTCATTATTTGGACCAATTAGATCTTACTCATGCTACTGTCATAACTTGGAATTAATCAGTATGGATCTTCCTCTCCCTTCCCCTCCTCCCTTCCCCACAGGCCTGTAAAATGACGAGCATATTTCATTTGAACCACTTTTTAAAAATCTAGATTGAGCTCAGTCAGTGTTTCATTTTTAGGCATCAGATTTAGGTATCTGACACCTGACCAGTGATCCCTGTAAGATGAGCACCTGGCTGGCCACCCTGGAGGGATTCAGGTGCCACTCAGCTGATTAACAGAACACCCAGAGCCGGTGTCCTGTGTTTCTAAAACTGGTGCACATCTGCACATGATTTGGTGCACATAACAAAATTTATTTTACAAATAGATGGAAAAAATTAGAGGGAACATTGCATCTGACCTACATTTTTTTTTTCTGATACCAGCCAAGATACAATACCTACAAGAAGCTCGGTAGTGCCTCTTGGTAACAAGGGGACCCATCATCTTTGCATTGCAGATGTCATAGTTACCAACTGAGTAAACAGGTCTCCCAATGAAGTGGAAAATATATTTTGGAGACTGACTGTAAAACCTACCTCCATACTCTTCTATATTCAAAACAAAGCCAAGACTCTATTGCTTTATTGGTCATATAGATAGGAACTTAAGAGCAACTCTGAAACTTACAATGCTCACCTGCCTTCATGATGCCCTGCAATGAACCCGAGTCTCTGAAACATCATTACTTATGCAGTTGGAGTGCAATTATATACACAGTTAGCAAAAAGGCAAACACTGTTTCCCTACTCACTTCTTTCCCTGGCAGATGTGACAAAATGCACAATATATTACATTCACCTATATTAACAGGAATGGTGCTGAAAACTCAAGTAGTTTCTATGAACTATTCAGACATCTTAGAGGAGCCTGGGCCTGCACACTGATTAACACAGAGGATGATCCTACTACATATTGTACACTTAGGTAGTTCCTTTCATCTGATGAGGTCAAAGCACTTGGCTCATAAAGAAATCAGATCAGAAAACTCAGCACTTGTTCTGTACCCTTCTCTGGGATATTCCTGTGCCCATCCCTGTGATAGTTCAGTTCTTATAAACTAAACCTTGCAACACCGTTTATAATACAAGCTTTAGCTCCTTCCTTTGACAGGTGAGGAAGAAATGGCAGAACAGAGAACTGAAGCACTTTGTCCAAAATTACAGTGTCTGAGCTGGGAACAGAATCCTGCTTTTGTTCCACCTAGTATCCAATCTGTTGGACCATGAAGAGAAGTTGTATTGCATTTCTTTTTTTTTTTATGAACAAGCAAACGGAGAGTGAAGGTAGAAGCCAGAAGCTACTGTTTAATCCCTTGCTCTAATGGGGAGACAAGATTGTTTTTCACAGCCCAGTGACAAAAGAACAACATTTAAACCACATCGTCTAGTGCCTAGTGCACTGGACTGGGATGCAGGAGATCTGCATTGTAGTCCCAGCTGTAGCACTGCCTGGCTCTGTGACCTTGGGGAAGTCACTTCCCTCCTTAATGCCTGTGTCCCCCCCCCACACACACACACATTGTCTCCTTAGGGCACATCTATACAGCAGCATTATTTTGGAATAACTGGTATTATTCCAAAATAACATAGTCTGTGTCTACACACAAGCAATTATTTCGACATAATGTCAAACTGGAGGACTTCTTACTCCAACTCCTATAACCCTCATATTTTAGGAGCAAGAGAAGTTGGAGGAAGAGTGTTCTTCCTTTGACTTCCTGCTGTGTAGACAGAGCTAAAAGCCGAAATAAGCTATTTTGACTTATGCTACTCAACTGATATAGCTCAAGTAGTGTTGCTTATTTCGGCTTTAGCCCTGCTGTGTAGACGTACCCTAAGGCTACGTCTAGCCTACATCCCTTTTTCGTAAAAGGGATGTAAATTAGACATATCGCAATTGCTAATGAAGCAGGGATTTAAATCTCCCCCGCTTCATTAGCATAAAAATGGCTGCCGCTTTTTTTCCGCACGGAGCTTTGCCGGAAAAAAGCGCCAGTCTAGACGCTGATCTTGCGGAAAATAAAGCCTTTTCCGAAAGATCCCTTATCCCTCTATGAAATAAGGGATAAGGGATCTTTCGGAAAAGGCTTTATTTTCCGCAAGATCAGCGTCTAGACTGGCGCTTTTTTCCGGCAAAGCTCCGTGCGGAAAAAAAGCGGCAGCCATTTTTTCATAGAGGGATAAGGGATCTTTCGGAAAAGGCTTTATTTTCCGCAAGATCAGCGTCTAGACTGGCGCTTTTTTCCGTCAAAGCTCCGTGCGGAAAAAAAGCGGCAGCCATTTTTATGCTAATGAAGCGGGGGAGATTTAAATCCCCGCTTCATTAGCAATTGCGATACGTCTAATTTACATCCCTTTTACGAAAAAGGGATGTAGTCTAGACTTAGCTTTTGAGTAAGCTCTTCAGGGCAGAGGGTTGTCTCCTACTATGCGTTTGTAAAGCACCTGGCATAACAAGGCTTAGATTTTAGCTGAGTTCTCTAGGTGCTACTGTAATGTAGACACTACCAATAAAAGGTCTCAGCAACAAAAAATAATGGCATCATCAAGGGTGTGTCTAGACTACAGGGTTTTGTCGACAAAAGTGGACTTTTGTCGACAAAACTATACCTGCGTCTACACTACTGCCGAGTTCTGTCGACATAACATCAACAGAACTCGGCAGTTTTGTTGACGGCAGTAAACCTCATTCTATGAGGAATAATGCCTTTTGTCGACAGAGTTCTGTCGACAGAAGGTGTTATTGCATCTACACTGTCCTTTGTGTCTACACTCTCATGTCGACAAAGCGGCTTGCTTTGTCGACAGAACTGGATGTAGTCTAGATGCTCTTTGTCGACAGAGGCTTTGTCGACAGTATCTGTGGACAAAGCCTCTGTCGACAAAAGCCTGTAGTCTAGACGTACCCCCAGTGTCCACATTTGCTGTAGCACAGAAAGAAGCAACAGAAATGACTTTAGTCTCCAATAGCCATGGTGAGGAGGCATTAGGCAAAGCTGATAAAGCTCTTAAAATATACTTAGGGTTAGTTTAAGGTTAGAAAGATAGATCAGCTTTTTGGCCTGGGACATTACAGGCCAAACTGTGGTCTGGCTTCACAATCTGTCAGACTAACTCTAACTAATGGGATTATGTGGAAAGAGTCAGTCATGGTACCATTTGGCTTTGGAGTTAAAATCATTGGGTTTTGCAGCTAGTCAGAGTCTATAGTTCCTTGGTGCCCCTTCTCACCTTACAGAAATGACACAGGAAACACACTTGAATGGGGAAACTTCAAGAACAAGCTTTGGCAAGAGTAGAGGTGGGGTGGTGGGCAGTGTTCCCTGTAAGCTGCAGGGCAGCACACCTTCATAGGTGATTAATCAGCCCCGCCCAGTCAGAGCTTCAGGGCTCTGTGCAGGGAGCTGACTGACTGGGCAGGGCTGATTAATCAACTATGAAGCTGTGCTGCAGCTACCTTAGGGGGAACACTGTCGGTGTGTAATTTTGAAGCATTCTGTCAGATTTCCCACTGACTCTAATGAGATTCATGCTGCTCTGATCAGCCGAATGCTTTCCCAGCATTCCCATGGTGACAGATGCTAAACACATTTATTGATTGATAGAGTGATTGGTTACTAAGGATTAGGTGATGGACCATGCACACAACTGTATGACAATCCTGAAGCATCAGCATGGCTAAAAATGCTAGAGTGATCTGGAGGGAAGGGCTTTATGCTGACATGTATCCAGAATACACATGCCCATGTGGAGCAAATAATGACAAGAGGCATACAGAGCCAGTGGCATAGATAGGACATCAAGCCATGTGAAACCACACTTCAGGCTGTTGTTCATTCAACTGTTGACCAATCACAGCCTTGAAAATCCCTTCAATAACTGCAGAAGCAAAGGGGAGGAATGTTTACTAGGTTGACCAACGTATGGTGAGGCAGGACTTCTGTGTGCTCATGTGGTGTACTCTCTTTAAGTCACCAATTACTTCTCCCTGTGCTGCATTTTACTCATGGTAGCATAATGCTACTGCTAAAGATATGTGTTGTGAGGCTTAAATAACATTTGAAAAGCTCTTTGAAATCCTTGCATGATTAAAACCATATCAATGCACAATAGCATTGCTCCTGAAACATTTATGGAGGTCATAGCTGAATCTGGGCTGATAAGTTGAATAATGTGCTAATGAGCCAACATACTCCACTAGTTTTGCACATTAGAACTGGGATTTCCAAAGCCACTGAAGGGACTCAGGTGGCCATTTCTGAATTACCAAAGTAACTTTGAAAATCCTATCCTATAAATCCAGATTTCATCCCAGTTGAGTGATGGGGAACTCACACTGCAAAGTCTGAGGGGGGAGGTCCTTTAGCCCACCCTGGTTTATATGACACTCTCAGACATCATGGAAAGAAGAGCTTTTCTATTCAGACAAGCTGACACACCTATGCATGATCCATTTAGGAAAATATGCAACTAATAATCAACAAACAGCAGCTTCACTTGTTCTCCATGGGGCGCTCACAGAAATGTTACATCTTCACTACATACTCCTACAACCAGCTGGCAGAAATGCTCCTTCTCGAACTCAAGAGCTCCCCTGAAAGCTTTGCACGCATCACTGGGTGGTGGGAATTGGTGGAATTTTACATTATTTATTGTTATTGATTTGTTCTGTGATAGCACCTAGGAGTCCAAACATAGATTCTAAGTCTAGAAGGGACTACTGTGATTACCTAGTATGAACTGCACAGCACAGTTTATCACATTCCTCTTAAATAATGCATGGATCAGGACCCCACTGTGCCAGACTGTACAAACACAGAACACAAAGCCTAAATCCAGTCCATTTTTATATCATATGTGTTGACTATGCTGCTCAGTACTGAATCACTGCTTCTCTAATTGAGCCTATGCCAGAAAGGGAGTTCAGACTGAAATACAGGTTCAACTCTCTAGTCTGGACCAAATTTGCTGGTTCTCTCATCTGAACCAGAGAATCTCCTGAACTGCAGGAGATCAATATTGTCTAGCAGTATTACCAACTTCCACAGCTTTGTGGGCTCTTAGAAGACATTTAAGGGTAAATTAGAGCTAAATAACAGCACAGAACACTGAGAGCCAGGACTGGTGGTTGTAAACTAACTTTATGGGACTCAGGAAACTTGACCACACCCATGATAAGTGGATATCCCGCTAAATAAAATCATGCTGGACCATGGATGTTCCTGGACTAGAGAGTGACGGATTAGTGAGGTTCAATTTGTATGTGAATATGGGTAGCCTTCCAGTATCCTGCTACCACAGCCTGGGGCTTGAATCTCTTTTCACTGTCATTGGTTTTACACCGGTGTCATTTCAGACGGAGTTACTGGAGAGTTACAGAGGCACAAAATAACTCAGCATCAGAACCTATGGATCATCCCCAAAGATGTTACTTGTTTTGCTGAGAGTCATGCTTCCAGAAAGGGTGGCACATTTTCAGCTAATCAGCAATGCTTTATATTTCTATAAATCCTGGAGGTGCAACTTTCAGGAATGGGAAGAGCAGAGCTGGCTGGTGCTCATTGGCTCTGATCACTGTCAGAGTTTTGACAGTTTTACACCGTGCTGAATCACTTGGGGCCCAAGACTGTTTCCAAAAAAGGTTCTCTTGTTAATGGTAAAAATGGTGAAGCTGGGTTACTGGGGGATTTTTTCCAGACAGACTGAACAATGCAGGTTTAGGTCTACCAAAAGTATTAGCCAGTTTGACACAAATCTGGTGAATAGTTTCAGATTAAAAAAAATTGGGCAGTGGGATGGATTCCCAAGGCACTTAGCCTCCCTTCACAAAGCAATTTGTGGTGCTGTCTTTATACCCACCAGCTCCATTGTTAGAGCTCTCAGCTGGAAAGTGGGAGATAATTTTAAATCTCTATTTCAGGAGCTAGGACATGAATCCTGGTCCCCTACTTCAACCATGTGACTACCAGATACTCTAGATGGGGTCATTCTGTATCGGCAGTTGAAGCTGTTCCACTTTGTATAAAATCCTTGAATAGTCATTTGACCAGAAATAGAGCTGGTTTCTAGCTTGATGATTAGAACACTCCCACGGGCTATGAATGCTCCATGTTTAAATTCTTGTTCCAGTGATTATTTACACAAAGTGGAAAAACTTTAATAGGAGATCCTGAGAAAGACCCACTTCAAACAGCCTGATTCACAGAGAGGGAGATATCTGGGTTCAAAAATCTGCTTTCCCATATCCCAGGCAAATGATCTAATTTTGTGGTACTGAACATAATGGGCAATTGTACTGACACCACCTCAGACACTGATTATGGGAATTCAGTCCTTCATGTCCTTTTCTTTTCTTTCTAAAAGGTTAAAGTGCTCAAGAGCAGAACAAAACATTTCATTATTCATCAAGCAAAACATTTAATCAACCCAATGAAATGTTTGTTGACTTTTTATGAGCCAAAAGTTCTTAAAATTTCAGTTTTGATTCAGGTCAAAGAATTCCTCCACTCCCCTGATTTTCTGGTATTATTTGCCCAGCTTTATGGTGAAAAGAGTGAAGTCAAAGACTCTGATTGGGGTAGGGTTCAAGACTCCCTCTGGCAGTGAGATCAGAAAGGTTTTCTTAGCCACAACTCAGGATTATACAAGCTATAGAGCAGGGGTGGGTAAACATTTTGGCCTCAGGGCCACATCTAAGTAAGCCCCTGACTCTACCCCATGGTTGGAGTGCCAGAGCAGTGTAAGCCCCGACCCTGCTCCTTGGCTGGAGTGCCAGGTGGGTGAAGCTGAAGCACCAGAGAGGGGCAACAGAGTTTGAGGGCTAGATTACAAGCTGTGATGGGCCACACATGGCCTGCAGGTTGCAGTATGGCCACTGCTGGTGGAGAACTAATAAAAGGGACAAGAGCTCATACAGGAAGAAACCTTTGAATTGGTCAGCTCAGGAGTGTGCTCATATAAACAACAATTCAGAGGCGCCTGCAAAGGCTTATCCCCATGCAGCCCATCAGACACCTGCCACTTTTCACAAATATTTTCTTCTCTGGAGACCATGTGACCAAACAGCAGCAACAGACACTGCAGTGTCTATATATGGTGCCAAACATGCCCTGCAGAATCAGTCTTTTATGCTTTCCTTATGCTTATCCCCAGGTCCTCTCTGAGACTGTACATTGCAGCTGTGCCATGGGCTCTGGGTTTTCAGGAAAGGTGAACACTGGACAGCTCTATTTGTATGTAAAGTTCCTTGGAAAAATGTACTTACTAATGCTAAGCTCTTGGCATTGGGAGCTGGCTGTAGCCCAATGTGGTTTTAGCTTTCACACGCAACAGCAGGCTATGTAGACAGTGTATGACAAGAGCTGACCACTAGAAAAATTATACTAAATACAGGCGGATACTGCGAATCTATCGCTCATAAACTTATCCCCAGTATTTAACACAGCCCAACACCAAACATGATTCAATATCCTTATGCTCACCATGACAAATCTGGGCACCCCTACAGATAAGTAACAGGGAGCAAATAGGTTAGGCCCGGTTTCCACTCCAAAACACATGTTTTTGCCATGTCCTAGTAGTCATGGCATTCTACTTCCTTGCACCTCAGTTATCCCATCTGTAAAACAGGGCTACACATGCATTTGAGACTTACTGGAGGAAAAAATGTCATGTATGTGCAAAGGATTCTCATTAAGTCCACTTTACAGATAGGAACAGTGAGATGCAGAAAAGGTAAACACATGCTTGGGCAATGTTTTGTGGACTGGGTTACGTCTAATCCTACAACCTGGTATCCATTCCGCTCTCTGCTAAGTATTTGCTGTGTCATGTTGGGCAAGTCGCTTTGCTTCCCCACCAGTACAATGGCAGGTACCTACCTCAGGAAAGTGCCGTGAGGGCCATTAGGAATGTTCATGGGATTCTTTGAAGAAAAAGATGGGAGATTGTCAAGAGATAGGGCACAAGTATTTTCCACAGAATCAAAAGTTGCCTGCTAAGTTTGTGTTGCGTGGATCAGCAATCCTGGACTAACTTCTGGCTTTTCATAGGAGCGTGTGCCTGTATGTTTGTGTCTGTAGGAAGCACAGCAGCCAAGAGAGGGAGCCCTGATTTAAAACAAAAAACAGACAGAATGGATGAAAGGGATTTGGAAGATGTGGTTCCGACTGCACGTACTACCCCCAGCACACACTTTCGTGTGATCTAGACTTTCAGTTGCTTCTTGTTGGAGCCAAAAAGCAACAAGAGTTACCAGGGATCCTACCTAATGCTCAGTGGATCCCTGGCTATGGATCCTTCTGCCTCTTCCCATGGGACTCACACATGTGGCAAATTTTAGATCCAAATTCACTGTTATAGCAGGGAGGCCTGAGAGGGAACAAACACTCAGGCTATGTCTACACTACAGGGTTTTTGAGCAAAAACTCGTGGAGCGTCCACACCTCAAGTGCGTTTTTGCGCAAAAAAACCAACCAAACAAAAAAACAGTAAATAGACAGGACAGAGGGCTTTTGCCAGTAGAGTTATTCCTCTCTGCATGAAGAATAACTCCTTTTTGAACAAGAGTTCTTGTGCAAAAAGGCGTGTGTGGACACTCAACAGGGGTTTCTTGCACAAAAAGAGCCTATCACAAAAAGCACAGGTGCTCTGATGGCCATTTTGTGAATGTCAATCAGAGCTTTCTTGCACAAGAAATGTCCATGCAGCGTGGACGCTCTCTTGTGCAAAAGCCCATCACTTTTGTGATGCGCTTTTGAGGTGTGGAAGTGCTTTTGTGCAAGAAGTTTTTGCGGAAGATCTCTTCCACAAAAAGCTTCTTGTGCAAAAACCCTGCAGTGTAGACAAAGCCATAGAGTGAAGCTGTCTCTTTGCAGTGAGAGATGGCCCCTCTAAGTACACAGAGAGCTAGGCTAGTAGGCAAGCATGGCAGAAGTCTTGCCAGCTGCTGCCTGTGCCCTACCTGTTCTGTGCTGAGGGGACATTAGCCTCCAGAGCTTGTCATCTCAAGCCCATTCCACCAGGATTAAATACACTGCAGCCCTTGTAACAAGCTGGCGTGGACATGTCATTAGCTGGGTTCTTAAGATCACATTTTTAATGGGATAATTTACCACTTCTATATTCATTTGGAACTCTCCAGACAAAGGCTTATAAACAAAGAATGTTTTCCAGCTGGTGAACGTGACTTCTTTCCCCTCAGGCATTTTCCTGATAGACTGTATGTAAGTTTGAAAGCAGGATGTTCCTGACTGGTATGTTATTTCTCATACAATTTTAAACAGGGTTTATCTAGTTTGAGGAGATTTGGCTTCTTCAGTCGAAAGTTGTATGGCCCTAGGGATTCTCCACCAGACGAATGGATGATCTTTTTTAACACCTTCAGATTCTGACGTTCATATCTTGCATTAAAGCAATCTCCTGTTCATGATTTATATTTATGCCAATGCCCAATTCTATTATAACTCTCTCTTCTGCTTTCTCAATTTCCTCTAGTATTCTTTTTTTGGCTCAAAAATATCCTTTCGGTAGCTAAGTCATAGGCTGTCACTTCATATTTATGAATAGAAACATAAATGTGCATTATTGCTTTGTTTTTATGAAAGTCCATAATGACTAACACGTTGATTGAATCTCTAGAAAGCTTTATGTTTGACTTCGTGATCCTTCCCTCAAAAAAAATTTTTTTTATATAATTGCAACATTTACATACTGAATAGGTTGTAATATTTCTTCATCTCCTCCCGCTCTCCAGAGGACTTCAGAAATTATTATGGGGTTAGGTGAACATACTAGAAACTGCTTAGCATTTTTGTATATTTCAGGCTAGATTTTTTTTTCCTAAAAGGGGGAAAAATACTTCCAACAAATTGAGGAGTATTAACCAAAAGGAACGCTCCCAAGCTAGTTTTGACTATCAGAACTGGCAATTAGGTGGTAGGACGTAGCATTACTTTCCCATTCCCTTAAAATGCTGAGTTTGATTCTGTTCCTTTTTTCACCTGTAACTTTCAGTTATTTTCAACAGGATTTTCTCTTGATTTACAATCATAATGGTGCAGGCAGAACTGGGTTTGCAGAGTGTTTGTGAATTTCTTTCCTGTTTTCTCATTTCCTCATACTGAGGAGCAGAAGGCCACGCATTAGATATACTGGGCTCATCCCATTCACCTGGTCCTTTTGCATTGATGTCATGGTGCAAAGGGTACAGAACACAGCTCCATTATCCCACCATAGGGCTCTTCCCAGCTGACCCAGACCTGGCATAGCTTCTAATGCCATCCTTTGATGAAAGGGGCATGCTGGGAACATTCCTAAGAGGAGGGGGTCAAGGCCAGAATGTGCTGTTCTCCAGCCATGCCTAGTGGGTAGATGGGTCTTTGGGGCCATAGCCAACTCAGCATAATTTAGAGCAGCCTTGGGGCTGCTGTAAACAGCCAGTAGCCAAACTGGGGCCTCCCATCTAGGGTTGAGAAGCCGCAAATGTCTTCCTCCATCTATGCTGTTTTCTGCAAATACTGCAGAGATGGTGGCCATTTACTCTAAAAGCCTCTTTTTAGGCTGAAAATGTTATGCTAGCCCTGTAATAAGCTTGTGAAATCAGCAGGGTACTTTGATTGCCACATAACTGTTTGGGGAATAAGAGTTCTGTTTTTGTGACATAGGAACTGGATTGACAACTGAGATCCTGCTGAGCCAGAATTCTGGAATTGCTCAGGGTATATTTCAGCTTGACCATGATTCTGAAGTAACCTCTGCTGGGATTTTCCGAAGAATAGAAAGAAATAGGGGACACAATCCCGCTGAATTGTAATGGGACTTGGGAGCCTATAGATAGGAAGACTTTGAAAATCCTAGCCCAGGCTTGCTAATAAACTCACGTTCTTGATTTTTTAATTCATGTCTGGACCTTTTTTATGAAACACAATACAAAGTAAATCCCAAGTCAAATGCAGTATTTCTCTGGGCTGCCAGCTCTAGCCATCATCTTGCCATTGCATTTAGTTTCCTCTCTTCATTTTATTTTGCTTGTGGATTTTGCCAATATACTTTCCATGAACCAATGCTGACTCAGGGGGCATGGAACAATTTCTGTACTCGGAGTGATAAAAGCCATTGAACCAAACTGCAAATCTGGTATATGCTGGAAACCACTTTAAGCCAGGGAGGCTGCGTCTAGATTGGAAGAAGAGGTCTTCCAGAAAAACTTTTTTCAAAAGAGAGCGTCCACACAGCAAAAGTGCAACGAAAAAGCGATCTGCTTTTTCAAAAGAGAGCATCCAATCAATGTGGACACTATCTCACATTTCAGTTGTGATTACTATGGATGGAATGGCCACCCGGGCACCTGTGCTTTTTCCTGGAGGCCTCTTCTTTCAAAAAAACCCCAAAAAAACCAACCCTCCTCCCCATCCACACACGCCTTTTTCCAAAAGAGCTCTTTCAGAAAAAGGTTTCTTCCTCATAGAAAGAGGATTACCAATGCCAGAAAAACCTCTCTGTTCTTTCAGTTTACTTTTGGAAGAATGCGATTGCAGTGTGGATGTAATGCAGGTTTTGTCAGAAAAATGGCCGTTTTTCCAACAGAACTCTGTAGTGTAGACATGCCTGGAATGTGGCAGCACCTCCAGCATCTCTAGCTCCAGCATCTATGGACTGAATCCTTCTGGGGAAGCTCACTGTAAATCAAGAAGCAGTTTAAGGCCTCATATCACCATGATCATCATCCGGGTGTTTAAAAGTAACATCTGGCAAAGGCATCTGATTAAACTTAATTATTTAAACCTTGAAATGTTTCTGAGTGGCACAGCACTACTGATATTTTGTAAAACAGATGACTTGTCTTTTGCTCAGCAATGACAGAAGCTGGAAAGAGACCAATATCCTTCTGCTTTGGATAGAACACCCCTGCAGCGTAACAGCAGAAGAGTTCCTAGGCTGTGGAACAAGGAAATCCTCTTCTGGTTTAAGCGCCTCAAGGAGCATCTTCATTCATAGCTCCTAATGAAATTTGAATGGTTTCTTTTCCATGATTTTTTTGACACATTTTATGGCATTTAGTTTCTCATTCCAAACCCTCAGGCTGTTTATTGTCTTGACAGCAAAACAAAACCAAACCTATCAGTAATTAGTTTTGCTGGCAGCCAACAGATCTGAGCACTAAACAGTGCAGGTGTAAGGAATCTAATACTGTGTTATAGCCTCTCAGGAGTGCAAGTCCCCAAAGAGGCACATATCAGTGACTGGAGCTCAGTCAAATGTAATTAAAAGAAAAGGAAAATAGAGATGCAATTAGACACAAGCGCCATTTAGCCTTGCAGCAAAAGACACAATTTGGAAAGCTTCTTGTCAAATGTCTACAAAAATTAACATGAGAACATGAAAAGATATTGCCAGAAAGACCCATTCCCTGGTCTTTCCACTGCATATAAAGTTACAGTGCAAAGCGATCACGATAAAGCCCACTTCACCCTTGGGGAAAATCAACTGCTTTCAGGCTTTGTTACAAGCTAGAAACTCAGCTCAGCCTCATCACAAAACTTTCAAAGAAGCCTGGGCTGATGTACAGGTTTGGCTCTAAACCAGGTGAAACTTGGTGGCCCTGGCTATGTTTTGCTTTGATGTTGTCCTCAGAGAGGCCAACAGCCTCACTGGACCCCTGAGCAAGGCTGAAAGGAACCTGCTCAGTGCCCTGAAAGAGGCAGGGCCTTGGATGGAAGGGGCAGGGCCTCAAGAGGAAGGGACTGGGCCTCAGGTGGAAGGGGCAGGGCTGGGATTAGGCAGCCCTCTGCACAACCTGGATTGTACCATCTGGCGCTCCTGCAGCAATTTTAATGGCTCAGGACTCCAGCCGCTGCTACTGTATCCCTTTTGTATCTCTGGACGCTGGGGCAGTTGCCCCTTTTGCCCCCCCCCCTCACCCCATTGGCAGGCCTGGTTGTACTAAACTATCCCATGTTGGTGCAGTTCTACTTAGCAGGACAAGCTGTGCTCTAAGGGCTAGGGTCTTTCTGCTGTTCCAACAGGATAAATTCTATCAGCTTCAGTGGGGTTACTTCAGATTTATGCTGCTGTAAATGAGATCAGAATCTGGCTCAATGGCCAAATCTATATACAGTTACAACTCCAATTTGAGAGGACTCTCCCCTCCCTTGATTAGAGTACACTGTATGTGGGTATCTGAGAACAGAGTTTGGCCCTCATTCTCTATTTTAGTGGCACTCAAGTACAATTAATATAATGGTTACAGACAGCTTGGCACACATGCTTTGTGCTTTTAGGTGCCTAGCGAACAAGGCAAATCATAAATTCTCCTACTACCAGAGCTTTGCTCCTCTTTCTCATTGGCTTGTGGTAATATAAAATGTAGCTTTTCATTACATCCTGCACCAGGCTTGAGGTTTTTGTGTATCATTTCTGTCAATGTCCTTTTATAATCAAAGAGCTCTGAAATCACATATATTACGTGACTTTTAAGCCACATCTAAAAGCCAAAACTAGTTGATGCTGGCATCTAAATTCATAACTCCAAATAAGACTCCACATTTACTTTAATCAAAAGACTTTTTTGAGTCCCACACTAAATAGCTGTTTGCAAAGAGATGACTTTATTTTTTTTAACATTTATTAGCTTCATGGGATCATGCGCTTTGGGATGGGAAAAGGCAAAGTCCATCTTTTACAATACCCACTAGCTCCAAAGCCAGTATTAAATGTTGACTGGAGCTGAGCAGCCAAAAAACATAGTTATCCTGTAACCAATTTAACAAGGTAAGCCTAAATTCAAGAGACTGAAACAAGGGACTCTCTTTGCCTATGCATGGGTAGCTAGTGCGGTAATAAAATAACATAACTAATGCCTTTTATGAAAAAAACCAAAGTACATATAGCACAGACAACATCTTAGCAAGTTTATAAAAGGAAGGACAGAAAATCCACTCACACAAACACAATATCAGAATAAGAATGTTGTTATAGATAATCATGATTTGTAACCATTTGGATTTAGATAGTACCTTTTATCCAAAGATCTCAATGCATTTTGCAAATATTTCTTAATTAAAGCTCTCTACCCCCTTTGAGGTAAAAGGAGGAATGCAAGCCAAGTTTATAAATGAACTAACCTGGGACACAATGACCATATCTTCGCTTGTTGCACTGGAGATTGATCTTGCATCATTCTGTTTAGCAGATCTAGTTAAACCTACTAAATTGAACAGCGCCCATACTCCTTGCAGTCATGAAGACAGCACCAAGCTCAGCTTATGGTAAGCTGATTCCAGCTATGTATTTTATGTAGCTGGAGCTGCGTGCCTGACCCCAACCTTCCAGGTCTGATGGAGACCAGGCCATAGTGAGTCAGTATAGCTCAAACAACCCAGGAGTCCTGAATGCCAATCTCCTGTTCTAAAGCCCAGACTATATTTCCCAACCACTAGCTATAACAAAAGAACCCAACAACAGACTACCTCAGTATGCTGGTTGCAGAGCACCTGGAGAAGAGTAAATTCTGCATTTGATTATTCTATTATAAAAAGGTGAGTCCGCTTTTCACTGTAATACATTTGCTCTACTGAACCTGTCTCCTATCTTATGTGCCTAAATGGCAGCTGAGCTCTTTTGGAAAAGCTGTCCTTGGACAAAAACTACTTATACTAATATACATAAAGACAATGTGGTTAAGAGGTAGGTGTCTATACATTGTATGTACATGGGAATTTCACATTCCTTTCACCTCAGTAGCAAAATACTCAGTTTGCTAGTGTATTAATATCCCTGAAGAAAAAAGTCTTGCTATCTGGTTGCTTTTAAAAGCTGCCCTAGGAAGCCAATACAAGAAGGCTGAAAGGGGAGTGTGTTGAAACTAGAAGTGTAGAGAGGGCAGGATCAGAAAGACGCAGAGACAAAGATTTAAGAAAAACCAGGCACGGAAAAAGGTAATGGCCGCTGGTGGAGAAGCATGACAGCATTACAGAAGAACAGCGGGACGAACAGAAACGTGAAACTGAACAAGGATAATGGAGGGAGGAAAAGCCAATGAAGATGGCGCTGAATGTAAGCAATGATGCCATTGTTAGACTATTGAAAAGTCCATTTCGAGGGGATGTCCACACCCATATAATCTTTCTGGAATACCTACATAGTTGTACAGGTGGTGGTGTGACAGACACAGAAAAATCCATGGAGAGACACATGCCTGTACTCCATCATTATGCATTTTATGAGCACTCCTGCAGGATTTCCTCTTGAAGTTAGTATCAGTGCATCACTATTCAGAATTACAAAATGCCCATCTGTGGTGCTAAGTGGAAATAATCTAAGCAGTCATTCTTTCTCAGGAGCCAAGATTCCTAACTCAGCTTTATCTAAGGAGTTAATAGTGCCCATGGGCAGTGGGTATAAAAAGCAAGGATTACCTCCCCTGGGTCTAAGTGCCCGAACATTCCACCTTTCCTAGCCCTAGTCTGAACATTCCTGCAGGCATCCCATAGTGGGCTGTTGCAGCCTGGTGAGTCTTCCTGGCAGGGGAGGAGGGAAATCTAATAACTTAAAAATAAAAAGCTTTCCAGCTTGCCAGACCTATCATCATAACATTGAGCCTGTAAAAAGTCTATGCTCCATTTTCTTTAGAAAGAAATTGTAGAAGAGTGTTGTGGGTTTTTTTTCCAAATGTCATTTACTAAATTTGAGTTGAGGGATTTGGCTAGAAGAGGATGAACAGGGAGAGAGAGGGGAAAGAAAGGGGAGACAGTGGGGAAGGGGTGGGCCTGGGCAAGGGGGGGAAGGGCTGGTCAGAATCACAGGCTAGGGAGCTTGCCTCCCCAAGCAGCAGCTTCACCCATCATGCATATCTGTGCCCATTTGTTACTAGCTCGCCATACTCCATGTGCTGATATTATCTCTGTTTCACAAGGATTCTCTCCATGCTTTTGTTCTTCCACCAGTCCTGGAAAATAATCCTTGGCTTAGTAATTAGTGAGCATGATTAACTGCCCATTAGTGAATAGGGAAAGGATTAGTAAAATTCCTCATTTCAATGCACGGATCTTGCCAGAAGTAAATTCCTTTAGCCAGGGATCTGACATAAAAACAATAACCTACCTGCTAAAATTGGGGAAAACAGGGTCAGGATCAATGTTCCCTCTAATCTTTTCCATCCATGTGCAGAATAAATGTTGTTATGTGCACTGAGGATTGTGCAAATCTGCACCACCAGGAAAAACACAAACCTAGCTGTGAGTACTCTTCTAATGAGGTGGGCAGCATTGGGATCTCTCCTGAGTAGCTGCACAAATACATAATTTATAGAGAATACTGGTCAGGACCTCACTTGAACAGTTTAGAAAGCAATTAAAAGTGTCCAGAGAGGGTCCACAGAGTAATGAGACTTCAATCAGCAGATCTAAGTGAACATTTTCACACACAATCTCTGCCTATGGCAGCTGCAAAGGAATGAGTTCTACATCTCTATTAATCCACCAACGTTTTCTCAAAGGGAGTCTCAGGCTACATTGTGATTAATGTCAATTTAGTGGGGCTGCTTCAGAAAAATAGTGAGCTCCATCCTAATTAGTTTCTGAGAAAGTCAAAGATATCACAAAGTAATAATAATACTTTGTACTTAAGTAGGGCCTTTCATCTGAGCATCTTTACACAGCTGGGTAAGCATTACCACTGGCGCTGGTAGGAATTCTCACAGAACACTCTTTTGTCAGATGAGATGAGTCAAAAATGAAATGGTCAGATGGAATCCTGCTTGACAGGCAGGTTTCAAACCTTCTCAGTAGCCTTCTTGAAGGACTGTCCCATGCTCTGGGGACTCCAGGTTTTCCAGGGTCCATGGCTCCAGGGTAGCTTGCCATACATACCACCCATGTAATGTTCTTTCTAATCTTTGTTATCCATGTGCAGATTTTTTCCATCCATATGTGAAAGCATTTGTATGTGCACCAAGGCATGTGTGAATGTGCACCACCAGTAGACACATAAAACCCTTGGTGGGCCCTCTGCTCATCAGCCAGGTGGCATTTGAATTTCTCCTGAGAGGCTGCACAAGTGCACAGCTTAGAAGGAACACTGCCCCCAGGACTTTCAGGTTCCCTGACATGGAGCCAGGAGTCTGGCAGAAAGCCCCAGTTCTACTCAGTGCTTTCAGGGTTTAGATCCCTGACTCTGCAGCAGGGAGCCTGGAAGTCCTGGGGGCTGTTGTTGCAGAGTTGGGAGACTGGCAGCCCTGGGAGTCATGATTCTCACACTCCCAGCTCAGCTGTGACTCCAAAGGCTTCTAGGTTCTCAACTCTGCATCAGCCCTGGGAGCCACAGCTGAGCAGGTGGCCTTGTATCTTGGACTGGGGTTCCTGTGTGGAATTTCATTTACAAATTTTCACAAAGAAACATTTTCAGTACTGCAAAATGACATCTTGGGGGAATTTCCACCTTTTGTTCTGAAATGAAACTACTATTTTTCCAGAATTTTGGCATTTCCCTGAGAATGGAAATTCCAGCTTTTGATCTGCTCTACTTGTCACCCCCTTCTTACCAGGGCATGGTACACTGAAATGGTTGGAGCAGAGTTGGCTTAAAAGTCAGGTTTCTTACAGTTCACTCCCATGGTTTAACTACTGGACCATACTGCCTCACCTTCATCAGTTCAGGAGAAGAAAGGGTGGATTGTGGGCTAGAGATATTACAGTTCCAGAGGCCTGGGTCCAAATAGGTCCTCCTGACCTCTACCCACCTCCAGCATTTCCTTGGTTCCCTCTCCTTCAGTATATCCCGCTATCTCCAACAGACCCCTGGCTTCTCCCATTGTCTCTATACACTGCAATACTTTCCCACATGCCCCACATTTATTTTTCAGGATGTGGTTTCAAGGCCTGTCCTCTCCAGGATCTTCTCTGCTAAGTTCCAGGAAATGGGCCAAATCCTCCACTGCTATTAATTGGCATAGAATTGACATTCTTCAGGGCTCAACGCTCCTCTCTATCCCAGGCCCTGCCCCCATCCTGGCTCTTCCCACCCCTGCTGTGAACCAACCCCAACCCGATATGCCCCCTTCCCAAGGCCCCAACCCCATCCTGTCTCTTCTTGTCCCCACTCCACCCCTCCCTCACACCTTCCCCAAGGTCCCAACCCCATCCCACCTCTTCCTGTCCCCAATCCATCCCATGCCCCACCCTATCATCTCACCCAAGTCCCCACCTCGGCCTTGCCTCTTCCCAGCCCCATCCTTGAACAATGCCCCATTTCTGCTCCCTCCATCTCTCCCAGAGGCTCCTGCACACCACAAAACAGTTGATGGCAGAGGGCAGGAGGTGCTGGGAGAGCAGGAGATGAGTTGAGAACTGGGGCTGCCAGTGGGCAGAACGTGCTGGGGAGGAGAGAGGGGAGATGGCTGGCAGTAGGTGTTAAGCACCTGCTATTTTTTTCCCCATGGGTGCTCCATGTGGTTTTCTGTCAGCTGTTGATGGATGTTTGGCTGCGTGAGTGTTCTCTCTATATGCCACCCCAGATCTGTGCAGGTAGTTGGCAAAGCAAACCTCAAGTGAATTGTCCAGTGACTATGAGATGTGATAAGGTACAAATGCACTGAGCAGGTTTATTGTTGTTAAAATCTGGAACTAGTATTCTGTGGACTCTATCAGACCACTAATGCATATATACATGTAACAGAGGACTCAACTTAGTCAATATTGGAACTTTCCACTGCTCCCCAAGGCTGGACAAAGGCAGCCCATCTGCGATACCTCTCTATACACAGATACAAAAAAGTTATGTATCATTACTGACACATCAGTCACATTCTCAGACATATTAGGGCACTACTCGCTGACGTATCCAGGGGTCTCTCATTATCTTAGGTAAATATAGTAGGAGACCGGACTGGCTTACCAGGGAAATCCTTGGTGAACTTAAACACAGAAAGGGAGCTTACAAAAAGTGGAAACTTGGACAGATGACTAGGGAGAGGTATAAATGTATAGCTCAAGAATGCAGGGGAGTTATCAGGAAGCAAAAGCACAGTTGGAATTGCGACTCGCAAGGGATGTGAAGGATAACAAGAAAGGTTTCTACAGGCATGTTAGCAAGAAGAAGCTGATCAGAGAGGGTGTGGGGCCCCTACTGGATGAGGGCGGTAACCTAGTGACAGATGATGTAGGGAAAGCTGAAGTACTTAATGCTTTCTTTGCCACAGTCTTCACGGACAAGGTCAGCTCCCAGACTAATGCGCTAAGTGACGCAATATTGGATGAAGGTGGACAGCCCTTGGTGGGGAAAGGACAGGTTAGGAACTATTTAAAAAAGCTAAACGTACATAAATCCCTGGGTCCAGACTTAATACATCCGAAGGTACTGAGGGAGTTGACAAATGTCATTGAGGAGCCTTTGGCCATTATCTTTGAAAAGTCGTGGAGATAGAGAGATCCCGGATGATTGGAAAAAGGCAAATGTAGTGCCCATCTTTAAGAAAAGAAGGACGATCCAGGGAACTATAGGCTAGTCAGTCTTACCTCAGTCCCTGGAAAAATCATGGAGGGGATCCTCAAGGAATCCATTTTGAAGCACTTGGAAGAGGGGAAGGTGATCAGGAGTAGTCAGCATAGATTCATGAAGAGCAAGTCGTGCCTGACCAACCTGATTAGCTTCTATGATGAGGTAACTGGCTCTATGGATATGGGAAAGTCAGTGGATGTGATATACCTTGATTTTAGCAAAGCTTTTGATACGGTCTCCCACAATATTCTTGCCAGCAAGTTAAGGGAATGTGGATTGGATAAATGGATGGTAAGATGGATAGAAAGCTGGCTGGAAGGTCGGGCTCAGCGGTAGTGATCAATGGCTCGATGTCAGGATGGCAGTCGGTTTCTAGTGGAGTGCCCCAAGATTCAGTTCTGGGACCAGTTTTGTTCAACATCTTTATTAATGACCTGAATGAGGGGATGGATTGCACCCTTAGCAAGTTTGCGGATGACACTAAGCTAGGGGGAGAGGTAGATACGCTGGAGGGCAGGGATAGAGTCCAGAGTGACTTAGACAAATTGGAGGATTGGGCCACAAGAAATCTGATGAGGTTCAACAAGGACAAGTGTAGAGTCCTGCACTTGGGACAGAAGAATCCCAAGCATGGTTACAGGCTGGGCACCAACTGGTTAAGTAGCAGTTCTGCAGAAAAGGACCTGGGGATTACAGTGGATGAGAAGCTGGATGTTAGTCAACAGTGTGCCCTTGTAGTCAAGAAGGCTAATGGAGTATTAGGTTGCATTAAGAGGAGCATTGCCAGTAGATCCAGAGATGTGATTATTCCTCTTTATTCGGCTCTGGTGAGGCCACATCTGGAGTATTGTGTCCAGTTCTGGGCCCCCAATTACAGGAAGGATGTGGATGCACTGGAGAGTGTCCAGCAGAGGGCTACCAAAATGATTAGGGGGCTGGAGCATATGACCTACGAGGACAGGCTGAGGGAGTTAGGTCTATTTAGTCTGCAGAAGCGAAGAGTGAGGGGGGATTTGATAGCAGCCTTCAACTTCCTTAAGGGAGGTTCCAAAAAGGCTGGAGAAAAGCTGTTCACAGTAGTGATGGATGGCAGAACAAGGAACAATGGTCTCAAGCTGCGGTGGGAGAGATCCAGGTTGGATATTAGGAAAAACTATTTCACTAGGAGGGTGGTGAAGCACTGAAATGAGTTACCTAGGGAAGCAGTGGAGTCTCCATCCCTACAGGAGTTTAAGACTCTGCTTAACAAAGCCCTGGCTCGGTTGATTTAATTGGGATTGGTCCTGCCTTGGGCAGGGGGCTAGACTTGATGACCTTTTGAGCTCTCTTCCAGCTCTGTGGTTCTATCTTACACATGCTGGTTCAGTCAGAACATCTCTATTCCTCATGTTGTCATCATGACCTCATCTTTAGGTCAATGTGTTCTGTCATCTGTGGGGAATATGTTTCTATCGAGGTGTTCTGGTATCACCCTTCTGGGACATGCTTGCATGAGTGTTCTGTGTCTAGGAATATCAGCCCTGTGCTTGTGAAATTCTGGGACCAGGGTCTGCCTCTTGCTCACAACTTGACTTTGCTTTCGGGAAAAGGGACTGAACTTCCTTTTCCAAAATCTCAGAAGGCAGCCAATCTCTTCAAAGGAAGAAAAATGAGAAATTCCCAATTAAGTAACAATAAAGAGACAATGTCTGGCTGACAGCTCTGCAAACTAGGTCATTAGAGTTGTTTCCTGCTTCTTACAATCACAAATGACCATTACCTGCCTGTCTGCATCTCACCATAAACAATTTAGATCATTTACTAATGAGAAGTGAAACTGTTTATTTTTGCTCCCTGCTCCACTGGTCGGTTGGGAAGAATTCCTTACCAAGAGTCTAGTGAGAAATGTTTTTTGACAATATTATTTGGATACTATTAAGTAGCTTGTTATGCTTTATCAGGTTCATGTCTTACTATTATTAAATAGAACTACCAGTGGTGAAAGGAGGTTATTTTTCCTTGCATGCACTGGCCATACAGTCTCTGCCATGTAGATACAAAGGACTAAATTCACTGATGCCTGATGTGGAGGCATATTTGGACATCAGAGAAAGTCCCATATCAGCAATGAATTTGACCTGTATGCTACTATAACTATGGCTCCACGTTCAGCCTCTATTTCATGTTTTGTGATTCTAAAGAAACATGGCCTTGATTTTTGCCTCATAGAAATTTCTATTGAGAGCCAAGCTGAACCTTGACCTTCGCAGAAGACTAGTAGACAGGTGTGATCTCAAGAGAGATTTTCAGTGAGTCCTGATACCAGTCCAGCTTATTGGAATGAATTGAAATGTACACTGGAAGTTATGGCAAATTCTGCATTGAGTACATATTTTTGCCTTTCCTGATTTTAATCCTGGGAAGATTAAGGATCTATTTCTGCTCCCACTAAAAACAACTTCAATACATCAAGCCGGGCATACTAGTTATTCCCGTGATCTTTATTTTAATACTGTATTTTCATGATCCCTGTGATCACTAGAACTGACTGAAAAAAATGAAATTTTTGCCCCACTTCAATCTTCTTCCTGAGTTGTGATGAAAAGGAAAATAATATTTTTCATGGGATGAAAACTCTAGAAAAATTTTCATTCGGGACTATTGAAACTGGGTTGAGATAATAATTATTTATTTCAATGCCATTCATCACAATTAAATGTTTAGGCACTCCCGAATTGAAACTTTTCATTTCCATTTGTTGAGCTGAAATGGAAAGTTTTATTTCAAGTTGATGTTAATCACACTGTGTCATGATAGCTTAGCCACAGTGAGATGCCACAATGCATAATGGGAAATGTAGTCCAGTCAGGCTACGTCTACACTACAGTCTTCTTTCGGAAAAAGCTTTTTTTGGAAGAGAGTTTCCAAAAAAATCTTCTTCCGAAAGAGCGTGACCACGCTGCAAAAGTGCATTGAAAAAGTGATCTGCTTTTTCGAAAGAGAACATCCAGACCGAATGGAGATTCTCTTGCATGTAAGCTGTGATTGCTATGGATGGAATGGCTACCAAGGCATCTGTGCTTTTTCCTCTTTCCTCTTCTTTTAAAGAACTTCCTCTTCCCCATCCACACACGCCTTTTGCAAAAGAGCTCTTTCGCAAAAAGGTTTCTTCCTTGTAGAATGAGAATTACCAATGCCGGAACAACACATCTGTTTTCGATTTTCTTGAGGAAGAACGCAGTTGCAGGATGGATGTTCATCAAGTTTTGTCGAAAAAGGGCCGTTTTTCTGACAAAACTCTGTAGTGTAAACATACCCTCAAAGACCAGAGCTTAAAGGGGAAAATGGAGGCATGAGGGGACGATGTTCCCTCTACTTTTTTTTGCCCATACGCAGAATAAATTTTGTTATGTGCACTGAGCATGTGAGGATGTGCCCCACCAGTAGAAACACAGGCTGATTTTCTACTGTACATCTGTGGCACGCTGTACATCAGCTGGGCAGCATTTGAATTTCTCTTGGGTGACTGCCCAAGCACTTAGTATACAGGACACACTGTGAGGGACCCAGCACTAAGCCTTCATGAAGGTTCAGATGGGCACAAAAATTCATATATCCAAACAACCAACAAGGAAATGTTTCAGTTTGATAGTCCCCAACAGAAAATTGTTTTTCCACAAAAAGTTTTATTTAAATGAAATCTCATTTTCTGACAAAAAAGTTTCATTTGAAATATTCTGATCATCTCTGTGTTCACTCATACTTTTTTTAACTGCAGTAACACCAATCCCAAGCATTCAAAAACCATGAAGCAGAACCCCAAAATCATGAGACTATCTTAAAAAAAAATCATGAGATTGAAATGAAAAAAACCCACAACCTTATTCACCATCTTATTTTTTGCATCTCTGGGATACACTTACTTCATATTTTCAAATTTTCCCTTGCAACCAGAGAAAGGACTAAAAACTTACTTTTGAAAAAGGAAAATGGGATGATCATGCCATCACATGTCACTAAGAGCTGGGGATTTAACATAGACTATCATGACATAATAGCTTTGTGAACACTGGCAACACTAACTGTCCATCTCTAACTACAGCCCTAGTCAAAACCTTGGGCCTGATTATCTTTTCCCATTGGTGTTAAACCCATGTCACTCCACTGATTTCTATGCGGCGAATTTTCCCCTGAATTATATTGGTGTTAGAAAGAGGAGAAGTGGATGCTAAAAGTTTAATATTTTAAAACACTGCCTGTGTCAGGCTATTTCAAAGGCTAGGATGCCTTAATTCTGGTGGGAGCAGCATATAATGTGTATCACTTAATTAGACGGAGGTAATTTTTACTACTAACAAGACCACACTGAGTTTTTAGTGCTGAATTTATCACTCTGCAATAAGACTTTACAAAATGTCAGAGGCATTACTGTCCTTTCAGTACTACTCAGAGTGGATGGAACAAAGTTGCCTTGTAATCTTTGCCTCAGAAACAATAACAGAATGCTGATTATTCACACCTGAACAGTTTGGACCTTGTTTCTGCAGAGGTGGTTTGATAATAAAAATAAGCAATGCTCTGGGGCTACTTCTAGACTGCAGGCTTCTTTTGGAAGAAGCTTTTCTGGAAGAGATCTTCCGAAAAAACTTCTTCTGAAAGAGCGCATCCACACTGCCAAAGTGCATAGAAAAATCCATCTGCTTTTTCAAAAGTTAATGTCCACACTATCTTGCAGTGTGGACGCTGTCTTGCATTTCAGCTGTGATTACTATGGATGGAGTAGCCACCAGAGCACCTGTGCTTTTTCCTCTTTCCTGTTCTTTTGAAAGAACTCCCTCTTTCGCATCTCCACACGCCTTTTTCTGAAAGACCTCGTTCAGAAAAAGGCTTCTTCCTCATAGAAAGAGGTTTACCAATGCTGGAAAACCCCCTCTGTTCTTTTGATTTTCTTTCGAAAGAATGTGACTACAGTGTGGACACAAGTGAAGTTTTTTCAGAAAAACAGCCTTTTTCCCCCAAAAATCTCTGTAGTGTAGACATAACCTGGGGTAGAAATTCACTATTCCATTGTCCACCCGCACCTGGGAGAGCAGCATTTGGGCAGGCTAGATGCAGAAAAACTATCTTTTGGGCATGGACCTGCAGGTAACCCTCTGCTTGTCCAACTGCAATGAAGCCACCTCATTTTAGTACAGAGGCTCTCAGCTCCCTCTTTATCTGGATCACACTCTGAAAGGTCTTTGACAGGCATCATGAGATACCGAGGGTCTGGTGCCTTCCTTCTGTTACGAGTGTGGGTCCAACATAGACGCGGGATTTTGGAGCTGCTTTCCTTTTCATAGCTTTATCTGATTTCAATGAGTAGAACACTAGAAATGAAGATCCCTCAAGGAACTTTGTTAGAAGCATAATATATTTTTGGATAAAAATCAGTTTATGAGTGTGCTGTGCTCTGTATCAAATACTCAATGATAGAGTATTGTCTAAGGCAGAGGTGAGCAAATTCTTGTTCATGGGCCAGATCCAGTCTCCCAGCTAAGCCCCTAGTAGGTCTCCGCACCACTACATTTACCTGTGCCTCTGCAGGTACAGGGGATCATAGCTCCCATTGGCTGTGGATCACTGTTCCTGGCCAATGGGAGCTGTAATCACCCTTACCTGCAGAAGCGCAGGTAAATATAGTGACAGCAGCCCACCAGATGCTAACCCTGGTGAACAACTGCTGTTTTATTGCTCACCCTGGTCTAAGGGCTAGAGTAGAAAATTGTGTGCCATTAAGAATATAACATAAGAACATAAGAATGGACATTCTGGGTCAGACCAAAGGTCTATCTAGCTCAGTATCCTGTCTTCCAACAGTGGCCAACGCCAGATGCCCCAGAGGGAGTGAACAGAAACAGGTAATCAAGTGATTTCTCTCCTGTCATCCATTCCCACCCCTGATAAACAGAGGCTAGGGACACCATTCCTACCCATTCTGTCTAATAAGTATTGATGGACTTAACTTCCATGAATTTATCTCTCTCTTTTTTGAACCCTGTTAAAGTCCTGGTCTTCACAACATCCTCTGGCAAGAAGTTCCATAGGTTGATTGTGCGCTGTGTGAAGAAAAAATTTCCTTTTGTTTGTTTTAAACCTGCTACCTATTAATTTGATTTGGTGACCCCTAGTTTTTATGTTATGGGAACACATTCCTGGCTCTGGCACCAACTCACTGTGTGACTTCCAAAAAATTCCTGTGGAAAAGACTGTTTGGTGATTAGGATACATGGCTAGGACTGATCAGCATTGGGTTCTATTTCCTGCTCTGAGAAAGTCATCTTGTATTACCTTGGCCAAGTTTCCAAGATTTTCTATAAAATGACACCACCCTGCTCCAGGCAGGTTTTGTGAGGATAAATACCTGAAGGTACCACAGTGATGGGAATCAGAGAGTAAGCTTTTCAGAATCACTCAGGACTGGCTTATGACTACTCCCTCAGAAGTCTATGGGACATAATGATAAGGACTTTGAAAAAATATCACTCTCAACCTTTTACTTCTCAGAGTCTTCATTAGTGGCATGAGGATCTGTGTTCCCTCCAAGCTGTGTGGCAGCATAGCCCTACAGCTGCTTAATGAATCCTGCCCAGCTAGGGGCTCAGTACTCGTGCACAGAGCTGCCTGGCTGGGGGAGGGACTGGAAGAGACAGTGAGTCTCTTCCAGCCAGTAGGGAGGAAACACTGAGAGGATCATAACATGCTTATTGGGTGGATTATTATGGTCCAAATCACCTTAAATGATCACTCGTCATCAGTAGGGTTCCCTCTAAGTTGCACAACCATACAACCATGAAGCTGCCTAATAAGCCCCACACGGAGGCTCAGGGATGCAGTACACAGAGCTGTTGCAACTGGGGGAGAGGCCACAGTGGGACAGGCAGGGAGCTGTCGCAGCTGGGGAGAAGTGGGCCACCCCAGACAAACCCAGCCTCACCGGAGTTGCCATAGCCAGCAGAGAGGTGCCTCTCACCTGGCCTGGAGCTGCTGCTGTGAGAGAGGACTAGGGGACCCCTCTCTTCTGTGGGAGGCAATACCCAAACCTCCTCATCCCTAGCCCCACCCCAGATCCTGCACCCCCAGCCACAGCCTTCACACCGGCACCCCCACCCTCACCCCCAGCTCTGAGTCCCCTCCTGAACTCCAAACCCCTCATCTTCAGCCTCACCCCAGAGCCTGAACTCTCAGCCAGAACCCTCATCCCCCCAACACTGAGCCCACGCCTGCACTCTGAACCCCTTGGCCCTATCCCCACCACAGACTGTCTACCTGTAGAATGAATTGTGTTATGTGCACCAATATGGAGGGGATGTGTTGCACATTTTCTCCATATGGGTTTACATAACAAAATTCATTCTACACATGGACATAAAACATTAGAGGCAACACTGGTCATCGCTGATGGTGAATTAACAGCTCAGTATCTGCTATAATTTATCTCATGTAACCTTGTTCAAGTCAACAGTATTTCACAGGGTATAAAACAGGAAAGAACTTGGTCCAATTTTGTGCTTTGAAGTTCCAAATGAATGGAGCTAGTAATAAACATAACCCTGAAACAAAGACTGGCGCTGACTATCCTCATCCTCTGGGGAAGATTAACAAAAACAATATGAGAATAAAAGACAAAGCAGAAAATGTCTGATCTCTTAAATGTTACAGTACATGAAATGGATACATTAAAAAAACAAAGACGCAGGAAAAAAAAAAAGAAAAGGAAAAACACCTCTAATGACAGTAAAGAAAGAATTGTAACTTTAATCTTTGTATCATGGGCATTTTTAATCAACTGTTTCTTTCTTTCTCTTATTGTTCTAATATCCAGAGAACAGAAACTCTAATTACAACCCCATGCTGAAGGCTGACCACTACTTATGTATGTTTATCTTCATTACTTGAGATTTCTGAGTACAAGACTAAGTGTGAACACAGCTGGTATACTGAAAATACGTTGATGCATTTTCAGTGTGATCCATGGAAGTTTAACTAAGCCTGCAGAAATTGGTTTTCTGCTGCAAAGTCATAGAGGTCCATGGGCTGTTTGTGGAAGCCAGGACCTTCTCAGTTTTAACTGATCAATCTCTATTTGGTCATGGTCTAGTTATCTACACACTGATTCTGCATACATTTATGGATGTGCATAACAAGTTAGGTACCTAAGTAATCACAGATTAAATTAAAGATGAACAGGACATAGGCCTTGTTGTCTAATTCTCTTCCAATGCAGGATTATTCACTGGGATGTTGTATTTCCTTTTCTAAACACTGGGTACTACTTTGGTAAGATTGACAAATGTTCACTATTTAACAAGGATCACTGTTTATTTTACATTTCACTGTCCAGTCTAAAGGTCTCAGCCACCTATTCCTAGCCACATTGCAAGCTTCTTTATTAACAGTTTAAACTAAAAAAGTTCTTTATAAATCTTCTACTATATGTTTTAGAGAGTTTGTGCATCTGTCTGTGTCTCCATCTGGCTGTCTGTGAGTTCATTTGTTCAAGAACTCCTCCTGAATTGTAAGAGCCAGGACCATCAAATTTGGTAGGCAACTTCCTCTTAGCATAACTTAATGCAAGGTCAGGGAGTGGTTGTGCCAGGACAATGGGATGTGCATGGAATGTGACTGTTTCACATCTAATGGAAAGAAAGGGGTGTGACAGTAGGGAGAGCTACACTAGTAAATGACCACAAGGGAGCAGCAAGTGCCCCAGCCCTGGGGAGCAGCCCACTGGCCGGCAGCACAGCTCCTACCACCCCAGGCTGCCTGTGGGGAACAGCCACCCACGGCGCAGTGTGGCTCCTGCTGCTCTGGGCTGGGCCTGGGCAACACCGGGTAAGTCTAGTATCACCATGCAAAGGAAGAGGGGCCAGTTCTCCAACTTATATAAACTGATGTAACTTCATTGATTTCATTTACATAAACTATGAATTTGGTTCATGATCTCCACAATGACTCAGGAATACATGCCAACAAATTTATTTTTTTCCCCTGAATCTACATTCAGTTCAAATCAATTTCTTAAATCAGAGGCATGTTTACTAGATTCAGGAGGATCTTGCAGAAGCAGTAAAAAAAAGAGGATTAAGAGAGACAGAAAAGCATACTTAATCAGAAGCCACCAGCATGATAGCTGGATTTGCAACTGTTAAGATAAATGGAAACCCTGTGTAGATTTCAATAAAGGAAACATAACACACTGGACTTTCAAACTGCTTGGCCTCATCTTTGGTACAAGGTATTAATATGAAGAAAACATTTCCTAAAACAAGTAAAATGGGTGTAAATGTTACAAGTAGACAGGCTACAAGTTTTTCAGTCAAAACTTTTTTTCACTGAAAAATACAGTCTCGGCCAGCTGAAACATTTTGACAAAATGTTTGAGTGGAGAAAACCCTAAATATTAACCAAAAAAAAGTTTTTGAATGAAAACATTTAGATTTCTCAATTCAAAATGACTTTTTAACTGCGAAATTTACTTCAGTTTATTTAATATAATTTTGAAAAAGTAAAAGCTCAAAATTTAAATGAAATGTTTCATTACAGAGCAGATGAAATGTTTCGACAATCAAAATACAAAATGTTTGACTCTAAACAAAATATTTTCAGCTTTTTGGTGCAGTGAAATTTTTTTATTTGAGTCAGTAAGACAAAATATTTCCCTTATTTTTCAGAACTGCCAGCAAACTGAGAACTCAGTTATTTGGACAGCTCTAATTATAATCTCCCAACAAAGAAGTTAAAATATAGCTAACGGCAGTCACTTTTCACCATCTACAGCTCTATGTGTTTCAAGATGTTTCATTACCTTTTTACTTCCCTCCTTAACTTGTATGTAAACTTCAAGCTCTCAGCAGGCTGCTCCTGACAGTAACATCTGATTACCTGCATTGGTTTTAAGGGTGCATGTTAAGGAATATTAAGCAAAGATTCCGGTTGCTGGTATGCACCATTTGAACAAAATGCAGTTTTCAGTTCCACTTCAACGCTACAGGACGTCCACTAGGAAAGCCCTGTTATCAGCTAATGGGGCTCAGAGAGGATAGATTTGGAGCGAAATATTTCCTGCTGGGGTATAAATCCATCTTAAAATTGGCAAATGCACTGCTGAGGGAGTGCAATATTCCTGTCAGCCTTTGTCTGAGGAAAATATAGCATGGGGCCAGATCCTCAACTGCTGTATATTGGTGCAGCACCACTGAAGTCAACAGGACAAGGCTGATTTACACCAGCTTAGGGAGAGGCTCACAGTGACTAAGGCCCATTGGCTGCCAGATAAGTTAGGTTAAAAATATTTTAAAAAGCAACTTTGGATTCACAAAGGAATTTGCTTTTAGTCGGTCTGCTTTTAACTCTTAATTTTTGGCTGTGTCAGCCTATATTTAAGGAGAAGTAAAATGGGTGTAAATGTTACAAGTAGACAGGCTACAAGTTTTTCACAGGGCAGCTGTGATTTTCTGAAGTGATAATGGCAAATCCCAGAGAAACTGGTATTGTCATCATTCTGTGCTTGGTTTTCTCGCTCCCACCTCATACCATTCTCTACTTCCAGCCCTGCCTATCATTGTCTTCCCTTGTCCACTAACATATATCAACCAAATGTGGGATGCTGAGTTTCTTAAAAAACTTTTAGTATTCATAGTTGTATTATTCCACACTGAATAAACCAAATGGCCAGTTCACTCTCACAGAAAGCTGATGGTGAAATCTACAACCTTTCAGAGCACATCCTCATGCATTACAGTAGATGCATAATGAGTCTTTTGTACCCATTGAGAAAAAAATATGGCCCAATCTGTCATTGTGCTGATAATCTCTTGTGAGATGCTTAATCCCCAGTTTAGGGATGTAATAGGTTAACTGGTAAGTCTCACCCTTAACCTGACCAGGCTCTGCAGTATTTAAGCTTTATACTGAAGAGTCCACTTCAGTGTGTGTAACCTTGTACAGGCCGTCCTTGCTATAAGTCCAAGATATGTTCCAAAAAACTAGGATTTATAGCAAAATAACTTAAAGCGGGGAATTATTTTCCTCGTGGCTGACTTCCACAGGCGCAAACTGTGTTTGGTTTTTTTTTTTTTGGTGTGACTTAAGAGCAGGGAACAGAAGGACTTATAATGCATCAGTTCCTACAAGCATCAACAACATTAGTATGGAATCGATGTATACCTAGGTGACTTATAGCAGGGACACCCTATAACTGTTATCATTTTTTGCGATTACACGGTTACATTTTTAACTGCATTTTTACATCCCTAATCACCAGTGAAACCAGAGGAGTACTAGAGTTGGACCTGTAGTTATCAGAAGTTGAGGGTACTCAGCATCTTTCCTGATTATGGCCTCTACCTCTAAGATGTCCACTATGTAGATTTACTAATTTTAAGATCTAGTTTTATCTCCCACATACCACAGACCATTGATTTTACCCCATAATTCAAGCATCAAGCCCAACAGCTATGATTGTATCCTTTTCAGAGGGACCCAATCTTGTATTATTTTAGAAAGCCAGGCAATATTGTATAGGAACAGAACAAACTATTCATTCTCCATAAGATATATGAAAAACAGAAGTAAAAAAATATATAAACAGGTCCAAATCCCTTCCAGCCCAAACTTTTCAAATCTTCAAAAATCACATCTGAACTTTTTGTCTTGAGACAATCATTTTTAGTATTAATGATGTGTTGGCAGGTTAAATGAGTGAAAAAAAGTAGGAATGAAGAATGAACTTAGGCTGCTTTTATTCTGAACTAGAGCAGTTGTGAGTACTGAGTGCTATGACCTGAAATAGCAAAGTGTTGAACTCTTAAGGTCACATGGTATCCTCAGCTCAGATGTGAAAGTTTGATTGGGATATATGTGCTGTCTGGCTTGAAGGGTTGTAGAAAGCACTCAGTTTATGAGCTGTGGGTTTTTTCTTACATGTTTGGGGTCTGATCCTGTGATTTTACACTTATGTGTCACTCCCCTGTGTGAAAAAGTAATATACATGCCCAAGGTTTGGAGGATGAGAACCCCAGTGCAGAAAGTTCTATACTACTAAAAGATCAATGGCAAAAGAAACTGGATCTTGGTTCAGCATGTTTCTCTCATGAAGACATCATATACATTGGGAAATTTCTCACGTGTAGGTGTTTGTGCTTTATTTGTTACAATTTTATCTTTTTTCTTTCTTCTTCCAATTCATACTTATGAGTGGGAGGCAGTTCACTTGCAAAGCAATTTTCCTCCCATCACATGGAGGTTCACTTTCATTTTCTGGTCCTCAACAGAATAAGGCTCACAGTATTCACTCTCTCTGGATGCATTTCTCAAGGCTTTTTCCATTTTAATACACGTTTACTTGCTCTTCAAGCAGAGAAACTAGGAATGGTTAAGAAGTCAAATGAACCTCAACTGGAGACAAGGAGACAGAGAAAGTATGAATAGTTGAATGAGTTACACAGCACAAGCAAGGCTGCGCATGAGTCTAATCCAGTGTCACTTTCTCACGGGCTACAGGAACACTTCGGGTGTGTCTACACTGCACCACAGGTTGAAATAAGATACGCAATTTGAGCTACGCAAATTATGTATCTTATTTTGATTTTATTTTGAAATAGTTTATTTCAAAATTTGGCGCTGTCTACACAGTACTTATTTCAGAATAAATCACTATTCTGAAATGTCCCTTACTCCTCATGGAATGAAGTTTGCAGGGACGTCGGAATAGCGAGCCCATTATTTTTTGAAATAACGGATGCACTCAAAAGATGCGGAATAGCTATTTCAGGATACCTCCTGTATTCCAAAAAAGCTCTGCAGCATAGACATAACCTTCCAGTCCCTCCATGGGATGTCTGCACTGTGGCTGGGAGTGAACTGCCCAACCCAGGGAGACAGATTGGCGATGGCATTCATACACTAAACATAGCTAATCAGGACACAGCACATAGACCAGCAGAGGCTTGCACTATCCACCTGAACTTAGACCCAGAAACTAAAATGGGCTTCAGCAGGGTGGAAAAAAACCCAGACCTGCACCAGTATTGCTATGTCCACATAGCTATTTCCAGCATGCTAGTGTGAGTTCTATTATAAGAAGACTGTCTATCTGAATAGGGAGGCTTGCTCCCAGCTGCAGTGTAGACATACCCACAGAGGGTATGTCTACACTAGCCCCCTAGTTCGAACTAGGGTGGCTAATGTAGGCATTCGAAGTTGCAAATGAAGCCCGGGATTTAAATATCCCGGGCTTTATTTGCATCTTCCCGTCCGGGCATCATTTTTAAATCCCCCTAGTCCGAACTAACTGCCCGCGGCTACTTGCGGCAGTCAGAAGTTAATCCAAACTAAGTCCTTAGTTCGGATTAACTGTTACTCCTCCTGCAATGAGGTGTAACAGTTAATCCGAACTAAGGATTTAGTTCAGATTAACTTCTGACTGCTGCGTGTAGCCATGGGCAGTCAGTTCGAACTAAGGGGATTTAAAAATGGTGCCCGCCCGGGAACATGCAAATGAAGCCCGGGATATTTAAATCCGGGATTCATTTGCAAGTTCGAATGCCTATACATTACAATGACAGTTCTTTGCTTTCTAGTGGAAGGACAATCAGGAAGGGATTAAACTAGCCACACACAGAACAGACTCCAGTAGGTCAGAGAATACTACTGGCAGCATTTCTTGCAGAGAGTGGCCTTCCATTAATTAAATGATAGGGTCTTACCTTAATTACATCTTCATCAGATGATCTACACTCCACTGATTCCAGAAGATCAGTCACTGTCCCATCAACCTCCACTGAAACCACCTTAACAGGTACAGCCACAGTTTTCCCAGTGAGAATCGCTGTGTTCAGGATCTCAGCTTCCTAAAACATCAAACAACAAAACATTGGTTCAGATGTTCCTTTCTTGTCCCCATGTCTGCCATCAACCAGCAACTCTCCTTTTCTTGGTCCACCCTTAAACACAATGAAATGTACGTTAATTTCCAGTTGATCTTCTAAGACTCTGGCACAGTGGACAAGACAATTGTACAGTAAGTTGCACCATGTGGAAGGTAATACTGAGGAGTAGGATCCTTCCTCAAGACTAAGGGCTTGCCTTCAGACACATGTAATTAGGCATCTTGTCACACTGATCTCCCCTTATAAAACTCAGTAGCTATGCTCAGAACTTTGCAGCAATGCAGCACTGTATGCTATTAGCCAGAGGTGGTGTTTTAATGCATGGTTGGAGGAAAATGAGAGGTCTGTTTTTAAGGGTCTAGCTTGCTTCATAAAAGCACAGAATCATTCTTTTAGGGATGACTGAGAAGAATCAGGAACTCTAATTGTTAGAATACTATGAGCCAGCAATATATGGAGAAGATGACAGTGCTGATTTGGATGTGTGTTAGATCCCAGAATGCCCTCTTCTGTAACCCCGTGTTGATTAATTATTGCTGTTATTTAGTATTTCTACTATAGAAGTCCCAAATCCTACCTGAGATTGGGAACCATTGTACTAGGTGCTGTACACATAATGAGAGAGAGTTTCAGACAACTTACATTTTAAACAAATAAAAGAAACAGAAAGACAGGGACTTTCCTCATGTTATAGGCTAGTGAGCAGCAGAGCCAGGAATAGCATTGCAGTCCAGTGCTCTAGCCACTCAGCACAACTGTCTCTCATGGTGCTTCCAGAGTGTCTCTGATTCTGTACAGTGGATGTCCATTTGATTTTGATGCCAACTTCACTCAGGATCAAAGTCTTCCTGAATGACCTTAGGTAAGCCACTTAGCTGCTCTGTGCCTCTGTTCTCCATCTGTGAAATGGGGACAATAGCATTGCTCTGCCTCATTAGGGTGCTAAGAGGATAAGTACACTCAGGTCTGTATGGTGCTCACTTATTTTGTGGTAACTGGGGTGATACGAGCACAGGCAGTGAGTCTGAGACTCCACTGCTCTGCATGTTTGTATCGTTGGTTATGCCATCACTGGCTGGGATGATTTAGTTGGGATTGTTCCTGCTTTGGGCAGGGGGTGGGACTTGATGACCTCCTGAGGTCTCTTCCAGCCCTAGGTTTCTATGACTCTATTCCAGAGTGTGTTGAAAACATTACCACTCAGATCTGATGTAAGCGACCACAAAAGATGGAAGGCAATGGAGAATCAGACCCAATGTATCTTGTTTTTAGAATCTGGGATGGTGAATCTGGAAACTACCCTGACTCTGTCACTGATTTGTCATATGACCTCTGGCAAGTGACTTTGCTTAGTTGTGTCTCAATCCCTTTGTCTGTAAAAAAAGGCTAATATAGAGCTGCCATGTCTCAAAGAGTAAAGCTGTCTGAAAAGCGCTTTGACCTCTTAACATGAAGTGCATTATATAAGTGAATAGCATTACTATTGTATCACTATTGTCACATTATTCCAAAAGGAATATTACCCTTGGATGCATTACCTGAACATTTTAAGAACAGTAGTACAGATTATACTACTATATTTTGATTCAGAAACACAGTACTAAATTGTCAGTTACCCTGGTGTAACTTCATTGTCTACCCTGCAGTTATCCTTGATTTACACTAAAGGAAACAGGGAGCACAATTTGGCTCCTGCATTCTTCCATTCCTAATTACAAGGCACTGCTCATTCCTGGAAAGGTTGTAAGCTTTTCAGAACCAGGTTTCTGTAGCAAGGAATATCCCTTAGAACAAGAGCTCCTTGATTTCAACTGTTTCTTATGAACTAAAGGCTTTGAAAGCCCCCTGAGTGTTAACTTCTTTATCTCAATAGCTCATGCTAAGGGTTCTGAGTCTGACCTGATTTCACTTGTGGAAGGAAACAAAGCAATATTGAAACTAAGTAGTCAGAAGATAACAACTCCCCCCACTGTCTATTGGGGTAGAGCACCGATTTTTCTTATCTAAAAGATGGGATCAAATAAGAGCTCTTCACACTATTTAAAGGAACAGACACTTTATTCTGGTTCAAAGTAATATCTAAAGATGGAAAAAATCCTAGTCCTTTGATAGCTCCCTTGTCAGAATCAGCCTCCGCAGCCCCATGATCTTTAAGGGGAGGAGGAAATAGAATTTTACAAAAAGAAAAGTAAAGAAGAAAGGCTTCTTCCCTCCCTCAGCCAGCCCCCAAACTCTTCAGATATTCTGATATTACAATTTACACAAAGGTAAATGACTCTGAGGACAGACAACCTGCAGTGTGAGGCCTGGCACCCAGTATCTTCAGGAGGTTTGCACTAAATTACCAGATTATTAATTTTTTTCCTCATATTGAAGACACCACAGAGAATCTCCAGCCTACTATAATCATAAGGCTCTGTTTTGCAAACATTGCACCTAATACATAAATGCTGTAGAGCCAAGAACCTTAGGCCCAGACCCTGTAGTACCTTGTGCATGTGTTTCATTTCAATAGGATTACTCATGGTACTAAAGCTATATTGGCAGCATTCATTAAGATGGCATTGATCTCTCTTCTCTGTACCATATTTTGCAGGCCCTTGCTGGAATGCCATATAGCAGTGATGGGCAACCTAGGCTAGTGAGTGGGTCACGTGAGTGGCCCTCCTTCCTCTCAATGGGCTGCAAAATTGTTGTAACCAACACAGTCTTCTGGGTAGAGTAGTTTTTCTAATTGTGCTTGCGTACTTAGAATTTGAGAAGTGTGCTAAGTGAATTGTAGCAATACTTAGACTGGATGCAGAGGAAGATCCTGGATTTTAGAGTCAATTTCACTTCATGGGCTCTTTCTTTATATGTGTGTCACTTTAGTAAAACTGGTACAAACAAACCCAACATGGATGGAAACCAGTGGAATCTGGCAACCCTGGGTGTAAGCAACCATACACAAAATGTCTTGTGGGCTGCACATAGAGCCCTCAGGCCACAGGTTGCCCTCCACTGTCATATAGGAAAGGAGGACTTGTAATGCACTCTTGCAAACAATCTGACGAATGAGATATGTTGCTCACAAGAAAAGTTGCCCCTGGTTAACAGCTAGTAGAGGCTGAACCTCAAAATGTTCAAGAGTTTGCTCTGAGTAAGTAGCTAGCAGTATTGAAGCTTATCAGAACCATATATGAATCTTTTTGGTCTGCAAAGAATGCCTTGGAATATGATGAAGACAGAGCACATCATACAATTTCTGGTACTTCTGACATTTAGATGGGCTAGAAATCCATGCAAACAGTCTCTTTTATGGATTTCATTGGCTATAAAGAGGCACTGGCAAAGTAATCCAACAATAAAAAGCAGTGTAACAAAAGTTAATATAATTCACTAGTAGTTTACATTTGGATTGAGTTTGGGTAGAGTGTCAGGTAGCAGCGTTATTGATTAACAACCATTTAATAACCCAGCAACAACCATCTGAATCACTGTAGCTATGGCACTCGGAATTGTACAAATGCTGGCAGATGTGGTCCCTATCCCAACTGTATTACAGTGACCCTATCTGGATCCAGAAGATCCGGATGCGTGAGCTTAGCTTCATACATGTGAATAGTCTCATTGTCATTAGACTGGTCATAGGCAAAAAAAACAGGTGTTTGTGGAATAAGAATCTGAATCAAATTGGTTCTTGCTATGTTTAGAGAGGGTCTCTACCATATTCAATCACTCAGCTTTCAAGGGATTCCAAATCTGGGGCTTGATCCAGGCTCAAAATTGGCTTGCTTTTTATTCCTAAAAAAATTAGGCTGTATGATGCCAAACACCTGTCAGCTTGACACAGTATATTACAACATTACTACTTTTTAAAGGACCACCAAAGACTGTTGAAAAACTTGGCAAACATTTTTTAAAAAATGCCTAGCATGTATAGAACACCCTAACATTCTAAAATAGGGTTATGATTTCCCACCAACAAGCATCAATGCATTTACTCTATCCCAGGTAGACAAATTTATTTGATATTTCCAGAGAGGTGCAAAGTGAAATGAGCAATGTTTAAAATTGTTGAAGCAGACTAATCTTATTGTGTCTGCACAGTTTTCAGCAATTCCACCTTTGTGCACTGGGGGAATTTCTTCATTAGACATTTGTATGGAGAGGTGTAAAGTGAACTTACACCAATTTAAAGAACAGGGGGCATAACATATTTCTGCAGTCATTTCTTTATAGATAGAAAGGGCTTAATGTTCCCATGGTGAAAGTAAATAAAAATATTTCATTCCAAGAAAACAAACAAGATACTTTATACAGAGATTTATCACTCAAATTCCCAATATGTGGCAGCTATAAATCTAAAAACAGTCACTAATTTCTGCTGTTTAAAGGATAATGGAATCATTTGAAGAAATATTTTATTATTTGTCCATATCTAACATGGATTATAGGAGACTTGGTGCCACAGGAATACAACTAGGAATACTTATGGGCTTTGAAAGGCTTTATCCTAATATTCTGTCCAGTGAAAGCTGACTTTCGGAGGAGCTGTAAAAGGATGATCTTTTATAATCATTATACCATGTATTTTGGTGCACATCTCTTTAACTTATGCACAACTAAATTCAATAATAAAATAAAATAATAATAGCAGATGAAAGGATTTCTCTTCTCATCATAGGAGTGGACATATCTAGTAAAATTCATACCAAATAACTGAAGAAACACATTGAGAAGCTTCACATAGCAACCATGTTTTTAACTAGAAAGGAAAATGGAGTGTCTACTAGCTGTCCAACTTTAATTGGTAGTGCCCTTTCAATTTAATTTCCCTTAGAATAATTGTTGACCTTTAATTTTTAAAAGGGAAGAAAAGAATAGTATCTTTATAAATCTTGGGATTCTTCTCCCTCCTCCCAATAGGTTTTCGCTGCCCAACAGTTATTTCTGAATGGTCATCTTCATGATTACTTGAATAAATAAGCAGATGACTGACTCATGCTTAATATCTAAGGGTATGTCTACACTAGCCCTCTAGTTCGAACTAGGGAGGCTAATGAGGGTGACCGAAATTGCAAATGAAGCACGGGATTTAAATATCCCGTGCTTCATTAGCATGTTCCCGGGCGGTCGCCATTTTGGAAATTGACTAGCCCGGAAGAACTGCCCACCATTTTGGAAATTGACTAGCCCAGAAGAACCTGAGATTTAAGTGGTAATTTGAAGTAAGGGGTTTATTTCGGAATCGCCCTTCTCTGCCGCGTGTAGACGCGGGCAGTTCTTCCAGACTAGTCAATTTCCAAAATGGCGACCGCCCGGGAACATGCTAATGAAGCGCAGGATATTTAAATCCCACACTTCATTTGCAATTTCGGTCGCCCTCATTAGCCTCCCTAGTTCGAACTAGGGGGATAGTGTAGACATACCCTAAGTCTCTGCACTGGATTTATAATAGGGCCACTTTGTTTCATATTAAAGTACAAAATGGTGATGGTCTCTGTTCTCTTCCAAAAGCACTTCAACAGGATTAAAGAATTTATTTTAGCAGCCTTTTTCCCTTGCCCTTACGAGCCACACAACACCATAGGCAACTGTGAACAAAGCACCAATTTGTTTTTCAAAGAAGACCTACAGGCATTTTTCCTTAACATAACTTGAGCTGATCTGCAGCCTTTAGCTCCAAAGAGGAGCAGAAAAATGCAAGGAAGCACGAAATATGAGCCATAGAAATGGTGTTTTAAAAATGTAGATTCCAATTTCTGATTTCAAAGGAATAACTCCAGATTTACATCTGAGCACAGAAACTGGCTCTTGTTCAGAGCGGGAGGATGAAATCAGATTTCTAAATGTCATACAGATTTTTTAAAAGAGAGAAATTTTAGTTATTTCACAAGAGAAGTTAGTATGGGGGATGCATATGAATAAACATATTAATGTTCAGTACATCTGGTGTGGTCCATTTCTTTATATAAGGAAAGGAAAGAAACATTACATTGTCATTGAAAGAGTGCCAGATCTCAATACACACATTTTTTTTAAACTAATGGAAAGGATCAGAGGGGTAGCTGTGTTAGTCTGTAACTTTAAAAACAAAGAGTAGCCCTGTGACTGTTGCTGTTGATCTTCCAGGGTTCAAATTAGCGGGTCTAGGTAAGAAAACTAATTTGAAGTGAGTGGGGTGCTCCGGTCGATGACGGTAACCTTGCTTTTACAAGGAGTAAGGCGAGTTGAAGGAAGAGTGTTCTCCCTTAGACTTCCTGCAGTGTAGACAGCGCCAACAGCTGAGTGAAGCTCCTTTGAATTTAGCTGAGCAATTAACATAACTGAAAGTTGCCTATCTTAATTTGACTTTGTCCTGTAGAGTAGGCATACCCTTAAGGCTATGTCTACACTGCACATTTATTTCAGAATCAGCTATTCTGGAATAGAAGCTTCAGGGGGTAGCTGAGTTGGTCTGTACAGAAAAAAAAAACAGCAGATGGTCTGGTAGCACTTTATAGTCTAACAAAACATGTAGATGGTATCATGAGCTTTCATGGGCACAGCCCACTTCTTCAGATGACCGGAGTTTTGTTAGTCTATAAAGTGCTACCAGACCATTTGTTGTTTTATTCTGGAATAGTTATTCTGAAATAGATTATTTCAAAATAGCACATCTACACTGAAGAGAAGCCTCAAAACTAGTCCAAGGCAGGCTTCCCTAATGTAGACATGCTATCTCGATTTAGAGCCTCAGAAGGAATCATTTAGAATGGCCTTGGTGAGGGGCTATTTTGAAATAGCAGAAGTGGAGAGTCTGTGCCTTATTTAAAAATAGCTATTTTGGAATAGGCTTTATTCTTCATAGAATGACATTTACAGTAGTTGGAATAAGCCTCCCATTATTTCTAAATTATTTCAAAATTACATTATTGCTGTGTAGATGTTTGCAAAGTTATTTCGGAATAACATCCGTTATTCCGAAATAATTTTGCTGTGTAGACACACCCTTAGAGACTACTGTGTAGACACACCCTTAGGGTATGTCTACACTAGCCCCCTAGTTCGAACTAGGGAGGCTAATGTAGGCATTCGAACTTGCAAATGAAGCCCGGGATTTAAATATCCCGGGCTTCATTTGCATGTTCCCGTCCAGGCATCATTTTTAAATCCCCCTAGTCTGAACTAACTGCCCGCGGCTACACGCGGCAGTTAAAAGTTAATTCGAACTAAGTCCTTAACTGTGTGTAACAGTTAATTCGAACTAAGGACTTAGTTCGAATTAACTTTTAACTGCTGCGTGTATCCGCAGGCAGTTAGTTCGGACTAGGGGGATTTAAAAATGGCGCCCGCCTGGGAACATGCAAATGAAGCCCGGGATATTTAAATCCCGGGCTTCATTTGCAAGTTCGAATGCCTACATTAGCCTCCCTAGTTTGAACTCTGGCGCTAGTGTAGACATACCCTTAGAGACTAACAGAAATATATATACAGTATCGTGAGCTTTTGTGGGCAAAACCCACTTCTCAGATGAGCTCATCTATACTACACATAATTTTTGTTAGTTTCTAAGGTGCCACAGGACTATTCTTTGTTTTTAAAATAAAGATTCAGACTTGACACCTGCTTTATGATACCTACTGAAAATAGTAAGGAACAAAATGTATCTCAGTCTTTGAGTTTAGTGGCTACAGACTCTATTAGGGAAGGGAATAACAGTTATCGAAACCTTTTAAGGTCAAGTACATGCCACTAAATGAGAATGAATAGCTTGCCTTACAACTGTCTTACTTGGCACTCACTAGTACACTCTGTTTCCTCATAGCTTTTCCATGTCTCAGTCTCCAGAGCATTAATCCTGGGTGTCACCCAGAATCCCAGTGCTGTTTATTTAAATGAGGTCTAGCTTCTCCTTCTCTTCTCCTGGAAGCCATCTTAGCTGTATCACAGAATACATGCCTCAGTCATGCATAACTAATTTAAAATCTTATTTAGCATCAAGGCTCAGAATTAAGAAGCTAAGTGACAGCTGTTTAATTAACTCCTTAAGCTGATTAGACAGCATTACAGAAATCCCCCCAAGGAAGAGTTTATAACTGTCAAGAGAACTGAAGGCCATGTTAATGCTTCTGTTTAAATTTAGTAGGCTTCTAAACCAATAAACTATAAATTCCTGATATCCTCAAGGATGTGGTCATATTTAGTTGTTTTCCCTTACGCTAACCGCTACAAGGATGGGAAACAAAAACAACATATGAGAGATTTGCCCAGAAAAAAAGCTAACTGGAGGGAGGGTGATATAAAGAGACACAAGTGTCCTTATGAAATGGTTCATGTTTATTAATTCCAAACACCTGATGTTTGATTATATTGGATTAGTCCTCAGTCCTGGAGTAAAGCTGAGCCCACACCTAAAGTGCAGAGCCATCTCCCAGCTCTTTGGTGTGAGGATAAAGATGTAACTCATTGGCTTAAACCTTTAAACTGTGCAATTGGGCAGATGAAGTAGAAATTTTAAAACCAGACACAGTGGCTAGTTGCATGGCAGAGCGGCTTGGATATTTCCAAGCAACTTTATTTGGCTAAAACACACCTATCCCAATTGCAAGCTTTCAAAAATCATGAGTCAGGGGCCCGCAAAATTCTGAGGTTGATTTAAAAATCATAAAAATCAAAAAACCATCCGTGCCTCCTCCTAGAAAAACCCATTTAAGTTTGAGTTCTTTTTATTTGCTTTCTGGTTTCTGAGTCTTCAAAGTGCACATAGATTGTATTTTTCAGCTTCTCAGCAACCATCAGGACTAGAGACTGACTTAAAAAAAAGCAGATTGTGCAAACTTCTCATTCACTCTTCTATTTGACATGTGCACATATCAGTCACACTGAAGGCTACTCTATATGAACTATATTAAATGGAAGGAGGGGACTGCCCCTCTTTTATTTAGTTTTGTGGCTTTGTACACTTGTTAGCATGTAGTGTATAACCAGTTTCACTGTTTCCCATGTACAGATGAGGTGGGTTTCCTTTCCGAAAAACTTCTTTATTCCACAGAGCCTTGAGCACCAGCTTAACTTTAAACACGGAGATAAAGTGAAGCCCACTCTTAGGGTACGTCCAGACTACATCCCTCTGTCGGCAAAGGGATATAAATGAGGCACTTCAAAAGTGCATATGAAGCGGGGATTTAAATATCCTGTGCTTCATTTGCATAATTGCATCATGGCGCTCTTTCGAACAAGCGCTATTTCGAAAGTAAAACCGCGGTCTAGGCGCGGTTCTTTCGAAAATGGCAGGCTTTTTTAAAGATCCTGTACTCCTTAGAGTACAGAATGCAGTTTTACTTTCGAAATGGCGCTTGTTCAAAAGAGCGCCATGACACGATTATGCAAATGAAGTGCAGGATATTTAAATCCCTGCTTCATTTGCACTTTCGAAGTGCCTCCTTTACATCCCTCTGCTGACAGAGGGATGTAGTATGGACACAGTGTTAGGTATTTATGAGGAATTTAAGCATATGCTCAAGTGCATTCTTGGACTGGGGCCTTAGTCATCTCCCCCTGCTGAGTGTATGGGACTTTCACACAACAATATGTGTGAAATATGGAGATATATTTTAAAAATAGGAAAATGTGACTGTGAAAGCAGAAAAATGTACAGGCATAAGGGAACAAAAGCAGTAACTGAAATGACTTTTAATCCTTTTTCAAAAAACAGACTATATTTCAAGATGCTGAGTTCCCTTTAATATTAGCCAAACAAAATCCCATCCTCTACAAAAGACAGGCAGTTTCCTTCTTTCCGCATCCTCTGTACCTATGAAAATATTCCCCAAAACAGACAGGAGAAAGGAACAATAATATGCATAACCCTGCACTGCCTGCCGTCCAAGGAGTCCAAAGCACTTTATATATGAACTAAGCCTCACAACACTACTGGTTATAAACCTCCTATATCATGGCTTATGGGAAGCATGAGTAGTTAGATTACTGCCACATGAATGAGGTGTTATCACTTGTGATCTCCAAGGTCTGTAAGAAAATTACAATATTGGAAAAACTCTGCTCCTGGTGGCAAGATGACTTTGCCATCTGGTATGCTCAGAATGTTGCATGCATCTTGCTTGAAATTTCTTGAGAACAACTTAGAGTGAGGTCTCAATTACTTTTTAGAAATGAAGCAACCATTGGAGATCCAGGCTAGTGCAAAGTAGAGAGGAGGCTGTACATCCCTTATATATTGTACAGGCCTGGAAGTTCCTCCAGTAGGCTACCGCATTAAATATGTTTTATTTTACTGATATATCCTATTCTAGATACAGCTTGTCCTTTTTACATAATTGAAACAGCAGTAAAATACTCCGATGTAAGAATTAACATTAACCTAAGAAGGGTAACACACATACACACACACGCGCACATACTCAAATCCTTGCACATGCAATCTCCAAATAATGTGCATAATTAACATTTTATTTTTTTTTTAAATTTAAAAAACCCAAAACATGTTTTAGTACCTTCCTTCAAATCTAATCTTCAATGAAATTCTTAAACTAAACTCAAAACTTAATAAACTCTTATTTAATAATACATATGGGGATGCAACATTACCACCCAAAAGAGCCCAAGTAAAATGTACATACATTAATTAAATTATATCCCCATTTTTATTAAAGGTCCCATGCAAGGTCCCAAGGACCCATGCAAGGTCCCAAGGACCCTTGTGATAGGTTTAAAAATCCACTTCATTTAAACAATGTCTCAAGAAGGAGCAATGACATACATTAAGATAATGTGAGAGTCCATATTAGCATACCATAAATAAGCTAATAGTGAATTATGACATCTATGACGTCAGTCATCTATCCACCTATCTTTCTACTTAATCATCTGTGGGTTTCTGTAGGGCCCAGCAACACAGTGTCTATAATTTAGAGGTGTCAAATGATGTAAACTGTCTCACAGTTTCCATGTACTTTCATATCTGTCTGTATCCATGTGTTTTCCTTTGTCTTCTACTTAGACTGACCTCTTTTGGTCAGGGTCAGAGAGCCCTGTTCCCTCTAATTTTTGTTCAACCATATGTGGAATGTATTTTGTTTTGTGCACCAAAGCATGTGCAGATGTGCATCACCAGTAGAAACACATGCTGCCAGGTGTGGGTGCTGTGGGCACTCTGCTAATCAGCTGGGTAGCATCTGAATATCTCCTGGATGGCTGCACAAGAACAAAGCTTATAGGGAACATTGGCAGAGAGTGTATCATTGTTTTGTGTTTGTACAGAGGCTAGCATAATGGGGTTCTCACCGATGATTAGGACTCTTAAGCTATGGTAATAATAATTAGCTTATTAATATAAAACTTGCTTCTTCCCATGAAAACAACTCCAGACTTGTTATTTCAACCCATAAGACCTCCCAGGGATCAACTATTAAGGAACTAAAATGAAACCACAAACTCAATCTAAAAAATTCTAGTGAGAACAAACTATTTCATTTTGAAGCTTAATTAAACTATTATAGATCAATAAAGTTTCACAGGAAGCCAAGCAGGTTTAATTTCCAAAAATAGCTGAATTTTACCATGAAAAATTCACACAGCTCTAGTAATTACCATGCTACCACAGTGGCTCAACAGCAATTTAAAGTCAAAATCAGTCTTGGTGTAGGTATCTGCCTCACCACCGAAACCAGGATCTGTACCCACTCAGCCCAACAACTAGTCCCTAAAGGCCAAAAACAAAGATGAAACATAAAGTGTTTCCCAAAGTTCTTGGTCTGTATTTGCAAAAAGTTGAACAATGTAGTACTTTAATTAATAGAGAACCTAAATAAGTGTAATAAATTAAACAGGTGTAAAACAATACTGTCCTAATCTTTACTCAATAAAAATATATACTCAAATTTGTTTTTTTAAAATTTTTTAGTCAAATTCTGTGTAACTTCTTTGGAAGAAATATGATTCCAATAACTGACAGGTGCATGTACGGGTTGCCACCAGTCAAACCAACAGATTCTGTGGCCCTCCAAACACGACATCTCTGAGAGATGAAAATATCAGTACATCTGGGCTTGTTTGTAAGGGAGATTCTCTAGGGATTGAGAATGGGAATGGGCAGGCAGCTTTGGTGAAGACAATTAGTGAAATTCAGCCTGTGAGATACTTAAAAGCGCAGCTGTCAAATTTTCCCACTTAAAAACAGATATCAGTCAATGACTGGATTTTGCTCAAAGAAAGAATTCAGCACATGAATACCAACAGCTGCCCCTTCTACCTCTTATGGCACCCTGGGCATGCAGAAAACATTCTTGATGTGAACTTATTTTTAACCTTTGTGAGGACCTCTGGACAGCACTAAGAATGACATCCCTTTCATGGCTAAAATACAGGAACTTTCATTTCTAAACACCAGATACAATTTACCATGGTCAATTTAGAGTTTAATCAAAAAGACATACAAATATCCCAAACCCTCTGTGGAACAAATCTTTGAAACTATCTCAGATCAACAAATAGACTGATAGTGCTATTAGTGGCCAATAAGGAGTTTGAAAAGTTAGAGCTGGATTTTTAAAAGGGGCAGGGCCTTTAATATTATGAACAATAGTAGCATGGTTCCTATTTCCCCAAAGGTAAGAGTCGTTTCATACTTCAAGGAATAAACCATTAACAACAAGAGTTAGGAAGGAATGAAATGCATCTTATGCTGACACAGTAAGTATGTGCTTACTCGATTTGGTGAAGAAAAAGTGTGTTTCAATACAATTAATTCTATATTCACATGTTTCTGTGCATCACCAATGAATGTCATAGCATAGACACCCATGAGTTTTGGCAGTCATTGTACAGCTCAGGAATGAAAAGGCATATTATCCAGTTGTACTTTATTATATGGTTCATTCCATCTTGGTAAAGTATGGTTCCATTCTGTTAAAATGGGACTGTCTTACATGATCATTGTGTCTCACAGACTCCAGATCAGATTTGCTCTGCTTGTAGATGGAAATATCTGATTTGTTCCCTGTTAATATCCCTGTTAAGATCCCTGGGTGAATTAAGGACCCAAGGATCTTAATTTCTAAGTTTTTTTTTTTTTGGCTTGTACATGATCATCAGCAATACAATTCTGCTCTAAGTTACACCTGCATAGCCCCAGTATCTTCAAAGGGATTGCACAGATGCGATTCATGGCAGAATACAGTATTTCTCCGTGATGCACAAGTCAGAATAAAACTTCCCTCCCCTCTCAACAGCAGAAAATGGCTCTGCCCATTACATCCTTTCCCCCAATCTTTGCCTGTCTTTCCTATTGAGATTGTAAATTCTTCGGAGCATGGACTATCTCTTGCTCTGTATTTCTGCAGTGCCTAACACAGAATTCTGTTGGAATCCCAAGGAATGATTCCAAAACAAATAAAAGTAATTGGAGTAAAATGTATAATTCATTTCTTTAGATTAAGCAATTCAGGTGTGAAATATACACAGGGAGCAGAGTAGAACTAAACTATTTCAAGCTTCTATACTTTGCTGAGGAATCCTTGCAGCAGAAATCATGCAAATTGTACCTGAAATCTAATGGAGAGTGCTGAGTTCATTAGTGCAGGGCCAATTTGGCTGGAACACCAGCAGTAAGCTACAGAGTGGTCAACTATCTGCTTCAGAGCCAGGTTATTGTGGAATCAAGTGCTCAGATTTCTGCTGGGAGTTTTAAAAAGCTAGTTTTAAAAAAAATCTCCCACATTTAAAATGGTCCATGTTCCCTTAATGTTTTGACTTTTAACTTTTTGAAATCGGTTAATCATAAGTCATAGCTGGTGATTTGGTGGTTGTTGGCAATAAGACAGATGGGATGACACCAGAAAACTGTTGTGTGTGTACACTGTCTGCTTATCAAAGTCAGACAACTATGCAGACTGTGAAGTCTGTGGGTTGTCAGACTATGATTCTTCTGAGAAATCACTAATTAATTTACAGGCTCCAAGCTGTAATTCCATGAAGTGCTGTATGCATATTTGATTTTGGTCTCTAGACAGAGTACTTTAGCTGATAATCAAGAGTGCTCACATTTAAAAAAAAAAGTGGTTACGTTTTCCTCTGCTTTTTCTTAAGCAAAGCTTTTATGCATCGCTATGGGGGGAAAAATGCGTGTCTGATTGTCAAAGGAAGCCAGCCTTTGAGAAGAGCAAAGCTAGGAGGTCTGGCCTAAGGTACACAAATATACTACTGTATCTGATGCTGCTGAATTGCAAAGACTTGTGAGACTGTTAGGGACATGTCATGCAAAATTAGCTAAGCCCAATCAAAATTTCACACATGGAGCCAGTTTATCATTCCCTGGATTGATGTGCTATCCATGCAGGTTTTTTTGATTCTTGGACCCGTAGTTAAGAAATATAATGTAAAGGTTGGTGTCCTTGGGGTCTGGTACTCTTTTGAGGAAGAAGATGGGGTAGTGTTTAGGGATTTCCAGCAACAAAATGAAAGCTTTAGGGTATCACTTCAAGGGAAAGATCTCATCCAGCCACTAGAAATGTAATTTAACAGAGTAAATATTTGCAGCTACGCACTGCAGAGTCTAGCAGAGCCAGAAAGTCTGGGATCACACTGAATGGCATAGATTTGCTTTGAGGAAAGGAGAATTTAAAACTGCCCAAACAAACCGCTGCCTCTGCTTAATGTGTCCTCTTTCTTTTCCCTTTGCTTGGCTGCTGAACTTAGTGGGCTACACCCTGAATTTTGCTTCAACCTTACTGTGCCTCTTCTGTATAGCAAGCTCAGGCGCCAACCCCATTTCAGTCCCTGGTTTTGAGAGTATGAGAGGACGCACAAAAGAACCACACTGAACTCCAGGGCCGCCCGGGGGGGTGGTGGTGGTGGTGGTGGTGGTGGTAAGGGGGGCAATTTGCTCCAGGCCCCGGGCCCCACAGGGGCCCCCACAAGAATGTCTGAAATCTGAGACAGGGAGTGCCAGGAAGGGGCCCCCGAAATTGCTTTGCCCCAGGCCCCCTGAATTCTCTGGGCGGCCCTGCTGAACTCCAGCTCTTCCCACCTGACAGACAGCTCCTTGAGGGCCTAATCAAATAGGAGTAGTTTAGAGCAACCCTGGGAATTAGGAAACTGCCAAGCTCTTCTTGCATTTGGTGTGTTCACCCTCCCGTTTCCAACTGTACTCATCTGTCTCTGCTTTCACTGGTAGTGGTCAGTAATATGGACAAAGGACATTGAAAGAGACATTTCATCAAACCCTGTGCATAACTGGGCTCCAGCACAAAGCATCCCCAAATTCAGGGCATGTGGATTCAGCTAGCTTTGTAAACAGGCAATGTTCGAGGAAATTGAAGTCTTTATTTTTGAAGTGTCTTTAGATCCTCCAGTGTTTTACCAGCAAATGTATTCACACCTGCAAACAACTTCAGTACAGTCTATTGGAGTGTGATGGAGTGTCTGCTGTGCACTGTCTGTGTTTTTTTTATTATGAGGGATTTCATTTGTGATTTAAAACATTGCATGTCCCTCCCTGCAGTGAGCCATTCAATTATTTTCAAATACCAAGCCATGGTCAGCTGTTTGCCTTGGTGACTCACCATTTCTTTTTCTCTCCTTTGTTTGCACAAACCACTTGAAAGCTAACTTGAGACCTCTGAATGGGGAGAGGCATTGGTTAACCACTTCAGTGCTGCCTCACTTTTAGGTGCATCTGCATAGAACACAGCTCCTTTGCCTCTGCATCTCTCAGGAACTCTCTAACATTAATAAACATGTATACTTGCTTGTGCCTTTCATTTGATGATCCCCATAAGTAAAGCAGAAGCTTCTTGTGTTTATCCATAAGAACCTGGATGAATTGGTCCCTCCTACCTAGTTGCCTTTTCAGTTCATCAACTCTCCCTACCCTCCATCAAATTTCCCAACTTTTAATATGTATCAGTCAGCTTTCCCCACTAGACTAATCCTGCTGTCTTCCAAACTAGCCTGCGTGGTGTAGCCAGCTACCACCTTATATGGCTTCAAACTCCTCTTTAAACTTCATCTCTGCCTTGATACCTACAGGATACTGCTGAATGAGAATAGTTAGTTGGTCTGCCATGACTCGAAGTTTACTGTGCAATCTTGTTTTCCTTCCCTATCTCCTCCCTGTATGCCAGTGTCATTCTAGTGTATTTTTTTTTAACCTAGACTATAAGCTCATTGGGGCAGAAGATGTCTTTGGAATAAGTTTGTGTGTGTGGTGAGACACAAAAGGGATCTGAACCCTGCCTGAAGTCATTAGGCACAACTGTAATACAAATAAATGTTTGACCCATATTTTGACACTACTGTCATCCTTCTGCTGAGCAGAAGGAGATGTTTAGGGCGTTGGAGGTGTAACTCTTTGGCCAGGTAGAGCCAGCAGCAGCCAGGGCCAGGTTCAATATCTAGTGGTATGCCTACACTACAGAGTTTTGTTGGAAAAATGGCTGTTTTTCCAACAAAACCTGAGTTATGTCCACACTGCAGTCGCGTTCTTCCACAAGTAAATCAAAAGACCAGAGGGGTTTTTCCGGTGTTGGTAATCCTCTTTCCACAAGGAAGAAGCCTGTTTCTGAAAGAGCTCTTTCGAAAAAAGGCGTGTGTGGATGGGGAAGAGGGAATTCTTTCAAAAGATGAGGAAAGAGGAAAGAGCTCAGGTGCCCTGGTGGCCACTCCGTCCATAGTAATCACAGCTTAAATGCAAGACAGCTTCCACACTGAATGGACACTACCTTTCAAAATAGCAGATCACTTTTTTGATGCGCTTTTGTGTGTGGATGCTCTCTTTTGGAAGAAGTTTCTTCCGAAAGAAGCCTGCAGTCTAGACATTGCCTAGGGGTTCCTCTCCATCCATCCAACGCAGAACCAGATCAAGCCCTCACCCAGTAACCTGGGAAATTCACACAACACCCTGGGTGCCTCTGAGAGGCAATGCTTCCCCCACTCACCAGCACAGAATCTGAGTGTAGAAAAGAAACCTTTAAAAAAGGGGGAGGGAAGTAACATGGCAATAATTTGGGAAAACACCACAAACAGAGTTCATAACCAACACCATGAGTAATTGTCCCAGTAGGCTGTGCAGTGTCCTTTTCCTCTCAGGTCTTAAGCCCAGCAATGGAAATGTCCCCTTCACATGCCCAACCCTTCTCTGCACCCCACTCACAGTTGCTGCCCTGGGTCAGGGCAGACCAGAGCTCAGAGGTGCAACGCAGAGTTCACCTCTCATTCTGAGTGGGGGGGGGGGTAAGGAGGCCTCTTAATCACTCTGCCGGTCACTCACCATCCACCTGCTTGCTGCTCTCTGCCGCTCTCTGCTGCCCCCTTGCTGTCCATTTGCCTCACCTTGCTGCCACTGCTCAGCTGGCTGCTCATTAGACCACTCCATACCTGCTCAGCTGGCTCTCGTTGTGCTGCCGCTACTCGGCTAGCCGCTCATCACATCTTCCACGGGCTTGTGGTGGTTTTGGCTCTGGATCAAACCTAGTGATTTCAGCTCTTGGCCCAAAGCAGAGTCCAGCCACAAGAGATTCCAGCATCCACTGGAGTAAATTTAAAATAATAAAGAGACTCCTTATGGAGTCTGCTCTAGTTCTATCATTAGAACAGAGGGAAGAAACAGGTTGAACCAGTCTTACATCTCACACCTGGAGGGCATGCAGCCTGCTATTCAGAGTCCTCTGCCCTTCCTCCAGTCAGCTTCACAGAGGTTTGGCAGGGGAACCCTTATCCCTCTTAGGTTCTTTACACTGACAGTCTATCTAGCAGGCCTAAGCAAACTGAGTGAACTGTATTTACATGCACTTGCCCAGAATCTCATTCTGTAAACCGGGAATGTTTCCCTCCTCTGTGCCAGATTAAGCACAGATTTTCTTCTTTTATATTCCCCCAATAATTACATACATTGCAATTAGTGTTAAAACAATGTGTGACCCCAAACCAGACAAATGGATTACAATGAGCAAAGCACCATTGTGACAACTGGATATCTAACACATCTAAGTGAAGCAGGGGCAACCTGTATTTACATAACCACACATAGGATTTCTTTCCCATTCCAGCTAGCTATAATGGAAGCATTGATTCAGACCCTGCTTATACAGGATAGCTTCCCAGGAAAGAGAAATCAGTGATATGGAGACTGGGTACATTATAGATGTAACTTGCTTTATTTACACCCACACACTTGTCCTGGAACAAAGTAGTCACAAACAACATGCAGGCAATCCTCTCTTCCAGGCCACTCAGCCCAGCACTAACACCTGCAATAGAGCTAGCGAGTGAGCTGCGCCTTACATCTTTTTTTTGTCCCTCATGAACGCACCCCTCAGCATTCTTAGAGGTGTACCCTCCTGGTTAAACCACTCTGAGACTGGATCTGTTGGCCGCAGCCCTCTGTTCCCCAACTGTGTTAATGTGATAGGCTCAGTTGTGTTTAACATCTCTCTCCCCTTTTCCTCTGAGAGCCTGGGACAGCAGTTGTTTACAGTGATTCAAAGTAGGGATGTGAATGGTTAACTGATTAATTGTTTACCTGGTAAACATCACCCTTATCAGGTGATGCTTACCAATTATGGTTAACTGTCAGGAACCCGAGCAACACCTGTCCGCCCACCACGGGTTAGTCACAGGCAGGAGGCTGCTCCAGCATGTTTGAAGCAGCTCCCACCTGTGGCAGGCCTGGTATGCTGTGGGCAGGAGTGCTTGTTCCGCCTGCCCCCATTTAAATTGTTGAACATAACGTTTAGCTGGTTAACTGATTAAATGGGATTTTACATCCCTAACTCAATGAGTTTCTTCAAATCAAGTAATATTTATTCACCCAAAAGTATATAGCTTGCAGAGCACACAGTTAAAAAAAAAAGATCAACATGCATTACTTCTGCTTACCTAAACCATAATTATTCTTTGCAAGATTTGGTAAGTTCCATTCAGACCACTTCCATCTGTGGCGTGGGAGAAACATGCAGTAGGTGCTCTGTGTCTTTCCCTGTGAGAGACTCATTTCAAGCCACATGCTCATAACCTCCTTCCTTTTCTAGACAAAGGGCCCTTTATTAGTTTTTATATCTTCTTTGATCCTAGGCTCAGATATGGCAGAGTAAACTTTGCTAACCTGGATGGATTCAGGCAGGGGCATTCCCCAAATAATAGCACCACTCCTTTGTTCCCTTAAGGAGCCTTATCTCTATCATTAGTTGTTTCCTATTTGTCTGCTCCCCATCCTCCTCCTTTGGTTTATCTGCACAGTCAGGAAGGATAATATGAAGCAAGTAAACTGAGATCACATGATCTTGGGCAGTTGGTGAAGATAGGGCTGGGGGAGGGAAGCCCCTAGCCCCACCTCCGGTACCTCCCCTTCTGCTAAGGCCCGGCATCCTCTCCCCACCCCCACCATGGAGAGGCAGGGCAGCATACCACGTGCGGCCCCACCCCAACCATGGGGAGAGGAGAGGGTGGGTGTGAGCTCACCCCAGCCTCCCTGGCCCCGGAGCACCTGGGAGGAAGGAGGGTGTGTGGTGCAGCCAAGGGTGCCATTTGGGGAGGGTAAGGGGGGCAGCAGCCATGCACTCCAGGACATGGCTAGCTTTTCATTCTGTCCCCAGACAGTAAGGGAGAGAGGGGGAAGTATGTGCATTCCGTGCATGCCTCCCACACCAGGCTGCTGAGCTCCTTTCACCAGCCAGGTGTGAGAGGCTTGCATGGAATGCAACGCTTTCCCCTCACCTAGTGTCTGGGGAATGGGATGAAAAAGTAAGCCGTACCACCAGGGAGGGAGGAGGAGGGGAAGCAGCTCCAGCCTCCCTGCCCTGGAGCACAGGGATGGCAGGTATTTAGGGGTGGCAACATTCCACCCCCAGAACTCTAAGCAGGTGTTCAGGGGGCAGAGTGTGGGCGGGGCCATGCCTGGTGGTTTGGGAAGGAAAAGCCTTCCCTCACCTAGGCTACCAGATGACCATGCACATTTTATTTATTAAAAGAAACCCACATGGGTACCCGGTATGTAAGGCGGGGGAAGACTTTGCCTTCCCAAACAGCCAGGCATGGCCCTGCCCATGATCAGCCCTCAGAATGCCTGCTGTGCGCATTCAGGGGGTGCAGTGTTGCTGCCCCCCGGTGCCCGCCGTCCTGGTGGTCTGGGGCTGGAGAACCTGGGTCAGGCTGCATGGCGTGCTCTCCTCTCTTCCCCAGTGCTCTGGGGCCAGAGAGACTGGGCCAGACCATGTGGTGAGCCATCCTCCCTTCACTGGTGCTCTGGGGTTGGAGAGGCTAGGTTGGGCCGGGCTGGGCCACACAGCATGCCCTCCTCTGGGGCTGTGGAAGCTGGAGCCATGCCGTGCACCCTCCTCCTTCCTCCATGGCTGAAGAGAATGGGTCCATGCCGCATGCCCTCTGCCCTCCTCCTTCCCTGGGCTGGGGAGACTGGGACCATGCTGTGCACCCTCCTACTTCCTCTGAAGCTGAGGAGGCTGGGGCCATGCAGTACACCTTCCTCTTTCCCCAAAGGCTGAGGAGACTGGGACCATGCCACATGCCCTCTGCCCTCCTCCTTCCCTGGGCTGGGGAGGCTAGGTGAGCATGCGCTTGCCCACTCCACACTGCCCTGCCTGCCTATGGGGAGTGGGGAAGGGGTGGGGCCTCAGCAGAAGGGGTGGGGCTGGGGGCTTACATCCCCCCAGCCCTGCCTTCACCAGCCACACATGGAAACCCATGTACACATAACTCCCTCATTCACCACAACCTGGAACTGACAAGGTAAGCAGAAACCTCTCCTGCTTTTCATATAGCTCCCATTTCCCCAAAACTGCATCAACCTCCAAAATCCTGCCTAATTCAAAACTAACATCACCACAGCATGTCTCTCCAGAAGTCACATCTTACATGCATGCTAGGAAAAAGAGCTATTTATAATAGAATCACCTACTGATGCCAGCCACAGCAGTATCCTCTGCACTTCCCAGAAGGGAAAACTGAAGCCCACTGAGGTTAAGTGATTTGCCCAAGTGCAGTGGCTGAGCTAGGAAGAAAACCCAAGAGTCCTGATTTTCCATTCTTGTATCAAAACTTTCTGAGTTCTCAAGCAGCACTTTTCTTACTTTGTCTATTGGAAATCATTTTTTCATTGGTTTGTGTGTATACAGGGAAATCAGCGTTTACTGACATTTACTGATAAATACCTAATCATTCCAAGCCTAAGTGTGGTATATTGAGCCATGCCTGTTCTTGGACATGTATGAATGACTTCAAGTGAAGGCCACCCAACATCCAAGGACAGATTTTTTTTGCCCCACAGTGTTTCTTCTCAAGATACAAAAATATCCGGGACAGCGATACATTAAGGCACACCATACTATGAAGCTCTGGTGAAATAACTATTGGTAAGATTTACAAAAATGCTTGAGGCCATGTCTACACTGCATCTGCATAGTGTCAGTACAATCCCGTAGCGTAGATGCTGCCGATAGCAATGGAAGTGGGTTTTCCACTGCTGTAGAGACACCCACTTCCTCAAGAAATGGTAGCTAGCTTGACTAAAGCATTATTCCATCCCATTAGCTGCGCCTGTATCAGGGGTTGGGTTGGTATAACTACTGCACTCAGGGTGTTGATTTTTTTCTATCTCTGAGCACTTTAGCTAGGCTACCCTATATTTCAAGTGAATTCTAGACCAGGCCTAAATGGTTTAGGAGCTTACGTCTCATTTTCAAAAGTTACTTGGGCAGTTAGGAGTCTACATGGAAGTCAATGGGACTCTGAAGGAAGACATTTGTAAAGATACTTGCTGTACCAACCTGGACCAGCACTCTCGGGACCTGACTGGTCCCAAATGAAGGAGTTTGCCAGAACAGGGGAGGTCAGTTCTGGCCCCTCTGCTGATGGACTCTGGTCTCTGCTGGGGTGCTACCAGCCTCCCGGCTGGGCTTCCCACCTGTCTGCTGATTTTGCTGCCAGCCCAGTCACCAGGCTCTATTGCCAGCCCTGGCTAGGCTACCTGCCCCCAATCTGCTGGCCTGGCTTTGTTCCCAGGCCCAGTTGGGCTCTGGCCATCGCACCCCACCACGTGTTGCCCAGCTCTGCTCCCAGGCACTGGTTCCCTGGCCACAGGACCTGCTCCATTCCCAGCCCTGGCCAAGCTCTGGTCACTGACCCCAGGTACCAGACTGGCTCCGCTCCTGGCTGCTGATCCTCCAGCTGCCAGCCCAGCTCTGCTCTTGGCCCCAGCTGGGTTCCTGACCTCTCGACCTTAGTGATGTAAGTAGTTTAAAAAATATTACTTGTAATCACATTACTAGATAGTGTGAGAACTGTGTGCTCCCTTGCATGCAATCTATGTGCTAATACACCCCACCAATTCTAGATATGCGAGTGCAGTTAGCAAAACTACCCTATCCCAGAAGACTGTCCAGGTTACAATAATCGTGTGGCCCACAGAGATGAAGGAGGGCCACATATGCGGCCCACTCACTAGCCTACTTTGCCCCCCCTCCCCACTGCCTTAGATGTTGCTGGATGTTACACATGCCCTTCCTTTTATAAGTAGACACAGCCTAAATAGGTGACAAGCAGAACAGAAAAGAATCCAGTTGGAATGGTAGAGTATTGAAGAGAAACTACAAGATAATATTAAAATAGAAAAGTGGCCCTGAGGCAAAGGGATGAACTAACCATGACACTATGGATGACTGCATTACTTTTGGAAGCAAGAGCCAGAGGCTTTCTGTGTCATGTGTGCAACAGTTCAGGACAGGTTATGTATTGTGTTTATCTCCAGAAGCTTGAGTGCTTATCTAAGCCTCCACTAAAATCAAAGAATGTCTTTCCATTGATTTCAAGGGGCTTTGGATGGTGCCCTCTGCTCATCTTTCAAATGTGCTGTTGCACTTGTGGTATTTTTTTAGTCACTCAGAAGCCTTTGCTTAGAGAAAGTAAATAGTTTCTCATGTTTTTATCCCCCTTCTCTTTTAGAGACAGAAGGAAACAAGCTAGAGGCAAAGACTGCTGAAAAGATGTTGTTTTACCTGCAGTAAGTCAGGAATAATTGATAAACCACTGAAATCACCTGGTGAAAATACACGTGTCCCACTGACTTTTACTGGCCTTTACTCCCTAAGGAGACAATTGTTTCAACTGGGGAGTACTAAACATCCAGTGGAGGTTCTTTTTTAGCTTCCTGTGCTAGGATGATATGAGCTATAACTCATCTGTGGCCCTGAAGTTCCTACTGATCAGGTGCACAGGAGAGAGACAACTATGAATCCAAGTACTATCAGGGGTTTGTTGCCGTTATAAAAGTGAGAGTAATATGGACATGAAGATACTGCATTCAGGGTCAAATCAGCAAAAATTAATGCAAAACTGTTTTCTGCATGAGCTCAGCTATGGTTGGTATAACTTTAGAGATATAATGGCACATTTCTCAAGAGATGGATGGAGGGCTTGGTGGATTGTCCAAATTCCAGTGTAGATTATTGAATCCTGCATAACTAAAATTCCAATGCAACTTCAATTGGGTATTGGGTTCTTCTGCACACCTATCCTAAACTGCTGTTTAGTGCTCTTTCTCCAGCAAAGAAGTGCCAGAATGTGTATTGAAAGCTCAGTGGTTAATGAAGTGTTTTTTTAGTGGGAAATGTGTACAGAATTTAAGATCCATTGGAATGAGAGGCACAGTACAGTAATTACTCGTTTAACAGGTGCCCGCTTAACACATTTTCTCAATAGCACGATTTTATTTTAGGGACTGTTTTTCGAATAACACAACCGTCCCTGAAATAACACGAAAATAATCTAGTGGCGGACTACTTCGCACAGCAGTGTAAGTTGGTGAAAACAGTGATAATATGCATGAGTGGATGAATACATGTGGTCACAGCGCTCCTCCGCTCATTCACATGTTTATCTTTGTGTTTTAACAAACTGCGGCGACTTGTGTTGCTAGATGTCTAATGTTGACGGTGACAACCCAGCACCAACAAAAAATTGACTTTGCCACCACCACCTGAAACACAACCCCCACCTTTTCCATTATTTTTAATGGGAAAATTGACCCCGCATAGCACATTTTTGCTTAGCACGAACATTTTCAGAAACGCATCTATAGTGTTAAATGAGGAATTACTGTAATCAGAAGATACTCAGTGAATTGGGCAGCATGTATGTGTACCACAGCCCTCTTCTGGAGAGAGTCAGAACTGCTCTGCTTTTATTATAGCCCTTAACGGAGAAGCTCTTAGTGATCATAGTGTGCAATGAGGGGACAGTTTTGAATTTCTTAGAGCGCCAAGGATTTGATCGAAGATTATTGTAATTAGAATGGGCATATGTTTCTATTAACTTTGGGATCAGAGTTGATTTACAGCACTCTTACCTGTTTTTAGAACACACACTCAAATTAAAAGTCACTATGGAAAAACTTAGAGCCTCAACTGGTGTAAATGGGGGTAGCGTCATTGACATCAATGCTGACTTCAGTTCCTCTGGTGATTTATATAAGCTGAGGGCCTGCTGCACTTGTTTTCTAAGGGCAACATGGCACCCTTTAATGCCTATATCAAGGAGCAGTGTTGAGTTTATGAGGACTTAGGAGGGAGAAGTGGGAGGGTGGCAAACCCGAAGGCCTCTGCTTTGATCATGTAGCCTCTGAAGATTTGGGGCAAATTTTCTTTTTCTTCAAGAATCTGAACTGATACAGATTTACATGAGCAGTTAAAAATAATACCAAGTGGGAACTAAACTCCTTCCCAGCTCCACAGAAAAGTAATAAACTAAAGAAGCAGTTAGACAGACAAGAATGATCAAAAATGTTTTACAATGAAAAAAATTATTAACAATGAAAAAAGAGCTGTTGGATGTTTGTAAATCAAGCTGTGGCAGGCTGAAAACAGAGACTCCAAAAAGCTATTAGAAAAAAGACATGAAAAGTCTTGTAATAATATCCTAAGGAACATGCATACTACAGATTCAATGCCTTTAAGACTATATTGTGTATTCTGCAACAATTGTTTAATGTCTAATCCTTCCGGAATGATTGCACAGAACTTATTGTTAACATCAACTCAATGTGCTCAAAAAAATAAATCTGAGCTTCACAAATTACTTATTTTGTACCTGGAACATTTGACATATTTCCATAATCGGATATATAGGGAGAATTGCATACAAGATTTTACCTGATAATAGTGCAGATTAGTGGCTTCCCCCTCCTTTGCTAATGTGCTCTCTTTACTGTATTTTTGGCTGGTCTTCTCCAAATGGAGAAAGGGCAGAGCCAAGGAATGACAGAAGCTATGTATATCGAGGTGATTGATTTACTTGTCTAGGTTCCATTAGACAGTTACACAGGATTTCATTAATTGTTGTCAATACTAACCTACTGGGGTTTGGGTTAAATACTATACTACTCACTTTCTATTAGGAGAGTGCCATGGAACTATACTGGTCTAGAGTACTAACTATATTGGAGAGAGGAATCTTTTATATTGTTACTAAATGTTTGGTACTTCTCAGCCCCATGGACACATAGGCTGCTTCTATACTAGCAGGAAGATTGATGCTGTGGTGATCCATCTTCTGGTGTTCGATTTAGCAGGTTTAGTAAACACCCACTAAATCAAAATTGGAGGGTTTCCCTGTCAACTCCGGTACTGCTCAATTCGCAGTGACTAGGATGTTATCACATATTGGTGATCATGTATTACCCCATGTATTGGCGATCATGTGATACCCCATGTATTCATAACTTCATTTATCCCTAATTCCCCTTTGTGCCTTTGAAAAAAACTCCACCAACCACAGTTCCCCAGCTGCAAAATGGGAATAATATTATTTCTTTAGTCTTTCATCTCTATTTAATCCATAAACTCTTGTAAGCAAGGACTATACTGTATACTGTACCTAACACAACAGAATCCTGACCCCACGATTGGGCTAACAATATTACGAATGATTAGCCATCAATAACAGAAATGGAGAAAATATGACATGAACATGTCTTTATATATCATGAAACATCAGGCACATATTTCTTGACTGTTTTGCTTGATGATCACTATTTAATATTTAGTACTCATCTTCCTCTTCTGACAATATTTCACTCATATTATTTTAGTGTAGGCTATGATAGCTGATAGAACTTTTAACTGATCTTACTAGAAACCCTTACTTTTTTTTACTCTAATCATGTCTTAAAACTGAGATTATGTTTAAAAGTGTGCAGCATAGATTTGGTCACCTTTTGTCCGATTTTCTGGGAAACCTTTGTATAGGTTGATTTACCTCAAACAATTATATTGGTTAATGGAATGGTCTATGGCATTAGTGAAAAATATAAAACCTCAATATGAAATATTAAATTATTCTTGATTAATCCTTTTATGGTCTTGGGCTTACAACTGATCTAATGCCTCCCAGATAATTACTTCTATTATAATTCTGTCTTTGATTTTTAATTAACTGTTCAAAGTTTCTCATTTCACCTTAATGTTGCCTTTCTACAAATAGTCAACTCTCTCCTTTGACATTCAGTTAACATTCGACTAATGTTTGGATTTCAGAACCTGAACTGCAAATCTTTCCAAATTGTGTAGCCATATAAAGGAGAGTGATTGCTTACTCTAAATAATTATCTAATTTTTAAAAAAACGCTTTGTTTCAACATGCTGAGCAGTGACATTTTATGAGTCACCCCATACTCTTACTGACATTATTCCCTAGAAACCTTAACTCCTCCTATACTTTGCTGGTTATGTCTGTAATGAGAGATTCCATTTCCAGTTACCTCAGTGGGATATCTCACCTGCTTAAATTAATCACTTAGATGTTTGAAGGATGGGGGCTTCAGATTATTAGCTCCTTGGGACAAGGATCAAGTCTTTTATCTCTTTTCTAGAAGTATCCTGACCTGTCATCTAAAACAATCTAGGACACTCTGGGGAACTGTTGACATAATGAATTGACACTAATAATCAGCAGCAGGTGTATGTGCATGCAGACTCATCTGCTTTTCCTTCTAGAAATGCATGTTGAAATTTAAGATAAGCATGCCAATAGCTTTGAATGGTAGTAAATAAAACTATTTAGCTGAAGAGAGAAAGCATGCTCTAATGTTTTGGTAGCAGTCTAGTAGTTAGAGCAGGGTACTAGAAGACTTTATGGCATCTGTGCTAGTCTTTGTTGTGCTACAAGATCTCAGGCAAATCATGTAGGCCAAAATTTTCACACTGTAGTGCCCAATGTTAGGCACCCACAGGAGGGCTGAATCCTTACTCATGGAAGGGGCAAGGCCTTGGGAGGAAGGCGCAGAGCTGGGAGCAGAATATGCCATCCTCACCCCTTGCCAGCCCTCAGATCCACCTGGAGCACTGCGATTTAAAGGACTCTGGTTACTGCTGCTCCTGTGATAGTGGTGGCAATCGCTGGGTGCCCCTGGACTCTATTGTATCATTGGGTACCCGGGCAACTGTCCCTCTCCTTCTCCCGTGGGGACGCCTGGGCACCTCATTCCATATTTACATACCTCACCACAGACCTGATGAGCATCCACACATTCCATTACAGTTCAATGCAAGTGAGGTGAACTGACCCAGGAAGTTGTATGTGCTCAGCACCTTAGAATACCAAGACCCTCACAGATAGGAGCTTGACAATGGAATGAGGTGTTAAACACACATGTTTGAGTATGTTAGCTTGGCTTTGACCTACTTGTGCCTGAGCCTATCCAGTTGCATAGTGAGATGATGATAATAATACTTACAAACCTCCCCGAGGTGATATGAGGCTTAAAAGTATTGTGTGAAAAGCACTGTGAGAATCTTGGCCAAAAGGTGCCACATAATGCGGAGTACAGTCATTGGTTCATAAGCTATTGAACTGTGACAAAGAGCCGGAGTTGCACATTTTCATCAGCTCCTCCACATGTGCACTTTTGAAGATTGTCTCTGGTTCTTCCATACATTATTTACCATCATCCTGATGTAAGGGCAGCTAAATAAGGCTGGGGATGGTGCCAATCGTTGCCAGTTATGAAGTACCCAGAGGGCATTGCTGTAGAGTGGCACCAACACCTCCCTGCATCTTGATGCCAACTGTGCTTCCTCAGCTGTATTGCTGGTTCCTTCAGGCTCAGAAGCAAGGAACAGAAATGAATCTTAAACTCTGACCCACCACATGGAATCTTGTACTGCTACTGAACTAGCACCAACATGGCTTCAATGGAAACCTGTTGTCAATTTCCTCCAGTAAACTATGATCTTAGAAAAACACAGTGCAGTTTTCCTAAAACACTCTGATACCACTCTCATCTAGAAACTAGGTGCAGTTCTGATTTCCTGCAGAATCTAAAACTGTTCTCTTTAGAAACAACGAGGAGGCCTGTGGCACCTTAAAGACTAAAAGGTTTACTTGGGCATAAGCTTTTGTGGTTAAAACCACTTTCTCAGATGCATCTGTAATTGTCTTTAATGTGCCAACAGGACTCCTTGTTGTTTTTACAGATACAGATTAACATGGCAATTAAAGGAGCAACACCTTAAATATGATTTACTCTGCATCAGAGGAGAAAGTAAGGGGGTGCTCCCTTGTGAGCAGCTCCAGCAAGAGCTGGCTGGAGCAAAGGATAGCAGGGAGCTATTTAAAGAGCTGCAGGGATCTGGGTTGCAATAGGAGAGTACCTGTAAGAAATTTTAAGTTACTTGTACCGCTGCTCTATATGCACATTATCAGTTAGTCCTCTCTCTGTGCCCCATGCTCTTTTCCAAGTGTGCACACATGACTGGACACATTTCTGGTTTGTAATGACTGATAGCAAGGCAGGCAATGGATTTAAAGAAAAAGCAATGATGCTGTCAAAGATACCCTCTCCAGACCAAAGTGAAATCAGCAGTCAATGTCAGGAGCTGATTTACAATGAACTGATGTAATCTTCTTTAATTAAGTTAGTAGGTCAAAGTATTTACTGGCGTGCTGTGCTGGCAATATATCGACAGGACCTCATATCAAATCCAAGTGACAGTCCAGCTAAAGTACAGTCAACATGCTCTGTGAGCTACTCACAGGGAAGGTATGTTTGTATAGGAAATGAACTTCCCGGGAACTTGCTGATGGTGAATTCTGATATAGTGACACTCTGACTGTAGAGCATTTCAATACACTGCACAGTGCCCAGACATGTCCAGAGGTAGCTGAGCAATGCAAGAGTTCACAGTTCATTTGTGACAGTTAAACCAGAATCACTGGAGGAGTGGTTTATGGGGAGCTTGGTGGCACACAGGACAGGGGTGGATTAAACTGTAATGATTCATTGTTAAGAGAGGAAGCCGTGGTTTTGAAATCCAGGGTGGGAAAGGAAGGAAGATGAGCCTAAAAGGTGAATGACAAAGTCATGTCATATTTGAAGGCAGAAAGCACCCACTGCCACAAAAACAATCAGTGTCTTAGGATATGTTATGTTACTAGCCTGCAAAATAACAATTCTGTGCACATGGTTGCACCTTTCCCGAAGAATCTCAAGCAACGTGCAAACACTGCAAACATCCTTGTGTGATCAGTAACTACAGGCTGAACCTCTCTAGTCCAGAACTCTCAAGTCCAGAAACATCCATTGTCTGGAATTATTTTAGTTAGCTGGATGTCCATTTATCATGGGCTTGGTCAAGTTTCATGTGGTCCCATAAAGTTTGTTTACAGCCACCAGTCCTGGCTCTCAAGTGTTCTGTGCCATTATTTAGCTCTAATTTACCCCTTCATGTCTTTTAAGAGCCCAGTAAGCAATGGAAGTGTTGGTAATGTTACTGGACAATACTGACCTCCTGTAATCTGGCAAATTCCCTGATTAGGAACTGGTCAGGTCCCAGCAGTGCCGGACTAGAGAGGTTCAACCTGTAGTGCTATTTTCATTTTACAGATGAGGAAATGAAGCACAAAGACATTCAATGATTTGCCCAAAAGTATACTGGAAAAAACTGACAGAGCGAGGAAGTGCACCCAGGAGTCCTAATTTGCAGTCCCATACTCTTACCATGGGACCAGGAAGTTCCAACATGGGAGTCCATGAACAGGTGTCACCTGCCTTTTCCATGTTGCAAAACAGAAGACAGGTGTTATCTAGATGAAAGTAGGATTTTAATGTGGAATAAGAGGTGAATGATTGGCCTGCTTTTCTACCTTTGATTTTTCAGGACAGAATAGAGACAGCAGGAGTTAATCTTTCATAATGACGGCAGTCATAGGTGGAACTGTCCTTGGTTTCCCTTCTAGCAAATCTTAGTTTCACGGCTGTCAATGTGCTTCAGGAAAGTAAGGTCACCTCCCCGCTCCTCTTGTTCTTCCTTCTCTTTTGCTTTCAGCAATGATTTAACATGTGTGACTGAGTGAGGAAAATAAGTGTCATCAAACCCAACATCATTGTTGGTCATTATTAACCCAGTGCAAGGGGTGCGGCTCAAGATCTCAAATCCCAATCCTTTTCTTGTCACCAGAGTTATACCTGACGACATGGAAGCATCTGAACTCTACTTTCAGGCTCCAAGATAATGGTAACTGAGGAAGAATAAAGTCATCTCAGAAGATGAAATGACATTATGAAGAGAGCAAGGGTAAACATTCTCACTGTAAATACTTAAAATGATTGACACCATATGTTACTGATCTATGATGCCCCTGTTTTGGTTCCACCTATTCAAATTTCAGTGATTTCCAGTTCTTGATCACATTTGATATAATAAGATATAACTGCATACTCTGAAGTTTTGCATCTGATCACCTGGAGCATAACTATTTGTGAGAACATGAACAGAACATCCCAAATAGCTTTATTCTGTTGGGGATTTTTTTTTTTTTGGTCTGGTGAATACTTCTGATATGCATCTTAACCCCAGACCCCTTCCTCCCTGTCGAGGGGCATGTCTCCCCCTCAGGGTTGGGGCCACCTGTCCAGGTTCTATGACCTGCCCCTAGGGTATGCACGGCCCTTGTGGCCCAACCCAAAAACACCCTTCCCCTGTGTTAGGTTACAGGCGTCCCTTAAAGCGTAGCCCCAAAGTTCATGTCCCTCTAGCAGGGTAAATACGGCCCTTACGGCCCAGTCAAAAAGTTTAGGCCCCTCTATCAGGGTAAATATGGCACCTCCGGCCCAGTCACAAGAAAAGTCCCTCCTGGCCAGGGGTGATTGTCCAGGGTAGGGAAAAGGGTGGTGGGGGACCCGGGCCCTCCCTCTCCACCGGGTCCCAGCCCAGGGCCCTTTAGGCAGGGACTATTGCTCCTGCCCGCTCGGCGGGGACTCTGGCCGACACACACCGAGCCGCGCTATCAGTCCTCTGCACTGGGCTGCTTCCTACCACGCCCTGGTTCCCCTGTGGTCTGCTGGCCTCCCGGACCGGTCCTTACCGAGACTGGGGCTGGGGCTGGGGCTGGGGCTGCGGGTGCTCCTGCCTCCCAAGGGGATGGCGGCTGCTGGCTCAGCTCCGGGGTCGGCTGTGGGCAGCGACTCGGGACTCAGCTGCTACAGAAACACGGATGCGGACTGACCTACTCCTTCCCCAAGCGGCCTTCCTCGCTGCAGGGCTCTTTCTGCTTTTATATTCTGGCTCTGCTGGGAGCATGCCCAGCAGAGCTGGATGGACGGGGCCTTCTCAGCCAGCTGGGCCTGGGCTATTCCCTGCCCTTCAGTGCAGGGCCTGTCTGCCCCGTCACATTCCCCATGTCCAGTATCACAGAACAAGCAGGAACCTACATGATTCCATCAAGCAAAAAAGGCACAAAATGCTTAGTGCTAGTAATTACCTCTTCCAAAATTTCCCTTGTGTCAAAACATTAGAATGACTGTTAATATCCCACAGATAACTGTAACTGGAGATGAACACACACAATTCTGTTAAGCACCTGAAAACTGGTGAGAGGACGTCGGGGATTTGATTCACTGCTAAGGTGTTCTACTGACAAAATAAACCATTGCTGCTCTGTCTGCCAAGAGCTTTAAAGGTATGGTCATTAAAGTTATAAAGAGTGCCATAAAGAAGAGCCTGAACCAATACATTTGCCCCAAAGCCAGAGTTTTAAAATAACATTTGAACAAGAGACAGAAAGGAAGAATAAGCTACTTCATGCTTTGCTGGTCTTGTTTGATACTGTCAAGAAAAAGCCCCACAGACATACTGTCTGTCATCAAAATAGTGGAGGATGTTTGATGTTAGTTTATCTCCCTAGGTTTCTGGCACAGCTGTTGCACTGCATATTAGCTTGTAAAGCAGTGAAAGCCCTTCTTCTGTGATCTCCTAGCTAGGTACCTTACAAATCTTATTCTAAAGATAAGATGTCCAATATAGATTTTCTGAGCTGATAATGTGGGACTGTTAGCACTACAACTATCACACAGGAAAGGATGGCTTCCACTGTTCAAAAAAAAATTTTACTTGCTCATAATAGCTTGAAAAAATTATATTTCATTGGCAACTGAGGGGCTGATTCTATTGTTTATCCCAGTTTTAGATTAGTAACTCACATTCATAGCATGTGGTTGTCTGCGTCTACTGGCCTGATTGTATCTAGATATTTGGTGTTTTCTACAGCCTTTGAGCCAACAGGGCTGCACTTTTAACTTGAACAATATAGGTTCATGCTTTTAGATCCAGAGGTTCTGGGTTCTATCCCCACAGGTACCCTGAACAGAGGTATCATTGTATTCTTTTTCACTTGAGTGGAATTATTTATAATTTACACCAGGCAGATCACAATCACTTAATAGGTTTTGGAGACAAACTCAAATGTGCATTGGGAAGTCTTGCCCCTTAACTGATGGGATGGCATGCTGGACCTTTAACAAAGATGTAATTCTCCAAAATATTCATTACACTTTGGAGTTAAAATACATGTTAACTAAAAGCAAGCAGAACACAGCATTTGACGTAGTCTGAGTACCTTCCACATCTCCATTGCTCAGCTTTCACTCTCTTGTCTTGTGATATGACCACTTATGCTTTAGTCATCTGAGGGTACATCTACACTGCACAGCTATTTCAAAATAAACTATTCTGGAATAGCTATTCCAGAATATCTTATTTTGAAATAGCACATCTGCACTGCAGGGAAGCCTCAAAATTAGTCCAAGGCAGGCTTCCCTAATGTAGATGTACTATCTCCATTTAAAGACCCTGGAGACATTGGGGAGGGATAGCTTTGAATGGCCCTGGTGAAGGGCTATTTTGAAATAGCAGCAGTGGAGCATCTACACATGCCTTATTTAGAAATAGCTATTTTGGAATAGGTGTTATTCCTCATAGAATGAGGTTTACAGATTTCTGAATAAGCCGTCCATTATTTCAAAATAACAGAATGGCTGTGTAGACACTCGCATTGTTATTTCGAAATAATTCTAGTTATCTCAAAATAATGGTGCAGTGTAGATGCACCCTTAGAGTTTTTCAGGCTAGACAACAGCTGAATTTCTAATGTTCAAAACAAACAAACAAACAAACAAACAAACAAACAAACAAAACCTCACCACCAATCCCAAGCATTATCTTTCAGAGGCACTGTAGTGTGGACAAGATGATCAATGTGTGAAACAAGTTCTCAACAGAAGAATGTTTGGAAGATGAACCGTCTCAGTCTGTATTATTATTATTATTATTATTATTATTTTACTCCACAAGGGCTGAACAAAAATGAGGCTGGTATCAAAAAGGTGCATGTCCCTCCCCATTCTTTTTCTTTCTCATTTTGCCCTCTCCTCTTAATAGCCACTTTCCCCATATCTCTCTCCCCATATCTCTCTTCTGTCACTAAACCACACGCAGGTTCTCTCCCAGACTAAATTCACTGTCATATTAAAAACCAAACCAAACTAGGGATCTGATTCTGGTCTTCCTTCTGCTAGTTTTACAGCAGTGTGACTCCACTGAATGACTCCTGATTTCTACCAGGGGAAGTAAGCTCAGAGTCAGACCCTAGAAGTTCAGTATTCTGCACAGGCTGTGCAGGGCAAACACGGACACAACGCATCACTAAAGCCGACTTGTCAATCTAAACCTGGTATGTTAATTTTTTTAGATAGCTTTCAAGGACATTTACTATAAATCTGTAAAAAGAGAGCTACTTACAGGCCTGAGATTTACAGAATGTGCTGCCTATTTGTATTCTGTCTTTTGTCAATAGCATTAAGATTTGCAGTTTGCTCTGAATTATCCACTGACCTAAATCCTTGCAAGCTATCAAAATCTGTTTCCTAGATAAAGTCATGCTAGAGTTTGATACATTTATCAGTGCCAGGCACACAGCAATGCTTACAAGCATGGCTATTTTTTCAAGTCTTCTCCAGAGTCAGACAAAAGAGAGATACAAATGAATTACAACCCATTGACACCAATGGTTTAAAATAATTATCAACCGCTTATTGTCTGGAAACACAATAGCACAATTCCTGCCTCCCCATTTCCCACACACTCCCAAATACAATGACACACTATTTATTTACGTAATGTAAAGCACCTGAGTATTCTACTGACAGGTCCAAAATGATTTATTGTTCTTACATTATGCTAAATACTCTGGGTAGATCATGCCTCATTATACAAAATATAATCCATTACCATTCAGCTGAATAAAACTTGATAGGGGAGAGGCAGGGGACTTGCTAATTGTCACAACAGCTTCATGGTGACATATTCCCTCAGCGGCAAGACTCAAATATTTGACAAAAGGATACTCTCCATTCCTTCTGTCCTCTCCTAATGCAGGACTCTCTCCTCCTGTTGAAGCCACTGGGAGTTAAATGGGAGCTAGGAGCAGCATAGTTTCTAATTATATAGTTAGTGCCTTTCTAGTCCAAAGTGCTCTGCAAACTATAGTCCTGATCCTGCAGTCCTTTCTCAGGCAAAACTCCTATCCAGTCACTGAGTGTCCTACCTGAACAAGATCCCTGGCATAGATCAGACAGGCACATGCAGTCAGAAATCACATCCCTCACCATTCTCCAACTGCAAATGAGCAACATCCAGACCATCCTAGGAAAGTAACTTCTGTTTTGGGCTGCTTGCCTACACTCACTTCAGTGCATAAAGTGCATATTTGCAATAGCCACCATTTCAGCCCATATACTAAGGACTGAACTGGGCACCACCAGAGCTAAATTGCTTGAGATAGTATAACTCAGGAGTGGGCAACCTGAGGCCTGCAGGACACATACAGCCCACTGGGAATCCACCTGTGGCCCGCAGATCCCCTTTCCCCCCCATTCCCGATGCACTTCTTGTGCCCTGAGGCACCAGAGCCCTGCACTTCCTACCATCCCCCCCTTTTCATGGCCCTTTCAGAATGGAAAAATCACCTGATTTACACTCCCGCACCTCTCCTTCCCCTCTCTTCCAGAGCTCAAACAGCTGCAAACAGCTGATTCGCAGCATTCCAGCTCTGGGGAGGGGGAGGAGCAGGGTCAGAGTGCAGTTTGTGCACCCCAAAAGTGCTGGGAAGGAAGGAATGGTGTAAGAAGTGCAGGGCTCTGGTGTCCCAGTGTATGAGAGGCAGATGGGGGAGGAGGGAGGATGGGCTGCATGAAGGAGGCAGTCACTCCCTATATTTGGTCACCCATTGCTTGTATATCCTGAATGAAAACGATGTGTGTTCTAGTGTGCCTGCAACAGACTCATCCCCTCAGTGGCTCAACCACAGGGGGACTTGTCGTACAACTCACCAGTGAATTACACATGGGTGTCACTGAAGGTGGGATCTGGCCCACTCTGAGACTGAGCAGAGGATGATGAGGTTATTCTGTCAGGACTGTAGCTCACTGGACTGTAGTTCAGCATTCCCTGTAAGATGAGTTCTTGGGCAGCCACCCAGGAGAGATTCAAATGCCACCCAGGTGAATAGCAGAGCACCCATACTGGCAGCTGGGGGAGCAGCAGCCTTGCTGGACCCCTGCACAACGTAGGGGATTGACTCTGTGCTCCTGAAAGGGGTGGGACCTCAAACAGAAGGGATGGGGCTAAGGGCAGTCAGCCCTCAGTGCCACATGGAACACACCATGCCAGCCCTTAGTGCTGCCCAGAGCATGCCACACAGTGCTCCAGTGGCGATTAAAAGGGCCTGGGGCTCCAGCTGTTTTTGCTCTTGCAGAAGTGATATAGTGGCCAGCAGTCCCAGGTCCTTTTGAATTGCTGGGCTCCAGGGCAACTGCCCCCACCCCTACCCCGTCAGTGGGCCTGGCCAGCAGCATGTATTTCTCCTGGTGGTGCATAGCTGCACATGCCTCAGTGCATATAACAAAATGTATTCTGCATGTGGATGGAAACATTTAGAGGGATCACTGTAGCTCCTTGAATACAACCACAGTGTGTGCCTCCTCCCAGTCTTGCATGCAGTCAACTCTTTCTGGTAGTGGCACCCAAACTCTGCCTATAGTCTTGAGCAATGCCTCCTACTTCTAAACTCGGCTGGAAATTCTGTGCTACAACTATATTAGTGGGGCAGTCGAGTCAGTTGAAGATTTCTTGCTGGGGATAAGGCGCTGAGGGTAATTCTATTTTTCAGCCTGGAACCATGGAAAGCTACGTCAGGGTATTCTGAGCCATCAACAGCTCCAGCTTGCACTGCCATGGGGGAATCACAATGAAAAAGGAACCTCTCTGCTGGGATACAAAGAGACTCCTCATCTGCTTTCCTGCTTCTGGGCAGATACAATCTGCATTGTGAAAGGGTCTGGCCTTCTGAGACGCTGGAATGTCCATCTGGTAGCAGTGCAGACGCTGCTGAGCAGACAGAGCATTGTTAAAGCCTTCAGCAGACGCAGCCTATTACGGAAAAGCCATCAATTCTCCATTCGAGCTTCCCAAGAGAAATCAGCCTGAAGGTTGCTGTGTATGCTGGGATTTCTGGGTAGGACCTAATGTTTCTAGGGAGGTCAAGGGGCAAAGCTTCAAGTCATAAAAATATCCACCTCTCAGCTGCCTTGGGGAAAGGTTGTCACTCGGGCAGAAGGAGCAGAGAGAGGAAAGGGGGAAAAACTGCTGCACAAAATCCTAGAGTGAGAATGTAAGAGTTTTAAAGAGCTTGTGAGAGAATTTGGATGGCATTTGGAAGCATTCTAGAGTGTAAAGCCCAACTTAAGCTCAGCTTAGGTTGCACAAGTGCTTTCTTTCAAACTCGTTATTGTTATTATTGTTATTATTATTATTATGAAACCACAATATGAGCACAGTAAATGACTACGGCATTACAGCAGAGGCTCTGGCCTCATCTCGAGTGCTGCTTTCTCTAATTCTCTGATTACAGGGCATGGAGGGCTTTGCCAGCTTGGAAAACCCTGTTAGAATTCACAAGTACCTCCACCGTGTCCCCTTTTGCTCTTTCCCCAAAACAATTACTTTACAACTTAGTTGCTAAAATAAGGTTAAGGGTGAGATTTTAATGCTGAGGCATGAGGAAGGCAGAGCTGGGCTTCCATTCCATGGAGTAGTGGTTAGACCTGGGGATGGTATTAATATACCTGGCCCTGTGCTCTTCACAATGTTTTCAAATATTTATTTTTCTTCCTGCAAATGCCAGAGATAATATAATACCACCTGCTTTCCTAAGATTTTCTTTTTCGTTATGAATCTTAGAGATCATTTAAAACAAATATCTGACACTGTCCCACAAAAAATGGCTGTAAATATAATTAGAAAACAGTCCAATGAACTGTGATACTCTATAAAGCCAAACTAAACTAAACTACTTGGGAAAATACAGAAGCTGATCTTGGTAACGACTTGTAGACCAGATCCCAGCTAGCATGCACTGGGGCAGCTCCAGTGGGTCGTCCTGATTTATACTAGTTGAAGTTCTGCCCTCTTGATAGCAGAACAGATAAAAATTATTATACAATAGATGGAGACAGAAAATTATGCTGGGATTAGAACAGTAGTCCTTCAGCACCAGAAATATAGTCCTCTACTGCTCAAGCTAAAAGGTAGTTCTTTTACCTGTTGGTAATAGTAGGCTTCTTATCTTAGGTGCGGCATTATAGGAACACATCATTCAGAGACACACACATAAAAGCTTGTACATTACCTCTACATAATGCCACACAAAGCTTATTTTAGACAAGTCTCAGAGGGGTAACCGTGTTAGTCTGCATCTGTAGAACAATGAGGAATCCTGTGCAAATTAAAGATTAACAGGTTTATTTGAGCATAACCTTTTGTGGGTAAAAACCTCTTCATCACATGCATCTCATGAAGTGTTTTTTTGTCCACAAAACCTTGTGCCCAAATAAACCTGTTTTGTCTTTGTTCTTATAATTTTAGTCAAGCATTTGCCTAACTTTGGGCTAAATACAAGCAGGGGTTTTCCTTCTCCACACACACTTAGTTGGTCGGAGAGAGCTGGATAGAGAGATGTCAGTTATTGTTGCCCTGTGTGAACAGATATAGCTAATGTTTGTGTTTTAGTGTATGCCGTGTGTCCAGATGCCACATGAATTGTGCAGTTTATTGAGGGCTAGATTCCAACATTCTTACACATTGTTGCAATCATTGGGGCTGTTTGATGGGCTCCATATCATAAGGAAGCAAAATGGATCCTTACATAAATAACCTAAACAAACAATATGAAAGAACAACAGAAATAGATGGATGCAAGAAGAGACAGCTTCAGAAGTATGAATATTACTCTAAGGCTGTAGCATTTCCCAGATGCATTCCAGTTGTTTTTGTCATCATGCAGTGTGCACATCACTCCTTCATAAGAAGCTATTTCAATTAAAGATGTCTTTGATTACTGAAAAGGATTTTACTTGCCAATTATGATGGCTTAGTCAAGTGGTCGGTAAAAAAGCATTTGAGACTCTGGTCCAAACAACTCAATCAAAACTGGTCAATCAAATTTAAATCATGTTGTTCTTTAAATCCATTGTAACATACCTATATATACTAATTTCTACAGTGCACTGATGACATCTGAGTGATTCATTTCTGAAAAAGGCCAATATATTAAACCCTAATGTTTATTAAATAGAAATGCTGACAGACCTTTATATCTATATTGAGATGTGCTGATGTAATTGAAAGCAAGAATGGTGAGGTGGGCAGAGAGTTCCTGCTAAGATCAGGTCCTAAGCAGCAAATGCATCTTTTCAAATTGTTTTTCACATTCTGTGCCAGGCTGTGTACTGCAGAGCAAAGAAGTCTATTCATGTTTATATTATAAGCCAAATCTCTTGTGACTAGGATTTTTAAATACATAATAAACAGTTTTTTTTCTTTTATGACCAAATGTGTTTGTGCAAGGAGAAAGGTAGAGGCAAGAGTCTGGTGCTTTGGTGTGAATGCTACACTAGTCTCAAGAATTATTTGCATTTCCTGCATTTCTTCTCTCCTTTAAGTCCTAGTTCAACAAAGCACATGTTTAACTTTGAGCACATGAATTGTCCCATTGAAACCAATATGCTTGAAATTAAGCCAATGTTTAGTACAGATTGAACCTCTCTGAGGTTCAGGGAGCCCTAGGAGCTAGAAGCCCAGCAGCTGGGGCTGACCGCAGGCAGTGGACTCCCAGTGGCCCAGCATCTTCAGCGGTCCAAGGCAACGGCATCCCTGGTGGCCCTGGAACAATGGAGTCCTGGCAGCCCCAGGGCAGTGGAGCCCCAGCAGTCTTGGGGCAGTGGTCTGGCCATGGAGCCGGGAGCCTGGCAGCAGGGGGAAGGGTAACCCTGCCGGGTCTGCTGACGTATCCCAGGAGAGCCCAGAGTCCATCAGCCAAGGGGTGGAATTGACCTCCCCTGGTCCATCAAATTCTATCGTTCGGTACTGGTCAGGTCCCCAGGGTGCCAAACCACGGAGGTCCAATCTGTATTTTACTGAATCTGTGTCTGAGTCTCTACTCTGTGCCACATTACTGATGGATATTGCACCGTTTTGCAAAAGCTGAACTCACAAGTGGAACTACATGGCTCTCTCATTCAAATTGCTTCCTTTCTTATCTACTCTTCCACTATGTCCAGGCACCTACAGTTAGGTCCAGATGCAAATTTTGGAGGTCACAGCTAAAAACTTGGTAGTGAGAGAAGAGGTGCACAAGGTGTCATTGCACTTTATAGTCTTACTTGCACACAATGAAACTTGAAGTGTTTGTTCCATTTTGCAGAACTTCAGGTCATGAACTTATTTACAGTGTCCATTGCAAGGAAGGTTCCAATCTCTGTGGATCTGTAAGATCCCTGTGATTTCCCAGGGCTCCTCATCGATCCAAAACAGACTCTTGTTTTCTGATACACATTTCTCCCGTGGCAGATCGCATTAGTGTGGGTACTGTACAACAACTCAATCTGGGGACACATCTGGCTAAAATCATCCCTTGATGCCATCTGTTGCAGCTGAACCATTGAAATAGTTAGCCTGAACTTTAAGCTCTTTCATGTTGAAAGAGCTAATCCACTTAGAAATATTTGAAGGCATTTACACATCCAAAACAACCCAAGGAAACTGTCACCTAAAATGAAAGCTCTCATTGGCTATTCTTAGGTGTACCCCACCTAGCCTTTTCACTCTGAACTACAAATCATGGACATGATGATTAACTTTTGAGGATCCCATCTCTACTTCATTGCTAAATAAAGGGAGAGCTACAGCACACCCTCTTCTGATTACAACAAGCAATCAACTAGTCCAGAGATGGCCTCTTGGCATGAATTAAAGTTAACTTGTTTCAGAGATTTCACAGCTTGTTTGCTGGGCTAAATATAAAAACCTAAGTTAACTTGAAAACATGTGGGGAAGTCAAGTTTGGTGGGCAGAAGGAAATGTATTCTTTGTTGTACTTTCCGTCAGCCTTAGAGGAATCTGATGGAGACAGAGCTTTGCTTAAGAACCCCATCTGAAAAGAGATTTTAAGGTGATCTGGGCTAACATTGAGACAAATAATCTATTGAAAAAAGGCAGTTTCAGTCAACTCAAAGCTATTTAGGAATTTGGTATGAAGAGTGTCAGCCAGTGGAAGAGAAGTGGCACCCACCTACCCTAAAACTTTTAACCTAGGTCACTCTCCTTCCCAATACCCTGTTAGATCCTCAGGCTGCGTCACTCAGGGAGGGGGCTTGGGGGAAGAGGTCAAGAGGGGGCAAGAAGTGGCGGGACCTGGGGCAGAGAGGGGGGTTGTTCAGGGCCCTGCACTCTCCTACAGACAGTCCCATAGGGGTGGTGTAAGGAGGAGATACGTAGGCTGGCAGTCACATGACCACTGGCCTCCTTATGACCCTTTCTAGCAGTTGCCTATGCTGGGGAAGGGTCACTCTGCATCACACAGTATAAATTAGGCCCTTTAAATTGCTCTGAATCCCCCAGTCTGGCCCTGCATGCTACCACACCGCACATGGAAAATCCCTGTGGCCTGGGAGGAAGTGTGAGTGGAGCCATCATGTCCATGGGACACTTTGGGGCAGCTGCCCCGGGCTGCATGCTTTGGGGGCCCACACAGTGGCCACCCCAATTGTGCTATGGGCAGGATGGTCCCCCATATTCAGGTAGGTCCACTGATGCTGGCTGAATGGGTCAGGCCCCCTATACTCACCACAGAGGTGGGAGCTGCAGGAAAGCAGAGCAACACAGCAGCATGATCTGCTCTGCTGCCATCTCCTTGGCTAGCCCAGGGTACGTCTATACTGTGATCCTCTTGCGGAAGAGGAAATGCAAATGGAGCACTCATTTTTTGAGGAAGAACAGCTCTTGCGCAAAAGGGGGTTTTAGCGCAAAAAGGTGCCATCTACACAGAGCTTTTTTGTGCAAAAACCTCTTGCACAAAAGGGAAAGGAAGAGGAAATGCAAATGATAGTGCAACATATGCAAATGAGTGCTCCATTTGCATGTCCTCTTCCTCAAGAGGATCGTAGTAGAGACATAGCCCCAGTCTCTCCACTTCCCTCTGGCTCCTGCTATTGTGGTGAGTGTGTGAGCTCCTGCTTCCACCCCACACAAGCTCTCCCAGTAATCCCTAAGGGTGAGTCCTTTTGGGGGAGGGTGCGAAGGGGTGCAATAGGGAGCATGACAGGCGGAGTTGGGGCTTGGATGGTGCATATGTGCCAATTGTGGCACTGCGTGGGCTCTAGATGTCTTGCAGGTTGTGAGTTTACCACACTTTTGCTCTGCCTTGCATACAGGCAGCAGGCTCTTGCTGCTGGTAGGGATAGGGTTAGGGTTCCACTATAGAGTCTTCTCATCACCATGTTAATTCTCATCTCAGGTTACCAGGTTTAATGCTACAGATTTAATTTATTTTTGAAGAAAGGACCCCCTCATCACCCTTCAACTCACTTATTTTCATGCACATGGCCCAGTGGCGATTTGTTACATTTGTAATATACCTTCCACCACACGAAGAAACAAATATTCCTGTCACAAGGAGCCATACCTGGAACACAGAAAGATTTAGTAGGGCTCTAGTTTGTTACTTCCTGTTTTGTCCTTAGGAATAGAGCAAATACATTCTCAGTGGCAGACTGATTCATGATGGAGGAAGGTCCATTGCTTGGCCATAATTCTGCATTAAGGGGAAATGAGTTAAAGAATTAGCTCAGGATGTTGCTGAATCATTGTCAACAAAAGCCACAATCAGAATGGTTACTGGCAAGAATTTGCAACATCAGTTTGACAGGTACATATTTCTTGTTTATACCAAAGGAGGGTCCAGAGCAAGAAACTATTATTTTACATTCCTCAATGATGGACTCGAATAATACACAGTCTCTCACCCAGGAAAAAAAGGAATTGTTTAAGAGTCTGCAAAAAGCTATAACTAGGGACATTAGGATGAAAGCGAACAATAGAAAATTTAGCTTTAACACCAGAAAACAATTAAGAATGATGGTTTTATGTGACTGCAAGATCCCAGTGGAAGTGGTGAATTCCCAAGCATCTCAGTCATGTAAGGATGGTTGGACACTGAAGATTATACTGAATGGAACAAGCTACTTAAGGCCTTGATCCAGCATGTGATTAAGGCATTTTGTATTTTGCTGTATCAGGATTAGATGGCCTGATGCAAGACTCATTGAAGTCAATGAGAGCCTTTCCAACAATTTCAGTGGTTTTGGATTGGGTCCTAAATCAATTTTTCCATTTCTGTTTCAAATTCTTCTGTGACTGCAGAGCAAAAACTGGGATTATATTAACAATATTTTCCAGGTGCCTAAAATTAGATAAAAGTGCGCAACTTTAAACTTAGAAGCTAGCACATGATAGGAAAAAAGTCAAAAAGGAATTTCGTATTTTTTATCTCTTAGTGAAGCCTGTGAATAGCAACTGGTTTGATACAGCTTTTTGAAACCCTGTTCTTTGTATAAAATGCACACATGTAAATATTATCTCATTTATCAAGCACACCCATCCCTAAACTGCATGACTTCATAAAGGACATGTTAGAGAGATGTTCAGTCATCAGATAATTTCATCGTATTTGAAGTTAAGAACGTTAATGTATTTTGAATTAATTTTCTTGGTGTTAAAGTGCAAACTGGGCTAATAAAAGTGAAACATTGACTTTTTCCAGAGAATGATGTTTGGCTTATGAGGAATGGCAGCATAAATGAAAATTAGCCTCAAGACAATGTTAATTACGTTTTATCCATTAGTAGGAGGTAATTGAACCACTCATTTTCACAGCAAAGAAAACCCTGCCAGCTTCATAAAGGGAAACTATTGTATTTAATGTGCTAATTAAAGTCTAACAATGTAGCAATAGCGAAGAGAAAGAAAAGCAAAATGGAGGCAATATATTATACATCTATACAATACAGTGATGGCCATCTTTATGCATTATCATTATTTAGTTGGGTTAAGACAGACTTCAGAGGGACAACTACATAGTAAGACAACGAGTCTCTCCTGTGCTAGGCTCCAGCCAATTGGCAAGTCAGGAATTGGTCTGGTGAGTCCCAGGACAAGTGTATAAGCTTCACAGGAGAAACAGCAGCTCAGTTTGCTCAAGGTCTCTTCAGGGATTAGAACTCTCTCCTGCATTATGGTGCCAAGATACTCCCTAAGCCTGAGGCCACATCTTTACTTACTGCGCCAGAGATGGATCTTCTGGCATTTGATTTAGCCTGTCTAGTTAAGACCCAGTAAATCAAACACTGAGAGCGACTCTGATCAGCATGGATACTCCTTGTAGTCACTCCTGTCAGCCTCCCTCTGTAAAGATGTCTGACATGATTACACTATACATAAATACATGTATAGTTAAAATAAATTCACTGTTTATAACAAGGGTGGGCAAATTCCACCCCACAGCCTGGATCCCTATATATTTCCTTGTGCCTCCAGAGGTGTTGGGTGATTGCAGCTTTCATTGACCACGGAGTGCTGTTTGTGACCAATGTTAGAGGCAGGAAACAGTTCTGGTCCATGCTGCTTCCCACTGCTCCCATTGGCCATGAGCAGTGATCCACGCCCAATGAGAGCCTTCATGGGTCACATGATAAAAGGTTGAACTTTTGCTGGTCCAGGACTATATATTGTCCATTCAGGAGCTCAGATCATAGAACCTTAGAATCATAGGGTAGAAAGAGACCTCAGGAGGTCATCAAGTCTAATTCCCTGCTAAACTCAGGGCCAGTCCCAACTAAATCATCTCAGCCAGGGGTTGTCAACCCAGAACTTAAAAACCTCTATCAATGGAGATTCTTCCATTTCCCTAGGTAACCCATTCCAGTGCTTCACCACCCTCCTAGTCAAACAGCTTTTCTTAATATGGAAACTAGGCCTCCCCCACTGCAACTTGAGACCATTAGTGCTTGTTCTGTTATCTGTTACCACTGAGAAAAGTCTCTCTTCATTCTGTTTGGAACCTCCATTCAGGTAGCTGAAGGCTGCTATCACATCCCCCCTCACTCTTCTCTTCTACAGACTAAATAAGCCCAAATCCCTCAGCCTCTAACTAAAACAATTGCTCAAGAAACTTCCTGCTACAATTCAAGACCAAATCTACACAAACGCACCCCCAAATCCCCGGCCAGGAGTTTCTCTCTACTACCCAAGATTTACAAACCTGGAAATCCCGGACAACCCATCATCTGAAGCATTGGCATCCTTACAGCAGGATTATCTGGTTATATTGATTCTTTCCTCAGATCCTATGCTACCAGCAACCTGGCTATCTTCGACACACCATTTGACATCCTGAGGGAACTACAGAGCATCAGTAATCTTCCTCAAAACACCATTCTGGCCACCATGGATGTAAGAAGCTCTTTATGCCAACACTCCACACAAAGATGGATTACTGGCTGTCAGGAACACTATCACTGATGACACCCCTGCACACTTGGTTACAGAGCTCTGCGACTTTGTCCTCACCCATAACTACTTCCAATTTGGGGACAATTTATATCTTCAAGTCAGCGGCACAGCCATGGGCACCCACATGGCCTCGCAATATGCCAACATCTTTCTGGCTGACCTTGAACATTTCCTCAGCTCTCACCCCCTAGCATCCTTACTTTACTTATGCTACATTGATGACATTTTCATCATATGGACCCACGGGAAGCAGACCCTTGAAGAATTTCACAGGGATTTCAACAACTTCCACCCCACCATCAACCTTAGCCTGGACCTGTCCACATAAGAGATCCACTGCCTTGACACTACAATTCAATTACATGACGGACACATTTCCACCACCTTATATTGGAAACCTACCAACTGTTACACTTACCTACATGCCTCTAGCTTCCATCCAAGACACATTTCCCAATCAATTGTTTACAGCCAAGTCCTAAGGTACAACCGGATTTGCTCCAATCCCAGAGACACAGACAAACACCTACAGGATCTATATAAAGCATTCTTAAAACTGAAATACACACTCAGAGAAGTGGGTAGCAGATCAACACAGCCAGAAGAGTAATCAGACATCAGCTACTTCAAGATAGGCCCAACAAAGAAAACAACAGGACACCACTTGTCATCACATACAGCCCTCTACTTAAATCTCTACAATGCATTATCAACAATCTACAACCTACCCTGGAAAATGACCCCTCACTCTCACAGGCCTTGGGGGGCAGGCCAATCCTTGCCTACAGACAACCTCCTAACATCAAACAAATTATTTACAGTAACCATGCAGCACATCTCCATCATCCTCTTCCAGGACCTCATCCATGCAATCAACTCTGATGCCAACTCTGTCCACACATCTGTACAAGTGATATCATCACAGGATCTAACCACGTAAACCACTACATCAGAGGCTCATTTAACTGCACATGCATTAATGTGATCTATGCCATCAAATGCCAGAAATGCCCCTCTACCATGTATATTGTCCAAAATAGACATTGTCTATGAGAAAGAATTAATGGACACAAATCAGGTATCTGAAAAGGCAATACATAGAAAACTGTTGGGGAACATTTTAACTTGCCTGGGCACTCACTAATGGATTTCAAAGTCACCGTATTATTTCAAAAAAATTTCAAAAGCCAGCTCAACAGGGAAGCTACAGAACATAATTTCATTTACAAGTTTGATACCTACAACAGAAGTCTCAACAAAGACATTCGCTGGATGGCCCACTACATTCCACATCCTAATGACATAAAAAAACAAACAAAGGGTACTTTGAGTGAACATTCTGACAATTTCTTTCCCACTTTTTCCCCCTTCTTTTTCCTTCTCTCCTCCCCATCCCCTCTCTGGGGGGAGGCTATGTATTTGAAAACTGGACCCCTTAAATTCCATTCATCTGAAAAAGTGTGTTGTGCCCATGAAAGCTCATGATACCATCTACATTTTTGTTAGTCTCTAAGGTGCTACAAGACTATTCATGGTTTTTTAAGTTTTTCCTCATAAGTCATGTACTCCAGACCCCTAATCATTTTTGTTACTCTCTGCTGGACTCTCTCTAATGTGTCCACATCCTTTCTGTAGTGGGGCCACCAGAATTGGATGCAATACCTCAGATGTGGTCTCACCAGTGCCAAATAAAGGGGAATAATCACTTCCCTAGGTCTGCTGGCAGTGCTTCTACTAATACACACTAACATGCCATTAGCCTTCTTGGCTACAATGGCACACTGTTAATTCATATTCAGCTTCTCATTCGCTGTAATCCCCAAGTCCTTTTCTGTAAAACTGCTATTTAGCCAGCTGGTCCCCAGCCTGTAACAGTGCTTGGGATTCTTCTGTCTCAAGTGCAGGACTCTGCACTTGTCCTTGTTGAGCCTCATCAGATTTCTTTTGGCCTAATCCTCCAATTTGTCTAGGTCACTCTGGACCCTATCCCTACCCTCCAACATATCTACCTCTCCCCCTAGCTTATTGCCATCCATGAACTTGCTGCGGGTGCAATCCATCCCCACATCCCGGTCATTAATAAAGATGTGATCAAAATTGGCCCCAGAACTGACCCTTGGAGCAATCCTCTTGATGCTGACTGCCAACCAGACATTGAGCTATTGAGCACTACACATTGAGCCTGACAATCTAGCCAGCTTTCTATCTACCTTGCAGTCCATTTATCCAATTCATACTTTTTTTACTTGCTAGCAGGAATACTGTAGGAGACTGTATCTAAAGCTTAGCTAAAGTCCACCACCTTCCCCATTTCCACAGAGCTACTTACCTTGTCATAGAAGGCAATCAGGCATGACTTGCCCTTGCTGGATCCATGTTGACTATTCCCAATCATTTTCCTCTTTTCCAACTGCTTCAAAATGGATTCCTTGAGGATCCCCTCCATGATTTTTCTGGGGACTGAAGAGAGGCTGATGGGTCTGCAGTTCCCTGGATTGTTCTTCTTTCCTTTTTTAACGAGGGGCTCTACATTTGCCTTTTTCCAATCATCTTTTCTTGTTACCTTTCACATCTCTTGCTATCTTCAATTCCAACTGCAATTTGGCCTTCCTGATTACACCCCTGCATGCTTTATGCTCCTCCCTAATCATCTGTCCAAGTTTCCCCTTCCTGTAAGCTTCCTTTTTGTGTTTAAAAACAGAGATTTCACTGTTAAACCAAGTGGTTAATACACATCAGGATGGTTTGTTCCTGCACCTTCCATAAGACTTCTTTAAAGTACAACCAGCTCTCCTGGACTCCTTTTCCCGTTATGCTAGCATCTTAGGAGATTCTGCCCATCAGTTTCCTAATCAGTGTAATATTGCAGGAGCAGAAACATTTTTTTGTGGACTGATGTTAGAATAAAGGAAAGTCTGAAGCGACTCAGAAGTTTGGCATGGCAGAATAAGTTTCTGGTGAGACACACTACGGGTTAATGGGCAAATAAGGTTTTCTGGGCACAATTATAAAAGCAATTTACCATATGTACATCACTAAAGTTATATACATACACATATATACGAGGGCTGTCAACTGACATGCGTTAATGCCTGTGATTAACGCAGTCCAGGATTAACGTGTTAAATTTTTTAATGCTGTTAATTGCAGGCATTAATGCTGCGCTGCCCCTTTGAAGTGCGCTGCCCCGGTGATTAAAAGAGGCAGCACTGTATGGAGCATGTGGTCAGCTTGGGACTCTAGCTGATCCTGGGCTCCATGCAGCGCTGCCCCGTTGAAACAACATAGCAGAGTTTCAAAGGGGAGGTGAATGCAATTAATCGCATGATTAATTGCAATTAAATTTTTTAATCATGTGATTAATCATGATTAAATTTTTTAATCACTTGACAGCCCTAATATATACACATTCTTCTCTAAGATAACTAGAATGAGACTTTTGAGGCTAAATTCATTATTATATTAGTGAAATGGGTTAAAATCTTCAGATGAAGCAGACTAAGGAAGTGCAACGTATTATCCTTATACTGCGGCATACACTCAAGATCATCGTATACAGAAATGAGGGGAGAGAAAAAACTTTTTTTGACTAAAGAGGAGCAACTGCACAGAAATCCACTAAACAAAGGTCCATGATATTGGGGTCAGGAAGTGGATTGTACAAATAAAGATGTAACCAGAAATACTATTCTGCAATCTATTCCATCCGCACCTTGTACTAATCATACTTCATGGCCTGGGCTGGATTCTGAGTTGGTATAAAAGCAGAGCTGGCCACTCGGTATTGATGGAAAGCATGTGTTTACCTGAAACAATTGTTCAAGAACCATCACATCCATCTTTACATAACAACTTCCTCTGTAATGATACTAAAATCAATGATTTCTCTCCAAGCACAGTCAGCTCCTGACTGGCAAACTCCACTCAAGTACAACAAATGCAAAGAAACATTTTCATGAGCAACGCACACCAGGTTGCCAGCTCCACCAATAGAAAAAATTGCTTTCCTGGGGCAAGATCCAGCTCCCACTATTATCATAGACTTTAAGGTCAGAAGGGACCATTATGATCATCTAGTCTGACCCCCTGCACAATGCAGGCCATAGAATCTCACCCACCCCCTCCTAGAATAATCCTCTCACCTATATCTCAGATATTGAAGTCCTTGAAACAATGGTTCAAAGACCCCAAGATGCAGAGAATCCTCCAGCTGTGATCTGTACCCCATGCTACAGAGGAAGGCGAAAAACCTCCAGGGCCTCTGCCAATCTACCCTGGAGGAAAATTCCTTCCTGACCCCAAATATGGCGACCAGCTGAACCCTGAGCATGTGGGCAAGACTCACCAGCCAGACACCCAGAAAGTTCTCTATAGCAACTCCTATCATCCCTCCATTGACCTATTTGCCACTGATAATGAATGGTCAATTAGTTACCAAGATCATGTTATCTCATCAAACCATCCTCTTCATAAACCCATCTAGTTTAATCTTGAAGCCAGATAGATCTTTTGCTCCCACTACTTCCCTTGGAAGGCCGTTCCAGAACCTCACTCCTCTAATGGTTAGAAACCTTCGTCTAATCTCAAGTCTAAACTTCCTACTAGCCAGCTTATATCCATTTGTTCTTGTGTCCACATTGATATTAAGCTTAAATAATTCCTCTCCCTCCCTGGTATTTATCCCTCTAATATATTTAAAGAATGCAATCATGTCCCCCCTCAGCCTTCTTTTGGTTAAGGTAAACAAGCCAAGCTCCTTGAGTCTCTTTTCATAAGACAGGTTTTCCATTCCTCGGATCATCCTAGTGGCCCTTCCTTGTACCTGTTCTAGTTTGAATTCATCCTTCTTAAACATGGGAGACCAGAACTGCACACGGTATTCCAAATGGAGTCTCACCAATATCTTGTATAATGGCACTAACACCTTATCCCTACTGGAAATACCTCGCCTAACACATCCCAAGACCATATTAGCCTTTTTCATGGCCAGGTCACAATGGCGGCTCATAGTCATCCTATAATCAACCAGGACTCTGAGGTCCTTCTCCTCCTCCGTTACTTCCAACTGATGTGTCCCCAGCTTATAACTAAAATTCTTGTTATTAATCCCTAAATACATAACCTTACACTTCTCACTATTAAATTTCATCCTATTGCTATCACTCCAATTTACAAGGTCATCCAGATCTTCCTGTATGATATCCCGATCCTTTTCTGAATTGGCAATACCTCCCAACTTTGTGTCATCCGCAAATTTTATCAGAACACTTCCACTTTTGGTGCCAAGGTCAGCAATAAAAAGATTAAATAAAGTTGGCCCCAAAACTGATCCCTGAGGAACTCCGCTAGTAACCTTCCTCCAACCTGACAGTTCACCTTTCTGTATGACCTGCTGTAGTCTCCCCTTTAACCAGTTGCTTATCCACCTCTCAACTTTCATATTAATCCCTATTTTTTCCAATTTAAACAATAATTCCCCATGTGGTACTGTATCAAATGCCTTACTAAAGTCGAGGTAGGTTAGATCCACTGCATTTCCTTTATCTAAAAAATCTGTTACTTTCTCAGTAAAAGAGATCAGGTTGGTTTGGCACGATCTACCTTTTGTAAAACCATGTTGTAATTTGTCCCAATTGCCACTAGCCTCAATGTCTCCAACTACTTTCTCCTTCAAAATTTTTTCCAAGATCTTGCATACTACAGATGTCAAACTAACAGGCCTATAGTTACCCGGGTCACTTTTTTTCCCTTTCTTAAAAATAGGAACTGTATTAGCAATTCTCAGTCCATTGAATTCAACAGAATTTGGATCAGGCCCTGGATCTTGCCAGATGCACAAAGTTCACTTACAGTACCAGTCAGCTAATAAAAAGGAGAAGTATTCTGCCTCTAACAAGCTCTGAGTTCAGCTTTGTGATGCACGTTTAGAAGGCCATGAAGCCAAAAACAGAGAGACCAAAAAAAAAAAAAAATACAAAAAATAAATAAATTACAATCAGCCTTTGTCATCATTCGCTAAATTTTTAAAAACATTCTTTTATTATGAAAATGAAATGACTTAAATTTTCCCTCATTATTGTTTTCCCGGGGGGAAATAAAAAAGCTTTTTATTTCAACGTGGCCGAAGCTGCCATTTGCATTTAAATGAAGAGATCTGAAGAACAGGAGTTTGAAAGTTACTTTTTTTTCTCTCCTTGTGCGCAATGAGATTTCATTTCATTTTGCTGTTCTCCTCTAATACAAACCTGGCTCCTCTTTCTGCTTCATTAAATAGTCAATCACAAGCTGTTTTCCAAAAATGCACAGAGAGAACTAGACTCAGATGATGCTCAGTCAAGGTTTTGAATGGACTAACAATATATTTTTAATATCCCTTTAAAAAGCTGCTTTCAGACTGTTTATTTATTACATAGCATTTCAGTTGACTTCTCAAATGATACTTTTAAACAATCTATATTCTTAAAACTCCATGGTTTGTGGTCCCCCGCCCCATCAGAAACTTATTTAAATTGAAAGCTCACAAGCAGCTCCAAAATACACACATCCAAAAGCACAAATATTCATTGAACTGTTAGCTGTGCTAAGGAAAAAAGATACAGAGCTTGAGCTTGCACCATTGAAGTCTATGAGAGTGGTGCTGTTGATTTAAATGGGAGTAGGAGCAGATCCTGGTATGAAATACACCCCCAGCGTAAGGACTACCAGGAGATCAATGTACCAAATCCTACTTAAGTTCCGTTTGATGTAAAGTATGATGTTCAGGTCTTTTGCTGGCTCCTGCACAGTGATAACTTTCACGATAGGCAAAGAGATCTCGGACTGCCTTCTGAAATCTTAAACCTGACACTGGTACCTAGTTTCAAAAGGTGACTATTCTCATGGGGGAAATCACCCACCAAGGAAAGAATCTGAAACTAGGAAACAAGTCAAAAGAAAATAGAGAGTAGAAAGAAGGGCTGGTGTGCTGGTGATTAGGAAATTACTGAGCAAAGTAAGGAATGACAATTTGCAGTAATAGCATGGGGTTCGGGGGCAAGGAACTAACATCTTGCAAGCTAAGCAGGACTTAGCCCAGTCAAGATTAGATGGCAGATATTCCATTTCTCTCTCCTTTAGGTACACAAAAAAGGGGGAGATAGATAAGTTCAAGGTGCTCTAAAGTTACCAGTCATAAATGATGTGTCCTGTTTATGAAGAGCGCCGATGGCCTAAAACCAAAATAAGATTTGGTTTTCAATATGCATAGGGGCAAGAAAATACAACAATAGCCTATATGGTCAATGAGAAAAAACAAAGGCTTTGTACAAAAGCAGCCACCATTGTCCTCTCATGCCCTTCACATAGGAGAAGAACAGGCTATCTCCTTTACTTGGCCATCTTACAAAGCAAAAAGTGGGTTTGAAATTGGCAGTAAAATGGGCAGCAGTGGGCCAGCAGTTGCTGATCGAAATGTTCATCAAAAAGAGAGTACGCTTAACAAGACCGCATGCTTTGCTTGGGGGGGGTCACTCACTACTAGGCTGCACTAGTGGGCGTCAGTGGTTTTAAAAAATCAATCTTTCGTTCACCAGCTGCTTCTGACTGATTTGTTTCACTGAAGTATTGGGCAATTTTACAGTAGCTGTGTGGAAAATAATACTCAAATGCAGAGACCAAGGGAGACAGGAGGTTAGTGCTCAAATTATATCTAGAATACTATAGTTTATAAAAAAAACACATTTGTTTTTATTTAGAGATATGTTTCTATCAACAGCTAGATTGCCTGCAACACATACCGATGGAATGAATCATAGGAGATTCATGTGAACTGTAATTATCCATAGACACAACTGTTAGTGTTGCTACATTTTTAATGAAGTTGTATCAGTTATCAGTTAAATACATAGAGAACATAATAAAAAAGTGATTTTCTCCTCTCTTTTATCATGCTGTACTTAAAGTGCTTTTCAAGAGAGAGACTTTTAGACTAAGTACTGTAGTAAAACAATCTAACTAAGAGAAGTATCCTTCTGGAGCAATATAAAAACATTTGCATTAACTGCACTGGTGTTGCTATTAAGGAGAACAGAAGAGAAGAAACAAAGTTAGAAGGAAAGCAACAGGAATTATGGAAAGAAGGATCAGAGGCAATCTGATGCAATATCCATCGAAGTTCATGGGAATTGTGTGTGCATATTCAAGAACAGAGTTTGCTCTAAATGGATGATTTTTCAAGGGTGCTGAATTTGCTGTCTCAAAACCTAGCATTTCACTAGCCAGTTTGCATTTGTATGTGCAAGATGAGTAATAGCAGTCTCACATGGATACTTTGGTGTGGAATTGTCTGTTCTGAAAACACAACAACAGGGTTTTGTTAGTGCAGTCTTGTTGCATTCTCAGAACAGATTTAAGATGGAGGGAAAAAAGCGAGAACCCCACTGATATACTGAAGAAATGAATACCACATTCTCTGAATATCTTATGATACCACCCATGGCTAAGGGCAAGCAATGCATCCCACATACTTTCCCCAACCCCCACCTGTAAATGTAAGCACAAGAAGAAACATTCAAGTGGCAGAACTGGGGATATTGTGTATTTTCATGGTTATAATTCCTGCCCTCTTGAAATGTATGCATATGGTGGAGAGTCAAGAGGGTCAGAACCATACATAGTGTGTGTGTGAGCACATGCACATATGTACAGTTGCCAAATTTCTAATTGCACAAAACAATGTCCGCCTGCCCCTTCCTCAAGGCCACATCACTGCCTTCCCTCTTCTCTGAGGCCCTGTCCCTCCTTGCCCCATTTCCCCTCCCTCCATCGCCCACTCTCTCCCCACTCTCATTCAGCTTTCACTGGGCTGGGGCAGGGAGCTTGGGTGTGAGGTGTGAGTGTTCTGGCTAGGGGTGTGGACTTAGGGGTGGAGCCAGGGATGAGGAGTATAGAATATAGGAGAGGGCACTGGGCTGGGGTAGGGGGATTGGGTGTGAAGCAGGTATGGGCTTCAGGGGCCAGGAATGAGGGTTTCAGGGTTGGAAAGGGTTCTGGAATGGGGTAGAAGCCTGGAGTGTGGGGAGGCTATGAGCTCCAGCTGGGGATGCAGGCTCTGGAGTGGGGCCAGAGATGAGAGGTTTGGCATGTAGGAGGAGACCCAAGTCTAGGGCAAGGGATAGGGATGTAGGGGAGATAGGGGTAAGGTACAGACTCTAGTAGAGTTTGGGTGCAAGAGGGGAATCCAGGCTGCACCAGGGAGTTGGGATTCAGGGTCCCGATGGTGCTTGCCACAGCTCCTGAAATGGTTGCCAGGTCCCTGCAGCCTTTAGGCATATGGTGGGCAGCCAGGAAGGCTCTGTGCACTGTCCTTTTGCCTGCAACACCACCCCTACACATTGCCTAGACCATGGTTCCTGGCCAATGGGAGCTGTTAGGACAGAGCCTGAGGGCAGTGTGTGGAGCCTCCCGGGCCATCCTTGAGCCAAGAGGCTGCAGGGACCTGGCAGCTGCTCCTGGGAGCTGTGTGGAGTCAAGGCAGGTAGGGAGCCTCCCTTAGCTCCAGGCCCTCACTGTGCTGCCAACTGAGCTTTTAATATTCTAGCCGGCACTGCCAACCAGAGCTGCCTGGTTCCCTTTTCGAGCAGACGTTCCAGTCAAGAACTGGACAACCCTACACGTATGGCTAGGAGTCAAATGGCAAAATGACTTCACTGGCTGGACTAGGGTCCAGTATGGTATGTTGGTAAAGTTCTCAACTGCCAAATAAACCATGAGTCTCATATTTCCCCTTCGCCAGCAATGTGTTACTTTAGAATCACCAGCTTAATGACATTATGCACGTGCAGTTTTTAAAGTAACCCCAAGGCCTCACATGGAGGCACAGTTTCCTCAAGCCAATTCTATATTAGGGTATTTTTAGCCCCCACTTTTTTATTTTTGCAGAGGCTTTCAGGAAAACATGAAATAGTTGCACTCCTCTGGATTAGAAGTAATTAAGAACAACCTACACAGGCATTTTGGGAGCTAAATTAATGTTTCCATATGAGGCACCAATGGCACAAAACAGAATAAACAGATACTTTCAAGAGATTAAAAATACCCAACCTTGTGGTTCTTTTAAATCAAATTTTTCTATTGCTTGCACATTTGGGACCCACTAATTATAAAACTGCAGTATTTTTCTATACTGAAAGCAGATTTTACCCATTTGCTAAGATGGAAAGATAAAGACACTGGAAAAGCTTGTGGTTATTATATCTCATCCAGATGTTCTTAAAAGCATTTTTCATCAGATTCAGTGATGCTTGTTGAAGATAAGTTAGCCATGGTTATAAAAATCAAGCTACCCAATCCTTTCAAAGTGCTAAAGGAAATACCATTTGTGAACTGTTCAGAACAGATAAAAATCCTGAACATATTTATATCTTCCACAGTAAATGCTAAATGCCATAATTTCTAAATGCTCCTCCCTTACCTTGAAAATCTGAATCTCACAAAAATCAACTGGATTTAAAAAAAAATTGATAAATGTATAGCTGTTAAGGAGACTCCTCCATACCAAGAACTATAAAGGAGTTTCATAAAACAATTAACAGAGGTTTTAAACTATAGTTGTGAGCCAAGGTATTCTTTTATCAGAGAGAGTTTAATAAGAGAGAGGCTAATACCAATAAGGGATTACATAGTTTTTATAACTTTTCCTGTTTTGCTAAGATCAGAGGTCTCACAGAGATCCCATTAACCTCTAAGACAAAGTGATATGCAAAGATTTATTCTAAAGAAAAAGAAAATTAATATTTTTATAAATTAAGAGAGTATGACTTGAAGATAAGATATGCCACCTCCTGAGGGATGGGTTGCCAGTGAGAGACATAAGTGGCTCATTGTCAAGTTCCCAATGAACAGATTTCTATGTCTTGAAACTTATAACCATGCAAACTGTCACCTATTGGGTCCAGGCCTGGTACTCTTGAAATCAATGGCAAAACCCTCATTGACTTCAAAAGGAGATAGAATCGAGCTCCTGTCTTTGCAGTCTCTCTACAATGGCCATTGCCTGAACCATGGAGTCTGAACTGTTCTCTTACATCAAGATCTGGTTCCTACAGGACAGACTTGAGACATTCTGGTGTGGTAACATGAGAGATAAACTCATACCATGCTGACTTCTGCAGTACCTGTTTTCAGGACTGGCCTTACCATGAGGCAAACTGAGGCGGCTGACTCAGATGCCAGACTGTGGAGGGGTGCCACTAGGACCCAGAGTATAGAAAATTGTGTCTGCTGCTGGTGCATATGTATAGTATCTGCAGTACCATGAGAGGAGTAGAACAGGAAGAAGGCAGAATTGAGACCTTTCAAAGTTTTGGCCCAAGCGAGGGGGCATGGGAGCATCATTTGAGCTCCCCACCTCAGGTGCCAAAATGTTGTGGGCCAGCACGGCCTGTTCTGCAGCTGAAATTGTCTTTTTCCCTTGTCCAGACATGTATCCATCCAGGTAGAGTCCCTTTGGGTAGCATCCACTGAATCTTTGGGTTCCTTCTTGGAGCAGCAGGCTCTGATTGGGGTTCGGTGCTCAATGTCCTCTTCTGGTTCCTTTGGTTTGATCCTAGAACCTGCACCCCATCAATATGTTTTTTATTCATTATCCCCTATATTCTGGTAGGTTCTTGGTCCCGTAGCCCCTCCCTTGCCAGAGGAAGTTGGTTTTCTGTTACTTTGGTGGACTCTGTCCAAAAATGTCATCATTTAAATAGAACAGCATCCTTCATCAGCACTAAATCCATTTAAAACATATTTAGAACCAACATTCATTTAAAAATGTGAACATGGGCTCTGTAATTCCATATGGGTATGTCTACACAGCGAAGTTATTTCAAAATAACAGATGAAGTTATTTCAAAATAACAGATGTTATTTTGAAATAACTTTACTAGCATCTACACAACCAAACTGTTATTTCAAAATTAATTCGAAATAGTGGAGCGCTTATTTCAAATTTGGTAAACTTCATTCCACGAGGAATAATGTCAAATTCGAAATAGCTATTTCGAAATAAGTGCTGTGTAGACACTTATTTCAAAATAGGGGGCCTCCAGCCTTCCCAGGGTGCCCTGGTGGCCACTCCAGCCTCAACCAAGAACACTCCTCTCCCTCCCCCCCGCCCAGAGCCCTTAAAGGGGTTGACTCTGGCCACAGTGCCTGTGCCAGCTCCAAGCCTGCCAGCCCAGAGCCAGCAATCACTGCCCCTGACCCAGTGGCCCCAAAACATGAGCCAGCAAGCCACTGACAGCCAGCCCTCCACCACTCCCCAGGACCAGTCTGCCAGCTCCCAGGTGCCTGCCAGGGCTTGGAGAAGGCGGGTGCCTTCCTGGTCCAGGGTGGAGATCATGGACCTTATTCAGGTTTGGGGGGGATGCCCCCAACGTCCATGATCTCTGCACTAGATGGAGGTACGCGGTCGTCTATGGCAGGATAGCTGCCAGCCTGGCAACTAAAGGCCACATGCGAACCCAGGAGCAGGTGCGCATGAAAATCAAGTTGGTCTGGCGAGACCCCCAACCCTGAGCCCTGAGCTTCCCCTCCCCCTTCTTCCCCTTGCTTCCCCCTTCCAGCTCCCTCCTTCCTGGTTTCCCCTTCCCCTCTCCCACCTTTTCTTCTCCCCTCTCCCGCATCCTTTCCCCAGTCTCACCAGAGTTTCATCCCCTCCCCCCCAGTTTTGTTAAATAAAGAGAGTTTGTGCTCATGAAAATATGTGTATTTTATTTGACATCAGGAAGGGGAATTAGGGAGGGTAAGGGGAAGGATGTGAGGGAGGAATGAGGCAGAAGCCCCCAGTGGGGCAGACCAGGGAGGCTCTTAGTTTCCTCAGAGTGGAAGCTCTCCCTCAGGGCCTCCTGGATACTGACAGCCTCCAGATGGACCTCCCGGATGGCAGCCTGCAGAAAGTGTAGACAGGCTCACAGTAACGCATCCAAGAGAAGCACCAGAGTGCCCAGGGCAGCTCTGGTTCCATGTTGCAGAGTGCTGTGGTGTCCTGAGTGAGGGCAACCAGAGCACGCAGACACAAAATGCTTTGCTGTCCCTCATCAAGGTAGGCAAGCAAAAAGGGAAACCTGAGAACCGGCTGTCCAGGGAGGGTCCCTTTAAGCACAGGCCTCAGATAGCCTCAGGCAGCAGCCACACAAAGTAACTCCTGACATGATGGCCTGCCAGACCTCGTTCCGGCCGGCCTTCAATGCGATTCAGCATCTACTCAGTGTGGACGCGCTATTTCGAAATAGCAAAAACGCTATTTTGAAATGCATTTTGTGTGTAGACATGTTATTTCGAAATAACTTATTTTGAATTAACTATTTCAAAATAAGATATTTCGAAATAACACTGTAGTCTAGACATACTCTATATCTGGAAAAAATCCTAGGTTATTTTCGTAGTTTCTATTTTTTTCTAGTTTCTCTTCTAGCAAGATTGTCTTTTTAAGGAAAATGAAGAACAACAACATTATTTCTTGTTGCCTGATAAGCTCTCCTCATCTAATGTCAGGCAAGCTTTGATAAGCACATAAAGTGAATTAGCCAAAGGACAATAATTACTTGATGACTTTATTCACAATTCAACATTATCAACTCAAGATTGAATAGGGATCTCAACTGGTTAAAGCATTACAAAGGCAATTCCCTCCTCTGAATATTCACATCTCTACACCAAATGCTGTGAATGACCCACCCTGGCTCTTATTAGTTTTATTAACACTGGAAACTTCTGTGTTAACGAGTTTGGTGGTGTGGACGTTCCACTTGTTATTTTGAAATAAAGGGTGTAGACCATGGCTAAGGTGCCACATGCCTCCTTGTTGTTTTTGCAGATACAGACTAACATGGCTACCCCACTGATATAATTATTTGTGTTCAAACTATCTTATACCCATCCATGTATCCATTTATCCAGCTATTTATACTAGTGCTATAGAACTAGACAGAATGAAAGCAGTATTAAAATGCTTCCTCCACTATCATATTCCAAGGTTCAACCTGGACTAAGGAGAATTTTTTTGACAAGCTGCTTGGCAACCGTGGGTGACTCACAATGCTTTGTTGTTGCAGCTCACATCCTGGGCCACTCACAAGCATCCTAACAGCATGCAGGTCACACCCTGAGGCTTTGTCTACACTGCATCATTTTCGCAGAAGAGGGAATGCAAATGAAGCACTCATTAGCATTTCTTGCACTCTCATTTGCATATTCTCTTCCGATCCTTTTTGCAGAAGAGATTTTTGTGGAAAAAAACGCAGAGTAGATGGGGCCATTTTGTGCAAAAAAAACCCTTTTGTGCAAGAACCCTTATTCCTCATTCCAAAAAATGCACCAGGTGTCTTGCCGCAGCTGGATGTCTTCCTGAAGTCTGCGGTCCAGGGTCAGCTCCATGGATTGGAGTGCCACGATCAATGGATTTGGCTGGTGCCTCATGTCCCCATTCTCTTCTGTGAGCCAGGCTTAATAGCTGGACTCTCTCTCTCATAATGCACTGTGATCTCTCCTCTTTCTGGCCTCCACAGAGCATACAGGCATCCCAGGTGCGCAGGGCATTCAGCCAAAAACTGGAAATTCTTCACTTGTGGATTGTTCTGTTTTCCACAGAATGTAGATATGTTTTGTGAAGTTTCAGTTACTCAAAAACATAATTTTGCATAGAAAGAAAAACCCATTTCTGACAGATTTTTGACCAGACCTACAACCTCAACAGGAAAGAGACAAAGGAAAAGCAGGGAAATGGAAGGATAAAGAAAATTACCCAATTTTCACAATGAGTGAAGCAATAGAATTAAATCTTAGGCCTTCTGACTCTCAATCCAGCACCCTATCCACTAGGGATGTTAAAAAGTGTGTGGGGGGGAGGGGTTGGTAAACATGTAACTGCTGAAAATTTCAGTGATTACATGTTTACTCACAGGGAGGCAGGCATTTAAGCTAGCTCTCCTTGAGCACCGGTTCCCACCTGCTCTCTCCCCCTGCCTCTGATACAGTGGCAGCAAGTGGGGGCCTTGCATGTAACCATGAAGGTTAGCCAATGAATCCATGGACCCTCATCCTTGTGGGACACAGAAAGCTATGGCTACATGGAGTGAACTTGCTGCCAACCCCTTGAGACAGAGCAATCACTGCTGCTTGGGGTAAGTGCAGGGGATGCTTGCTTCCCAGTGTCCACTGTCCTCCTTCAGGTCCCCTCCCCTCACTGGGCTGAAGCTGGCTTGTTTTCCAGGCCTGCCCCTTCTCCATTAATGGCCTTGTCACATTCACCAGGTTAAAGGGCTTTGAGAGGCTGCTGATGAGATCTGACTCACTGAAGAGGGGTGCAATAACAAAAAAAGGCTGGAAATCTCTGCAACAGACCATGGTAGAAGCAGGATTCAATTTTTTCTGAGAGCTTTTGAAAATGTAACCATGTATCACCAACATTTGCATGGTTCCATAGGAAAAATAGATAAAGAGCCGAGAGATGGTGAGAGAGTCAAGGAGAATGTCTACTGCATTAGAAAGCCTCTCATGCATCAAGGAGTCCATTCTATAATACAATAACAATACTCCCCTGACCCAAAGTAAGCACCATTAAAATTGCTGAGATGTATAAAAAGTAAAGAACATAATGTGCCTTGTACACCTATTTAGTCCCCAAAGCAGTGGCTTGCTCCATTACATTTCTTTAAATGGGATACAAGTGAAAAACTTTCTTTGAAACACTGTTCCACTCAACACTACTTAATTAATCCTCTAAAACAATGGCATTTCCTTATGAGTAACAGTGCAAGATTAGCATATAACTACGAGTAACCTATGAAACATTCACAATTATATATTGCCATTACCAAAAGCAACATGATGCACTTTGGCAGGATTCACATGCCATCCAGTAGAGGGCAGGAAGAGGATAGAGATAAGGTTAGAGTAATGATTTTGTTCAGAGATTGATCATATATATTCCTTGAACTTTTTATTCAATCCTCCTCCCTTTTATCAGCATTTATTAAGCAGCTTCTATTGGAAGTTTCACAATTGCACCACGAAGTTTATAGGATTAAACCTCACAAGAGGCTTCTGTGGCAGGAATGGAAAAGCATGATCTCCATTTCAGAGGAGAGCAAGGTGAGTTTACTTCAGCAATATTTACCTATATATATTAGCCAAGCTCATGGAGCAAGCCAGCATCTGTCTGGGGACTTGCAGCCTCTTCCTTTGATTCCTGGCTTTTGTTGGAGCCATTAGACCACAATGTTTCCACATCAACACCCTGCTTCCTTCCCCCTTTTAAAAATCGACCTCACTGATCTGCCTGCAGGTATGATGACCATCTGTTTTAGTTAATTGTATTAACTAAAGCTGAAATATCCCATTCTTATACCATTCATGGCATGTGATTTTTTTAACAGAAGTGACATAGGCAAAACATTATTTCTCCAATGTGCTCAGTATTGTTGTGTCTAGGGATGTTAAAAATAGTTTAATGTGGTAACTGTGAAGCCACTAAAAATCTTAGCAGTTGCATATGCTGTGGGCTTTGCAGTACAAAGCTTTATACTGCAAAGCCTGCAGCAAAGCCTCCCCGGGAGTGGGGCTGCCAGCCCCTGCTGGCCCTGCTCCTCGGGAGGAGACTTTGCTGCTGCAGTGAAGCCTCCTGCTCAGGAGTGGAGCGGGCAGCCCTTACCTGCTAGGCTCCTGGGGTTCAGGCTTCAGAGCTGGCAACCCTTTCCTGCCTTGCTTTCAGGGGGGAGGCTTTGCTGCCCTGCTACAGCGAAGCTGCCTCCCTGGGAATTGGCTGAGTTACAATTAACTAATAAGCATCAGCTTATCAGTAATGGTTAATTGGTTAAATTCTAACATCCCTAGTTGTGTCTACATCTAAGTATAATATTTAGCATCTTTATGGGGAAGTTTGTCCTTTGTCTGAGAATGCTCATAAAATATTGTCTTTATACAGCTAGATATCCTAGTGCATGTTTTAGGGAAGATGTTCTGAAATTGCTGATCCTCTTTTTAGAAGATTCACATTTACTAATCACTGTGAAAAGTCAGTAGCAAGAATTCTTATAGATTGAGCAATTAAGATCTGCTCAATGAAGTCCCCATTGGAAAACTAACCATAAAATATTACAAACTCACTGAATTGTAATGGGCATGCACCAAATTGGGTAATTTAGAATGTAACAAGAAATACTTTACATTCTAAATTAGTATGAAAAGAAAATCAGCAACAGCATCACCGGTCTTCATATGCCACAGATGAGTCCCAAAAGCATATTCCCAGACAAGACTATGTCAGAATCATATTATGAGTAAAGAGATTTCTTTGGCCATCCAGACATTGCAGATGCTGTGGCTAGGGCTGGCTTTATGAAAAAATGAGGTTGTTGCTATTAATTACTTGCATTGCCATAATGCCTAGGCACCCTGGCCAAGGACCAAGATCCTGTTGTCTTAGGAGCTGTCCAAACACAGAACAAAAAGATCATTCCAGAGGTTGCCAAACTGGCTTTTGCTCTGCAATGTAATGGAAGAAAAACTTTTAATTTAAAAAGCAGAAGACAAACCCATCCTGTGGAAGTCAATAGCCCAGTAGCTACAGCACATACATGGGGTGAGAGAGAACCCCGATGAAGTTTCTGCTCTGAAGACAGAACTGGGTGGCTATTCGGGGTTGTGGTCTATCTCTTGTGGCAAAAAATCAGTTTGAATGAATCCACATTTTCTGATGAAAAACATTTGATCAAAAAACTCCTAATCAGCTCTAGTTATAATCAACCAGCTGTTTTACATGGACACATAGAAATATTAAAATCATGGTACACGCAGGGGATTTGCTAGCACTATGAAAACAGAGGAAAACATTTCTCTGCGGTCTCAGGCACAAATTACTAAGGGATTTTTAAGCTCCCCTAGTATAAATCTGCTGACAGAGGGGATGGACATCTGGGCTGTGTGTTGCCCCAAAGGTATTTACTGCAGTAATGAAATTAGGTTACCCCTCAAGGTTTTTGCAGGTAAGAGAGCTGATATTTTAGGTGGCCACCTGTTGGCTGCACTAGGAAAGATGCTGAATCTTCTTAAAGCAACTTCAGAGCTCCTGATAAGTGGTAAATGCAGAAAAATACATTTCCAACTCTCCTCAAAGTCTAGAGTTTCTGGAATTTACAACAGATGCTATGATCCAATGTCTACACTGATATCTTCACACAATTCCATTTAGGATTAGAAAAGGAGAAATCTATCAATGGCTTTAACCCTGGATGCTTTCTGGTCTTTTAGAGATGGCAGAATTTTTCGACCATATCTTTTTTTCCCCAGCCAAAAAAAAAAAAAAAATGCAGATTTGGGTCAGCTGAAACATTTTGTGAATTCATGTAGATTTCAGCCAATTGTTTTGACTAAAGATAATGTGAAGAGTTGGAATGTTTCATTCTTACACCATATGACAAAGTTTAGGGCCCTTGATCTCAATTCATTTCCCTGGATTCAGGAAATTTGATAGTGTATATTTTTCTGCTCTTTTTTAACTGTGTGCGTGAATGTTGGTTCTACTGATTTGGAAATCTTCATGTTTGCTCTCTAGAGCTGGTGGGGAATTTTCTGATAAAACATTATTTTTATTGGAACATGATGATTTGTTGAAATCAAAGCTTTTTGCAGGAAAGCGCACATTGGGCATAGCCATGAGTGGGTCTGAGTGGGCCACAGCCCACATACTCTGCACCCAGGTCCGCCACCCACCAGCCCACCAGGTGCTGCAGGCAGGCAGTTGGATCAGCATAGGGACTCACCACACTCTGTCTAGTGACCCATCTGGGGAGCAGGGCCAGGGCACTGGGTCTTACCCTGCTCCATCTGGTACTCCAGCTGGGGAGCAGGAGTAGCTGGGCTAGAACCTGCATTGCAGTGCTGGGCAGGCATCAGAACAAGGCAAGCCCCTGTGTGCAGACTCTACTCTCTGGGTGCATGTCTGGATTTCTCTGGCCAGTTGCAGGGAGGTAGCCCCATCCTTCTTGTCCTGCTCCCCCCATGTCCCATTCTTATCCATCCGCCCAAAGTCAGGGCTCAACCATGTGGGCCCTTCTGGCTACACCACTGGGGCAGGTTTTGACAAATCTGCCAATTTTGAGAAAATTTTGAGAAAGTTCTGAAATTGCCAAGACATCCTGTTCTGACTTTTTCCGGTTGAAAAGATCTATTAGTAAAAATTAAAAAAAAAAATTTAATAGAAACAAAATATTTTGAAATGATCAGAGTGAAATATTATGGTTGACAAAATATTAATTTTGTGCACTTGGCAAAAATTTTCAAGATTTCAACTTTTTGCCACAATATGGTATGGGAATTTTTTTCACTTTCTCAAATTCTCACAGGATGGGATAATCATTTCCTGATCAACTTTAGTGTTTTCTTCTGGTTTCATATATGGCAGTGTCAGTTGTTCAGACGTGCAAATATTTGCACATCTGTTACTCCTATTCCTGTCGGGAATGTTAAAATGTTTTTTCTTCCTGTTCCCTGCCCCTCTAGAAGTCATAACTTTTTTGGTGGTACCTGGTGTCAAATCTGTGAAGATTTATCTATAAAGAATTCCAGTAATGTTTGGTGTTACTGTGGTTCACAAACTGAACATGAGTCAACAATGTGAGGAAGCTGCAAAACTGCTAACTCAGGGATGGATAAACAGTAGTGTTATGTTTAAGACATGAGAGATAATCGTCCTGCTCAGCTTGGCACTACTGAGGTGTCAGCAGGCATTCTGTGTCCAGTTCTGGGCATCACATTTTAAGAAAGACAAATAAGAGAGTCCGGAGGAGAGCAACAAAATCATGAAAGATTTAGAAAACCTGACCTGTGAGGAAAGGTTAAAAAAAAACCCAGGCATGGTTAGTTTTCAGAAAAGAAGACTGGGGGGAGATGGAGATGACAGTTTTCAAATTAGGGATGTAAAATCCCATTTTAAAAATTAACTGGTTAAATGGCACAGTTAACCCTTTAACCAGGATCCCATCCTGGCACTGTGCCACAGGGCAGGGGGCTACTCTGGCTGGGCCACACTGTGGGTAGGGAGTTGTTCCAGCCAGGCCGGGCCTCCTGCCTTGTGTTGTTGGCACAGAGCTGCTCTAGCCTGAGTCCGCCATGTTGCACCATAAGCAGGGGGGGCTGCTCTACCCCAGCTAGGCTGGAGCGCCTTCCTCCCCACCCACAGCACAGCAGGCCTTGCCAGGCTGGAGCACCCTCTGCCCACAGTGCGGTGTGGTGGGCAGGCTGGGCCACCAGTTAAGGGTGATGCTTACTGGATAACTGGTTAACCCTTTACATCCATATTTCAAATATGCTAAGGATGTGCAATTTTAATTAATGAGCGCTGAAGCTAGAAGAAGAAGTAACTAGCTTAATGTAGAAGAGAGTTTTAGGCTAGATATTAGGAAAAAGTTTCTAACTACTAAATATAGTTAAGCACTAGAACAGGCTTGGACAAATATCTGGAAAGAGTTCTCTGGGGTATACTTGGTTCTTCCTCAGCTCAGGGGAGTTGGACTAGATACCCTCCCAAGGTCCCTTTCAACCCTACATTTTTATGATTCTGTGAAAATTTAGCCCCACCATCATTGTTCAAAGGGCAAAGAGAAACGTATACATAAAAACAGAGTGCCTTTATTCTGCTTGTACAAAGAATTGCCTGCTTTTAAATCTACTGTACACAATCGAATGTACACATCTCACTGAACAAAATTTGAGATTCTACACATGGAATTACAATTAACATTTTTCCCTTTACAAGCATTTTGTCTTTTATAAAACAACATTTTTTCTATATGTTGTCCTTCTACACTATTTTTTACTGCATTTGACAGCCTCACAATCTATTTTCAAGAAGACTGATTTGCATGCAAGGTACAGAGAGGTTTATATACTTTCTTCCACAGTGTTTGGGACTGACAGGTTTAAGAAAAATCAGTTTAAAATTGCAGAAAAAAAGCCACTTTGAACTGTAGCTACCATATCTCTAGAGTAGTAATTTTGCAGAATTCTATTCCAGGGTAGTAATTCTGTTATTTTATGACAGGTCTACTAGTAAGTGGTCTGAAAGGGAATCAGAATTCGCCCCCCCTCACTTACATTTCTTATATGCTTACAATTTAGTCCTTTTATATGTCAGCTTTTAAAATATAATATTTACCCCATCTCTAATGTTTTTTCCCTGTCTTCCTCACCTTAGAAATGACATCAGTGAATATTAAATAGTGAGATAGGTGCTCTGAAATCTTTACATTTCCACTCTTCCATTTCTCTCCTTGGCCCTCTTCAAGGTCATAAACACTGTGAAAGAAATGACTCCTAACAAGTCCCCTTTGCTTATTAAGAATGCTTTGGTTCCATTGGATTTACTCTCAAGGCAAACCTTCTCTCCTTGTTCCAAGGGGAGCGGGATAACTCTGCTGTGGTTCATTTGCTCATACTGTTCCCACCTATCTACTTACTACTCACCTTACAATACCTCTATGTACAGTCCATCAGCTTCTTCTTCATCTCTAAAGGCTCAATTGTCTCTCCAGCCATGACATGATCTGTTCTATCACAGGAAGCATTGGGAGTCACAATCTCTTCCTTTGCTTCCCTCCTGCCTATCTGAGCAGCCAGCTACTAGCCTCTTGCCTCTCCTTGTTCACAGGGGAGCAGATTCTCTGATTTGCCAAGTTCACCTTGCACAACCACAGTGCACAGTGGAAATAAAGCAGCAGGATTTACTGCTGATAAAGTCTGTCTGCATCAAGTCAAATTCTGCTCGTGTGCAACTGGCAAAGGCAGCTGTACCTCTTCCTGTGCCAGAATCTCATGTGTTGGCCAGTGATGTAAAATCCCATTAAAAAGTTAACTGGTTAGATGTTACATTTAAATGGTTAACTGGGATCCCACGGGTGCAGGGCTTATTGGGTACATAAGAACACTGGATCAGGCCACAGGTCCATCTAGCCCAGGATACTGTCTGCCAACAATGGCCAATACCAATTGCCCCAGAGGGAATGAACAGAACAGGGAATCATCACATGATCTGTTTCTAGCCTCTGGCAAACAGAGGCTAGGGACATCAGCTCTGCCCATTCTAGCTAATAGCCATTGATGGACCTATCCTCCATAAATTTATCTAGCTCTTTTCTGAACACTGTTAAAGTCCTAGTCTTCACAACCTCCTCGGGCAAGGAGTTTTGTGGGCGGCAGACTGCTCCAACCTGTCCAGGCCCACCATGTTGCACCATGGGCTGCTCCAGCTTGGCCAGGCTGCTGGTTAACTGGTTACCCCTTTACATCCCTAGTCCTAGTATATGGGAGGAGAGACATGGCCATGGCAGAGTGCAGCAAGGTGCAGGTGCACCTAAGTAGCTCAGTGGACAGGGGGCATGAAGCCTTCACACAGAAATTGACAGGCTGGGCTTCACAATGGTTGAGGGCTGATACCCAAATGCCGGGACAGTTTCTGGATCAACTGATCCTCAAGCAGTTTGTACAGGGCCACCAAAATAGCACTTGGGCCTGGGTTCAGCGGCATCAACCTGGCACAGTAGATGTTGCAGTTAAAGGGTATGTCTACACTGCAAAGTTAATTCGAAATAACAGCCGTTATTTCGAATTAACTTCAATAGTGTCTATACATGCAAACCGTTATTTTGAATTTAATTCGAAATAGCAGAGCCCTTCATTCAAATTTGGTAAACCTCATTCTACGAGGAGTAACACCAAATTCGAAATAGCTAATTTGAAATAAGTGCTGTGTAGACAATTATTTCGAATTAGCTGGCCTCCAGCCCTTCCCAGTTTCCCCTGGTGGCCACTCTGGGCCAAACCAGGAAAACTCCTCTCCTCTCCCACAGCCCCGGAGCCCTTAAAGGTGTAGACTCTGGCCAGACGGCACGTGCCAGAGCCAGACCTGCCAGCAGTCTCTGCCCCTGACCCAGTGGCCCCAGGATGAGCCAGGCAGCCAGTGCCAGCCAGCCGTCCCCCGCCCAGTCCCCCAGCACCCAGGGGCCAGCCAGGGCTCGCTGACGGCGCGCGCCCGCCTGGACTGGTGCGGAGATCATGGACCTCATAGAGGTTTGGGGGCAGGCCCCCAATGTCCATGATCTCCGCACCAGGAGGAGGAACGCGGCTGTCTATGGCCGCATAGCGGCCACCATGGCCCAGAAAGGCCACAGGCACTCCCAGAAGCAGGTGCGCCTGAAAATTAAAGAGTTGTGGCAGGGGTTCGCCAGGGCCACCAGGGGTGGCGCTGCAGCAGGGGCTGACACCTGCCCCTTCTTCCCCACCCTCGATCGCATCCTGAGGGACGGGATGGCCCGCGCCACCCTGGGGGGCAGCGAGCTGGGACCAGAGAGCCCTGACCCAGGCGTGCCAGAGGGGCCAGCACGGAGGGTGCCATGCCAGCGGGACCCCCGAGCTGTCCTGGCACCAGAGTCAGCAGAGTCGTCAGGGGAAGCCACACCAGGTAAGTGCCATCACTGTCCCTTACCTGGGGGGGGCAGGGAGGGAGACCAGGGACCGCACACGTGGGCCATGCCTCCCACAGATCATGCAGCCACCTGTGCACGTGCGGGCAGATGCCGTGCCACCCTTGGGCAGGTGGCTCCAGCTGCGTGCCACACAGGGGCCGTGGCCTGATAGCCACACACGTGTGTGAAGAGACCTGACACGCTCCTGACCCCGGGGCGGGACCCAGCAGGATGCCCTCCCTTCACACGCCCCCCTCTACACAGAGGCAGGGGACATCTCCCACCCACCTCGGCCGCACTATACACAGCAGAGGGGCATGGGTGTGGTCCTGGGGCAGCGCCCACTCCCAGGAAGAGCCAGGCATCCCGACCATGGCCTCTGTGCAAGCACATCGGCTCTGACGGTGCAGAGCACAGTTGTCCTCACTTTGCAGGGGGTGCTGGGCATCATCCACTGTGTCCCCAGGGAGAACTGACCACTCCCCTTCTTTCTCTACAGCTGCACCAGTTGCATGTGCAGGGCGCACCACCCCGCCCGGGACATCCTCCCGCACCCGAGGGCTCCTCCAGACCACCAGCACGTGGCAGGGGTACCGGGACCAGCACGTGGGGGCCCTGCGAGCCCTGCACCGCACCATCCAGGCCTGGGTGCAGGAGAACCTGCAGCTCCGCCGGGAGCAGCTTGCCCAGGACCATGCCATGTGCTCACACCTGCAGGCTCTGCTGCAGAGTGTGCTGCCCCGTGCCATCCCAGTGCCTGCTGACCCCCAGCTACTGTTCCTCTTCCCACTCCTGCCCCCCCTCCCTCCTCAACCTCCTCACCCTCCTCCTCAATCTCTACACCCCCCACCTCAACCTCCACACTCTCCTCCTCATCCCCCCAGGGACGCCGAGGCCCCCGCACCTGCTGTGCTGGGACACAAACCCGCACCCCTGGGCTTCCCCTCCCCCTTTCTCCCCTTGCTTCCCCCTTCCAGCTCCCTCCTCCCAGTTTCCCCCTTCCCTCTGCCACTCTCTCTCCTCCCATCTTCCGCCTCCTTTCCCCAGTTTCACCAGAGTTTCATTCCCCCTCCCCAGTTTTGTTAAATAAAGACAGTTTGGTGTTTATGAAAAAACGTGTCTTTTATTTGACATCAGGAAGGGGGGCTAGGGAGGGGTAAGTGGAAGGATGTAAGGGAGGAATGGGGCACGAGCCCCCGGTGGGGAGGACCGGGGAGGCTCTGAGGGCTCCTTGGGGTGGACGCTCTCCCACAGGGCCTCCTGGATCCTGACAGCCCCGATGGATCTCCCGGATGGCAGCCTGCAGCAAGTGCAGCTGGGCTGATGGCCCCACGAGATGCACCGGTGTGCCCAGGGGCAGCTCTGGCTCCATCTGGCCGAGTGCTGTGGTGTCCCAAGTGCGGTCACTCAGGGCACTCCAAGACAGGACTGCTTTGCTGTCCCTCATGGAGGTAGACAAGCAAGCGGGGAACCCTGAGAACTGTCTGTCCAGGATGGGCGTAGGGTCCCTTGAAGCATGGAGCTCAGTTAGCCTTAGGCAGCAGCCCCACACACTAAGTCCTAACCTGATGCCCTGCCGGCACTGGTTCTGGCCAGCCTTAACTTCGGTTCAGGGTCCACTCAGTGTGGACGCGCTATTTCGAAATAGCAAAATGCTATTTCGAAATAGTTTTTGTGCATAGATGCGTTATTTTGAATTAGCTTAATTCGAATTAACTATTTCAAATTAAGTTGACTCAAATTAATGCTGTAGTGTAGACATACCCAAAATGACTGAGGAAGATGCAGAGGTGGAGGAAGATGCAGCGGTGGAGGAAGATGCAGAGGTGGAATTAAGGGAGCATCAGATCCAGAGAGACACAGAAAGAGGGAAGAAAAACCATAAACAATCTCATGGGAAGCCAGGAGACAAGTGACATGGAGACCACGAGGGAGCCACTAGTCACCTAAGACAACTCATATTCTGGTTACATGGACAACTGGGGCATAAGAGTGGGGACTGGCTGGTGATGGACTGAGTCATGGCAGTCCTGCAGCTGGCCTGAGGCTGGGGGTGGAGAAGGAGGCTTGGGTTAGCCACCATCCCTGTTCAGGTGGGGAGAAAGGTCCAGAGAGGATTGGTGAATGTGGTCTCTGCCTGCTCTCTCATACAAAGGCATTAGAAAAGCCACATTGGCCTATCCCCCGGGAAAGAATACAGCTCAACCAATCCAGGAAGATAGGAGGTATTATCATGTGGCCCAGGTACCCCTGGAAGTCCAGTGAAAATCTGCCTGGAAGTGAGTGGAGGATGTCAAAGGGTTGCCTTACCCGATGGTCTTAGGTTTGGATCGGAACCCTGCCCCAGAAGAGAAAGAGGGCACAGGGGGAGAGCAATGGAAAGAGCGAGAGGGAGGAGTGCAAAGGGAGGAATCAAAGCCCTTATGGAAATGGACTCCAGGAAAGAGGGTTCCCCACAACCCCAAGAGGATGAAGAGAGAACCCCTAGACAATCTAGTCAGGATCAGGACCCAACAGAGGTGGCCAATGGGGAAATGGAGTCCCTGGGACAGGACCACCCAGGGGAGGGAATCCTGGTGATAGAGGAGAGGCTGAAGGCAGACTTGAGGATAGAAACCCCAAAAGAGGAAGCCCAACCTCTAACAGACAAAGGCGCAGAACTGGAGACATGGGGCAGCCCGGGGGTGCAGTTCACACTGATCTGATTCCTGTACCAGGGAAGAAAAGGGAATGTCCAAGGGGCAGTCCACCTCCCTACCCAGTGCATCTTTTGTGCATGGGGGATGTCAGAACCCCAAATGGGTGAGCCCAGTTGGGCAGATAGGACATCCCCAGAATAACTTCCTAGGCCAAGGAAGGCGGGGCTGATCTTAAGACTTAAGGGCGGAGGTATGTAGCAGATGGCTGGTGTAAAAACAGCTATTTAGCCCCTGCCCTGTCAACCCCAATCAAGGGGAAGAGTTTGGGGCTGATGAAAAAGCCTGATGCGGGCGTGAAAACTGGCAACACTAGCCAGCCTGATGAGCCAAGGGCCTGGAGGGGCATGCCTTGGGCAGGGAGCGCTGCAGTCTGGCCGGAGCAGCACCCAACAGCAGTGGGCCTAGCTTGGTCTGGAACAGCACACAGCGGGTGAATGCATTCCAGACCAGCCAGAGCAGCCCCCACCTGTCCCCATTTAAGTGGTTAACTGATTAAATATAACCACTTAACCGATTAAATGAGATTTCACATCCCTAGTGACAAAGAAACCTGTGGGAAAGCAGGAAATTATAATAATCTTCTCAATCTTAGGCCAGTGCTTCTTCCACCATATTAATCTTCCTCTTCCTCTGTTTTGCTTCCTGTATCTGATGCTATCTGACAATGGAGAAGAAACTCTCTTTTAATACAAGTGGCTGCCAATTAAAAGAAGGATGGAAAAGTCAGAGAATAATTCACCTAATTGACTACTCTTATTACTGCTTGTAATCTAGATGAAATCAAATTAATTCTACATGAAGAATGACTATTCTTTAGTGAAGTGTAATTCCAGATCTCTGGGGCTTCATTTTATCAGTTGTTAAATTATCCAATTACACACTTGTAAAAATCCATTTTGGGGAGATCTTCATGGCTTGTAAACAATTTACAAAGATTTAATCCTTCACAAAGCTCAAACAGTACCTCAAAAATCACAAAAAACTCCAAACAAAATAACATAAGAAAATTGAAGAAATGAATGCTGGCATGTTTTGTTTAGGCAGCACCATAAAACCTATGCAACGATTTCAGAGGTAGGATGACTTGGGTTTTGTTTCATAGGAGGGCTGTCTCCCATTCAATATTTTGGCCTTCCTTCCTTCCTTCCACATGGAGCTAGAGCTGCTGCAAAGCAGTGCCAGGCTCATGGGTCTCATGCTGTGCCTCATTGCACAGTTGATCCACATTGCCCACATTCTGCTTCAGGACCACAGCAAGCTGCCCAGACCAGGGGACCTCTTTGCCCACACCCTGGTGTTCCTCATGTAGCAAATGATTCATGATCCATTGCACACCATGGAATGACACTTTTGGCAGAGGGAGACCAGTTCCGATGGTGGGACTGCATCATTCTGCAGTGATAGAATGGCCAGCAGTGGCTCCAGAACTTCCACATGTGGAAGGCCACCTTCCTGAAGCTCTGTGAGTGGCTTAACCCTGCCCTCAGGTAACAGGACACCCACATGAAACCTGCCATCCCCCTCCAGAAGCATGTCACCATCACCCTGTGGAAGTTCACAATGCTGGACAGCTACCACTCCATCAGAAATCAGTTTGGTGTGGGGAAATCCCAGGTCAGGGCCATGCTCATGCTCATGCAGGTAGTCTAGGCCATCAACATCATATTGCTGCAGAGGGCTGTCACTCTGGGGAATGCTGATCTGATCATTTCTGGGCTTCCCCAATTGTGTGTGTGTGGGGGGGGGGGGCATGGACGGCACCCACATCCCCATTCTGGCCCCCGACCACCGTGCCTCAGCCTATGTCAATAGGAAGGGATACTTTCTGATGGTGCTGCAGGCCCTGCTGGACCACAAGGGCCAGTTTATGGACACCAATGTCAGCTGGTCGGGGAAGGTGCACAACGCCTGCATATTCTGGAACTCAAGCCTATTCCAGAGGATGCACACTGGTACTTTTTACCCTTGACTGCACAATTAGGGTCCAGGACATGGACATGCCCATGTGCATCCTGGGCGATGCAGCCTATCCCTTGCTCCCCTGGCTGATGAAGCCCTACGTGGGTAGCTTGGACCCTGCCAAAGAACACTTCAATGCCAGACTCAGCAGGTGCCACAGGGTGGTGGAGTGTGCCTTCGTTTGCCTAAAGGAGAGATTCATAAATCTCCTCACCCACCTGTACCTCAGCAAATGGAACATCCCCTACATGGCGGTGGCCTGCTGTGTGCTCAACAACATAAGGAGGAGACTTTCCTGCCAGGGTGGGGGGCAGAGGTTGATTGGCTGGCAAGGGCTTCCGAGCAGCCAGACACCAGTGCCATTTGGCAAGCACATCAGGGGGCTATGCTCATCTGCGAGGCTTTGGGGAACTTTGCTCCCTGGCTTTTGTGGAGGTCTGCCAGAGTTCTTTAATTTTCAGCCTGACCTGGTCCAGGGTCCTGGTGTGCCCTTTCTCTGTCAGGCTGGTGACCATCCAGCCGTAGACATCAGCATTGCACTTCTTGGTGTGGAGATCCTGGATGTTGCTCTCCTCCTCCTAGACCTTGATGACATCCAGGATCTCCTCACCAGTTCACGCCAGTGCCCTCTTTCGCCCCTGGCCAAGGACATGAGAGGGTGCTGTGAGCATGCTGGCACAGAGGGAGCACTGGGGTCACTCCTGGCTCCACTCAAGGATGCTGTGTGGCATGGGACTAGCAGGGTTCTTCTGGTGCCCCAAGCCCTTTCCCTTCTGCCTACATCTTTAAAGACTGTAGGAGAAGAGGAGCAGTGGAGTTGACAGGGGTGTGGCCAGAGTGGCCACAAGTGCAGCTGTGAGAGGCTTCTGGAGGCCAACTTTTTTGAAATAGCAGCTCCTGAGCATCCACACTAATGTTATTTTGAAATAACAATTTTGAAATAAGCATTGTTCTTCATGACAAGCTGGAGTTATTATTTTGAAATAACAGGCTTGGTAGTGTGGATGCTCAGTCTGTTATTTTGAAATAAGGGGAGTTATTTTGAAGTAACTCCCTAGTATAGACCAAGGCTAAGGTTGAAAACCAGCAGGATAAAATGTGTTTGTAGACTCTTATCATCTATCACCCGTATCCTCTCAGGTGGGCTATCTCATAATCCAAGAATTCAGAATTACAGAAAAATAAGAAAACTTTATAGTAGGCAGTGTAGCCTAGTGGTTAGGGCACTGAACTGGGCCTTAAATCTCCTGGGTTCAATTTGTGGCACTGGTCTGCTGGGTGACATTGGGCAAATCACAATCTTCCCTGTGTCTCAGTTTTCTCCATCTGTAAAATTAGGATAACGCTATCACACATCTTCATAAAGTGCTTTAAGATCACTGTGTGAAAATGACAATAGATTAACTAAGCATTATTTTGCAAAGAGTTCCTTATGAGTCAGGCTATGAAACTGTGTAAACTTGAGGACGAATCCTATTCAACTAATTTATAAATCATCTAGACAAAGGGGTAAACCAGTGAGGTGGCAAAATTTGCAGATGATACCAAACTGTGAAGAGCTTCAAAAAGATCTCACTGAACTAAGTAATTGGGCAACAAAATGGCAAATGAAATTTAATTTTGATACATGTAAAGTAATGCACATTGGAAAAAATAATCCCAACTATACATACAATATGATGGGGATTAATTTAGCTACAACTACTCAAGAGATGGAGTCATTGTGGACAGTTCTCTGAAAACATCCACTCAATATGTAGTGACAGTCAAAAAACAAATAGAATGTTAGGAATCATTAAAAAAAGGGATAGAGAATAAAACAGAGAATAACTTTTTGCCTCTATAGAAAACCATGGTAAATCCACATCTTGAATACTGCATACAGTTGTGGTTGCCTCATCTCATAAAAGACATATTGGCATTGAAAAAGGTTCAGAAAGTGCAACAAAAATGATTAGGGGTTTGGAATGGGTCCCATGTGAAGAGAGATTAAAAAGACTTGGACTTTTCACCTTAGAAAAGAGGCAACTAAGAGGAGGGGGAGGGTTAGGACAAAACTCTACAAAATCATGACTGGTGTGGAAAAGTGAATAAGGAAAATTTATTTACTTGTCCCCATAATAAAAGAACTAGGGGTCACCAAATGAAATTAATAGGCAGCAGGTTTAAAACAAAGAAAAGGAAGTTTTTCAGTGCACAGTCAGCTTGTGGAACTACTTGCCAGAGGATGTTGTGAAGACTAGGACTTTAAACAGAGTTCAAAAAAGAGCTAGATAGATTCATGTAGGTTAGGTCCATCAATGGCTATTAGCTAGGATAGGTAGGAATGGTGTCCCTAGTCTCTGTCTGGACATGAGTGATGGGGAGGGATCACGTGATGATTACCTGTTGTGATGCCTCCCTCTGGGGCATCTGGTATTGGCCACTGTCAGCAGATGGGATACTGGGCTAGATGGACCATTGGTCTGACCCAGTATGGCTGTTCTAAATGAGGAATTTTTTCTCTAAGCATGTGTGTAATCCTGGTACAATCTGTGGTGTATCAGTCAAAGCAGGGGAGATGACAGGTTCTGCGAGACCCTGGAAAAGGTATGAGAGGGCCCAACTCTATGCTCCCAGAAGGGGTGGGGTAGGAGCAGCAAGCCCTGAGTGCCACCCAGAGCATACCAGGCCAGTCCCCAGGAAGCTCTTAGTGCTGCTTGGAGTTCAGTGCACATACACCCCCCCTCTCCCCTGCCCTTAATGCTATCCAGAGCACATTGTACAGTGCTCCAGCAGTGATTTAAAAAGCCCAGGCTCTGGCTGCTGCTGCCACAGTAGCAGTGGGTGGGAGCCCTAGGCCCTTTTGAATCATCAGGCCCCATGGTGATCACTTCTTCTCCCTCCCTCCTCCCTGTAAATGCTCCTGAGTCAAGGTACCAGCTCTCATTTGTGTTCTTATTTTAGGCCTTGATGCTACAAAGTCTTATACACATGCTTAATTTTTTCCAATCCCATTAAAGTTGCTGGGCCTACTTTTAATATATAAAGTGAAGCCCAGGTGGGAAATTATTTCAGCAGTTCCCCGAGGTGCCAGTCAGGATCTGGTTTTCATTATGCTATGTTCTGTTCAGAAATAAAGAAAAAATAAAATGGTCCCTGCCCCAAAGTTCTGATTTCATGTGAGACAAGAGGCAAGAAATGGGCAAAATGACCAAAAAATGTAGCTATGCAGATGAGCTATGCAGAAAAGTAAATGGTTCTAAGTTATTAGGTTCCTCTGAAAAATCTCAGCAACAATAAACAAACAAACAAGCTATTAGTATCTCCCAGTTATTCCTATCTACTTAGCTCCATGAGCCCATTGTCAGTTGTTTTTTTTCCTAATGGGCTCCATGGTAGAAGTGGATCTTGATTAAAAAACCCTGAAGGAATAGAGGGTAGAGGCTTGAGGTGTTAGTCTGTGGAGGAGAGTCTTCCCTCCAGACAAGAAGAATAGACAAATCGTAGTGATCAAGGCGGTATTGTTGGTAAAGCCAAGAGAAATGGAAAATCTGACCCAGGACCTGGACTGGGAGGTTCCAGATTCAGAAGAACTGGAAACTATAGTACAGGAGTAGCTGAATGCTAGTTTCAACAACATTTACTTGAATCAGAGCTTTTAAGGTGATATGTTCTTTAATTGCACACTCATGCTTTTTTATTTCTATCAGCTCCATGATAAACTCACCTGCCCTTTTCATGCTTACTTGCTCATCTCAGAAATCTGCCTCACAATGATGCCAATGAATATAGCTTTCAGGAACAAAAGGAAAATTGTTTCTTGTTACACATATTTTTAACATGTGCAGACGTTGATTTTTTTTGTCAACTGCAGAACAATTTTTAAACAAATTGTTTCTCATTATGAAGCAATTTGGTATTTAACTCCCAACAACAGATTATAATAAATTCATTATTTCAGTGTTTTCATTGGTAGGTTATTCAGTTGGGTACCCAGCATATTTCCACAGAGGTCTCTTGTACTTTTCAATTAGTTATTTGGTATTAAATGATCTGCTATGTAAATTGCCTAAATGCTGTTAAGAAAGATACACTCATGAGCAAAAGGAAAATTTTATAATTAGTATGCATGTAAAGGGACACTACCAAGTCAATTTAAGCATTAAATTCAGGCTTCACAAAACTTTGATTTTACCACTTAGATTTTACCAAACCTACATTTGAAAAAAGGATTAGATAACTTTCCTTGATCTAATTTTTTAATTCCAATAAGAATCATTTAGTGTTTGTAATTAAGCATTTCATTGTCATTTTTGTTACCTTAATATGGCAGCATTACACTTGTGCCTTACACTTGCATAAAAGCAGGAAGTGAAACTTATGTGAAACAAAAGTGACACTGATTATAGTAATCCATTTTTTGTACACTGTATTTCAGTAAAACTCAGGAAATCGCAAACCTTGGGAAAATGAATTGATTTTAAAATATTCTTTCAATGTGGATCACCAAGACTCATTAATAACTGATGTAAGGGAATTAAAAACATAAAGGTCCAAGATTTTTAACAGTGACTAGTGATTTTGGGTACCCATCCCGAGACACTTTAAAAGGGCCTGATTTACAGAAAGTGCTCTCCCCTACCCTCTGAAAACCAGGGCCTCTCAATCTGGCTCAAGATGGGCACCTACTTTACTAGCTGTTTATGAGAAATCTTGGCTGTGGGAGCCAGATCCACCTCTTTATTATTTCAGTTTTCATAGCTATGTTACTTTACTAATACCAACAGAATTACAGCTTTGTGAGACTGGTGAGCTGCCCGTGAACATGTCTACACTAGGAAATGTGTGATGAGCTTGTTGTGTGTGATGAGATTGTTGAGTGAAGGTTGGTGTGTTTTTTGTTTGATTGTTTGGTTTTATTCCCCTGTGTTTGGGAGTGAGACTTTTTTTTTTTTTCACTTCCCCTGTCCTTCATGGAGTGTGTGCTGTGAGTGGCAGGTGGAAACTGTTGGCTTCTAATTAAGTTTGAATTCTAGAAGCCTCTGCTGATTGTCTGAGCCTTGGTAGGGGGAGGGACTTTCAGGCAGTCTGGGGCTTTATAAGGCAGTGGGCAAGCGACCAAGTGAGTGCTAACAGGGAGTTCTTCAGGTAAAGGAGAAGCAGATACAGGACTCTTGAGGGAAGTGTGTGTTGTTATTGGGGCTTTCTTACTGTGTGCTGAGCTTGTGTTTGTGAGTGAGGGTTGGTGTGTGGTGGTTTGTTTGGTGTTGTGTTGGTTTTGTTGTTGTTGTTGTTGTGAGTGAGGCTTTAGAGAGGGAGTTCTCCAGGTAGAGGAGAAGGAGATACAGGACTCTTAAAGGAAGTGAGTGTTGTGTTTGGGGCTTTCTTGCTGTGTGATGAGCTGCTTGTTGTGAGTGAGGGTTGTTTGTTTGTTTTTTCCCCTGTGTTTGGGAGTGAGGTGTTTTTTGTTTTTAAATCCTTTTTCCAGGACAGCAGGGATGGATGGTGATAGGTCTGCTGTTACCTGCACAGCATGTGCCATGTTTATCTTCCTCCCGGAAGAGAGAACGGATTTCATCTGCACGAGGTGCAAGCTGGTCGCCATTTTGGAAGAAAAAATTAGAGGACTGGAGGCACAAGTGTCGACCCTACGCTCAATTAGAGAGGATGAAGACTTCCTCAATAGAAGGCAGTGGTTAATCCTACAAGCACGGCAGGAGGAAGAGCCAGAGACAGCAGTACTGGACCAGGAAGAGAACTGGCACCATGTAACTTCTAGAAGGGGAAAAAGGCCAGCACGGGAATCCCCCAGTGCTATAGAGGTAAGTAATCGCTTTCAGGCTCTCTCCACAGGCTCTGCGGTGGTGAATGCTTTGCAAGGGACCTCACAAGGAAGAAACCGCAAGGGAACACCATCTACTGGAAGGCATGGGATGCGTAGTCCTAGGGATGGGGGTTCCATGACCACTACCCCCAAAAGAAGATGACGGGTGCTGGTGGTCGGGGACTCCCTCCTAAGAGGGACTGAGCCATCCATCTGCCGTCCGGACCTGGGATCTCGAGAGGTGTGCTGCTTACCGGGAGCTCAAATTCAGGATGTGACTGAGAGGCTTACCAAGCTGATCAAACCTTCGGATCGCTACTCCTTCCTGCTTCTCCACGTGGGAACTAATGATACGGCCAAGAATGACCTTGAGCGGGTTACTGCGGATTATGTAGCGCTGGGAAGAAGGACCCAAGAATTCGGAGCGCAAGTGGTGTTCTTGTCCATCCTCCCTGTTGAAGGGAAAGGACTGGGCAGGGATCGTCGAATTGAGGAAGTAAATGCGTGGTTGCGCAGGTGGTGTCGCAGAGAGGGCTTTGGTTTCTTCGACCATGGGACTCTGTTCCGGGCACAAGGATTGTTAGGAAGAGATGGGATCCACCTAACGAAGAGAGGAAGGAGCATCTTTGCGGGCAGGCTTGCAAACCTAGTGAGGAGGGCTTTAAACTAGGTTCGCTGGGGGACGGTGACAAAGACCCGAGGGGAGTGGGAAAGTCGGATACTGGGAAGGAATGCAAAGAGGAACGAGCAAGAAAGGAGGACCCCTGATTCGAATGGAGAAGATGGGGCGATCAACTGGTTATCTGAGGTGTTTGTACACTAATGGGAGAAGCCTGGGCAACAAACAGGAAGAACTGGAGGCCCTGGCCCAGTCCAAGAAATATGATTTAATTGGGAAAACAGAGACTTGGTGGGATGACTCGCATGACTGGAGCGCTGTCATGGAAGGGTATAGACTGTTCAGGAAAAACAGGCAGGGGAGAAAAGGAGGAGGAGTTGCACTATATGTAAGAGAGCACTATGATTGCTCTGAACTCCAGTATATAGAGGGAGAAAAACCTGTTGAGAGTCTATGGGTTAAGTTTAGAGGTGCAAACAACAGCAGTGATGTTGTGGTTGGTGTCTACTATAGGCCACCGAATCAGGTGGATGAGGAAGATGAGGCTTTCTTCGGATAAGTGAGAGAAGCTTCCAGATTGCAGGCCCTGGTTCTCATAGGGAACTTTAATCACCCTGACATCTGTTAGGAAACCAATACAGCAGTACACAGGCAATCCAGGAAGTTTCTGGAGAATGTTGGGGATAACTTCTTGGTACAAGTGATGAAGGATCCAACCAGGGGCCGTGCGCAGCTTGACCTTCTGCTCACAGACAGGGAGGAACTAATAGGGGAAGTAGAGGGGGTGACAACCTGGGAAGCAGTGATCATGAGATGGTAGATTTCAGGATCTTGACCAAAGGAAGAAAAGAGAATAGTAAAATACACACCTTGGACTTCAGAAAAGCAGATTTTGACTCCCTCAGACCTGATGGGCAGAATCCCCTGGGATGCTAACATGAAGGGGAAAGGAGTCCAGGACAGCTGGCAGTATTTTAAAGAAGCCTTATTGAAGGCACAGAAAGAAACCATCCTGATGCGTAGCAAGAGAGGCAAACATGGTAGGAGACCGGATTGGCTTACAGGGGAAATCCTTGGTGAACTTAAGCACAAAAAGGAAGCTTACAAAAAATGGAAACTTGGACAAATGACCAGGGAGGGGTTTAAATGTATAGCTTGAGAATGCCGGGGGGTTATCAGGAAGGCGAAAGCGCAAATGGAATTGCGACTGGCTAAGGATGTGAAGGATAACAAGAAAGGTTTCTACAGGCATGTTAACAAGAAGAAGGTGATCAGAGAGGGTGTGCGGCCCCTACTGGATGAAGGAGGTAACCTAGTGACAGATGATATGGGGAAAGCTGAAGTACTCAATGCTTTCTTTGCCTCTGTATTCACGGACAAGGTGGGCTCCCGGACTAATGCGCTAAGTGACGCAAGATGGGATGAAGATCGACAGCCCTTAGTGGGTAAAGAACAGGTTAGGAACTATTTAGAAAAGCTAAACGTACACAAATCCATGGGTCCGGACTTAATGCATCCGAGGGTACTGAGGGAGTTGGCAAATGTCATTGAGGAGCCTTTGGCCATTATCTTTGAAAAGTTGTGGAGATCGGGAGAGATCCCGGATGATTGGAAAAAGGCAAATGTAGTGCCCATCTTCAAAAAAGGCAAGAAGGACGATCCAGGGAACTATAGGCCGGTCAGTCTTACCTCGGTTCCTGGAAAAATCATGGAAGGGATCTTTAAGGAATCCATTTTGAGGCACTTGGAGGAGAGGAAGTGCTTGGGAATAGTCAGCATGGATTCACAAAGGGCAAGTCATGCCTGACCAATCTGATTAGCTTCTATAATGCGGTAACTGGCTCTGTGGATATGGGAAACTCAGTGGATGTGATATACCTTGACTTTAGCAAGGCTTTTGATACGGTCTCCCACGATATTCTTGCCAGCAAGTTAAGCGAATGTGGATTGGATAAACGGACGGTAAGATGGAGACAAAGCTGGCTAGAAGGCCGGGCCCAGCGGGTAGTGATCAACGGCTCGATGTCAGGATGGCGGTCGGTCTCTAGCGGAGTGCCCCAAGGTTCGGTTCTGGGACCGGTTTTGTTCAATATCTTTATTAATGACCTGAATGAGGGGATGGATTGCACCCTCAGCAAGTTTGCAGATGACACTAAGCTAGAGGGAGAGGTAGATATGCTGGAGGGCAGGGATAGAGTCCAGAGTGACTTAAACAAATTGGAGGATTGGGCCACAAGAAATCTGAGGTTCAACAAGGACAAGTGCAGAGTCCTACACTTGGGACAGAAGAATCCCAAGCATTGTTACAGGCTGGGGACCAACCAGCTAAGTAGTAGTTCTGCAGAAAAGGACCTGGGGGTTACAGTGGATGAGAAGCTGGATATGAGTCAACAGTGTGCCCTTGTAGCCAAGAAGGCTAATGGCATATTAGGTTGCATTAAGAGGAGCATTGCCAGCAGATCCAGAGATGTCATTATTCCCCTTTATTCGGCTCTGGTGAGGCCACATTTGGAGTACTGTGTCCAGTTCTGGGCCCCCCACTACAAAAAGGATGTGGACGCATTGGAGAGGGTCCAGCGGAGGGCAACCAAAATGATTAGGGGGCTGGAGCATACGACCTGTGAGGAGAGGCTGAGGGAGTTGGATCTGTTTAGTCTGCAGAAGCGAAGAGTGAGGGGGGATTTGATAGCAGCCTTCAACTTCCTGAAGGGAGGTTCCAAAGAGGATGGAGAGAGGCTGTTCTCAGTAGTGGCAGATGGCAGAACAAGGAGCAATGGTCTTAAGTTGTGGTGGGAGAGGTCCAGGTTGGAAATTAGGAAAACTATTTCACTAGGAGAGTGGTGAAACACTGGAATGGGTTACCTAGGGAAGTAGTGGAGTCTCCATCCCTAGAGGTATTTAAGTCTCGGCTTGACAAAGCCCTGACTGGGTTGATCTAATTGGGATTGGTCCTGCCTAGGGCAGGGGGCTGGACTTGATGACCTCCTGAGGTCTCTTTCAGCTCTATGGTTCTATGATTCTAAATTATTTTGAAATTAACTTATTTTGAAATAATAACTCCCAAAATAACTATTTCAAAATAGTGTGTCTACACTATGGGGAAACCTCAAAATTAGTCTGAGGCAGGCCCCCTTAAAATGTGGATTCACTACCTCAACTTAGTGTCCCAGGGAGCACTGAGGAGTAATTAGTCTGAATTACTCTGGGGAGAAGTTATTTTGAAATAGTAACTCCTGCTTTCCACGAGGAATAACACTAATTTTGAAATAGTTATTTCAAAATAGCATTAGCATGGACATTCTGGTGCAACTATTTCAAAATAATGGGTATGGTAGTGTGGACGCTCTGCTTGTTGTTTCAAAATAATCAAGCCAGGGCCATGATTTTTAAGTGAAGTGTCCATTAAATAAGAAGAGAGTTCTGGGTACTACTTCTCCAGCCTCAAAATCCCAATGCTTGTCTTGCCTTAATCAGTCTGCACCTTTAAAGCAACATAGTAAAGACAGGGCTAAGGAATTGTATTGAAACAAGAACAATCTGAGAGTTTCTCATCAGACAGAATGTATGTACCACTCGCTTACGAAAGAACAGCAGCTGTTTTGCAAAGCCATTTTTCTTTGACTTTAATTTATAAGAAAAATAAACCCCTGTTTGCTCCTGCTTTTCAAGGAAGACCCAATTTTCAATGCTCTGCATCTAACTGCAGTGCTGTCAGTAGCTTTGCCAGCAGCAAGTCCAAGCCCCACATTACTCAATCCCCTATTCAGACAAAAAATGGGTGCCTATTGCCATACATCATTAGTGGTGATTACAGTATTAGTCAGCTGGCGACTGAAGCTCCCAAATACAAAAACAAGATTTCTAAGCTCCAGAGTTAAACCCTGCAAACAACAATAACAACAGAAATCTTTTTTCTGTTGGGCTACAGTTCTCAGGAGGAGAAAATGGAATTCTATTAAACTGGAATTATGCTTTCTAGCTAGCTTTCACTGCTGGGGAAATAACATTGCTAATTGTTTGCCCTTATTTTGTGGTTTAACAAGTAACTAATGCAGTTCTCTTCATTGCTTATTCAACAGGTCAGCTAAGTGGCTAATTGCAGAAGTACAATAGCTATTACTTAATTTTTCTAGTGTTAAATGCACGAAGGTCTCGATTAACTCCAAAAAGGGAAAAAAAGGTCTAAAGAATATTTTGTTTGTTGGATGCTGTGGTTAAGGGCAAGAGGCAATCACCTTTTGCTGCCTGATGCTAAATGCTTGCATTACTGAATTGAAAAGGTATTTCTACACATAACAAAATGCATCAATAGCTACCTGTACCTTTGTCTATTTGTTGGCATTTTTAGAATAGAAGCCCTTCAGGCTAAGGGCAGTGTCTAGCAGATGAATAATAATAACAGATAAGTGACTATTCCAAAACAAGTTTAAATGGCAGTTTTCCTCCAAAAAGCAATTATGAAAAATTGGCACATATAGGAAATATTATGCTGGACTGAACCATTTGATCCAGTATCCTATCCCCAGGCTATGTCTACACTACAGAGTTTTTTTTCCAGGGAATGTGTCTGCTTTTTTGGATCACCCCACTTTGGTGCCTCTGCACCAGAGATAGCAGCACAGAGAAGCAGCCAGCTCCCCAGGCGTGAGGTGTCAAGCAGCAGCCAGTGCTGGCCAGGAGCATCTGATATAATGTAAGCATGTAACCACTGAAATTTTCAGCTGTTACATGGTTAGCAAGTTACACACATTTTAACATCCCTAACTGTCAGGAGGCTTCAGAGGAAGGTACAAATAATAGATAATTATGTAATTATCTATGATAAACATTTCTCTTAGCTTCGAGTAGCTAGAGCTTCCATTATTCTTCTGAATCATGAAGGTCCATATTTCCCATCTTACCTGGTCTCTGTTACTGACTAAAATATTTACTTACAAATTTTTGCTCCTCTTAGCTCTGCATATATATTACATCTTGAGAGTGAGAGCAGTATGCTGGTCTGACTCATGCATCATATACAGACAAGGACAGTGAGTGGCCCCACCCTTTTGGGGGACTGATCCTCCCACCACTTGAGCCTCAAGCATCCTCCTCTGCTCCCCCCACACTGTGCCACAGGAGCCTTGGGCTAGCTAGAGCCCTGAACCCACTCTGTGGTGGGAGAATCCCCAAACTTCCCCAAGTCCCAGGCTGATTCCAACAGCTGAAGGGGAAATATGCTATCCAGGGCTTGAGACCCCTGGCAGGAAAAGCAAAAGCTCTTCCCTAAGAACTCTGGAGCTTTTAATAGGCGCCCTGGCTGTTGCAGGCAGCTGAAGAGGCGGTATCAGAGAGATTACTGATAAACCCAGGAAAATGAATAGCTGATACCCATGCAGGTTCTGGTATGATCATAAGCAAAACTCCCTCCAGTGGAAGCCCAGCCCTCATGAACTGCAAAACCCCTCAACTCAGCATCCAGCAACAGCAGCAGTGTCTGTTTCAAGGGAGGCTTAGCCTGCTTTGGCCAGTGATACCTGCTACCTATGTATGCCAAATTACTAACAAAGGCCCAGAGCCACACAGGAACGTGGGTATTGCAATGGAAAGCATCAGAGCACCTAAATTCTAGGTGCCTAGAAAAACCACAGGAACAAGACATAATCCACAAAGCCTGAGTTAGGAATGAAGGCTCCTCTACAATGAATGAATGCATCTTAGAATGCAATCCAGACAGACCCACAGGCTAACCTGGGAGCTAACCATTGATGGGAGATGCTGACAAGAGGATTAGTCCTACATCTGGCTCCTTGTCAGAAATAGGCACCTATCTATGTTAGCACTGAACATACCAAGAGAAGGTGGGTTTTTCTCTGCCTAACTCATGTGTTAAGCTGCCATTCTCCACATAACGTGAAGCTCTGATGTGCTCATTCAGGATGTGAGAGACCTCTAGTGAAAATCCCCCCTGTCTGATGAGGGAAAAAAGATTTAAATAGGGATCTGCCACCTCTCTCATGAGGCTACAAGATTCTGATATTGGGCTCCTTTCATTGCTTATTATAGTTGTATAAATAATTGAATAGTTAAATATTAATTGGGCCAAAGAATGACTGATCCTATAGCCCAACAATTAGCATACTGACCAGAGATGGCATATGCCATCTCATAAGGGAGAGGTGAGGACTTGAAGCTAGGGACTTGTATATCCTGGGTGAGTGCTCTACATGGGAGCCAACATCCTGCATGGGTCTGCATAAGGTGGGAGGGCCAGTTCTGTGCTCCCAGAAGGGATGGGCCCTTGGGAAGAAGAGGCAGGGGCAGAAGCCCCCCCTCTCCCCAAGGCACAGAGCCATGCAGACTGGTACTCTACAGGTGATTTACAGGGCCACCACTGCTTCTGTAGTAGCAGCATCCAGAAGCCCTGGACTTCCTTGAATCACTGGGCCCCGGGACACCTGGCCCTTTTGCCCTCCTGTTGGCCAGCCTAGTGCTCTGAGCATTGACCTAGAGGTTATAAGAGAGCACCTACTCCTTGTTTTGTGTGTGGATTTAAGGAGCAATTGAGCTTCCCCCACCTGGGGAAGTGAAAAACAAATTTACAGAGCCAAAAAAATAACCAGACATGAACTACTTCAAGACCCAAAAGAGAAAATAACAGAACTCCTCTTGTTGTTACCTACAGTCCACAACTCAGACCCGTCTAACGCATTATACACAATCTACAACCCATCTTGGAAAATGATCCCTCACTCTCAGAGGCCTTAGGAGAAAAACCTATTCTTGCTTACAGACAACCCCCTAACCTGAAACGTATTCTTTCTGATAACCATGCCACACAACCACATCATAAGCCTCCAGGAACCCAGCCTGCAACCAAAAAAGATGCCAACTCTGCCCACATATCTACACTGGCGAATTCATCACTGGAGCAAACAACATAAGCCACAAAATCAAAGGGTCATTTGAGTTCACATCCAGTAATTTGATCTATGCCATCAAATGCCAGCAGTGCCCCCACTGCTATATATATTGGACAAACTGGAAGGTCTCTGTGGGAAAGAATCAATGGACACAAATCGGATATACGTAAAGGGAATATACAGAAGCCTGTTGGTGAACATTTCAGCCTGCCTAATCACAGTCTGACAGACCTGCAAGTAGCTGTCTTGTCATAAACCAGCTCCATAAGCCAGATCCACAGGGAGGCCCTGGAATCACAGTTCATCCACAAATTCAATTAACAAGCTAATGGACTCAATCGTGATATGGGCTGGTGGGGACTCTACCTACTTAATAACCACTGAAGGTGCTAACAGCCAGAGTTGTTGACTCGAGTCCCATGACTTGAACCTGAGTCTGACTTAAGTCGCCTAGGTGACTCGGCTTGAGACTCGACTCGGGTTCATTGTTTGTGACTTGAGACTCGATTTGAGACTTGCTAATTTTGTTAAATCAACTTGGTGACAAAAATGTCCAAAAATGCCGATATTGATGGCTTGTACAAAAGTGACTTGACATTTTTTTAAATTAAGACTTGAGACTCGACTTGGGACTTGACTCAAAAGTGACTTTAGGGACTCGAGACTTGAACTGTAGTGACTTGAGACTCGACTTGAACTTGACAATGATGACTTGAAGACAACACTGCTAACAGCTCCCAGAGTGGTATCCTTCCTGTTTTAGGAATCTATGTATTGATTTTGATTTTTATCTGCTTAGGTTTAAGTACCCATTCTCCAGATACTTAAGGATACTCTGTCTCCCACCCCCTCCCTTTTTCTTTCTCTCCCCCCTCCCCTTCCCCTCTCCTATTTATTTCGAGTTTTCTTATCCCCAACTCATAACTCCGGTCATCTGAAGAAGTGGGCTGTGCCCACGAAAACTCATGATACCATCTACATGTTTCGTTAGTCTATAAAGTGCTACCAGACCATTTGTTGTTTTTTTCTGTAACAGACTAACTCGGCTACCCCCTAAAGCTCCTGGTTGTAGTCTAGATGCTCTTTTTTGAAAGAGGCTTTTTTGAAAGTATCTTTCGAAAAAGCCTCTTTAGGCTTGCAGTCTAGACGTAGCCCTAGAAAGGACAATGCTCAAACACAAAACCTGGGCACATAGGGAACTTCTACGCCAAAAAAGCTCCAAGAGAGTTTTTTGGGTCTCAGCGTCTGGGAATAAGGAGCCAAATTATCTTGGAGTTTCTTATCCTAAGTTCTAAATTATCCTTATTGTTGATTCATGAACCAAAAAAAATCCCACGTGACTTCAAGATCCAAGGTAAGACCGCAGGACTGGCATTTAGTAGAAACATATATCAGTCAGCCAAGGAGATTTCATCTGTAAGTCAATGATAGCATTTTTTAAAAAGTCACTTTTCAGACGAAGCTCAAATTTTAATGAAGCCTTTAGAAAGCTGTGGTGTAAAGTTTATTCCAGAGCCTTCAAGAAGTTATCAGTTAGGGACTTAAAAGTTCTCTAGTACTGTAAGAAATCATTTCCAGATAGGTCTTCTTAAAGATGATAATCAAATGGATTTTTTTTTAAGTTCTACAACTTTCAGGAACAAGATAGCTCAGGCGGGCTGTGTGTCCTTATACTTTTAAGCTGCCAGGTCAAATCTAGGCCATAAGTGATCAATAATTGTTACTACTTGTAGTCAACAATTTGTTAGTGTATGTCAAATGTATCAATGGAATTTCAAAATCAGTGGGAATATAGCCATTGATTTTAGAGGGTTTTGGATAATGCTCTTGATATCTCTCTTATTTACCCATCTGCAAAATAGGAGGATGATGATGATAGTATCATCTCTTTCCCCCTTTTTTTCTATCTTATCTATTTAGACAGGTCTTCGGGGCAGGAATAATCTCATATGTGATTGTACAGCTCAGCATAATTGGGCCTGACCATAGCTGGGGCTTCCTATTGTTCACAGAATACAAATAATAATAGCAATCTGAACCCCCTGTAGGAGTAGACAGCCTGTGTTGGATGATAAGGCCAGGGAGACGCAATAGCAAGGTGGAGAAGCTTATGCTTTCATGCCTATCCTGTAAGCGTTTTGTGTATAGTATATAAATAAAGGGCTCTGGGCTCCAGGGCACTCAAAATAGGAACCTATTCTGATACCTTGGGCAAATCCCGGGCAAAATCCTGTCCCAGTTACAGTTGATGACAAAGCTCCTATTAACTTCAGTGGTGTCAGGATTTCACCCTCTATCTCTCTATTCCCCATATTTTAAAATGTAGATGATGTTTACTCCTTTTCTCCCTTTGTCTGTACAGACTGTATTCTTCAAAGCAGGGACTGACTCTCACTATGTATTTGTACAGCACCTGGAAGAATGGGGCCCTGATCTCAGGTGGGTCAGGCACCACAAATAAAATAATAAATGGAAATAAAATAAATTAATAAATGGAATGTTCTAAATAAGCATTTTTATGAGGCCATTAGCACATAATTAGTCTGAAGCAGCCCTGCAATGTATTAGCCACAGGGTGGACTGCTGGCATTTGTAATTATATGGAATTACTTTAGCATGGAGACTTCTATATGAGAGATACTTTCTCTGTGATAAGCACAGATTTTGATTAAGTTTGGTTTTGCTCTATCAATCCAGGTTCTTATATTAATGGAATGGAGAGATGTGTTTTTTTTTCTACTGATGTTTGCTATAAGTCAAAACAACAGGACATCGGGATGAAGTAAAAAGATTAAGTATCCAATGGTACAATATCAGACTTACATTTGTTCTTCTGGCTCCAAGAGATTTAACAGTTTAAATGTCACTGCCTGCCAGACAAAATAGATATGATGACAAAAGAACATGACCATCTCTGGAAATGTTAAATAGGAAGCCCAGGTTTATATTCTTATGTTGCTAAGTAAGTGTCAGGTGAAACTTCTGTGGTGAGGCAGCAACTTGCAAAATCAAAGGAGACTCCAGAACAATTTTTAAAGAACAGAAAGCTCACATTAAAAATAAAGCTTACGGCATGCTCCAACTGACAGACACTCTATGATCAGCAAGTACACAGAACCTTCACTTTCCTCAGGTTTTTACATAGCTGCAATTCTAAAAGAAATACTACATTCGTGGTTTAAATTACTACAAAAATTAATGGAATTACACCAGTCCTAAAAGTTTTAAAATGGTTTTACTTTGAGGTGTTGTAAGGAACAGAACAGTAGTTTTACAATGGTGTTTCACAGAAGAGGTGACTGATTCTGCCATTTAGAATCTTTAACTTCTAACATTTTGAGTTGGTGCAACTACTCTTTGGACCTATGCATGTGGGTTTGATTGAGGTCCTGATTCATGAAAGACTTTAAGCACTTTAAGTTCAACCCCTGTTCAGGAAAGCATATAACCATGTGTTTAAGTGTTTTCCTGAAGGTGCTTGTCTGAGTTAGAGCCCAGATAAGTAAATATGATTCCTTTAGTTCTTTATGTTTTGTTTGCTACAAAGTAGCAAACCAGACTCCAGAAACTGCTTCTCTTTTTAGGATGCACAAATCAGGAGTCTTCACATCTGATTTACTTCAAATTCAGCAGGAAAAATTCTACTTCCACTCCAAATCCACCTATTGGTTTTCAGGTCGGTATTTCATTTTTTCTGGATTTTAAAGGAGGGGCCAAAGTCAGATGGATAATGGACACAACTGGTACTGCTACTTCATAATTCACTCTAAGTATGGCTAGCATGGAGAAAAGAACATGAGAGTTTTAACTGGAGATGTTCGCCGACCAAATAGACTGCAATAGTTTTATTGTTAATTGAGTTTCCTCCTCACCTCATTTCAATTCATTAGTAATGAGGTTAATTTTAAGTACACATTGACTGTACTGTACACCAATTTAGGAGTTGCCCTGCTGCATTCAGTGAAAGAGAAAGAATACTAATCAAAGGACATGTAAAAGGCATTTAATAACAAAATCAAAAATAAGCTCAGATTGATAAAGATTAAATGAACAAAAAAATTCTGCTAGTTTCTAGAAAAGATGAAAGCTGCTAATTTGGCTCTAGTGCCCGGCAGGCTGCTTTGTTTGTCAATGAATTTAATTACCCAGATGTCTCTGGGCAGGAACAAAATTAAATTATCAATTCTGAAATGTTAGTACAGATTGAACCTCTCTAAACCATGAATCTCTGGTCCAGTGCTTGACCAGGGATGTTCCTGGACCAGACAGTCCTGGTGAAGGGCCAGTAGCAAGAGCCCTGCAGGGGCCAGGAGCCCAGCTGAGCTGGCTGCAGGGGAGACGGTGGCCAGGAGACCTGCTCTGGGAGTCCAGGAACCTCAATGGGCCAGTGGGCTACTGGCAGGGCCAGTGTGCGGGGTTGGGAACTCAGGTGGGCTGGCAGGGCAGCTGGGCCAACAATACAACAGTGCTGGCAGGGAGGCTGGCAGCAGGGGAGCTGGCAGCCCTGCTGTGGCCACGAGCCTAGCTGGGCTGCTGGCAGGGGGAGACCTGGCCTGGAAGCTAGCAGCCAGACCAGGAGTAGAGCCACGCTGCAGGGGGCCAGTGGTAGGAGGACCAGAAATGACTTCCTCTGGTCAGGCAAAAGCCCTCATTTAGGTCCAGTTAGGTCCTGAGGCTGCCAGACCAACAGGTCCAACCTGTAGCATGATTAATATGAGATAATCAATGGCTATTTGGCCACTGTTATATCTAGACTGAACCATTCTGAGATTCTTGCTGTAGAAAGCAGGAGCATTTGCATTGATTCCTAGCTATAAAGATAATGCAAGGAGCTCTGTTACCTGCAGCTCTGACATGAGGGTTAGGGACTCTTTCAAGGAAGTGAGACAGATCTAATGACATTTGATATCTCAGACAGACTATTGAACTGCTTCTCCTTCCTTTGCCAGCACTCTATGCCCAATGGAAAAGCCAGAATTTAGGCAGTTCAGGCAGCCCTGCTTACTAAGATTACTGAACACAAGAGCCTATTTTCAGCTGCTTATAACTTTGTGACTTTAATTATTTGTTCTGACATTTTTGATGTAAGTTGTGTGCCTAAGACTGATTTTTTTTTAATTTCACCCAAACCGATTAATTTATTTCTGAGAATAAGACTGAGGGAAAAGACACTTTTTTTAATATGGGCAAAACAATGTGTGATTTAAAAAAAATCTCTGTCTACTCTGTGGCTTGGAACACAAACTTTAAATTTGTCATGGGACAGGACTTTATAAGGGGGGATGAATTGTTTGCCATTTCCATAACAACCCACATGAATCTCACCAAGTTACAAACCTTATAGAAAAATCACAGTTCACACATGCTCAGTAGAGACTTACTCCATTTTGGCAGCTAAAGTCTCCAAAGATGCCAACCTCACTAGGCCTGTCAGGAATTTTCAGATGAAACAAAGCTAATGAAAAGAGTTCAGGTTCCATGAATTTTCGTTGATTTGTAGACAGTATTCCATTTTGCTGATTTTTAGGCTGGTCGCCCTGCTAGGCAGTCTGCCTCAAATGAGGGCTCTGGGTTCTGCAGGCTCCCTGCTGCCGAGTTGGGAACCAGAAAGCCTGAGTGACCTGGCTGTAGCTCATGGGTTTTTCCATGGTGCTCATCACCACAGTATCTAAGTGCTTCACAAAAGTTAATTTAACTTCACAACATCCCTGTCAGGTGAGGGAGCATTAGCTCCATTTTACAGAAGGGGAGCTGAGGTACAGAGAGATTATGGCTACTGATCTTGGGTGCCCAATTTGAGATGCTTAGGATCTGATTTCTCAGAATATTTAACATGATCCAGCAATTTGTATGTTCCGAGCACAGCTCCCCTGCCTTCATTTGTAGACGTGAGAGGTCACCACTTGAGCAAATCAGAAACCAGCGTTCCTAGGTCAAAGTTCCCAGGAAGTGTCTGCTGTAACATGAGGTGAGAACCAAGGTACTATACAATTCTACAGCATATAATTCTCTATTCACTGTCCCCAGAAAAAAAAAAGTTCATTGCTCTGTGACATGCAGCATAGCCTGAATGCCAGATACATATCTATGTGGCAGACACTGCCCTGGCTCCAAAGCCACTAATAACTGTGAGTCCCAGAATTAGAGTCCCCCTCTAAACTCACCTGGATTTTGCTGGATTATAAACACATCCACACAATCAGGTGCAGAGGAGTAAACACTCTGCACTTAATGTCCGGTATGTCTCTGAGGTATCAGTTTATGGGAGTGGCTGATAGACTGAGACTCCTGATGCTTTTTCTTGTGCCACTATGAGGGGACAGCCCTGGTTCCTGCTGACAATCGACTGGATCACTGAGCACTTCTTTTTCTGCAACATCCCATGAACTAATTAATAATTGTTTGTTATTTGACAGTCTCCAGGTAGAGGCACGTTGTATGGATTTACAGCATCTGTGCTATGCTCTGGCCTTTAAATGGTACTCTGAATGTAACTCCTTTATTGTGCCAGACCTCAAGGATCTATATTTTTAAGCTCAATGAAAAGAAGTACAAATTACATAGGGAAACTGAGGCATGGATATGGATGATAAAAATATTACCATGGTTCCCACATTCATCACAGCATAGTTACCAATTTAGATTGAATACAGGGACCATTTAGCACAAGACCACAATTTTAAACCATAATATCATGGGCAAGAAGACTGCTATATTTGTCGTCTTGATCCATAATTGACTGCTGAATTGGAGGTCTACGGGACATGTGAAAGGTCCAGCAAGCTACCTGGTCAGGAAAATCCCTCCAGACATAACTAGAAAAGATCCACAATCTGATCCAGAAATTTGTGACCATGCCTACATTGTTGTGCAATCTGAGTAAAGTGAAACTGTTGGAACATCTTTATTGCAGCCTGTGCAGACATATCCACATTAGCTTTCATCTAAATATCTTGGATAACAAGAGCAGTGCAGCTGTGACAGCATGAACTAACAGCTACTCGAGTAAATAGCCTAGGATCCCATGTGAGCTAGCACAGTGGGTACATGCTGCTGCAGCTTCACTCTTAGGGAGCTATGCAAATTGTGTAGTTTATTTTGAGTTAATTTTGAAATAGCTTATTTCGAAATTTAGCGCTGCCTACACCGTGCAAGATTTCAAAATAGAGCGCTATTCTGAAACATCTCTTCATCTTCATGGAACAAGGTTTACAGGGACATCAGAATAGCAGACCCATTATTTTGAATGCTATTTTGAAATAATGGGTGTGCTGTCAAGATGTGGAAAATGCTATTTCGGGATACCGGAAGTATCCCGAAATAGCACTGCTGTTTAGACACACCCTTAGTTTATTTGACCTCGCTATCCTGAGTAGCATTTGTTTAGCAAATGTAGTGCCCATCTTTAAGAAAGGGAAGAAGGATGATCCAGGGAACTATAGGCCAGTCAGTCTTACCTCAGTCCCTGGAAAAATCATGGAGGGGAGCCTCAAGGAATCCATTTTGAAGCACTTGGAAGAAGGGAAGGTGATCTGGAATAGTCAGCATGGATTCATGAAGGGCAAGTCGTGCCTGACAAATCTGATTAGCTTCTATGATGAGGTAACTGGCTCTGTAGATATGGGAAAGTCAGTGGATGTGATATATCTTGACTTTAGCAAGGCTTTTGATACGGTTTCCCACGATATTCTTGCCAGCAAGTTAAGGGAATGTGGATTAGATAAATGGACGGTAAGATGGATAGAAAGCTGGCTAGAAGGGCGGGCACAGCAGGTAGTGATCAATGGCTCGATGTCAGGATGGCGGTCGGTTTCTAGCGGAGTGCCCCAAGGTTCGTTTCTGGGGCCGGTTTTGTTCAATATCTTTATTAATGACCTGGATGAGGGGATGGATTGCACCCTCAGCAAGTATGCGGATGACACTAAGCTATGGGGAGAGGTAGTTATGCTGGAGGGCAGAGATAGAGTTCAGAGTGACTTAGACAAATTGGAGGATTGGGCCACAAAAATCTGATGAGGTTCAACAAGGACAAGTGTAGAGTCCTGCACTTGGGACAGAAGAATCCTAAGCATTGTTACAGTCTGGGGATCAACTGGCTAAGGAGCAGTTCTGCAGAAAAGGACCTGGGGATTACAGTGGATGAGAAGCTGGATATGAGTCAACAGTGTGCCCTTGTAGCCAAGAAGACTAATGATTGCATTAAGAGGAGCATTGCCAGTAGATCCAGAGATGTGATTATTCCTCTTCATTTGGCTCTGGTGAGGCCACATCTGGAGTATTGTGTCCAGTTCTGGGCCCCCAATTACAGGAAGGAGTGGATGCATGGAGAGGGTCCAGCGGAGGGTGACCAAAATGATTAGTATCAGAGGGGTAGCCATGTTAGTCTGGGTCTGCAAAAGCGACAAGGAGTCCTGTGGCACCTTATAGACTAACAGATGTATTGGAGCATAAGCTTTCGTGGGCAAAGACCCACTTCATCAGATGCATGCATGCATCTGAAGAAGTGGATCTTTGCCCACGAAAGCTTATGCTCCAATACATCTGTTAGTCTATAAGGTGCCACAGGACTCCTTGTCACTTTTGCAAAATGATTAGGGGGTGAGAGCATATGACCTACGAGGAGAGGCTGAAGGAGTTGGGTCTATTTAGTCTGCAGAAGAGAAGAGTGAGGGGGGATTTGATAGCAGCCTTCAACTTCCTTAAGGGAGGTTCCAAAAAGCTGGAGAAAGGCTGTTCACAGTAGTGACAGATGGCAGAACAAGGAACAATGGTCTCAAGTTGCGGTGGGAGAGGTCCAGGTTGGATATTAGGAAAAACTATTTCGCTAGCAGGGTGATGAAGCACTGGAATTGGTTACCTAGGGAAGTAGTGGTGTCTCCATCCCTTGAGGTGTTTAAGTCTCGGCTTGACAAAGCCCTGTCTGGGTTGATTTCATTGGGATTGGTCCTGCCTTGGGCAGGGGGCTGGAATTGATGGCCTTCTGAGGTCTCTTCCAGCTCTATGGTTCTATGGTTCTATAGTACTAATCAAGTGGCTATTCTAAGTAGGAGTTTTCAGCCTTGGTAAAATGACCACAGGGAGATCACAAACAGGGATCAGGGGGTTATAACTTCGCTGCTCTTCTCAGATTACTAAATACGAGAGAGGTGCTAGCTAGATGGTGCAGTGCACTAAAAAAGGGTACCAGTATGAAGAAGTTTTAGGGGATACACTGAGGCAATCAGGTGATGTGGGTATTTCAATCTCAGTTTAACTCCAAAACAGATATATTTGAATGGTTATGATTAAGATATATTTTAATGGTTATGATTAATAATCATTTAAAAATAGTATTTACAGATCATTTACCAGCATGTTAATGTGCCCTCCACCTATGCCCAATAGAGATTATCTTGCACACATATAGATGCCTTCAGCATTATTTGTCTCTCTCAATCTATTCCGAATCACTGAGGCTCCACAAAAGGCAAAAGTCATAATTATGAAATAGCTAATAGGATGTTTAAAAATAGAAAAGAAATTGAACAATCAATATTGTGCAGTTGATTATTTAACAAAACAGATGGAAGAGGGTAAAAAAACCCACACAAGTGAAATAAAAACTGTGAGGCTGACTTTCTGGTGAATATAAAAGATTATGCTGTATCTGGAAAATCCAGGAGTATAGTCTCTCTGGCTGTCATGGTCCATCATCAAGCTCTCAGCTCAGCAAGCCTCTGGTGAGGGGTTATTATGTTGAGGAGATTCTGATGATGATATTATGTAACAAATGAATAGCACTAACACCACTTTAACTTCATATTTCCAAGGCTGTGTCTACATTGGCATGATTTTGCGCAAAAGCAGCTGCTTTTGCGCAAAAACATGCTGCCTGGCGGGGAGTTCTTGCGCAAGAACACTGACGTTCTAATGTATGAAATCAGTGCTTCTTGCGCAAGAACTATGATGCTCCCGCTCAGGGATAAGCCCTCTTGCGCAACTGTTCTTGCGCAAGAGGCCAGTGTAGACAGGAACGTTAATTTCTTGCGCAAGAAAGCCCGATGGCTAAAATGGCCTTTGGAGCTTTCTTGCGCAAGAGAGCGTCTACACTGGCACGGATGCTGTTGCGCAAAAGCACATCTCTTGCGCAAAAGCACATGCCAGGATAGACGCTCTCTTGCGTAAATACTTTAACGCAAAAACTCTTGCGTTAAAAGTTTTTGCGCAAAATCTTGCCAATGTAGACGTAGCCCCCGGGTTTTAAAAGGAATTGACAAGGTCCATGATTATATGGATGGCCCATTACCAGCATTTGAAGAAACTGAATGTGTGTGCAGAGGAGATCAAGCCAGAGCTTATTAACTGTATAGAAGGAACTGGATTTGAACTGGTGAGGAGTTGTTTTGGATTTCTGGAGGTTTTTGAACCACAGACTCCAATAATGCTGCGTGGAAACTCCAAAGGCCTCTTCATCTGCCATCACATAATCTGCCTCTGTAAGGCCAGTACAAAGGAGACAAATTTTGAACACCGCTCTCTCTCATTCCCCACTTGCACAAGGTCTGTGGAGGCATAGGGTTCCCTAACAACAGAACCACAAGCAGAGTGGGAAAGGATTTATGGGGGAAACCATGCAGGGTGTTCATAAATGGCAGACACTGTGCATTACAGCTCTGCTGGTGTTTCTTCAGTGAAATTATGGACTGGTATTTGTGGGTGTAATGGGCCGGGGTGGAAGTTCCACTAATAAAAAGATCCTCTAATCCAGCAGTGGGCAATAAAATGGTGGTGGTTCACCAGTTAGCCTCTTATGGGCCACTGCCACTATATTTACCTGTACCTCCACAGGTATTGGCAACTGCAGCTCTCATTGGCCATGGGTCATTGTTCCCAGCCAAAGGGAGTTGCAGGAAGCAGTGCAAACACTACTTCCCGCAGCTCCCATTGGCTGGGAATGGTAATTCGCGGCCAAGTAGAGATGGACGTAAATACAGTTGGCGGCGGCCTGCAAGTGGTTAACCCTAACATACCAGCTTTGGCACGTGGGCAGGTATTTGCCCACTCCTGCTGTAATTCCTCTCCACTGAAGAGGGGGCAGGTAGTGGGGACATGAAGCTACTGTAGCCATTAGGATGGGGCTGCAGGGTAATTCTGCAACCCCTCGACAATCTGAGAGGTGAAGAAGTGGCAGAGAAAGATCCACACTTGGCTCAGCTATACTACGGTGGAATAGCCTCTAAAGGTACATCTACAGTAACATTATTTCAAAAAACTAAAGTTATTTCAAAATAAGGCAGTCCGCATCTACACAGCAGACAGTTATTTCGAAATAATGTTGAAATACTGTCAAGCTGGAGGAATTCTTACTCCAATTCCTATAATCCTCAGTGTACAGGGAGTAAGGGAAGTCAAAGGAAGAGTGCTCTATTTTGAAATAAGTGCTGTGTAGACGCTCCCAATTTCAATTTCAAAATAAGCTACACAATTGACGTAGCTCAGTTTTCATAGCTTATTTCCAGTTAAGCCTTGCTGTGTAGATGCACCCTAAGGGATTCATTAGGTGAGGAGTTGCATTTACACTGCTATAAAACAACATAGATGCCTACTCACTGGGCCACAGGGGTTATTGATGAGAGCAGAATTTGGCCCATGTAACTGAGAGCAGAATTTGGCCCAAACTTGTTTAATTGCTGGGTGGCCATAATAATCCATCTAAGGTTATGAATGTTCACCTGGTTCTTCATGCTCTGAGGAATGTCTCCCTTATGTAAAAGAGGCATGGCATTTCTGCGAGGCCTATAACATGCATTGCAAAGCAATTGCAGTGATAAGCTATATGCTGTTTGTATCCAGTAGCTCCCTGAATAAGCATCTCTGCCTGTGTTTTATCAGCTTAAAGGGGATGAACAGTGCATCCCCAGAGCCAGAACAGGTGGTCATCATAATCTAACTACATATCCAGATGTTCAAAGTGATTCATCTGGGTATAACAGGGCTTTGTTATTGGTAAATTTGACTTGCAAGGCCATGTTTCTGAGTTACAGAATACTAAAGCTGGCTGGTGTCCAGTACATCACTGTTGTCAACACTGATTTTGGGGACCTCTGGATCATCAGAACCTGAAAGGTACTTTATTCCTTTCTTTTCTTTGGATTTGAGCAATCCTCAGGTAAGATGATAAAAGAGGAAGCAAAACCTTCAGCCAGTCAGAGGAGATCAAGAAAGTTACTCTGTTTCAAAAGCCAAATACAACTGTTTTGGCAATAGGATTATTTAGAGATTGGTGACAGATAAGAGTTTTTCACTTGTGGGTCACGGAATCAAATTCCAGATCAAGAGTAACTAAAAGTCTCAAAGTTGTTTGGTAGCCTCCCTTAAAGTGACGTATCCAAAGCCCACTGAAATAAACAGAAAAACTCTCTTCAACTTGAATGGGCTTTGGCTAAGTGCCAAAATGTCTCACTGTGGTTCCCAAAAGACATGCTCCACATTTCTATTGGCACTAACTGGAATTTGGCCCCTTGGTTGACAGTCTCAGCAAAGAGGTCAGGGCTGAGCTATCCTGGACAATGCTTTGCATTCTTAGCTCTTACAGGGGCTCCCTGCAGATTGTCATGATAGATGCATCCTGCTAGGGCAGCATGGAAAATGGCTGTTTCCTATGCTACACCTGTCTGGCTAGAGGATTTCAGTCTGCACAGCACCTTTCATTAGCACTGAAGTCACTTTTTAAAAAGCTGACTAAAAGGGCATTCTTCCTCCACATTCCAACTTCCATGTGGGCTGGGGGCAGGGGGGAAGGAGAGCATGAAGATTAATATTCCAATGCAAGTAAAGACTCATTCACTGCATGTTGAATGAAACATGTCTTTGGTTGTGCTACCTTAAAGCCTGCTGGCAAGAGCATGCTAGGCTCCCACGCATAACTTGCCTAAATGGATTTTGTCATGCTTTAAAATTAGAAAGGGCTTAGTTATTAAAGTGTCAGAAAGGGCTGGTCTTTATGATACCCACACATCAATAACATGCACAGCACAGCTTTTTTCATCAGGACCCTAGAGCTCTGCTAAGCTTCTTGTTTCTGAATAGTCCTGCAGAGTCTCAATAGTTAAAATGGTGATTTCTTCATAAAACTGACCCCATACTGGGGAAAGGTAACGTTGTTGTAGCAACAGTCCTAATAATATTAACGGGGATAGGAGATTTCCAATAAACCTTGATGTTGATATGACACAGGATAGAATCTATAGTCTGATGCATTAATCAGAATTTAATTATCTTTTCTCTTAGAGTTTTCTAGCTTAAAAATATATTTCATCAAACTGGCTGATAAGCTGCTGTTACTGACTCACAAATCCATGACAGTAATCAAAAAAGAAATTGCAGAATAGAAAAGGGTGCGAGGGTACTAAGTGGTAGCCTACAAACATGTATGCAATTTTAAGACGTAAAAATGTTCTTTGGAAGATTCACTTTAATCACCATGTTCAACTGCACTGCAGTGTGGTGGTTGCAAACATGAAATTACATGCTCCATAAATAATGAAAGCCCAGCAAAGCTAACCTGAGCTGGTTCCAACTCTCAGAAATATTTGAGCAGTTTAACAGCTATGCTTTCATTGCTGTTCTCCCTGGACACAGATTTTGGCTTATATGGCTTTTATTTGTACTTTTTATTATTTCTTTACCCCCAATTCCTTTCCCAAAAATGCCCTGGCTTTGACAAAGTCACATGGAATTCTGAAGTGCCAGACTAGAGTTACACATCTTGAAAGATCTGTACCTGAATCATCATTAACTAAGTGCAGAGTGAAGTACTACAAAGATTTTTAGATTTTTCATGAACAATGCAGTAAATACAAAGTAGGTTAAATCTGTCCTTGGTTTGTCAGTAATGATGAAACACCTGCCACATACCTATGCTTCCTCTGTCACCCAGTACCCCAAACACCTGTTGCCTTGCACCTACTGCTACTTTGTAAACTTCATAATGAAGTGAGTATACAATTCTAGATTTATTGACAACACGTCCCATTTATCTGTAGAGTGATGGCAGAGTCCTGGCTGTTTTGCACAAATGATAAGGAACATGGCTGTTTCTTTTTAAAAGACTGGCCAAAAAATGTGATCTGCTACATCCTGCTGTGTTTTGTATTATGAACACATACAAGCAGAAATAGTGTGTTCCCCCACTAGCACTGCAAGGAAGGCAACACATACATTCATCCGGACATGGTGCAATCACAATTGCCCATAATATAGGTCATATAAAACAGATCAGATCCAGGGTTTCAGCTCTGAATACCTCCAAACTTTGTGGAAGTTCAGATCTCCACCCAACCTCTCTCAGGCTTCTCTGTGGTATCAACAAAGCAGCAGAGCTCACCTGCTACTTGAAAGTGAGAATTAGCAATGGAAACACTCCTGCACAACAAAGCATTTATAAAAAACATGGCTAGAATGTGATAGGTGACTACAGTCCCAAATGGAAGCAGCTGTTTCAACTATTATAGCTAATGCAGCACTGGAAACTAGAGTCTTTTTTTAAAAGTGTGTGTGTGTGAGAGAGAGAGAGAGAGAGAGAAAGAGAGAGAGAGGGAGGTGAAATACCATTTGGTGAAAGTAATTGTCAGAATGACATCTGAGTTGTTTTAAAGTTGGTAAATTACAATAATGGCCTATATCAGCTGTGTGTAGTTCTGATGTGCACAATAACACTCTCAACCTTCACTAATGGCATAATAATTAACTGGCTGTCACTAGGCAACAATCCAGGTTCCTTTTATTTTTAAACACTTCATGATTGATTTTTATTTTTCTTTCAGTGCTAAATAATAACATGTGTCAATATTTTCTAATTGATGGTCTAGGGGCAGACACTGGGCAATCAAATCTTGGATGATTATACTTTATTCCTGACAGGAAGGTAATTGAATTGTGTGGGGGAGGGGAGGCGGGCGGGCGGGCGAACCACATAACACATTGTTTCCAGTGTGAATCTGGAGCATCCAAGTGTCTTAGATGAGATCAAGGTCAAAGAACAACATGCTTTGTTAAGCATCTTCTTTGCATCTTGATTATGGAGTTATCCTTGTGAGCAGGATTAGATACTCGGTTATACATAGTACTTTTCATTATCCACATACTTCACAGTTCTTTGGAAAGTGATACATCCTGACTGGTTGCCCCTCACTAAATCAGAGCCAGAGTTCAAAAGCAATAAGTGTCCATTTCAGGAAGATGATTAAGAATGAGCCTAAATTTAAATATTGCAAATGAGAGTACAGCAATATTCGTGGTCTGTCATGATTTTAGTTAGCTGCATAGGTGTGACCAAGTTTCCCGCAGTCTCCTAAAGTTTGTTTACAGCCATCAGTCTTGACTGTCAGTGTTCTGTGCTATGGTTTGACTGAAAATTACCCCAAATGTCTTCTGAGAGCCCAGTAAGCAGTGGAAGTGTTGGTAATGATGCTCTTGTTCCAAAGAGGATGGAGAAAGGCTGTTCTCAGTAGTGACGGATGGCAGAACAAGGAGCAATGGTCTCAAGTTGTGGTGGGGGAGGTCCAGGTTGGAAATTAGGAAAAACTATTTCACTAGGAGGGTGGTGAAGCACTGGAATGGGTTACCACTGGAATCTCCATCCCTAGAGGTTTTTAAGTCTCAGCTTGACAAAGCCCTGGCTGGGTTGATTTAGTTGGGGTTAGTCCTGCTTTGGGCAGGGGGCTGGACTTGATGGCCTTCTGAGGTCTCTTCCAGCACTATGATTCTATGATTCTATGACAATATTGACCTCCTGTGGTTTGGCAAATTCTCTGGTTCAGCACCAGTCAGGTTCTGAGGCTCTCAGACTAGAGAGGTTTAACCTGTACTCATGAGCTTAATGGTAGGCATTCTGGGGCCATCCTTGTGTGCCACAGTAGGTGTTAGGGTAAAATACTGGGGATGCTGTGACCATGTACTCAATCCCTACTCTCCTTGAGGTTAACAGCAAAAACTCTATTCAAAAGGAGCAGGATTAGACTCTATGCAGGCGACAGAGGCAGTGTTTATGCATACACTCAGCAATAAACGAGAAACAAATTTGGAGGTCAGAAGCTGTTTTACTGAGATAGTGGTATAACATCCAAGTACCCACTCATATAGACACAGAGTATAGAGTTTACAGGGTTATATTTTTAAGAAATTAATGAAGCAGTTTGATTCTGAGCCTTGGGAAAGTGAAATATTTTTTCCCCAGTAACTGAGATGTGGTGACAATTCCACACCTTCTTATTATTTTTATTTATGAAGCCTTGTCTATCTTGTAGAAATGTGAGCATGAAATGTGTGAATGGGTAAGGAACTGCATTTGTGTTTTTGTAACTCCAAGAACAATGGGTCTTATGCTATGACTTGGAAGGCAATGGGCCCCAATGGTGAAGGACACATTAAAGAGTCTTAGCTGTTCACCAAAACACAAGAGATTGAGATCATCTGGGAATAATCCCCTCCTGTTATTCTCTAATATTATTTATCTGGGAAGGAGACAAACTTGTCACACACTCTAAAAGGAGAATGACTATTTGTGTGATGGTACCTGAGCTGCAAGACTCTGCCTGGTTTCCCAAATGGCAGGTCCTGACCAACTCTGAGACACTGCAAGACCAGCAGGCTAAAGAGCAGATATTATTTTTTCTAAGTGACTTTATTCTTTTTGGCTCCCTAACAGGACATTTGAACACCTGGGCATGGATGCCTATCCAAAAAGACCAACCCTAATATTTTCTTGGAGAGGGGATGTCCATGAATAGTAATAGCAAAAGAGTATATATGCATAGTATAAGCTACCATTAGGAATGATTAACCTATGTTTGAAGCAACTCTTATCATAGATCACTAAGAATCACCTGAGATACCTAAAGAATTGAATCAGAATTTATTCTTTTCACAAGGTAAAGTTGAAGCTGCTAAGTAAGCCCCACAGAGATTGCAAGATTAAATGAGTAATTTAATTATTTGTGTTATGTTAACTTTGTGATTTGATTACTGTTGTATTCATATAATAACTTGACCGATAGTTGCTCTTAAGTTGTGTGTTTTGTAGTTATCCAATTTTAAATTGTATTACTGTTAACAAGTTGATTTGACTAACTCAATTTATAGAGTCATATCAATATTAATTATATTTTAACACTTTAGGGAAATAAAATTAATTGTCTAACTCTGTAGTTATTAGTGCTCTTGAATGAAACTTGTAATTGGTTTTCTCTGATCAACTAGAAACAAGGTAAGAACACTGCATTCAAGTCCTAGGAAAACTCTTATCGTTCCAGTGGAATTCTTCCTTATCCTTTTACAAAGAGGCTATGCCTACATTACAGAGGGTTTTTTTTAGACAAACGGCTGTTTTTCTGAAAAAACTTCACTTACGTCCACACTGCAATCGCGTTCTTTTGACAAAAAATTGAAAGAACAGAGGGGTTTTCCCGATATTGGTAAACCTCTTTCTACAAGGAAGAAACCTTTTTCTGAAAGAGCACTTTTGGAAAAAGGCGTGCGTGGACATGGAAGAGGGAGTTTTTTCGAAAAAAGAGGAAAGAGAAAAAAGAACAGTTGCCCTGGTGGCCACTCCGTCCATAGTAATCATAACTGAAATGTGAGATAGCATCCATTCAGTATGGATGCTATCTTTCAAAAAAGCAGATCACTTTTTTCGATGCACTTTTGCTGTGTGGACACTCTCTTTCGGAAGAAGTTTTTTCGGAAGATCTCTTCCAGAAAAGCTTCTTCCAAAAGAAGCCTGCAGTCTAGACGTAACCAGAGTATATATACCTTTGCTGTCACAGTGGTAAACAACATTTAGACCTCGTAAAGTAACGGGCAGTCCCTTACCATGGCCAAAGGCAAGACTCCTACAAGATCCTTCTGGCTTACATAGATCTTGGAGACTCCTAGATCAGACGATGTATCCCCAGGATATTCAACCTGCCATGTGATAAGCTGGGTCCCAGGTAGATCACTTAGGTCTTCAATTTCAAAATCAATCTGCATGATCTCAGAGGAAGGGTTGTCTGCACTGCAAAAAAAGAGAGAAAAATGCCTTAATTCATCTGAGCGACAAACCAGCAATAGAATTGCATTTACACTAATAAATCATTATCTGATGTTACACCGCATCATCTTCATAGAAAAATTGTTATGATATGAATATAAATAATACATACTTTATGCAAGGTGATTCATGTAAGATGTCATTGGAAAGGTTATGATTTACTGAATGTCATTATCCAATTTGTATACATGTAGCACTTCTCTATCTAAAGTTAAGAATACTGACTATACAACAATTTCAACTGGGTGTGTATTTGGAAGACAGTCACCAGACAATAAGTCATCAGCCTTGATGAGCCATTAAGACTGTGAAGATACTAATCTCTCTCCTTCCTGAGACATATCCTTGGAGTAGTTGTGACACCAGTGGTTCAGGTGTTCCTGTCACCTGATATTAAACATTATCTTGGCCATCTTGTAATTTTCCATTAAAAGGAGAGGGGGAGGGGGAGGTTAAGTTTAGGAAACATAAGATTCCTGCCTCATATAAATCTTATTTAAGGGTGGGGAGGAAAGTAAATGGGACTCTACTCCCTTGCCTGTCTGCTCAAGACATTCAAAGGGAAGGGAAGGGGGAGTCCAGACTGAGATAGGGGTCCAATCTGAAAAAAGACATAACTGGAACTCTGAGCTACAGAAGCTTTGCAACCTGTCTAAAATAATATTTAACATATGAAATCACATTTTGTAACCTGTTTTTGAATGTATTAAGTTTAGGTTGCATTTTTTTGCTCAGTAATCTGCTTTGCTGTCTTTGTTATCACTTATACTCACTTAAAACCTACTCCTTCCAGTTAATAAACTTCTTTTTTGTTTACTCCAAAACCCAGTTTGTATAATTAATAATGTGGGGCAGGGGCACATAAGAGGCTGTGCACCCCTTCCTCCACATCGAGAGAATGGGCAGATTTCACAGTATACCTTAGGAGTCTGCACTGCAGGGGAATTGGGCACTCAAGTGCTAGGGCAAGTCCCTTAAGCTGAGTCTTTCGAGAGTTGATCTCAGAGTCTGTGTGGTTCTGCAGCTGGGTGGGTTTCCACCTGTGTGTGCACTGGAGGAGGCTAAAAGCCTGGCTCAGCAAAAAAGGGTGCCCAGGCTAGAAGAACAGGCAGGCTCAGTGGTATTTCAGTACATCAGGTGGCATCATAAATGGGGGCATACTGCTGCACATTGAATTATATCTGTACCTAGATTTGTGGAATGAAGAAATTAGAAGTGAATTAATCATATGCATGTATTATCCCGGCCCTTTGTGCACTTCACGTACATTCCCTATGTTTCACAAAATAGACAGCATTTATCTATTTGTGCTTTACCAATAGGGAAATGGAGTCAGGGAGAGGTTAAGCATTGAGGTTAAAGTCATAAGGTGAGTCAGTGGCAGATCTTGGAATGCCTGACTCTAAAGCCCTGTGTTCTAACCTTCAGATTGTATTCCCCCCCCCCACCCTTGTTAAAAGCAACCTGCAAAAGGAATGACCTATAGACAGTTGTCCACTGAGATATGAGACTAATGCAGATTCTTCCTTTGAAGCAGCTCATGTCCTTTAAAAAGGGGAGGACGGACAAAACTAGGCTATGTCTGCACTGCAGAGCTCTTTCAGGGAGGCTGGAAGTATCCCAAAATAGCTATTCCACATCTTTAAAGCAGCCCATTATTTCAAAATAAATTTCAAAAGAACAGGTGTGCTATTCTGGCATCCCTGTAACCTGTGTTCCACAAGGGTTAAGGGATGTGTCAGAATAGCGCTTTATTTCAAAATTTGGTGCTGTGTAGAAAGCGCCAAATTTCAAAATAAACTATTTCAAAATTACCTCAAAATAAGCTACACAATTTGCATAGCACATATTGAGTAGCTTATTTCATGGTAAGGGTGCAGTGTAGTCACACCCCTAGAGGCTATTTCTGACTCTACACACCTCACTGTGATATGAATGGCAAATACCTTAAACTCCCTCTGATTTAGTTTCCTCTGTGTGGAAAATGGGGACAATAGTAAGTGTAGCTGTACTTCCTCAAGGTGTTACAAGGCCAGGTTGATGTTAGCAAAGCATTCTAGGAACTCTGGGTAAAAGGTAGTTGAGAATGTTATTAGCTGTGATATCTCTGGATCATCTGTATTAGAGTGTCTGATATAGCACCATTACAGTGCTGTTTATTTTTATAGTGGTTTTTTTCTACATTCTGTTACAAAATGCTTTAGAGAGCAAATGAATCAAAATCAAAAGGGAAAATGATGGATGCTCTACAGGAGAGATTAAAAGCAGGGAACAGATCAGTGGCTCACAGAGTTAGATCCTGTAAACCTTATTATAAAATTAGCTACTGCACAGGAAACAGTGCAGTGCAGATTCTACTGTGCAGTATTCTATCTGCTATTATAAAGGGGCCCCAAAACCTCAGGATGTGCAGTGACATTCCCTAGCAGTGCAACATTTTGAGGACTATTGCTGATGACAGTGATTTTACATCTCAATCACTGATGGCCATTTAGTGATCTTTAATGCAGGTGTGTAGGGGTGAATAGTGAAGGCTGAATGTATTTCAGTGCAGGGATGAGACTCGAAGGCTTGAGAGGAAGGAAGGAATGTCACAATTACAGAAGGATCACAAGCTATTCAAGCTACCTCATCTCAGTGGGCATAACTGGAAGATAGAGAAAATACAGCAAGTGATTGATGGGAAAGCCATGGAAAAGTGTTTAAACCATGCAATCTTCCCTGGTTGCTGTAGGAAGAGAGTTAAAACTAGTCATCTCCTTGATCAGAACCAGTTGTGACAAGAGCCCCAATTCAGGACTGCTCCCAAAATGCCCGGGGTTTTTTATCATTTCAGCTCTGTTCAATTTCTTGTCTAAAGCCACTGCTTGGCGATTTTAATCTGCAGGCCCTGAAAGCTGGACTCTAATGGATGTATTGAGTCATTGCTGTCACAGTGAGAATTTAAAAAGGAGCTTTTGCATCGGTTCCACCCTTGGCAGAATTAATGGCGCTGACTGATTTTACATTTTATTCAATTCCTCATCACTTTATGTCAAACCCACGAAAGTACAATTTGCAAACTAATACTGAATGCAACCATATTCCCCATGACCTGAGTGGGACCAGAAAACTGCTTTACACAGCTACTGCTATTGAAACTCATTTAGCCTTACTGTATAAATAGGAATAGGCAATGCATTACCCATACAAGCAGGATACTGATCTCACTTTGTACAATATACGTCAGCTTTACTTCTGTTAAAGAGACAAATTTAATCATTGCACAGAAGCATCCTGGTTCTGAGCTCTATTTCTGGTTGCCTTTCTTTAATCTTTTACTGCACAGGTGGCTACTGTTACTAGTCCCTGTTGCTGCTGAATTGGTGCTGCCACAGGCAGTGTTTCCTGTCAATCATTGGCAGAATGGGCCACTAGGGAGGTTGGTAGTGCAAAGGGAAAGACATGGGCAAGCTAGTGGCAGCTGCAAGAAGAGGATTTAATAAAAAGCAAGGATCAATGAAAACTTTTCAAAATAGGGAGGGTTTTAGAAGGAAAGAGGGAGAAGTGAAAGGCAAAAGAAAAGGGAACAATGAAGGAGAAAAGAAGGGATCTAGAGGATAGTATAACAAGCATGGGAGAAGCTGCAGGGGAAAAACAAAGGAGTTCTGAATACTACGTACAGATGTGGTCTCCTCATCTCAAAAAAGATATACTGGCATTAGAAAAGGTTCAGAGAAGGGCAACTAAAATGATTAGGGGTTTGGAACGGGTCCCATATGAGGAGAGATTAAAGAGACTAGGACTTTTCAGCTTGGAAAAGAGGAGACTAAGGGGGGATATGATAGAGGTATATAAAATCATGAGTGGTGTGGAGAAAGTGAATAAGGAAAAATTATTTACTAGTTCCCATAATATAAGAACTAGGGGCCACCAAATGAAACTAATGGGCAGAAGGTTTAAAACAAATAAAAGGAAGTTCTTCTTCACACTGCTCATAGTCAATCTGTGGAACTCCTTGCCTGAGGAGGTTGTGAAGGCTAGGACTATAACAGGGTTTAAAAGAGAACTAGATACATTCATGGAGGTTAAGTCCATTAATGGCTATTAGCCATGATGGGTAAGGAAAGGTGTCCCTAGCTTCTGTTTGTCAGAGGGTGGAGATAGATGGCAGGAGAGAGACCTCTTGATCAGTACCTGTTCAGTTCACTCCTTCTGGGACACCTGGCATTGGCCACTGTTGGCAGACAGCGTACTGGGCTGGATGGAGCTTTGGTCTAACCTAGTATGGCCATTCTTATGTTCTTCTCCATATTCCCCCCACATGCAACTTTTTAATTCCTTTTTAAGAAAATTCTCTTCACCCTTGCTTTCCTCTTCATGCCACTGTGCCACACCTCTCCTCCTTAACTCAGATCCTTCTAGGCAGGGGCCTCAACAATCTGCCTAGCTTTAGTTTTACTGACATCAATGGGATCAAGTGCTAATGTAACCACCACCAGGTGGATTTGAATCTGGGACCTCAGGAGCTGACTATAGGAGCCTCTACCCTCTGAGCTAAAAGCCAGCTGGCTCCCAGCCCATGCTGTAGAGGTCTCTTGATCTTAACTGTTGCTGTGGTCTAGGTACCACCTGCATTGCTCAGTAACCACACTAGGTGTATGGGTTACACTAGCAGTTAGGTACATGCTTTTGTTCTTTGTTAAACTCATCCTCAATGTTTACCTGCCTTGCAGTCAGTGCAAGTTAAACCTGAACAAGGACTAGGTAAAAAAGATGAATAAGAATATTAAGGTTTTTCACATTTTGTGGACTAGAGATTTTTCAGTAAGGAATCATTTATCATACTCATTTACAGCACCTACCCTAAGGGAGTCCAACTGGGTTGATGTTTGTGGGTGCTGCCCCAATATGAATATTCAATGAAAATAACAAGAGGAAAAGCTCCTTTATTAGGAAGCATCATCTTTGCACAATTTTCCTTAAGCATGACTGCAGACCAAAATGAAATGATTTTCATGCCCTCTGTGATATTCTTATTGGTCAAAGAACAAGAATGACCACATAGCAGTGCCTGTGAAAATGGTACTCATGCTTAACCATACTGTTAGTCAAAACATTTTTTCCCCCATTGCATATCCAAAGTTGCACTGAAAAAGCGGAATACTTAAATATTTTGTCTACAAACTAAAATATTTCTATTAGGAATGCTGCCACAGTATCCCATGGAAGTTGTAGGCATCTCCTAGTTTCGTCTGTGGGCAGGGCTCCTTGGTTGGATGACATCACCATAATCTCCCTTTGAGAGTTTTAACCTTTCATGAAAAACCACAATTTAGTAAAAAAATATTTTCTATTGAAAAACAATTCCAACCAGACCTAGGAGTAGAAGGCTCTTTTCCTTATACCTGGAACTGGCAGATCAAGAAGTGTTTTAACAATCCATAAGGATCTGAACATTAATACAAAAGATGTATAGAAAAGTGTAAAGGTTTCTCTGGTCTATGCTCAGACCATGCCTAAAACCACCAAATCAGGAACTTTTGCTTAATTAGTTAACTTGAAATTCAAACTTTACTTTACACTGCTATGAACATCGCTGTACGTATAATTCTGAGGAAGCAGAGTGACCATCTTTTAGTACAGGTTGGACCTCCCTGGTCTGGCACCTTCGAGACCTGCCCAGTCCTGAATGAGAGAATTTACTAGACCAGGAGAGGTGTCCCCTGCCACCTGTCCTGAGCCAGCTGACCTCCTGCCTCTGCCCCCACTACTCCTTCCCCAGCTGTCTGTCTGTCATGCTGCCACTGCACACCCCAATCTGCCATGGGCAGCCAGGGTTCTCCAGGCCCCAGCATTGGCCTTGTGCTGCCATGGACAGCAAGGTTTCCCTGGCTTCATGCTGCCGTTGGTGGCTGAGATTCTCCAGCATCCAACTACTCACTGCTGGGGGTGGCTGGGTTCTCTGCCCCCGGCCCCGCACTATACAGGTGGCTAAGATGCCCTGCTCCATACTGCTGTGTTGTATCTCAATCACTGCTGTGGGCGGATGGGGTTCTCCAGCCCACGGCTCCGTGCTGCTGTGGGTGACCACGGTTCCCTGGCCCCACACGGTCGTGGGCAGCCAGGGTTCTACAACCCTGGTCCCAGTCCTATCTCCAGTACTGCTATGGGGCTTCTCTGGACCTGCTGCCCCCAGCCCTAGCTGGGCTGCTGGCCCTCCTGCCATTAGGTTCCCAGGTTCTCTCGTTCAGGAACCTGTAGTAAAATGGCCAAACTGAAAAAGAATTAGCAGTTGCAAATCTTCTATAGATAAATAAGCAAAAAAAGAAAAGAAAACAAAAACCCCCCCTAAAAATCCCCCACCCACCCACGACTACCCTGTGAATAAGAATGGGGTAGGGGTGGGGGAAGGTCTCATCTTCTTTAAACTAATAAAAATTTCCAGTGGATTTGTGAAGAGGGTATGGGGTGTCTATCTGTTTAACACAAGGAAAAAAAAGCTACATATTAATTCCAAACCTATAAGAGAAAGCAGACAACTTCCTGCCATTATGAATTTATCTGAATTGCTAATATGTTTTTCTTTCATTTCCTACAAACCAGTGAAATGCCACTCAGTACTTAAGCTTCTGAAATCACAAGTTTAAAACATAAGTGGCGAAACCTACAAAAACAAATGGGATCATCAGAAAAAATATTTGGGTCACACTGAAAATACTCGAGACTATTTTAGTGAAGGTATAGTTGGATTTTAATATAGGATTGAAGCTTGGTTGGTATCTATAACATTTTGATTTTTCATGCAATCGTGAAGACATAAGATTCTAGTTATCCTGCATGGAATTTCCTGAACTATGAAAAATTCCACTGAATATTGTTGTGCCTGTCTTCACAAGAATTGTAAGTCATGTTAGAGAACTATGTTTTTAACACAACTTATGGTTGTTTTGTAACAGACCCTGATTTTCCAATGAAGAAAAGTCCACTGAGTAGCTAGCCACTGGTGCTTTAACTACTCCACTGTATAACTCTCCTAAGAACAGGTCTAGAAAATATGATGGTGAAAACACCATGTCTTCAGCAGTGCCTTGGCAAACATTGCCACCATGAGGACAGCTATTCTGGTGGTACCAACAGATAAGAAGGAAAAAGATAATACAGAGACATAAGGGAGAGGTGTGGCCATGTATGTTTGTAACAAAGAAGTTCCACTAAGTTTAGGGAAGTGGAAGAAACAGGGTGAATGGTTAGGAGGAGTGCTGGCCTTTTCTGCATATCTCAACATTTGGAGACTAAAAGGTTAAACTTAGGTAGCTATTGGGTGTTGATAGGGAGCCAGGAGAGCCAATGGGAGAAAGTGTTGAGATTTGAATTGGAAAATATACCTGCCTGCTGTTCTTCATGTGAATTTTAAGCCAGAAGTTGGGGGAACTAGATTAATTGAACCAGGCAGAACTATCATGCCTACAAACAGAGTTGTAACTAGCTAATTTGGCGCCTGAGGCAAGACTCTTCTCAGCGTGGGCGGGGGTGCTGATGTGGCGTGAGGCACAAGTGAAGACAGCGTAGTAGCTGTCTTTTCTGCACCCCCTCAGCTATGTGCCCAAGGCAAGTGCCTCACTCTCCTCGCCCTTGTTATGGCCCTGCCTACAAAGAATACTGGGGTATGGAAATGGACTGGACCTTGAAGCACGGATTGTAAGCAGATGGGGAAATGTCTATTTAGACGTGATCAAGTTATTTTCTTTGTTTTGTTGTTTGGTTAAACTTCTTTGTGCTAAGTCTATGTGCCTTCCCCCCATACACTGTATCACAGGGATGGAATTTTCTCTGTTTTTAAATTGTTCTTTTCTCAGTTGTTTTAAAACACCTACCAACCAAGTATGCTTCATCAGGTATATCTTTTTGTTTTGTTAATAAAATCATATTTTTAAGGTGATGATTTGATTCTTGTGCCCTAGAAGGTAACAGGAGGTCTGTGTATGCATGCTTAAGTCTGAGTGGTCAGCTATCAGAAATTACAGTTTGTTTTTTTCCTTTTTATTCAAGCTCTCTTGTGTTAGAAGAGGTTAGGGTACCCCTCTGGAAGCAGTTCCAAGTGTTTCTTCCTAGAGTCAAGAAGAAAGGGGTTTTTCACTTGATGGTGGCAGCCTGTCTTCCACAGCTAGTAAATTTGTGATTCTGGGAAGCTTTTAAGCAGAAACCTATAGAGGCAAAGTATTTTTAAGGTCTCTTGTGGGCTTCCATCTTTTGTACTCAGAGTGCCTGAGTGGGAAACAGTTTTGACACAGAGTCACAAAGAAAGGAGGGTCTGCTATTAATTTAGACAGCAGCCAGAAAAAGGAAAAGACAAATATATTCCTCTTCCTAGTACAACCCCACTATTCCACCCTGTTTGAAACAGTTTGGGGAAGAGAGCCCAGTAATAACCTTACATTTTATATCCAGCAGATGATCTCAAGGTTCCTCTCTAGTTCTTAGCCACAACTCTGATTCCAAAAAGTTAACATTTTGTTTACTTCTGTTTCCTCTTACAACTTTTCAGAAGACTCAAGCTATTGCATCTGGGATACATATTTGCATTTTCTTTACGGAAGCAGGAGAGATAGAGATCACATCCCTTCTGTATAAAGAGGTACTCACAATGCAATAAACTCCCTCTGCTTGGTGTGTTGATGGAGCTGTAGATGATAATATGTATAGGAAACACAAGTCAAAAAGAGTGGGGTCAGCTGCCAAGGAGACTTTAACACACAATTTAGATACATGTATTTAGGGGAATAAGAATGGAAGAAAGACATATTTAGTGATGGATCGGTTATCTGTATCTTTCTCAGGTGCTTATCACTACAGTATGGACACACCAAACATACATTTAAGAAATATTATTTTAGCTGTTCTCTAAACTCCTTTGAATTCAGTCAACTGGGAAATCTTTGTGATGGATGATGCTGGGTATACATTTCACACCCACGTTAAATTTGAAATTATAATTTTTTTATTTTATCAACTGCAACACGACACCTCTAAGTTCTCCTGCATTAGTATTTCTTTAAAGCAACACACACAGTCATGTCTACTTCAAGCAAGATGACACCTCAGCAATACAACACCAAAAGCCAAAGTGGTGTAAGCTTTTCCTTAATGATACAAAAGTTTCGAGTGCAGGATATCTATGGGGACGGTGACTTCATTGGGAATATGCTGCCATCATAAAGGGTTAAAGAATGATATTACCCCACTCCAAATGATGTGATTAGCAATCATGGGATTTATAACAATTAGAAATGTGTGTGTGTGTGTGGGGGGGGGATTTATTTGCCTTCTGTTTCTGACCTTTTTGAGTGCACTCATTTTACACAGTTGAGCTTTGCTTCATATCCATAAGAGCTTGGTTGTTTAAATGAAATGAACTTGGTTGTTTAAATGAAAGCTGAGATTTTCATGCAATCTCTTGATTTCAGCAGCACGGGCTTAAAAAAACACTTTCAAATACTTCAAGACTGTGATAAAATTTCAAGAATTAGCAGCTCTGATGTTGACTTAAATCAGGCAAAAGGATCTACATTTATAAGCGGGCAGGATAATGTGGTCTGAGCTCAGCCGTGGCCTTGAACCCCCAGTAAGAAAAGGGTGTATATACATTTTTTATAGAATTTAGAATACTAGAATTGGAAAGGACATGGAAAGATCGTCAAATCCAGTCCTCCGCCCTCCCGTCAGGACCAAGCATCATCTAGATTAGCGGTGTAAAATCCTGTTTAATCAGTTAACCAGTTAAATGTTATGTGTAACTGGTTAACCACTTAACAAAAGCTGCTCCAGCCAGGCTGAAGTTCCCCTGCCCATGGCATGCTGCTCTGGCTGGGCTGGGCATGCTGTGAATGGGGACTGCTCCAACAGGGCTGTTAACCTCTGGGCTGGAGCAACCTGCCGCCTGTGTCATAACAGGTAAGCATCACCCAATGAGGGTGATGCTTATCCATTAACCAGCTATCAGGTTAGCCATTCACATCCCTAATCTAGATGATTTCTTATAGATGTTTATTTAATCTACTCTTAAATACCTCCAATGATGGAGATTCCACATCCTCCCAAGGCAATTTATTCCAGTGTTTAATCACCCTGACAGTTAGGAAGTTTTTCCTAATGTCCAATCTAAACCTTCCTTGCTGCAATTTAAAACCATTGTTTCTTGTCCTATCATCAGAGGCCAAGGAGCATAAATTTTCTCCCTCCTCCTCGTAACACCCTTTTAGATACTTGAACATTGCTATCATGTCCGTTCTCAATTTTCTCTTATCTAAACTAAACAAGCCCAATTCTTTCAGTCTTCCCTCATTGGTCATTTTTTCTAGACCATTAATATTTTTTGTTGTTCTTCTCTGGACCTCCTCCAACTTCTACACATTTCTTGAAATACTCCAACACAATACAAATACATACAATACTTCAGCAGAGACCTAATCACCACAGAGTAGAGTAGAAGAATTACTTATCATGTCTTGCTCACACCACTCCTGTTAATGCATCCCATAATCATGGTTGCTTTTCTTTTTTTTTTTTTTTTTGCAATAATGTCACACTGTTGACTTTCATTGAGCTTGTGGTCCTCTATGACCCCTAGATCCCTTTCTGCAGTACTCCTTCCTACACAGTCGCTTCCCATTCTGTATGTGTGCAACTGATTGTTTCTCCCTAAGTGGAGTACTTTGCATTTGTTCCTTATCAAACTTCATGCTAATTACCTCAGGCCATTTCTCCAGTTTATCCAGCTCATTTTGAATTTTGACCCTATTCTCCAAAGCAGTTGCAACCCTTCCCAGCTTGGTATCATCTGCAAACTTTATAAACATACTCTCTATGCCATTATCTAAATCCTCAATGAAGATATTGAACAGAATTAGTCTCAAAACTGATCCCTGCAGAACCCCACTTGTTACACCCTTCCATCATGACTGCAAACCTTTAATAACTATTCTCTGAAAATGGTTATCCAACCAGTTATGAACCCACTTTATAGTACCCCCATCTGCACTGTATTTCCCTAGTTTATTGATAAGGTTATGAGTGACTGAGATTGGGGACCCACTGTGCTAGGCACTGTAAAAGTAAGTCTCTGCTCCCAAAAGGGGACAATCTAAATATATAGCAGAGATGAAAGACTAGTATTCCATTATACATGGTAATTGAGGTCCAGGGAGATTAAGATTTTCCCCAGGTGATGAAGGAAGCCTAGAAATCAGAATCCCCAGAATCCCAGCCCAGTTTATCAAGCAAATGATCATTCACCACAACAGATCAGGTGGGAAATACAGAAATGAATTAAAACTTAATTTTATCCAGTGTCATCATAGCATTAAATATGCAGTAAGGGGGTGTCTGATCATTTTTCTTTAGGAATCAGCCTTTGACATTAGTCAAACCAGCAAGAAAAATGGCAAAAGAATGAGCTTGCTAATCATGAAATGGTGGTGCTTAAAAAAATTAGACCCATCTCGATGAGGCATGATGTCAGCAGAGCTGGTGAAATAATATTTGCTGAATAATTTTTGATTAACTCTGTGCTATTTTCAGATGAATTATTCATCAGAGAATTTTCCAGCTGGAGAAGTCACTTTGCCCAAACAACACAAACCAGTCATTTTATTTTTTCCTTCAAAAGAGCAAAAAATTAGTAACATCTTTAACTGCACATTAAAATTAAAGCCCAAATTCCCCATCGAGTCGGCACTTCAGTTTATAGAGCCCTGTCAATGCGCCAAATGTCTCTCGACATAATAAATCCAGTAGTTATTTGCCACATTATGCAAAAGAAATGATACATCAACATGGAATTCATTGCAACCAATCTAATAATAATCCAGCACGTTATTCAGCCTGACACTCAGTAAACATCAAGCACTTTTGAAGTAGCCCAGTCAAGAAGCAATAGTGGAAAAGCTGCAGGGCTAAGGATGTGTGTTTTTACTGGGAACTGAAAGTCTGATCAAACACTGGATGTTGCTTTCTCAGGCTGCCCAGCCTACTCCTGCCTCTGATTGTTTAAGAGCATTAAATATTTCTTGTTTACTATACAATATGGTGTAACGGAGAGAATCAAAGGGAAGGAATCCATACATACAGATACAGGATTTATGACTGTGTTATCAAGGTGGCACCCCCTTGTGTCTCCTCTGGGCACAACTGACCCAACTGTGGGTCTCTGCTGGTATGTCTGGTCCAAGGAGGACCAGCGTGGTGGTATTTTGGCCTTCCTGCAAAAACATCCTCCAGTCCTAACTCTTTCAGGCCATTTAAGGTTCAATGGTAATCAGGAATAAAAATAAACACCATTCAAATCTAGGGTCCTCCCACAAACCATCAGTGGTGTCCTATCCTCCCATTTAGGCTTGTTCCAGTTGATTCCCTTTTCAGGATCTGGTTGCCTCTCCTAAAAGGGATGGTCTGGCTGGCAAGAGAGTTCCATCTTTGTGCTGCAGCCAAGTCTCTCTCCTGCCAAGAAGGCAGAGAGCTGTCCTCCCTCCTGCTTGGCCCTGAATTGCTCTAGGCCTTCTTCTGTTAACTTTCCTCTCCATGCCTGACATTCCAAATGTAGCGGGGCAGGGCCAACTGGGCCCACAATTGTCCCTAACTTCTGTTGCCAGCAGGGACTCTTTCAGCCAGAGCTGTCCTTAAGATTTATGGTGCCCTTAGGCCCAGCGGCAGCTGCAGGGGGAGGAACAATGATTTTTTAGAGATGTGATTTTATAATCTTCATCAACACACCAATGAAATGTTTTTAAAACAAATTTTAAACTAAGGTCCTGTCAACTAACACAGTCAATTCAGAAACTGACAGTATATAGCTGGGATTGGCAAATGCCTGTTAAATGGCATCTTTATCACCTGAATGACTCTTTCACTGGTTCAGTGTTTTGCTAATAGATCTGCCAGGCTTTTTCACTTTTAAGTTAACTAGAACCTCTCTGGAGGAAGCAGAGCCACAGAACAGGAATAGGAAGAGGCAGGTAGGTGGACATTAAGACCCAGGGATGCCCCAAATTTTTGGATGCTCCACCCAACTGCATATTCTGCATATCGGTAAGGACAGCTCTGCCTTCAGCCTCTCTGACCTCCTTGTTGCCAGTGTGGGGTTATTTTTTTTTCTCATAATATGTTTATTGTTATTTATTGTGGAGCAGCCTCTGATGGGCCCAACTGAGACCGGGGCTCATTGTACTGGCATGATACTTACAGATAAGGTATGTCTGCACTGCAGTTGGCAGCATGTTTCCCAGCTTGTGTCACCAGACACACTAGCTCACATAAAAACAGCAGTGTCACCAGAGAGAGTACAGCTTGGACTGGCAGCCTGACTACAAGCACGTCTGGAATCCCTGGGTACATTCTTCGGTGAGTAGCGTGAACTGCTGCTTGTGGTATCTCTTGCTACACTGCTCTTTTTAGTGTGCTAGCACATCTGTCTACCTGAGCTGGGAAGCATCCTTCCAGGTGCAGGATAGATGTATGGATAGGAAGAGCCCAGCCTTGCTCTAAAGAACTTTTATAATTTAAGCAGATAAGACAGACAAAAAATAAGAAAAAGAAGGTACGACCCTCATTTGACATATGGAGAACTGAAACAGAGAGAGATAAAAGGTTCCAGTGACATTACGACATGAGTACATAGTTTAGTGCTTTGCTGAGTCAAATCCTAAGTGACTTCCCCAAATCCCACGGGAAATCTATGGCAGAGCAAGGAATTGAAACCAGATCTCCTGAGCCCTAATGCCTCAATCACAATATTGTTCTTCCCAGTTAACAACATTCCTAAATAAAGTCATTTGTGTGACAATCCCTTAAAAACAGATAACATAACACTCAGACTTGTGGGGCTTCATTCACTACTGTGTTCATCTAAATGAAGCAACAGCATGGGAAAGGGCAGAATCATGCTGGCCTAACACATGATAAACACTCAAGGTATCGGCACACAAGTGGAAAATACATGGCCCATCTTGCAAACATTTACTGCTGAGAGCAATACCAGCATACTGCAGGATAATTCATAACATTAAGTTTGTGCTTGACAGTAAATGTCCACACAGTTGGGCACATAACTAATGGATCACAAACTTTGGCCCTGATCCTGCACATACTTATGTGCATCAATTCCTGGAGTAGCCCTGTGAGTAAATTTACTCACATGTATAAGTAATCATGGGACTGGGCCATTTGACTCCAAAAAAGCTAGCCATCTAGCTGAACTCACCTGGATCCCATAATATAGGAAACTCTTATTGAATTTAATAGGAGTTTTGCTTGAGTAAGGATTGCTGGGCTGTAATGCTAAGACCATGACCCCTCAGGGTGCGTCCACACTGCACCACAAGTTGAAATAAGAGATGCAATTTGATCTATGCAAATTGTGTTTCTTATTTTGAGGATATTTTGAAATAGCTCATTTCATAATTTGGCACTGTCTACACAGCACGTAGTTCAAAATAAATGGCTATTCTGAAATGTCCCTTACTCCTCCTGGAATGAAATTTATAGGGACATTGGAAAAGTAAGCTTGTTGCATAAGAACATAAGAATGGCCGTACTGGGTCAGACCAAAGGTCCATATAGCCCAGTATCCTGTCTGCCGACAGTGGCCAGCACCAGGTGCCCCGGAGAGGGTGGACCGAAGACAATGATCAAGCGATTTGTCTCCTGCCATCCCTCTCCAGCCTCTGACAAACAGAGGCCAAGGACACCATTTTATCCCCTGGCTAATAGCCTTTTATGGACCCAACCTCCATGAAATTATCTAGCTTCTCTTTAAACTCTATTATAGTCCTAGCCTTCACAGCCTCCTCTGGCAAGGAGTTCCACAGGCTGACTACACGCTGTGTGAAGAAGAACTTTCTTTTATTAGTTTTAAACCTGCTACCCATTAATTTCATTTGGTGTCCTCTAGTTCTTCTATTTAGAGAACTAATAAATAACTTCTCTTTATTGGCCCTCTCCACACCACTCATGATTTTATATACCTCTATCATATCCCCCCTCAGTCTCCTCTTTTCTAAACTGAAAAGTCCCAGTCGCTTTAACCTCTCCTCATATGGGACCCGTTCCAAACCCCTAATCATTTTAGTTGCCCTTTTCTGAACCCTTTCCAAGGCCAAAATATCTTTTTTGAGGTGAGGGGACCACATCTGTACACAGTATTCAAGATGTGGGCGTACCATAGTTTTATACAGGGGCAGTAAGATATTCTGGGTCTTATTTTCTATCCCTTTCTTAATAATTCCTAGCATCCTATTTGCCTTTTTGACTGCTGCTGCACGCTGTGTGGAAGTTTTCAGCGAGCTGTCCACGATAACTCCCAGATCTCTTTCCTGATTTGTTGTAGCCAAATTAGCCCCCATCATACTGTACGTATAGTTGGGGTTATTTTTCCCGATGTGCATTACTTTACACTTATCCACATTAAATTTCATTTGCCATTTTGTTGCCCAATCACTCAGTTTGGTGAAATCTTCTTGGAGTCCCGCACAGTCTGCTTCTGTCTTGACTATCCTAAACAGTTTGGTATCATCTGCAAACTTTACCACCTCACTGCTTACCCCTTTCTCCAGATCATTTATGAATAAGTTGAACAGGATTGGTCCTAGGACCGATCCTTGGGGGACACCGCTAGTTACCCCTCTCCATTCTGAAAATTTACCATTTATTCCTACCCTTTGTTTCCTGTCTTTTAACCAGTTCTCAATCCAAGAAAGGACCTTCCCTCTTATCCCATGGCCATAAGATGATAGATTTCACGATCCTGACCATAGGAAGAAAGGAGAGTAGCAAAATACACACCCTGGGCTTCAGAAAAGCAGACTTTGACTCCCTCAGAGAACTGATGGGCAGGATTCCCTGGGATGCTTACATAAAGGGGAAAGGAGTCCAGGAGAAGTGGCTGTATTTTAAAGTAGCCTTATTAAAGGAGCAGGAACAAACCATCCTGATGAGCAGTTAGAAAAGCAAATATGGTAGGCGACCAGATTGGCTTACTGGGGAAATCCTTGGTAAGCTTAAACACAAAAAGGAAGCTTATAAGAAGTGGAAACTTGGACAGATGACTAGGGAGGAGTATAAATATATTGCTCGAGAATGCAGGGAAGTTATCAGGAAGGCAAAAGCACAATTGGAATTGCAGCTAGCAAGGGATGTGAAGGGTAACAAGAAAGGTTTCTACAAGCATGTTAGCAATAAGAGGGTGATCAGAGAGTGTATAGGGCCCTTAGTGGATAAGGGAGGTAACCTAGTGACAGATGATCTGGGAAAAGCTGAAGTACTCAATGCTTTTTTTGCCTCTGTCTTCTCAGACAAGAGCAGCTCCCAGACTAATGCACTCGGCAACACAGTATGGGAAGGAGGTGGGCAGCTCTCTGTGCAGAAAGAACAGGTTAAGAACTATTTAGAAAAGCTACATATACACAAATCCATGGGTCCAGATTTAATGCATCCAAGGGTACTGAGGGAGTTGGCAGGTGTCATTGCAGAGCCTTTGGCCATTATCTTTGAAAACGCGTGGAGATCGGGAGAGATTCCAGATGATTGGAAAAAGGCAAATGTAGTACCCATTTTTAAAAAAGGGAAGAAGGACAATCCAGAGAACTACAGACCAGTCAGCGTTACCTCAGTCCCTGGGGTATCGTGGAGGGGAAAATCATGGAGGGGATCTTCAAAGAATCCATTTTGAAGCACCTGGAACAGGGGAAAGTGATCAGGAATGATCACAATGGATTCACCAAGGGCAAGTCATGCCTGACCAATCTGATTAGCTTCTATGATGAGGTTCTGTGGATATGGGAAATTTGGTAGATGTGATATATCTTGACTTTAGCAAAGCTTTTGATACGGTCACCCACAATGTTCTTGCCAGCAAGTTAAGGAAATATGGATTGAATAAATGGACTATAAGGTGGATAGAAAACTGGCTAGATTGTCGGGCCCAATGGGTAGCGATCAATGGCTCAATGTCTGGTTGGTGGTCGGTTTCAAGTGGGGTGCCCCAAGGACTGGTTCTACGGCTGGTTTTATTCAACATCTTCATTAATGACCTGGATAAGTGGATGGGTTGCACCCTCAGCAAGTTTGCAGATGACACTAAACTAGGGGGAGAGGTAGATACGTTGAAGAGCAGGGACAGCATCCAGAGTGACCTAGACAGATTAGAGGTTTGGGTCAAAATAAATGTGATGAGTTTGAACAAGGACAAGTGTAGAATCGTGCACTTGGGATGGAAGAATCCCAAACATTGTTACAGGCTGGGGACCAAATGGCTAAGTAGTAGTTCAACAGAAAAGGACCTGGGGATTACAGTGGATTAGAAGCTGGATATGAGTCAACAGTGTGCCCTTGTAGCCAAGAAAGTGAATGGAATATTAGGATGCATTAGGAGGAACATTGCCAGCAGATCTAGAGAAGTGATTATTCCCCTTTATTTGGGACTAGTGAGGCCACATATGAAATATTGCGTCCAGTTCTGGGCCCCCCACTACAGAAAGGATGTGGATGCATTGGAGAGGGTGTAGTGGAGGGCAACCAAAATGATTAGGGGGCTGGAGCATACGACCTATGAGGAGAGGCTGAGGGATTTGGGTTTATTTAGTCTACAGAAGAGAAGAGTGAGGGGGGATTTGATAGCAGCCTTCAACTTCCTGAAGGGAGGTTCCAAAGAGGATGGAGAAAGGCTGTTCTCAGTAGTGACAGATGGCAGAACAAGGAGCAATGGTCTCAAGTTATAGTGGGGGAGGTCTAGGTTGGATATTAGGAAAAACTATTTCACTAGGAGGGTGGTGAAGCACTGGAATGGGTTACCTAGGGAGGGGGTAGAATCTCCATCCCTAGAGGTTTTTAAGTCTCAGCTTGACAAAGCCCTGGCAGGGTTGATTTAGTTGGGGTTGGTCCTGCTTTGGGCAGGAGGCTGGACTCGATGACCTCCTGAGGTTTCTTCCAGCCCTAGCATTCTATGATTCTATGATAGTGTAGATGTAGCCTAAGTGAGCTTCATGTGGCAGGTCTGAGAGGATGCTACTGAAGTGGCGCACGCTTGGCCCCCCCCCCCCCACACACACTATCTAGGTTTATTACAGTAATCATTTATACTCTTTTCTACTGTTACATTTACATTAGAAGGGGAATTTTAAAAAGTGATTTTGAATAAAGGGTCACCAACCTGAAATGAGACACAATGAATGGTCTAAGGCATATCAGTTCTGAGACTGACTCTCACTATATATATATATACAGTAGCCCAATGTCTGTGAGTCTGTAACACTGGAGCGTTACAGTCTTGCCTCTGGGGGGCACTCTTGCCTCCCGCTGTGGCGCTCGGCTGAGTGCTGCGCCGCTTGGCCGGGCTGCCGCGGGGGAGCAAGCGGCGGCAAGTGGCCGTTTGGCCTCTGTGCTGCATGGGGAGCGCGGACCCCAAACGGCCGCTTGCCGCCGCTTGCTCCCCCGCGGCAGCCTGGCTGAGCGGCGCAGAAGTCAGCCAAGCACCACGGCGGGAGGGGAAGGGGGGCAGGGCGGTGACGTACACGGCCAGGGGGTGGGGCCCAGCCGTGTACGTCACTGCCCCGCCCCTCTTCGCCTCCTGCTGTGGAACTCAGCTGAGTGCTGCACCACTCAGCCGAGCTGCCGTAGGGGAACCCAAACGTCCGCTTGTTCCCCCGCAGTGGCCCGGCCGAGCGGCGCAGAACTCAGTCGAGCGCCATGGTGGGAGGGGAAGGGGGGCGGGGCGGTGACATACAAGGCCCCACCCCCTGGCCATGTACATCACCGCCCCGTCCCCTTCCCCTCCCGCCATGGTGCTCAGCTGAGTGCTGTGCACTCAGCCAGGCCACCGCAGGGGAGTCTAAACGGCCGCTTGCACCACTTGCTCCCCTGCGGTGGCCCGGCTGAGCGGCGCAGCACTTAGCCAAGCACCATGGCGGGAGGTGAAGGGGGGTGGGGCGGTGATGAACACGGCCCCGCCCCTGGCCGTGTACGTCACTGGAGTAGGGTGTAAAAAAAACCAGACACCCTTGATCAGGGGCGGGAGGGGGTCGGGACCGGCCGGGAGAGGAGCAGGGCTGGCTGGGGGGGGAAGCAGAACTGCGGGGGGCCAGAGGCAGCGTAGCTGGCCAGGGGAGAACGGGGGAGGGGTGGCCAGTGGGAAGCAAAGTTGGTCAGGGCTGGGAGTCGGAGGCCGCGGGGCTGGCCGGCAGGAAGCAAAGCTGGTCGGGGGTGGGAGTCGGGGGCAGCGAGGCTGGCCGTGGGAAATCAGGAGGAGGAACTGGCTGGCGGGGGGTGGGGAGAGGGAATCGGCCGGCGGGGAGCTGGACTCACCCAGGTGCCTGCAGATCCCAGGGTGCTGCTGCCTGCCCCGCACATGCATCCCCAACAGAGACAGAGGAAAGCAGAGAGAGAGTGAGAGGCAGGAGGGGCAGAAGAGAAAGAGAGAGACGGAGCAGAGAGAGAGTGAGAGGTAGGAGCGGGAGGAGAAGAGAAAGGGAGAGTGAGAGGCAGGAGGGGAAGAAGAGAAAGAAAGAGACGGGAGGCGGAGGAGAGCTGAGAGAGAGAGGGGGAGGCAGTAAGAGGAGAGAGAGAGAGAGAGAGAGAGACTGGAGGCTCAGGAGAGAAGACCGACGTGGAGGAGAGACCTGAAAATCCCGTCTCATGACGGGCTAATTGGCTAGTGGTGTAATATTTTTCCAGAATGTGTTATAATCTCCGCATTCTCATTACACATGCAGCACTGTGTTACCTGATGCTCCATGAATCCAACATCACTCTCTCTTTTTGATGCCTACCTTGGTCATTTTACTTTGGAATCCAATATAATGAATTACCTTCTTAAATCCAGAATAGAAGATCCAATATGTTAACCCACAGCCTATTCCACACTTCCAAGGTGAGATCCATTTCACATTCCTTTTCATACCTTGCTTATTAGTACCCAGACAGACTCTTGAGTAAATGAAATTATATGTGGGAGCAGAGCTACATTTCACAAGACCCAAGGCCATGATATATTTTAGAATTAGGGGCTCTTCTGCAGTCCACAGAGTGTGTCCAATAAATGAGAGATTACTGTCCTCTGTGGAATAATCTCCTCTGCTGTGAATTATTCAACAAATATTTCTGCGAAGTGAAGAAAATTGTAAAAATATACCAGTGCTATATTTTAATCTAAAACCCCTTTTCCAAACATACAGCAGTTTTTGGCTGATTCTAGAAAGAAAAAAGAAAACAAAGAGAAGCTCTCTGTTTTGAGGAAGATGTATGCATGAATAAGATGAAATATTTATTGGCAAGACCCTTCCCATATCTGTCTTCCTGTCCATTTGCGAAGCAATAAGTTCAAATAAAAATGCAAGAGGACCTCTAAACTGAGGTGTTCCTCCTTTCAGAGATGCATTCTGTTGAAAATATATGAAACTTCTGCTTCTACTTTCCACAGAAGGGTGATCTTTGGGAACTGATCTGTGCTCTTTTGGAAATATTTGCATAGCTTGGTAATGGGCCCAGCTGCACAATCTGCAGGTGAAGAGGAACTCATTCTTCCATGTGGGAAACAGATCACTTGCCTCTGTTTTCCACCTCCTCTGGATTCTGGTGTGTTGGGGGTGGTATTCTAGAGGGATTGAATGATCCAGGGAAATAGAGAATAGGCAAAACGCAGGTCCAGGGACTTGTGCCTCACTTCCCCCCTGCTCTGAGACGCTAAGGGCAGAACTGTGATAAAACACCAGACATGCCCTTTATAGTCACACACATTCTTTAAGGGGTTCCCTGTGGTACTTGTTGGCAACAGCATCCCTGATAGTACAGCTCCAAAGGAAAGGAAGGTAGAGACTCAGAGTCAGCATACAGTCATAAGGACTTTATATAGATAGCCCAGCCTCCCATTGTTTTTCTGTAATCTGTGGAATTAGTAGGTGGCAAAGTCTTCCCCCGACAGAACAAATGGGGAGAACTACCCCAGAGGAGAACTCTGTGAAATGCTCCTTCCCATTAACTGCCCTCAGCACACGCTCAGCATGCATTAGTGCACACTAAGGAATGCCTTGCTCACTCACACACACACACAAACAAAAACACATGCAGACACAAGCATGGAGATTTCCCCAGTCCCATTTATTATGGGAGGATTCCAGACTTGACTGCAGCTATGAGCTGTTGAGAAGTTGTTGAGCCTTCCACTCTGTTGCATTGTATGAGGAGTGATTTTACAAACCACTGTGCCCAAGCTTAATGGAAAGAAATCATTAAGGTGTGCGAGGAGAGCTGGAGTTTTGTAAATTCTCAGTGGTCATCCTCACCAAAAATAGATTCTTAAGTTGGAAATAAAAGATCCAGGGAAGTGCTAAGAAAGGTTATGTGGCAGGGACTGCAGCGCTGAATAGCTTTTACTTAAAGATAGAAATTAAATGATAGGGCTCCTACCATCATTTGCCAGCCTATTTTCAAGACTGTCTGGCCTGCAGCAAAACCAATAGCGGCTGATCACCCATTCTAAATGGAAAACTGCCACCTCTATTTTCCATTCATTCAGTCATGGAATTCCATTTGCTAGCTACAAAGGATTGGTGAGCTTTAGCACAACTGAGTAGTTTAAAATGTAGCCATCTATTTCAATGTCATTAACATCCACTGCGTTTTCACTAGGTAATGAGACCTTGGTGAAAAAAAAAAAGCACACACATCACAACAGCAGAGGGCTTAAAGACTCAGTTGAGAAATAAATGTATGAAATCAAGAAATTATACAATGACTCTGGAAATTATATACTTGCATTTGAGCTTGCGAACAGGAGCAGCTAACAGAGAGTTTTGGAGAGGGAGTTCTCCAGGTAAAGGAGGAGTAAATACGGGACCCTTGTGGTAAGTGGCTGTCTGTAGTGTGGGTTTGTGGGGGGAGTGGGTTACTTGCTGTGTGCTGAGCTTGTGTTTGTCTGTTTGGTTGGTTGGTTTGTTTGTTTGAAGGAGCTTCTAAAAAGTTTGAAATCTAGAAGCCTCTGTTAATTGGCTGAGCCTCAGTCAGGGGGCGGGGCTACCAGGGCTTTATAAAGCTGTGAGTCAGTGACCAGGGAGCTTGCGACCAGGAGCAGCTAACAGGGAGTTTTGAAAGGGAGTTTAGAGGGGGAGGTTTGAGGGTGCTAGTGACTTCTGACCTTCTTTAAACATAACTTTTATAATAATCTATAGTCCAGACATTTAATAAGAAGCCCAGTTTATACTTAAACTTATTCATAAGAAAAATGGAGACAGAAGCCCAGCAGCAGAGTGGGGGCTATCCTGTTTATTGCGTCGAGTGTAACATGTATGATTACCTGCCCTGTGGGTGAGTGGCGTATGTGTGCACCCGTTGCAAGGAGCTCCTGACCCTCAGAGACCGAGTTTGGGCTTTGGAGGCCAGGGTGGCTGAACTGGAGGAGCTAAGGGAGTTAGAAAGCTATGTTGATGAGACTTTCTGGGACACTGTAGTACTGTCCCACCTCCAGTCTGAGAGCCCCAGTGCTCTTAAGAGGATGAAAGTCTCAAGGGAACAGAGCATTCAATGGGAGCAGAGGGAAACCGTCCCGTAGTTGGGACCCTCCTTCCAGAGGATGTTACAGTATCCTTTCGCACTGAGGATACTTCTGAGGGGGAGGGAATGCCAGTTGTTAGGAAGAGGCAGGTGTTAGTAGTGGGTGATTTGATCGTTAGAAACATAGATAGTTGGTTTTGTGATGACCGGGAGAACCGTATGGTCACTTGCCTGTCTGGTGCAAAGGTTGCAGATCTCTCGAGGCATGTAGATAGACTTATGTGTAGTGCTGGGGAGGAGCCGGTGGTCCTGGTACATGTAGGTACGAACGACGTAGGGAAGGGAGGAGAGTTGTCCTGGAGGCCAAATTTAGGTTGCTAGGAAAGAGACTGAAATCCAGGACCTCTATGGTGGCATTCTCGGAAATGCTTCCAGTTCTACGCGCAGGGCCAGGTAGGCAGGCAGAGCTTCAGAGTCTTAATGCGTGGATGAGATGATGGTGTAGGGAAGAGGGGTTTAGATTTATTAGGAACTGGGGACACTTTTGGGAGAGGGGGAGCCTATACAGGAAGGATGGGCTCCACCTAAACCAGGGTGGAACCAGACTGCTGGCACTAAACATTAAAAAGGCCGTAGAGCAGTTTTTAAACTAAGAGATGGGGGAAAGCCGATTGGTGCGGAGATGCACGTAAATCGGAGGGAGACTTCTCTTAGAGGAGAATCCATTGATAGAGATTCTCTAAGCTGTAGTCAGAAAGAGAGGAGGGGAGAGGGCAAACCATGGGCCAGAGCAGACAAACAACCGCATATAAAGGAATCCAATGCATCAGGGAAGGGCAGACAAATAAGCAGTGGCAAATTTTTAAAGTGCTTCTACACAAATGCTAGGAGTCTGACTAATAAGATGGGTGAACTAGAGTACCTCATATTAAAGGAGGAGATTGACATAATAGGCATCACTGACACCTGGTGGAATGAGGAAAATCTGTGGGACACAGTCATACCAGGATATAAAAAATATCGGAAGGATAGAGCAGTCCGTGTGGGTGGCGGAGTGGCACTGTATGTGAAAGATAATGTAGAATCAAATGAAATAAAAATATTAAATGAATCAACATGTTCAATAGAATCGCTATGGATAGTAATTCCATGGTCTACAATTTTTTAGAAGTCGTCTGCTTCAGAGATAAAATGTGCTATTTATTATGTATTTTGATGTGCTGAATTCAAATATGACAATTAAAACAACTGATTGGCTACTGTTTCCAAGATATTTAAGTTTTTACATTTTACGTCTATGTATATTGTGTAGATAGTAGATTTTTAATCATAAATTGTAAACCTAGGTCTTTTCCTGTATTTATGGTTGCTTTACATGATAATATTTCACCTGTCCTGTTTATGTAACACTTTAAAAATCAGCAAAAGGGTTATATAAATAAAATTTATTATGAAACAAAAGGCAAAAAGCTATTATGTACACAGTTTAGTCCTATTCAGTGTCTACTCGGCGCTTCTTGGCTTGTCTCTTGCATTCATTAAATGGAGCATCTCTTGTCACTGTCCAGCAATAGTCTGCAAGCATTGATGGGCTCCATTTGCCCTGATAGCATTTCTCCATTGTTGCAATGTCCTGGTGAAATCGCTCACCGTGCTCATCGCTCACTGCTCCGCAGTTCAGTGGAAAAAAATCTAGATGAGAGTGCAAAAAATGTATCTTTAGTGACATGTTGCAACCAAGGCTTTTGTATGCCTTGAGGAGGTTTTCCACCAACAACCTGTAGTTGTCTGCCTTGTTGTTTCTGAGAAAATTTATTGCCACTAACTGGAAGGCTTTCCATGCTGTCTTTTCCTTGCCATGCAGTGCATGGTCAAATGTATCATCTCGAAGAAGTTCACGAATCTGAGGACCAACAAAGACACCTTCCTTTATCTTAGCTTCACTTAACCTTGGAAATTTTCCATGGAGGTACTTGAAAGCTGCTTGTGTTTTGTCCATGGCCTTGACAAAGTTCTTCATCAGACACAGCTTGATGTGTAAGGGTAGTAACAAAATCTTCCTTGATTCAACAAGTGGTGGATGCTGAACACTTTTCCTCCCAGGCTCCAATGACTGTCGGAGTGGCCAATCCATCTTGATGTAGTGGGAATCTCTTGCACGACTATCCCATTCGCAGAGAAAACAGCAGTACTCTGTGTATCCAGTCTGCAGACCAAGCAAGAGAGCAACAACCTTCAAATCACCACAAAGCTGCCACTGATGTTGGTCATAGTTTGTGCACCTCAAAAGTTGTTTCATGTTGTCATAGGTTTCCTTCATATGGACTTCATGACCAACTGGAATTGATGGCAAAACATTGCCATTATGCAGCAAAACAGCTTTAAGACTCGTCTTTGATGAATCAGTGAACAGTCTCCACTCATCTGGATCGTGAATGATGTTGAGGGCTGCCATCACACCATCGATGTTGTTGCAGGCTACAAGATCACCTTCCATGAAGAAGAATGGGACAAGATCCTTTTGACGGTCACGGAACATGGAAACCCTAACATCACCTGCCAGGAGATTCCACTGCTGTAGTCTGGAGCCCAACAGCTCTGCCTTACTCTTGGGTAGTTCCAAATCCCTGACAAGGTCATTCAGTTCACCTTGTGTGATGAGGTGTGGTTCAGAGGAGGAGGATGGGAGAAAATGTGGGTCCTGTGACATTGATGGTTCAGGACCAGAAGTTTCATCCTCTTCCTCTTTCTCGTCTGACCCAAGTGAGAATGATTCTGGTGCATCAGGAACCGGCAGTCCTTCTCCGTGGGGTACTGGGTGTATAGCTGATGGAATGTTTGGATAATGCACAGTCCACTTTTTCTTCTTTGACACACCTTTCCCAACTGGAGGCACCATGCAGAAGTAACAATTGCTCCTATGATCTGTTGGCTCTCTCCAAATCATTGGCACTGCAAAAGGCACAGATTTCCTTTTCCTGTTCAACCACTGGCAAAGATTTGTTGCACAAGTGTTGCAGCATATGTGTGGGGCCCACCTCTTGTCCTGATCTCCAATTTTGCAGCCAAAATAAAGATGATAGGCTTTCTTAACCATAGTGGTTATACTGAGCTTTTGTGATGCAAAAGTCACTTCACCACAAACATAGCAGAAGTTATCTGCACTGTTCACACAAGTACGAGGCATCTCTGCTCACTTTGGCTAAACAGAAATGTGTCCCTTTGCAAAATCAAACACTGACAAATAAGAGAGCATGACACTGTATGATTTCTAGAGCTGATATAGGGCAATTTGTTCAGCAGAGTGATGTAAGCTTCGTTATGATTGCATCATCCATGACTTCTAGGAATAACATGATGCAATTCATATCATGTATGATGCAATACCAGCTTTAGATTGCATCATTCATTGTTTTGCCTAAAAAGCAAGTACTGTCCAAACCCAGTCATAAATTTATTCATAGATCCAGTCAAAGATGTATTTTAGTCATTTCTGATTTAAATTGAGATCCCTTCCCTTTATAACTCACTTATCCTCCACCATTCCCAAGTCAAGGGTCGTATATACTGACCCAATAGCATATCTTGAAAACTAGAGCCAATCAACAATTTTAAGCATCATTTTCGTTCTCAGTGACCCAGAATTAGTAAAGTTTGACTACATTTATTTCAGAAGCATTTTGGCTGTAGAGCAGTGATCGACCACCTGACCAGGACAGCGATACTGACATTGAAATGCTGAGGGAGATTAGAGAGGCTACCAAAATAAAGAACTCTATAATAATGGGGGATTTTAATTATCCCCATATTGACTGGGTACATGTCACCTCAGGAAGAAAAGCAGAGGTCAAATTTCTCAATGGCTTAAATGACTGCTTCTTGGAGCAGCTGGTACAGGAACCCACAAGGGGAGAGGCGATTCTCGATTTAGTCCTGAGCGGAGCACAGGATCAGGTCCAGGAGATAACCATTACAGGACCGCTTGGGAATAGTGACCATAATATAATAACAATTAATATTCCTGTGGTGGGAAGAACACCTCAGCAGTCCAGAACTCTGGCATTTAATTTCAAAAAGGGGAATTACACAAAAATGAGGAGGTTAGTTAAACAGAAATTAAAAGGCACAGTGACTAGAGCCAAATCCCTGCAAGCTGCATGGAAACTTTTTAAAGACACCATAATAGAGGCCCAACTTAAATGTATACCCCAAATTAAAAAACATAGCAAGAGACCTAAAAAAGTGTCACCGTGGCTTAACCACCATGTAAAAGAAGCAGTGAGGGACAAAAAGGCATCTTTTAAGAAGTGGAAGTCCAATCCTAGTGCGATAAATAGAAAGGACCATAAACACTGTCAAATCAAGTGTAAAAATGTAATAAGAAAAGCAAAAAAAGATTTTGAGGAACAGCTAGCCAAAAACTCAAAAAGAAATTAGAAAATGTTTTTTAAGTACATTAGAAGCAGGAAGCCTGCTAAAAAACCTGTGGGTCCCCTAGATGATCGAGATATAAAAGGAGCAATCAAGGACGAGAAAGCCATTGCGGAGAAACTAAACGATTTCTTTGCTTCAGTCTTCACGGCTGAGGACGTTAGAGAGATTCCCAAATCTGCACCGTCCTTTGTGGGTGATGAATCTGAGGAACTGTCCCGGATTGAAGTGTCATTAGAGGAGGTTTTGGAACAAATAGAAAAACTTAATGTCAACAAATCTCTGGGACCAGATGGCATTCATCCAAGGGTTCTAAAAGAACTCAAATGGGAAATTGCTGAACTATTATCTGTGGTTTGTAACCTATCCTTTAAATCGGCTTCCGTACCTAATGACTGGAAGGTAGCTAACGTGACACTTATATTTAAAAAGGGCTCTAGAGGCGATCCTGGCAATTATAGACCGGTAAGTCTAACTTCAGTACCGGGCAAATTAGTCGAAACAATAGTAAAGAATAAAATTGTGAGGCACGTAGAAGAACATAATTTGTTGGGCAAAAGTCAACATGGTTTCTGTAAAGGGAAATCCTGTCTTACTAATCTATTAGAGTTCTTTGAAGGGGTTAACAAACATGCAGACAGGGGGGATCCAGTAGATATAGTATACTTAGATTTTCTAAGTCCCTCACCAAAGGCTCTTGTGTAAATTACATTGCCATGGGATAAGAGGGAGGGTCCTTTCATCGATTGAGAACTGGTTAAAAGACAGGAAACAAAGGGTAGGAATAAATGGTAAATTTTCAGAATGGAGAGGGGTAACTAGTGGTGTCCCCCAAGGGTCAGTCCTGGGACCAATCCTGTTCAACTTATTCATAAATGATCTGGAGAAAGGGGTAAGCAGTGAGGTGGTAAAGTTTGCGGATGATACCAAACTGTTTAGGATAGTCAAGACAGAAGCAGACTGTGAGGGACTCCAAAAAGATCTCACCAAACTGAGTGACTGGGCAACAAAATGGCAAATGAAATTTAATGTGGATAAGTGTAAAGTAATGCACATCGGGAAAAATAACCCCAACTATACGTACAGTATGATGGGGGCTAATTTGGCTACGACAAATCAGGAAAGAGATTTGGGAGTTATCGTGGACAGTTCTCTGAAAACTTCCACACAGCGTGCAGCAGCAGTCAAAAAGGCAAATAGGATGCTAGGAATTATTAAGAAAGGGATAGAAAATAAGACCCAGAATATCTTACTGCCCCTGTATAAAACTATGGTATGCCCACATCTTGAATACTGTGTACAGATGTGGTCCCCTCACCTCAAAAAAGATATTTTGGCCTTGGAAAGGGTTCAGAAAAGGGCAACTAAAATGATTAGGGGTTTGGAACGGGTCCCATGTGAAGAGAGGTTAAAACGACTAGAACTTTTCAGTTTAGAAAAGAGGAGACTGAGGGGGATATGATAGAGGTATATAAAACCATGAGTGGTGTGGAGAGGGCGAATAAAGAAAAGTTATTTCTTAGTTCCCATAATAGAAGAACTAGAGGACACCAAATGAAGTTAATGGGTAGCAGGTTTAAAACTAATAAAAGAAAGTTCTTCTTTTCACAGCGTGTAGTCAACCTGTGGAACTCCTTGCCAGAGGAGGCTGTAAAGGCTAGGACTATAACAGAGTTTAAAGAGAAGCTAGATAATTTCATGGAGGTTAGGTCCATAAAAGGCTATTAGCCAGGGGATAGAAATGGTGTTCCTGGCCTCTGTTTGTCAGAGGCTGGAGAGGGATGGCAGGAGACAAATCGCTCGATCACTGTCTTTGGTCCTCTCTGGGGCACCTGGTGCTGGCCACTGTCGGCAGACAGGCTACTGGGCTAGATGGACCTTTGGTCTGACCCAGTACGGCCGTTCTTATGTTCTTATGTAAACTGGCAAAGCTCCATCAGTGGAGCTGTGCTGATTTTTTATACCACCTGAGAATCTCATCCTTATGGATGTGAAAGGTTAACTGGTTCCAGTTAACTGGTGGGAGCTGGAGAAGCTCCCCACCCATCCCAGGCAGGTGGGTGCTCTAGCTGCCGTGGGGCCCGTCATGGACAGGGGTGCTCTTGCCAGGCTGAAGCAGTCCCTGCCAGTGGTGTAGGGGTGAAGGATGTTAAATATCGGTTAACTGAATAGTCGATTAACCTCATGAATTCTTATTGGTTACTTAACTATTCTGCAAAAGCAACAAGGAGTCGTGTGGCACCTTATGGACTAACAGATGTGTTGGAGCATAAGCTTTCGTGGGCAAAGACCCACTTCGTCAGATGCATGTAGTGGAAATATCCAGAGGCAGGTATAAATATGCAGGCCAGAATCAGGTGAGAGATAACAAGGTCAGTTCAGTCAGGGAGGATGAGGCCCACTTCTAGCAGCTGATGTGGAGGTGTGAACATCAAGAGAGGAGAAGCTGCTTTTGTAGTTGGCCATTCACAGTCTCTGTTTAATCCTAAACTGATGGTGTCAAATTTGCAGATGCTCAGCAGTTTCTCTCTGAAGTCTGGTCTTGAAGTTTTTTTGCTGCAGGATGGCTACCTTTAGATCTGCTACTGTGTGTCCAGGGAGACTGAAGTGTTCCCCTACAGGTTTTTGTATATTGCCATTCCTGATATCTGATATGCACACAGATCAGTGTGAGGTGTCATCAAAAAAGGATGCCAGTTGGTCCCCATTGCGGTGATGGGAGTTTTCATGCAATTAGTCTAACTGTACTTTCAACTCATTTCACAGAGCACCCTGAACATGAATACTCACCTTTATTAAGAAGACTTAAAGCATGATTTGGGGGCACTTTTAAATGGTCCATTAGCAGGAAGGTCATAGACTCAGCGAGTTTCAGGCTAGATTATCTAGTCTGACCTGCACATGACAGGCCTCTCAATCCCACCCAGTTATCCCTGCACTGAGCACAATAACCTGGATTACAATAATGACATTCCAGCCCTCAAGAGACTAAATTGTTGTGTGCCCCAGGCAGAGAATGGGAGGAACTTGAGATCCTAGGAGTGGCAGGGATGATTTGGTAGAATATTTCCAGATGAACCATGCTGCTAAGCAAGGTCTTAATGAAGCTCATAATATAAAACAGTGGGCTACTTTTTAGAAGAACTAATTATTTTGGGGAAATAGACCCAGCACAGTTCATTTTTATGGCCTTACTAACAACTCCTGTCCCAGCTGAGTGGCAGTAATGATGCCAGACATTGTTCCCATCCTAGTGTGAAACATCTGGGCTGTGGTGCGACAGTATGGCTTTGTTAATTTCTCAAGCAAAACTCCCAGCCAATAGCATCTTTGCTTGAGCCAGGGATGAGTGGAGAGCAATGAACACTGCTTGTAATCAGCAATCAATCAGAAATATACAGCTCGTTACTTTGCAGCCCCAGTGATGAGCACTGTATTTTTAAAATTACCTGAACAACCCTTTAATGTCAGGTACTAAGCATTTTTAATGCAAATAAATTCTGTAGACATTAGAGAAAGGAATGGTTGCACAACAAACACGGAGAGAAATTTGGGTGTGGTGAGCAGCTAGAGAAATGGTAAGAAAGCTAATAAGGGTTAACAAAATTTGTAAAGAAAATCACCAAGAGATGCACCAAGTTAGCCAGTGGGTCACTTTGATCCTGACATGCACAATGCCCAGTGTTCATAGTCCTCTATTGTTCTCTCTCTCCCACTTCTCCAAGCTTTCTGTAGTCTCTTAAGACTCTAGCAGATCTTTCTTTTCTTAGTAAACACCTTGAGATATGCTGAGTGCCAGGATGAAATCTTATAGACAGGATGAGGAAACAGGTCTACAGTACAGTCCTGTGCCCTGTCACATCAAATCACAGACTCTACAGTACTGTCTGTGTTGAAAATTGCGTGGGTTCCAAGCTACCTAATACTCATGTTTGCATTTATGTCAGCTATTCCACTAAATCAACCAGTGTTATTCTTTCTGGATCTCAAGTGCTGTTAGGTTTGTCAGCACTGTGCTTTTTTCCACAAGGGGCTAGATCTTCACTGCACCTGAGCCCTGCTTAGCATTCTGGGGAAGGGAGGGCTGATAAAGTTGTCTTTACATCATCTTTGCATTCCTCTAATCCCAAGGTCTAATGGGGCCAGTTCAGCTCCTAGCATAAATTTAGAGCAGCCCCAAACCAAACTATGCCCACTTCCTCCCCCAACATACCCTCTAAATTTGGTTCTGTTTCCATATCCTTGCAATCTTTGGCTGCTCTGCTGGGAATACCAACAAAGAAAATCAATTAGTACCAGTTGTGATAATGGTTTCTGTGTCATGAGAAAGCATTCATTAGGATCTGTACTAAGGCCAACTAACTCATTTCAGAGCCGTCTGTCAAACAGTCTCCAGCAAAGGGCAGCATGAAAGACAAAGCAGGATAATTTATGCACATGCACCAAGCACGCTCAGCCACCAGATGGGAGACTCTCTTGGCGGGTGAGGTCCACTTTAATGTCTGGCCACCAGCTGCCAGGCAAGCTGAACATTCTCATCAGAGTCTTGCTCGTGCAGATGTTCCACAGGCTGGCACTTTCACATCCTCTGCTACTGATCCCCTCTGAGCAATTCCAGGTGATGGAGTGCATTTCCCACTCTGGATCTTCACATGCCAAGAGGAAGTTCTTTGAAAGTCCAAAACCTGGAAACACTGATGCAGAAAGCTACTAAACACTACCTGCTGCTCTGTGGGCCTATGGTCCAGAAGGAGGATCTTATTAGGATGACATGAGCATTAGAACCCCAGTTCATCCTGCATTTTTTATGTCAAAAGACTACTGGCAACACAGAGAGGAGCTCAGGCAGGAATAAAAGCAAGGATTTGCTTCAATAAATGGATTTGTTCCATGAGATGTGCATGTTTATTTGTTTAGAAAAGCTTGTGTCCAACTAATGCAGTGGAAAGACAGACAGTGAGAAGGGAGTGGCACTCCTGTTGGTTTGGGGAACCTCTGGGGGACCAGTGTAGCTCTCAAGGCTGGAGCACAAAACACCGAGCCTTTGTTCAGAATTGTCAAAGCACAACACGCTCCAGTTATACTCACCCAATGCCATTGCCACAGGGACATTCTGCTGATGAAAGAAAACTTGTGTGAGCTTTATAACCTGGTTAGAATAATCAAAGCTGCATCAGAAATAGCAGCTCCACACTACCTCTGGATGTGATGGGGCAGATAACTCCCTTCCTGCCAGTATGGGGCCGAGCTAAGGCCTGTGGTACTGTTACATCTGCAGTAATTGTTGGGAATGGAGAAGAGCCTTAAAAGAAAGATGCCCAACTCAGTCAGGGGCTGACCAGGAAGGAAAGCAAAGCTCTGCTTTTTCCTCTCCAAGGGATACTTGGTTCTAGCCAAGAGCCCAAGGCAGCTTGACCTGAGCATGCGTTCCAGTGGAGAAGATTACTGGGTCTAGCAAAATCAACAAAAAGGACCTGCTGCACAAAGACCAGTCTGAATAAAAGGATGGGATCCTGCTGACAAATCCTTGGATGACCCTAGATTTTGGACTCTTAATACTCCTAAAGAGGTGGGATTCAAGTTTGCCATAGCAGGAGGATTAAGGCACCTCAGCACTGGATCTGTGGGAGGCGACATATGACCATCAGGGTGGGTGAATTATGTCCTGTCAAGTTATTTTGGCAAGCCAGATAGAAATGTGGTGGAGAATGTGGGCATTGGTCTCGTCCCTTCAGAAGAGACCAGGTCAAGACATAAGAAAAAGGAACAAAAAATATAAAAATATTTCATCAGTTAATCAACATGAAACAACTATTGAAATGAATGGAGGAACAGAATGTTCAACACCAGGTGCAACAACTCCTACAGCTGATGGTCACCCAGCAGCAGCAGAGGCTGATCTAAGAGGCTGATCAGCAGAGGCTGATCATATTGTACCCTCTCACAACACGCAAGCCTTCTAGCATGGTTCTAGTGGGGCCCCGGTAGATTAATAATAACAGTGGGACCTGAAGATACTCCAGAGGACTTTCTTGAGACTTTGAATGCAGCAGCACTAGGATTTGCCCCCTCCCTGACCAAAATGGCACAAGTGGTTTATCATGGGAGTATACCCAAGTCAAGGTGTTCATTTTAGACTCACTGAATATCTTTGAGGACATGTTCTGCCAAAGATTTTGGGAGGAGTGATATGCTCTGGGCATCTGGCCCTACAGAAACAGCGAGACTGGTGTTGGTCTTGAACTCAAACCTGAGAGAAAGACAGGCATTCAAACAGTGGAAATGATTCTGCTCAAACAATTTATTCAGATACTCTCTTCCAGGGGAAAGAACTTGATCTCATACTGCTAGCCTGAAGCAATGAAGAAGCCATCAAGCTAATGATATCTGTACAGTGGCTGGAATAGTTGAAGAGACATCCAGAGAGGGACCCTTGGGGCCAACATGAAGGGAAACTGGCCAGGGGGACCTGAGTCAACATCCTGAAAAACCCTGCCAGGCTTGTTCTCACGAGGATCTAAGATGCCCAGGAAGCTGTATGGTTCATGGATAGATCAAGGAACCAAACTTCCCCAAGCTGACAGTGTTATGCAGCATCTCCTCACCCTTTGTGAGAGACTAGAAATATTAGGCACCTTCCAAGAAATTCCTAAATGAACAAAATCCCAATCAATCAACCTACAGTAAGGGAGCTCTTCTCCAAGAGGTCAAACCCAGAGAGTAGGTATTCTTGTTGCTCCCTAGATTGGAATCAAAACTCATTAGCAGGACCTTTACAAACTCATTTTCCAGATAGGCCCACTGAATTATGAAATCAGGCAGTTGGACAATCCCTTCCCCCCCCACTCTCCACACAATAAATGTGTCATGCCAATCTGGTATAGTCTAGGAGGGTCTATTTATAGCCCCCTACACACCAGAATTAGAGAAAGGCCTCAAACAGCGAGCATCTCAGGGCCCTGTCCCTGTATCAGAGACAGTCTCACACTGCAACAGAAGGTCCAAGTCCAATAGCTGATAGCCACCTTCTCTGTGGTATTTTCTGCTCAGTCTGGAAGAACTCACCTCACCTCCTGCCACATCTAAACTGAGCCTGGACACTATTATGGGGAGACCATGCCTTTACAGCTATTGTTATTTAAGTTAGCTAAATCCAAGTTAGCTTGCTTATGTCTATACATACTGCAGTCATACCTATGATTGCCAGGTAGACACACCGTATATTCTAGGAAAACGCTTTCATGGACACAACCATCACATTTTTGTAATCAGAGTGCTCCCCAGAGGCACAAATTGTGTTGCTTCTACTCGTGAGAGCTTCAGCACTTAAAAATCTTTCTAATTGACAATGGGAAGCTGTACATCCAGCTCTTTAAAAGAAAATATTGATCCTACTGAGCTGGCAGCAGGGGATAGGGGACCCTAATGATTATCACCAGGAAAGCAGTAATGCCAGAAATCATTATTGGTTTCACTGGGTTCATAAATCATTCTCATAACAGTAAGGAGCGGTAAGTGACGATCAATTTCACTCCAAGGCATCAGAAAATGTGAAACCCTTATTGAAATTTGTGAACCAGATTTCCTTTTATGAATAGCATTGCTTGAAAGGAAGCTTACAATGAGACTTGAGGTGAAGAAGTCGTGCTTCAGAACATAGGCAGGTTTGCAAGGTAGCTACCCAACATATTGGAGTTATCGACTTGCCTTTGTTTAATGCTCTGACAGCTATTGTGCTATAGTCCTGGAGTCCAGTCTTGTGATAGGGTCTTAATTGAATCTATAGTGTCTTTCTTCCAAGGCTAACATCAAACCATTGACAGTAACTACAATACTGCAATGTTAAACCTTCAAGGGTGCACCAACAGGCATCAAACATAGAATGCAAAAAAAAATAAATTTAAAAATATCTCTTTTGTGGCTGGATTTCCATGCTGTTTTAGAGAGGTCACATATTTAAGACATCAAAACTAGCATGCTTCTTGGGATATGAACGGAAAAATCAAAGGGCAGCTGCTGTGTCTGGGAACATTCAAAGCAAGGGGATAACATCAGCAAAATTACTACTGCACAATGTGAATGTAAGTTAAGTATTTGGGACAGATTCTTAACCTATGCAGCTTGAACTTTAGTGCATTCAGTTCTGGGTTCTGCAATACCAGAATGAAGTATAGATACTGGAGGGAATTAGGATAACAGTGACAAGAAATAAGCAGTGGAGCAACTGTCACACAAAGAGTGGAAGAATCAACATCTTGATTGCTAAGTAGCCAATACTTCCACTGAAATCAATTAAGTACAGCAGGCAGGTACTTAACAGCTCTTTAAAAAGAATCAAACCATAGATATCTTGGTTTGAACAAGTGATGGTTATCTGGTGAAGGGAACAGAGAGTGATAATTACCCACAAGAACTGAACATCCAGGAGGGAAGAGAGTTGCTGAAGGTGGTAGAACGGGGTATAATTAAGAGCAGTGGGATGGCATTAAGGAAATGTGAATTTTGGCTAAATAAAAGCAAATAGACAGGTAGCAGGGGAGCTTTCTTAAGGCAAGGGTAGAAGCCATCATTAGAATGGTATGAAATCAGACAGTGTAACGCACCAGAATGGAGACTCCCTGCACTGACAGTAAGGTGGGCCTAACAGGTCTTTTCCATTTTAACTTTTAGGATTCTATGGCTCTCATGGCCTCAGTTCAGAAGTACCTTCCTATTTATTAAAGAACTTAAGCATATACTTAAGAACCATGGGATGCAAGTACATTCCATAAATTGGCCACATTTTTAAATGCTTTGCTATATTATCAGCAGGGTCATGCATCCCTAGTGGACAATCCCCTCACAGTGCTGCAGGTGTGGGGCCCTGGGCAACTCCTACACAGCAGGGCCCATTCCATCCTGCCTCTGCTCCATCCCACCCCATGCCACCCCCTTGCCTGTAGCTCCCTCCCCCGAGCAATGGGGCAGCTGCAGGGGTTGCCTCCTCTCACATTCACTATGGTGTCAGGAGCTGGTATGACCTGGCAGCCTGCTCCTCTACACTCCCAGCCCACTGTGCCCCACTTCTCTGCAGCAGTGGGAAGTAGAGTGCCCTGTGATCAGGGTGTTCTGATTCCTGCCGCCATGGTGAAGTGGTGAGCAGCATGCTGGGAGGTGGTGGTGGGTCAGGGTGGAGTGGAGCAGGCTGCTGGGTCACTCCAGCTCCTGACACTGCAGTGAATGTAGGAAGAGGCCAGTCCCTGCTGCTGCCATGCACCAGGCTTTCAGGTAATCCTGAAGGCCCCCTGGGTCCACCCATCGGATGGTTAAGGCAGCTGCTGCAGGGTCCCCCAAAACTTGGGGCCTGAGTCAGCTGATCTGAACCATCCTATGGAAGGGATGCTCTGATTATCAGTTCACCTCAGAGCGCCATAGAGGCAAATGCACCTCCCTACTTCACAGACTTGATGCATTTTGAAATCTGGTGATGAAAGGTGCTATAAGAGATAGGCATTGTTTCATGGAATGAATACATCTAGGAGAAATAGTACAGTGGCAGAGATATTTCTTCCTAATTTTCTCTAAAAAACAGGAAAAATTACCTTGATAGGGAATATAGAATAGTTTGCAGTCTTGTGTATGTAGGATCCTGTTTAATGTTAATTCCACCACAAGTTGTATAGGAGAGTAACAACCAAAGTTCAGAAAATTATTGTGCACAAACAAGACTTCCTGCTCACTGCTGAACCTCCTAGTACAGTATAGAGTCTGACTACCTGGACTGTCCTCATTGGTCTTACTACCCTGAGAATAGGGGCTGATCTGGTCTCATCTCCAGCTCATACAAGTCTCCACAGGTTCCCATGAGTCATTGTGCATCTAAAATGCAGGAAAGAGCAATAAATAAACAAATATCAAAATTCAGCCATAATTTTCCCCATATAAACATGCAACAAGGATTGGTTTGAAATAAAAATCAAATGTACTGCTTTCTTACAACATGGCTAAAGGACAGGAGTAACTGCAAAAAAAAAAAAGGTCTCTACCTCTTATTTCCATATTTAATAATTTAGAGCTCTTATTGTTTGTTGAGAAGACAAGCAGTATCTTCTGCATGTTTTATGGATGTGTAAAACAAAGAGCCCCAAATCAGCATCTAAATTGCTAGTGAATGCTTTACTAACCCTCCTGAGCAAAGGATCCCTGATTATGAAATGATCAAGGACTGACACCAGGTTAAATGAGGATATGTGGAGAGGAGATGAACTTTGTGAAAAATCATAAATCATGCCCACTGGAGATGTATATGTAGGGACTCAGGATTATATATTGGAAACTCTGATCCTATGCTGGCTAAGTCTGACAATGACAGCATCTCTACACCATGTATTTTCTATCTGTATCTACCACATAATAAAAATATAGAGAGCCGGATCCTCAGCTGGTGTAAAGCAGCATGCCTCCATTAATTTTATGTTGCTCTAAATAAGATGAGATTCTAGTTTAAAATGCCAGACCAGAACCATTGTCAGTACTTAGTTTTATCAGTATTTATTAAGACTTTTGTCCAAACAGTTGGGAGTTTGGACACAATAGGTCCTGCGGTAGAACCAGCAGAAGCAGTGTGGTCAACAACATACGGCATTAGACTTTGTAGCAAAGAGAAGTGGTGGTCCCAGACACTGACAGCCAGAGACAGCTACACATGCCTACATGCTTACAGACTGAGTCAGAAGAACTGGGTTCATTTCCTGGCTCAACTAGTCAGGATGGAGAATGACCCTGGGTAAGCCACTTCATCTTCTTTTCAATCATCAATGGGGAGAATGATGGTTAAGTCCTTCATAAAGAATTTTGAGATCTATAAATAAAAGTGCTATGTAAAAGGAAGGAAGAACCTTGATCCAAACTGTTCCCAGTCCTGGATCTTTGAGACAAAACCTTCATTACTGAGTTTTTGCAAAATCAAAACCCATCCTTTAATGCTAATGGAATGGAATGATTTAAAATGCTTTCTGCTGAGATTGGAAAGCATCAAAGAGTCAGTCACTCAGTTTGTCACTCCATTGTCAATGATGTACATCCCCATGGAAGATGTCTTCCCAATGTGGTAGATAAAGGAAAAACTGCAGGTCCCAAATATGAGTTCCTTAAAGATAGACCATTTCCCTCCTAATTAGGTTTTCCACTCATTTCTAACAAACATCCTAATTTCCCACATATTCCCTTCAACGCAGCTATATGGAGGCTCTTTCACATGGTGGCCTCAGCATTTTATCAGCTTGTCCAATTAACGGAACACTTCTCATTTTCTAATCAGAGACAAGACACAGCCTATTTTGATTTGCACCTTCACAAATTTGGGGGCTGGTTAGATCCAGCTTCTAATTCTGAGCAATGTAGCAGAGTTCCACTGTTCAGCTGCAGGGAAGAAAAAAGGAAACCAGCATTCGGTGATTCCATTCTTCTATGTGGATGGAGATGTATGTTGTCTATATAAAGAATGAAAGTCCAATAAACTAGAATTTTATAACTGCAGCAGGTTAGCAGCACTGAGTTGCAACATCAGCAACACCAGGCCCTCCTGAGACAGTGCAACAGAGAGAAATTCTCAGCTGTGCATCACATTCCTACATACTACACAGCACTCAGTCCAGCAAATGCTGTAAGCAGTGCTAGCTTATAGAGATATAGATCAGTCTGATCTGGCTGAAGCAAACCCAGCAAGGGGCCTGTGCCAAATTGACGTTGTTGTCTTCTTTCAGTTACGATACATCACTCAGGGAAGCACATCATAATGTCCAGTGACACATGTAGAGGAGTTAGAGCAGGAGAAAGCTTTCAAAGTATTTCAGCTCTTTTTTAGGAAACACAAATACAGGATACTGAATTCAGTCACAGCTCAGACTGAAATGTTCAACAGTACAATCCACTTTTGGCAACTGAAATATTTATCCAGGCATAATTATCATATAAGATTAATATTTTAATTCAGGGTAATTTGTTTGCATTCTTCCTTTTCTTTCTTTTTAAGACACAGAGTTGAAAACTGAATGAAATTATTTAGTTCTCAGACTGGATTTTATCATTTATTAATAACAGCCTGGAATTATGAGCAATTGATCAAACTGTGCATTTTCCAGAGCAGGGGAGGGGAAATCTTAGCTTGGAGCTCTGGATTTTGCAGCCATTACTGTCAATTATACACCCCACTGTGGGAGCAAAAGGAATCTCTCTCTATCCATGCCAGCTGCAGGGGTGATTGCTACTGCAAATGCTGAAGGAGAGAAAAAAGCATATCAAGTTTAATCATAATGCAGAGATTAATATTCTAGCCTCATATCTGGGGGTAATTGATTAGTCTGTAAAATATTGGAAATAACATTTTGAGTAACAGCAGTAACAACGGTTTGGTTTTCAATAGTATCTTGCCCTTCATAAAGGGATGTAGTTATCTGTTCCCCCATTTTGCACATAGCAAAACTCAAGAGGGAGGTGCAATGACTTGTCCAAAGCTGTGTAGCAGATTAGCAGGAGAGTTGTGAATAAAAACTGTGGTGAAATGCTGGCCCCAATGAAATCAATAAGAGTTTTGCCATTGGCTTCAATGGGATTAACATTTCATCCCTGCCTATTGTCCTATTTATTAGGTCATTCACGGCCAACTCTAGGTGCAGCGTCACTGTAATGAAAGATGAGATTTGGTGCCCCTTCAAACAACTCCAGTTATAAATGCACTGTAGGCTTCGGCACTGATTTCAGCAGTCATTTGCAGAGAACACGGTGCAACAAAAAAGAATGTATCTCTCTTTCTCTCCTTCTCTGTATTTCTTTCCTTCCTCTCTTAGGGTATGTCTACACAGCAACACAATTTCGAAATAACAGTCTGCATCTACAGAGCAGGCAGTTATTTCAAAATAATGTCAAAATACCTTCAAGATGGAGAACTTCTGACTCCAACTTCTGTAACCCTCATTGTATGAGGAATAAGGGAAGTCAGAGAAGAGTGCTGTATTTCATAATAAGGGCTGGGTAGACGTTCCCAATTTTGAAATAAGCTATTTCAAAATAAGCTACACCATTGATGTAGCTTAATTTGCATACCTTATTTCAAGTTAAGCCCTGTTGTGTAGATGCACCCTTAATATCAGAGTTGTCTAACTATTTGTTTGCACTCACAGACTTATACCAGTCTGCACATGCAAATGCAGGCCTTTGCGTATTCCCACTATGCTCACGCCTTTACAAAAAATCAGTGGAGTGATGCCACCATAACACTGTAATAACAGTAGTGAATCATGACCAAGACCTATTTTCCTTTCCCTTCCCCTCAGACTGATTTTGTATCTTCTTTCTTCCTTTTCTGTTGAAAGCCTTTATAAAGTTACACAGCAAGCTTCTGTCAAATTAGGGCTCTGGATGATAAGCACCACGTGGCCAAACCTGAGCTTCCAAATGCTGCAGGGCTCCAACTAAGTTCCCACAGAGTTCCTAAGCTCCACAGGAACCGAACAGTAAAGACACTCCTTGTCCCCACCTACCGAGTTTAGCAGTTCCATGGTGAGATAAAGCCTTGCACCAGTTGTGCTCCATTTGACTGAAGTTACCCAGAGTGGTAGAGAAACAAAGCTCCTGTGAGGCATAGCAGCATTACAGGAGTAACTCTTCAGTCAGAACAACCCCAACCGATGGTCAGTTAACTGGAGTTTGGAAATGTGCGACTTGCTCTGAACTGGGAGTTGTACTGATAGTGGCACTAATTGATTTGCTGCCATTCTGGGCAGCCCTAGGTTATATACATCTTCATGTTTTTTGTAAAGCCCCAGCTCTTGCAGACCCATGATATGTAAGGAGCTCAGCTTTTTTTTTTTAAAGTCAGATTTTGGCCCTCAGACTTGCAGAAAAAAGCTTGAAAGTGATGCATGTACCCAAATACTCACAAATGAGAGGGCACATTTTATTCCACAGTAACAAAGCACATTGCAAATGTTAATTATCTTGTCAATAAAGTGTTATGACCCCCAAATGGACGAACTGATGTACACAGAGGGTAACTATTCGATTTCTGTTTTTATAGGCACTTATTCTGTCCTCAGCTCTGCAAAATGTGTGTGCCTTCCAGTAGTGTGTTAAGTCATATGACTAACATCGCTCATTTTTGTTCACTCTATCATATCCATTTCCCAGGAGCATCTATTTGGGGAGGGTTTCTTTTTGTATGCCCATGCTGGTTCCATGTTTATGTTTGAAAAGGCAGGCTGAAGAACTGTGCCATGCACTTGGGGTAGAATCAGTGAAGTTTGTGATGTCACTGGTTCCTGGAGGAGTTTATTGCACATTCTGGGATTGCATATCAGGAAAGTTTGGTCTCCTCCCCAAACAAGCTTTGCCCACATAACAGAAAGTTCCATTGTGCTGGAGGAATGAAGCTATCAACCACAGTCTTCATCCCAGAGTATTAGGTGATTTCTTACCTAGTATGTGTCCAGATCACTGAATATCTTGAAGGTAAGGACTAAGACATCAAATGTGACTCAATATTCTATGGGAATCCGATGCAGAGAGTGGAGGACAAATCTGATATGTTCAGAGCAGCTGACTTTCCCATAGGACTTGAATGAAGTCAAGTGAAACCACACAGTCCACTCGATTTCCATATGTTGGCTAAGCTTTGCTCAGAAAACTTGTCAACCTTTCAGTAAACATGAACTGGAGTTCCAAACAATGCAAGTTGCTGAGTCCTTTCCATTTCCAGGGGAGTTAATGCATGTTATGGGGACCCCAGCACCTCAGAGAAATGAGCTTTTGTTATGAGCTGGGATTTTAAGTAAATATTGCTATAAATAATCTGATACACTAACCCTAAAAACTTCAGGGGGATAGTTACACAAAATGGCTTAGAGGTTCAGCCCCTTGGTTACTGCTACTTTATGTCTCTACACTTCTATGTGATGTGTAAATGATCGAGTCATCATCAGGAGAGTAGTATTTTTTTCCTAAATCAGGGATGGAAATCTTTATCTATACAGCTCCCTGTTCTATATGCCACAGTCAACGATGAGCAAGCAGCACACAAGGAATGGAACTGCCCTGCTGAGGTTGCACCACTGTTTGGAGAATTAAATTCCTATTTGCAGGGAGCACTCTCAATGATGCACACAGGACAGGCAGATGAGATGGCCAATTTCCTTTCCTCACTGTTTAAAATGTCAAGAGCTGCACTTGGGAACCACCAGAGTTACAGTGCACAACATTAAAAAGACATTGAGAGTAAATGGACAGGAAAGCCCTTTTGTAACTTGAGTAATGGTCTTCCATTAGATTTTTCTAGGAATGGCATGCATGTAAATAACTAAGAAAAACAATAAAACAAATGTAATTGCTGGCTTCCAAAATTGGCTTGGGATGGAGGATTTTTAATGTTTCAATTTTGATTCAGGAAGATCTGATATGACTGAAGTTTTCAACATCTTCATAAATGATCTAGAAAAGGGGGTAAACAGTGAGGTGGTAAAGATGATACAAAATTATTCGCAATAATTAAGTCCAATGTTGACTATGAAGATTTACAAAGGTTCTCATAAAATTGAATGACTGGACCACAAAATGACAGATGAAATTCCATGTTGATAAATGAAAAGTACTGCATGTTGGAAAATATAATCCCAACTGTACATGCAAAATGATAGGATCTAAACTAGCTGATACCATTCAAAAAAGAGACCTTGGACTCCTTGTGGATAGGTCTCTGAAAACATCTACTCAGTGTGCAGTGAGAGTCAAATAAGTTAACAGAACGTTAGAAACATAAGGAAAGGGATAGGTAATAAAACAGTAAATATCGTAATGCCATTATATGAATCCATGGTACACCCACACCTTGTATCCTGCACGTATTTCTAGTCATACCATCTCAATATATATATTAAAAACAAAAAAGGTACAGAGAAATGTGACAAAAATGAAGAGATATTAAAATGTCTGGGATTGTATCTTGGAAAAGAGATGACTAACGAGGTATACATTACAGGTCTATACAATAAGGAATAGTGTGGAGAAAGTGACTAATATATAACACAATGCATAATTTAAGAACCAGAGGTTACCTGATGAATTAACAAACAACAGGTTTAAAACAGAGAGGAAGTACTTCTTCACACAACACAATCAAACTGTGGAATTCATTGCCAGGGGATGTTCTGAACCAAAAACTATAATTGGATTAAAAAAAGAATTAAGCAAGTTCATGGTCAAACACTGGTTCCTAGCCAAGACAGTCAGACATGCAACCTCATGCTCTGGGTGTCTCTAAACCTCTAACTGCTAAATGGTGAAACTGGATGGTAGTGGTAGATCATTTGACAATTGGCCCTGTTTGGTTCATTATCTCTGAGGCATCTGGCATTGGCCACTGTTGGAAGACAGATTACTGAGCTAGCTGAACCATTATCTGACCCAATATGGCCATTCCTATGTTCATATGTTTCCTTTTTGTAGCCTCCTATTGAGACTTACGTGTTTTCAGGACATCACATTTCTTCTGTGATTGTTCACCCCCGGATGTATGAAGCTCCACCAATTTAGGATACATTAACCAATGTAAAGAACAGAGTGGAGATGCTTACAATAGGCTGCCCATAAGCTGCACACTGGATCTGTGGGAAGGATGAAGCTGAATGATACTGGTCAATTTAAAAAAGGGTTCCCCACAAGGAAACATTCAAAATTTTGCAAAACTTCAGGCGCTATTTGACATAGTGACTTACTTTACTCTTGTAAATGAATTCAAACCAGGCCTTAGAACACAAGTGAAGATGTATGTGGAGATCTCATCCTACCATCTACCACCATTAGAGATGGCATGTTTAGTGATCAGTCCTAAAGGGACCCCAGGCTGGAGCAACAGGGATCTAGCAGATCAAGATGGAGGTACATGGTGGAGTCTGATTCCAAAACATGCTCCAGCTCCCCTTCTTTAAATACAGATAGTCCCTGACTTACGAACAAGTTACGTACCAAACACTTGGTCATAACTCGATCTGTTTGTAAGTCGGACTCCATTCATTTAAATATGACCGCGCTGTTTGTAAGCGCAGATCGTGCATTTGTAACTCGGGGACCAGCTGTAATGCGCTTAATGGGAAGTTGGTCGTAAGTATGAATGGTTTTAAGTTGATGCATTTGTAACTCGGGGACCACCTGTAGTGTTAAGTACACTTGATTAAAAAAAAGTAGCTTGAGAAGATCATAAATGTATGCTCTTTTGGCAGTTTGGCAAAATGCTGTGAGATCATCACATGAGCTTCTGTAAACCTGCCCATCTGTACTCCCATTTTCCTGTTCCTATCTTCAAATGCAGGTTTTCCAAGTTCTCTTCACACATCCATGATCACTTCGTGAAACTTCAAACACTGTAGCTCTGGGGTGGGGTGGGGTGGGGTGGGTGGGGGAGGGAGTATGATGTATAGAATGGGGAACAGAACTCAAATGGAGTTTTGTAGATTCATGCGTATGTTGCACAAAACATTTTTCTCTGCAGTGAACTTAATGCTTTGCTTTCCATAGCAACTTCCATCCACAGACGCCAGTGTGCTTTATGAGCATTAATGAGATAAACCTCACAACTCCCAAGTGAGTTTAAGGATATCTCCTTTCCACACTTGAGGAAAGGGAGTTACAGAGAGTTTAATTGGTTTTTCCCAAGGATACATTCAGTGTCTGTGTCACAGCCATAAATAATACCCAGATCTCCTGATTCTATGTCCTATTCTTTAGCCATGAAGTCCAACTTTATTCAGCAATTATCTTGTGCTCAACATTTACAATTATGCAATGCCTAAAGCTAAAGATAAGAGTTTAAGGCATGGGGGACAGGGGAGGGAAGACTTTTTGGCCTGAGAGCCACTTCTGGGTATGGAAATTGTATGACAAGCTGAGGTGAGGCAGGGTCTTGCATGGGAGGGAGTGAGTTCTAGCTCTATAAGGGATGTTACAAGGTGGGGAGTGGGGGACTCTTTGGGGGGGCAGCTCTGTAAGGGATGTTACCAAGGTTGGGAGAGAGGAGACTCATGAGATGTGATGTGGGGGAGCTCTATAAGACTGGATCCAGGAGCCCGGCTGGCAGTGACACCAAGGCAATCATACCAGGCTGCATCAGACCTTGCTGGGATGGGTGCAGCTCTTGCAGTTTTGAAGCTCTTGGGGGTGGAGTTATAAGAGACTGGGAAGGGACTGGATGAACTGCTGCTTGGAGGTGGGGCTCAGATCCTGGAAACAGCATGCTGAGGTCGCACCTGTGCACTGTGGCTCTGTGCATGCCATAAGGTGGTGGAATTGTGACCTGGGAACTGGGAAGCATTAGGTGGGCAGAGCAGGGCTGGAGCTTATGGGCCAGATAAAAAATCTACTGGGCTAGACACAGCCTGTGGGCTCTTGTTTGCCCACCCCTGGTTTAAGACGAGCTTGTCAGCTCATGTAAATAAGCATAGCTTAGTTGAAGTCAATGGAGCAATGCCAATTTACAGCACATGAAGGCTTTTAACGTAAACTGAAATAAATAAATCCATTAAATAAACCATGTTTCTATATTCTGACTCGGAATATTAAAAAAAAAAAAAAGCAAAGAGGTCTGCAGGGCCTCAGAGAAATGCAGAATTTTGCCCACAGTAGGTTTGATCAAACATTATTCCAGGTCAAGCTGGAAAGAGCTGATGTGGTGAGCCAACATTAAAAGTGTGTAAAAAGGAAAAGGGAGACAGTATCCCTCTGCAATATGCTTGTATGCCCTCCCAAGCATTAGGACTTTGTCTACACTGCAGGGTTTTTGCGCAAGAAGCTTTTTGCGAAAAAGATCTTCCGCAAAAACTTCTTGTGCAAAAGCACGGCCACACCATGTGCGATGTGCTTTTGTGCAACAGAGCATCCATACTGGCCATCAGAGCACCTGTGCTTTTTCTGATAGAGTCTTTTTGCGCAATAAACCCCTGCGGTGAGTCCACTCATGCCTTTTTGCACAAGAACTGTGGTGCAAAAAGGAGTTATTCCTTATGGGGAGAAGAATAACTCTACTGGCAAAAGCCCTCTGACCTGTTGGTTTACTGTATTTTTGGGGGGCAAAAACACGCTTCAAGTGTGGGTGCTCCGCTGTTTTTTGTGCAAAAATGGCTGTTTTTGCGCAAAAACCTTGTAGTGTAGACATAGCCTAGGTGTTCCAGAAGTTTTCTGACCCAGATACAGGACACCAGGAGGTTGGAATGACAGGGGAAGAATGCTGCTAAGGCTATAGATGAAGGACTTGGACAAGTTACGAAGACGGGATCTCTAAAAAGTTGGCTCTTAATCTACTTTCAGTACTAACCATGCAGTAGCTCATGGAAGGAACTTAGCCCTTTTATCATCAGAACCAGTGGTAGCCTTGTGAAAACATTATTTATGTCAGATGTGTACATTCACACAGGGTGAAAGCATAAGACAGGGACAGCATGAGCAGTGGAGGACTAATGCCAGTTACCAATTTTACAACTTTATACACTTTTTATTTTAAATATTAATTTGGAGAAACTTGAGTCTAGCACAGCAAAGAGGCACAGAAAGCATTAGCTAGGTGTTGCCCTGTCACCACTTAGCTGAATACCTAATAGTTTTGGGAAAAACTGAAGTGAATGAAGTATTGCCAGCCCCATGCTTTCAAAACCATGAGTCAAGTCTTCAAAAAAAATTAAGAAATTAAAAATATATAATATATTCCTGGTACTTTTCATTTGCCTTCTGGTTTCTGAATCTTTAGGATACTCTTATGTCATCCTATCAATTTTTTCCTCTACAATTATGATAGCTAGAAATGTACCTTTTTTAATAAAAAGAAAGAAAATTCAGATCTTCTCAACAGCACATAATTCTATAAGCTGGGACAGCCAATACAACCTGACTCATGATGAAATCACAAGACTTGGCAACACTGACATGCATGGCCAATCAGAGAGGGGATATAGGAGGGCCATTTGGGCTGGACCTCAAGCTCAAAGGGGGCCTCAAATTTAGACACTTAATTGTTCTTGCACAGAAAAAGGCTAGAAAAGCATTTGTTAAATAAATTAATATTAAAATTATGATCCCTCTTCTTTGGTGACTTATTTAGTTTTCATGTGTTATCATTACTTATTTTTATTATGAGGACCTCTGAGAAGGCCTGCTAACGTATCTGTTTTATACCAGCTAGTTCTCACACTAGGTCACCTGCTGGTCCCTGTCACTATCCCCTCCAGTGGAGAGGGGAAAGCAAATGAAGAGATCCCATATTTGTTATTTTTTAAAAACATGATTGTTATGCCTCTTTCATAATTTTTGAACTTTTGGTATTGGCAATTGCACAGGCCTAGGGAACTCAGGGTCTGCTGATATACTAACATAGTCCAGGGGACTGTAAGAAAAAGGGACAGAGTGAGTGACTGAGTAGAATTATCCAGTTTATCACCAGACCATTGTGCTCCTGCCCACCTGCTTATACAGGGATAGATATGTACTCCTCACACACACTGAGCATCGGGGGCTGACAGATTTCCAGGCTCCTGGGAGAGATGTGCTCCCAGAAGGATTGAGACGTTGGGCAGAAGTGATGGGGCTGGGGACAGTCAGCCCTCAGCATTGCCCAGAGTGTGACATTCCAACCCGTGCAGCCTTCAGAGGATTTAAAGAGCCTGAAGCTCCGGCTGCCGCCATTCCTGTAGTAGCAGTGGCTGGAAGCACTTCTGAATTACAGGATACCAGGGCAACAGCCACCTTTACCCCCTCTGCCATCAGTGGGCCTGCTGAGCATAGCATCTTCAACCCAGGCTCCAGTTCCACTTCTGTGAAACAAAGTTAAACTTAATGAACTCTGGCTAAATGCAGCTGTAAAGTTCGAGGGAAGCAACTCCCAGTCTGTGTCTAGACTGGCCAGTTTTTCCGGAAAATCAGCTGCTTTTGCGGAAAAACTTGCCAGCTGTCTAGACTGGCCGCTTCAATTTGCGCAAGAACACTGACGATCTAATGTATGATCGTCAGTGTTCTTGCGCAAATACTATGACGCTCCCGTTCGGGCAAAAGCCCTCTTGCGCAAATGCTTTTGCGCAAGAGGGCCAGTTGTAGACAACCCAGAATTGTTTTGCGCAAAAAAGCCCCGATGGCTAAAATGGCCATCGGGGCTTTCTTGCGCAAAAGCGTGTCTAGATTGGCACGGATGTTTTTCTGCAAAAAGTGCTTTTGCGGAAAAGTGTCCGTGCCAATCTAGACGCTCTTTTCCGCAAATGCTTTTAACGGAAAAACTTTTCCATTAAAAGCATTTGCGGAAAATCATGCCAGTCTAGACATAGCCCCCAGAGTAAGCAACAAATGGCGATACCATAGCATGGGTGGCTTTCAGTCACAGGGAGCCTCCTGGACAGCTTTTGCCACTGATAAATACAAGTCTTCTCAAGGGTGGCTGCAGTTCGCTGACTTTATTATATTGTCCACCCCATCACTAGATTTGTGACTTAGTCTTTAGCATAGTGCTGCTGTACATGGCCCCATGAATGTGCTCCATTCCTGACTTGGAGAGAGGGCTGAAAAAATGTCAGCCTCTGTGACTATCTTCTCTGCTGAGGCTGCCAAGAAGCATAATAATGATACCTCTCCTCCAGGTCAGTGCTTATGTAGAACTATTTTCCTCTATAGATTTCAAAATATATCAGAATGAGGAATACAGATAAATATCCCCATTTTAAGGGGCAATGGAGACAGAGATTACTGTGGTACCCCTCTGAACAGGGCCCGCCCGAGCCATTCGTGTGCCCTGGGCCCCGGGAGTGTGGCAGTGTCCCCGGAAGTGCAACGCATGCGCCACTCCGGGCACCTCGGGGCGCGCTGCGCCACCCGCCCCCGCCCAGCCCGGCAGCCCTGCGTGGCACCCCCTACAATGGGGTGCCCTGGGCGGTAGCCCTGTCAGCCCGTAGCTTGGGTCGGCTCTGTCTCTGAACTTTTGTCTTCTGCAACTTGTGCACCTTCCTCCAAGTAGTGGCTACCTCTTGGGCACAAGGAATGTTTAGAAAGCATCTACCACATTGCTGTTGCTCCAGAAAAACAAAGATAATGATAATCAGAACAGGATTTAAAATGGTTAACTTAAGGCGACTGCCTCCAAATGCCTTTACCACTCTCCTAAGGCATCTGGTCCTATAGTCAGTTTAAATTGTTTATTTAAACACATATTGAAGTTCACTTTATGATACAGTGACCAGTCCACCCATGAAAAATATTATTGATGTTTTAAACTCCATTATTAATAGACCTTATTTTGATTTTCTATTTTTCTCTTGTAAATTATACATTTTTGTTGGGTTCGCAAAGAAAAAGTAAAAAGCAAAATTCTTCAAGTTTACCTGAAATCTAATATACACTAAGATATAAGAGAAGTCATTTTGCTTTGGCCTTATGGCTGGGTTTTTGTGCTTCTATCATGCCAAGGGAAACTTCAAAGCTGTTTGGGAAAGGGCTGTTTGATCCCCCTCAGAGCTCCTGGCATGATCAGATGAAGGAGTTAAAACAGTATCTTTGAAACACTCCAAGCTTGTGGGTTCACATCAGGGATTTTCCTGCAGGTCTTGCAGGGTCACATGCCTGCTACATGTTTGTGTGTTTGTGTGTGTGGGAAAAAGGGGGGAAGTGAGGGAGAAAAAGCCTTGGAATTTACAGGAAATGTATATACTGCACTTTGCTTGGAGGATGTGTCAAGGGAGAAAAATAAATGCCTTTTGACAACTGCTAGTCATTTTGGGCCCACAGCAAAATACAAGAGCTATGTTTTCTTTCCCTGAATGTACACAGAGCACAGTGGATGAATCACTCTGGCAAATTAACCTTTCAGTAATTTGTGGCAGTAAATTGTCACTGACATCACAAAAACAAAGTGTAACCTTCTGGTTTTATTAACATATCACAGAACGTCACTTAGACATACTCTGCTAAATGGCATATTTTAAGTTGTACAATATACTCGGTGTCCTCACCTTTCAGCCAAGATTGAAGAGGAAACACACAACTGAAGTCTGATATTATTATTCTCTTATTTTTACAAAATACACTACTTTTAATTTATTAATATGTCATGCACTACCATAAACCATGTGAACTAAATTGCACCTGTTGAAATATAAGCACTGAGTATATCTTGAGATATTAACCTTGCTTATCTTGACTAGGTTTGCTCACTTACTTGGTAGTTTGCAAAATGCTTGGATTTGCAAAGGGTCCACTTCTTCTATGGGAGTGAGCATGTCCTTTTTAAAAAAGGAATCCACTTGTGCTTTACATATGTAATCAAACTATGTTCCATGGTGTTCTACAATATGACTTATGGCACAGAGGTTATGTCCTGTGAAGATTACAAGCTTTCGGTTGGAGCAAGATGAAGAACTGCATGCTGGTGCCTGTCTATTTAGGCCACATCTCCACATTAAATATTAGGGAAATTGGAATCTTAGCTATATAATATAAAAGCATTAAGATAAGCTGCAATATCATGCCCTCTAGTCAATATGTCCTGCCACTGGTATATTTTCAGTGGGATTGAAATCAAGGTAAAAATGCCTTATTTCTAAAGATGACCAGATGAGATTTTCAAAGTGAAATGACAGCCTGTTGTGTTATATCTACACTTTTAGAAGATGTCTTTTAGTCTAAGCAAGGATTAAGAATGAGCCAAGTAAAAGAAAAAAAATGTAATGGCAATGAGCAAAGTCACCTCTCTCAGGGAAAGGGACATGTCTACTACCCAAACACATAATCTAAGGCAGTATGTTTTTCTAGCAGACTCTTCCAAGTTGGAAACCCATCCCACATTGAGAAATTGACTTTCATTTGGGAGTTTCCAAGGAGGCTGCCACCTTCCTTCCATTCTATAAGACGTTGTCATTTATTTAAAAAAAAAAGGCCATCAGTAACTGGCCTGTTTTTATGTGGAATTAACATCTTCAGGACAAATATTTTATTCTGTCCTGTTTCTTTAACCCAGGGAATATTTCATACAAAGGGACAAGAGCAGCATCGCTTAAATCTGGAGTGACAACTGAGCAGCATTAGCGCATCCATGTGTGCAGAAGGAATGTGGATTCCTTTATAAATGATCCTATTATTTTTTGAAACCACCTTCTGGGAAAGGATTACTCCCCTTCAAGGGTGAAGCACTAGATCAATCCCCCTGCAGCCTCTTTTGAAATAAATAACTCCACGTGTGGCTCGATTCATGCTGTGGAAGTATTTCCCCCTGCCCTGCCAGTAAAGCAATGTGAGGTTCCTAAATATATTTCAAAGGCAGCCTAGGGGAGATATTCTGCCCAACAGCCTATATACATTCCTTGCATCAAGATCTTGACTTATAACAAAAGAACCCCTCCTCTCCCAGACCTCCTTTACCCCCCACCCCCCAAGAAACCTACAGCACATTCCTTCAGGGGACTCAAGTGGACAGAGAAAACCCTGGGAAAGAAAGCAGAACCAATGGGATATGAAAAGAATTAAAGCACAACATTTTCCCTTTTAAATGTCCAATTTTTATCCCTTTTACGTGGACGGGCTTTTAAAGACTTTATGTGTAACAATGACATGGTTAGGAGAGCTGCTCATTCTGCACCATCAGTGCCTGCTGTCAAGATAGCACCAACTAGAGTCATTAAATAGCAAATTAGTAAGGGACACAGCCCTGTAAATTACTTTCTCATTGTTCTGTCTCATACAGAGCTTCACTTTAATATCTAAGTAGGATAATTGCAACCAAAGGTGCTTTTCTTGTGCAGAGATTCAAAACCAACTAGCTGCTGACTGCCAGGCACTGGAGGGATTTTATTTTTAAATATCTCCATTGGGCAGGTCCTTAATATCCCTTTCCAGAATAAAAAAATAAAGGACCAGCTGAGGGCAGATCTACATGTAAAGGTTTTGACAGTGTAATAATATCAATTAGAAGGGTGATTTTTAATGGCATTTCATAAAGGCAAAGGCCTGAGTGTAGACAAAGTGCTTTTGTGACAGTAACTTATTTCACTTGGGGTGCGTCTAGACTGGCAAGATTTTGCGCAAAAGCAACTGCTTTTGCGCAAAAACTTGCCACCTGTCTACACTGGCTGCGAGAATTTGCGCAAGATCACTGACGTTGTAATGTACAAAATCAGTGCTTCTTGCACAAATACTTTGATGCTCCCGCTCAGGCATAAGCCCTCTTGCGCAAGAATACTTGCGCAAGAGGGCCAGTGTAGACAGGAACGTTAATCTCTTGCGCAAGAAAGCCTGATGGCTAAAATGGCCATCGGAGCTTTCTTGCTCAAGAGAGCGTCTACACTGGGCACGGATGCTTTTGCGCAAAAGCAAATCTTTTGCTCAAAGGCACATGCCAGTGTAGATGCTCTCTTGCGCAAATACTTTTAATGGAAAAACTTTTCCGTTAAAAGTATTTGCGCGAAATCATGCCAGTCTAGACACAGCCTTGGTGAGCTGGTAAAAGCTATACTGGCAATATCACTCTTTTGCTGATGTAGGTAGCACCTACAGTAGGATGGTTTGCCAACATAGCAGTAGCAGACTAGGCCTAAGTGGGTAACATGAAATACCGCTCCTGAGGTCAAAGAAGGACTAAGGAAGAAAAGGGAGGGGGGAAGGGGGGAAGCACAAATGGGTACAAAGGGGCATTTGCTGAGACTTCAAGTGCTAAGCCAAAACAAGGATTCTCAAGAGCCTATAGGTCAATGCTGATTTTTTGTGGCTGCCAATGTCAGCAGATCTGTGTTCTATTGTAGTATCTGCCATGGACTTGTGTTTCACTTAGGCCAAGTCATTTACAGCCAAATTCTGCTGCCAGTTACTATTTGGCAAAGCCCAAATTCAGCAAAACTTTTTCAGGGCCTGCTTACCTTTAAGCATGTGAGTAACTTTATCAGTATTCATCAGAGTACTTAAACACATGCTTAACTTAATTCAGGTGCTAATGACCACACCTATTCAGCAATACACCTAAGCATGTGCCTCATACTAATTAAATTCTTCAACAGGAGTGTGCTTTAAAGATATACGGTAAGATAAGATAAGAGGTTTCTGGCATTGGGACCTAAATCCAGAATAAGTCTAATCACCAATGAAGATGATTACATTAATTTGACCCTTAATCTTTCTGCATTTCCATCTTTCCATCTGCAAAATGAGACAATGATTGATATATGCCTCTCAAATGTGTTGTGTGCCTTAATATACTATATATCTGAGAATTTGTCTGTTTGTGTGTCTGTCTGCTCAAGAACTCCTCCTAGAGGGTAAGAGCTAGGACCACTAAAGTTGGTATACAGCTTCCTCTTATTGTAACGTAAAGCAAGGTAAGGGGTTGGTTACGACAAGAACATGGGTTGTGCCTAGAATGAGATTGCTTCTCATAGAACCAAACAAAAAAGAGATAGAATCACCAGGCAGGTGAAAGGAGATAGCTGGGGGTTCCTCCCTCCCACCTACTGCCCAGAACTGCCCTAGTCCTGATCCTCACACCACCCCGGTGCCCTTTATGGGGGTGGCTGAAGTCCACCACTCTATTTCTAGAGGAATGTTGCTGGCTGTTCCCCTTCATCAGGAAGTGAGAGGAAAATGCACCATTTGCTGCATTTCTCATTCTGGATGGGGAGCACTGGGGCCTGCCTTAGCTGGGGGTCATGTGCCCCTTCACCACATGTTCCTGCTGGAGCTGCAGTAGCCATGAAGAGGCATTTCTCACCTGACTCACCTGACTCCACCTGCTATCATGAGAGACCTGGGGTAGTCCTCTCTCCCTGGGGCAGCCTGCATCCTGAACCCCTCAGCCCCACCCCAGAGCAATGATTTCAATGAAGCATGGACATTTTCATTTTATTTTCCAAAAATCAAAAATTGAGTGAAGGACCTGAGCAACACTGGTAAATCTTCTAGTTTTTTAATATTTTATTAAAACGTGAGATCATCCGCAAAAGAAAGGTGCTAAGTAGCACATTCATCCTCGTTGCTAGCATTACAAGTCTTACAAGTCCTATCCTGTTTTAGAATGATAGTCTGTTGTGTTTGAAATAATAGTCTGTACCACATTCTGTAGGCATGTTAGAGACATTAAATTCAGCAGAGGTCAGTTGAAACTGCAGCAGAGACAAGAGAAAGACAAATCTCTACAGAAACTTCTTCATAGCGATAGAAGACAAAACAGACAGGCTCCTTAGCATATCCACCCCTCAAAAACTCTGAAGGACATCAAGTTACAATCACCACATCATCATTTCAGAAAGCACCTATGGAGCGATCCACCCAGCAAGCGGCACATTATTTGTTTAAGCACTTAGATTTTGAAATTAGCCATTTCACTTGACATAACCAGCAAAAATATTTCACAGGACAAATACAGTGGTGGCTATACCCCTACAGCAACACTATGCTAGAAAGAAAACTAGTCCTCCCCTTTCCTCAGCTGTGATAGTAGAGCAAGCGTCATGGAAGACTGTGCCATACTGAGGTGCTTACGAGGCATTGAGCTTTCCATCAGGTCCTTTGTATATCTTTTGGCACTGACAGCTGTTGCACACCATCTGAATACCATCAGTACAAGGACTGCACTGCAAAAGTATTCTGTCTGGGGTCGTGTTTTATGTTATTTCTAAAACTGCTTAGTTTTTCGGCAAAATACAGGCACTATATTTTGATTGCCTAGAGCTGGCAAATGACAATTGGTCAAATTCCTCCCTGGTATAACTGTGTTCAAGATAATTCAGTGACACCAACTATTAGCATTGTCAGATATCTTACATTTAAATAACAATTTAAATAACAATTCTTCATCCTTGAAAACTCAACAAGACTTACCTGCAAGCCATTGATAAATATGGATTCCCAAAGAACTCATTTCACAGGGTCACTTTTCAGAATAGAACTATGCTTTCAAGTGAGGAAACATAGTGCAGAGTAGCCAGGAAACAGCAGAATTGTGGGTTCCTTTCCCAGCTAAGCTGCTGACTTGCTTTGTAATCTCAGCCAATGAATACAATAATAGCTAAGGCTGCATGAGACAATTTTACACTATGCAAAAAGGAAGGATGCTCCAGTGGTCCTGTGCTGAAGGATGGTCCAATGGTTAACTGGCTACCCTTCAATGCACTTCCCAGTTCTATCACACACTTCTGTGATGTTGGACAAGTCACCAACTCTCTCTGTGCTTCTGTTCCCCATCTGTACAGTGTGGATAATAGCACTGCCCTGCCTCACTAGGGTTTTATAAGGATAAATGCTGTGTGGTGCTCAAGCAGTATGGGAATGGGAACCTCAGAGAGAAAGGCAATCTTAATCGGGATAACTCACAGCTTGATACAAGGTTTGGGTGCAATGCAGGGGTACCAGTGACTGATGTATTTATTTACTCACTTCTTCTGGGCATCGCAGAAAAGGTCAAGTATGAACTAGAGTTCAATGGAGAAGCTGGTGGCTTGAGAGACTATGATAGGACAGGAATTTAATGTACTGGGGGCAACATAGAGATGAACTGCTGTGTGCATTAACCTAAGACTGAGAACAGTCTAGTCCAAAGCCCTGTTTTGCTCTTTGCTGTGGGCTGGTGTGGTCTAGTGAGCTAGAACATTAGCCTATGAATTAAGAAAATCTGGGTTCCATTCCTAGCCCTATCCCTGAACTATTGCTGTCCAAGTCTAAGTCACTTTACCTCTCTGTGCTGCTTCTTCTACTCACACCCTTTGCTTTGCCACTTTGCATTGTAAACTCTTTGAGACAGGAACAAAAACAACAACATATTTCTCACTTTCTACAGTGTCCAGGACAGTGAAGCCCTCACCCACAATAGCTAAGTGCTGCTGTAATATAGTCAATAATGATAATATACATGTGGGGAAGTGAGGCTCTGAAGTTTGCAATGTATTGCCATTTTTACTCTAAAGATTTTATCCAAATGGAATATTCTCATATGTCTTTGTTAGCCCTTCCCTTGCACATTACTTACTGTTGTTGCTGTGATGACTTTTCCTTTGTTACTTGCTGTCAACTTTCAATCTTCTTTAGGATTAATAAAGATATACAGATGAGCTCCTTATCTTTGATAGGAATTATGTTTATAATAAAAAAATGTTTTGCTCTAGACAGGCAGTGCAAGAAAAGCTAAAGAAGAAACATGGAGGGAATAATGCGAAGGGTGAGGTCTGAGGGCAGATGGCTAGCCAAACACAGTTTATTTTGTAGTTAGAATTTGAGAGCTTATGTTCATGATGAGCTACATGTTTTAGATTTCACATGTTATTGCATGAGTGAGGGTCAGGGTCTGAGCAGCTGAAAGGGTAGTTCACAGAGGCTTTGGGGTAAACTTGCAAAGGCATTTTAGAGCCTAGAGTTGCAGATAGCTGCCTAGTGGGATTTACAGAAGAACCTAAGCAAGTTAGACCTTTAACTCCTATTGATTTGTCCTTACAATGTGCATTAACTGTGGAGCATCTGTTGCCAATTGTTGGCTTTTTAATGGTGATCGTCATGTGCCCATGATTTTTGGTAGCAAAGCAGAAAAGTAGCTGTTCATCCTACAGTTGGCTCTGGTGCAAGTGAGTGGAATTTTGTACTTGTTAGGGAGCACAGCGTTGCTAGAAAAATAGAAGAAAATGGACTCTCTGCTTCAGAGTCAAGCTACATGTGTGATCACTGGGCTAAAGGAGTGGTTTAGGAAGAAGGACTAAAGACTTCTTCTGGCAGAGTGATCCAGCAAAGTCTTTAACTTAAAATATGTAAATCATGGACAAAGTAAACAAAGACTATGTAAAGAGTTTCGCTCACACCACTGTGACTACTTGGCCATGTCTACATTAGAAAACTATTTTGAAATAACTAAATTCAACTTAATAACTCCCAATTTTACAAAATCGAAATAGTGTGCCCCACTATGGGGAAGCCTTGAAATCAGTCCAAGGCAGGCTCCGTTAATATGGGCATACTACCTTGACTTAGAGCTCCAACAAGCACTGGGGAGTAATTAATTTGAATTGTTCTGGGAAGTAGTTATTTCAAAATAGCAGCACCAGAACATCCACACTACTGCTATTTCGAAATAACTATTTCAAAATTAGCATTACTCCCTGAGAAAAGCAGGAGTACGGATTCTGAAATAAGTGGCTCCTTATTTCAAAAGAATGGGCTTCGTAGTGTGAACACTCCACTTATAAATTCATCTGATGGATTTTTTTAAAAAATAAAGCCCTAGTATAGACCAGGTCCTTGTGTGTTTAAAGTAAAGCAGATGATTACTAGCTTTTTCAGATCGGGGCCAGGGCACTCTGTTCTTTGCAGGACTGGGCTGTAAAAGAACAAAATACTCTTGTCTGAAAGGTGTCATGGGCAGAGAGAGAAGGGAAAAGATACTAAGTGTCTTTAGCAATTTGAAGGGTATACATACTAAGGCAGAAAATGAATTATTGAGGGTAGTGCATAGGATGTGACTAGAAGTAAAATAGCAGAAATAAGAAAAAAGGAAAAAATGGGTTCCTTACAACTTCCTTACAATGAAAGCTATTAGCTTGCAGAGCAATCTTTCAAGGAAGTTATAGAAATGCCAGGTGGTAGATTTCCATATCTAGACTGGATAATGTATGAGAAGAAAGAATTGTAAGGGAAAAAAATCTATATGGTAGGAAATGGGCTAAGTGACCTGACATTCTTGACTGATGGCCAGTAGTTACTTAAAGGTTACACTGTTTCTCCATACAGGCATTGCATTCCCAAAGGAGCATCTTTCCTCAAAAGTTCCAAGGCATTAACTTATGACGGTGAAAGAAACATTCCTATAACAATCCCCTCTTCACCTAGATCCTTCTACTTGCTAGACAATGATGAACATGTTTGTGTGAAGCCAAAAAGTAGAAATTCACAAACGAGCCTGCAAAAATAACCAATAACTGTGAAATGCGTAAACCAGTGACGAATTTGTGAAATTCAGCAAAATGAGGTGAATATGTTACACAGCAGAAAATAATTGCAAAGTGCTGCAAAGTCTTCAGAATCGATGCAAAATATATTTATAGTGAGATAAATCGCTCAAAAGTTTATTGTTCCTGGTGTATAGAGTTACATAAGTCAGAACAGCAAAACATTTACAACCTCTGCTATAACCCTAACTAAATAAAAGTAGTTGGACAACAAAAACATTTTCTTTTTTCAAAGAAAATGCACCTGTCTTCCAATATTTATCCAATAATATGTCATGAAATGAAGCAAAGATACATACTGTAGAATTTGAGCAGCACAGCACAAGTCATAGCCCTATTTTTAGAAACATACTTATCCTTTAATGTGCATGCTCAGCTCCCATCAACACTAATTAGAGTCCAGTGTGCACTGGAGGACAGGTATTACCCTTCATTACTAAAGGGGAATATTCCTAAAACACCTTGACCTTTGCAGGCCTTATGCCTCATTGCATATTTATAATGCAGTACTCAGGTTTACATCATTAACCCTTGCAGTTTCTTTCACACAGAACCCCTGAACCTCTGTTCGCACCCTCCATCCCATGCTAAGGGACAAGGATATTACAGTATTGGTGCTCACCCTCCCCTGCACAGTATTTACTCTTGCATCAACATTGGTGTAACTCTGCATAACCTCTGGCAGCCTGGTATAAAGCAGCAAGTGTGTACCTTCCTCAGTTTCCCCTTTATGGGCTAGCAATAGGGTTGAAAATTTGAGCCCCAAAATACTCAGCCACGCACTGTTGTGATAATTTTTGTTCAAAATATGTCTTGCGAGATAACATCTCAAAATTCACAATTCACTAGTCAACAATATCATGAGCTATGTCGCACCACTTTATATGTAAAGTTAGGAACTGTCCCTGTATGAAGTCACTGACTAACTAGGATAAATTATGCAGTCTCTTGTCTTCTCTAACCTGCACTAGGGCCTAGGGCAATATACACCTGTCCTGCAAATGACAGACTGGTTACCATATCTCTGACAGCTCTACATCAAAGTGGACCTTGGTGTTCTAGTCAGGTACATAACAGGCCTGAGCTATTGAAGCAGGTGGCAAGACTTCTGAGGACTTCAATAAGGCTTTGGATCCAGTCCCTTTTGAGCAATGACAACATTTTTAAACGCTAATAGCTGGTAGAAGGGGAAAGGGCAGAGCCATATGTTATCTCAACAGTGTGACACTTGCAAAAAAAGCAAATATCATTCTAGGATGCATTATTAGTGGTGAAAGAGGGGTAGCCAAGTTAGTCTGTAACAGGAGAAACTAAAAAAACAACAAATAGATTAGTAGCACCTTGAAGACTAACAACACATGTAGATGGTATCATGAGCTTTCCTGGGCACAACCAAGTGGGTTGTGCCCAGGAAAGCTCATGATACCATCTACATGTTTTGCTAGTCTTTAAGGTGCAACCAGTCTATTATTAGTAGTGTTGGCACAAAAAGTCATTCTTCCACTCTACTGTGCATTGATTAGGCCTCAAGTATTATGACACAGTATTATGTCCAGTTCTGGGCACCACATTTCAGGAAAGATGTGGAGGAATTGGAGAAAGTCTAGAGAATGATTAAAAATGATTAAAGGACTAGAAAATCTGAGCTATGAGAGAAGATTGAAAGAACTGGGTTTGTTTAGTCCTGAAAAGAAACTAAGAGAGAACATGAAAGCAGCTTTCAAGTACCTAAAAAGGTTGTTACAAGGAGGAGTGGGCAAATTGTTGTCCTTAGCCTCTGATGCTTAAATTGCAGCAAAGGAGGTTTAGGTTGGACATTAGGAAAAACTTCCTAATTGTCAGGGTGGTTAAACACTGGAATAAATTGCTTAGGGAGGTTATGGAATTTCCATCACTAGGTCCTGGTCTACAATAGGGAGTTATTTTGAAACAACTCCTCTTATTTTGAAACAACAAGCAGAGCATCCAAACTACCAAGCCCATTATTTTGAAATAAAGGGCTGGTTATTGCAAAATAATAACTCCTGCTTTCCATGAGGAATAATGCTTATTTCAAAATAATTATGTATGGTTATTTCACAATAGCAGTAATGTTTATGCTCCGCTGTTGCTATTTTGAAATAACTACTCCCCAGAGTCATTCAGAGTAATTACTCCCCAGTGCTTCCTGGGGCTCTAAGTTAAGGTAGTACATCCACATTAAGGGAGCTTGTCTTGGACTAATTTCAAGGCTTCTCTGTAGTGGGGACACACTATTTTGAAATAGTTATTTTGGGAGTTGTTATTCTGAAATAATTTTATTTTGAAATAATTTCCTGGTGTAGACATGCTCGCGGAGATTTTTAAGACCAGGTTAGACAAACACCTGTCAGGGATGGTCTAGATCCGTGGTCACCAACCCATCAATCATGATCGACTGGTCAATTGTGAGGGCACGACCAGTCGATCACGAGGCATTCTGCCCCCCCATCATTCCTCCCACCCCCAAGAAGGAGGCGCTGATGCTACCTCCCATGAAAATGGAGGTAGTGCTGGCTTCCAGCGCTGTGGAGAGGAAGTCCTGCAGCAACGGGCCAGGTCTGGGTCTCAAGAAACACACGGGCTACTTACTCTTCCCCTCCCCCAAACAGCCAGGTCTGTCGTGCTGCCGGGAACTTCCTTCCCCCTGCTGCCTTCCTGTGCGGGGGTGGGGGAGAGGACAGGGGGAGGAGGAGTCCCGGGGCCACACCAGCTCCAACTTCTCAGGAAGCGCACAGTCTTTCTCTGCTCCCCATGACAGCTGCATGCCCCAGGACTCCTACTCCTTTCACTCCCTCCCACACAGGAAGGCAGCAGGGGGAAAGAAGTCCCTGGTGGTGTGACAGACCCGGCTGTTTGGGGGAGGGGAAAAGCAGCCCATGTTTCTTCCTGAGACCCGGAACAGGCATGCAGCTGCAGTATCCCCAGGTACCGGCCAAGCTGTCCCTGTCCCCTCCCCCTGGCCAGACCCCCACGAGTACCCTGCCCCAGCCCCACCAGCACCTTGCCTCCAGCCCCAGAACCCTGACCCAGCACCCTGCCCCCTGTCCCAGCACCCACCAGCACCCTGCCTCCTGCCCAAACACCCACCAGCACCCTTCCTCCTGGTCAGACTCCATACAGCAACCTGCTCCTGCCAAGGCCCCCCACCAGCACCCTGCCCCCTGGCCAGACTCTCACCTGCCCTCTGCCCAGGCTCCCACCAGCACCCTACTCCTGTCCCCTGCCCAGACCCCATCCAGCACCTTGCCCAGACACCATCCAGTACCCTGCTCTTGCCTTGTGGCCAGACACCCTCCAGCACTCCTGCTCCTGCCCCCTCCCTCCTGACCAGACACCCATCCCCAGCTTGCTCTTGTAACCTGATTCCACCCAGATTCTGCACCCCCATTCCTAACTCACTCACTGGCAACCCTGTCCTACACACTGGATCCCTCATTTTTGGCCTCATCTCAGAGTGTAGAGAGGCCCACAAATTCCATTAACACTGGAACACCAAAAGAGTTAATCTGGCCTGGGACTGGAATGCCAGGGGAGTGAGGTGTCTCAGTTGGGGCCACATTAGTGAGCCTTGGGGTTTTTTTGGAGGGGTTTTTTTTTGCATCTCACTTGTGTGGCCCCAACTGACTTTGACCCCTGACTGAAAACAGATTCCCCACCCCTCTCATAAATAAAGACAATACTGAAACATTTTATGTTTGACATAATATTTTATTTAAAAATGAAGCCTGGCCACCAAGCCCCCAACTGGGGACAAGCCCCATCTGACCACAGCATCATAGCACTCCTGCACCTCCACAGACCCCCAAACCTGAGCCTATCATACACCGGAACTCCGTCCTGAGCCTCTCACATCCCCAACCTCCTGTACCCTCACATCCCCAGCCTTATGCCACAACACTTCTGCACCATCCACATACCACAAACCAGTGCCTTGAGCCCCTCCTATACCCCAACCCAAACTCCTGCACCCTCACATCTACAAGCCTGCAGCTGGCTCAGCAGCCCAACCCTCCACCTGACCCCAACACTCTCCAGCCTGGAGCCTCCTCCCTGAGCCAGCATCCCCTTCTCCAGTTCCTGCTGCACACAAATTCCCTCCCAGAGCTTGCACCTCTCACCCCTTCCCACAGCCAAATCCCTCATTCCCACTCCAGAGCCCGCAACTCCTGTCTCAACCCAGTGAGAGTGAGTAAGGGCTGGGGATAGCAAGTGATGGAGAGAAGGGGAACAGAGAGGGTGGAGCCTTAAGGAAGGGGTGGGGTTGTGGGGAAACATGGGGTAGATCTTGGCTTGCCCTGACATTTAAAAAGTGATCTTGGGTGTAAAAAGGTTGGAGACTACTGGTCTAGATAGTGCTTGGTCTTGCCATGAGTGCAGGGGACTGGACTTGATGATCATTTGAGGTTCTTTCCAGTTCTATGATTCTATATTTTTCTAGAAATGGAAACTCTAACTCATAAGTCCACTGGTGGTCTCCTCTGTGTCACTGCAACATGAGCCCTGAATTCCTGCCATCTATAGGCTTTTCTCATGGAGTTGGGCAGAAACCTGATTTTTTTGGTTCATTGGCTGTTTCAAAAAATTGAAAAAGAAATCATTTTGGATCTGTTTAGAAATTACGTGAATCAAAACATTTTGTTCTGGGTCAAACAAAATGTTTTGCTTGAGCCGAAATGAAATTTTTCAGTATGGGCATGTTTACCAAAAGTAAAGGAAACGAAAATTCACAAAGACAGAGAAGGAAGTTGAAGTGTACTCCTTGTTACCTTTAGCTCAATGGTTAGGACACTCATTTGGGAGATTTCTTCCCTATCCCAGGTGAATGTCCCAACCCTCAAGCTGCTGGCTACTCTGATGTAGGGCTCTTTCAAACTCTCCTGTTAGAACTTTTCCACTTAGTATTGGAGCAAAGTTTTGTTTCTAGATCTTCCACATTCTAACTGAATGTCCGAACAACTAGACTAATGATTAATGAAGAAAGGATGAGACACGGACACCAGTAACATTTTTGTGATGGTCATCAATATCATAGAATCATAGAACACTAGAACTGGAAGGGATCTAGAGAGGTCATCGAGTCCAGTCCTCTGCCCTAATGGCAGGACCCAGTACCGTCTAGACCATCCCTGATAGATGTCTATCTACCTGCTCTTAAATATCTCCAGAGATGGAAATTCCACAATCTCCATAGGCAACTTATTCCAGTGTTTGACCACCCTGAGAGTTAGGAAGTTTTTCCTAATGTCCAACCTAAACCTCCCTTGCTGCACATTGCTTCTTGTCCTATCCTCAGAGGCTAAGGAGAATAATTTTTCTCCTTCCTCCTTATAACACCCTTTTAGATACTTGAACATCGCTATCATATCCCTTCTCAATCTTCTCTTTTCTAAACTAAACAAGCCCAATCTTTCAGTCTTCCCTTATTGGTCATTTTTTTTAGGCCTTTAATCATTCTTGTGGCTCTTCTCTGGACCCTCTCCAATTTCTCCACATCGTTCTTGAAATGTGGTACCCAGAACTGGACACAGAACTCCAACTGAGGCCTAATCAGTGCAGTCTAGAGTGGAAGAATGACTTCTCGTGTCTTGCTCATCACACATCGCTTGTGATATAGCCAGAATTACTGAAACAAACCATGTGAATATTTTCAAATGGAAATATTTCAATATTTCCTTTTTTGTTTTATTTTGACTGAAACCATTTGCTGAAACTAACATAATTTTTATCCAGTTCTGCTGCCCTGCACCTGATGGTTCAACTTTGCAACCCTCAATAAAGTTTATTTCCTGTTTATCATCACAGCCACATTCTCACTCATTCCCCAAATCCCCAAATGTTTAGCCAGGGAAATGTAAAAAACCAAACTCAGATGAGTAATGGAACCCATGGCACTGTGACCAAAGCCCATCTGTGACCATTAAACAGGATGCTGGAAGACACAAAGCACCAGCCTGGATTTTCTGTTCTGAAACTAACAAGTAAACAAGGATCTGTAACAAAGCTCCATGCTGAAACAGCAGAAAGTTGACAATGTTCAGCATCCATCTACATTAGCTCTCCTCCAAGGCTTTGAAATGTATTGGAAGTGAGCCAAAGATTTCCTACTCTGAAAGCAAAGTAGTCAGCACACATTAAGAAACCGGGTTTCCTTGAAATCCCTGACTAAAGCCAGGCTGAACACAAAGCTTGAAAGGAAAAACTTAGTACAGACATACATGTGCAGTGTACTATGTATGTGGAATCTCTTCAAGTGCAATAGCCATGCATGCAATCTGTGTTTGAATGAGATACATTTGGAGACCAAAGTTGTGTGGTGACAATGAGGAGTTGTAAACCACAAGTGTTTCACAGTGTAGTACATCAGTGCACACAAGGGAACATCTGGTGTGCAGCAGCTGGGTCCATGTGGACAGTGTACATCATGCTGGAGCTCTGTAGATTTACATTTCAGCTTCTTGTGTAGCAACTTTCCAGGTACATATGTCCTAAGCTTTGCTGGGCTTTAAGTCCCATCTGTAAAAATGGGGGTACTTCCCTCTCTCAAAGGTATTAAAGGTTTTGAGGGATATTGTAGTGATGGGGGACATATAAAAGGTAGAGTCTCCATCTGATTCCCTGTCCCCAGCTCTAAATCATGACCCTGAATTTACATGGTCTTTGTTAATGGCACACTAACACACTTTAGCTAAGTCACTTTGGTTATGTCTACACTGCGGTTAACATCTGCGGCTGTCATATCACCTGACCTGGACTTAAGCTGCAGATCTATACAATTGTGGTGTAGATGTTTGGGCTTGGGCTAGAGCCTCAATTTCTATGCAACAATATTATAGTCCTACAGGCTGAATACCATGAGCCGAAGTCTGCTGCCATGGGACTAGTCCTGGGTGTTTAATTGCAGTGTAGCCATACCCTTTGCTGCCTTACAACCATAGGTGTCTCGTGGAAGTACTTGGGGGTGGGAGTGGTGGTACACCATCATCCATACCCCTGCCAAAATTTTGATTGCTAAATGGGGTGCCCTCACATAGCCCCTCCCTGCCTCTCTAGGTAGCCCTACCTGCACCCTCCTCCCCTGCAGGCAACAGTTGACCCTGCCTACAATACCCTGGTAAGTAGGTAAGTATTAGTAAACTAATTTTATATATGACTAAACAAAGTGAGAGGCTTTCTTGCTTCAACAAAGAACTGAAATATATTAATAAACCATACTCTCTATGTGAAAAAATATTATAGAAAATCTGCTTGTTGAAGATCCATTTGCAATGCTTGCAGGCAAGACTCCATTATGAAAACATATATTAACTATTGTTTCAAATTCACAATTGAGGGTGGTGTGAGGGGATGGAGTTTACACTGACAAATCAAGGTATCATACTGAAACATCATAATAGTCATACATACTGTAGGTTTATAGATTTCCTCAATCCTGTACTCGAACCCAGTACTTTGGCTTCAATGTCCTAGTTCCCTGAAATGGTAAATAAAAGAGGCAGCATCTGCCACTGAGTTACCAGGCAGGACACAAAGTACTCTTTTGTTGCTTGTCTTGCACCTGTCTAGTGAAGCATGTATTTTAATTTAGTCTGACACTTCAATATATTTTTAAATCTGATTTTTGCATCCCTTATGCACAACTTAATTAATTTCCAAGCTGCGAGATGTGCTGCAGGGTGCTAATAGTAAGGAACAAAGTCAGTTTCTTTATATACACCACATATACGCAAAAAATTCTGTGCCAAAAGTTGATGAAACCTACGTGTGGTCCTGTCCGAAGGAAATCAGAGATCATTAACAGAGCAGAATGAGAAAATGATAGTTCAGTGGATAGAAGAGGTACTTCAAATGCAAGATCTCCCAATTTTAACCTTTATCAATGCCAATATTTGCCATTCAAATACATACTTTTTGGCAATGATCGTGGCATACTTATGTGGGCTATATACATTTTGTGCTTCGCATCTTTAGAGGACTTGGACAGTTCAACACTGTTAGGAAGTGATCTAGAAATGACTCCAATGCTTTTGACTACAGTATATGCAGAATAAAAGGAGACAGCCAAGAATGGGCATACAAAGTTATGCACACCACTAAGAGACTGATTTTGGAGTATTTATATCTTTTTCTCCTTCTACACATCTCCCTGGAGCAAGCAAAGCTTCAGAGCAGTGAGTGGGAAGACGCCATGGGAGGAGAAAGGTTCAGCAAGTATTGGTTACAACCTCAGCCCCCATACATTGCCAATCTTTCACATCCTTTATCTACTATGAAGACAAAGAAGTATTAAGTTGTTGCAGATATGACAATATCCTGGAGATACCTAATTGAAATAAATTTAAATTTTTAGGGGGTCATGTTAAAAATGCAAATATGTATGAACTATTGAGGTGAATAAAAAAAGTGAATAATGTGAATAAGGAAAAGTTATTTATGTATTCCCACAATATAAGAACTAGGGGTCACCAAATGAAATTAATAGACAGCAGGTTTTAAACAAACAAAAGAAAGTATTCTTCACTCAGCACATAGTCAACCTGTGGAACTCCTTACCAGAGGATGTGGCGAAGGCTAGGATTTCAACAGGGTTCAGAAAAGAGCTAGATAGTTTCATGGAGGTTATGTCCACCTATTAGCCAGGATGGGTAGAAATGGTGTCTCTAGCCTCAGTTTCTCTGGAGGTGGGTGACAGGGGAGGTAATGAGGATTACCTGTTGTGTTTCCTCCCTCTGGGGCATCTGGTATTGGCCACTGTCAGCAGACAGGATACTGGGCTGGATGGACCATTGGTCTGACCCAGTATGGCCATTCTTATGTGCTTATATTCTTATGAGGGATTGTATGTAATTCCATGTGGCAAGGGAGCCATTGCTCCAGGAACTAAGACCAGCGTGACTGTTAAGGCAAATTCACTCAGAGTGTGTCTAGACTACAGGGTTTTTTCAAAAAAAGTGGCCTTTTTTTGAAAAAACTTCCCCTGTGTCTAGACTGCTGCTGCGTTCTTTCAAAAGTAAATTGAAAGAATGCAGCAGTTTTTTCGACCGCAGAAAATCTCGTTTTTTGAGGAAGAACGCCTTTTTTCGAAAGTGCTCTTTCGAAAAAAGGCGCTACGCAATGCAAACTGTGCTTTTTCAAAAGAGAGCATCCAGACTGCCTGGGTGCTCTCTTTTGAAAAAGTGGCTTGCTTTTTCGAAAGTACTGGTTGTAGTCTAGACACTTTTTCGAAAGAGGCTTTTTCGAAAGTATCTTTCAAAAAAGCCTCTTTCAAAAGAGGCTTGCAGTCTAGAGAAAGCCTCAAGTTGCAGCTCCTACCACCACCTGCAGAGAAGCTCATGTATACTGATTCAGACTGGATTCCCCAGAACCATACAAAGAAAGGAATTTTGGTGAAAGAACCTGAGGGGAAAACTAACACTGGGCCTCTCTTCTCATCCAACAAAAAGACAGGACCTGTGGTCTAGCCCAAACCTGAAAGAAAGGTTGGTAGGACTTTGGCTTATTGAAGTCCTATAAAACTAAAGAGCTGGTTCTGAGCAAAACCTGTTGCAGACTGGTGAAGCTAGAACACCTGCTGTGTGGTGTCTGAAGGGCTAATCCTGAACCAGAGCCCTCGCGGAAGTTACAGGCAGATATCTGGTAAATTTATTAGCTTGTGTGTAGGTTCTTTTATTGTTTTTAATATGATTTTTCTGTAATTCTTTTATCTTAAGAATACATGTGATTGCTTATAAAGAGCAATGTGGCAACTTAAATCTTTGGGCAATTACACTATGTATCATCGCTGAGGAGAGAAGCAAAGCCGGGCTGGTAGGGCCATCTGTCTTTTCCTAGGGAATATCTCTGTCAAAGGAGGAAATAGCCTATTCAGAAGGGAGAGAGATGGGTCTTGGCATAAATGAGGAACAGCTGAGCAACAAGACAGTTAGAACAGTTGCCACACCTTAGACTGGGGACCAGCTGCCCACTACTGTGACTGAATACAATAAAAGCCACAGACAAATGTATCCTACCTCCATTCATGTATAACTAGGATATATGTGGTACAAAGCCATTTGTTGCCCATGAAAATATTCTGTTTAACAAACATTTGCTCAAGAATGTCAAACTGACATGGTTACTGTAGAAAAAAAAAAACAAGCACTGGATGTGCACATACTTAGCTATTCTCATAGAGCCATCTTTTCAAAGAGGCTAGCTATTATTTAGGCACCAACATAAGAGTCAGACTTTTTCAAGCATTCTTAGCATCTAGCCGCTCCCATTCTAATACCACCGGAGAGAATTCATCTTCCAGATGTTGGTGGGCTGGATCCTGGCCCACCTTCCTGGACCCACCAGCCAGACTTCCTGAGTTCCTGGCAAGGCACGGTCTCCATTCTATATTGAGCCCGGGGCAGCTAACTTATTCCCTGTTTGGTGCAGTGTCTGGCTGCCACATGGAAGTGTTACAATAAATAAATGCTGTAAAATAAATGCTCTGTAGGCAGAGCTCTGCCCCAGAGTGGGACTGGGCTGCTCTCCTGTCCTGCATAGTTGCTGGGGAAGGCATGGCTGGGAGCCTGAGACCTGCCCTGCTTGGGGGGTGATACTGGGAACTGCCCTAGCTGGAGCAGCAGGGAAAGTAGGCACTGTCCTACAGGCAAGGCACTGGAAGCCGGGAGCGCCACACCTCCACTCTGGCAACCCTCCTCTAGGATTGAGAGCCCACCTGTACCAGCTTCACCCGCCAGGTGCTATACCTCCAGAGCAAGCTGCTTGCCCCTACCAGCTCTAGCCCTGGGGAAGCTGGTAACTCACCTCCTTACTCTCAGCTGGTGCCAGCTCTAGCCCTCAGGAAGCTGGAGGCAGCTGCCTGGCTGCTCTTGGGGTGGGACTCAAAGCCACAACACCCCAGGCTCTGGAGGTTAATGCCTTAGCCAGTAGGCCACTGGATGACCCACCCCAGACCTAGGCTTCTCAAGTCTTCCAGTGTATTCTCAAACGTTCTCTGTGACAGAGGGTGTGATGGACACCTCTCCTTTTATAACAGTATAGATATAGATTGGTATTACTGTAGCACCTAGGAGCCGTAGTCAGAGATCAGGACCCTATGGTGCTAGGTGCTATACACACAAAACAGATACATAACAAAAAGATGGTTCCTCACCCAGTAACTTATAAGATCAGAGACAACAGGTGGATACAGACAGAAAGGCAGGGAAGCACAAGGAAACAATGCTACAAAATCTGTCAGCACAATAGGCAGTAGCCTCTGCACACTAGCCATTGTCAAGCTTTTTGTACGCATCAAGTCAAAGGAGAATTTTTAATAATACTGTAGTTTTAAGGAAAATGAATTGGCTTTGCTATTTATGGCAATGAGGGGTGGTGAGGAGAAAGCACTAAAGGACTTCTTTGAAAATTTAACAAGTAGGCAAGGAAGACTGGCCTCAATGATCCAGCAGATGCAGGAGCATATGTTTCAACAGTGACTAAGACAGGAGGGCAGGAATAGGCTATGAAGAGCTCTCTTGAAAGTTTGGGCACTTATCTATAGTGTTTAAAAGGAAGTGGAGCTCTTTCAATATTCCTCTAGTAGTTCTCAGTGCTTCAACACTTTGGCTGATTATTGAAGATACAAATTACAGTAAGGAAGTGTTTTTCTAACAGATGTCCGCCTTTGTTCCAGCTATTTTTTCAGCTAGACTGAAGCCTCTACTGGCTTCACACTGTCCCTCATTTGGTAGATGGAATTAGGGTGAGCCTGCCAATAAGAATCTAGGACTTCAAACTACTTTGTTCACTAATTAAACAGCTAACCTAGAGACAGACCCCATTTAATTAAAAATACTTTCCAATTAAACATTTGATACCAAATCACATTCTTAACTCTAAAAAGTTACTCCACAAATCTGCTGGCCCATTATGTGGTTTGCTTGGAGGCAAAGATAGCCAAACAGTTGGCATTAAACTAAGTCATTAAACTGGACAGGCATAGTTTAGTGATAAAGCACATTGCTGGGGCTCAGATAAGTTCAGACTTCAGTTCCTGAGTCTGCCACAGAATTTGGCTCCACAGCCATAATCCCGGAAACTGGCCACATGATTTTGGATGCCAAACTGGAACGTACTTTGGGCCTGATTTTCAGAGGCACTGAGCACCCAAAATTCTCACTTTAGCAGGAGCTGGATCCACAAATATGGAGAGTCTGAAAACTTAATTGGTTGCTGATGAACATTTGGTCTTAATCTTTCTATGGCTTGGTTTTCTCAAGAGAAGCAAAATTTATCCCCACCCTCTTTGGTAGGAAATGATATGAAACTTAACTTGGATGGAAAGTACTACAGAAGAGCAAAGATTAATATTATCCTGGGAGGAACATATGCATCTTGGCTAGAGTATTGGAGGACATGAATTAGATGACTTAAGTGGTCTTTTCCACCTCTAATTTACCAGGAAAATAGGGACAAAATCATCTTTCTGCTCCAGATGGTGAACCTACATTCCCATATCAGTGCTGTCCTTCCATTCATTCATATGTGAAAGCTACTGTCTTGACAGACTTCAGGAATAGGAAAACATAAGTCTCTATAGCTTGAACTAAAGCCAAACTCTAGGAATGCAGGAGACTCACATCCTCTGTGAATCAGGCACAGATAGACCTATGTGACACACTCTTTTTAGTGGGTGACACATGGAACTCCTATACTATGCCTCCTCCACAAGGAAATCCACATACAAAAATAGATCTGAATATCTAAGTCAAGATGCAAGAAGAATTTTGCCTTTGGATTGTTATTTTGGGAACACTTTACAGTCTGCTTTCACATCTGTCTTCTTCCAATAAAACATTCTGCTAAACTTGGCCATTACACTCTTCCCATTTCTGGGCACTCAAGTTAATGACAGGCAATGAAAATATTACCGGAATTAGAGTTTCATATGTTACAGTAGTGGCAAAAGCTGAGTGTTAGCAATTAAATGTAGGAAATTAAAAATGGATGTGAAGAGTTTCTTTCTCTCTCCCTCTGTCTCTAAATGTTTCATTTCTTAACCAACCCTTCTCCTGTTGCTTTAAGGAAGAAAAATACTGTGGAAGTGATTTCAGTATTAGAAGTGTCAATAGAGTCTGCCAACCTTTAATCAGTGTGCCTGCCTGTTATACTAGATAGGCACAAACTTTCTGTATGAAATAAACAACTGAGTTATTACACTTCCTGTTAAATACTGCAAAAACTCCCAATGTGTTGAATACAGCATTATTTAACTATCAGTTTGAATCTAAAATATGCTAATCCACAGAGATGAAAAACAACTGTTGTCAGGCATTTCAGTCAGTGACTGTGACCTTCATGAATTCTTCTGCCTGCTCACTTTTTAAAAAATCCCAGAAAAGATATTTTTGGGGGAGGAGGGCCTTGGGGCTGCTGCTTGCCAGCCAAAATAGCAAGTTTTCAGTTGGGGTTTAATCCAAACCACTGAGGTCAATGGGAGCCTGTCTATTAACTTAAATGGCTTTGAATCAGCCCCTAGTATAAAACAGTGTAACCCCATGTCACAGAGTTGATACATCCTGTCACTCTTTGGGGCAGGGAAGAAGTGTGTCATAGCTCTGCACCCAAGTTTGAGGAGGTGCCCCACATCTCAGAGCTGTGCAGCTCAGGGCTGCATCTTTTAATACAGCCCTTGACTGCAGGGTGGTGCAGCCAACAGCAATACTGCAGCCCCTGCTGTCAGGGCAGAATGGTCCAAAGGCCAGAGTCAATTTGCTTGGTGGGTTGGATGACCACCCACAGGCAGGTGATGGCCAAGTAGGGGGATCCAGGCCCTCTCTTTCTACAGGGTCATGACCAACAGACCTGTCAGTGGCAGGTTTATTCACCACCAGCTCTCTGGGGATCTTACCAAGACATGATGAGCCCTGGTCCAGTTCTGCCACAGTTGCCCAACAAAGCCCCCCTAGGTCAACTTCTACCCATTGTCTTGTGTTACATCTTCTATGCTAGATTGAGAAATACATACAAACTGTAAGTAAGTCACCCTTCAAACTTCTCTTTGTTAAACTAAACAGATTTACTTTTTGAGTGCATCTCTGAAAAACATTTATTCTAATCCTTTGTTTATTCTTATGGCTCTGCTCTGAATCCTCTCCAATTTATCAACATCCTTGAATTGTGGGCACCAGAACAGGACACAGTATTCCAGCAACAAGCATACTAGTAAGGATGTAAGAGACTAGTCAAGTAGTTGACTACCCAATAAGCCTAGGCTTATTGGATAGTCGAGTCACTACTCAACTACTTGTTTCTCCCCTCTCCCCAGGAGTGGCAGGGGAGGCAGAGTTGCAATGGGGGAAATGGCATGAGCTGGGACTCCCTGGCTCACGCTGGGTCCCCAACCACTGCACCTCTGCCTTTTAAATGCAGTAAGAGTCAGGCAGCTTGGACTACTTTTGAAAGGCAAAGGTGCAGTGGTCCTGGAAAGCTCACGCTGCCCCCTGGAGCTAACCCCACTGCGGCTCTACAGTTCGAATGTAGTAGGAGCTGAGCTGCCTGCACACCCATCTTCTACTACATTTAAACTGCAGAGCCACAGACGGGATAGCAAGCACTCCCCTATCGACTAATTGAATAGTTGATGAAAATTCCATTGACTACTCAATTAGCCAATTAAACACTACTTACCATCCCTACATACCAGTACCAAATTCAGACATAACTTAATCTCTCTAACACACCTTGAGATTCCTCTGTTTCTGTATACCAAGATCACACTATCCCTTTTGGCCACAACGTCACAAGAAAGCTCATGTTCTGATGACTATCCATGATCACCTCCAAATCTTTTTCAGATTAATCACTTCTCAAGACAGAACCCCCCATCCTATAAGAATGGCCTATATTCTTTGTGTATGGATATATACTTTTACTGTTTGCTGTATTAAAATGCACGTTGTTGGCTTATACCCAATTACCAAACAATTCAGATTGTTCTGCAGCCATGATGGTCCTCTTCATTATTTGCAACTCACCCACTTTTGGGTGATTTTATGTTTTCTTCCAGGTCATTGATAAAAATGTTAGGATCAACACCAGATCCCACCAGGGATGCATCACAATCACACCTTCCCAGTGATGATTCCCAGTTTACAATAATACTTGGGAGACCTGTTGCTTAACCACTTTTTAATCCATTTAATGTGTGCCCTGTTGCATGTATATCATTCTACTTTTATAAATCGAAATGCTATGTGTTACCAAGGCAAAGGCCTTACAGAAGTCTAAGAATATTATACCAACTCTATTACCTTTCTCAACTAAACTGTAAGGGACCAGATAGCAAACAGTTTGGACCAGCAGTCCTGGTGAGACTGGAATCAACAAGTCAAGTATGGCCACAAGGCAGTAATCAGCAAGCAGGGATTAGAATAAAGCCTAGAGCTGGGCAAGAATCACGTTGGGGTCAAAGACCAGGTGGGAATCAGGAGACAAGAGTTAGAATCAAGTCAGGGATCGGACACTGGACATCAGAAAGCAGGCGCAGTCTAATCACAGGAGGTCAGAAACCTGTATGGTTGCCCAATCACCTCCCTGAGCCACTCTCCAGGGTAAAATAGTGCATATGGGCTAATCAGTGAGCCATAGAGTCCTATCATTTTGGACACCATCAGGGATACTCCCTTCGACACTTAATTTCCACAGCCGAGTTTGGATGAGGCTATGCATGCTTCCTGGGACTGTCCATTGTCCCAAGCTCTGTGAACCTGGACTGTAGTCCCATAAATCCCTACATCAAAAGGAGATATCACACTAGTCTGAAAAGATCTATTTGCTATAAACTCACATTGATGGGTATAATTATTTTACCCTCTTTAATTCTTTGTTAATTAAATCTTGTATCAACCACTCCATCTTCCCTGGGACCAATGTCAGATTGACAGACCCACAATTATCCAAGTCATCCTGTTTAAACTTTTTAAATATTGGCACATTAGCATTCTTACAATCTTCTGGAACTTCTCTAGTGTTTCAAGACATACAGTACTGAAAATTAACATTCATGATCCAGTGAGCTCTTCAATCAGCTCTTTTAAAACTCTTGAATAGAAGTAAGCTGTACCTGCCAATTTAAAGAAGTGTAACTTTAGTATCTGCTGTATAATGACTTCCTGAGATGCTAGTAGAATAGAAAGAGTATTGTCATAATCATATGATATGACTATATTATATCACAGTTACAGAACTGAAATGAACACTTCTGAATTTATTGAGCACAGCTTTTATGTATTAATATGGATAATTCTACCATTTCAATGTAATAATGTACTAGTACCAATATTAGGGTTTTTTTTGTTAGTAATATACTTTTAAAATGCCATCTTGCCTTAATTATCCTGTCCATCGATTTCTTCTTGCATCCCTTTGCTTTCTTTTAGCTATTTCTACAATCCCCATCTTCTGATTTATATTTATTGTTATCAACTTCTCCTTTCCTCCATTTGTTATTGTATTATAACAGCCTTCATTTCCCCTCTAAACCCCAACAGTTTTTTAACCAATTTGACCTTCTTCCTCACTTGTGAGATTGCAGCTTTGGGGGCATCAAGTAAAGTATGCTCAAACAATTCTTAATTATCATCAGGGATCCTAGAAGTTCATTTGCCATGGAGTAAAAGCTTGGAAAAACATGGAATTTAAAGTTGCTACAGTAAATCTATGGTTTTTACATTTTGTGAAAAATAAAAACATATGATTAAATATTAATAGTTAATAATTAATAATTAATAGTTAAATATGAGCTAACATCTAAATTTTACTGAAATTACCCAGTGTCACTTATTGAATGTGTGCAGCTTCTCCCTCTTGTGGTTGATTTTTGACAGCACTTTCAATTTTCAGTGGAGCCCTATTTATTGGCTCTAACTGGGACAGGGGCCAGATTGAATAATGAAAAATTGGGATAAGTAGGAGAACTGGCAAAGAACTTTCTAGCCTATATTTTAAAATGGGGTAGGAGGAGGAAGCTAAGGAGGTTAGCTGTCCTGAACTAACAGCTAACAATCTGAGCCTCAGCCATTGTCAGACCTGAGCAGCTGGTGGTTCAGTTAATATGGAGAGCCAGGTAACACAGGCTCAGATAGAAAAGGTTCTACTATCTATCAATAAAACACTGTGTTCAATTGCTATCTTTTTGTATATTGTGGTCAGGGAAAGTAAAGGTCAGTATTTCATTTTAATTGCAGTAAAATGCAGTTGTTTAGGCCTTTTTATTAGGGAATTTTATTGGGGAATTTTTTATAATGGAAAACTAGGATCCCTAATTATCATTCCCTAATTATCATATTCCTAATTATCATATTTTTCTGTCTAATTCTTTCTACTAGCTGATTTGGCTCATCATTGTTTTCTGTTTTGTGAAACTGGCCCTTTTGAAGCACCCACTACATATAATACTGGGTTGGACTTTATTCTATTTGCCCATTGTAAGTGTGATCAAATCATGATTTGTACCCAAGCAACCTTCCTAAAGGGGCTCTGCAATCTATCCTGTGGAACGTTATAATGGAGAGTCAGTCTTGAATAAATTAATGCAAATGTGAAGTGGCAAATACTGTGTCTGAATTTGAACAACATAACTACAGATCTCATGCAAGTGATGCTGATGATGGGAACAGCAAGAGTACTATGAGAAAGATAAGTGCATTGGCAGAGCTGAGGGGGGACGCAATTGCAAAACTCGTAGTATGTTTAGATTTAGAGCTCTGTATTGGGAAGTCAGTGCTCAACTGGCAAAACTTTTAAGAACAAACTTAAATCTACCCCACTAACAGATTAATTTTAAGCAAGTACTATAGTTTAGCTTTTTGCAAATGTTTCATACCATGCATGTCTATAACATTTAAGCATATACTTGAATATTTAATATTTGTTTCTGAAAAATCGGTCTGGAATATAATGGCCACTGCAGGTCAAAACTGGAGAGATGCATTACCAGAAATGGGTGAAAACAACTTGCAGGGCACTTAACTGCAGCACAATTACCTCCAAATGAGAAGCAGTTGCTCTACCTGCAAAAACATGTTGACATATGAAGTTACATTAAAAAAATTAAAAAGAACATTTTCACCCAACAGATTGAGCCTTCCAAATGTAACTATAGCTGCAGAATGTTGTAAACTCTGCAAGTTCTCCATAATTACGAGCCATATAAAACCCAGATAAGTGTGCAGTCAAACTTCAAAAACTTCTTTTAAAACAAAAATCAGGTCTGTATTTCTGGCTAGCTACACCAATTTGTGGTACTTTAAAATACGTTCTCTCCTATTTCTACTGTAGCTTCTTTCTGTTGAATACAAATAGATTTTAATTTTCTTCCTCCTCTCAGAGTGTAGCAAGAGTAACCAAATAGAAGTATGAACATTCTAATGACATGCAAATAAATAAAGGCTTCCATACTACCTGAAGCAGTATTGTTTTCTATCCAAATGCCCATAAAAAATGTTACACGATTAGAAAGTAGTTGGTGGGATTCTAAACTTATGTAAAACAAAACAAGGATGGAGAAAAGACAGAAGCTGTGAATGACCCCCAAAATAGTAGAGGAGCAAAATAAATTATGCTGTTTGAGACCAGCTCTTTGAGGTCAATTTAAAAGGATGAAATGCCATCTCTCAGTTTGGTGTAGTCTTACTAGCTACTCATTTCCTGCAAGCAGGAATCATGATGAATGACTCCACCACATTTGGCTCAGTTTTACGGCACAGCTCAGAAAATTTATTGGATTTTGCCTGAAAAAGAGACAGCATATAATAATGCTCATCTAGGAAGTATAAATAACATGATGAGTATGGGAAGCAAAGCATCTCTCTGTTAATTGTGAGGCACACTGGAAAGCTATGCTTCCAGCATGATCTGCTCAGCAGGGGCATCCGTTTCCAAACAGGAAGTCTCACCTGTCATTTTTCATATTTACAATATAGCCCATTTAGCCACATTTTCAGTGTGGTGATTTTATTTGTGTAATGATCTTTATATACAGTAAAACTTCATTTATCTAAGCCCCTGTTATCCTGTTCACTTCAACAGGTCAAGTGAGGATGTGGCAGCTAGATCTCATGCAAGCCACATCTGCTGTGCAGTCAGTGCCCTAGTTTTGACATATACGCAGTGACATATTTATACCGTATGATAACGGTACTTTCAATTTATATAGACCAGTGTTTCTCAAAATGGGCCTCAGATCTGCTTTGGGAAAGCCACTAATGGGCTGCCGCACTTTGTATATCTAAAAGGTCCGTAGCCACAGAGCCTCTAGTCTCCCATTGGCTCTGGTTTGCCGTTTCTAGCCACGGAGAGCCCGTGGCCCACTTTGAGAAACACTGATGTAGACTAAAAAGACTTTTTATCAATAGATCTAAAAACTTTCTATAGATAGGTAAGAATCATTGGCCACCAGAGCAGAGCTATAATGGTGTTTATATAAAAGAAACAAAACTAATCCAGCATTCTAACAGTCTTCCTCCAGTCAGGGAAACAGATTCCAACATATCCAAAACTTTGCACCAAGACTTGCCATGTTCATAGGGTCTGTCTAATTTGCTTATACAGTCACTTTATTTATTACATCAGTATCTAATTTATTGTATGGGACTCCCTCTGAGATTTACTGTGCATAAAAGACACATTTTTTGAAATTCCTCGTGTTTTATACATTCATAGTATTTAAGGCCAGAAGAAATCATTAGATGTTCTACTCTGAACTTCTTCTATAAAACAGGCACAGAACTATACTTTCCTCCCAACCAGCTTTGAGATCCACTTCAGTTCAACCCCCTTTTTTTTACATATTCAGACCACATAAAACCTGATCTGCACAGAAACACTGATGGCTATTTTTCAGCATTACATCTCTTGTTATTCTCTTTTTTAATTATTTGTATTGTTATAATAATCACTGAGTCAGTTCCAGTCAACATTGAGGCTTCAGTATTCTGTGCACTATGCAAGGCAACCTCTCCCCCGAGAGTTTACACATTAACCATAAAGGAGAGAAAAAAAGTGGGAGGAAGCAATTATTAATGTGGAGATACTGAGACACAAAGAGTCTAAATTACTTGCCCCCAGCCACATGGGAAGTCTGTGCACAAGCTAAGAATGAAACCTAGATCTTCTAAGCACTGGTCCAATGTTTTAACCACAAGATTGTCCTTCCTCTGCCATCATAATCCTCCGTCACAACCACTAGGATATAAAATTGTAGCATTCTTAATACTAGTCACAGGCTACATCTAGACTGCAGGCTTCTTTTGGAAGAAGCTTTTTTCAGAAGATCTCTTCCAAAAGAGAGTGTCCACACAGAAAAGCGCACAGAAAAAGCGATCTACTTTTTTGAAAGAGAGCATTCAGACTGATTGGATGCTCTCTCGCATGACATGCCACCCAGAATCATTTCAGCCAGGTCTACAGATCACCAGTTGCTTCCAAGTACTGTTGCTGGAGCCTTGCAGAGACATGCGCTTAAAGGGACCCCCCTGGACAGCCGTTTCTCTGCTTCTGTGGCATGCTTGCCTACCTCTTCAAATGACAGCAAAGCTCTCGTAGTGCCTGCTGTGGTTGCCTTGCTTTTGTGGACACCACAGCTTTTTTCTTTGTGCCATGGAGCCAGAGCTGCTCCTGAGCATGCAAGGGCCCCACACGGCCATGCTGCAGTTTTTGTAGCAATTTGTGCCAGCTGCCTTCTTGGCCCTGACCGAGCTGGACCCTGAGCTCATTCTGGGGACCCTCTCCCTGGGTGTGAGAGCTACACTCTGGCAACTGCACCCTTCATTGGAGATACGTTTCTGGAGACTTGACACCAGTTTGGACTGGTGGGACCGGCTGGTCATGGAGCGGTGGGACAACCAGCAGCGGCTCCAAAATTCTGCATGCGGCAGGCCACCTTTTTGGAGTTGTGTGCCTGGCTCACCCCTGCACTCCAGAGACGTGACACTCACCTGTGGCCTGCCATCCCCCTGGAGAAGCACATTGCAATCACCATCTGGAAGCTCGCCACCCCAGACAGCTGCCTGTCGGTGGGAAACCAGTTTGGTGTGGGGAAGTCCACCATCGGGGCCCTCCTCATGGAGGTAAGGCACTCTGGGGGGACAGTTCCCGTGGCGGGGGGGAGTCCTGGAAAAGGTGGTCCTTCAGGAAAGGAGGGTTGGGAGTGGGGGTGGAGGGGAAGCCTCATCCCTGGGGAATTCTGCGGTCCCACCCTCAACACAGCTATGCTGCTGGGGGGGGGTGGCCTCATAGGGGGTGGCTCCTGGGGTGTCTGGTGGGGGAGGGGATGGTAGGGGGTCAGGCACCACTCAAGGGCTCAGGCACTCCCTTTCTCATTCTGTTTTGTGTGTTTGTTTGTCTCCTCTGCAGATTGTGAGGGCCAGCAACTCCATCCTGCTGCGTCATCCACCTGGGAGACCTGGACCCCATCATGGCCAGATTTGCTGCCCTGGAGTTCCTGAACTGTGGTGGCGCCATAGATGGAATCCATATTCCAATCCACGCACCGGAGCATCGAGCAGACCAATACATATATTGCAAGGGCTACTTTTCCATGGTGCTGCAGGCTGTGGTTGACCACCATGGACAGTTCACAGAAATTTTTGTTGGGTGGTCGGCCAGGGCACAATACCTGCGTGTTTCAGAACTGCAGATTGCATAGAAAGCTGGAGGCAGGCACGTTCTTCCCCCACCAGGAATTTAACATTGGGAATGTGCAGATGCCATTGTGCATCATGGGGGACGCAGCTTACGCCCTGATGCATGACTTATAAAACCTTATACAAGACACTTGGACCCCAACAGGGACCAATTTAATGGCCGCCTGAACCAGGCCAGGATCCAGATTGAGTGCGCTTTCGGCCACCTCAAAGTGCTGTTCAGGTGCCTGCTGACCTGTCTGGATGTGGGGGAGCACAACATCCCTGAGGTGGTCACGGAATGCTGTATCCTCCACAATATTGTGGAGAGGAAGGAGGAGGCCTTCCTTCTGAGGCGGGGGGCAGATGCCAGCCACGAGGGGCAAGCCTTTCAGCAGCAACGGACAGCTGCCATCCCCAGGTCCATCAGGCTGGGCTGCACAGCTGGAAGGCCCTGAGGGAAGAGGTTCTCTCAAGGACCCCAGTAACTCTCATAGACTCATAGACTCATAGACTTTAAGGTCAGAAGGGACCATTATGATCATCTAGTCTGACCCCCCGCACAATGCAGGCCGCAGAATTTCACCCACCCACTCCTAGAATAATCCTCACCCCTATCTCTCAGATATTGAAGCCTTCAAATAGTTTGAAGACCCCAAGATGCAGAGAATCCTCCAGCTGTGATCTGTACCCCATGCTACAGAGGAAGGCTCTCCCCGGAGCCTACCCAACAGAGGCCGTTGGCTTGCTGCCCTATCCCTTCTCCACCACAATCCCTTCCTTCGCCCACACACCAGTTTGGTTCCCAACAAAATGAAGTCTGTATTTCTCTGACATGAAGAAAAGGTAGGCAGGGGGAGGAGGTCTCATAACCTGGAGGGCAGGGGGGCTCAGAGTGGCATGGAGGCAGCTGGATGTGCCACCTCAGGTGCGGGGACCTCATCAGAGTTGGGGTTGGGTGGGTCCGGAGATCACAGGGGAGTGGGCAGGATGGGGGCTGGAGCAGGGTCAGGGATGGCAAAGAGGGCAGCGGGAGGGGGCATAGGCATCATGTGGGGAGGGGGCACGGGCATTGCTTGGGGAAGGAGCAGAGACATTGCAGGGGGGCAGAGGGAGGGAGAATTGACATAGCAGGGGGCCAGGAGGGTAGTAGGTAGGAGGAGCGATAGCAGGCGTGTGTGCCATCATTTCTTGCATGACGGCACACATGCTATTGCACCACTGCATGAGCTGGTCCCAAGCTTAGGTCCACCACTTAGCGTCTTTGTGTATCTTCTGCGCCAGAGTCTGCTGCATGTCGCTCAAGATGCTGACATGCTGGGGCATGAGGTCTTTGTGGACCCTGGCGCACTTTCGGGTTCCCCAGGCTGAGGCAGCTAGCATAGGAGGTGTGGCTCACCCCTTAGTCCCAACTGGTCTGGCTGTAGAGGACACAAAGAGGGACAGTCATCCATGCAGACACTGTCCCTGAGGCTGTGCCCTCCTCCGTGAGCAGTGACCAACAGTCCTCGGGCCAGAGGAGGGAGATGTCCCAGGAACAAGGCCATGTATGGCCTGCACAGCAGGCCCTGTTTCACAGGGGCCCTGAGGTGCCCAGAGGACCACACTGCCTGCTTCCTCCACCTTCCCGCTAGCCCACAGACAAGCAGGCAAGGGAAGTGTCTGACCAGAGTGGGAACCCATGGGCAGCAGAGGAGCCTGGAGCAGCCTGGCCCTCTCTAGTGTCCACATACACATCTGCGGCTCGCAGAACTGCCTGTAGGAGCAGGTGGTGCCTGGCACGAGCAGGCATGCCTGTGTGCAGCACTCCTCAGGATGTCTAGGGTCATGCCGGAGCCCGTGGGACTAACCTGCTTCCAGCCATGGCAGGTGCTGGGAGGGCCACACACACCCCTGGGCCAGATGTGTGTAGCCTCCCCTGAGCCTGGCAGCAGGATCCCACCCATGCTCAGGGGCTGCCTGCTGAGTCCATGTGCTGCATTCCAATGCTGTACGTGGTTCCTGAGAAGCCCCAGAAACGCTTGCACCCCGCGCCTTGTGTGCCTGCCTCCCCCGCCCTTTGTATGTGAGAACACTCACCTGAAGATCTCTCCCCAGCATCAGATAAGGCCTGGGAGACGTCCTGGCTGACAACGAGGGACAGGATCTCTGCTCCAGACCAGGAGGGTGCCCTCCTCTTGGTCCCTCAGGGTGGGTCCTGGGGCCTTTGGGGCTGTTCCCTACGAAGACCAGGGGTATTGGGGGGGGGGGGGCTTGAGGCTGAGCCATGGGTGGCCAGGCCTGTAGCAGGGAGAGCCGCACAATCAGGGTGCTGCTTTCAGGCCGGCTTCTTGCCTCAAGGCTTGTCCAGGGTGCCTGCAGCTTTAAGAGCTGGCAGGAGACAGGAACTATAGAATTGTGATTAGTATGGATGGCGTGTCCACTAGGGCACCTGTGTTATTTCCTGGAGGCCTCTTCTTCCAAAAGAAAACCCTCCTCCCCCTCCACATACGCCTTTTTCCAATAGAATTCTTTCGGGAAAAGGCTTCTTCCTTGTAGAAAGAGGATTACCAATGCTGGAAAAACCCCTTTGTTCTTTCGATTTACTTTCAAAAGAACACAATTGCAGTGGGGATGTAACTCAGGTTTTGTTGGAAAAATGACAGGTGGTCAGGGCAATCAACACTATCCTGCTGTCCCCTGCCACATCTGGTGTTTGGGCACCAGTTCAGACAGGGGCAACACATAGTTTTGGAGTGCTGGGGAGACCAGCAATGGCTCCAGACCTTCAGAATGAAAAAGGACACCTCCTGGAGCCCTGGGAGTGGCTCTCCCCTGGCCTCAGATGATGGGACCCGCACATGAGGCCTGCCATCCCCCTCCAGAAGCATGTCGCCATCGCTTTCTGGAAACTCTCTGTGTCAGACAGCTACCAATCTGTGGGGATTCAGTTCAGCATAGGGAGATTGACCCTGAGGGCCCTGGTCATGCAGGTATGGTATTCTCGGGAGGGGGTGGAAGGATGGAATGGGTTTCCCTAGGAAAAGGGAGGATGGGGGGTGGTGCAAGCCCCTCCCCGGAAGGGTTTGTTCAGTCCCACCCTCACAAAGCCCTGCCGGGGTTGGGGTGACTGCAGGGGGTTGCTCCTGGTGAGTGGGGAGAGGGAGGAGTATTTGGAGGGGGGAACTGGGGGAACTCACAGGTGTCCTGGCACCCCTGTGATTCTCTATTTGTTTGTCTCCTTCTGCAGGTGGTCAGAGTGATCAACACCACCCTGATGCACAGAGTCATCTGCCTTGGAGGCGTGGATGCCATCATTGCCGGATTTGGCACCCTGGGCTTTCCCAACTGCAGGGGGGGGGCTATCAAAGGGACCCACATCCCCATGCATGCCCCAGACCATTAGGTATCTCTATACATCAACTGGGAGGGATACTTTTCGGTGGTCCTGCAGGCCGTGACTGACCACTGGGGCCAGTTCACAGACACATATGTTGGGTGGTCAGGGAAGGCACACAAAGCACATATGTTTTGTAACTCGAGCATATTCCAGAAGCTGCACGCTGGAACTTTCTTCTCTGACTGTAACATCAGAGTCAGGGATGTGGACATGCCCATCTGCCTGATGGGGGACGTGGCTCATGAAGCCCTAGACTGGCCACCTGAACCCCTCCAGAGAGGTATGCAATGCCAGGCTAAGCAAGGCCCGCATGGTCATGGAGGGCGCCTTCCGCTGTTTGAAGACGTGTCTTAGATGCCTCCTCACCCACCTGAACCTCAGGGAGCACAACATCCCACATGTGGTGGCTGCGTGCTGTGTTCTGCACAACATGTGCGAAAGGAAGGGGGAGGCATTCCTGCTAGGGTGGGGGGTGGAGGCTGACTGCATAGGCAGGGCCTATGAGCAGCTGCCATCCGGCATGCCATCAGGGGGCCATGCACATCCAAGAGGCCCTGAGGGAGAGATTCTCCTCGGGAGACCAGTGACACTCTCCCCTGGTCCACCCCACTGGGAGCTTCTGGTTCACTCCTCATTGCCGTCTCTCCACTTATCCCTCCCTTTCCCCCTTCCGCCTTTTCCTGATGAAAAAATAGAGGACACTTTTTTAAAAAAAACTAAAAGCTCTGTATTTTTAATGTGGGGTCAAAGAAACTGGGGAGAGACTGGGGAAAGAACCTGAGAGAGGGGAGGAGAGCGGGTGGAAGAAGGGGGGTGGTGAGAACTTTGGAGGAGGGAGGAGGGAGCTGGAAAGGGGAGGAAGGGGGAGGAAAGGCTCAGGGTTGTGACTGGGAGTGGCACCGGGCTCTGGATCCCACTGCCACAGGTGTAGGGGCCTCAGTGTCCACAGGGGGGTGGAGATGGTGTGGAGGGAGAAGCGGGAGGGGGAGGAGGAGTGGGAGGAGGAGCAACAGCAGGCAATGGAGCAGAGGCTGGAGTGGGAGGAGGTATCATGCTCTGCACAAGGGAGTGGACATCTGTGCACATGGAGCGGCCCTGCACAAGCAGCTCCCACCAGCTCTCCTGATGCAGCTGCAGGTCCTTCTGGACCTAGCCGTGAATGGTCTGCTCCAGGGCTTGGAGTGCTGTCAGGTGATGCCCCTGAAATTTGTCCATGGAATGGTGACACCTGTGGATGCCTCAGGTCCGGAAGGCTGTCCCGGGTGGTGTTGACCACCCCCCTCTCAAAGCTGGTCCAACCATGGAGAATTAAGAGAGATGGTCAGTCATCCCACGGGACAGGGTGCTTGAAGTCCAGCCCCCATCTGCAAGCCAAGAGTGATAGTTCTTGTCTCTGTCGCAGGCTATGTGCTTGGAGCAAGGCCATATGTGCGGTGGCCAATGGGCCCACATTTCCCTGGGAGTGGGTGCTGCCCTGAGACTGTGGGCATGTCTGTGTGTCATATGCAGGACTGCTGAGTGTGTGTGTGTGTTTGTATGTGTGTGTGTGTATGTCCCCTGCCTCCATCTAGAAGTAGCTTGTGGAGGGAGGGTGTGAGGGTGTCCCACCCTGGTGTCAGGAGTATGGCAGGCCTCTCCAGACACCCTGTGGCCAATAGCACAAGGGTCCTCTGTGGCAGCCTCCTGGGGCCACGTGCCCAGGAGTGGCACGGCACATGCTCCCACGTGCACAGGTTGCTGTGCAATCTGTGGCCAGAAAAAGCCAAGCATGGAGCGCCCAGCTCCCCACTGCCTGGCCATCCCCTCCACCTCCTGTATGAAGGGAAAGAGATGGCACTCACATGATGTACCTTCCCAGGCCTCAGACAACACCTGAGACATGTCCACAGGGAGGCTTTCAGGCTCTTGGGTCAGCTGTGTGGTGAGGCTGGCCTCCTCCAGGTCCTGCCCCTCCTCCTGCTCTTCCTCATCTCTCTCCCCTCATGAATATGACAATGGGCACTCCTGGATGCTGTCCAACTCCTTAAAATAAGGGCAGCTTTGGGGTTCTGCCCTGGATTGGGAGTTGCCCTCCCTGGCCCTGGCAGAGCCTGGCTCTTTGACCTTCATCTGCACCTGTTCTTGATTGCAGATGTGGCCTTTAGTGGCCAGGCTGTCAGTCATCCAGCAGCCGTAGACATCCGTATTCCCACATCTGGTGAGGAGATACTGGAGTTTGGTCTTGTCCCTCCACACCTCAATAAGATCCAAGATCTTTGCACCAGACCAGGAAGGTGCACATCTTTTCCAGCCCTTGGCAGGCTCCTGAGAGCTATCTGACTGCTCCCTGGAAGCAGTGGACAGCTGGGTGGGAGCATCAGATGGCTCATTGTGGGGGCACAGCGATACAGGTGCAGCTGCAGGGTGGCTCAGGGCTGTCAGGCCTGCTGTGAGCCACAAACCCTGTCTGCAGAGGCTGCAGCTTTAAGGGCTCCAGGGGAGAGGAAGGGGATAGAATTTTGCTGAGTGTGGACAAAGCAGCCACCAGGGCATCCTTGGGAAGGGCTGGAATCCCCCTGTTTTGAAATAGCTGCTATTCCCTGTCAACACAGCCCCTATTCCAAAATATCTATTTTGGAACAGGCGCTGTTCCTTATAGAATGAGGTTTACAAAAGCCAGAATAAGCTGTCCACTATTTAGAAATTATTTCAAAATAGCGGAATTGCTGTGTAGATGCTTGCACAGTTATTTTGGAATAATGGCTTTTATTCCAAAATAATTTTGCTGTGTAGATACACCCTAAGACAGCCTTCTCTGCATACAGCAATATGACATGTGCCTGCAGACTCAGCACATTTACAGTTAGACCTTGCAAAGGTGCCTGTAATTTTGGGCAGACAGAAAATGAGCATCATGCTCACAAAAGGAAGATGTAACACTGCTTCAGATTCATTCATGAAATACTGTTTCCCCCATAATAAGCAAGGTGTTGAAAACAGAACTAGATACATTTCCATCCATGGTATTATTAGCTAGGTTGGGCAGAGATGCAAGACCATGCTCTGAAGCATTGCTAGCCTCCTTTTGCCAGAAGGGAGAAGGGGCAAAAGGGGATGGACCATTTGATAATTGCCTATTCTGTTCATTCCTTCTGAAGCATCTGACGCTGGCCACTGTTCAAAGACTGGATACTAGGTTGGATGGGCTATTGGTCCAACTCAGGTAAGGCCATTCTTATGTTCTTATTAATTGTTTCCTTGCAATGCATCTGATAAAGTTATTTACATAGCAGAGAGATTTAAGAACTTTAAAAATGAAATAACTGCAACGAAATTGGACCTGAGAACTTTCCTAAAATACATGAGATACATCATCCGCTAGGCTTTAAAAAAGAGAGGTGAGAATTATTGTAGGTTTTAAATTAGCCCCTGGAGTCTGCTCATGTTGTCCTTTAAAATTAATTAAAAAGCACACTTTGATTTATAGTAAATAAATGAATGTTCAAACTATGCATACAGAGGCATTTTCCAAAGGGCTTTCTTCAGTGGTCTAATTCTGTCATTGAAGTCAATAGTAAAATTCCCATTGACTTAAATGGGAGCAAAATTAGGGCAATGCTAAGCTGATGATTACAAGTGGGAAAGCAGCTAGATTTTTTATTTAATGGGACAATCCATCTTTTTACCCTTCTGAAACAGAACACTCAAAAAAAAATAGAAACTTATCACAAAACAGAATTCCAAGGTTTTTTGTCTTAGGTAATCAAAACATTTCTCACCAATTTTGACTTTTTAAAATTTTATCATTATACAATGGAAATCTTTAAACCTCACTGGAACTCTTTCTCATCAATTTTTCTTTCGACACTACATTCTTGTCAAAATTGACATGTTTTGCTTTTGATGGCTCAACATTTCTGTTGGAAAATTTCCTACCATCTCTAAGATGACACTTAACACAAAGCTCTCATATCATATTAAAATACACACCAGTTACTATGATAATTAGGCATCCAACATTGTAAGTAAACAATAATTACTACATCACTTCCCCAAGTCATTTTGGCTGACTTATCAATATGACCAGCATTTATATTGCCCTTGATATTGAGTTAATCCAATGCCTAATAAAATCAAAGAGATTCTTTTAGGCAGCTTTGAAAGAGACACAAAGTGAAATGAGATCTGTAGAAAATAATGAACTGAGTTTAGGATAAGTGACTGAATTCATATAGCAAGCTGAGAACATAAATGTGTTTTTCATGCTGGGTACTTTTTTCTGTTTTCATATCAGGTTAATCAGAAAAATGAGAGACTGATCCCAAGAACATATATGTAGCAAAATGGGACAGTCTACAGTGCAAATTTTAAAAAACCATTGTCAAAACTTTCACACTAATTTGGGAGGTAAGCTCGACCAAAGATAAACCTAATTAATTTAACAATAGCACAGATTAGCCATCTTTGTGGAATGCAAAATGCCTGCATGCACAATAATCTTTAGCAATTAAATGTCTCAATTCCTCCTAACTGCCAGCTGAAATGAAATAAATCCTTTGGTCCAGTCGCTGTTCCTAAATTAATCGCAGAACTAGTTACTAGTACAGGGAGACTAAAGCAAGAAAATTCAACATAATTCAAAGAGAACTCAAAGAAACACAAAAGTGCACTTTGACGTGCACTTTTCCAGCTTTTGCAAACTGCAGGATTCCATTCTAAAGCCCTGCATACAAAATTTATCCCTTCCCCCCCCCGCCGCCCAGCTTTGAAACAGGAACAGTCCTGATGTCTGTGCAAGGGCAGGGAAATGCAGGATTGGATCTGTGACATAAAAAAGCACTTGCTATTAAATTATTCCTAACAAATGAAGAGTCTCAGGGAATCCTCTATCAGTCTGACTCTAGGGAGTAAAAATAACAGGCTAGTCAAGCCAGTCCATTAGTGAGCCTCCCACACAGAACATGACAGGAAAATGCTGTGTAGGCTGCTCAGATGCATTAACAGCCATCAGTAAATGAGCAAGGAACCACTAGTATCAGTATAATAGCGTCCCTCTCTCTCTCTCTCTCTCTCTCTCTCTGCTAGCAAAGATGTTATTTTTGATAAAACATCATTCAATTTGCAAAGTTTGGGGGGGCCTATTTCTTCATCCATGTGCCCAGAATTCAGGTTGGTATGACTTTGTTTCATTCATCAACTATCCTGTGTCACAACAGCACAAACTCATTTGGTAATTAATAAATTCCATCTGTCCTCAGCCCTTTTTGGTTGAACAATGAAAGAAGATGTAGATTTTAAAGCAGAGGAGACAACTAAACTGAAATGTTTTGAAGGGAGAGGGAAGCTGGTCTAAGCCCATTTCTGATTCACAGTGTTCCCACATCAGAGTATGGAAAATTGCATTTCAGAGTGTGGTTGACACTCATCCAGTTTTCAGCTGGCCAGTCTGGGTTTCGGTTTGTGTGTCTGGCTGCCATTTGTCAAGCCCTGGTGTCTGATCTGAACACAATGAGGTAGCACTACTATCAATTAGGGCAGTGTTGGGCTTTGTCTCGTTGAATTCTAATGCAGACTATACCTTTCAAGTGAATGGGATGATCACCTCTGGTTACATTTAGGCTATGTCTACACTAAAAGCTTTTTGCACAAAAACAACTGTTTTTGCACAAAAACTGGTGGAACATACACACCTCAAGCAAGTTTTTGTGCAGAAAAAAAAATAGAGTAAATCAACAGGACAGAGGGCTTTTGCCGGTAGATTTATTCCTCTCCTCACGAGCAATAACTCCTTCTTGTGCTACAGCTCTTGAGCAAAAAGGCATGTGTGGACGCTCCGCAGGGATTTCTTGAGCAAAAAGAGCCTATTAGAAAAAGCACAGGTGCTCTGATGACCATTCTGTAAATGGCAATCAGATCTTTCTTGCACAAGAGCGTCCATGCAGTGTGAACGCTCTCTTGCGCAAGAAGTTTCTGCGCAAGATCTCTTCCTCAAAAAGCTTCTTGCGCAAAACCCCTGCAGTGTAGACAAAGCCTTACATAATACTTAGCCTCACATCTCCAACCTCAAATACACACCATATCCAAGACTACAAGAGCTCAGACCTTGGGATATATCTACACAGGGACATGTCTACACAGCAAAGAAAAACCTGCAACTGGCCTTGGACTCACCGTGCAGGGCTGTTACATTGCTATGTAGAGTTCTGGGCTTGGACTTCAGCCCAAGCTCTGGGACCCTCTCAGGTTTTGTCTCCACTACAAGATTTGCCACAAGAGCCTGTGCAAATGAAGCGCAGATCCTTATGCCTCTCTGTCCCAGAGAGGCATAAGGATCTTGTGGAAAAAGGGAGTTTTGCGCAAAACGGCCACGGCCACACTGCCTGGTTTTGCGCAAAAATGGACCAAAAGAAAGTATGCAAATGAAGCGTGGAAAATGCTAATCTGTGCTTCATTTGCATAGGCTCTTGCGGCAAAAGTCATAGTGTAGCCGTAGCCTCAGTCTCCAGGAACCCTGAGATCGGGACCTGTCTGAACCTGGAAGTCCACATAGCAATGAAACTCCCCTTCAGCTGTCCCCTTAACCCAAGCTGGCTAGCATGGGCCAGCCATGGATGTCCAGCTGCTATGTAGACATACTCTCAGAGGTCCTCTGCAGAAAGCAAAAAATACAGAGATGTGCCAGCTGTGGAAAGCCTACTAACACTGGCAAATCACAGGCTTTGAGAGTAGCCAGACACTTCTCTCCAAGTGTCATTATGATTCCAAACTCTGACCCGAAATGATGATTCATGTGTACTGCAGGATATGATTATTTGAGATAGAAAAATCATATTAGTGATTTCCTATTCCAATTTCCGCATTAGCATGCATTATTGCTAATAAGATGCAAAAGATATTGATAAAAATGTCAACAATATATCACTCCTGTATTCATCTGGGAACAATTAAATATTAAGCTCATGCATTGGCCCTGTCTCTTTAGCACTGAAACAACATTTTCCCAGCATAACTTCAGTCAAAAAATGAGGAGTAACGTTAGTTCGAGCCAAGGGGTTTGGTTCGAACTAACGCATCCCGGAGCGTACTTTCACTTTCGAAACAGCTGGCATTCGTAGTAACGTGCCAGCAAGATCATGCTAATGAAGTGCGGGATATTTAAATCCCTGCTTCACTGACTATTTCGAACGCCTGCATTTGCATCCCTAGTTTGAACTAGGGTGCAAGTGTAGACATACCCTCACTGTCCCATTTGTGGCTAGCCTTATGGTGCAGTCTCCTTCACCCCCCTAGCACTTCCCTCTGAGGATTTCAAAACTTGTTACAAGCATTAATCAATTAAACCTCACAATCCCCTTTTGAGCTACATATTATTGTTATCACCATTTCACATATGGGTAAACTGAGGTACAGTAAGATTCTCTCACTTGCCCAAAATCATTCAGTAAGTCCAGAGCAAAACCAAGGGTTGATCTTAGTCTCTTGCCTCTAACCACCAGACAATACTTTCCACATGATAATCTACATCGCTGAATATACACATCTGTTCTAACCAGGCATTTTCTTTCTGGATACATGGGTAGCAGCAGCAAAGGCCTGGCTGGGTCATGTTGAATACATACTCTCTATTTTCAGGTCACCTCCTGGTGACATCTCTTAACTTCAGGACCTTAAGAATGCAATAGATACATAACCCCTCAAATGTTATACAGGCATCTACTTTACAATAATCCAACCAATGGACGACCACCTCTCAGCAGAGAGCACATTTGCCATTCTTTGAACTATTATGCAAGTGTCTGACCAAGGGGATCCTTATGCACCACCCTGTGCCCTCTGTCAGTGGCACTTAGAGGTCCCTAGGCCACACATGGGACCTATTTCAGCCATCACAATATTTGATTAGTTGTGTTATAAATAAAGCCATACCAGTCACCTATAGTAATAGCAGAAATTCAGTGGAAATATTTTAACTGAATCTACCATCCTCTATTTTCAAGGAGGCAGAAACAATTGTGTGCAGCCAACTCTCTAAGGGCAAGCATAAACATGGCTGTGGGTCTTGTTTTCCTTCAAAAGGATCTGTCTTCACAGACTGAGGCAATGTACACAGAATATGACACTGATTGCCACTGAAGAGCATCTCAATGGATTCAGCATCTTTCAGGGACTGACTGCTTGAAATATGCAGAATACACCATGGACCACATATCTTCTGTTACCACCAATGCTTTTGTCATTCCCTGTCTCCATCAGTAAAAGGAGACACAGAACAGTGGAAAAAGGTAATCATCCAAATTTCTGATATTTTGTTAAATGAACTAAAAAGGCTTTGGAATAAATCCCTATTTCTTTGCCAGCAAAAAGCCCAGATCTCAAGCAATTTCCCCTTTCTCCCACCTTCTTTAATGTATTAATTGGTCTGGTACTCTCTCAAGCAGTTACTGAAATGTAGGGAGGAAAAAATATAGGCTCTATGACTTTGCAGAGGGATGGGGTGATGTTACTTTGCTCTGTATCCTGTGTGCGAATCAACCTGGAATCCATGGAGAGAAATGATAGGGCTGATCAATCTCTATTCCAGGACATTCAAATAATGCTGTATCTTCAGATCCCTTTGTAGGCTGCTCATGAAATTCTGATCACACTGCCCAAATTTGTAGTTTGGACAATAAATGCAATGTGTTTGGAGAGAGGGAATGGCTATATAAAATGAACGCATTTGGGTTATTTACTTTCTAAAATAATTCTTATGGGCAATAATGTGGAAGGTGAGACAGAACTCTGTCCCTTTCAAGATGTAACTTACAATTTTTTTTAAACAGTGAGACCAAGGCATTTTCACACTGAAATGCTTCATGTACAAAATCAAAAGAATGCCCCTCAGGTGTGCTTCCATGCCAAGGAGAATGGTTACGCTCCCTCCCAAATAACCATTATTACACCACGATGCAGCATAAGTAGAACAGGGATATTCTCAGTGGTTTCAGCTCATGGGGTCACACTCACATTTTTCCCAACTTCAGTTCACACAGATTCATTTAATATCAAGTTTCTGGTTTTAACAAAATACATCAAAGAGATACACACCTTGGGAAGTCTCACCTATGAGAGGTGAGGGGGAGCAAAAAGGAGCAGCAGTGAAGCCTTCAGGACAGAGCACTGAGTGGAGGCATTGAGAAACTCATTCAAATCAATGGGAGTTCCGCTTTTTGTCTTCAGTGCAGCCAGAATTTTCACCCAACTTAACCACTGACCTGATGTATGATCTTGGGAAGTTACTTCACCTCTCTGTGCCTCTGGTCCCCTTCAGTTGTCAGTTTAAATGGCAAGCTCTCAAGGGCAGATACCAATACTCACTGTGTGTATAGACAATGCCCAGAAAAATATGCCACAACCCTTACTGAGAAGTCTAGGCACTTTAGATAATAAAAGATAAAAAAATTAATGGAATCATCAAGGGCACATGCCTTGCTGAGTAGCTACATGAATTTATTATTATTTACCATCAGCTCATCGTCTATGACCAAGCCTCACTGCACTCTCTAAGGGAAGGGATAGGATTCTTTGTTTATTTTCATTTTCATTATTGTGACAAAGCTTCTACTTAAACTCGGTGGGTCCTGCACTTCCTGTGAGCCTCTGAGGCAAGTAAATTCCTGGCGGATTTGCTTGCCTCAGAGGCTCACAGAAGCCCCCAATTTTAGGTACCACACCTAGGCTACGTCTACACCGCAGGCTTCTTGCACAAGAACTGTTTTGCGCAAGAGTTCTTGTACAAAAGGTCTTGTGCAAGAATGCGTCCACACTGCCATGTGCTTTTTGCACAAGAAATGGGCTTTTGAGCAAGAGCATCCATGGCAGTGTGCACACTCTTTTGCGCAAGAAAGCTCTGATGGCCATTTTAGCTATAGAGGTTTCTTGCGTAAGAAACCGCTGTTGCCCGTCCACACTGCCTTCTTGCACAAGAGGGCTTATTCCTCATGGGGAGAGGAATAACTCTTTTGCAAGAAGCCCTCTGTTCCAATGCTTTATGGTAAATTTACTTGTGCAAGAACGCGTGTGCAGGTAGATGCTCCACAAGGTTTTGCGCAAGAATGGCTGTTCTTGAGCAAAAAGCCTGCAGTGTAGACATAGCCCTTGGGTTTTAGTTTTCTTTTTGCTGAGCTGTAAGTATGTGATCACATTGGCCAGCATGTGATATAAGCGGAGAATAGTATCCACAGTCTTTTCATGAAGTGGAAATGGGGAGGTGGGTGTTGGGGGGAACACCGGCCCATCCTCTACTCTAGGTTCCAACCCAGGGCCACTTGTCTCTTTTCCTCCTACTCCCAGAAGCACTTTCCTCCATCCTCTCAGCTACACACCCACACCACCAACTGCAGGCAAGCTCCTTTTATAGCCAGTCTCAACTGGCTTTCCTTAATTAACCCAGGTGTCCTAATCAGCCCAGGCTGGCCTGACTCTGCAGGCTTGGTCAATTAGCCCCAGGTTTTTAGCTGACCCTGATTGCCTCTGCAGGTTCTAGATCAGCACCCCCCCCCAACCTCCCCCCCCCCTCGTTCCCTGGGAACGGAAATTTCCTTAGTCTGAGGTATACATATCTTCCTTCCACTACTTTTTTTATAGCCTTCTGCCCCTGTCACAGTATTTATTTATTGGAATTGCAGTAGGGCCTACAGGCCCTAAATGGGATTAGGGCTACTTTGTGCTACAAATGGTACACCTCGCAAATATTTACACAGGTCTAAAACAAGGCTCGTCTGTATTTCACAGGGGGATAGTAGCTGGTCAACACCATGGCAACACTATGCCCATATTATTCCTTGAAGCCATGTCAAGTAACCTTTAAAAAGCTTTTTATGAAGAGATAGTTCAGTGTAGACTGGGGCGCACTGTCAGACCTACTAAGGCACTGGCATAACACCTTCTTTCTCTCCTGTTGCTCTACCCAACATATTCTTAGGATCTTAATTCCATGAGCAGAAAATGCAGAAATTCTAGGACCAATGCATCCGAAAGCCTTCACTCATACAAAACTTTCAAAGATGTGTCTTAGTGTTCGAGGATGCACTTGTGCAAAAACAAAAACTGTGTCTGTAGCGCACTGTGGGGCAAATAGTAGGAATTACTGCCAGTCATTAAAGGCAAAAAATTGCCCCTCCAGAAAATTAGGTTGAGTTAATGTTCAAATCTCAATTGGACCATAATTTCAAACTGAATTATTTTTAAGGGCATTATTCGATTTGTTTTCTATTGTGGTTCAAATTATTAGATAACCTGTGATAATTTTGTAGGCCTGCCTTGACATAAGTAATTAGATATGTACAGCGGGGCCAACAGCCACGATTGGCCTCAGATAGACAGCACTTAGAGCCACCCAGACAGCAGTGCAGTCTCCCCATTAAGCCCTCAAAGCCACACAGAGCAGTGGAGAAGCACTCTGGCAGCAATTCAAAGGGTCCTGGGAAGCTCCTAGCTGCTGCTGCTACAGTAAAGCAGCAGTGGCAGCTGAGAGCTCCAGCTCATTTTGAATCTCCAGGCCCCCTGTTGGTGGACCTGGATATATGGGATCACTCTGGGAAAATTGTCTCCAAATTGCAAAGTACAGTTAAACCATTAACTGTAAACACTGGTAAAGTAGAAACCATGTATGAGAGAAATAACATGTATGAGAGAAATAACAAATATTGTGTAAGCATTAAAAAAAAATTCTGGCAAGCCCAGAAAATGTTATTTTGTTTGGCTTACGTTTCGTTTCAAATCAAAATTTTCTGTAATAATACATTACATTATAAAATCTGGCACAAGATATAAATAAATTAAAATTAAAGTTAACATTACAAAAGGATGCTCTAAAAGCTTTATTTTATTTTAACTTCAACAGGGAAGAAATACACTGATCCTTTCTATCAGGGGCGCCATCACCTTCCACAGGCCCCCAGGCAAAGACAAAGGGGGGGACGGCATTGTGCTCCTGGAAGGGGTAGGATGTCAGCCAGAAGGGGTGGAGCCAAAGCATGCCACCACTCCTATTCCTTAGAGCAGGGCCAGTCCTAACCAATTGGCGGCCTTGGGTGACCATCCGGCTTGCTTGTAGGGTTGCCAGATGGTTTCAAAAAAAATACTGGAGAAAACTTCGTCAAGCAAAAACCAAAACAAAAAAAATGCTGGGGAATATTTGTCGAGCAAAAAACCCCCAAAACTCGGGGAGTAACTAGGGAACCCTGGGGGGAGGTTGCAGGCCATAAGACCAGCTCTGTTGGTGGCCCCTTGAAAATGGCGGCCCCAGGTGATCACTCGGCTCGCCCACCCCTAAGACTGGCTCTGCCTCAGAGCCACGTAGACCAGATGGCATGGCACTCCAGCAGCGATTTAAAGGGCTTGGGGCCCTGGCCGACGCTGCTTCCACAGTATCCGCAGCAGAGGCTAGCTGCCTGGGACTTTCTGAATCACCAGGCCCTGGGACAACTGCCCTTTTCACTCCCCCCTTGGAGGGCCAGCCTGTTCTGTACATACACAATGTTAAACAATGCTGAGCACGCTAGTGGAAAGCCTTTTGCCTTAAATCAATACTATTTTTAGCTTTCTTTCCCCCCGGTTCTATATTACTAGACAGACTTGCCCTGCACTCCCCTTCTCCAAGAACATTCTCCTCTAAAGTAATGGCAACTATTAACAGAACACTCAGTCCTGGAGTTAGCTTTAATGACTTGGTTTTGTGATAATTAACGAAGAGAAATATTCAATGAAATAAATTAAAACCTATCATGCTAGACTGTGTGAAGTGGCCTTTAATCTTCTGGACAGTTCAAAAATGCAATTGGTTATTTAATTTGGAGATCTCACTAAAGCAATTTTCCTTCTCCTTCTTCTTCACCTCTTGTGAGTGAATTTTGACAGCCTGGAGAAATACTCTCTGTCCTGGTCCCAGCCACTGCCCCAAAGGTGTAATGCAGTCAATGGGTGTGTCTAGACTACATGGCTCCGTTGACGGAGCCATGTAAAATAGTTTACCCGACATAGTCAATGAAGTGGACATTTAAATAATCCCTGCTTCATTAAAATAAAAATGGCCGCCGCACTGTGCCGACGATCAGCTGATCCGGCACAGCGCGGCAGTCTAGACACGGAGCGGTCGACAAGGGAAGCCTTTGTTGACCGCTCCGTTATACCTTGTGAAACGAGGTTTACTGGAGCGGTCGACAAAGGCTTCCCTTGTCGACCACTCCACGTCTAGACTGCCGCGCTGTGCCGGATCAGCTGATTGTCGGCACAGCACGGTGGCCATTTTTATTTGAATGAAGCGGGGATTATTTAAATCTCCGCTTCATTGACTATGTTGGGTAAACTACTTTACATGGCTCCATCGACAGAGCCATGTAGTCTAGACACACCCAATGAGTTCAAAGCAGTTTGTTTCACTGCTAATTTCAGAGGGCAAATACTGCTGCACGTTGAACAGACAAACTAAAAATTTCTGCACATTTACACACCAAAATGTTGTTGGATTCTGTATTCTCAAAAAAAGTGCTGCTTTTCCATTGGCATTAAGTTCTGGTGTTTGCTCCCAAGAACCTGAGCATCTAAACTTGCCCCAGAAGAACCTACTTCAAAAATGTATTAAAATCTATCTTATGGCCAGATGTTTCAATAATGATAATTAAGATTTTTCCCCCCAAGGAAGATGGTTGCTCAAATTGCTCTGGTTAACTTTCCTTGCAACACAGTACATTTAGCTGATAATTGCCCTGATTTCAATAGAAGCTAGGAGGCAATGCTTCATGCTTTAGCTCTTTCCACTGACTCACAATCACAACTTATCTGTAAGTCACACTTACTCTGAGGCTTTGTCTACATTTAAAAGTTTAAAACACAGCCATGGCAGTGCTTTAAAGTTAAAGTGTGGCCATAGCAGGAATGCTAGGAGAGAGCTTTATGTAAACCTTCTCCATGAGGGGAGTAGCTAACAGCTCTGGGAGCCTGGCTCCCAGCACTGTAGCCTGGTTCACATTGGCATTTTACAGCACTGTAACTTGCTGTGCTTGGGGGAGGGGGATCACACAGTAAGCACCAGTGTAGACTTAGCCTCTGTATCAGAAGCACTTCGTTGTGGCGCTACAGGTTGAATCTTTGTAGTCCAGTCCTCTCTGGTCTGCTAACATCCATGGTACAGTATGATTTTAGTTAGCCAGATGTCCATTTATCATGGGTGTGGCCAAGTTTCTCACGACCCCATAAAGTTTGTTTATAGCCACCAATCCTAGCTTTTAGTGTTCTGTGTTGCTATTTACCTCCAATTTACCCCCAAAATTCTTCTAAGAGCCCAGTAAGCAGTGGAAGTGTTGGTAATGCTGCAAGACAATAGTGACCTCCCAGGTTCGGCAAATTCTCTGGTTGGGCACTGGTCAGGTCCCAAGGGCAGGGCTGGCTCGAGCCATTCCTGCGCCCCGGGTAGAGGGCGCGCAACGCATGTGCGGCTCTGCCCCATAATGCACGGCGCATGTGTGGCCCCGCCCCCGGCGAGCTGCGCCCCTTACAGCTGCCACCGGGCGCGTGGTGCCTGATGGCAGCTGTAAGGGGTGCCGTGCGGCCCCCCCGGCCCCGGGCGCGCAGCGCCTGATTGCAGTTCTAAGGGGCGCCACACGGCCGGGCATACGGCGCCCCTTACAGCTGCCATCAGGCGCCCCCCATAGATTGGTGCCCCGGGCAGCTGCCCGGCTAGCCCCTCCCCTTAATCCAGCCCTGCCCAAGGGTACTGGACTAGAGAGGTTCAACTTATATAAGCAGTGTGGAATTCCTGTACTGTTACTTACTTTCCAGCTTAACCTTGTCATCTAAACCTACTCAGAAAGTTAACTTTTTGGTAGTGCTCTTGCAAAACCTGTTTAGCACCCTTTGGCCTATCACCTCATCTTTCTCCTGAAAAGAGATGCAAACTCCTTTGTGAGGTCATCTGTTCAAAGATGGTAACTGCAGAAGAAAGGAACCAGTGAGGACAGACTCAATTTATATGGCCCAGAAAAGGCCATTGGCAATTGGGTGATCTAAGCACTTTTCTGCATCAGTTTTCCCAAGTTTAAAATAGAGATAATGATATTGACCTCCTTTCCAAAGTGTTCTGGGATCTACTGTTGAAAAGCACAAGATAAGAGCTTAGGTGCATTATACTGAACCTGGTGCATTCTAAAGGACAAAGGTCTTGACAAAGGTTGAAAGTCAGGAAGGCAACAACAGCCTGTGGTTCTGGCACTGGCTTCCCCTGCTTTTGGTTCATACATAACACTGAGTTTCCTAATCGTCCAAGGTACAGACTTACCCAAAGCCTGAACAGGCCAACCTAAACCCTCATTTAAAGAGATATGCTCTCCTGGAGAACCCCCTAATCTTGCACAGGGAACTAGCACAGGATCTGCACAGACAGCAGGGATAATTCCTAAATAGAGGGGAAAGGTTTATTTTCTTACTATGTTTTAGAAATGTGTGTGTGTGTGTGTGTGTGTGTCTGTCTGTTTGTCCATGAGTCTGTTTGTTCAAGAACTCCTCCTAAAGGATGAGCTAGGACCAGAAATTTGGTATGCAGCTTCCTCTTATAACTGAAAACACAGTAATGTTTGGTTGTGCCAAGACAATAGGATGTGCCTGGAATTCAACTGTTTCTCATAAAATGAAAATGGAAGAGTTTGGTAGGAGAGACTTACATTGTAGAATGACCACAAGGGGCAGAAAGAGGCCAGAGATGGAGACGGGGATAGCTATAATCCTAGTGGGCCAGCAGGAGGCAGGGTTGGAGAAAGAGACAGCTATCTATTTCAGAGAGTTTGTCTGCTTGTCTGTGTGTCTGTCTGTCTTCCCAGACACTCTTTCCCCAGCTGGGCCTGCTGGAGTTGCAGTGGACATGGAGAGGTGCTTCTCACCTGGCCCCAAACTGCTGTGGTGAGAAGGGCTGGGGTAGTCCTCTCTCCCCAGGGCAGACTTCATACTGAACCCTTACCCCCAGATCAGCCTAGAACAATGATTTAAATGAAGAAAAAGAAAACTTATTTGAATTTAGAACCCAAGCAATTCCAGGTAAATCTTCAGTTTTCTATATCTAGCAGGCACAGCCAAGTGCAGGTTCACGTGGTCCCCAGCCAGAGTGGGAAATGTAGCAAACTGTGCACTTTCCTCTTGTTCCCTGATGAAGTATAACATCCAGCAACGTTGCTGAATGAATTGGGGGAAGGGCAGAGGGAATCTACAGGTCTCTCTACCCCACTCTTCCTAAGGAACCTGGAGGGTTGAAGGCCAGACCCGAGATCATGCCCTCAGATGGAGATCGTGCCCTCAGCCAGCCCCTTTCATCTGCCTGGTGATTCTCTTTTCTATATGGTTTATGAATTCCCCTATGAATGGGAGGGAGTTCAGTGGCCCCCAGTCCCAGACAACCAAACCCTAACCTTTCTTTCAGTTATGATAAGAGGAATCTGTATACCAAATTTGGTTGTCCTAGCTCTTACTGTTTGGGATGAGCTCTTGAACAAATGGACAGATAGACATGCTTGCTCACTCACAGATAAACATACTCTCTCCAATATATAATAGATATAAATTAATAGGTAGGTGTCCATATATAGGTAAACACCCCTACACACACACACACACATACACACACACACACAAAAGAGAGAGAGAGAGAAAGAGGGAGAGTGTTACATCTATATTATATTTCAATATATTATTTTCTGTTCTTTTCTGTGCCTTTCACTTGCTTGCATTCACCTCACAAAAAGGGCTTGGCATGTGGATGTAAGAAGCAAATTAATTGCTTTTAGCAATTAACAAGAAGATGCATCTCAGAGGAAACATGTCACAATCAGTCAGTTTCCAGGTACAATATTTGCTACCTAACCTATTCTTAATTGGATTGAAAATTACATGGGTTAATTACTTTTCTTCCTAAATTTTAGCAATTTTAAAAACTAAATATGAGTTGAATAATCTGAAAATGAAGGAGTTCTCACTCTGTACATGACATTCTTTTGTTCATAAGCTACTAGTCAATATGATTTGTGTTCATGTATTAAATACAAGCCTGTTTACAAAGCTGCTGACCACTCAGAGGCTTATATAATATGTGGGAGATGCAGTATGGTACTAGGCATAGGGTACATCTACACTACCACGTTTTGTTGACAAAACTTATGTCAACACCAAAAAATCAACAAAAGAAAAATTGCCAAAGGGTATTCACACTTGCTCCCTCATATCCACACTGGGGGCACGATCATTGACAGTGTGACCAATGCATTGTGGGTATATATATCCCACAGTGCAGTGTTGTGGGAAGGCAGAGCTGATCCCTGTGCATCTTGGGATTTCCCCCAAGTTCTCCCACAGCATTCCCGGCTGCTGGGCACTATATGATGAGTCACTCTGGGTGTGTCTAGATTACAGGTTTTTTTTTAAAAAGTGACCTTTTTTCAAAAAAACTTTACCTGCGTGTAGACTGCTGCCGTGTTCTTTTGAAATTAAATCGAAAGAATGCAACAGTTTTTACGACTGCAGAAAACCTCATTTTACAAGGAACACCACCTTTTTTTGAAAGTGCACTTTTGAAAAAAGGCGTTATTGAACGCAAACAGTGCTTTTTCGAAAGAGAGCATCCAGACTGCCTGGGTGTTCTCTTTCGAAAAAGTGGCTCTCTTTTTTTAAAATACTGGTTGCTGTCTAGACAATCTCTGTTGAAAGAAGCTTTTTCAAAAGATTCTTTCAGAAAAGCCTCTTTCAAAAGAGGCTTCTAGTCTAGATGTGGCCTCTGTGAGCTCGCCATGCTAAGGAATGTCAAAGCAGCACAGCATCCGTCTCCCTCTCCCTGCAGCAGTCTTCCTGTTGCTGTGTTCCTGGCAGGGTAGAATAGGAGCAGTCCAATGATTTGTTCTTTGTTCCCCAAATGGAACAGCTCACTCAGCTGTCAGAGACTTCCTGGACCCTTGAAAGGGGAGAGATGCTTTCCTGCAGGGCAACACAGATCAAAACACTGAACCGAGCCATCAGGGCAGGCATTGTGGGACACTGGTGGAAGCCAGGTCTGTTGACAAAACAAATAGCAGAGGCTAGGCTGGCTCTTTGTTGACCATAAAAGGAGTGGAAAAGAAACTCTCTTATACAGGTGGAAGTTTTTGTCCCCAAAACTGGGTGTTTTTTTCAACAAAAGTTGCATTGCAGTGTGAACGTTCTCACTGTTTTGCCTCATTAAATCAATGTAAGTTATCTCAGGTAGGTTTTTTACAACCCTGACTAATATATCCTATGTTGACTTAAGCCAGCGGTTCTCAAACTTTTGGGGCTCCAGAGCCCTTTACATGCGTAAAAATTTATGCGGAGCCCCAGCGATCCACTGATTGTATGTGTTGTACCTATCAGTGTTTCCAGTTTGTCAACCTCACGGAGCCCCTGGAGATGTCTTGCAGAGCCCTGGGGCTCCACGGAGCACAGTTTGAGAAACACTGACTTAAGCAGTAGTATAGACAAGGCCTAAGTTAACCCCATCCCCTAATCTCAGCTGATTTTCCCACCCATCTTGTATTTTCACAAATAGGACCATAGAAATGCAGGGCTGGAAAGGATCTCAAGAAGACATCTAGTCAACCCCCACTTCACTAAGGCAGAGCCAAGTAAACCTAGACTGTCCTTGACAGGTGTTTTCTAACCTGTTCCTAAAAACCTCAAGTGACAGGGATTCCTTGATAACTATTCCAGTGCTTAACTATCATTAGAGACCGTGAGACCTACACTGTGGGGAGCAAAGGGGGCAAAGGGGGAAGTTGCCTCAGGGCCCAGTGATTCAAAAAGGCCTGGGGTTCCCAGCCACTACTGCTGCTTCTGCAGGAGAGACTGTGTCTGGAGCCTTGGGACCTTTAAATCGCCACCAGAGCACCATGAGGCATGCTCTGGGCAATGCCGAGAGCTTGCTTCCCCCAACCCTGCCTATTCTGCCTGAGGCTCCACCCCTTCTGGGAGCACGGACCTGAGCCCCCCACCTTGCTCAGAGGCCCAATAAGTTTGTGAGTCCCCCTGGAGACAGAAAGCTTTCCAGGTATCTAATTTATGTTTGATACTACAACATACGGTGTATGTCACCTCATCAATCACGATGCCCAAGGAATCATGAATAATAAATCTGAATAAACCTAAAGAAACATATCACTATACACCAGCTTTTTTTCCTGTTGACTTTAATGGGGTTATGACAGTTTACCCAGCTGAGAATATGGCCCAGTTATGAGTGAAACAGCAAACTACTGTGAAGAAGGCACATTTTGTGCTCAGGAAGAAAGATGAGCGTTGTGGGAAGAGACTGAGCCGCAAGGAGCTGATTGCGACTGCTGCTGCTTTTTATAGGGAGTCTTGTGACACCCAAAGCAAACCCAGAACAGGTGGCAGTACTAACCCAAGACAACGCTCAAAACAAGGAGGCCAATAGGACCTAATAGATAGAGTACTGGCAGGACGTGTCCTAGAAGAAACTGTACTTGAGACCTGAGTTCTGTTTCTGGCTCTGCTGTTGCTGTGGTGGATGACTGTGGGTCACAGGAGCTCTGTGCCTGAGTTTCCCCATCTATAACAGAAGTTAATGATACAGATTTCCTTTGTAAAGCATTTTGTCTACTCCTGGCAAGTGCTAGCTGCTACTGATTTTTAGTGGGTACTGTCATGTCATTTTGGGATTGGGTCAGTCCTCAAGACCTGTCCCCAACAGTCCTGCACAAGCCATTAGAACTGAGGTCTCCAAGGTTATGCAGGCTAATATCACTCTTCTAGCCTGTTTCTCATCACAACCTTTCTGGCTTTGGGACATCTGCTGCCTTGCTGCAGGACTGAACAAGCCATTGGTGAGACTGAATTTCACATCAATCCTGAGAAGTCCTTTTATGTTGCCTGTCCTGATCCTTACTTAATTCTACAGATCGCTGTACCATAGAATTCTGTCTCTTCCCAACAGCTGTTGTATCTCACAATCAGAGCTCTTGTACTCAATTTGCAACTTGTCCAAGTAATATGTTCATAGTTTAAAAGCACATCTCATCTCTGGCATTGCCAGCATTTTGCTTGCTGGTCAACACTTTTAGATTGCTGTTCACTCCCCACATTTAGACTAATTTCCCCCCCAGGAATGTTACTTTATTTTCAGGGTGACTGATTTGATTGGATTGGGTGGGGTTGGGTTTTCTGCAAGTGGGGGTGGCAACTGATGACTGGATGAAAAAGCACTGTGTAATAAATGACAACATATCACCCACAAGATCATAATATGACAGATACACATCATTCATTCATGCAAAATAGAAGTCTAAGATGTAGACATTAGATTTGGTGGTGGAGCTAAGAGGTAAGTTTACCCTCAGATAAGACCAATAATGACCTGGAAAAATATATGTATACTGCAAGTGAAGGTATGACTGTAAGTAAGGCTAGATATGGCTAAAAATAGTGCAGTTGTAAAAAGGGCATAATAGCCCTGTCCTAGCTCCTAGGAGAGTTCAGAAGGTAACTTTGTTAGAGACTGTACAGAGTAAGAAAGCTTGACAGTTTGGCATTGGTCTTAGAGGTGGTTTAGTAAGCCAGTGATGGAGATAGGGGATAGAAGTGATACAGCCTTCTTTTTCCTATATCATCAGACTCATATGGCTTCCCAAGAACAAGGATTTTGCGAAGGCTTCCATTGTTAGGGAATTACAATAGCTAATACAGTAAATGTCTAAGATGCCATTCAGTAATAATGAGGACTTAAGGTGGCAGTAAGTACAAGATCTTACAACATCCCTGAGACAATGACAGCTAGTTTTATAAGTAAGAAAGAATGCCCACAGTGATCTGAAGTTTAATTCCTGGTTTACTTCAATATTATGTTTACTGAATCAGTGCTTGTGAGAGGTGCCAGGAAGGCCGCATGAAGACCAAGAACTGCTTCAACACAGGCAGCAGCTGTGCAAAGAAACCCCTTGTAGCCAGACATGAACCCCATCTTGTTTCCCCCCCCCTCCCAGAGAGCAAGAGAAAGGCACTCAGCCTTTGATGCCCTGGGAACATAGGTGTGCTGCCTGTCCCTGACTCTACCATAAACAGAAACCAGACAGTAAACGGGCTAGCTGATGACCCGGGGCCTCCTGCTGCCCTGATGGCTAGTACCAGTAATTGACATGCCTGCACTGTCCCAGGAGAGGAATCTTCGCCCATCACATACCAGAGGTGCCCATTGTCTGCATTTTCCCAGGTGTGAATTATGCGTTGCACCCTTCGTGGGAAACTTGGCATTCAAAGCCATTTTTCCTAATTGGCCACTTGAGACCAGGAAGAAGCCTACGTGACCCAAGGGGTATAAAGAGGGGTTTAGTAGCCCACCCCATTTGAGCTCCAATCATCTACACCTGCTGACAGGTATTGGTTGTCTCCCGAGGTCTGTGGGACGCCCAACCTTGCCCTACTTCTTCCCGAGGGATTGAGAGAAAGATGCTGGCCACGCCAAGTCTGGAACGCAGGGGTGAGAATATATACCTGCTAGGTGTCTATTTTGCATGCATTTAATAAGAGCTCAGAGAACCAAAAGGGTTTCATGGTACCTGTAAGTGACTTATTAGTGTAATTTCTGTCCTATCCTTTGTAGTGGCTGTGTTATCTGTAACACAGTAGTAGCATTTAACAGCTAAGTTTACCCTGTAACAATAAAATAGTAACTGTTTAAGCTGTGACCTGACTCCTTCAGTTGCTGTAACAGAGCCAAGCACAATTTTAAAAGAACTTCAGCCGGTCATAAGGGACAGATATAGGGAGAGCTTGAGCGTTGGATCATGTCGTTTCCAGGGGACAGATCCGTTGGGGCATCTCTCAGCCTCCCCAGGCTGCCCGCTGTGAAGGGATCATGTATCCTAGCAGTCAAAATCTGAGGTGTAATAAGCTCTCCCTGTAAACTTCTTGGGGCACCCGTCAACCTCCTCCAGGTTGCCCGCTGCTAAGGGACCCCAGTCCTAGCAGTTGAAGTCTCGGGTGTATAATACACACACATGCACTGCCCTGACCACTGGCTGACACCCCTGTTCCCTCCCAACCAGTACTCTGCCCATGCACCCCAGACATGGCACGGAGGGAACACCTCTAGCAGGAGGGAGAGCATGAACAGGGTACCTGAGCCTTCTTTCAGTCCTTGACCTTTCTGACATTGTCAACGCGGGTGCAGGATTGCAATGATGAGACTGTCGCCATGTCGAGTCTGCCCACTAGAAAGTGAATTCCAGCAACAAATCACCATAAGAAGGGGAATTTTAATCACTACCAATCTGAGCTGGGCTTGACTCAAAGACCTAGATGTTATCACCTGAGCAATCAGCTCCCCAGTGGCCAGAAGCTTTAAGGTCCATCTCAGAAAATATATTTATCACTTCCTATACGGAGATGCATGAGGCCCTATGGAGCATGTAGTAGCAATGAAATACTGTCCTAATAATGATTCCAGTAGCTAACCATAGCATCAAATAGTAAGCTTGTCTCCTTGGCATCCTCATATTACAAAACATGTATGTGGTTTGGTTTCTGCTCCCCTTCCTTTTTCTGAATGCCCCCCATCCTCTGTGAAAATTCAATTTTGTATAAATTATTGTGCAGCACCTTTTCTCTGCATTCCCGTGCTCAGTTTTTGGCAGTGCATAATACATAAAGAACAAAATTCATAAAACTGCACAATGAGGCTGGAATTCAATAAAAAAAGATCTGGACCTTAGGAAAAGGTGCAAATTGAAAGCAGACTCCACAGAACACAGGAAAACTCATATTTCAAATGACATCTAAAGCTGGAACTCATTCTCAGAAGCCTGGATGGGGGGGTGGAGAGAGGAGAGCAAGAAGTGCTTGTTTTTACAGAAAACTGGAAAGAGCAGTGGAGTGTTTTTATTGCACACTACACCTACGTAACCCCACCATGCCCACTGAGGTCAAAGGGACAGTTCTGCCTTGCGGGCGCACACCATATCCAGTCTTAAGATTTCTCTTCTTTTATAGCTGATTCTTTGATGTATAACAGACATCCCCCTGGGGCCAGCCAGCCAGCCTGTTGTCCCTGTGAAGTCAGTGTCCTCCTACGAACTTCCATATCAGATCATACAGTCCAGTAGGCAGTACCAGATACTTCAGAGGAAGGTGCAAGAAGCCCTGCAGGAAGTAGTTGTGGAATAACCTGCCCACAGAGAAAGTTTCTACAATAGCCACTGATTTTAATTTATTGTTCAAGTATTGTGTTATGTTACATGTAATCATTGTATGCTACATATATTGTGGGATTATAGAGGCATAAGACTGATCAGTATTTAGGGCAATAGTCATGTATTAGCTATGTAATTAGGATTGAAATGCAAGGCCTGTAGGCTGAGGACCACATGCAAGGTTTTAGTTCAGCTGGTTTAGGCTAATAAAAGCTAAGAAATGCTAATGTAAATAAGTGACCAAAGAAAAACCTAATTCTCTAAGACTGTGAGTAAAGAAGCATGAAATAGTAATACTACAAAAAAAATTAGCCAGAAGATTAATTTCAAATAATAAAAATGCTGTAAAGACACTTCTGTTTCCAGCATGTGCCTTAACATACTGTGCATAGATTCTATGATAATTTACTACATTTTGTCTCTTTGTCTGTGTGTCTGTCTATCTATGAGTCTGTCTATCTATGAGTCCATGTGTTCAAGAACTCCTTCCCTCCTAAATGGCAAGAGCCAGGACCAACAAATTTGGTATGCAGCTTCCTCTTAAAGGAACTTAAATCATAATTTAAAGCACGGTCAGGGTTTGGTTTTGCACAAGGGGATGCATGTGAAATGTGACTGTTTCACATCAAATGGAAAAAGAGGTGTGTGATAGCAGAGACAGTTATACTCATGAATGACCACAGAGGGCAGCAAGTGCCCCAGTCCCAGGGAGCAGCTGATGTCTGCCACCACAATGGCCTCCCCTGGGGAGCAGCTGATTTCTCCTATGTGGCCCCCCACCAGTCCCAGGCCAAATCCCAGGAGAAGCCAGCAGTTGGCCTCTGTGACCAATCCTCCCCTCAGGCCAGCCCTGGGGAAAAGTCAGCAGGGGGGCTGTGTGGTCCCCACTGCCTGGGGCTAGACTCAGGCAATTCCAGGTAAGTCTTCTAAGTAGGAACATAAATACCTAACATAAATAAGTAAGTTTCAATGTATCTTCTTTAACTAGAGACTGGGTGATGCCTGAAAATGAAGGTTTCCAGAAAGCATCCATTTTAAATCCTCAGTACTACAGCGCAGGATGTTCCCTTTATCCCTAAAGCTAGCCATGAGGAGAAGAATCCATTAAACACTCAGCATGACATAAATAACTATATCCATTGCATTTCATCTTGGTACCTGTGGTTAAAATTTAGATAAGAATAATTTAAACGTCTAAATACATATTAGACACACTGCATACCAACATGAGCCTTCCAATTTGTGCACTATTGTGAGCTAACTGAGAAGGGAAAATTAACATCCAATGACCTGCTTGCCACAGAGGGATTCCCTTGTACTATACCACCACATGTAGTCCCACTCCCAGCCTTAACTCTGTCACCTGCCCACTTCTAAATGACAGAATAATTAAAATGATTTCTCAGAGGATGTCCTTCAAGGGAAGAAAACCCACAGCAAAATGGTGATAATTGCTCATGACACAGAATCTTCAGATTTAACATTAGATTTTCCATGGGATGAAAGCAGCTTTCTCTCTTTTTTGATAAGTAGTAAACTCCTCCTGTCCCACTAGAATTGTGAGTAAGGGAGCTAGGGCCATCAATGTCTTAAAGGACAGAGTTTTAACTATCAGAGATACAAAGAGAATGCATGGTGATGACGAAACTTAAAGGTTCCTGAGGGAAATCTCTTCCTTCCCCCCACACACATTAAAATTATGTTTATTGCACTGGACAGCACCTGCATAAAAATAACGGTGTTAAAAATGTGGACATGTCCAAACTATTGGAAAAGTCTTTTGTTTCTTGCACACAGCAGAAAAATAAAGTAGAGGAGAATTTTTGCATGTGCACACGAGCCACACAGCCTTTGGTCAGAGAGCAAGGGAGGTATAGGCAGCACTCTCTGATTATTGCCAGCCTTTTCGTGAGCTCAGGCAACTGTTAAACTGTATTCCTCAAATTCATGATTCACTTAGCTTACACATTTTAGGGTATGTCTAGCCTACTGAGTTTTTTCAGAAAAAATGGCCTTTTTTTGAAAAAACTTCACCTACATCTGGACTGCCGTTGCAGTCTTTCAAAATTAAATTGAAAGAATGTGGCTGTTTTTTTGATATTGGTAAACCTACTTTTACCAGGAAGAACGCCTTTTTATGAAAGAGCTCTTTCGAAAAAAAGCATTCTTGAATGCAAACAGGGCTTTTTTCAAAAGAGAGAGTCCAGATTGCCTGGGTGCTCTCTTTTGAAAAAGCGGATTGCTTTTTCAAAACCCTTGTGGCTGTCTAGATGATCTCTTTTGAAAGTCTAGACGTACCCTTACAGAACTGTTTGTGGATTAGTAACTTGTGCCATGATCCTCTGAGGAAGGTGATAAAAAGATAAAGTGTTAATATTGTTCCTTGATTTTACAGGAGCTGATAATTTGGATGATATACATGAAAAATCATAAAAATCATGAAAAACCTCCATCATAATCATCCAGGAGTCCATCCCTGCTATCAACCCTAGTGCCAACTCTGTACACACATCTATACAAGCAATATCATCACAGGACCTAACCTTGCAAACCACCACATCAGAGATTCATTTAACTGTACATTCACTAACGTGATCTATGCTGTCAAATGCCAGCAAGGCCCCACTGCCATTTATATTGGCCAAACTGGACAGTCTCTATGAGAAAGAATTAATGGACACAAATCAGATATCCAAAAAGGCAACACAGAGAAACCCATTGGGGAACATTATAATTTGCCGGCCCTCATTAATGGATCTCATAGTCACCGTAGTGTTTCAGGCCAATTCCACAAGCCAGCTACATAGGGAAGCCTTAGAATTTAATATCATTTACAGGTTTCATTTCATGACAAAGGTATGAATAAAGACATTGGCTGGATGGCCCACTACATTCCACATCCTAATGACATAAAAAAACAAACAATGGGTACTTAAGAACAATTTGCACCTTCTCTATTAGCTTCTTGTAGCATGGACACTCTAACTGACTATTTCTTTCCCTCCTTTTTCCTTCTCTCTTCTCCCCCCCACCATCCCATATTTATTTAGAAACTGGACCTTTAATAACTCCATTCATCTGAAGAAGTGGGTCGTGTCCACGAAAGCTCATGATACCATCTACATGTTTTGTTCGTCTTTAAGGTGCTACTAGACTATTCATTGTTCTTTAAGTTTTTCCAGTTAGGGTGTGTCTAGACTGCATCCCTCTGTCAGCAGAGGGATGCAGATTAGGCAGGTCGACATTGCAAATGAGGCAGGGATTTAAATATCCTGCGCCTAATTTGCATAAAAATGGCCACTGCATTTTGCCAACTCAGTACTTTGTCGGCAAAAAGTGGCAGTCTAGAGGGGGATCTGTCGAGAAAGAAAGGCTTTTTCGACAGATCCTGTAAACCTCCTTGCAGTCTAGACTTACCCTTACAGACTAACTCAACTCTACAACTTTTGAAAAATCATGGTGAGGCCCCTAAGTGAAAAACTCTGGCATTCCAGCCCAGTCAGATAACCACTAAGTTTTGTATGACTTAAAAGTTACAGTATTACAATGATCTAGGCAATCTTAATTCTGCCTTCATGTATGTATTACCATACAATCTTCAATTATATGCCCATAAACTAATTTGTTCCCTCACAGGTCATCAGCAGAGGTTCAACCCAAGACCTTTCACATTCACCTCATAGTCCTCTACCTCTTGAGCGAAAGCATTAGTTGGCAATTATGATGAGGATGTTAGTGTTCCCATTCTTAAATTCTTAGCTGATTGTTTGAATAAGATACTATACTAGGTACTGCCCTCTTTTCTTTTCTTTTCTTTTCTTTTCTTTTCTTTTCTTTTCTTTTCTTTTCTTTCAGAGAGATATGTAATGTTTGTAACCTTGTTTTCTTTTCTTTCTTTCACACAAAAAACCCAATATAATTTAATTCCAAAATATATAGATGATTTTTTTCTGATAAAAAATTTTGGCCTCTGATCCCCGCTTTTCAGATGAGATCGGACAGGAAATTAAATTCAACTTTCCTTATAAGCACTGTGCACTCTGCCTGAAGCCAAAATTCTTGCTGTTCAAAGTCCCACCCCAGGTCATTGCTGAAATGAGGTTAGGAGAAGTCATCCTTAACGCTAATGTATGTGAAACATGGAACTGCTCCAAACTGAACTAAGCAGACTCTCTCTCAGGTTGCCTTCCATTGTGACATTTTATGTGGTGTGAAAGTGTTTTTCAGAGTTGTCCGATGTACAGCTATGGAGCAGAGTTACTAACTTTGTCATTGCAGAAACCCGAACAACCTTACTTCGCCTCTACCCTGGGCTTCTATGAGGCCCCGCCCCCTGCTCACTCCACCCCTGCCAGCCCCCCATTGATTGAAGTCCCCCATGCTCACTCTCTCGCTCATTATCACCAGGCTGGGGCACAGGCGTGGGAGTGTAGAGGGGGTGAGGACTTCGGCTCGGGAGATGGGCTCAGGAGTGGGGCCAGAAATGAGGAGGTCAGGATGCAGAAGGGGGCTGTGGACTGGGGTTGTAGCCAAAGCGTATGGGCTCTGGGCTGAGGCAAGCAGTTGAAGACTCTGGGCTGGGAGTATGGGTTCTGGGGTGGGCCTTCTGTATAGCATATATAACTTCTGTATAGCAGCACTAGAAGATTTACCTAGCATTGTGTGACTCCTTAACTCAATTAATTTTTGTTTTTTGGACTATAAAATGAAAATGTACATGCTTTATGTAAATCATTGCTCTGGAATGGGGCTGGAGATGAGGAGTTCAGTATGCAGGCTGCCCCATGGACAGAGGACTACCCCTGGCCTCTCTCACCACAGCAGCTTGGAAGTAGGTGAGAAGCACCTCTTCATAGCCACTGCAGCGCCACTGGGCAGAGCTACAGGTCTGTGTGTGTGCATGTTCCCCATCTGGGGCAGGTCCAGGTCCATCTGCCCCTGCACTCCCCAGACAGGGTGAGGAATGCAGCAAACTGTGCACTGTCCTCTGAGTCTCTGACAAAGGGGAACAGCCAGCAATGTTCCTGTACTAATCAGAAAGGGAGAAGCTTCAGCCCTCCCCCTTCCACTACTTAAGGTCACCTGGGCAGTGGAAGGCTTGGAGCTGGGACAGTCCTAGATTGGGGAGGGTACATCCCCAGCTAACCCCTTTCACCTGCTAGGTGATTCTATCTCTTTTCTGTATGGTTTATGAGAAGCAATCCCATTCCAGGCACATCCCATTGTCCTGGCACAACTAAGCCCTTACCTTGCTTTAAGTTATGAGAAGCAGAAGCTGCATACCAAATCTGGTGGTCCTCACTCTTACTATTTAGGAGAAGATCTTGAACAGACAGACAGATGGACAGATGGATGGATAGAGAGGCAAACTCTCTCAAAGATATAGCACTTGTCGCTTTTAAAGTTACAAACTAACATGGCTACCCCTCTGAGACTTTTTAGTTGCATTTGTACGGAGCTTCCAGTTAGACTGCTAGGGCAGCCAGGAGCAGAACACATTACTGCAGTCTAGTCTATTGGTGCTCAACCAGGATACGTGGGTCCCTAGGGAACTGTGAGAAGGTTTCAGGGGTTATGGCAAGCAGGGCTGGCATTAGACTTGCAGGGGCTCAGGGCAGCGAGCCAAACCCCCATCACACTGCAGTGGAAGCCTGGGGCTCCAAGTCCTGCCACCTGGGGCTGAAGCCAAAACCTGAGCTACTTAGCTTCGCAGGGTCCCCAGTGGTTTGTGGCCTTGAGCAATTGTCCTGTTTGTTATCCCGGAACACTGGGACTGGCTTTATTTGGAGAAAAACAGCTATGGTGGACAAAAGTCGGCTATAGAGTGTTTATAGCATGTTGAAGGGAGGAGCTAAGAAAGAAAAAGTTTGAGAACCCTTCATTTCTGGCTCCACCCCAGAGTCCACATCCGCAGGCCAGAGCCTATTGCCCCTCTCAGATGCCAATCTCCTCCTGCCACCAACAGCCCACTCCCACACTCCAAACCTCTAAGTTGCACATCCCCTATCCAGAGCCCTCTCATCCCCAGCCCCACCGCAGAGCCTATACCCCAGATGGATTCCTCACCCCCTCTTTAACCCCAATCACCTATCCCAGTCTGGAGCCCCCTTCTGTACCCAAAATCCACCATGAATGGTCCTATCCCAGAGCCTACACCTCTAACCAGAGACCTGCTGCCCTCCTGCACCTCAGTCCCCTACCCCAACCCAGTGAAAATGAACACGTGATCCAGAATGGGAGAGAGTGAATGATGTGGGGCATGGTGTGCAGTGAGGGAGGAGGGGCCTTACTGAAAGGATGGAGCAAAGCTTTTTGATTTTCTGCCATCAGAAAGTTGGAAGCCCTGATTATTCTGCTTTCAGCTATATCTATCACAGCACCCCCAGCGCAGAAAGAGGTTTAAAGAGGTGACATGACTCAAAATCTTGGTTCCCGATAAACAGAGTAAAACCAAGTGAGAGTCAGTCCTCCAAGCATGAAGAATCAGAAGATAAAACAAGGAAGGCAAGACCAGACAATTTTGTAATATAGGGATGTAAAATCCCATTTAATTGGTTAACCACAAGCAGGGGCTGCTGCAGCCTGGCCATAGCAACTCTTACCTGCAGCGCACCCAGGCCCACAACGGACAGGGGCAGTTCCAGACAGCTGGAACAGGCCTGTCCGTGGTGCAGTGCCCTGCCCATGGTGTGGTAGGGAGCTGCCCAGCCTCCACTGCTTGACCAGAACCAGTAAGCACCATCCATTAAGGGTTAACCTTTCACAACCCTATTATAAAGCACCAAAGAGATCATTTGGAACACAAGCTGAATATATGTTCAGAAAATCAAGGCAGTAGAGCAAAGGGGCCAGAAACTACCCATTGCCCTGCACCTTTTACATCAGTACAGAGTGCTGCAAAATGTTACAAACCAGGGATGTTAAATATCGGTTAATTGACTGGTTGAGTAACTTCATGAATTCTTATCGGTTAGTTGACTAGTCTATAGTCCCCAGAAGTGGGGCCAGCAGCCAATGTGCTCTGGCGTCATTCTGGAGGAGCCCCCTGCCACTCCACGCTGCTGCCTCTGATACAGAGGCAGCAGCGTGGGGTGCCAGGAGGGAGTTGGTCCATGAGGGAAGCCAGTTTAAAAACTAGCTCCCCTTGCAGATTGACTGCCTGTTGCCCTGTGCTGCTGCCTTTGATAAAGAGGTAGCAGTATGGGGTGGCAGCAATCCCTGTCAAGGGGGTCTGAGCTCCTGGACCCGGCATGAGATAGAACTGAGCTAGGTTGCCTGTCCCCTCCCCCGGCTCCTAATAAACTTTCAGTACTGAGCTGCAACAGAGGTAGGTCCTGGATCCATCACAAGCCAGGACTGAGCTGGGCTGGCCAGCCTGCTAAAAAATTTACTGGCGGGGGGAGCAGGGGAGGGAAATGCATGTAGTCTATAGCATTAACCTATAAGCTTAATCGACTACACTATTACATCCCTACTACAAACCAGAGCCGTAGCAGATTTTGCACAAAGTGCTGGGCATGGGAAATTTTGGCCCTTGGCTCAGGGAGCAGGTACACATAGGCTTAGGATGAGAGGAGTCAATGAAGAGCTTTGAAAATGAGGCAGGAAAAACTACCTTATCAAAAGAATACAAAGTGAATAAGCCCTCTCTGAACATACACTCAAATGGGGCTTTTCCTCTAGAGCAGGGGTTTTCAAACTGGAGGTTGTGACCTTCAGGAGATCGTAAGGTTACTGCATGAGGGTTGCAAGCCGTTAACCTAAACCCTCAAACTCTGCTTTGCCTCCAACATTTGTAATTTATTTAAATATTTCAAAAAGTGGTTTTAATGTACAAAGAGGTTACCCTTAGCGGCTTGCTGCGTGAAAGGGATTACCAACACAAAAGAGTGAGAATCCTTCCTGCACCCCAACCCTCCTGCTCCCCACTCTAGAGAACAAAATGCTCTTAGATTGTAATACAATTGCTTACATATGTACAAGAAACCACCTATTGCTTGTAGAACTATTGTAATGATATACTAGTTATGTTTAGTCCAAAAGCCCAGACAGCATATATTACTATTTTCTCACTGAAATTTCAAGTCGTTTTTTACATTAAGTTCAAATAAAGCATACGGAATAGGACACACAGGTCTTTTGTTTCTGTTTTGGTTAGGGAGAGTGGATTGGTAATTCTACTGAACACAGCATTTTATCTCCCCTAGTGTTAATATATACTTGGTGGGTAAAACTATATGAAATGCAGCTTTCAGAAAAAAAAAATCAACATTACTGGTGATCTACAACACCGGACCACGTTTACAAAGCATTTTGATGAAAACCGGCATCCACGTAATATAATTATTGTTGCTATTAGACTGTTATATATGTCTAATTTGTTGCTTTTATAGCTCTAGCAGAGAAAGCCATACAGTATTTTAGGAATATTGCACTCTAGAGACCTTATCAAATGTAATGGCAGCGGCAACAAGTACAAGAATGAGGCAGTAACTCACTGCAGTTATAACTCTAAAACTAGATGCTAAATAATTTAATGTGAGATTCCATAGTTGATTTGAAAATAAGAGATGTGGGATACTAAACTTCCCAGTCTGCGTATAATAAAAACGAAGTATGGATAAATCATAGGGAATGTTACAATATGTTCCCTCTTCCCTTACTTCCAGATAATATTTAGTTTATCTCATACTCTTTTGACAATTGTGGAGAAAATTTACATACCTCAGATTTTAGGTTCTTCTCCAAGATTTTCCAAGTTTGCCCATCTCCATTTTCAACATGAATGGATATTTCTCTTTGTATGGAGAAATACACTAAGTTCTCCAATACACATGCAATGGACAAAATTTGGTATTCATTGATGTAAACAAAAATAGAGTGGCCTAAAAGGCTTATCTGTCATCTATGTTAGGTACCTATTGTATCCACTTCTGTAGTGTCTGAGCATCTCACAATCTTTAATGTATTTATCCTCACAACACTCCAATGAGGTAGGGAGTTACTATCTTCCACATTTTACAGATGGGGAACTGAGGTGCACAGAGTCTAAGTGATTTGTCCAAGGTCACATAGGCATACAAAAACACAAGCCTGTCCTTGCTATTATCTAGATCAGTGGAAATAAACTCATCCAGGCTATATTGTGATAAGAAAGACCCATTCAATCATACCCATTTATTTTTGTTTTATTCCAAAGTTTTATCTAACTTTCTGTACTCAAGAATACTCTGGACTTTGTCTGATATTGAAAACTTCTTTTTGTCACTATGATGGTTCATATGTAACTGAAATTTAAAATATTACGAATGCCTTATTCAGCATGTTAATTTTCTTATAAAATTTTACTCATGTCTGTTTTGCCACTCACTTTTAGGAGAAAGAGCAAGCATTATAATGGGGAGAAAGAAGAGGAAGTGAGCTTCTATTGGCAAATAATTCCTCTTTATATTTGCATATTTAATGGTGCTAAATATGCAGACTGGATAACAGTTAAATACTGAACTCTTATCAAGTTGTTTGCTTTCTGGAGTTCTTTTATAACTCCTTCAAACTCTATTTACATATTGTTTAATTACTGTTAAAAATCAGAGATCTGATCACATGAATGCAGAGGTGGCAATGTTAATTAACTTGAGATTCAATGCTTTTGTGATTCTGATAGTTTTACATGGATCAGGAAATAGTGTTAATAAAGCTAACTTACTGTGACAGGTGTAATTTCATGGATTAAGGAAACACTTGTGCAAGTGACAAACTTAACTTAAACTTAGCCTGAACATTTCTTTATCTAAGTTTTGAAATATATCACTCATTTTGTTTCGGGAGGTTTTGGCACTGGAAGCTTATCATAACAGGATTAACATATAAATATTATCACAGCCAGCAGGATGCTTTTGTATGAATATTAACAGCAAATGTTATGCATCTGTATCAGAATAACTAATTAAGCCCAGCTGTCAAATATCATTTGAAGTGTTCAGTGCCCTGTTTAATACAGGCTGGTGACAATGTTCCAGATTAATGGAGACACAACCATAAGGTTTCCCTCTTCCTCAGTTCTTCACATTTACCCTCATACAAGCATAAATGTATAATAAACTAAATCACGACTTCTATGATTAGTAGATGAATTTAATATCTGTAACAGCTGTATAATCCTTTACATTGTACAACCACCTATTTAAATTTTTCTACCACAAGGAAAAATGTATATCAATAACTTTCTCTATGAATGAATCAATGACTCAGAAATGCTTTAACTTGTGAAAAACTTAAAATTGATTGAAGCATCAAGTTGGCCATCCTTTGGTTTATCTTTTGAGTTTCTGTTTCATTATTCATCATATATTATTTGCTCAAATAAATATGAAAACCTGAGTGTCAGTATATGCTGGGCGGCAGAAACTTTTCAGAGGCTTAAAGTTGCCCTATATGCAATTTGAAGCTGAGCTTTTCAGCTTCCCTAAACATGGCTGACACAAGAAGGAAGAATGCTTAGAACTCAGGAGGCCTGAATCCAAATCCCTGCACCACTTATAGGCTTCCGGACTGACCTGCAGTAGCAGTGTAAATCCAGAATTCCTGGTCCAGTGCGGAGATTGTGGACCTCATTAAGGTTTGGGGGGAGGCCTCCAATGTCCATGATCTCCACACTAGACACAGTCTACAGGCGGATGGCTGACAGCATGGCCACCAAAGGCCATATGCGCACCCAGGAGCAGGTGCGCATGAAAATAAAAGAGTTGCGGCAGGCCTATGACAGGGCCTCAGGGGGCAGCTCCCAACCAGGGGCTGACCCAGACTCCTGCCCCTATTATGATGCCCTGGACCGCATCCTGGGGGGTCAGACAGTCTATGCCCCCCAGGTGGTCATCAACCCTGGGGCAGAGGGCCCTGCCCATGACACAGAGGCGGAGGAGAAAGAAGAGGAGGATGGCCAGGAGCCGCAGGAGCCTGGAGGAAGCATGCCCCGTACCCAGGACCGCCAAGCAGTCCCAGCAAACCTGCTGCCGGTGTCATCCGAGGCCAGGGAGGCCTTGACATGTAAGTGCCATCACTGTCCCCTTATGAGGGGCAGGGGATGGGGGAGAGGGAGACCAGGGACTGCGCATGTGGGCCTGGCTGACCACGGAGCATGCAGCAACCTGTGCATGTGCCGTGCCAGCCTGGGCATGTGGCCCCAGCTGGCTGCCACACAGGGACTCTGGCCTGTTACCCACACTCGTGTATGTATGAAGGCACATGACGTGCTCCTGACCCCAGGGAGCGACACTGCACGATGCCCTCCCTCCACGAGCCCCCTCTATGCAGAGGCAGGGCACATCTCTCCCCCCTCCCCCTACTCCCACAGCACAGGGGCATCGGTGCAGTCCCAGGTCAGCTCACACTCCCAGGGATAGCAGGACATGCAGAACATGGCCTGTGTGTAAGCACATCGGCTCCGATGGTGCAGAGACCTGCCATCCTCACCGTGCAGAGGGGGGCTGGGCTTCACCCACTGTGTCCCCAGGGAGAACTAACCACTTCTCTTGTTTTTCCACAGCTGCAGCAGCTGTCAGGGCCGGGCGCACCACCCCGCCCAGGACAGTATCCCGCACCTGGGCCAGCAGGCTGACCCATAACCAGGAGGAGTACCAGCGGCAGCACCTGGGGATCCTGTAAGGCCAGCATCGCACCCTTGACCATTGGGTGCATGAAGACCTGCAGCTGCAGTGGGAGAGCTGGCGGGAGTTGCTTGCCCAGGGCCGTGCCATCTCCGACCACCTGCAGACCCTGATGCAGAGATTGCTGCCTCCTGCTGCTACAGCCCCAGCTGCTGCCCCAGCTACCGCTCCTCCTCCCACTCCCGCTCCCACTTCTTCCTCCCCCCCCCACCTGCCCCACCCTCCATACTCGCTCCCCCCTGGGGACGCTGAGGCCCCCTCACCCGCAGTGTGAGGAGACAGGTGGACCAGCAAGATCCCCAACCCTGAGCTTCTCCTCCCCCTTCCTCCCCTTGCCTCCCCCTTCCAGCTCCCTGCTCCCAGGTTTACCCCTCCCTTCTCCCACCCTCTCTCGCCTCTCCTCCCCAACCCTAATCCCCCCCGCCCAGTTCTGTTCAATAAACAGAGTTTGTTTTTGTCAACACGTGTCTTTATTTAATGGGAAGGGGGGGCTAGGGAGGGGTCAGTGGAAGGACGTGAGGGTGAAATGAGGCACAAGCCCCCAGTGGGGCACACCAGGGAGACTTTAGTCCTCCTCCGGGTGGAAGCTCTCCCGCAGGGGCTCCCGGATACGGACAGCCCCTCGATGGGCCTCCCAGCTGGCAGCCATGTGGGGCTGCGTGTACAGGCCAGCCAAGTGGTCGGCCTCTGCCATCCAGCCTGGGAGGAAAGCCTCCCCCTTCCTCTCGCACAAATTATGCAGCACACAGCATGCTGCCACCACATGCGGACTATTCAGCTCGGAGAGGTCCAGGCGGGTGAGGAGGCATCTTAAACAGGCCTTCAACTGGCCAAACGCCCCCTCCACCACGATGCGGGCCCTGCTGAGCCTGGCATTAAAGGCCTGTCAGGAGAGGTTGAGGTGTCCCATGTAAGGCTTCATCAGCCAGGGTTGTAGCGGGTAGGCCGCATCCCGCACCAGGCACACAGGCACATCCACGTCCCCAACCCTGACGTGGCAGTTGGGGGAGAAAGTCCCAGTGTGCAGCCTTTGGCACACGGAGGAGTTGTGGTACACCCGCGCGTCGTGTGCTTTGCCGGCCCAGCCCACGTTGATGTCCACGAACTGGCCCCGGTGGTCAGACACAACCTGCAGGATGACCAAGAAGTATCCCTTCCGGCTGATGTAGAGGGAGGCCTGGTGGTCCGGGGCACGGATGGGGATGTGCATCCCATTGATCACTGCGTCCACATCGGTGAGGTGGATGACTCTGCGGAGCAGCACTCTGTTGATGGCCTTGACCACCTGCAGAGGGACACACAAAACCACCAAGAGTCACTGGGGTGCCAGGGTGGCTGACAGTGCTCCTTCCCTGCCACTGCCCCGTGCCCCCACTCCCAGGAGCAACCCCCCCTGCAATCCTGGCCACCATGGGCAGCCCATAGTGCGCGTGGGACAGAACAAACCCTCCCGTGGAGGGGACTTGCATCACCTCCCCCCCTTTTCCCTGGGGCAGCCCATCACCTCCTTGCCCCCCCTCTCCCAGACACAGTGGCCAGAGACTGCCATACCTGCATGAGCACTGCTCTGACAGTGGATCTCCCCAAGCCACACTGGTTCCCCACAGATCGGTAGCTATCCGGCGTGGGAATGGCGGGCCTCATGTGAGTGTCAACTCACTGCAGAGCAGGGGCAAGCCACTCACAGAGCTCGAGGAAGGTGTCCTTCTTCATCCTAAAGTTCTGGGTCCATTGTTGGTCTCCCCAGCGCTCCAGAATGATGTGATCCCACCAGTCGCTGTTGGTATCCAGACGCCAGATGCGGCAGGGCACGCTGGCGTCCGGGAGCTGCAGCTGCTCCTCTCTGTCCCCCAAGAGGGTCTGGAGGACGGCGTGGGGGTCGGGCTGCAGCAGATGCTGTGAGGCAGCCTGCAGAAAGCACAGCCAGGCTCACAGCAACACGTCCAAAATGAGCACCAGCGTGCCCAGGGGCAGCTCCGGCTCCATGATGCCGAGTGCTGTGGTGTCCCGAGTCAGGGCAACCAAAGCAGGCAGAGACAAAAATGCTTTGCTGTCCCTCAGCGAGGTAGGCAAGTAAGCAGGGAAACCCGAGAACCGGCTGTCCAGAGGGGTCCCTTTAAGCACAAGCCTCAGATAGCCTCAGACAGCAGCCACACGAAGTAACTCCTGACCTGATGCCCTGCTGGAACTGGTTTCAGCTGCCCTTAAATGCAATTCATCATCCAATCAGTGTGGATACGCTATTTCAAAATAGCAAAACACTATTTCGAAATGCATTTTGTATGTAGATGCGTTATTTCGAAATAACTTATTTCGAATTAACTATTTCAAAATAAGATATTTCAAAATAACGCTGTAGTGTAGACATACCCTCTGTGTGTTTGTGCGAGAGAGAGAGAAAGAGAGAGAGAAGGAATATACTTCAGTTATGGGTTAACCTTACATAGTGATCTGATGAAAACAGGTGAATGTTTAAAGGCAACCACTGCATGCTTAGGCTTAGGAGAATATTGAAATCAAATAAGTAGCCACCCTTACTCCAACCTTGATATCATGTTATATTTCACTATTACCAAAAAAAGAGCACTGCATCACAGAGCACAACAACAAAAAAAGGAAGGGTGGATGGTGGTAGATAATTCACTGTGATAATCATTACTTTGGGACAAAGCCCAATACAGTTAATGAAAAGGCTCTCATTACTACAGTGAGTTTTGAATCAGGTCTTCTAAGAATCTTTCTGCTTTTTTTTTTAACTGAGGAAAAAGCTGTCCTCTAGGGCATACATAGATTCCTCCCTAACCACTAAAATTCAGCCAGCTATGAAATGGCATATGGTTAAGGGGAGGAACTGGAAGATACCATAGTTGGGGAGGGGGTTATTTTGAAATTGAACTGTAGTGTGGGGGGATGTGTGGAAAATAGAGGAAATCTCACTTTCCCCTCCTTCCCATATTCCCAGGTCACTGATCTTCCTGTGTATCTAGTGGTAAGAGGTTTTCAATTAAAATGGTCCAAATCTTGCATCCAGTGCAAACTGAATGAATTTCAATGGAATTTCACAGCAGATAAATCACTGAAGAATTTGACCTCCCTCTTCATAATGCAAATTTAATAGTAACAGTAATTAATATAACAAATCTCTGGCCAGTTAGCACTTTACCAATAAGCTCTCCTTATGTTTTCTCATGTCCAATGAATGAAGTGAAACCAAAAGATATCAAACATTTATTCTTAAAAACACTCAACTGTGATTATAATCTGAAATAACAGTTAACCAATGATTGTTTTAGGAGTTCTCTTAGAAAGCTTAGGATATGAACTGAAGACTGTAATTAACAGTCACTAGGATAATGCCTGACCCATTTGGAAGCAAATAATTTGAAAAGACTATACAATGTGGCTTAGCTAAATTCAGAGAGATAGAGCAAGTCCTTTTAAATGTTGCGAAATGAACATTTCCTGATGGCTTTCGTTTCCTTTAGGCAATCAAGATGAATTTAGAATACATATAGTACAGTAAGCACAGTATTACAAGCTGAAGACAATATCAGTTTTTCTATTGATATATTATTTACTACGTGTATTTGGAAACCATAATGAAAGTTTTATTAATAATATAGCAAAGCAAATACACCTGCTTTTAAAAAGCAAAATTATCTAATTTATAAAATATAAAACTATTGGAAATGACCTACCTGTTTTCAGAGGTAGCAAATTTCCTTTGACAAACAATAACAGTTGGTGCATATTTCCCAGTATAATCCATGCTCTCTCTAATATCCCATAAGTCTGGGTTGCTGGCTCTTACACTGAAAATATTCACACCTTTCTTCACCTTTGCCCTAAGAGAAACAAGAGAATTTGTCAACAATTAGATACAGAATTTCATCTCTAAGCTGTTACATAGATCTTCATTGTTTTCTCATTACTGGTCCTCTGGAGATGCTATAGCTCATTACAGATGGACCATATTAGTCAGAAGTAAAGGTATAATGGAATTTAATCTTCCCATAGTTCAAAGAATTCTTCCAAGATAATAATGTTATTGCTATAGTGGCAAATAGAATTGTATTTACATTTTCTTCCTATAATACATTAGATCACTAAAACCAAAAGAATTTTAAAGATTTGCTACAATTTTTCACCATTTAAACTGCTTTGATTTTAAGTTTCTCCATGTCATTTTGACACTGAAACTAGCCTAATCAATTATACTTTCAGCCCTCATTGGTTCTACAGGCCCTGATCCTGCAAACTCTTATGCACATGCTTACCCTTACATAATGAGTGATCTAGTTTCAATTAGACTGCTTACATGTGCAAAATTAAGTACACAATATTGTGCATGTACTTGTTTGCAAGATTGTGTCTTCAGAGATCATGGTGATGGGACTGATTAGGACTAGAAAGACTAGGCTAGAAAAAGAGGCAGAGACACACTTCCTGGTTTTCATGCACTAGCCCATGAAGCTGATCTATAGATACCAGTGCTTTAGGGAAAATAATTAACATAGTAATCTGTTTTTTTCTTTTGCTTTTCAATTTCACATTTTTGTAGCCCCTAACTCTTTCTTCCACCTCAAAACAAAACAAAACAAAACAAAACAAAAACAAAACAAAACCCTCTAAATGTGTGCACTAAGCCATGTCAGCACGGTCTCTTTTACTCCAGCTTTTTATAATATTGGTAAATTGGGAGTTTCCAGTGATGTTACATTTTGGCTTTCAGAGATTTTTTTAATAAAAAATATTGCGGTCAAATATTCCAATTCATGAGCTGTCACGAGATGCCAGTTTAATTACATTTGCTAAAAATCTCATATCCAAAATACATTCAGCACGCTGGCAAGTCCTTAATTAAGAAAACAAAGGGAATGTGAGAGATACTCCTTGCAAACATGGTGATGTCACTAATGGTAGAAAGCGTTACAGGCTCTAAGATTTCCTACGGAATCTTTTAAAAACAGTATCCTGGCGGAGTAAAAATGCACATGGGCAGAGCCTTCCCTTGAGGAGGAGAAATTGGGGCGACTGCCCATAAGGTCTGTCCCAGTATTTAGCCTTTTGCAACAAATGAATGATCAGCAGGCAAGGAGGATGTGGAGGCAAGCAGGGAGGCAGGTGAGGAGGTAGGTGGGCAGACAGAAAGGAGGAGAGCAGCAGTTGGGTGGAATGGGGGGAGGAGCTGAATGGATAATGAGGAGATGAGCAGGTAGTTGAGTGGCGAGCAGGCAAGGAAGTGAGCGGCAGGTGGATGGGAGGATGGGGATGAGGAGGAGAGTGGCAGACAGGTGGGTAGGAGCTCCGAGTGCTCAGTGAGGAGACTTGTAGGGAGGTTGATTTGTCATGGGCCCCACACCTTTGTAGGATTACCCAAGCATGGGATTCCTTCTATGAATTGGATATTATAGGTCAGCAGTGAGCAAACTATGGACCATGAGCTACATCCGGCCCATCAGACCTTTTAACCTGGCCCTTGAGCTGGCACAGGGGAGCAGGGTTGGGAGCTTGCCCTGCTCTGGTGCTCCAGTAGGAGAGCAAGGTCAGTGGCTTGTCCCACTCCACTCACGCAGCAGTTCCACATGACTCCAGAAGCAGGGGCAGCCAAGAGCCCCCTCCCGCACTCTGAACCCCTCGGTCCGAGCCCAGAACATCCTCCTGCACCCTGAACTCCTCCTTTTTGGCTCCACCCCAGGACCTGCACCTCCAGCAGGAGCCTTCACCCATGCCTGCACCCCAAATCCAATTTTGTGAGCATTCATCGTCCTCCACGCAATTTCCATACTGAGAGGTCACCCGAAGGTCAAAAAGTTTGGCCACTGCAGTGATAGTTGTCACTACTTTATTTGTTTGAAGTACAGCATTTAGCAACTGTTTAGCAATTTTCTTAGCTTATCCATGAGCATTATTATGTGGAGACCAGATAATTTGACCTTAGAGACTTCTATGCCAGTTTCACAATATGCTGCATCATAGGCAGGATGCTGTATCCATTTATAGCCCAATTATAAACATCCCTCAAGATGATGGACCAATGATCCAATCAGAACTTTGGAAATTAACTAAGAGTCTATGCAGGTTTACTAGAGACACTGTGCCAGAGAAAGACAAACAAAACAAGGTGGATTGAACTTCAGTTGCAACTTCAACTAGTCCCAAAGACTGCAGTGATGGGAAATCATTGTAGCTGCTGTTTACTTTCTGTCCCACTGGAAAGAACTAGTGTAAGGCCCAAAGGGGAGGTAGAATGCCAAATGGCTTTCATGACCTGGGCCTAAATGATTTCATTGGGTCTTGTGAGCACTCAGTAGCTCTCAGGATCAGGCAGCTACGACTGTGAATTCACACATTCACACCCCCACATATGCCCCTGGTGTAGTTTTCCAGAGTGCTCACCTAAACAGCTCACCAAACTGAAAGGTGTAGTACTGCTAATTATAGCATGCCAGTGTGGGATTAGGACTTCCTATTAAGAATGTCAGGCCATGTCTCCACTTATGGAAATATCAATACTGCGGCAGTCGATCTTCTGGCGTTTAATTTAGTGAGTCTAGTAAGGATCTGCTAAATCGAACACTGAGCGTGCCCCTGTCGATGTTGGTACTCCTACTCCTCATGTGGAGTAAGGGAAGTCAGTGGGAGCATTTCTCCCATCAACCTCCCTTTTTGAGGACACCGCCGAAGCTTGACTTAAGGTACATTGACTTCAACTACATTTTTACTTATCTGGACTTGCGTACTTTAAGCCAACCTTCCCCTCTAGTGTGGACATGGCCTCATATTATGACTAGTCTATCTGCATGGGCCTGAATCATTGCTGCTCCACACCTAGCATAGCCATTGATACTAATAAAAAATGGGTATGAACCTATATAAGGCACCTTTTTGTGCACACTCACTCCATTATGGCTCTAGCTGCAAGAGGCCACCACCCATGGACCTTGGAACAAGTCTGAAGCAAGGTCAAGGAGCTCCATCAGGGCTATGCCAGGGCAAGTCCCTTCCCCACTGTGGCGGTGGACCCGAGGGTAGAGACGCCTGTTGTCACCCACCCAGGGTTCCCTGTTGAGGAGGAGGAAGAGGAGGAGGAAGAGGAGGAGGAGTAGGACAAGCTACAGGAGGAGGAGGATACGGCCAGCATGGTCACCCTCACCCTGGAGCTGGTACCCCAGGCCCTGGATATCTCCCAGGCATCTTCTGAGGGTGGGGAAGGATCATCAGGTGAGTGCTCTCAGTTTTTCACACACACACGGTGGGGGAAGCTGGTGCGGGGGGATGGGATGCGATAGTCACACGGCCTGTGTGGCATGGATATTTTGCTGCAGTCAGTGCACATGGAAGCACATGCTGCACAGGTATGTTCCACACAGCCTCAGGAGGCAACCCTGCAGCACCCCCGGGCTTCTGCTCACAGACTCTGAGGAGGCCACACACACGTCTGATCCCATGGGCGGGGGATGCCCTCCCACCACCAGCCACCACTGGAAGCAGGCTCGGCACATGGGCATATGCACACCTGCACACAGACCAAGGAGTGCCACACATGACACACGGGCATGCCTGCATGCACGAGGCCCCACCCACTCCCGCGGACAGCGCTGCAAGGTGCAGGTGTGTGTGTGGGTCCCATGGAAGGCCAGGCTGCTCCAGGCCCCTCTCCTGCCCATGGGATCCATGTGTAGCCAGACACTTCCCTTGCCTTCTTGTCCATGGGCTGGGGGTATGGGGGAGCGGGAAGCATGGTCCCCTGGGCACCTAGGACCCCTGTGAGGCAGGGCCCACTGTGCAAGCCACACATGGCCTTGCTCTCAGGACATCCTTGTCCTCTGGCCCAAGGACTGTTGCTTGCTGCTCACAGAGGAGGGCACAGCCTCAGGGACAGTGTCTGCAAGGATGACTGACCACCTCTCCCTCTTTATTCTCCACTGCCGGACCAGCCATCGCTGAGGGACGATCAGGGCTGAGGCAGCCGCCCGACCCCAGGGGAGCCGCAGGCACCGGAGGGTCCATGAGTACCTCATGAAACAGCACATGGCCTTCCTCCATGACATGCAGCAAACCCTGGCCCAGAAGGTCCGGGATGACACCCAGTGGCAGACCCACATGTGGGATCAGCTTGTGCAGCAAGGCAAAAGCATGTGTGCCACCATCTGAGAAATGATGGCACACCAGGCTCCTGTCCCTGTTCCTGCCTGCCCTGCTCCTGCCCCCCTATCTCCCCTGCTATGCCTATGCCCCCTACTCCTGCTCCCCCTGCCATGCCTATGCCCCCTCCCCTTGCCCCCTCTCTGCCATACCTGACCCAGCTCCAGCCCCCTCTCCTGTCCATCCCCCTGTTGTCCCAAGCCCCACCCACCCCCGAGGTCGCTGAGGTCCCTGAACCCAAGGTGGCACTTCCAGCTGCACCATGTGCCACTCCCAGCCCTGAGCCCCCCTCCTCCCTGCCCTTATCCAGGTTCTCAGCCCCCCTCTTCCCCAGTTACTTTTATTATGAAAAAAATACAAAGTTCTTGTTTTACAACTCAAAACGGGTGTCTTTATTCAATGTACAGAGAAGGGGGGAAGGGAGGGGTTTTTGTGGGAAAGGCATAGGGATGCAAGGCACAGGCCCTTTGAGGGGAGGCCCTAGGGAGAATTACTGGGATCCTTGAGAAAAACTCTCCCTCAGGGACTCCTGGATATGCACCACTACCTGATGGGCTTGGCGGACTGCAGCTGTGCATGGCTGCTCAAAGGCCCTTTCCTCCTAGCCAGCCTCTGCCTGCCACCCCAGGAGGAAGGCCTCCCCCCTCCTCTCCAAGATGCTGTGGAGAACACAACAGGCTGAGACCACCTCAGGGATGTTGTGCTCCCCTACATTGAGGTGGGTCAAGAGGCACCTGAACCGCACTTTCAGGTGCCCGAAGGTGCATTTGACCTGCATTCAGGCCCGGCTGAGGTGGGCATTGAATAGGTCCCTGCTGTGGTCCAAGTGGCCAGTGTACAGCTTCATGAGCCACAGCATGAGGGGGTAGGCCATGTCCCCCACAATGCCCAGTGGCATCTGCACATCCCCAACCTGAAAGTCACGCTGGGGGAAGAATGTGTCAGCCTCCAGCTTCTGGTACAGGCTGGAATTTCAGGAAATGCGGGGATCATGTGCCCTGCCCGACAACCCGACGAAAATGTCAATAAACTGTCCATGGTGGTCGACCAGGGCCTGCAGCACCATTGAGAAATAGCCTTTGAAATTGATGTATTGGGTGGCTCAATGATGTGGTACGTGGATGGGAATGTGGGTTCTATCAATGGCTCCCCTGCAGTTGGGGAAGCCCAGGGCAGCAAATCCGGCAACCATAGGGTCCAGGTCTCCCAGGCAGATGACCCTGCGCAGCAGGATAGAGTTGATGGCCCTCACCACCTGCAGAACACACACAAAACAGAGAATCAGAGGAAGTGCCTGAGCCCTTGTGAGGTGCCCACTTCCCTCCCTTCCCCCCCCTCAAACACCACAGGAGCCATCCCATATAAGCCCCCTCCCCCCCTCCCAAGCAGCGCTGTGTATGGGCGGGACGGCACAACCCCCCAAGGATGGGGCTTCTCTTCCACCCCCAGTCCACCCCCGCACTCCCACCCCCCTTTCCCTAGGGTCCCCCTTTCCAGAACTCTCCCCCTCCAGGGCTGCAGCCCGAGAGTGCCTTACCTCCATGAGGAGGGCCCTGATGGTGGACTTCCCTATGCTGGTAACTGTCTGGGTTGTGAGCTTCCAGATGGCGATGGCGACCTGTTTCTCCAGGGGGATGGCAGGTAGCATCTGGGTGTTCCGTTGTTGGAGGGCAGGGATGAGCCAGGCACACAGCTCCATAAAGGTGGCCTTCTGCATTCTGAAGTTTTGGAGCCACTGCTGGTCGTCCCACCACTCCATGACCTGTCGGTCACACCAGTTGGAACTGCTATACAGCCTCCTGAAGCATCTCTCCACCCTGGAGTGCGGTTGCAAGGGCATTGCTCCTGCACACAGGCAGAGGGTTTCACTGATGAGCTCGGACCATGACTACAGTGCGCACAAAGTGCTGCAGAAGCTGTAGCTTGGCAGTGTGGTGCCATTGCGTGCCCAGAGGCAGTTCTGGCTCCCTGGCAAGGAGTGCTGTGCTGTCCTGAAGCAGAGAAACCAGAGCATGCACTGCTAAAGCTTTCCTGTCCCTTGGAGAGGTGGCCAAGCAAGCAGCAGAAACAGAGAAACAGCTGTCTGGGGGGGATCCCATTAAGCACATATCTCAGCTAGCCTTAGGCAACAGAACCTGGAAGCAACTGCTGACCTAATGCCTGGCCTGAATAGGTTCCGTGTGGCCTTAAATGCAAGATAGCATCTAATCAGTGTGGACGCTATCTTTTGAAAAAGCACATCCCTTTTTCATTGCATTTTTGCTGTGAAGACGCTCTCTTTCGAAATAAGATCTTCCGGAAGATTTCTTCCAGAAAAACTTTCAGTGGGGAAAGGGGGGAGAGGGGAGAAGAGAGAGAGAGAGAGAGAGAGAGAGAGAGAGAGAATATATATACAATCACAAATGAAACATACACATAGATATTTCTCTGTGAATTATGAGAGTACGCAGAAAGAATATTTGATTTTGACTCTGGGTCAAATATGTTTTCATTCATGTGGTTAGAGAAACTAGTTAGAATTAAAAAAGAACAACTGCAGTCTTTTAGTGTCAGAAAGTGTGGAAGTGGAATAAAATGTCTTTGCAAATCGAATATGCCAAAAAATCCCTGTATATCAGTAGTAGTGTAAATTCTCCTCTACTCGCTGCAAAAATTAAGTAAAGATACCTCAGTGCAAATGAGAATAGGGCCCAATGTCTTAGTTCTGCTAAAAATATAGCCACAAACATAGAATGGAAGGAATCTTCTGTTTCCATATGAAAACAATTTTTAAAGTGCCAAAAAAACAGAGATGCAACCATTATCTCTCTCCTTTGTTATCTTCTAACTGCATTTCCTAAAGTAATAGTATGGTGTAGCAAAGCAGGCTGGACACACAAACAGAAAGACAACTTGAGCTTGTTTACCCTCGACATTCACTTTTGATGTTTCAAAACAAACACAAGTCCTTGCATGCCTTCGTGGAATAACTGCAGTCTAAAGGATGAAGATTTCTTTAAAAGGGTTTTGATAAGGTCTAATTTAGTCATCTGTTATAAGCCCCAAACCCCTAATTTTACAGAAAACAATAATAGAACTAGATTGCTGTTTTCTACAGAATTAGAGGTTACTAGCTCTTTTTAGTAGAGTCAGTTATACATGCTCCTGTAACTACCACCAAAGCTTTGACTCCAGCAAAATCCAGTTTCATTCATTTTCTCAGGAGTTTCTTGGTATTTTGTTTGCTAATATTGCACTGCAGAATTTTCTTCATCCAATTTATCTTGACACTCACACTAAATTATCAAAGAGAAACCTGGAAGAGATTGGGTAGTACTAAAAAAGGAACATTATTTGTCAACAAACTAAAACTGAAGGTACTTGAGAAGTTTTATAAAACTGTTGTCAGGCTTCAATTTACTTCTTCCAAATCCTTTTTTTTTAAATTTGTGTCTGACTGTCATGGTTACAAGACAAGCTGTGCTTTTTGAACACTTTGCACCCCACAAGTGACAGATACCTCTTCCTGAATCTCTCAAAGAGGGAAAAAAGCACAGTTCAATGATTTTTAGACTGGGTCTCTGGGTTACAGCCTCACTGTAACACAACAGGCCCAAAGGAAATTTTGACACACACAAGAAAACTTCTGGGTGCCTGTGAACCATTCTGGATGACCTGGCCCAAAAACAACTTCTTCAAAACAGGTGTATTGCTTCTTCACCCACAGATGTATAAAAAACAGATAAATTGACAAAACAACAAAAGTCTATGCCCATCTGTTCTCACTTACACTTTATCCCTTCACGTTTTTGATAAATTTCATTCAGCCCATTCCCCTTCTTCTGGGCTGAGAAAAAACATACTGGCTGTGTCTAGACTGGCAAGTTTAGACTTGCCAGCTGTCTAGACTGGCCGCTTGAATTTGCGCAAGAACACTGACGATCTAATGTATGATCGTCAGTGTTCTTGCGCAAATACTATGATGCTCCCGTTTGGGAAAAAGCCCTCTTGCGCAAATGTATTTGCACAAGAGGGCCAGTGTAGACAGGGGAGGACTGTTTTGCACAAAAAAGCCCCGATGGCGAAAATGGCGATCGGGGCTTTCTTGCGCAAAACTGCGTCTAGAGAGGCACGGACGCTTTTCTGCAAAAAGTGCTTTTGTGCAAAAGCGTCCGTGCCAATCTAGACGCTCTTTTCCACAAATGCTTTTAACGGAAAAACTTTTCCGTTAAAAGCATTTGCGGAAAATCATGCCAGTCTAGACGCAGCCACTGTGTTGCCACATTCTTGTCAATTTCATGGCTACAGGCTGGAATCGTGAAGTTGACAAAAAGGCTGGGCTACCGCAGCAGCCGGGGAGCTCCATCTAGAGCCCCTCTGCCTCCTGGATTATTCACTCCCTGTCAGGTTGCACTCATCGCATTCCTAATTTGCTCCCTGCCTTTCTCCAGCTCAGCTGCTGCTTTGACTCCCAGTTCCGAATGGGATGTTACTCCCAGATCTGCACTGCCACCCGAGCTGCTGCCTGGAGTCCTGGTATTGCCCAGAGCCTCCTGCTCCTCTCTCCCTACTGCTGGGATGCTGGCTGTCCTTCCCTCAAACTCCCCCCCACCACACATACACACACACAGCCTCTCAGCTCCTTGCTCCCAACCTTTTTTAAATTTTTTATTGAAAAACCATTTTTTTTGTGAAAAAATAAAATAGGTTTTTCTGTTATTACCATTTTCCAACTGGCTTTAATATCTGAAAATGGAGAAAACTACTCACCAGGTTTTTTATCAATGTACGGGGGGAAAATCTAGTCTAAGCATTTCTGCAAAATAGGGAGAGGGAGTGTGTTTATGTGTGTGTCTGTGTCTGTGTGTGTAAAAAACAAAAGAAAACAAAAGAAAACAGACAAAGAAACTCCCCTGCTCCTCAGTTTTACATGGTCCAATAACCAGTTAGTCAAAGAACGTGTCTCCCATTTATCCATATAATTATCTGTGATTTGCATCATTGTTTGCTTTATATACATGACAGCATGTTATTTAGTGCTGGTCTGCAGTTATGAGACCTTTGCACAGTTTACTATCTTCACAAATCAGTCCATGTAAGCAATGGGCTTGGGAGAATTCACCCACTGAAAATCTGTCAGTGCTGGCATAGTGCCAAGCCAAGTGTGCAAGAGAGGAAGAAGGTATAGTGGGAACTCCCTGGATTGATACATCACACCAATCAAACGCAGATTTTCCTAAGTGCGTAAAGATAGTGATTTCCCAATTCCATCTTATGACCCACTAAACACCATGTTTACTCCAGTGATAAAAAGAGGCTTCAACTCATGCAATTAAAATGCAGGAGATGCCCCTTTTCATTTATCGAAGTGTCTGGTATAACATCTCCCAGTTTTCTTTGTAGTTTACAACCAGTTAGCACTTAGCTTTCAGCCGTGTCATTACCGCAGGCTGGTAATGGCTGTGAAATTGTTACTTAAGTGTTATATAAAATGGAACAGCTGGCTGGTAAAAAATAACAGTGTTACAGCATGAGTGCCACTAAGTGCCCCAGTACAATGTCAACACAGTGTTGGGTATAAAACACCAAGCAGAAGCGAAACAAGAAAAAATTCCAAGACCACTACGGGGAAATCAAAGGGGACTGGCAGATAATCTAGATAATCTTCCTCTAGTGAGGACTGTCCTAAAAGGTTTCTGCCTGCAACATGTCATACAATTCATACAACTACTCGCTCTCCGCCCTCCTGCTTCCACTCTCCCTCCAAAAAAAGCCAACCGAAAAAACATTTCTAAAAAAAGATGTTTCAAATCCGTGAAATTGATTCTGGTTTTCTATTACTGCAGTTGCTCAAGGCAAAGACATGTAGAAATCCTTCCTAGGAAAGGAGGCTATACTCAACATTTACAGAGAGCCTACGAGCTGCTGTGCTTCCAGAAGCTATCACCTCTTTAGGGGTGGAATGGGCAAATGTATGTGCCTTGAGGGATGGAGTAGATTTTCAAAAGCACAAGGTAGCCAGCTCCCATCAACTTTTTGTAGGAGCCCAGTTTCCCTTTGTGCTGTTAGAGATCTCCCCTGTTATTCACTACCACTCACTGAAGGACTTGAGAGGTCTGGTTTTTCATCGGTTGTACTTTTTATTGCACAGGTGGTTCCAGTATGTTGCACTGAAATGTCCAGTATCTGACTCCAAGAAGTGACATTCTTGGTGCTCCCAGAATTCCCCCTGCTTTGCAGTGAGAGCTGCATATGAGGGATGGGCCTTCACCAATCCATTCAGGTTTTTAACACCCAGCACAAGATGGTTGCTTTCTTACCATGCAGTTCACTTAATAAAATATCTGGAGAAATATTGCTCTACTTGCCAAGCACTACTAATAACAGGGAGGTAAGTGCTACTATATACATAATGCAGTGGGCAAGTTTGTAAGGCATCATCATACACAAGCCCACTCAGAGAATCAGATAAAGTCATCCTTCCAGTATGCATCCAGCCAAGGTCAAATGAGATCATCCTATACCACAGGGCATGTCACAATGACACCTGCATGCTCATTTTTCATACCCTGCATTTTCTTCAGGAATGGTTCTCTCATCTCCCCAGCACTTGATTGTGAAGGTCTCAGAATGAGGTCCCTGGGATCTTTTCAAGCACATAAGTAAAGATATCATTCTTTGCCATAATTCTTCACATCCTTGCCAGTTATTCCTGTGCTCTTGTTTCTTCCAGCAGGTCCAGAATTAAATTCAAGGAGAAAAAACAGAGCTTATGAATTCTGCCTTCCCTCAAATCCTGAGCTGTTTACCCAGAAATAACCTATTTCTTATATTGCACTGGATGTGCTAGCTAGCACCCAAGGATGCTTATACATTAAGGACTTATGAAAATGCATAATAATGTGTTTACCCTGAGACACAACTAGATTGCATGAAGACCAGTAACAAAAATGATTGTCTTTACATCTGTACCACTTAAACAATCAGAAAGAGTTTCTCTAGTTGGATTTTTTAAAATTTTGCAATAACAAGAGACTGCACTATAGAACCAGACCTCTGCATAACAAGCTACCTAGCAAATAATGAATAGCATTGAGATGGAAAAGAACCTCAAAAAGAGTGCCAGACAGACACTGTAGGTGAGCCTCAGGGGCAAAGCCAAGTGAAAGATTCCCAAAGAAATCAGAAACAAGAGGAAAATTGATGTATTGCAAGTTCCTTTACGGTATCTAAACACACACCAAGGTTTCTCAAAAGTCTAGTGAATCCATCACTGGGGGGTAATTTCTCTATCTGCTTTGAGATGCTGCTCCTAATAGTTAAAGCCTTCAGCAGACTAAGACCTACTGATGTAAGGGACCACTTGCCCACTCACCTTGACTGCTAGGCTAAGGGGGAGAGTCTCTCTGAATCGAGGGGATTCTTAATGGGAGACTGTCTAGCCCAGAAGGATTCTGTGTATAGTCATCTTTGAAGACCTCTCTCTTTCACAGGCCTTTGCCTAACATTGATGACAGCAAACTACACTGGCTGTATTTCGACCTCAGACAGAACTGATCAAAATATCTAGTGCAAATCAATAATGCAATAAATGGTTGGAAAGTGTATTGTTCTCTCGGTATTTGTACTTTTAATTGCATGTATACCACATCTAAACAATATGGTGATGGGAACTTTATACATTCCTAAAGATAAATTCTGCCTGATTTACCCCCACTGTTTTGCTTGTATGGAGTTAATGTAGAATAGAATGAGGTCCTCACACAGATGTATGTCTTTGCCTAGAAATCATGCAAAAATGTGTCTTCTGTGAGAAACCAGGCAGAGCTCCACAAGTTCAAGTGAGTTTTACATTAAGATTTTGGATTTATTTGTATTTTAAGGATGGGCGTTAAAAACCACAAAAGCCACATGGGTCTGGCGAGATGCAGTATAGAGGAGTCTCTTAGGATTTTCCTATTAGGAACAACCCAGCATGTTGAAGAGTCTTTCCATCAGAGTGCAAGGCTGCCTCCGTGAAGCACCCTCTTGAATGAAAACAACAGGAATGTCCTAAATACAATGGAACCTGTTGCACCTCTGAAAATCAAGGCTACTCCTTGATTTAGGAGCCTAATGTTAGGAACCAAGGTTGGGAAAGTTTTGGTCATTAATTTTAGATCAGCTTTGGTTCAGTTTCAGTTAGGCTTTGGTTCAGTTGGCTAAGTTGGGCTTCAGGACTAAGTTAGCTTTTGCCATTGTTTTCAGAGGATGTCACAACGTTTCTTCTGGTTATAGCTTTGTTGGTTGAAAATTCACAGCTGAAGAGAATCAGGAATCCCTTACAGATACTGATAGAGTTAGAATAATTTATGGAGAGCGATCTAGCATAACACAAGCTATTTAAAGCTGTATAATATACCCACAAAGTTGTATTAAGGTCTGTGGTTTTCAATCCTGTGAGACAGAAACGAGTTATCATTATGCACCACCATGAAAGCAGATTAAAATTAAATCAATCTGTTTATCTATGGGCTTGCAATGCAGCTTTCTCAAAACCTAAAATATTCTCATCCTAATTAACATTTCAGGAGGAAAAACCATTCCACCTAGACACTTGAACAACCCCATTCAAACTGGGATATTAGAAAAAATAAATTCCAAGAGGTGTGGAAAAAGTGAATAAGGAAAAGTTATTTACTTATTCCCACAATATAAGAACTAGGAGTCACCAAATGAAATTAATAGGCAGCAGGTTTAAAACAAAAGAAATGAAGTTTTTCTTTACTCAGCACTCAGTCAACCTCTGGAACTCCTTGCCAGGGGATGTGGTGATGGCTAGGACTTTAACAGGGTTCAAAAAAGAGCTAGATAAATTCATGGAGGTTAGATCCATCAATGGCTACTAGCCAGGATGGGTAGGAATGGTGTCCCTAGCCTCTGTTTATCTGGATATGGGTGACAGGAGAAGGATCATGTGAGGATTTCCTGTTGTGTTCCCACCCTCTGGGGCATCTGGTATTGGCCACTATTGGCAGATGGGATACTGGGCTAGATGGACCTTTGTTCTGACCCAGTATGGCCGTTCTCATGTTCTTATGTTTAATAATCAAGTTTAATTAGTAAAAGAGCACAAGATCAATTTAGGCTTCAGAAAATGAACTGTGCATGCCATGAGTTAAATAAAATAGACATCTTTGGAATATATTTCTCTTGTGTTGGGCAAAACCTGCCTTTCCTGCTTGTTGTTCTATGTATACACGGGTCGGGGGAGGGGGAGCTTACACTTTATTTTTATAGTGTTCAGTCAGAAAGTTAATATGAAAGCATGTTTTGCAAGAAGAAAATTAGACTTAAAACCCATACATCCCTGGGGGATTAAAGGGAGTGGGGGGAGCATAAAGGCTGATTCAATACAGAAGTAAATATCATGTGTTATGCTATTCTGACTTCCATCCTCTTATATGATATATTCTTACAAACTTGTCCCTCTTTGTTAGTGGGAATTGAGGGTTCTCAGAACCTTGCATGATGAAACCTTCAGATTCTCATTTTTAATAAATATTTGCTCTGATGAACAAGTGTGTTTGGCTATGTCTACACTGCCGAGAAAAGTCGGAAAAAGATATGCAATTTGCAATTCGCAATTTGCGTATCTTTTTCTGCTTTTTTTCTGAAAGAGGCTTTTCCAAAATTGGCCCATCTACATGGGGCAAAATTTCAGAAAAAAACTCCTCTTTCAGAGCATCCTTTATTCCTCTCACTGAGGGGATGCTGAAAGAACAAGTCAGGTATCCCGGAAAAGCTCTGCAGTCTAGACATAGCCTTTGTTGCTTTATGATGTTGTGAAGTAATCTCAGGACACAATATTACCATACTGTGGATTTGCCACATCCTGGCATGATATACCAAGACAAGATCACAATGTTGTGACCTGATATCATGATAACAACATCATTGTGTCTTCAAACTATTTTCTTGAAACTTAAAAGCTTCTGAAAATCCACATAAGGTGGTGAAAACCCTAGTGCTAATATGCCATTTAAGTAAAATTTATGTTATAAGGGTACCCCAGGTAGCTGTATGAAAACTGATATCTTCAAATTTCAGCAGGCATGACCCCTCTACTCCCAATCTACGCACAATGTGTTATTATCCAAAACTCACCTGTATTCTAGGATTTTCCTTTATTCTCAATTAACAACAAATACGAGCCTTAACCTGAGTTGCATTCTGAACTGGCTATTCCCAAGGGCTTTTCCTTGCAACACCCTCTTTACCTAGCTTTCCATTGTCTTAGAATAGCTCCCAACTTCTTCTGTTCCTCAACTAGAGTGAAAGAGATCAACATGATCTAACTGTGTGAGTAGTGAGAATAGCTCTGCATACCCATCAGGGTCCTAGCAGCTGACATCTCAGGACACGCAATATGAGCGTGAAAGCAAAAGCTGTTTTGTTTTTGTTTTGCTTCTGCTGTCTCTCTGCATAGTAATATAGCTGCTGGTGGCATTTTCTTCCTGCCTTCTTCACACTAACTATACTTAAAGCAAGCTGGGTTGCAGACCAGGGAGGAACAGGAAAATAGCAGTATTGTGCCTACAAGTGATCTTATAGACATGGCTGTTACAAGCAAGAAAAACCTCATTCCTGGAATTAGCTAAGATACTGCTATTAGCAGTAATGGTGTTATAAACTAGGGACACGCTAATGAGGTTTTATTGCATTAAAGGACAAAACCATGACCCTGCCAAGAGCCATGTATCAGCTGGAATTACCAGCCATGTATCAGCTGGAATCACACTCAGGTGGCTGCAGAGAAGTGACTGTCTTTGTGCTATTGATAGTTAGGGAATAGACTGCAGAGGAAAATGATCTTGTGTTTATCCAAAGGCCATTCACAAATGCAGTGCCAGTAATAGTAACTCACATCTGCACGCCACTTTTTCAACCAGCAGCAGATAATTGGAAAATTCAGTGGGACAGTAAAATGTGTGTGTCCAAAGGAACAAAGTGAGTTTATTTATAAAAACAGGAGCCAGAGATGAACAGGGCTGCCCGCTAAAGGAAGTTAGGAACCCAGTGCTTTGCATCTGCCTAGCGCCAAAAAAGAGATGTATAAAAATATGTGTGTGGGCAAAACTATAGTGCAAATTCTCAACTAGTTTTTTGCTAGTAAAAGAAAAGAATAAAATGGCTGCACAAGCTGTTTATCATCCTGTGCAGTAAACTCATTCAGCCTGTAGCTACTTGAAATTTTCATAAAATCCAATTCAGATTTGGGGAAGGTTGGGAATAACAATATCTCAAACAGCACCTTTGTACACAGATCTCCAAGCATGCTGCAACAACAAACAAATCAGCAGCTGCAACGTAGACTGTGGCCTGGGCAGTGAGTAGAGATTGAATTGTCATGAGCTCTATTTTGCAGATAGGGAAACTGAAGCCAAAACAGTTGATATGACTAGCCCAAGCTCTCTTGCAAGCCAGTGGCAGAGGTGGTCCCCTGAGTCCCAGCCCACAGCACTAACCCCTAGGGCATACATCCTCAGAAGCTTTTGATCAAGATTCCTTTTACCATGGGAAATCAGGCAGAGACACTTCCTTTAATTGCCAACATTTCCTCTGACTGACATAACTCTTATCAACCAGATCTATACTCACAGCCCAGCCTCTCCACTCCTCATATCTACATTGCACCTACTATTTGTTTGGTGTTTGGTTTTCTGGCTCTTTTTTTAAAATTAGCTCCCATTGTAGCAGACCCTGTATTTCCTTGATGTGAATAAACTAATGGTATACAGACTGCTATTTAAAGACTGAGGCTAACGTGGATACACTAACAACAATATTTTGCATTTACATAGCACTTTTTATCTCAAATAGCCCTAAGGGCACTTTATCAAAATTGTAATAAACTTGCTAGCATGTGTGTAACTCTGCTCTCTACTGAATGCTCAATTATGAGTCATAGCTCTGAAAGTCCTACCTTTAATGCAGTAGCTCTAGTGACAGGGGCCAGAGCTTTGAAAGCAGAAGAAGCTGAATTCTATCCCTGTTGTCTAGCAGAGTGGCATCTGTGACATAAGTAGTTGCCCACAGTCATACTCTTGGCTTACAGCTTAGTGTGGTGAGGTGATGTAAATCACTGATTTACTAAGAAGCTTAATTTAAATGTCAGCAGGCTACTCCTATGTTATTCCAGGTTTTCATCCACCACTCCTTACTGGGCATGGAGAGACGACATGCTCAACCAATGAAACAGAAGCATGACCTCAGCAGAAGAACCTTAGACTGATCAGTGAAAATGGGTCAACACTGTTCCCTAGCAACTTCTGAGCACTGCAGCTAATAAAGCATTTTGTGGATTGTGCATACACCCACATACCTATACAAGAATCCCTTCACCCACCACCAAAATACAGTCACCTCTAGGGGGGAATGCAGCAGCTATTTAACCAAGAGAAGCAACATTACACTTTAGCGGCAAGGAGTCCTGTGGCATCTTATAGACTAATAGATGTATTGGAGCATAAGCTTTCGTGGGCAAAGACCCACTTCGTCAGATGCATGTAGTGGAAATTTCCAGAGGCAGGAATAAATATGCAGGCCAGAATCAGGCGAGAGATAACAAGGTGAATCCAATCAGGGAGGATGAGGCCCACTTCTAGTAGCTGATCTGGAGGTGTGAATACCAAAAGAGGAGAAGCTGCTTTTGTAGTTGGCTAGCCATTCACCGTCTTTGTTTAATCCCGAGTTGATGGTGTCAAACTTGAAGATGAACTGTAGCTCAGCAGTTTCTCTTTGAAGTCTGGTCTTGAAGTTTTTTTGCTGCAGGATGGCTACCTTTAGATCTGCTATTGTGTGTCTGTAACCCATGCATCAAGGTTACATGTCCAGGGTGATTGAAGTGTTCTCCTACAGGTTTTTGTGTATTGCCATTCCTAATATCTGATTTGTGTCCATTTATTCTTTTACATAGGGACTGTCCTGTTTGGCCGATGCATATAGCAGTGGGTCATTGTTGGCACATGATGGTGTATATTATGTTAGTAGATGTGCAGGAGAATGAACCAGTGATGGTGTGGCTGATCTGGTTAGGTCCTGTGATGGCGTTGCTGGTGTAAATATGTGGGCAGAGTTGGCACCGAGGTTTGTTGCATGGATTGGTTCCTGAGTTAGAGTTACTACGATGCGGTGTATAGTTGCTGGTGAGAATATGCTTCAGGTTGGCGGGTTGTCTGTGGGCAAGGATTGGCCTGCCTCCCAAGGCCTGTGAAACTGAGGGATCATTGTCCAGGATGGGTTGTAGATTACTGATGATGCATTGGAGTGGTTTTAGCTGAGGACTGTAGGTGATGGCCAGTGATGTTCTGTTGGTTTCTTTCTTGGGCTTGTCCCGTAACAGGAGGCTTCTGGGTACACATCTGGCTCTGTTAATCTGTCTCCTCACTTCCTCATGTGGGTATCGTAGTTTCCAGAATGCTTGTTGAAGATCTTGTAGGTGTAGGTCTCTGTCTGAGGGGTTGGAGCATATGCGGTTGTATCTCAGTGCTTGGCTGTAGACAATGGATCGTGTGGTGTGTCCAGGATGGAAGCTGGAGGCATGCAGGTAAGCATAGCGGTCGGTAGGCTTTCGGTATAGGGTGGTGTTTATGTGACTGTTACTTATTTGCACCGTGGTGTCCAGGAAATGGACTTCCCATGTAGACTGGTCCATGCTGAGGTTGATGGTGGGGTGGAAGCTATTGAAATCGTGGTGAAATTCTTCCAGAGTCTCCTTCCCATGGGTCCAGATGATGAAGATGTCATCGATGTAGTATAGGTAGAGAAGGGGCGTAAGTGGACGAGAGCTGAGGAAGCGTTGTTCCAGGTCAGCCATAAAAATGTTGGCGTATTGTGGGGCCATGCGGGTGCCCATAGCGGTGCCACTGGTCTGAAGGTATATATTGTCATCAAATCTGAAACAGTTGTGTGTGAGGATAAAGTCATAGAGTTCAGCCACCAGCTGTGCTGTGGCAACATCAGGGATACTGTTCCTGACAGCTTGTATTCCATCTACGTGTGGGATGTTTGTGTAGAGAGCCTCTACATCCATGGTGGCTAGGATGGTGTTTTCTGGAAGATCACCAATGCATTGTAGTTTTCTCAGGAAATCAGTAATATCACGGAGGTAACTGGGAGTGCTGATGGCGTAGGGCCTGAGTAGAGAGTCCACATATCCAGACAGTCCTTCAGTGAGAGTGCCAATGCCTGAGATTATGGGGCGTCCAGGATTTCCAGGTTTGTGGATCTTGGGTAATAGATAGAACAACCCTGGTCGGGGCTCTAAGGGTGTGTTGATTTGTTCCTGTGTTTGTGTGGGGAGTGTCCTGAGCAGATGGTGCTTCTCCTCTCTTGGTGTTCACACCTCCAGATCACCTACTAGAAGTGGGCGTCATCCTCCCTGATTGGATTCACCTTGTTATCTCTAGCCTGATTCTGGCCTGCATATTTATACCTGCTTCTGGAAATTTCCACTACATGCATCTGATGAAGCGGGTCTTTGCCCACAAAAGCTTATGCTCCAAGACTTCTGTTAGTCTATAAGGTGCCACAGGACTCCTCGCCGCTTTTGCAGATTCAGACTAACACGGCTACCCCTCTGATACATTACACTTTAGCTAATTCCAAAAAGTGAGGAAGAATACTGCATTCTGCTGAAACAATGTTTCCATTCGCCTTTTACTTCCCAGGGGTTCTTATTTCGTATCTGTCTTCTATTCGACAAATATATGAGACATTCAGGCTATTCACAGCATAACGAAAAACAAATTCATGTTAAGCCTTGCAGGAGATCCTTACTCACATGAGTAGTGTTACCAGATGTAAATAAAGCCACTTGAAGGCTTTCAGCACCAAGACAGTAGTACCGAAAATGTAAAACAAAGAATGCAGAAGGATGCAGATTCTACAGTGGGGAAGAAAAAAACAGCTGGATCATGCCAAAGGATTTTGATGATCACAAAGCAGGTATTCACCCAATAGGACTTATTGTTCTATATATAGCATATGCTGGATATATATATTTAGTGAAGTACTTTCCCATTCTTTCTGTCATCTGTGCAGTGCTAGTAGTTCCAAAAGCAGTATTTCGTAACTAACAACAGGAAGCATTTCTGCCATAGGCTAACCTTACCAGCTCACTGTAGCCACTGATGCAGAAAGGAGTGCAATTAATTAATACAATAATGACACAGTCTAATATTATTTTGTGTCCCTAATCTAGAATACAAACAGGAAGAGGAAGAAAAGTCACAAGGTATCTCCTGTATCTACCCACAGTACTTAACACCAGTGCCTGTCAGAGCAGATAAAAGAGCTACAAGAGATGGCTTTGGTGGTCTAGGCAAGGAAGAATACAAATATAACTTGGAATTATAGAAAATCTTGGTTGCTGATTGCTTCCTGTTTCACAGGAATATAAGGGTAGTTTGTAACTTTCTCCATATATAAAAATCCCCAAGAGAAACAATATTTATAATTGCATCCTTCTCTCAAAATTTCACACAATGTTCCTTGGACTATCTCATCCTATTTGTACGTTTCAGTCTTTGAAATGAGAATGAGAGTTAAGTGTCTTGTATCACAGCTTAAAATAATCCAATATATTACACTATCCTACCTGATTTGCTAATGAACCCAATGTGAATTTACAAGGCATGTTAGTAGCACGGGAACCAGTGTGGGCATTTGTCACATTTGGCTTTGCAGTGTCTGCATATTAGATGTAAGTGGGCAAATATTATAAAGTTCATAAAACATAGTATGGAATCATCAGGTATTGACTGAGCCAGAATTATATTGGCACTATGATTTTTCTTTGGTCCATGGGACTACAAAGTCTTTTTAATAAATGGATTGCAATGACCCTTAGTTGTGCAGACAGATTGATCTTTAAAAACTGCAAAAGCTCTTTTGTGCCACTGTTAAAAGCCCAACGTGCTGATGTGACAGAAATTGCTTCATATAAAGAGATTATTTCTAAGATTAATGACAACACTGGTGACTTTTCCTCTTAGCTAAAGAAAAATACATATGTGTTACTAGCTGGTGCATGTGGCCATGCACGAGTTTTAGGGTGATCAGGAGTAAGAACCCAATGCTTTGCTTTTCTAAAGAACTCCTTTGTTTCTTGCTTATCTACAGTTTGTTCTTTTTAGTCATTTCTCTTAACAATGGTTTAAAGAGAGACATCCTGTTAAAAATTATAGTGATGTGACCAGTTAAAATAGTAGGTTGCTACCGTGGTAAAGATCTTGTCGGTGTAGTTCTTATAGATTCATAGATTTTAAGGCCAGAAGGAACCATTTCGATCATCTAGTCAGGTTTCCTGCAAAATACAGTCCATAGAACTCCCCCAAAACAATTCCTGTTTGACCCAGAGCAGATCTTTGAGAAGAAAACAGCCAATCTTTATTTAAAGATTGGCAGAGATGCAGATTCCACCATAGTCCTTGGTAGAATGTTCCAATAATTAATGACTCAGTATTAAAAATGTATGCCTTATTTCCAGGCTGAATTTGTCTAGCTTCCACTTCTTGCTATTGTTTAGCTTCTTGAAGCTACAGAAGGCATCAGTGTCAGCTCTTTGCGACATGGACAGTGTTTTTGTCCTGTGTGTAGACAGCGCCTAGCACAGTGTAATCTTGGTTTTCGACTTAGGGTTCACAGGCACTACTGCAATACAAATAAATAATAATAAATGTTCTTTATAAATTTGGGATACGGTCATCAGCACTATAGATGACTGAAGGTTTCAGTGGCCTCTGAGATGTTGGTGGGAAGGAAGTACCTATAATTTCTGAACTGAATGGTGAAAAAAGGACATTGCATTTCAGAACGTGGCTCTGTGAACACTGGTGATTTGCTTTGAGCAGTGGATAACTGCTAATGCTGTAGCCAAAAGTGAACTTCTCTCCCTACCTCAGAAATGTACCTAGACCCCAAATGTCCAAAGCAGCCACTGATTTTAATGCCTCAGTTTGGTATGTCCTGACATGAGACAGTGTACATCTAATTTCCCAAGTACATACATTGATATCAGCTGAAAATGTGGTGGCTTGGCATGTCTGAAAAAGTATCTAAAGTCAGGCACCTAGGGGGCACTGAATATTAGGGACCACTTCTGACAATCTGAAGCAGGGAGGAGGCTGTTTGCTACCAGTAGACATTAGCTCCTGAGAAGGAAATCTTCATATGATAAGCTGCTGTGATAAAAAGCATGGAGAAATAGTAGACCTCCCATTTCAGCCCAGGACATTGAAATGTGTGAATTAGAAATGGCAGGGAGTGATAGAACAAATGGAAAAGGGTGGAGGTCAAGGTGCAAAAAAGGAGAAATTATGGAGGAGCCTCTCAGGGGAGAAAGGACACCCAGCGATATAACCTAAACCATTATCTGATGAGAAGTTCCTGTTGCCTCTTTCTTTAGCCTACATGAAATGTGAGTTGCAGATTCACTAATCCCCATGATGCTATTATGTGGTAAGGATTTTACAACACAGCATAGATAATGCTATTGTTCAGCATGGAATATCTTTTTGTTCTAGGAAGAAAATTAATAGTCTACCTAGGGATTAAGTTATTGCTCAGATCCAGGAAAATCCCAGCCCCTGCTGGATGTACATAGTTTGCATTACATCTCCACTGATCAGTGAACTTCTCTGCTACGCCAAATGGCAGTATGGGTCCCAGAATTGTTTGAGGGGGGAGGGCTTTCCTGCTGGTAGTGGGTGTTTTTGATACACACAATATCAAAATCAAGCTGTATATTTGTTTGGCTCTGAGCTCTCTTTACTATCATACAGAAATTCATCTAAACACACGGACATAGATTGCAAACTTTCTCGAAGCACAAAAAATGCCTCCCTTCCTGGAGGCCTTCTTACTTCTCTGAGGCCCTGCCCCCTGCTCACTCCATTCTCCCTCCCTCAATCCAGGGTATGAACATTCCCTAGGAGGCACAAGATTTAGCTCTGTGTGAGCTCCAAGCCTAACTACAAGCAAATGACAGGAGCATGGTGGGGGGTATGGGTAAGGCTGGGGGAATCCTCTGCTATTTGCTCTCCTCTCTCCTGCAGGCAAGAGTGAGAGCTGGAGTAGGCTGCTTCAGCCACTGGGCTGCAGTAACTTCCGTTTTGTGGCTTCATGTGGGCAGAACCATTCCCCCATGCCTCGCGCTGTGGATCCATTCTGGCATAGCCCAGTTCTCTGGCTAGGCACTGGGCTCTGGATTTGTTGCTGATAAAGAATGTCGCCCTCCCAGGCTGTCAATCCAGCATCTTATTGCAGCACCAAAACCTTCTTTCAGGTTTCTTCCTTAACACTATAGCTATGAATTTCCAATCTATTGCTATTTACTTTTGAACAAGAAAAAGTAGCCAGTCATCTCTCTGTGATGCAAAGAATGTCTCTCTCCGGGGGGGGAGAAAGCCAAAAGAGAAGCATAATATATTTTATTAAAAACCTCTTTCCTGTTGGCTGGAATGTTGGGTGCTGATAACAGATGGATGAAAACTGTCTCCGTCTCTTTTTTGACATGTTGCTTTTCCTTCTCATACATAAAACTAATTAAAAAAAATAGATGCTGGAGAGTAAATATCTCAGTAATTCCAGTTGCAAGATCAATCTCAATTTAAGGATTACAGTCCACCCAGTATTTATTGGATCCATGGGAAAACTTGTAATTCAATTGTATCCCATTGAAGTTAAAGCCACCATACAGTGCTGTGGGATGCACTCCTTTTATCCATTTAATTGCACAGCATTTGGTACAGTTTGCTGGAAATACTGACTACGTCACAAGGAGAGGTTCCATGCTGCATAGTGCCTAGATTTTTAGAAGAAAGCTCATGTTACTCACAGGTCAGTGTCCCCCCTCTATGCTTAATCCACAGAGCATGTGGGTCTCCAGCCTTTGATCTGTCTCTTGTTCAAGAGCAAAAGGTGCTTGCTTCTTGTTTTAGAGGTTCCAGTCCTGGCAGTGACTGAGATGGCAGCCTTCACACATGAACTTTCAGTTTGGTGTGCAACATTTATTTTAGGAAACCATTCTCTCTCGGACTATGTCTATACTAGGAGATTAGCCCGAATTTACTAAATTCACTTCTGGGCACCAAATTTTACAGATTTTAAGTTCAGTGTTCTCACTACGGGGAAGAATCAAATCAGTCCTAGGCAGGCTCTGTTAATGTGGACACACTATCTTGGACTCAGAGCCCCAGAAAGCACTCTGGGGAGCTGCGGGAGGCCTCCTGGAGGCCAATAAATTAGAATTAGCAGCTCTGGAGTGTCCACACTAATGTTATTTTGGACTTACAAGTTCAGGAATAGCATTATTCCTCATGAAAAGCAGGACTACAGAATTTTAATTCCATGGTCCCTTATTCTGGAATAACAGCCTTGGTAGTGTGGATGCATTGCTTACAAACTGGTTGGCCAACTTCGGACTAAGGTCCTGGTATAGACTAGGAGAGATGGAGGATAATTCTTCTAGGGGGAAGAATAAACAATCCCAAAGCTTGGCAAATATCATTAGGTTTTCCTGAATTATCTACTTTCTTCCTCCAAAAGTATGTGCATGGAGTCAAGGGGTTATTGCTGGAGGAGATTTACTAAAATGACTCCTATAAAAAATTTCATATGACAGCCCATTGTAAAGGTTAATTTGAAAAACTTCCCTCTAGGAGATTCTGTGTTTCTGACAGGAATGCCACTATACATATTCATGCATATACTGGAACACTGTAAGATAGTACTTCATTAACTTTCCTTACACCTGGCTCTAAACAAATGGACTGAAGGGAAGAAGAGCCATGAACAGCAGTGGAGAGTGTCAAATAGGAGCAATACATTTAACACATTTTTATCCGTTTTAGCGAGTGTGCAATAACTATGGTATATAAAGTTAGAATGAATTATCTGGTGTCAAATGTTCATTAAGTTTGTCCTTGAGAAATCACAGAGCAGGGTCAATCTATGTTTAAAACTTACTGGAGCGAGGGTTAGAAAAGTGGGTCACTCTCTTTGCTGCTCAGCATAGTGACATATAAATGGAGGCATTACCATATCTGCAAGTAACCTAGCAAGTCATCTGTTGCATAGAGAGACAAGCTAACAGCTTCCTCCCAAGACTTGTTATAATTTGGCTTTGAGATGATCCATAGCGCTGAATTTTCTCAGTGATTTGCTGCATGCCGATCAAGCGTTTGATTAAAACAAAAACATAATTAGATAAAGGTGGGTGAGAGAATATCTTTTATTGGACCAACTTCTTTTAGAGAAAGAGGCAGCTTTCTGTGTAGCTCACCCATTTTGACTCTCTAATATCCTGTGGCCAACAGAGCTATAAAAAACATTGCAAACAAAAAATAAATGTAACTTATGTTGCTGGTACAGAAATACACATAGTTACCTAGTAAAAAATACAGCCTGTTAAATGAAGCAGAAAAGAGTGATAAAATAGAAATTGAAACACAGGAAGGGATAAAAAAGAACGTATTTAGTGCCACAATTTTCTAGAATTTACAATATGTGACCTTCACAATCTCTTTTAAAGTCACTGAGAGACTATTCATTAGTTTAGTAAACTAATAACATAGCTATATAGGATTTTTCATCTTCAAACATTAATTAATTCTCAGAACACTCCAGAGAAGTAGGTATTATTATCCCCACATTAGAGAAAAGGAAACTTCAGCAAGAGTAGGTTTGGCAGGGAGGATGGGGGAGGAGTTCTTAATGATTTGAACCCAAAATTACAACGGAGTTAGTGGAAGATGAGGATTCAGAATTTTCTGGGTAATAGCCCAGTGCTCAAACCACTAAATCATATACTGCTCATGGAATTTAAAGAGCTCTTCAGTGCCATCTCTCCAAATTGGTATCCCTGTACAAATTGCCTGTCTCGCCTCTACGCTGTCTGCTTTGAATAACACTGGGTATAAACTGGTCCAGAATCCATTCAAGCACAACACTGGAAATGTTCCTCTTGCTTTACATAATGTAAAATGATTTTGATACCAAGCAAGCTTGGGGCCAGTTAGGGTACTGAACTGCAGAACTTTCTTCCAAAGTTCCAAGGGAAAATTTCATTAAAGCTGTAGCATGGAAAGAGAAGGTTTATCAGTGTAAGGTTGGTGCATAAAAGGTGGATGACGAATCTTTTAATTAACACAGGCAGAAGTTGGTTACACTCCATGCTAGTTTGCTGTTTAGTCATGGGCTATGTGTACATTGCAGCGCTATTTTGGAATACGGAAATATATTTCAAAATATAACGGGCTCGCTATTCCAACATTCCTATAAACCTCATTCCACAAGGAGGAAAGGACATTTTGGAATAGCAACTTATTTATAGTTAGGGTTGCCAGGTGTCCAGTATTGGCCCATATTTGTGGCCTGTACTTGGTAAAAATACCAGAAAATACCGGACATGTAAAATGTCCAGTATTTTCTGTTTTTCTTGGCCGGAAGGCCACTTGGGCCATTCATCCCCTGCTGCATTTGGTGGGGGCGGGGGCAGCGGAAAGATTTAAAAGTGCAGTGACTGGGTTTTTTTGGTGCGATTTTTTGCTCAACCAATTTTTTTCTCACCATGTTTGGTATTTTTTTATTAAAGTATCTGGCAATGCTATTTATAGTTAGTGCCAAATTATTAAATAAGATATTTTGAAAAATTGACTCAAAATAAGCTATGCAATTTCGTAGCTCAAACTGAGTAGCTTATTTGGGTGCAGTGTAGATGCACCCATGGTGAAACGTTTCTGCTAATGGCAGCCTACCAAAGCAATTCTACTCCCCAGGATCCAGATTATGAGGAGGTTTGCTTTGCTACACTGATCCCATAAATTCCTGCTACTTTCCTGTTACTTGGAAGAGAAAAATGAAAAGTTAGGTCCAGGTGACTGTATACCATGGTATTCCAAGTGTGCCAATGCTCTAAGCCAGAGGCGGGAACTCTTTTGGGGTCAGGGGCTGCTGACCCATAGAAAAAACAATTGGGGACTGCACATAAGTGAGAAGCAAAAAACAACAATAACAACAAACAAAAAATCCTCACTCATGTGCCCCTGACTGAGAAGGAGAATGACACTTCCCACATTCCCCTTGCACACCAGAGCCTAAGGGGGCCCAAGCTAGTGCTTTCTGTGTGGTCCAGCCCTGGTGCTGGAGCATCAGAGCAGGCTCTCCAATTCTGAGGGTGATCCCTGAACCTCGGGGGCCGCATCCAGGTAAGCCAGTGACCACATCTGGCCCGCAGGTCTGAGGCTTCCCTCCCCGCTCTAAGCAAAGAAATGACTGTATCTGAGTTTAAAAGAAGGAAGCCATTTGCACAGGGAGTTAGATCTCATTTAATTTCAAGTGTGAAAAAAATATCAACAAAGTCTTGAAATTAGAAGAAAACTGTTGCGTCAGTATATTACACAAATGCAAGTTAGATACCTGCCTACTAATGATTTTCTTGCTTCTGAAGAATATGATTGGGAGTCATGGAATCTGAGTTATGTTCCTGGTTTCATTAAAGACTTTTTCTGTGCCTTTGGGAAAACCACTTAATTATCAAACATGCACACTAATTTTGGGCACCCACATTTCACTGAGGGGAAAATTCTGGCCCCACTGAAATCAATGGCAAAATTCCTATTGTTTCAATGATTCAATGCAATGATTTTATCCTGGATGTCTTATTTCTAGAGATGATCCATCAGGCCATGTCTCAACTTGCAGGAAGATCGATACTGTGGTGGTCGATTGTCCAGCATTCAGTTTAGCAGGTCTAGTGAAAACCTGCTAAATCAAATGCTGAGGGTGCCACTGTTGGTGTTTGTACTCCTGCTCCTCACACAGACTAAGGGAAGTCAATGGGAGTGCTTCTTCTAGTTGACCTCCTCCTGTGAGGTTTGCGCCAAAGCTCAGCTTAAAGTACATCGACTCCAGCAACATTTTTCATGTAGCTGGAATTGTGTACCTTAAGCTGGCCTTCCCCCATCGTGTGGACACGGCCAAAGCTCTTATTACCTTATGCACAGCTCTGCGACAATGTCGCTCTTGGTGTCTCAGGTTGGACTCTCAAAAAACGGAAGCAACCATCATGAACATTTTGAAATGTTGTTTTGGAACTGTCTGTTTTTCAACTTCTCAATGGATAAAATACATTGCTATCTTGTTGTGGGCTTTAATTTCTCATAACAACAGTAGAGCTGATAATAAATAATACTGCTACTTAGCATTCACAGAGCACTTTTCACATTCCAAGCACTTTAAAAACATTATCTAATTTATGCTCAAAACAGCCCCTTCTCTTGATGTCTGCAAAGTGCTTTGAGATGCTCAGATAGAAGGTGGCAGGTAAGTACAAAGGATTATTACTATTCATGTATTTGAGCACTCAGAGCTACCAGCCTCTCACAGATTTTCCTGTAATAACATCCTACAATAGTAAGGCAGCTTCTATTTATTGTAATTTCACAAAGTACATAATAATATTTAACAATGCTGCACAACACGATATCCTAGAAGAAAGCGTTGATGGTCTGGCTTAATGCTTTAACCCCTCTGGGTTCACTAAATTGGAATAAAGGTTTCCTAGAGAACACAATGGAAATAGGTTCAATTTTGTTTATCAGGACAGGACAATGCTTTCTAATGACAGCTGTCACACAGATTTCCTACTCTCTGAACAATAATATACTTTCAAAAAATGGCTGGGTGGATTAATATACTTGTTTGAAAGCTCTCAGCTAAAGAATGATTGAAACAATAACCTGAGATCTGCAGATAATCCAATGAAAATGTTTGTTCAGTGCACCATAGTGGTCAAAAATGCAAACAGGATGCTAAGTGCTATTAAGAAAAAAAGGGATAGAGGATAATAGCAAACATATTATAATCCCAATATTACTTGGATTGTGAGCTCACTGGAGCAGGAGCTATAGTTGTGTGTGTGTACAGAGCCTCGCAAAATGAGGTTCATGCCTGGGGTTTTAGGTGCTACTAAAATATAAATATAACTAGCAGACTTATCCAGCATTGCCCAGTTCCTTCAGGATAGTGGGCTGTCGGTGTGTGGGGTGCAGGGGTTTAGGGAAGTGGAAGGGGGAATTCAGGAGGCTGGGGGATATGAGAATGAGGGTTGGAGGCTGAGGAGGGGCTCAGGGCAGGGGGTTCCATCCAGAACTGGCCTTTTCTCTCCCTCCAGGCCACCAGGGACTTTTTTCTCCTCCTCCTCTCCTCCCCACGGCTCTGTGGCCAAGGTGGGGGGAAGGATTTGGGGCAGGGGGGCTACTTATCCAGTGTGCCGGCACGCAAGATGGCAGAGCCTCAGCCCTGCTGGCCACTCCCTTGGTGGTATGGCTGCCCCCAGTGGACACTCTGCAGGATAGCTCTCCCCTATGAGCTCGCTGCCCTTAATGGCCACTCTCATATTGTGTCCCTCCGAACAGCAGCCTCTCCCTTTGCATGTTATGGGAAACTGTCTTTTTCTAAGCACTTCCTGGCACAACCAAACCCTGACCTTGCTTTAAGTTAGAAGAGGACGCTGCATACTAAATTTGGTGGTCCTAGCACTTAGCATTTAGGAGGACAAAAGTCTCACAGACAGACAGATGCACTCTAAAAGATAGATAGATAGATTAACACTGATAAATTAGGACTGTAAATCCTGTTTAATTGCTTAGCCCATTAAACATTACATTTAACTGGTTAATCAGTTAAAGGGGGCACAGGCTAGGGGGCTGCTCCTGTCCTGCTGAGCTGCAGCAGTCCCCCTGCCCACCACAACCAGGCTATGGCAGCCCCCTCTGCTGCAGCCAGGGGCTGCTCTAACGTGGCCCTATTTGTAATGAACCCAGGCACGTCTAAGACAGGAGCTGTTCCAGATGACTGGAGCAGTCCCTGCCTGCAATGTGCCTGGACTCACTGCAGACAGAGGTTGCTCTGGATGACTAGAGCAGTCCTTGTATGGAGCAGAGCCCCTGTGGGGCTGGAGCAGCTCTCTGCTTATGGCAGGCAGGGAGCTACTCCAGCCCATAATGGTTAACTGAAACCAGTAAGCACCAAGTTTTAAGTGTAATGCTGACCAGTTAACCGGCTTACCTTTCACAGCTGTGTAATAAATGACCTGGCAGCACACCCTCCCCAGGATACTGTGTTCAGGTCCAGTCACCCTCTGTCTCTCAGAGGATTTAGTATGTCAGAACAAGAAAAAGGAGCAGAGTTTTGCAAAGCCTTCCATGTGAGCACAAATTAAAAAAAAAAGAACCAATGTAGTTTGGAGAGGAGATAAATAAGAAGTGATATCCTAGTGCTATATAAATTAATGAAAGATACAGAGAAGATCACTTGGGTGCTCTTATTTACCCTCTCTTATAATAAATGAACAAGAGGACATGGAACAGAATTAAAAGGCAGCAAATTTACGTTAGACAAAAATGAAAAGTACTCCTCCAACACATACAGAGAATTAATCTGTGAAACTCAATGTCCTAGCATGTTATGAGAGAAAATAGCTTAGCAGGATTTAAACAAAATGAAGCATCTATATAAATAATAATATCTGCAATTCTATTAATAAAACTGAAGATGTATAAGGGATACAAACCTGCATGCCTCTGGGCACAATCACTAACTGACCGGAATTAGGATGACGCTTTCCCCTGGGCATGTTTTTACACAGCTGTGCATTATCAGATTTTATACTCTCTCTACAGAATCTGATACCAGCAACTGTTATGGATGGGCCAGTGGACCATTGGTGGGAACCAGGATGATATAATTCCTATGTTCCAAAATCCCTCTCTTTAGAGCAAGTCTTTGACATTTTAATCAAAAGTAAGCAGAAAATTTAAAATGCAATGTATATTGTTATTGGGAACATTTATACTGTTATCAAGAAAAAATTGAAAATATAGTAAGAAAATGAAACGTTTGCAAGACATGGAGAGGAGAAGCTCCACATCTCTATCTGAACTGAATGAGAAAAATTATGCAGTAATTTAGGAAGGCCTAAGAAACAAGTGCTACAAGTGCTTCTGAGTCTGTGGATCCACTATATAATAGCCCAGCTATTTATCCAAAACCTACAAGACGTCACCAGCCAGTCTTACACTGGACTTCCTCAAAACACAACATATCATCAGTGTCCAAGGCAAATGTTAACAAGCAAATTTTTATCAGAATGTAATATTTCCATAGCAAAGGGAAATTGCCTCGTGGCCCATTCAGGTCCATGAACAACAAAAGAAGAGGGTTTATAGTTACCCTTCTAAGGCTGTCAGGACATTATTATAGAAAGACAGTTAAATATGTTAAGTCACGACATCAATATTCCATTAGCCAATCCACAGAAGTGGTGTTTGTAATTATGTTGATTGGGGGGGTACATTCTCCTATTTAAAAAAACATTATCAGTACTAATGACTCAGCCCACGGGATTAACACTGTAGCAAACCACATTGTTGTAGGGCAGAGTTCTTAACAAATATCTCAGGTCAGCTTCCTTCTGCAGACTGGGTCAGAAATTTTGAGGGTTTTTTAATAGAAAATGCCATCTTCACAATCAGATCATTTTGAAAAAAATGTATCCATTTCAATTAATATTTGTGCAAAAATATTTCAAAAAGGATTAGGCTTTTGAGAAAAATGTCAAAATTTCACTCTAAATTATTTTATGTTTATTTTTCATACTATCTGTACATTATTTCATATGTCAGCAGTAGACTATGCCATTAGAACAGGCATTGCTACTGACATATAATATGACATAATGCAACCATTGAAACAGCATTTTATTTTTAAAAACTTCACAGGCACTAGCTGCTTAGTACTGATGGACACATATTATGATCTTTTCTAGATCAAAATGCCTCCTGTTTGTGTTATAATAAAATGGTTTGAAACTTCGACATCTTGGCACAAACTTTTTCATGTCAAAATTTCCCATGGACATGTCAGACAGCTCTACCTTTCTGATGTAGTATTAGCCCATATCTTATCATCCCATTACCCAGACCACGGTAAAGGGTCCATACTTCATAATTTCAGACCACTGATTATATGAACCATGCAACAAAGGCTGTCATCCAGCACACATTAGGAATCGCCCCCATTCGTCCCCTGCCAGATTTTTTACATGAGATCCTGCACTCTGGACTCAATTTAATCTGTCCCTAAATAGTCCATAAGAACCAGAAACAATGTAATGAGTACATTTTTTAAAACAGCTAGCTCATCACAAGATTTTCAGGGCTGATGGAAACCTATCAGGGACTTTGACGCTGGGCTGCACCCCAGTAGCTTTTCATTGCCAGAGCAGCACAAAGAAGTTCTAAAATTAGTAGGTCCTGAATCTGGAGAGTATCCTAGGGGCATAGAACTATTGTAGCTAGCTGCTCCTATACCATACTCCATCCCTGTGGCTTGTACAGGCAGCATGGCAGGAAAAAAATGAGCCTGACTGGGACAACCATGCTCCATAGAGATCCCTACCTCTCAAAACAGCCAGGTGGGGCTGCTGGCAGCTGGCACATGCTAGAGCAGCCCTAAAGCTGCTATAGCTTGTGTCAGGGGAGGTGTCTAAATGAAGAGCTCTGCCAGGATCTGAGACATGCAAAGGGGCATCTTTGTGTAGCTCTTGCTCAGCTGCACTGAATGCTCCTTGGCTGCAGCTGAGGAACTGGGACTTGCTCCAAAACCCACCAAAGTCACTGGGAATCTTTCCATGGATTTCAATGGACTCTGGCACAAGCCTGTTAATTTTTTTTAAACCACTGATGATATAATAATATATTACAAAGCTATTTTAAATCATATGACCTTGTCTTCCTCAGCAAGACTGTGTTTGGAAATCAAAGGTTATAATATACATATTTGCTCCTATTCTGAACATTCAATTATTTATTAAGTCTCTTTCACATTTCAAGATTCTTAGATAGATAGTTAAAAATATGTGAAATGATTTATTCAAGGTTGGGAGCACTTACAGAATCCATAATAAATCTCAAAATGAGACTCATTTTTTTCCTGGATTTACATTACTTACACTAGCAGCTGAAACATCTATAAAACTTCTGAACAAGTTTAATAAATCTTTGCAAAAACAGATGTGCATAATTGATCTCATACATTTTCCCATGGAGATAGGAGGAGCCGTTCATTTTTAAACCCTGAAAGATACTGGTTCCATTTGATTTCCTTGGGCATTAAACTTCCCAAAATTCATTCATCTAAATAAAAATGTTGCACTTTGATTTGCATTTGCCTAACCATTTTTCCAACTCTCAACTCGCTTCATAAATATACCAATCTGTTCTTGTCATTTCTGCAATTCCCTCTTCTGAAGAATACTTCTGGCATTACAGTGTCTTCAGAATGACAAGCTGTTATAAGGCCTTTGTATTTAATAAAAATGCTCTTTATCTGCATCTGATTTTTTCCTCAAGGGGAAATAATCTGTTTTAACACTATTGTCCAACCTCCTTAAGGCTTTTGTGGTGACACTGTAATTTTAGAAATGTAAGATCACTTAGTTACTAATTATTTCTCATTAAAGGTAAGCAGAACTTTTGACTTTATAAGTTACTATACAACTTATATAAATGGGAAAAGAGAGGCTATTCAAGGTACATTAAGAGAATACATACAAGATGAAAGAACAAAGATTATCAGCTGTAATGAGCAAGTGTCCTGTTATTCTAAGTTATATCAAATCGCCCCACTTTCATTTAATTCATCTTTCCCTAAATAAGACTGCTCTATTTAAAATAAATATTCCCGATCACCAAATTGAGAAAAGCTGGTTTGGAGTTCTGTTTGAATTCAACTGTTTATATCACACATTCAATAGTTACAGAACATTAAAAATGTCTGTGCAGAATTAAGTTCAACTACCATAAAGAAATAGAAGCATAGATGCTATGTAAAGAATGCTATTTCGGATTCTCTGGAAGTCTGAAGTCCAATTTGTTTGTGTTAGCAATCAAGTTGATTATCTATATTGCTGTGACATAGTTACTACTGTTAGTTATTGTGTAAGTCGTGTAGAACCGAAGAACTCCAGTCAAGAGTGAATAAAATTGTTAAAACTGCCCTTGTGACTTAGACATCTACCTCCTATTGGCTTTCAATGGGAACACGTTCCTAAGTGTCTAAGTCCCTTTTGAAAATTTTATCTCAGCTAAAAAGAGGCATTCAGGTATCACTGTTACATATTTGAAAAAACCAGGCTATCGCCATAGAATATGGCTCTGTCTCAGCAGGCCCTCATTATAAGCACCTGAGGGTGTGCTTAAATCCTACTAAATTCCATGGGATTTAGACACTTGCACAAAGGGGAGCATGTGTTCAACTGATTAACTGAGGCCTAAATTGGATACCATCTGCAATTCAATATTGGCAGTCTGATCTCCAGTGCAATATGATTCATGGTTTACAGTTCTTTCTTGATCTCAACCAAAGTCAATGAACACCCAGAAAGATGCCAAACCTAACCATACTATCATACATGGTAAAGGTTTCAAAACTGCCTACATGATTAGGATCCCAAATCCTAGAAGCCTACGACCTTCAGCAAAGCAACAGAATTTAAGTTCCTAAGTGACTTAGCTTAGAAGCTTTTGGAAATTTTACCTATATTATTTTTTAATGAAATGTACACAAAATTTATCCTGGTGGTAAGCCTTCCTTTCTGACACCGGCTGCATTCTGTTCTAAAGACTTTAATTTGCAAAGCAAGCTTAAGTGTTTGGAACAGGATGAGATCTCATTCTCTGCCTTGGTACAACATCATTTTTTATTTTTTATGACTGAATTAAGGTTGGAAGCAATCCTTTTCTTTCACTTAATAACTTTAGTTATCAGCTTCAAGGGAGAGCATTATGATCACAACAAATACCTGAAATAAATCCTTTTTTATACAGACTGGAATACACGTCAAATGTCTTTTCTCATTGTTTACATCCATTCTTTGACTTCATGCCGACTTTTCCCTATGAGCCACAAAGACTTAGCAGTTGCTTGCTGAGTTTTGTATGGCAGCTGGCCAGGTTTTAATTCCCCCAATCAACTTATAACATACTCTTCAAAGATTAAATCATTGTATCCTGGGAGCATTATGCTAGGTGTCTGTATCCAGACCACAGTCCGTATGTTGGTGTAGCAAAAGGAGGAGTCCAATAGCGGAACAGGTTGTTTCCCTTTCATCCTGTGAAATATTGATTGCTGGGGAGGGGGGGAGGAGGGGAAACAGAGCACTACAAAGTGAGTAAAACAGTAGCTTGCAAATACCAAGCCTTTAGAGTATAATCATTGTCAAAGAAGACTAAAGGGTCTTTTAAAGAGCCTGAATGCAGCCTCTTTTACTCTTAAACTGGACAAATCAGAAGCAAAAATTGTTGTTCTCTTAATACCCACCAGACTTTACTGGAGCAGGTGAGTTTATAAGGCACAATAAAGCACAAATTTTCAAAGCATGGGTATGGGCTGGTACAGACAGCAGAGTGAAAAATAAGCACACTGCTTTAAAATCCTTGTGCAATTTTATTGAGTGCATGGTTATGATTTTATTTCAGAAACAGATTTTATGAGTGAAGAAATGATGAATGAGGTACAAGAGCCACTCATAAATAAGTAGGTTCTGATAGAAATTGAACGGGTGGCAATTGAACTGGTTATTGATTACATGCTGCCACTTGGATGCAGTGAGATATAATCACTTATAAAGTATTTAAAAACTAAATATGTTACAGGTCTGTTTTGGCATTTGTTAGGTGCTCCACTGGCCTGGCAAACAAAAATTCCCTGCATATTCTGTGGTTTTGTTTGTTGCCATCCAACTTCTTTTCAAGGAGCAGGGAAAAGCAAATATGACTACAGAAGTAGAAATATTCAGAAAGGAGCAGAAAAACAGCGCTACTGGATTATGCTAAATTGCCAAGATGACAAGCAAGGAGAAACTGGTAAAAATATATATATATTTTGTAACCTTCTGCGCTGCCCAAGAAACAATGACATTTTATTCCACTGTCCATCAGTCCTGGAGTGATCCTTCCATCATATACATCAGCAATGTTTCCCAAAAGCCATGTGCTCCCGAGGCCAATAGGCTTGTTTCAGCACAAACGGCACTGCAAAGCATTAATTTATTCATCGGGTTCATATGGTAAGTGATGCCTGTAACTTTCTTTTTGTGTCTTCAAGCCTAGGAGAGCATTTCACACTTCTCAAAATGCCTCTCCAATGCAGGTAAAAAACATCGCAACATCCAGTTGCAACTGTAAGAGCAAATTATACCAGGCTATGTATTGCACTCTTGGCTGTAGCATCCAGATGTTGAATACAACAACAGAAAAAAGTGTCATTGCTGTCTGAGTGAACTAACTTAACACTAAGGGTCAGATTTACTAAGGGTGCGTCTAGACTGGCAAGATTTTGCGCAAAAGCAACTGCTTTTGTGCAAAAACTTGCCGCCCGTCTACACTGGCCACGAGAATTTGCACAAGAACACTGACTTTGTAATGTACAAAATCAGTGCTTCTTGCGCAAATACTTTGATGCTCTCACTCAGACATAAGCCCTCTTGCGCAAGAATACTTGCGCAAGAGGGCCAGTGTAGACAGGAACATTAATTTCTTGCGCAAGAAAACCCGACAGCTAAAATGGCCATCGGAGCTTTCTTGCGCAAGAGAGCGTCTATACTGGGCACGGATGCTTTTGCGCAAAAGCAAATCTTTTGCACAAAGGCACATGCCAGTATAGACGCTCTCTTGAGCAAATACTTTTAACGGAAAAACTTTTCCGTTAAAAGTATTTGCACAAAATCATACCAGTCTAGACGCAGCCTAAGGTTTTTAGGTGCCTAAAGATACCAGGAAGTGCCTAGTGTGGTTAAGCAGGCTGGGCATTCAGCTCCCATTGAACATCAAAGGGAGTTAGGCACTTAACTAAATTCAGGCACTTTTGTAAAGCACAGCTACCACTTTCAGGCACATAAGTACCTCTGTAAATCTGGCCCTAAAACATTGGCATTGCATCAGAGGATTGTAGGTCACACAGTTCGTCCCCAAGGGTATGTCTAGAGTACATGGCTCCGTCGATGGAGCCATGTAAACTAGTTTACCCGCCATAGTCAATGTAGCGGGGATTTAAATAATCCCGGCTTCATTAAAATAAACATGGCCGCCGCGCTGTGCCGACGATCAGCTGATCCGGCACAGCGTGGCAATCTAGATGCGGATCTGTCGGCTGGGGAAGCCTTTGCCGACCGATCCCTTATGCCTCGTGAAACGAGGTTTACAGGATCGGTCGGCAAAGGCTTCCCCAGCCAACAGATCCGCATCTAGACTGCCGCACTGTGCCGGATCAGCTGATCGTCGGCACAGCGCAGCGGCCATGTTTATTTTAATGAAGCGGGGATTATTTAAATCCCCGCTTCATTGACTATGCCAGGTAAACTAGTTTACATGGCTCCGTCGACGGAGCCATGTAGTCTAGACATACCCAAACAGAGTTCCTTTGATTATTACTTCTTGAGTACCAATAACAATGCCTAGCTCTAGCTGCAAGTCTCAGCTCAGAGACCTGTACCCAGACTGTGACAGCAAATGAAAAAACCTTGTTCATCAAGCCTCATTTGGGAGAACAAAGCCCACACCAGCCACTGACAGCTCCTGCCCCTGAATGTTTCACATCTACAGAAAAACTTGAGTTGACACAGGAAAAATAGTCAGAAAACTTATGTAACTTTAGTATCATTCTTTACGGAGACCCCGACAGTATTGTATTTATTGCCTAACTCCAACTCAAACATTTACAATATAATCTTTCTAAACAGCTTCCCCATCAGTATTCCCAACTATTCACTTTGTTGACTTTTTTTCATTGTATTCCTTTGGTATATATGGTCATGCCAATTCTCTTCCAGAATATAATCTGAGGAAGTGGGTCTGGCCCACGAAAGCTCATCACCTATTAAACCATCTTGTTAGTCTTTAAAGTGCTCCATAGTTTTTCCTTTGTTTTCCCAACTAATACAGTTAAAGAAAGACCAGATAGTCCATATCTAGTTTGTTTGGTGTCGGGGGGTTTGTTTTTTTAAACTTCTTTTTCCTTTTTAGCCTTGTTATCAAATGTGATGGTAAACCATCTTGGCAAAGCTACATTCCCTTTTTATTAACAGGCTTGTGGGCTTGCGTTGTCTGAGACTCAGATAGTCGTGTCCTTTCCACATGAACCAAGCAGTTGGTACTCTGAAAAGTTTTACCTCTAGAGAAGAAAATTATTAAAATGCTATCATTTCTATTATATACACTGAGCTATCGGTGGATCAAATACAAAACTTGTATATTAATTCTCTGATGTATCCAAAGCATCATATGCTGTTCAGTATTCATAGGGCTGGAGAAATGGTTGAATTTCTTGCATTTCTTTGCAGACATGCACCATAATAGCAGGATAAGTTACACAGAAACTCATCTTAAGGCTGCAATACAACATTTCTCTGTCTGTGATACATATTTACTATTGTACACAACTATAGTAGGAAAGCAGACATAACAGATAATTACCATGATATACAGGCTAATTAGGTTAAGTACCTATGGAGGTATATTCATCTGGCATTACATTTGTACTCTGATGGTGGACAAGAGAAAATAGCCATTCATTCTGTTGACTTCCTTAGAGGGCAAAGGGGAAACACAAATCTAATGGGCTCTTTTTCATCAATAAGTGAAGAAAGCATTCAAAACTCTTCCCCATTTATTGCTGGACATATCATCAAATATCTGCCTCTGTATGCAATTTTTCAAATAGCTGGGAGGCATTAAGACAGCAGGATTCAGTGAATAACGGTGTGTTTACACTACAGGGTTTTTTCAAAAGAAGTGACTTTTTTCGAAAAAACTTCCCCTGCGTCTAGACTGTTGCCACGTTCTTTTGAAAGTAAATCAAAAGAACGCAGCAGGTTTTTCAACCGTGGAAAACCTTGTTTTACGAGGAATAACGCCTTTTTTTGAAAGTGCTCTTTCGAAAAAAGGCGCTATGTAATGCAAACTGTGCTTTTTCGAAAGAGAGCATCCAGACTGCCTGGGTGCTCTCTTTCGAAAAAGCGTCTTGCTTTTTCGAAAGTACTGGTTGTAGTCTAGACGCTTTTTTTCAAAAGAGGTTTTTTCAAAAGTATCTTTCGAAAAAGCCTCTTTCGAAAGAGGCTTACAGTCTAGACATAGCCTAAGGGAAAGGACTCAGTAGACCTGGGTCCTGTGCCCAGCTCTGCCATTGACTTATTATAGGATGTTGGGTTTATTCAAACACTTAACTTCTCCATGCTTCAGTTTACCCACCTGTAAAATGGAGTAATGATATTGCAAAATGCTTTGAAAAAAGGGCTAGCTCAGTGCAAAGTTCTATTATTACATCTGGTTTTGTTTAGCCTTATAAGCTCATGTTTATCAAGATAAGCCTCAAGATAATAATTTTTGACTATTTTTAAGACACCAAACAGTACATTTACAATAGTTCTTCTCTCTAAGTTCTTCTTACACTGATGGTATTCTGGAATACAGGGGCCAAAATATTTCTTGCCAGCATCTATTTGCATCTACTGTATATATACCCCCACACTCTTTTTTTAGCTCTCTCTCTAGCCAAATCTTATCAAGACAAGAAACATCTCATATTTAACATATGTTGAAAATTACTAGTACCTGCTTCTCACATGCTGTTGCACTGAGCTGTGGCAAGAATATTCCCAGGGTATATCAGCTTTTGCTGTGAATAAATTACCAAATGCTCTTCTGGAAAATGGCAATTATACACAAATTGTGGCAGTGGTGATAATGCACAGGTTTGCACACATTACATTTAAAGCTGGCTATTTCAAGCTTGAATAAAATGCATCTGTGGAGCAGACAGGCTTTTATTTTATTTTAGCTGTCTTTTCCAGCTCTTTAAACACCAGCTTAGCTACTAGGAAAAGTCAAATTTCCAAAAACCACAAGATAAGAAGTTTGTAATCTATGTAAAGCTTTCTTACTTTATTTTTATTAAAAGTATGCGCCCATACATCTTGGAGGTGCCTCCAGCAAAGAAGGATATGAGGACTTACTGAACCACAGTCTGCTCTCAGGTTGCTCAGGGTAAATCCAAGAGTGACTTCAGTGAAATGTATAGATTTACTGTAGATTTATACCAGTGTAGCCAAGATCAGAGTCAGTCCCACAATATGTGCAATATCACATCAACTATAGCCCATGTTGAGAGATCATGGATATAGGTGATGGAAGGTGTTGCAATGTTCAGAGTGCAAATTCAGTAATACATTGTTCAGCAAAACAGCTATGAAAAATAATACACTTCCCTCGTCTCCTTTGCACTCCATACCTCCAACCCTGGTGCTCCCTGCACTTCTGTTGTTGCCATTCTTCTCCACCAGCTCCAGTCCAGATGTCCTATGGAAAATATTCCATATATGGAAGCTGGTGGTGGCTGAGCAGGTAGCTGAGGGCTGGAGTCATGCCCACCCTAGGAGCAGCCACCACCAGCTTCCTGAGGGACAGAGCTGGCACCCTTGGAACACAGGAAGGATAAGGGGGGTTCTGATGGTAGAGAGGTTGGGCAGCCACTTCCACCCTTCCAGGTCTTCAGCAGGTGCCAGGCTGAAGGTGGGCAGGATAAGGCATCCGGGGAAGGTGGGGTGGTGGGATGGGTCCTCCTGTGGCCTCATGAATAAGGCACCGGAGTTTTTCACTGAATTTCGCTGAATTATTTCACTCTTCTAGATTTGCATATCACACCCAAAACTACAAGAGTATCCATTTGATCCTACTGCGTGGTCTCAGCTACTCCCTAACTCCCAAACCTACCTCTCACCCGCCATCATTAATCCTTCTATCTGATCTGACACCTCAAAATGTCACTCATATATTCACTCCAGGGGTATGTCTAGACTACATCCCTCTGTTGCCAGACGGATGTAAATTAGACATACCGAAATTGCTAATGAAGTGGGGATTTAAATATCCCGCACTTCATTATAATAAAAATGGCCACCGCTTTTTGCCGACGCGGCACTTTGCCAGCAAAAAGTGGCAGTCTAGACGGGGATCGGTCAACAAGCAAAGCATTTTCCGACTGATCCCTTATGCCTCGTGCAACGAGGTTTACAGGATCGGTCGGAAAAGGCTTTCCTTGTCGACAGATCCCCGTCTAGACTGCCACTTTTTGCCGGCAAAGTGCTGCATTGGCAAAAAGTGGCGGCCATTTTTATTCTAATGAAGCGCGGGATATTTAAATCCCCGCTTCATTAGCAATTTTGGTATGTCTAATTTACATCTGTCTAGCGACAGAGGGATGTAGTCTAGACATACCCCAGGAGACTTGCGGCTCTCTCAAACTCAGCATCACACAAACTGGATTCTATTTCTTTTGCCAGGTAGGACCTTGTCACTTCTTCATCAGAATCACAGTCCATCCATTCCTTGTTCATGCCTATCTTTATGCTTTGCTAATCTCTCCCCTTGATTACTGGGTCCTTGTTCTCTCTGTCTACTCCCATGTTTTGCTTTTCTCTCTCCCAAGCTATCCAAAGTACCCAAAAAGCATCATAGTCAGTCTCATCACTCTCAACTCCTTCCCTCCCTACAAGCACCTCGCTGTTTGTTCTTGTTCCCCCATTTGCCCTCACACCCTGTAGGCTCCTCTGAATCTTCTGTCCTGCCTGCTTCCTTTACTTGTCTCCCTCACACTTCCTTTGACTCCAGTGGAACAAGTCCCTGCTTGCTTCTTGTTTGCCAAGCACACTCTGGCTCTTCTCTTTCAAATCCATGCAAACTGCTCACTTCTTCCAAATATCTATTGAACCTTTTTCTTCACATCAATAATCCCTTCCAACCCCACCATGCATTCTCTTTCCTTTCTTAGGTCTTGTGGATTTAAAGAGGACAAATCCACAGCTTGACTTTAATGGAAATACAATGACTTACACAGGAGAGCTGACAGCTTCCTTGGGCCCCTTGGGCAAGGTGTGAGGAGGGAGGGGAAAGGTTTGGCTCCAGGCCCCAGAAGGAGGAGGGCCTCTGGTAGAAGGGGTGGGGCCAGGGCAGCCAGCCCTCAGTGCCGCCCAGACTATGGCACTGAGCCTCCTCCCAGTCTTTACAGCCACACAGAATGCAAGGTGGGGCACTCTAACAGTGATTTAAAGGGCCTGGCTCTCCTTTGAATCAACAGACCCCTGGGCAACTGCTGCTTCCCACCCTGTCAGTGGGCTTGGACTTACATTAGCTGAGGATCTGTGCATTCATTTTGAGGGGTGGGGTATGTGTTTAATTATTTAGTAAGCTGCTGTGTACATTGTGGAAGTAGTTGAATGATTCATAATCAATAGTAGGATTCCATTGTATAGAATGTAAGAGATTTTAGAACTCCAGACTTTAACATGTAACGCCCTTCCCCAAAGACAGGCAGAAAGTTTGGAGCTTTGCAAACTTTAGTATCACTTCTGCTTTCCCTTTATTACATAAGTAAAACTGCTTTGCAATGAAACCTACTCCAAAAAACAAATACAATTGGTAAATCTTGCCTTAAGAGAACACTATCCAGAATAATCTCTGTGTCTTTTACGATTTACACAACAAAAATAATTTTAAAAACCCATAAAGGCATGGTCAAGTCCCAAATAACTGTGTTTATGGAATATACACAAACATGCCAGTTTCTGACAGCTTCTAAGACACAAAACACAGTGTGTATCACTGGAGGATTCATAAACTATTTAAAGGCACACCTCCCTATTCTAAAACATGATTCCAAAGGTTTGGGGTTCAACTTTGTTCAATTTGTATTCAAAGATCATTGAGTAGGCTATCCATTGTTGCTGGTTCTTTGGATGGCACAGGTTTTACTGTATTTCAGAAGAATCTATGAACACATGCCAAGGATAAAGCTTCAAAGGGAAGGCCTGACATCTCCTTGTGCAACTGATACAGAAGAGCCGGGACGGTTGTTGTTTTGTCCCATGATAATCACCTAAGGCCAGGCAATCTGAGAATGAATTCAGCAACTCTTACAGGGTCCATAATTATATTCAAAAGTGTGAGCAAGTGTTAAAGCCTGTTTCTGCACAAATTGTAAAGACTATCCTCACCTCATCATGGTACTGGGTGTTCCCAGGGAGAAATCTCTGCCTCAGAGGGTTTTAATGACTATATCCTCTCCACAAGGTTGTGGAAGACAACCCAATTGTCACTGCATGTTAAGTGTCCAACCCTTTATCTGCCAGGGCCAAAGAGAAACATTCCCGTTTTACTCACTCACTGCATGGATGTGTGGGTTAAACAGCAGAAATCTGTCTGAGGCCATTCACTGTATAACTCTGCAGGGGTGACCCAAAACCTAAGTCCAGTCCTATTTATATGGACAAATGAGTCTTCATCCACTTTCTACTTGCTCCAGTTTTTTCCCAGTGTGACCACCACTGACTTCAACGTAATTATTCCTGATTTGCACCAGTTAGAGGTGCTTCTTGCCATCAGGTTCCTCATATCTATTCTCTCCTGCAGGTGATCCTGATGGCTCAGCTCCTCAGTTGATATAGATATAGCTCCATTGGCTTCACAAATGAGAATGTGATTCTAGAGACCTAATGTACAGAGCAGTAGACTGGGACTCTGAGAAGATGAGTTTTCAGCCACTAGTCTGCTTGGTAATCTTGGGCAAGTCACTTTGCCTCTTGTGTCTCAGTTTCCCAATATGTAAAATGGGGATAATGGTACCTCCTTTATAAAAGCACTTTGAGTTGTACAGTTGACAAGCACTATGTAAGAGCTCAGTATTATTTAGTAGTAGTAGTAACTTCACTGGACTCAGAGGCTATGTCTACATTGCTCATTCTTGTGCAAGAAGATATGCAAATGAGGCAAAGCGGTGAATATTGCTGTGTCTCATTTGCATACCTAATGAGCCACCATTTTTGCACAAGGGGCTTTTGTGCAAGAAGGAACAGTCTATACTGCTCCTTCTTGCGCAAAACCCCCTTTTTGCACAAGAGCCGCATTGCTGTGCCTCATTTGCATATCTTCTTGCACAAGAATGCTCAATGTAGACATAGCCTCTTGTGTCACATAAGAACTTAGCTGTTTTTCATGTCCCATATCCAGAAGGCGATTTGAACAAAAATACCAAAGAGAAAAACAATAATAAAAAAGAACCATAAATAAATGTCAAAAAGAGGGTGAAATCAGCTTTGAGTAGCCTGCTCTACAGTCATGTTATGTGAAGCTCTGTGATTAGTATTTTTCAAAAAAAGGCAGCATTGAGTCCCACACAGTAAGCGCCTGAGAATATTTGGTAGAAAAGCTGCAAACCTGCTCCTACTGAAATTATTCTGAACCTCTGGAGTCATAATTACACTGTCATAATGGGGGGAGAGGGGGGAGAACAGCTCTAATAACTAAATATCTTTAGTAAATTGCATTATGAAAGCAGTAATTCCCTCCAAAGTAGGCATTATCATGTCTTACTGCCCACATCAGATCATTATGGTGCCTTTGCCATCCCAATGGAACCTTCGTTTACTAAATGAATGTTTTGGGATGATAGTGCCAACTTGGTACTTATTAGTTAATTGAATATAGAAACATTTAGCCCATTAGCAAACATTTAAAAGTGTTTTATTTCAAAGATGTTAATTTATCTTGTGGAATCTCCCTCTCCCTCCCCTTCTTCTAGTTCTTTCACTTCAGGGTAATCATCCTCATTTTAACTCAATTAGTTTTAGAAAAGGAAAAAAATGTCATGGTAGCAACTGTCTGAAAAGCTACGGTGAGTGGCATGTCTACTCTTAAGATTTTAAAACCCATCTTCTGGTCTGGCATTTGAAGTCTAGTTTACAGAAGCATTGAACCCCAAAACTCTATTCTAAGGCCAGGTCTACGCTAGACCTGGCAGCTTGGTTTAAGGTATGCAACTCCAGCTTTGTAGATTATGTAGCTGAGGTCGGCTTATTTTAAGCTGAGTTTTGCAGCATCCCCACAGTGAGAGGATAACAGGAGAAAATATTCCTGTCAGCTTCCTTTACTCCTTGCAGAAGCAGGAATACTGGACAGCGGGGGGGAGAGGCACTCTCCCAGTTCTGTTTAGCGAGTCTTAAGCAGACTTGCTAAATTGAACTCCGGAAGATCGATCATGGCAAATGTGAACATAAGAATATAAGAATGGCCATACTGGGTCAGACCAAAGGTCCATCCAGCCCAGTAGCCTGTCTGCCGACAGTGGCCAGCACCAGGTGCCCCAGAGGGGGTGGACCAAAGACAATGATCAAGCAATTTTTCTCGTGCCATCCATCTCCAGCCTCTGACAAACAGAGGCCAGGGACACCATTCCTACCCCCTGGCTAATAGCCTTTTACGGACCTAACCTCCATGAATTTATCTAGCTTCTCTTTAAACTCTGTTATAGTTCTAGCCTTCACAGCCTCCTCTGGCAAGGAGTTCCACAGGTTGACGACACGCGGTGTGAAGAAGAACTTTAGCTTATTAGTTTTAAACCTGCTACCCATTAATTTCATTTGGTGTCCTCTAGTCCTTATATTATGGGAACTAATAAATAACTTTTCTTTATTCACCCTCTCCACACCACTCATGATTTTATATACCTCTATCATATCCCCCCTCAGTCTCCTCTTTTCCAAATTGAAAAGTCCCAGTCGCTTTAGCCTCTCCTCATATGGGAACTGTTCCAAACTCCTGATCATTTTAGTTGCCCTTTTCTGAACCCTTTCCAAGGCCAAAATATCTTTTTTGAGGTGAGGAGACCACATCTGTACACAGTACTCAAGATGTGGTCTTCCCTTTAGTGTAGACAAGGCCTAAATAAACTAAAGCAGCACAGTATTGCCATACTGAGTCAAAAACTATGAACCAGGCTACAATAAATCATGAGATCAGTTTAAAAATCATGAGATTTTCAAAATGATACATACTTTAACTGAAAATGGAGATCCTGCCTTAATCACATGACTCTAGAAGTTGACTCGTCTCCGTCTCATCTTCAACATGAAAAACCTGAGTTGGGTGTGTATGAAGGTATTTTCACAGGGTTTGCATGCATATATTGAATTTGCAAGTGTGAGAGTGAAGGTGGATAAAACTGCACACGTTTTATTATGTGCTCTCTTGTGCTGTTCCAAAACAAACAAGTCCTCTTAAGTTTCTTGGGTCCAGTGCACTGAGAAAGTGAGAGAGGATAGGGATGTACTTTGCCACCCAGTTCTGGATTTTGCTGATATCTCTCATGAATAGCAAATTACTCTTAGGCTACGTCTATACTGCACTCTCTTCCACAAGAAAATATGCAAATGAGGTGAAGCAGTGAATATTGCTGTGCCTCATTTGCATACTTAATGAGCGCCATTTTTGCACAAGGAGCTTTTGCGCATAAAAGAGAGGTCTACATGGCTCCTTTTTGCGCAAAACCTCCCTCTTGCGCAAGAGCCATTCTGCCACCTTTTTTCAGGAAGAACAGCTGTTGCACAAGAGGGGGTTTGGCACAAAAATGAGTCGCGTAGACGGCTCCTTTTTGCGCAAAAGCCCCTTGCGCAAAATGGCGGCTCATTAACTACGCAAATGAGGCATAGCGATATTCACCGCTTCGCCTCATTTGTATATTTTCTTGTGCAAGAGAGCGCAGTATAGACGTAGCCTTAGGATTGCAAAATGTACAACGTATTTGCAAATGTCTGATTTCTAGTAATCAGGGTTTCTGTCAAATAAATGTATTCTAGCTGAACAACAGAATCATACAACCATAGGTGAAGGTTGTCAACTTTGTAATATTTAAAAAACAGATATTCCAGCAGGAGTGAAGGATCATGCCCTGTCTCTTCCCCTGGGGCCTCACCTCTGGTCCCAGAGACCCCCCTGCCATACATCATCCCCGCAAGGCCCTACCCCTGCCATGCCTTATCCCCCTGAGGTTCCACCTGGATCCTGCTCTGACCTACCTTTTCCTGGTAGGCCCCAGCCTCATTTTCTCTTCCTCCCACCTTCCCCATCTCTTGCTGCTTTTCCCCTTTCTTATCCTCCTTCTCCCCTCTCCAGCCTCCAGCAAGGGTTGGTAGCTTTATCTGCCCCAATGCAAATAGGAGGTGGCCCTGACTGACTTGGAGAGGGTATGGGTGAGCCTGGTGCCTCCCCATCACTTCTGTACCACAGGAACCTGACGTAGATCTTGACACCATCAGGACACCTTTTGGTTTCAGATTAGACAAGTTTGAAAGGATTATCAAGTCTAACCCCCTGTCAAGATACAGTAAGTGTTGTGTCTAAACCACCCAAGACAGGTGGCTATCCAGCCTCCTTTTGCAAACCAGCAGTAAATAGTTCAAACATTGGAATTCTATATTAGATGGGGCCAGATTCACTCAATTTGAATAGTGCATTACACAGTGAGGAGACAATAACTTCAGCTGCTCATTTTCCATTTTGGCCTGGAGGCTGGGCATCACATCCTTCTTCTACCTTCCTCCCACTGCCACAACTCACTTTGGCTATGAAAACCTCTCCCTTACAGTACTGATTCAAGGGCTTGCCTGGATGTTATGAACCCTGGATAACATGGGCTGCTTTCTATATCTCAGGCATCTCCATTAAAGGCAAGAAATAGTGCTGACATCTTCATTAAGAACAGATAATTTTATTAGAGGAAGAATTTTTAGGTAAAGAGGAGAAAAACTGCCAAGAATGTATGAAAAAGGTGAAAGTATAATACAGCTTTTACAGGAACTCTGTTACAAGTTGATATTGTTCCTTTAAACTGCTTTTATTTTTTCCCTTTATTGTTGCCCCTTTTCATTCTTAGACATGCATATACCTGTAGCTCTGCTATTTTTATTTCCATTAAAACAATGGAAGAGCTAGTTATAACTCATCCCACAAACTGTACTGTTAATGCTGGAATTTGAGATTGACCTTCCACATTTGTAGTTGGCCACAAACTTCAGCTCGTACCAATTGACGTTATTCTCAGAAGATCTGAAAATAGGTCCTGCCTACAGACTGGTAAAGCAATTAACATGTCTGCCAATGTCAGACCACTGACAAACTCTATGGCACTTTGGAAAGGCAATTCTAGCAGGATTAAAAAAAAAAAAAGTGGTGTCTGATTCAAACCCACACTGAAATCACATTGAAGACTGTCCTTGGCTTCAATGGGCTTCAGTTCACACCACAAAATACAGTAGTTATATTTTGAACTACAGGATTTATGAAACATGAAGTTTTATTATTTTTATTTTATTACAGTAATGCCATGAGGTCCCCATCCATAACAGGGGTCATGCTTGGTGCTATACAAACTACAGTGTTGCTACCTTTCATGATTTTGTTTTGATACTTGGTTGTTGTTTTTTTTTAAAGCTACAGATCTGGGAGTTTCCTGAATATATATGTGAGAATCACTGTTTTCATTTTAAAAGGAATGAAACAAAGTATGTTTCTAGCCTTCATGTTTGCAGAAGAGAGCTTGAAAACATGAACCCTACAGGTTCAAAAATCAGAAAGCTAGTTTTTGCTTGTATTGTACCAGTTCTGTTGCACTTCAAAGGCCATGAATCTCAGTTGCTTTTGATGTGTGAAGAATTACTGCTGTTGTTTTGAAGAATGTAGGTAATTACTGCTGGGTGAATAATTGATTTTTTTTTGTTTGGTGGCTGAATAGAAAAATTTAAAAAAAATTACTTTCAGATCAACCTCAAATGACAATTTTTTGGGTTTTCTTTCCCAAACAAAGAAAAATCATTTTGAGTCGAACACTGTGTTTTGTTTGCTCTGAAACAAGAGGATTTTAACTCTTTTGTTTGTTAGTTTTCAGGGGATTTTAACTTCTACGTAGATTTCATTTTGCCCCTAAGAAATTAAAAATGTGTGTACCCTGAAACTAGAGATCTAAGGATCTTTGACTAAACTTAAAGGCAATAGAGAGATGTAAAGCCAAAAAACAGGACAAAATAAAATGAGTAGGATGAGTAGGATTGAGGCTCACTTGAAATGATAAGGTTACTATATTGCCCAGTGATGTGCTGCGCAGGATTATTAACCATGATCACAGAATGGGTTGGTATTGCAATGCACTGATGGGGATGAGAAATTCTTACCAATGGATGAGCTCAGCACACTACTATGGGAATGTATTTGGTACTGACATGTTCATAACACTTACTCACCAGCCCGAATATTTACTCTATTCTATAAATGTTCTCATACCTCACTCTTCACCATATTGCATGAGAGGATAAAAATGAATAATTTTAAAGCAAAGTGCAAGCAGATAGGAGGAACTGTAGGAGATGGTTATGGTCTAGTGAGTAATAAAATAAAAATCAGCTGATGGACAATTAGTAACATCTCTTTCGCAAGACAAGAAAGACATAAAATTGCCATTCTTTTCTGTCATTCACAAGTTCTGACATGGCTTTCTAGCTGAAAAGAAGTGATACCATGTATGGCAAGAAATACGAATGGGCTAAAAGAGGAATATAGGAGATATTATGAGTTATAGCCTCAACTGGTGACTTCAACTGGACTGCATGTATTTAGATCCAAGCTGTGAATCTGACCCTATACATGCCTTGCAAAGAGAATTGTCAAAAATTTCCCAAAACTTTTTGATGGAAAACTAGATTTCCAATTTAACAAAACATTTGCAAAAAGTGAAAACTGAAAATTGTTTGGCAGTTTTCAGCTGTTTATGGGTTTTGGCAAATTACAGCTGAAAATTACCAGTTTTCAGCTGTCAAAAACTGATGAAAATCTACCTTTTTGTGCTGAAAATGTCAATGAAAATGATACATTTTTCATTTTGGCAAACTTTCCAGGGGGAAAATAAACCCTTTACTTACAAGGCCTGGAACCAAATAAATCATTGTTCTGTGAAGCTATGGAAAATAAAACTAAGTAAGAACATAGAGAAAGTCGTCGGTCTCAGTAGGAAAATAAAGCAAAGCTGGAAAGACCAGCAATAATGCAGAAAGTAGCCAAAGTAAATGTTCACAGTTTGGTTGACTAACAACCGTGATTACAAATGAGCTCCGCAGGGTGGAGGTAAGGAGGCAGAAATAAACATATCATTGACTTGATCCAGTTAATGACTAGGATGGATGGAAAAAGGTCTCTCTGATGGCAACGGTTGTTCCAGGAAGACTGCAGCAGGAAGGTATCCAGATAACACTGCTTGCGTTATGGCTGGCAACAGAGCAAAAAGAGGAAAGTACAAAGGCTGAGAAAGCTGTGACAGATGGAAAGGGAGGCAAGCTGTAGGAGACAGAGCAGGCAGATGAAGACAGGAAAAGCCTCTGGTAAGCATCTGAGCCTGGGTAAATTGTCACTGACGAGCTCATAGGCTGGAGTATTTCTGATGAGGAAAGAACGTCACCATATCATGTCAAAAGTGAAGAAAACAAAGAGTGTGTCTCAGGACTGAAACGCTACTGGGCTGATTTGAGCATTTTGAGTTCAATCTGACTGAAGGACAGCTCTTTGGCAGAAAACCTCTGAGCTGTATACCTGGCTAAAGAGGAGGATGTGGATGACATGAGCTAATTACGCAGTTACAAAGATTATTTTGGAGCTTGGATCTTACTCATCTGATAATTTTCACCACCACTTCTTGCAAAGGCTGAACTACCGCACCCATCTACCAAATCTTCACACTGACAAAGCGGGTCACTGGATAAGTTTTGTTACCATGTAACTGAATTTGGAAAGAAGATGTCTGTGAACAGGTGAAACTGGATAAGGTAACTAAACAGATTAATAGGCTACTCTGTAAGACACACCAGGAGAGGAAGGGTTGTGTATGGATTCTATGGATCTATGTCAGAACAGTGTCTAAAAATTAAAAGTCTGCTTGGGCTGAAATTTGCCATGTATCTTTCAGTTCAACATTGCCACATGGAATTTCCTGAAAGGAGAGGAAGGAAAGTGAAGACAATGACAGGAACATTTATAAGAACGGTAATAATTCATATGAGTCTGATAAAAGCCTATGAAAGATGCCTCTCATACAGCAATTCTCAATTTCAAGCTCCCAACAAGCTATGTACTGACGGAGCTCCACCCTCCCAAGGACTAGCACTAGACCTGTAATATATCAAACACAGAAAAAAAGAATGAGTGAGAGAGAGAGAGGGCATCCCAAGAGGAGCTTGGTGAGAGGTGGATGTGGGTCATGCAGAGAAGTGATAGTGATATGACACATTGCCTAACCAGGAAATCTGTTTGCTTAGTCACCAGAGGGAGGATATCACGTGAAAAATCTAGTAATCTAACGGCCAACAGGTGCACTTTTCACATGCATGGTGCCAGCTAGGAGGTCACAACGAAGAGCAAATCTGAAAAGCGAAGAGTTGCTGGTCTATAGTGAGACCTTCATATGTCTAATGGATGATTGACGGTAACATAGGAATGACCATATTGATCAGTGGACCCAGGGTCCCAGCTCCAGCTGTGGTCAGTAAAATGTTTGAGTGGAAGGTACAAGAATGGGCATTTAGATAATGACATGCCCTTAGGGAAGTTTCTTGATGAACAAACCCTCTCTCATCCTTCCACAACAGTGTCACTTTTTTGGCTAATATGTGGGGTTACGTGGACTAACAAGCCTCTAAGGGGCACTGGAGTAAATGGAAGGCCTTAATTTAGAAACAGCCACCTTACTATTTTAATTTGACAGTATAGCAGAACCAGACGCTCCAGTCTGAGGATATAACCCTCTAGACCCTTGAGATGCACTCATCTGTGTGAAGCTGATAGTAAATTCAATGGGACGTGTTTGTTCTCTAAAATAGGTGAGGGAAAATGCTAGTCCGCTGACCAGATCTGGTTCCCCAGGCTCCTGACAAGCTGCCACCACTATATTTACCTGCATCTCCTCACATACAGGTGATTTCAGCTCCCATTGGCCACAGATTCCCAGCCAATGGGAGCTCCAGGAATGGTGTCCCAACCTGCACCACTTCTGACAGATCCCATTGGCTGGGAATGGTGATCTGTGGCTAATGGGAGCTGAGATCCCTGTACCTGTGGAGGCACAGGTAAATATAGCAGCATGGGGAGACTTTGGGGGTTATAGGAGTTAAATAGCAGCGGTGGCTAACTCTGGCAAACTGCCACCATTTTATTGCCCCCTCCTGTTCTAGAACATGGGAAGAGGAGGGTGGAAGGTGGCTCACTGCAAGAGACTCGAGAGAGACTTTTGCTGATCAGACATAGTCCCTTACTTCTGACAGAATAATGGCAAGACTTGAATGAAACAAATTCAGCATTAGGGAGATTACAAGTGCTGCAGAACAGTGGATGTGCCGTGTATTATCTCAAAAAACAATGTTTGATGCTTCTTTATCTATGTTAACACACCTTAAAGTCAGGTTGCTCCTAGCACTATGCCCTCACTTGGTCCTTTCCTCCTGTTGGGTTCACTTTATTGGTCGGTTGGGGATTTAAGTACATCACAGTGACATCTCCCACTATTAGGTAGAAGTGTGATGGATGACAGGAGCAGCACCTGCAAACAAGGCTTCTCACACGTTGTCAGTGCCAATCACAGTTACCATCTGTCTTCCATTTATCTAGCACAGACCTGACAGCACTCTCTCAAATTGTTTCATTTTCTCAGCACAGAGGAACCTCTAATATTTTCTCTGCAGAGGACTGAGAAGCAGACTGGGAGGGAAAAGAAACAAAGAAACCCATCCCCACCAAAGACACTGATTTCAAAGGTTTAGCTCCTATAACCCCCAAAATCTCCCCAAACTCTTAAAAACCCAAACCCATCTTTGCCCACCATAACCCAGCTAAGTGGATTTCTGCTGAGGCTCCTTTTCTATCTAAGTTAATGAAAACTATATTGAAAAATATTTCTCTCCTCTCCAAACACCCCAGTGTCTCTGCACTGCAGAAGAACAATAATTCTGAGCTTAGTGGATCAGCTGCCAGGCCCTTCAAGTCAATGTAATCTAAAAATTGCTAGCATGCACAGTGTTTTTACATATATTGCTTGGACTATATTGAAGCATTCGTCTCATCAATCATTTCAAGCCTGAAATAACACATCTTCGGAACAAGGAAAATGTGTTCTTGATGTGTATGTCAGAGTCTAATTACTTTACATTTTTACTTTATCAAGGGAATTTTCTAGTTACACACATAGATGGGCCTTTTTCGCTCAGGTTGCTTAAACCAACTCCACTTAAAGAGACAGCGTCAAGATAAATGGTTAAGCCTAGTTCTTGCTCCCACTTACACCAGTGGAACTGCACAGATATCAGAAGGGTTGCACTGGTGTAATTGACTGCATGAGCAGGGGATGCTGTCCCCTCTGAATCAGCATTGCATAAAAGCACAAACAAGACTTCTGAGTACACTATATATTGGAGATGCTGTTTTTCATATAAAAAAACAATGTCCTGATTATTTGTGTTCATAAAAGCTCTCTTCTCCCAAATACTGAGTGTTCTCAACTCTTGTGGTTTGCAGTCAGAGAAGACAATGCTCTACTCTAAGCAGAAGCAGGTGATTTGTTCAAACAGAGAATGTAAGGATCAAACTGGGGAGTTCTAATTGACTGATAGGCTGTGTTGTTAACAGTAACATACATGCCATGTCTGCACTCCTTATGACTCAAGAGCCTTCACCATGGTTTGAGGTTGCACAGAGGAAGGATAAGAAATTAAACAAACAAACAGCTGTGGACCTGCTGAGGCACTGTTCCACATAAGCCATGAAAACCAGGCACTTTCCTGCTCTGGCATTTTACACTCAGACCACCAATTACAATTCAGTGCGTTCAGTCAAGACATGCTCGGTCTTCATTTGTCAGGCACTCTCTGCCATTACTTAGAAGCTGAGGGAGTTCTAATTTATTAAGTTAAGCAGGGACAGCAATTAAATATCTGGAAAAAGTAATCTGTCAAAACTTGTTGGCTATTTTCCCATGATTTCCATATCCTCCAACATCTCTACTGATTACCAGCCAACTACTCTGTAATTATTTCATCATGTGACTTGTTTTATACAATAGTCCTGGGATATTAGCATGCTTGTTGAAAAGGTCCCGTTTCCAGAAAAGCTGTGCAGGCCCCAGTAAACAGTGATGTGAACTTAGCCAGGGATCTGATTGTAGGTGTTAAATATAGCTTATGTGCTCCAAATTATCTCCTTTGTTCTCCAGACAGCAAGCTCAGGAATAGCATGAGAACACAACTCGCACAGAAAAAGGGACTCACATCAGGTGCAGGAAACATACAGGGTCCGATTTCAATGGAGCCACACAGATTTTCACCAGCTGATGATATGGGTAATAGGGTGAAGCTCATCCTGCTGTAAAGAACCCTCCCCACAAGCGGCTATACAAGCCGATCTACCATGTGAGCGGAAAGAATCCCTCCTTTGAACTGGCCTCACAAAGGCTGGAATAGTAGACTACCTTGGGGGGCAGGGTTGTGGGGCAGGCCACAAATTTGCATCTGAAAATCCCATGCAATGGGCACAGAGGCACTGCAGTTGCTTTGAAAGGTCTCGGGCTGGAACAGAGGCCATGAATGTTGGTTTGCCCTGGGCTGGGGTTGCACTCTGAGTCCCTGCCCTGTAGGTGAGCAGAGGAATTTCACCCAAAAATGAGAGGCCTGAATTTTATTAGCTAGTTTTCCCTTGAACAAAAAGAAGTACAAACTTGATTATTTTATGGCTTACCTAAGGAAATAAACCCTTGCTGCGGTAAAAAAACAGTAAGAATCGACACTCTTCGTTTCCTGTTGTTCCAGTGATGAATGCTTTATAAAAGGATGCCTTTCATCAGCGACATGCAAGTTAAAAAGACACAAGGCTCATGCATGTACAGCACAGGACTACAATGGCACTGGCCATTCAGGCTCCTGTGAGTGTTCTTACATGCAGCAGAAACTAGGGATGTGAATGGTTAACTGGTAAGCCTCAGCCTTAATAAATGAGGTGTACTGGTTCTGGTAACCCGGTAGGGGCTGGAGCACCTTGCCACCCACGGCAGGCAGGAGGCTGCTCAGTTGATGCTCTGGCTGGCCAGATCATCTGCTGTCTGTGGCAGGCCGGGACCAAGTGATTCGCCACATGCAGGGACTTCTCTGGCCACTTAGCTGGAGCAGTCCTTGCAGTCTTTCTCCATAGCTGGGGGCAGGAGAGCACTCCAGCCCACGTATCCCCCTTTAACTGGTTAACTAATTAAAATGGGATTTTACATCCTTAGCAGAAACCTGCACTGGAAGCAGTCTAAACAAACAATGGAAATCATTTCAACTGCACTGTGAACTGTCCAAAAGAGAGACAGGTGCAGTTGTCCAAAATGCAGCAGTTCTCCACTTTGGTAATAGGATCCAAATGTGCATACCACTTTGAAGCTTACTTCAGGCTATAGTCCACCACACTGTAGCCCTGTGGGCCAGCTTGCCCCTATTATATTCACTGCTTGGCATAACATCCTGCTTTATTATATTTAGCAGTAATGTAAGGGGCCTACAGGTTTGTATCCTGTAAAGTAAGACATTGGCTTTGGCACTTAGTATAAGTCTTGAGACCTACAAACTTTAGTGGTTGGAACATCCAACCGCAAATGTGCCATGGCAACAAACTGACATACATAATAAAGGGGTGAAATCAGAGATATGCTAACAGAGGTGAAACTGAGCAGGTGCACCCAGGTGCCCAGCTCTGATAAGAGCTGGCTGCAACAAAAGCCAGCAGGGAGTTATGTAAAGAGCTGGCAGGACCCAGGTTGCAATAGGACAGTACCTATAAGAAATGTTAAGTTACATTCACTACTGTATGCTAACCTATAGAAAAAACCCTAGCATTTGTTAGGGGAGGAAATACAAATAAGCAAGAAGGGCAAACCCCTATTGAATATGTATTAGATATGTTAATGTCCGTGTAACAAATAATAAAAGTGGCCTCCCAGAGCAGCAAGGGAAGAGACCTCCTTGGAAGGAGCTGGAACGATGGCCACTGGTAAAGATGAGGAAGAGAATGGTGAGAAGGAAAATAGTGGCTAACATATCCAGTTGTTCTGCAAGGGATGGTGTAAATATGGATGTCCCACTGTACCTTCTGTATTATCTCTAGATACTTGTGGAATTAGTGTGTGTAACTTTACTAAATGTGTAAATAAATAAAAAAGAATTTCTTTAGTGTGAGTGTTGCACCTGTGCATATTGGGGTTCCCAAACATAGAACAATTGTACTAATAATTTAACTGGGCCTGATCTTGGGACAAGATCCTGTCAACCTTCTAAGTGATAAATGGAAATCTTCAGATCAGTTATTTCGAAATAATGCTGCAGTGTAGATGTGCCCTTCCTGTCCTTGTGCACAGGGTGAATTTTACCCATGCAGCACTAAAGAGCCATGTGCAATATTATCACCAGCATAATTTTATTATAATGGAACATTAGAAGGCTTCTTAGCGGGATTAGTTTCTCAGGTGCTTACGCAGAACTCCCATCTAACACAGTGTTTTGCATCCCCAACGCATGCACACACAGTGAAACCTGACTAATGTATCAACCCCAGGGACCATGGCAAATCATTTGCTTTGTTAAAGACCTCCTTTTGTAAAAGCTCAAACCAAGCCCTGCTGGATGTGGGAACCTCTGGGATACTTTCAAAGGGTTGTTTCAGCCCACAGAGATTGCTCTGTGCAGGTGCAGGGTTGCCTGTGTATGTTGTCGATTCTAAATGCTCATCTGGAGTGTAGCTTGAGTCGAAGAGACTGAGGCAGAAGCTCCCTATAGCTGGGCCCTTCCTCTTCTTCTCTCTCTGGAGAACAGAGCAGATTTTAAATATTTGAAACCTACCATGCCTGCACTGGCTGTGATGCTCTGACTGTTTCACATATTTCTCTGAGGACAGTGACCCAGATTTTTTGTGGGTGTAAACTAGTTTGGCTTCATGCAAGTCAGTGCCAATTTACATGCCCTGAGACTCTGGTCCGTTGTAACATTCCATGACTAGCCTACAAGTGTGTTAAAGAGAGAGGCATCTTCCAGAATCTGTCTGTCAGCTCCTCTCCTCATACAGGCCAGATTCTCCAGGCTGCTAAGGCTGCTTGTGCAGAATAGCCAGAGGAGAAGTCCCTTTGCATAGGGGAAGGTTCTGCTGATGAAAAGCCTCGGGCTTGCCATCTTGCCACCTGTAGAGGAAGGGGAAGAAAAGGGTACCAGGAATATTCCACTGGTGGAGTGAGGGGGGTAGGGATGGAATAAAAGACAGTGTCTGGTTCCCAGTTTACTAGCCCTCACCTCTCCTTTAATTATCCTAGATCAGACCCTCGGCTTCTGTAAATAGTCATTGACTTCTATGGCAATTTGCATCATTTGAAGATCTGGTTCAAAGTGCTTTCAAAAATTGAACAATTAACTTTTCTTAACTATAAACTCTCTGTCCTGTTCTCTGCAAGCTCCCAGGTTTTTATCTAAACCCCCTTTTCCTCCCCCTTCCCCATAAGATGCTTCTGTCTATGAAGAGTAAAAAGCAATTAGCTCAGCGTGACTGCTCCATCCTCTGCCATTCCCCAGAGTCTAGTGTGATCATTGTCCCCACCGTTCTGAGCAACTAATTACAGCACGGCAAACAACAGAGCACAGAGCACAGCAAAACAAACATCCGCTCTAGGCTGTTGAGTGCAAGGGATCTGCACAGCAGAATGGTATGCATCATTGTGCAGCTTGCTGGCTTAGCAACTGTGTTCACCCGGGCTGTGCTCTAGCTACTGAGTGGACAAGCTAGAAGGTGAGGATCAGACTTATTCCACCCACCTCCACTTTGAGTGGCAAATAAATCAATTCAGTTGGAGCTAAAAGTGAAAGCTACCTAAAAGCCAAATAAACACGTCCCAGCTTGCTCTTGTGGCTGTACATTTGGTTAAAGATCTGTGCTGAATTTTGTTTAACAAAGAACCAGCTTCCTTTTCACTAACTCTTCCCACAAAACAGTCTCACGAAGCTATGTGCACTAGATTTCCAAGCTGAGCCATTTAAGCACTGTACTACTTTGCTGTTTTTCCTTAATACTTCATAGATGTGATGCATACAATAGACCTTCCCTGGCTGTCGGCAGGACATTGGCAGACCCTGGTTGTCTGCAAGTAGAATCAAACCTGGGACCTCTGGAGCTTAGTGGATGAGCTAAAAGCCAGCTGCCTTTTAGCAAAGGCTGAAGAGCAGACTCATTGTTATCTCTGTAAGTGGTCTCGGTGTCACGAGATGGAACAGTACACCACACTGAGGAGTATGAACCTCTTCCATATGAACTAAAAGCCACATGGTCCTTAGATTAACTAGAGCAGGGGCAGGCAGTAAAATGGTGGCAGTTCACCATAGTTAGGCCCTGGTGGTCTGCTGCCACTATATTTACCTACACGTCCACAGGTACGGGCAATCACAGTCCCCATTGTCCGGGAATGGTGATCTACCATCAACGGCAGCTGTGATCCCCCCTATCTGTGGAGGCACAGGTAAATATGGTAGTGCAGGGACCTGCCAGCGGCTAACCCTGGAAGACCAGATCCAGCCCACTCTAAATCTAGAGATCAATGAGTCTGAAACATTGAAACTGGGGCGGGGAGGGGAGGACAGAGTGCCACATCAAGCAGGCACAGGTCACACTAGGATTCTTGGATTTTAGCCACCAGTGAAAGACCCATAGACCCAATTTACACAAGGGTAATCTGAAAAAATTTAAAAAGCAATGAATGGTCAATTTGCACTAATGCATCTTAATCCTGCTTGATGTAACCTGCACTACTCTGAATCAAACCATGCTGCTTGGAATTATGTCAATGCTAGAACCCTATCTGCATGTGGAAGAAGGAGCTTTTTCCATCAAGTTAGCTCAACAATGGGTTCATGTGATTGGAAAGCCCCCTGAAGACTCATGTCAACAACCTTGGACCCTTTACAGCCCAGGTGGGAACTTAGGCTACATAGCAACAAACTCATGTGGTTTTAAAGCTGTTCAGTTGAGTCTGCGTAGCTGTGATGGGGCCTCACTTAAGCACCTTTTCCCCAGATACAGGCAGACCAGACACAATAGCACCAGTGCAGCTTTCTCAGTGCCTGAATTGCCAATGTAGGCTACAGGATGATTCCCTGCTGTACATTTTCTCCTGTCATTTTATAACTCAACTCAGAATGCCTAGCTCTTTTCACCTGGATATCTGAAAGCATTTTACAAAGGAGGGCAGTATCATTATCCCCATTTTACAGATGAAGAAACTGATGCTCCAGGAGGAAAAGTGACAGGTCACACAGCAGGCCAGCAGCAGAAAGAGAACTCAGGCCTACTGAGTCCCAGTTCAGTACTCTGTCCATGATGCATGCTGCCTCTAGCTTCATGAGTGGGGTTTTGGAGAATAACCATAGTGGAATCTGTGCTGTACCATTCTTCTCATGCTGGGCCTGATCCTACAAACCCTTGTAGGATCAGACAAATAGCCTCACTGAAAGAAACTAATAGGGTTACCTGTGAGTCTAAGGACTACTCATGTGAAGGACTGGCAGGGGGCCCTTATAAAATAAATGGCTATTAGCTTTTTGGAGAGCTCAACTGCATATAATCTGAGGCCCTTATTGACATATGTCAGGTAACCAGGACAGCTGGTGGGGGGCTGACAAACTTGTTGGGCCTGGGGAAAGGTGAGGGTGTCTGGAAAGGGAAGCGCATTGGGTGGAAAGGGCGGGGCTGAGGCAGCCAGTCTTCAGCAGTGCCTGGAGTGTGCTGTGTTGGCCCCACTCAACCAGCCCTCAAAGCTGCCTGGCGTGTGCCATGTGAGGCTCCAATGGCCATTTAAAGGGCCTGGGGCTCTGACCGCTGCTGCTCCTGCAGTGGCAGCCAGGACCCCCAGGTCCTTTTGAATTTCTAGGTCCTGAGGCAACTGCTCTGTTTGTCCCTCCCCCATTGGCAGGCCTGGCAGCTGGTAAGACAATCATACAAATCATGTTAGCATCAACACTGAACAGAAAAGTTACTTCTCTTTATAATGTCTAAAGCAAGTGAAGAAAAAAGTGGAGTCGTTTGTCATAAAGCTAATCAGTTGTTCAGTTTGTGCATCTTAGAAAGAGACAGGATGTCACCACTAGGTAACAGGGCAGTGACAGGATACCTTTTGAACGAATATATCTTAAAACAGTCTGTTTCATCACAGTTCTGCTGCCCCAAGGCATGTCAGCATCATGTTGGATGCCTGTAGATGCCGAACATTCAATTTGCTCAGGCTCATTAAACAATACCACAAAGGAATGTGATTGACAGGAGGCAGGATGGGGGTGGAAATGGGGAACAGGCACTGAGATAGAGGCAATGTGCCCAATCCAAAGGGTGGTATGATTCTACATTGCCTACAGTGAACAGATGAGAGTGAAACAAAACTCTAGCTTTGGGGGAAGAGGGGGCGTTATTCTGTGCACATCGCTGGCTTGGCTTATGTGGGTTTGTGTGCCTTACCCTCAGGTTGGTGAGATAAGACATAAGGGTGGTTAAGCAAGGAAAGACAAAGAGGTGTGAATGATCTTGAAGACAGAAGAAGGAGGACTGTCTGTTTGTTCTGTGTTTGTACTGCACTTGGGGGCAGTGGGATACTAATCCACAGCTTTGCCTCTTAATTTTTTATATTACTCTAGAATCTAAGAGGATGGCAAATGGGAGTGAACAGATGCAAGGAGCTGGGTAACGTGTAAATCCACAGGGGAGTGAGATTTTTAGGAGGTGAACTTTGTATGAATCAGAGGGAGGGATGAGGGAAAAGAGATCAAACAGATTCTCCCCAGTCTTACAGCAGATACACCAATCCAGGGCTGGGATGCCAGGAATTAGCCACATAATGTATGGCCCAAAGAGAAACCCTTCCTTTTATGCAGGGTGGTGTAGGTGGTAACCTTCCTCATCGCCCTTTGTTGCTTGATTGTCTCTCCCAAAATATGATTTAGTTCAGTGCTAAGAATAAAATTTGATTTCACTCAGCACGAGGAGAGAGCACAAGCAGCTTGAAAAAATGTCAGTCCTGTTTAAATTGTCTTGCTGTCTAAATTGAGTGCTAATGATCTTCACTCAGCTACCCTCATGTATTTATGCAACCTCTTTCATATTTGCTAGCTTATTATTGATTAACTGTTAGATGACAAGGCAAATAAAAGAAATCAACGTAGCCTAACTCCTGGAGGCCTTTTAAGGAAACATTTTAATGATGATCAAAGTGCACTGTTTAGTCACTAATATGATTTCACGTTGGTCACTGCACTCCTATCATTTTCATTGGCTTCATCTTTAGTGATAATTATAGACAAAGCAGAATTTGAGCTTCTCTCTCAAACCCTTCCAAATCATAGTGGATTAGAATGGAGGAATGGAGGAACTGATCAACCCGTGTGCTTTACATTCTGAAAAATGTAAAAAACACCAGACTGACATGGTTTTGCTAAATCAAAAACAATACCACTGGAGTTTGCCCAGTTATGAACATGGGACAAAACAGATTCATTTTCTCCAAGCCTTAGCTTTACCAAGGTTCACTACTGCTAGCCATTGATGTCTCTTAGGAACTATAACACCTGGTACCAATGGATCAGGTTTTCACAGGAAAAGGAAGGCAGACAGTGCAGCATCTCAGGCAGCAGGAGTCTGGCAGTGACTGTGCAGTATCTGAAGAGCACTGAAAGATATTTATAGATGGAAGAGGACACAGTAGGCTAGATTATCAAATGGTGTAAATTCAGATAGCTTTATTAGTTTCAATGGCACTATACTGGATTGGCACCAGCTGAAGATCAAGCCCAGCATTTCTAATCTCCCACAAACAAGAGGTAGAAAGAAAATACAGTAGTCAAAGATCTAAAGCTGTAAGCCTGAATGAAAGTCAAGAAAGTTAAGAAGTAAAGCCCACTCCAAACCCTTTTCCACATGATCTCTCAATCTCTACCACTTAATAAGCTGTTTATCCTACCTAACAATACTTAACATTTATTAAGAAAATGTGCACCAGGCAAACAATCCCCCTCTAGAAAGAGGATTGTGTGAAATTTTTCAGGAACCTGACCCTCAGGCCTGCCAATGGAGGTGAAGTGGGCAGAGAAGAAAGGGGGCATTTGCCCTAACGCACAGTGATTCAAAAGGGACGGGGGTTCCTGGCCACCGCTGCAGTAACTGGCAGTAGCCAGAGTCCCAGGCCCTTTAAATTACCACTGGAGCCTTCGGGTGATGCTATGGGATAGTTGGGGAATGCAGCATGCTCTGGGGGATGCACTAAGGGATGACTGTACCCAGTCCTTCCTCTTCTATCCGTGGCTCCACTCCTTTCAGGAGTCTTGAACTGGGCCACCTCTGCTCCTTTCCCGGGGTCCTGGAAGTCTGTCAGCCCCCCTGCTGGGTGGCTCTCTTTCACTGTTAAATGAAGCTGCAGTTTCTTTTTGCTTTATGCCGATATTCAGCACAAACCTTCTGCTGTCATATGAACTGGTGACAAGTGTATGTCAACATCACAGTATGCCGCATACCTGAGCCATGTTAGTCCCAGGGAGCTTTTTAAGTTACATTCTAGATCATGGTGGAATTGTAGGAGCTCCAGTGTTTCCCCAACCTATTTTCTCATCATGCACAGTACACTACAAAGCTCACTGTTCTACATAGGTCTCTCAAATGCTCAGTTAAATACAATAGGAACCACATGGAACACTCACATTCAAAAGAGAAGCGAACAAAACAGGCTATAGACATGTGCTATTACTCATAGCACTGGGTATGTAATACTTCAGAACTTCACTAGACAGATAGCATGACCTCACAGTTATAGAATGTGTCTAATCTTCAACACATTAATAATATTAGCTGTGGGAAAGTTCAGTGTAGAGAGGTTAACGGACTTGACCAATGCCACAAAAGGGGTCAGAGTATGAGCTGAGAAGATAACTCAGTTTCTTGAAACTCCTGATTTAGTCACTATCGCAGTTCACAGGCCAGCCCAATGCCCATGTTCATACTTTATGGTCATTATTACATTTTATGCTTTCCCCTCCCACCTAGCCACCCATGCCTCCAGTCTTTAAAATGCTTTCAAGGAATTTTAACCTCTCCAGTGCACAAAAAATAAAGTATAATCTTTATGGGTTGTTTAACAAAATCAGTGTTGGCTACCCAACAATTTCATGTGTAACTGCTTTAAGCCCTCTACCATGTGAAAGGTAATTGCTATGGGAAATAATGTGGTTACCTTTCAGTCTGTATTTAGTAGCTATATCTTCTGGAGTCAGTATCCTCTGTCAGTTCAAATCATACCCAAGGAACTTCCTAAACTTTAACATCATTCTTTCGAAACAAACTTTATTGAAATGGAATTAGCAGTTTTTGACTGGTGATTGTGTTCCCTTGATGTTATCTCTCATTTTTGACCACCACATCCTATATATTCCATCTGTTCAAGCCATAATTTCCAGTCCATTGGAGCAAAAGCAACGGTGAAAAAACATTTTTGCCAGACGCCCTTAGCCTTGTGTTTTGAACGTAGATGCCAAGTCCTGCTGCCACTCAAGACAGGATTTCCAAAAACAAGTGACTGTGCTTCAAAAAACAGGACAAAAAAGGCAATCATTTCATACTGTTTGTGGTGATGTTCTAGCTGCATTGGTCCCAGCATATTAAAGGGATGATAGAGGATAGAAAAAAATCTTTCATTGGACCAACTTTGGTTGGTGAAAGAGACATACTTTTGGTCTACATGGAGTACTTTTTCAGGTCTGGGTGAGGTACTTAAAATGTCATAGCTAAATTCAATGTGGAGTAGATTGTTTAGCATAAGTGGTTAATATATTCTAAGGGACAAGAGATGCAGAACCTGAAGACATAGCACCTCTGCTCCGATGATCAATACCCACAACAGCACACCTTTCAAGTGACATGGGCCTTATACCTGCCTATCATGCCAACACATGTTATACCACATCCTGACCACTAAATATCCCAATAATAACTAGAGCCCTGTAAATGCATGGATATTCACTTTATGTCTGCAGGTATCCACATCTCTGGATGTGGATATCCTCAGTTCATTTTTACAGATATGGTTCAGATACAACTTTGTATCTAGAGCCCTGCAAATTTGAAGATATCCGTTTTATCTCCATGGGTATCCACAGATGTCAATGCAGTTATCCATAGCTCATTTTTGTGGATACAGATACAAATTTTGTGTCTACACTAGGGATTTAAAATCCCAGTTAATCAATTAACCAATTAAACATCAGGTCAACCTGATTTTTAATCAGTTAACCTACTGAGCCAGATCCTTATTGGGGACTGCTCCACCCACCTGAAGAAGCCCCTAGCCTGCATGGCTTCCACTCCCAGCCCCCAAGCAGGGGAAGGGGCTGACACCGGTTCCTAGCTCCCAGCCCCTTGTCACCTGTTCCCAGTCCCCTCTGTGGGAGCAGCCCCTGCATGCAGGGCACCTAGGTGCCACTCAGACAGAGACTACACCCTCCCCCTCCCCCACCATTGAACAGAGGCTACTGAAAACAAAATCAGTCCCTATGTAGACAACTCTGCTGGCCACCCTTCTCTGGTTCGCAGAGAAGAACAGTCTTCTAGGCCCTTAATAAAAATGCATCCGGTAAACTGCGAGTGATTATATCTGATTCAAGACAGAAAAAGATCAGAAGGATCCTTGTAATTCAGCATGATCACACTGTTGCTCTGAGGAGTAATTAGAATATAGATTGTGTTCTAAAGAAAATATGATGAACAATTAAAAGTTTGTACTAATAGAAGCATTGTACTGAAATAGATTGATACCTTTTGTATGGACAATTGTAACCCTTTTGCGATGTGTAAAATGATTGTGTCATTCCTGGGGAGGGGGAGTGAATGAGTTTGAAACGTGAGTGTTTGGAGAAGAGGTCGTAAAACTCAGAAGCACCATGCAACCATCCATTGGGCCCAATACAAAGCAGACTGATGGAGGACTTTAGGATTGTCTTGGAGTGTTAAGAAGCAAGCACCCTTTTACAAACAAGACAGCCTTGAAATAACACGGGGAAGAAGGCACCAACACACTGATGTCAGATGGCAAAGAAGAATGATTTCCAGATAAACAGATGTTAAAATGGTGATTAATGTAGAACTGATGCAGCAAAATGCATGGACCTGAGCGGAAGAAAAGTCGTATAAAAGATGAAGCATCTTGCGTGAATCTCCAGGTCTCATCTTGTCAAAATCAGAGTGCCAGTTCAGACAGAGAGAAGCCCCCACTCCTCTTCCTCCTCACATTTAATTTGCCTGGCTCGTGAATTATTGTGAGCAACAGACCGGTAATTTTAAGCAACAACAAGACTATACATGTGTAAGTTTGTGTCTTTGCATGTGTAGGTATATGTGAATATGAATATAACAGAGCAATGTTACATTGTCAATAAATGTGGTGTTTTGCCTTATCCCCCTAAAAAGATCCTGTGAAATTATTTCAATTATAGCACCTGGCCACAGCAGGCCCTCTGTGTGGTTGGAGCAGTCCCTACCAGCAGTACATGGGAAGCTGCTCCAACCCTCACCAGTTACCAGTTAACCAGAACTGGTAAGCATCACTGGTTTAGGGGGTGATGCTTACCAGTTAACCTTTCACATCCCTAATCTGTGCAGGTTAACTAGTAATTATTTGGGTGAAACCAATCACTATGCTCTTGAATGGATTCACACAGAAAAATGCTAGAAAATAAATCACCATATCACCCCATGGCAAATACTTTACATAACATGATTACTCCATATCTGATCTCTCAGTTCTTGTCTTTAAAACACATCTGCATAATAATAACTTCCAAAGGCAAACCTCAGAGTTTCAGTAGATAACTTTGCTACACACTAAAAAACATGGTTTCAATGAAGCCATTTGTCTCATGGCTTATCACAACAATCTGTGACCTAGTAATCCCTCTGTTTTGTCCCATGGCTGCAGGGATGTTACCAGGTCATTTCACCATAAAGTCTCCCTTAGAAGAAAAGCTCTGTGTAGCTCAAAAGCTTGTCTGTTTCACCATCAGAAGTTGGTCCAACAAAAGAAACTATCTTCAGCCACCTATCATCTCATATCTCAGCTTGTTCCACAGAAGGGAAATATCTCTGTTCCACTAATGTGTATATGTCCTTTATAAGAGGGTTCAGTATTATGTTATGATCAGAGGAGGAGCTCAGTGTAATGGAGCAGCAGATGGACGCAGTGCTCTGTATTATGATTTGCATTACAGTCATGCAAAAAGACTATAATGCACTGGTGATCTGCACACACATAAAAGCTTAGTATTTTAAATTGCTAACCAATAAACATACTGGTAAGGGGCCAGCAGACTGGACAGTGGGCCCTAAGTTAAAATGGTTAACCAGTTTAATGCTATCATTAACCAGTTAACTGTTTTAACATCCCTAACAACAATAGCCCCTGCCTTGAAGAGTTTATAATCCAAGCAGAAACACAGATCCTGAATGGGAGGAAGGATTGACTGTTATCCCCATTTTACAGATAGGGAGCCAAGATAAAGCAACGGAGGCCAAGACTACACAACACATGCCTTACTGGAATATCTAGGCCAGCAAAGTCCCAAAGGCTACATCTACACTGCAGGGCTATTTCAGGATACCGGAGAATCCTGAAATAGCTATCCCATGTCTTAACAGTAAGCCAGTTATTTCAATTCCCACGTCCCCCCTGTAAACCTCATTCCATGAGGAGTAAAGGACATTTCAGAATAGTGGGAATTAAATCGGAATAAGATATGCACTTTGTGTAGCTCAAATTGCTTATCTTATTTTGAGCTATGGTACAGAGTATCCTACTAGAGTAGGTACGGCTTGTGATGACAGATAGTGGTTTTTTTGTCAGCATAGTTACCTTATTTCCCAGATGACATTTTGCTACACCGACAAAAGGTTTTGTCTGTGGCCATACCTATGACTACACTAGAAGTTTTACCAGCACAGTTGTGTTGCTAGTGAATAGGTTTTTTCCCACTCCTGCCCAAAACAGTTATGTTGACAAAATTTGTAAAACATACCATGCCTGACTTGCTGTTTGGGCCTGGGGCCCACTAGGGATGTAAAAATGCATTTAAAAATGAAACCGTGTAACTGCTAAAAAATCATTGAGGTTTATTTAAGCTTTTTTTAAACAAGTTTATTTAAGCTTCATACCGCAGAGCCCTCAGCAAAGCCTCCCTGGGAGTGAGGCTGGCAGGGGAAGCTTGGCTGCTGCTGGCCCTGCTCTTGGGGAGGCAGCTTTGCTGCTACAGTGAAGCTGCCTCCCAAGAAGTTGGTCTGGCCGTGCCTGTGAACCCCTGCTAGGTCTACACTACAGAGAGAACACTACTCCAGACCCCTGGATCCTTGGCCAGGGCCTCATGTTAACCCTATGCCAGGTTACCTGGCCCTGACACTTGGCCAAGGTCACACAGGAAGACTGTGGTGCAGTTGGATACAGACCCAAAATCCCTGAGTCTAACTCCACTGCCTTAACCATAAGATCATCCTCTTTGAAACTGATTGCATCAAAGCTCTACTCTCCCCTGTTTGTGCTGGCCTGAAAAGTGTGCAGGTTTTTTTTACCATAGCCCTGCCACCCTCCCACCTCATTCTCCCCTTCCCCCACAATCATGACTAATTCTTTCTCACTAGTCTCGCTCCCACTTCACACCAGACTACCTAAGGATCCTGGGGCAGGTTAGTGATGGTCACTGGAATACACTCCTCACTGTCATTGATTTCATCTACAAATAGCTTGGGTGAGTGCATGCACAATTGATTGTTAGGTCCTCACAGACTCCAACTGCACAAGTGGAACCCAGCTGCTTGTTTTGTTCAATCTCAGCAATTGGGTTATAACGTTTTATATTGTCACAGCTGCCTGTGCCACAAAAAGAGCAAGGAATTTCTCTCAGTCCCCTACTAAAGCTGAGATTTTTCTTTATATTCCTAATTCCCCACAAATAAGGAGAGCAGGATGCAGCCATGCAGTTTGTAATAGCAACCTCTAGAACATGGGTTCCCAAACTGGGGGGGCATGCCCCCCTGGGGGGGGCGTGAAGAAATTCCGGGGGGGGGGCATGAGGTGACCCCAGCTCTCCTCCATTAATCCCTCCCCCAAGTTTTGCTGCTATTGGGGGGGGTCGTGAGGGTTTCTCAAAAATCAAAAAGGGGGCGTGATGCCGAAAAGTTTGGGAACCGCTGCTCTAGAACACCTCACTGGTGACAACATGGGATCTTAAAACACCTACCTCTGCTCCACCTTTACACTAAAAAAAAAATTGGCCACTGCGATGAACTTTGTTATGCATTTTTCTGATTTCATGTATTTGATGACAGCCACACCATTTCATTCAAAATGGTGGAAAAAATGTCTTTCACACCTTGTTCCTATCCACTTTGCTTCTCAATTCTTATTCATTTGCATTGTGAGGCTCACTGGTATCTTTTCAGTTGGCCAGCTGCACGCATCTCTTGTTACTGTCAGTAACAACATAACTGAATTTGGTTTTATATGATGCCTACCATACACATGACATTCTGTGAAGTAACACTGACTTGTGTAATTAGTAACAGTGAACAGAAATGCGGCCACCATTTTATGTGTACAACAGTCATAAGCTTGACTATAGAGAAGAAAGTTGGCACAGGCTCTCTCACTGCCATTAAAATATTGGCCACAACTTGGTCTTGGCTGCCACAGGGAACTTGCACAGGTCTTCCCCTTCACTAGCTGCTTTCCCTTGTCAAGATGCATGGGGCAAACCAACCAGTGTGTCATACATTCTGGCTGGACTGAGACTGGATATCTCCTTCTTCCAGCAGGTAGCTACTACAGCACTGGAGGGTAGAAGAGTTTTGAAAAGGACAAAGGAGATGCCCAACTCCCCTAGAATTGAGTGCTACAAGAATACCCCAATAGTCTTTCACTTTTTGTGGCTGAAGTTGTAGCCACCTGCATGAAAAAAAATGCCATGTGTATAAAATTTAAATACCTTTTGGGAGGAATCTTTGGTCAGAACAATCTTTTACCCTTTTTAACAGCATTAAGAGAAATTTAATTTGCACCTGTGCAGAAGGGGACCTTTGATTAAAAGTATATCTGGAGAAATCACTGGGCAACTCCATCCTTCCCTTGTAAGGCAGGTGAGGTAAAAGAGGTCTAGATGCCAGTAACGCAGTGAGTCTGAGAACTAACAGTCGACCCACACCTACAAATTATGTGCAACTGAGCTAAAATAACATCTTTCCCCTAAAATGCAACTCTAGTTCTGATTCATGGATGTGATTGGTTGCCATGTTGTGAACACTAGTATTGCCAACTCCAAACATTCAGAAAGTTGAATTAAAAAAAAATCAACCAACTGGCTTAAAAACAACAAATATCTTTATTTGCCTTCTAATTATTGAGCCAATCCTGTTTTGTGTTTTCAAGCTTTCCCCTGAAGCCCTGCAGGCTAGAAACTGATTTTCCTTTTCAAATGAAACTGGAGAATCTAATATAATCACATTACTGTGGGAGCTGGAACTATAAAAAAGTCCCACCAAATATCATAAGACTTGCAATAAAAAAAAATTACACGCATTGGAAGCATGGGTGGATTATAACTCTACTGTATGTGTTAAGCCATATCCTCCACTGGTGTAAACTGATTTCAGGGGAGCTACACCAATGTATGCTAGCGGAGGTTCAGGCCCATTATTTATCTTGTTCTTCAAATAACAGCATTGCAAGTTATGAAAAAAAAATGCATTGTCAGAGCGTGGAGAGGGAATGGTGCATGTTGCATGAACTAGTGAGTCCATTTTCATTAAAATGAGCATGCCATTATGTGCACACAATCAGTGGATCTTAACTTGGGTCCTTGTTAATAGTCTCATAAAACATTTCCTAATTTTTTTGTTCAGTGTTTCGAAAAAAGCCATATATGCACATGAGTGGCCAACCATGCACCATTGCCTTTTAATTGAATGGAAGTGAGAACAGCTGCACTGTTCAGTAGAAACTTTTTTTTAATTATAAGTTATTGAAAACTTAATTTTCACAGATCATAAATTAATTTCAAGATGGGTAAACATGAAGTATATCTTTTGGGTTTCATCAAAACGTGGTGCTTGGGCAATAAACAGCACTGTTGGTCGATGCAGTTCTATCAGGAAGACTTTGTTACAGGTACATTTTCATTCAGAACAATGCACGGAGTCAAACTCTGGGTTTGTGTATGTAGGCTCCCTTTACTATAGGAGCCTCTGACTTTTACTGGGAGGATCCTTGTGCTGCAATCTGGCCCTAGAGAATACAACTCCCATGAACATGATGCATTTGAAAAAAAAGAAGGGAAGATGGTGGGCTCTATTTTGGAGAAAATAGCCAGATTGCTTTGTGGAGCCTTTTCTAGGCCGTGAGCTGCTGCTGGAAGCTACAGCCTGCTGTTGAGAGCCTGCTGGGGCTTGGATCTAGCCGCCTGCTTCAGGGCTGTTGGTAATTGTCCATGGAGGGGAGAGACCTTGGCTGTGCTTATGGCTGACAAAGGCCTGCATAGAAGGAACTGTGAGTAACTGCAGCTATTTGGGAAAGTGCTGCCTGGGTTGGAACAAAGACGACAAACTGACTCTGGGTCCAAAGAGAAGCAGAGTGATCTGGCTAGTGAACCAGAGCTGCTGGCATTTGGGGCCTACTGGCTAGTGAACCAGAGCTGCTGGCGTTTGGGGCCTGCTCCAGTGTCAGAGGGATTTTGCAGCTGGTTGCCTGCCTGGACTGACACACAGGGCCAGATTAAGGGGGGGGGCTAGCTGGGCAGTTGCCATCAGGCGCCGTGTGCCCGGGACCGGGGGCTGCGCAGCCCCCTTACAGCTGCCATCAGGCGCCACATGCCCGGGGCCCGCATGGCGCCCCTTACAGCTGCAATCAGGCACCACATGCCCGATTGCAGCTGTAAGGTGCGCAGCGTGCCAGGGAGCGGGGCTGCGCATGCACTGTGCACCTGGAGGCGGAGCTGCGCATGCGTTGAGCGCCCACGGCCCAGGGCGCAGGAATGGCTCAAGCTGGCCCTGCTGACACACAACCTAACCTGCACAGCACTGTCTCCACTTCAGCTGCAGACCTTCAAGCATGCCGATGCAAGCAAGTGTCTGGGACTCAGAGATCCAGAGGAGTACACACTCTGGGCTGGGCTGGTGGCAGTGCAAATGCCAGTTAGTTCCTATTACTTCTGAGTACTTTGCTAATTGATTTTATTTACTTTTAGTCTGTTAAACCCTGTTTCTTTAAGTGGTTAAGTAATGGTGTGTTTATTCTAATTCAATCAATTAGATGTATATTATTTATAATTGTTGTTCTGGTGTTAGATCCAGATTATTACCGGAGAAAGTTCACTTCTGGGGTTCCCATTAGGTGTGTATAGGTGCCAGCCAGGTGGAGGCACTGCCATTTTATATTCCTTTAGAAGCAAGGGACTGCAGCAAAGTGGTGGATAGGGGATCCCCAACTATTCAACATCACCACTGGAGTACTCAGTTTCTCTTTTAATGTTAAAAATCTCAGGCGCCCAGGTAAGCATTGCCTGCTCCTGAGTAACACAGGAAGGAAAGAGAGAGTTATATATAGATGAACAGTATAGATGAACATGGCAAGCTGGAGTGTAAATCTACAGCACACTAGCACGCTATGCTATCCATGTGGATCCCACTACCTCACACTAATTAACGAGTTAAAAATGATTATTATTACTATGTAGCTGGTAAAATTGTTCCTATAGAGTCAGCAGTGCAGGACAGCACCCAGCTCCCCAGGAACCAGATTGGGAACCAATGTGTAATTGTTTGGGTAACCAGTAAGCTCATGCTTCTTGGTTACCCATTTAAACGATTACACTATAACATCCCTAACACTAATAGTGCCCTAATTCACTTTGATCTACCGGGGTGTAGGTAAGAGTGCATTAGGAAACTTTTAGTGCATGGCAGCAAGGTTCACATGGACAGTTGGTCCAAGGCAAGCTAATGAGCAGTAGATTTACACCCCAGCTTGCCACCCTAAGGGTACTTCTACACTGCAACATTATTTTGAAATAACTAGCACTATTCCAAAATAACTTAGTCCACGTCTACACACTAGGCAGTTATTCTGAAATAGCATCAAAATACTGTCAAGCTGGAGTAGTAAGGGAAGTCGGAAGAAGAGTGCTCTATTTTGAAATAAGAGCTCTGTAGATGCTCCCTATTTCAAAATAAACTATTTTGAAATAAGATACACAATTGACGTACTTCAATTTGTGTAGCTTATTTTGAGTCACACCCTGCAGTGTAGACACTCCCTAAGAGACCACCTAGACAAGCACTCTGAATCATAGGAAACGTTTTTTCTGGATTTGTACTGGTGTAACTGAGCACAGGATTTGGTAATCTATATTTTTAATAGTAAAAAAACCCTATTTGACTTTTTTGTGTTCCTAATAATATATTAAAGTGATCAGAATCTTAAAAAATAAACTAATATGCTTTTCACTATTTCAGTTGCATTTTTCTAGTTTGCACTTCACTCAGCTTGGACAACCTTGTTTCTTAGTCAGTTTCACTTCCTAGTTCTTATGCACTAATCTGACAGTGCAGCCTAAAGCTCTCAAGTGTAGCAGGATCTGCTTTTCAGCCTCACTAAGGGACAGGAATGCAGGATCCCTCTGGGTCTCCTCCATGCTCATTGACAGTAGTTTGGCAATGGCCCAGTACCAGCTGAATTCTCAGATACAGCTGGTTGGATTGTTGCTGTCTGACCCACTTCCTCTCACAATTCCTTTGGCCTCCAGAGGTATTCCACAATACACTGTGAAAATTGCCCAGAGCAGCGAGAGCCTGGATGCTAGTATAAAGCACTCAGGGATACTTACCTACAGTGGCTGTGCCTGCAGTACGATGTTGTGTGCACACATGGCTTCAAATAAGGTTTGGCTGCAAGACATGAATTATATGCTGGGAAAAACTTGGAGATTTAGACATTTGTTTCCATTTTGATGTGGAATAAAACCAAGACCTTAGGAAAATTTCCATGACAAATAGAGAGAGCTTCTCACTGCAGATTCAACAGCCCACTGGATAAGAGTGCTCACCTTAGACATAAGAGACCCAAGTTCAAGACCTGGGACTTGAGTGCTCCCCCATCCCTGGTGAGTGTTCTAACCAGTGGAGCTGTTGGCTATACCTGGAGCCCTACCAAACTCGTGGTCAATTGCATGGGCACAGGATTTAAAAATCCCTTGATTTCATTATTTCAGCTACTTACATCTGAACTTTCATGATGTTGTAATTGTAGGGCTCCTGACCACAAAAGGAGTAGTGAGGGTATTGCAAGGTCATTGTAGGAGTCATTGTGGTGCTGCTAACTTTTGCGTTACTTTTGTGTTGCTGCTAGGGACAGCACAGCCTTCAGAGCTGGGCAGCTAGAGAGCCCTCAGTCAGCAGCTCCCACACTCCAGCTGCCCAGCTCAGAAGGCAGCAGCAGAGAAATAAGGGTTACTCTTATTTCTGCATTGCTGCTGGCAATGTGCAGTCCCTGGAGCTGGGCACCCAGCCAACAGCTGCCGCTCTCCACTCACCCAGCTCTGAAAGCAGCTCTGAAGTAAGAATGGCAATTAGGAGTATAAAATACCATTTAATTAGTTAATCAGTTAAACGTTAAATTTAACCAGTTCACTGATTAAACAGGGGTGGGCACTGCGGTCAGGGGCTGTTCCAGTTCAGCTGCATCAGACTCTGTGCTGGGCTGCCAGTTCCCAGCCTACATAAGGAGTTGGCAGCATGGGGCTGCAAGCGGCAGCACCACCCTCGATTCCGGGCTGCCACTTCTGACCCCGCCTGAGGCTGCTGACTCCCATCATGCCAGTTTGTATGGGCTGAGAGCAGTAGCTCTGAAGGGCTGGAACAGCCCTCTGCCCATGGCAGGCAGGGGGCTGCTCTGGGGTAATGGTTAACTAGGGATGCTAGCATATAGCAATAAGCCTGGGCTTATCAGTTAATCCTATCGACTGTATCAGAGGCAGTGGGGGCGCAGGGGCAGGAGTGGGAGCTGGTGCCCATGAGGAGCTGGCTTTAAGCAGGCTTCCCATGAGCATTGGATCCACCTGCCCTCCACACACACACTCCACATTGATGCCTCTGATAGAGAAGCCAGCTCTCCACACGTATCAGCTCTGTGGACCCGCCTGCCCTCCACTTGCTGCCACCTACAGAGGCAGCAAGGGGAGGCAGGCGGGAGCCAGTGCTGGGGGGAGCTAGCTTAAAAGCCAGTTCCCCCCAGCACCAGCTCTGCAATACTGTCTGCCCCCTTACTGTGCTGCTGCCTCTAACAGAGGCAGTAGTGGGGGGTGGGAGGAGGCAGAAGAGGATGCCATCATCAGGCCTCTGTCCGCAGTGGCGTGGGTTCACTGCAGACGGAGGCTGTCCTGCGGCAACAGCCCCTGTCCACAAGGTGTCAGAGCCCCTAGTGGACAGGGCCTGCTGCCACACCACACTGCTACCTCTGGTACAGAAGAGGCAGCAGCACAGGGTGGCAGGCAACCAGTCTGTGCAGGGAGCTGGTTTTTAAACTGCCTCCCCTTGCAGACCAGCTCCCGCCTGCTACCCTATGCTGCTGCCTCTGATACAGCACTGGGTGAACACAGGCTGCTGGCCCCGCCCCCAGGGACTATCAAATAGTTGTGTAACCCCTAAAATTTCATGTGGTTACACAACTATTCAATTACACAATATTAACATTCTTACTAGGTTAACAGTTACCTGGTAAGCATCACCCATAAAGGGTGATGCTTACCAGGTAATCGGTTTTCTGGTTACCTGTTCACATCCCTAGTGGCAATAATGCAATCACCCTAAAATAAACTTGTGACCTCTCCTCCCCAAAACTCCCTTTTGGGTCAGGACCCCCACTTTGAGAAACACTGGCCTTCTACATGAAATCCATATACAATAGGGTAAAAGCACCCAAAAGACCAAATGTCACGAGAAGAGATCTGATTTCACAGTCTGTAACATGTTTTTCATGACCATGAATTTAGTAACACCCTACCTATGCTTGGTATGGGTCTCTCTTCTGTCCATCCTGGACAGAAACCTTTCCTGAAATATTCATTGAAACTGATATATTTACTAATCAGTTTTTCCAATTACAACAAGTTAATTATAAAGTTCCTAGCCAGCTCTGCCTTCAGTGGTCATTTACATAGTGCAACTGCAACAGTTTGAACTAGGGATGTAAAAAGTAGTTCAAAAAGGTATCCGTGTTACTGCTAAAAATCTTAGCAGTTGTACAGTAACACATGCTATGAGCTCTGCATCCTGGGCAAGGCAGGCCAAGGGAACCAAGCATCCTTCTGGTTTTGATTTCAAATGGACATTTACATCATGAGTGAAACAGTGTGATCAGGTTTCATAGCCCGACTAAACCTTCCCCATCTCTAACAAAGAAATTAACTTGTCTGTCTTTGTTCAGGTTGCTCAGACAGGTCAATTCTTTGCCTCTCCATGTACTTTGCAGGTCAGGTACAGAAGCCTAGAAACATCTAGCAGCTGATGTGCTGGGACTTGTTGCTCTTCCTTGTAAATACTGAAGCTTAATTATCACAATTTAATATTAATGTTGTTAATTAAGCTACTGATATTTTAAAGCAGAAATGTCCACTTGCATTGTGGGCAGAGTTTGGGTGCACTATCACCATAATTTTCCCTAATCATGGACAATTGATCGTAAGAGAGTCAGAGATTTTAAAGGTAAGAAGGGATCATTAGGATTTCCTGCACTGGTGTCTTGCATGACATGCCGAAAAAACCTCATCCAGTAATTTTTTTTATCAAGCTCCTAATTTGACTTAGAGCCATAGGAGTGGAGAAGGACTGATAGACTTAAGATGCTGCCAGCACTACCATTGTAAGGGAAGATTATATTTGGAAAATCAAAAGAAGTGAAAGCAGAGCTGTTGCTGTGTGCCATCAGAGACAAAAAGGGGAAAAAATCTAAGAGACTATTGGAGGATCACAGGCTAGAATGGGGTTATGTAAAAGGCCTGGATGACTGTATATACAGTCCATTTGCAGGTCATTTGTTAGCAGCCAGGGTCCTAGTGCACAGGTAGGACTATATGTGGAAAGCTGGCTTGGGTCTGTGTTACTCATCCCTCACTTTTATGCATCTTCAATTCACTCAGAAGGGTTTTTTTAATATTATCTAATAAAAATTGTGCATTTATTACAACCTAAGCACTCCACTACCTGATCTGGAATTTGAAAAGATGTAGTGGTACCTGCTGGACTTCCCTCTTCATCATCCTCATCATCAACAACCATGGGCTCAACGCCCGTTGGTGTCCAATGCCTACACTTCTCTCTTGCTGGATCTTATTCCACTATGCTCAGCTACTAGAGATTGTTGCATTTGTAATTGGTTGTTTACACTGGTGGGTATCAGCAGTCATTTCTGTATCCCCCAGATGTAATTAAGGAGCAGTGACTACAGCCTTAATACTGCCATTTGTGCCTTCATGTTTCCAGGATGGGTAGGAGCCCCTTTTGAAACCTACACATTTGTATCTCTGCAAACCAATGTTCGTTCCCTCTAATCTTCTCCATCCATGTGCATTTTTTTTCCATCCATGTGCAGAATAATTTTATATGCACCAAGGCATGTAGGAATGTGCACCATCAATAGAAACAAAACCTAGCTATGGGCGTTTTGCTAATCAGCTGGCTGGCATTTGACTGTCTCCTTAGCAGCCACACAAGTGCATAGCTTACAGGGAGTACTGCTGCTGCTGTTTCTATCACTTGTCTGCAGCACTGTGCATTCTGAAATCAGAATAGGCTGCTAGATCACAAATTATCAGTCCCATAACTGACAGGCTCATGCAATATAATGCTATGTTAGACCAACATGTCAGGTCCTATTTTATGATAGAAAATCTTACTTCAGTCACAGGGCAGAGTTTGAGAGAGATTTAAATTGCCCTGCAATTAATGGTCCTTTAACTCATAAATCCTTGGCATATAGACTACCAGCAAAATGAATGTTAAGAGGGTGTCTGTACATGCTTGCACTCACAGTACTGCAGCCTTGTATGCAAATATTTGATAGCACCAAAAATGTTCGAGAGGAAAGAGAACTATTACACCATGCCTCCTGGGGACGAGTGGAGGATGTTCCCTTCAGAATATTTTTGCTGCCATATCCAGACCAGTTTTAAACTGTCCAAGCAACTAGCTTTCCCCTATGATTAGACAGCCTAACAAAGATCAGTATCAGGAAGATGTTCATAATATACAGCCTACATTTTTACCCTGAGTCACAAAGCACTCCTTCTCAATGGGACTCTGAGCATGTCTGAACATTCAGGATAGATGTTTCAAAACTGAATAAGGGCACTGAATTGGATGCCAAAGGCTTAGGCATCTTTGTAAATCTCTGTCTCAGATCTCCCTTCTCCTCTCCCTAATTATATTACAAATAGAAAAATGCCTATACTAAATACTGATATGCTGTTCCAATGGATAACCGCAGATCACGAAATTTACTCCTGTGTAGAGGCCAGCATCAAGCACTATTCCCCACCCAGTCCCTGGGGTTAACACGGGGTGAATCTCCCCCAAAAGTTCTTTCTTAACACTCCTCAAGAGGTTGCTTGCTGACCTATGCCAAACAACATATACAAACAGCAGCACCCCAAACACTGAGTTAGCTAGGTATATTTCACTGCAGGGCGAAAAGGGAATATAGATACTACAGTGATGGCCATTCTTTTAAGCAGCATGAGATGGAAAAAGTTCAACAGGGTCTTTTTTCAAAGAAAATACCAAGAAAAGTTCTATCAAAATGCTTCTTGAAATCAACTTGACTTTGGCAAAACTTTGTTTTGGCAAACAAAAATTTTCCAAAAAATGTTAATTATGCCAAAATGTCCCATTTTGATATTTTTATTTGAAGTGATTTTTCTTTTTCTAATGATATATTTTATATATTATAAAATATACAAACCCAAGCTTTTCAATCAATGCTAAGCCACTTCCCTCCCCCAGAATTCTGAAGTTTTTGCATTTCATTCCTATAAAAAACAAAGCCAGATTTCAAACTCTTTCATGAATTGTAATTCTCCAGTCAGCTCTACCGTTTAATGATCACAGCTAATTAGCACATAAGTTCTTTGACATCAACATTTTAGACCCTAAATTCTCAGTGTAAATGCAATGAAGGAAAGTTGTATTTATTCTATTAGGCTGAAAAAGTCTATCATCTTTATAATTAAATCACATTTCAAGCATAGTAGGAATTTCCATGCATGTCTGAAGTGATATCCTCCTAAGATAACAAGTACACAAATAATTAGAGGTGAATGGGTGATAAATTACTGCATTCTTTACAGACACACTTCCTGTCTTCTAACAAACTCACAGATTAGTTAATTGACCAAGATTCCTTTCTTTCTGACTTGAAAAAAAATGATGTTTTCAGCAGATGCAAGGTACTGTAAGGAGGTACTGAAAGTTCTAGGCACAGTTACCAAATGCCAGACTTAACCAAAACAGAAAGAGCAAAACAAAACAGAAAGAGCAATTTTATAGTAAGTGTCAAACAGCTGAATACACATGGTTCACCCAGTCCATATCTTGCACACTTTGAGAGGGAAAATAATCACATTAGATGGCAGAAAAAACAAGCCTTATGCTCACCAATTTTACACTGGTTCTATTCCATCAACATCAGTGGAATTGAATGAAGAATCAGACCCAATATTTCCTCACTTTAGGAGTTCAGAATCCATTGTCAGCCTTGTGCTAGTCTTATGGTTCAGATTTCTGAGAAGCTGAGGTGGGGTTAGCCAGAGAATTTGGGGTTCAACTTAATGCAACTGACAGAGAAGTTTTACCTCAAGTCAGAGCATTAAGGTTTTGAAAAGTGTTAGAGTAGAAGGTACTGAGGGCTACATCCAGTATCTTTAACATTCAGAGAAACTGCTGACTGGAGACACTAAAATTGCTTGCCAAGAGGGAGATCTCATCTGAGGCACAGTGCTTGAATGTTCCCTAAATCTGTGTGCTGCAGCTTATCTCTACCACATGCTCAGAAAGACATCTCTCAAAGCACAGTCTTAGGCCTTGTTTCCCATTGTGACGAGGATCAACATTGCAGCCTGTCAACTCAGGAAATTCTCCAGGATGAGTAGCCAGAGTTGATAGAAGAGCAGCCCCCGCCAACCTTACCGTGTGGAAGACAACACAATAAGTACGTCGACTTCAGCTATGCTATTAGTGTAGACAAGGCCATACCTATTCCGTCTCAGAAGTCTAGACTACAGTCTATGACATTTACCTCCAACACTAAGGCTATGTTTAGACTGCAGGCTTCTTTCGGAAGAAGCTTTTCTCGAAAAGATATACTGAAAAACTTCTGAAAGAGAGTGTCCACACACAAAAGTGCATAGAAAAAGCGATCTGCTTTTTTGAAAGATAGCGTCCACACTGAATGGACACTATCTTGAATTTAAGCTGTGATTACTGTGGATGGAGTGGCCACCAGGGCACCTGTGCTTTTTCCTCTTTCCTTTTCTTTTGAAAGAACTCCCTTTTCCCCGTTCACACATGCCTTTTTGTGAAAGAGCTCTTTTGGAAAAAGGCTTCTTCCTCATAGAAGGAGGTTTATCAATGTCAGAAAAACCCCTCTGTTCTTTCGATACTTTTTTTGAAAGAACACGATTGCAGTGTGGACATAAGTGAAGTTTTTTCAGAGAAGTGGCATCACTCATTGGTGCGGAATAATAATCTGAAATTATCCTGTGCACTTCTCTTCCTTGGCAATACAAGATATTGGTACAGAGAGAATGACAAGCTTGAAAGCAGAGAATCCACTGGGGAAAAGGTCACTAGTATTTCGTGCACATCTGTTGTCCACTGAAGCCTTCTGGTTAACCGCCTGCTGCACTGTAAGCACTCAAAGCTTGCTACAGTAAGGCCTGGAATCCTGGGCTTCCAAAGAAGCAACCAAGTACAACAGAGTGATGCTTCACTGCAAGCTACAGTTTTCATTAAAACTTCTCACGTGGGTTGAGAAAAAAAAATATTTATTTTAATCATAGGATATTTGGGATTCCTAAGAAGAAAATATTAAATAGCCTAATAGGGCTTACAAGCCAGGCAGGATGAGGGGCATGTAGTCGTTTTAACAAGAGGCTCAAACTACAGATCACGTTAGGTCTAGGAAAGTGATACTTGGACCTCAGTGCTTCATGAGCCAAGAAGTATGTTCAACTTTACCCAAAAGAGTTCCAGTATTAATTAATTCATTATTTCATTTTCGAGTCTATATATGTATATTTCCTCACAGTACAATGGCTGACCAAGTATTATACATAATTATTAGCATCACTTACCATATTAAAGTATCCTGATTGGTTACTTATTAAATCATACAGTGTTTTAATATCAGGTGGTGCCAACAGCTGCAGGAGACAAAGAGCCGCTCTAGGCACTCTGCAAAATCCAGCTCAGGGTAAAATTTGCAATTTCTTCTACTCACCAGTAAGTGATTTTAAATGTCCCATTTGCAAAGTTATACAAAGTCTTCTGTCCTGCCTTCCATAAACTATCCCACAGCCAGGCCACTCAATATTTTGAGTGGATAACAAGAAAAGAAAGGAGGCAACTTTTGCTAGTTTGGATCAACCAAGCAACAATGTTTAAATCACATCTATAAAGCAGAAATTGTGGGAAAGCTACCAGAAATCTCCACTTGTGAAAGAGACTTCCAATATAACAAAAGCCAACAACAGCAACATCAGAAATCTCTGATTTTCAGCTTAACAGAACAATTTAGAAAGAACTTACCTCAGTGTGAACTGGTCTTCTGTTGAATTTTTATCGATAGACACAAGGAAAGTCAAAATATCACCTTGCTTGACAGTCTTTGGTACATATCGGATGACAATGTTCTTATCCAACCTCATTTCACTTAAGGATGGGCCACCATGTGTCTGGTAAAGGAAAACACTTCCAATTCTCTGCAAAGGAGGTACTGATTCATCAATATCATTGCGGCCCAGTCTGATCCCATTATTTTTCCTTACATCTTCCTTAGTGCACTCCCCAGTCTCGTCCCCTGGCTGGATGGTGTAGTAAAGCTCCACAGGGCTCCCTTCAGACTGATCCATCACTTTCTTACGGCCGGCCACCACTGTGGGAGGGCTAAACCAGCTCGGCAGGAGTTCCAGCTCTGCCACGCACAATCCCAGATCCCCCTTCAGGCGGCAGCTGCCTCGGACTTCCCTCGTCTCGCGGAAGGCAAACACACGCAGGCAGGGCAGCCTCTCTGTGGAGCTGTAGTCATCCCAGTCCCTGCCCACAATGTAGAACAGGATCTGGACTTTCGGCTTGCTCAGGTAAATTTTGTCATTCATGATGTAGGCTTTAACTCTCCAGTTAAAGGAAAACTTGTTGATGGATCCAAATGGATTCGAAGACAACATTAGATCCTGAGGCACTGTTTGTTCAACAGAAAAGGGTCCATAGCTGGCATTTAACACAGGTGGCCTCTTGGATTTATAGATCAGGAAGGATTCTACCCGGGATTGCAAACTAGAGTTCCTCATGATATCCTGGTTGGCTTCCTTAAGAAAGAAGGAAATGTCTGCATTGTGGATATGATAGTTCACAGGCAGGTAAGTTGGCAGCAAAGAAAATCTCTGAATACTCTCCAGGATGCCTCGGCTGTCGGTCACTGTTGAAAGGAAAGGAGAATTTAGAAGTTCTATATGCTAGAGAAAATTTGGAAACATTCAGCATCAGGATGCAATCCAGAGCAGAAGTACAAAGTGACTCCTCTGAGAAGCTGGAGTGTTGGAAAGGCAGACAGTGAGTAACTGGCCTGCTTTCATGTTTGTTTCAGTGTTCTTGATCAGCAAATTGTATCAGGCACACAGAGATAACTTACGATTGTTCCCCATATCCTTTTTGGATAAATAGTTAGTAGAAATAGTATAATAGTGATGCTTAGATGTTGTGGCCAATACTAGCCCCTGTTGTGCAAGGCTTAATACTAATACATGGTAAGAGACAGCACCTCCAAGAGATTAAAGTCTAAATCAGTGGTGGGCAACTTGCAGCCCATCAGGGTAATCTGATTGTGGGACATGAGACATTTTGCTGATATTAGCCATCCCCAGGAATGCTGCCCCCAACCAACCTCCTGCAGCTCCAAATGGCTGCAGTTCACCTTTCCCAGCCAATGGGAGCTGCAGGAAGTGGTGGTCAGCACTTTCCTATGGCCCCTTCACCTTCATGCACCACTCCCACTGCTCCCACTGGCCAGAAACAATGAACTGCAACCACTGGGAACAGCGCGGGGCCTTGCACATTGATAACATCAGCAAAATGTCTTGCGGCCCACAATCAGATGGGCCATAGATTGCCCACCACTGATTTGGACTACTACTGGTCTAAACAGTCAAGACAAACACAGGGGAAAACAGAGAGATGAAGTGACTTTCCAAAGGTCAAAGTTGGGAATAGATCAGGGCTCCGGAGACCCATTCTAGTGTCATGTCCAGTGGATTACACCATCTCTCCTACTTGTTACATAAGAACATAACAATGTAAGAACACCATACTGGCTCAGACCAAAGGCCCATCTAGCCCAGTATGCTGTCTGCCAACAGTGACCAATGCCAGATGCCCCAGAGGGAATGAACAGAACAGGGAATCATCAAATGATTCCTCTCCTGTCATCCCTTTACAGCCTCTGACAAACAAAGGCTAGGGACACCATACCTACCCATCCTGGCTAATAGCCATTGATGGACCTATCCTCCATGAATTTATCTAGTTTTTTTTTTAACCCTGTTAAAGTCCTGGTCTTCACAATCTCCTCTGGCAAGGAGTTCCACAGGTTGATTGTGCACTGTGTGAAGAAAAATGAAGTAAACTGTATCCACTAGATCTCCCTTGTCCACATGTTTGCTGACCCCCCTCAAAGAACTCTAGTAGGTTAGTAGGCATGGTTTCCCTTTTCAGAAACCTTTTTCACTTTTCCCCAGCAAATTAGATTAATCTATGTGTCTGATCATTTTATTCTTTACTATAGTTTCAACTGATTTGCCGGTACTGACGTTAGACTTACAGGTCTATAATTGTCAGGATCACCTCTTAAGCCCTTTTTAAATACTGGTCTCACATTGCTATCTTCAGTCATTAGATACAGAAGCTGATTTAAAGGATAGGTTACAAACCACAGTTGTTAGTTCCACAATTTCACATCTGAGTTCTTTCAGAACTGTTGGGTGAATGCCATCTGGTCCCAGTGACATGTTATTGTTAAGTTTTTCAATTTGTTCTAAAAGCTCCTTTAATGACACCTCAATCTGGGACAATTCCTCAGATTTGTCACCTAAGAAGAATGGCTCAGGTTTGGGAATTTCCCTAACATCCTCAGCTGTGAAGACAGAAGCAAAGCAGGCTGCCAAACGAGCCTATCCTGGACAGGTGATCAATAATGTTTCCCTACTGCTATATTCTTAGTATTAGAGCATGGACTTACTACTGATAGAAATTTTCTGTGGAACATTTTGGTTCATTTAAGATTTTTACTTCACTTGATACAATCCTTTCTTTGCCTCTGTTTTCACGGACAAGGTCAGCTCCCAGACAAATGCACTAGGCAACGCAGCATGGGAAGGAGGTAGACAGCCCTTGGTGGGGAAAGAACAAGTTAGGGGGAGAGGTAGATACACTGGAGGGCAGGGATAGAGTCCAGAGTGACTTGGATAGATTAGAGGATTGGACCAAAAGAAATCAGATGAGGTTCAACAAGGACAAGTGTAGAGTCCTGCCCTTGGGACGGAAGAATCTCAAGCATTGTTACAGGCTGGGGACCGAATGGCTAAGTAGCAGTTTGGCAGAAAAGAACCTGGGGATTACAGTGAATGAGAAGCTGGATATGAGTCAACAGTGTGCCCTTGTAGCCAAGAAGGCTAATGGCATATTAGGGTGCATTAGGAGGAGCACTGCTAGCAGATCCAGAGAAGTAATTATTCCCCTTTATTCGACTCTGGTGAGGCCACATTTAGAATATTGGGTCCAGTTCTGGCCCCCCTACTATAGAAAGGATGTGGACGCATTGGAGAGGGTCCAACGGAGGGTGACCAAAATGATTAGGAGGCTGGAGCGCATGACTGAAGGATTTGGGTTTGTTTAATCTGCAGAAGAGAAGAGTGAGGGGGGATTTGATAGCATCCTTCAACTTCCTGAAGGGAGGTTCCAAAGAGGATGGAGAGAGGCTGTTCACAGTAGTGACGGATGACAGAACAAGGAGCAATGGTCTCAAGTTACAGTGGGAGAGGTCTAGGTTGGATATGAGGAAAAACTATTTCACTAGGAGAGTGGCGAAGCACTGGAATGGGTTACCTAGGGAGGTGGTGGAATCTCCATCCCTAGAGGTTTTTAAGTCTCGGCTTGACAAAGCCCTGGCTGTGTTGATTTAGTTGGGATTGGTCCTGCCTTGGGCAGGGGGCTGGACTTGATGACCTCCTGGGGTCTCTTCCAGCTCTATGATTCTACATTTTCTTTCCCATACAGTGCCACTCCCCCCATACATGCACATATTTTCAAATGTGTGTGATTTTATTCCAACCTGGCATCTCTGGGGACTGAAGCCCTTTATTTATGCCTGCCAGATTCATTTTTTGCCTGTCAAAAAATCACTGCAGAATCTAAGGATGGGAACTCCCAAAGAGTTCTGCACTGGCTTAGCTCTGCTCACCTACAAGCCAGTCAGAGTATTACATGCACTCTCCCTACAAAGTGCCTTATGACTATGCTGAAGGGACCTTCCCTTGGGCATCATTAAGCCAAGATCCTTGTGTTGCTAATGGCTACAGAAACTGACGCCTCTACAGAGCTGAGGGGAATCCATCCCAGACAGATAATGGACAGGTGATGGTTGTTGTGGCACAGAAGGGTAGGTTTACATAGTCATGGGTTAGCAGGCTTTTGCTAGTATTCTACAAATAGTTCTGTAGACAGTGCTTTGAAGTTGCAGCTCAGGCTGGAGCTCATGCTTTGAAGCTTTTAGGGGGAGGTGCCTTCAGAGCCCAAGATCCAGCCAAAACCACTATTTCAAAGCCTTGTCGCAAGAACTATTTGTAAAGCACTAGCATGAGTCCCACTAATCTGTGTCCATCGACCCAAGGTGGAAGGCTCTCTCCAAAATGCTGTGTAAACATGCTCTCCAATGCATTTGCTATCCAGGTGCTAATGGACAGCTATCCATATCACAGCACCACCACTGGCATCCTTGATGCCAGTCCAAGCAGGGAGTATTCAAAATAAATGAGCCTGAAGACTCAAACATATGCTCATTCCTAAGGATACAGAGCCCTTGCCAAGAGTGGGGTAAATGGGAATCAATGAGACAAAGGGAGGCAGGCACACACAACTTTTGACACATGACCACATGCTGCAGAGGGTGACAGAGAGTCCCTGAAATAGGTGAGGATGGGAAGGCAAAACACAAGGAGAGAGAAGTGCAAGGGCTCCAGGTGTAAGCAATGTGCTCGGTCTACAGCAGCAACAAAGTATGTAACCTGTTAGTGAATTTAACTATCACCATGCCTTTGTGAGGCAGGGCAGTGCAATCATAGGGTGCGTCTACACAGCAACATTATTTCAGAATAACTAGCATTATTTCGAAATAACTTAGTCCGCATCTACACAGCAGGCAGTTATTTTGACATAATGTCAAAATACTGTCAAGCTGGAGGACTTCTTACTCCAACTCCTGTAACCCTCATTGTACGATGAGTAAGGGAAGTCGGAGGAAGAGTGCTCTATTTTTAAATAAGTGCTGGGTAGACGTTCCCAATTTTGAAATAAGCTATTTCAAAATAAGCTAAGCAATTGATGTAGCTCAATTTGCATAGCTTATTTCAAGTTAAGCTCTGCTATGTAGATGCACCCATATTTATTTTAGAGAGCAAAATGACATGCCCAAGATCACACAGGAAGTATGTGGCAAAGCAAGGTTCCAAAGCTGGATCTTCGGAGTCTGAACTAGTGCCCTAAGCACTCAACCAATCCTTCTTCCTCTGTGGCGTTTGAGTTGAAATACTCAATATATGTCTGCAATTAGAATGGCTAACATGGTATCTGTTACACATAGACAATTCACAAAAAGTTTAACACCCTAGAACGTCATGCTTCCATGGAGGGGCGTAGGGAACAACTTTTGTTCACTGGAATTTGAAAAACTTAATTGACAAAATCCCACAGAGTGCACTGTGGGGATAAAAATATTTTTAGTAATGGTGCAGTTACATTTCTGTGTACTTTGCTGCCAGCAGAGTTTATGACATCCCTTTGTGCTATGTTTATGCTTGCTTCAAAGGCCTACATAATTAAACACTAAAAGGTTGAGAAAAGGTCAGCACACTGATACAACCCGTGTAAACAACATTGTGGCTTTAGAGTCACCTGGAATGCTGAATTCCTTCTCCAAACATCTCCTCACTGGTGCCCTGAGGAGTTGGAAGATCTGGCAGCTTACCATTTCAACTGTGTATTGAAAGAAATACCCAGAACTCTGCTAGGCTAGGGACCCAGGTTTCAAAATTCCACGACCCATAGCCCCATAAAATGTACCTATAAAACTGTACACTGTTGTGGTTTGGACCATTAGTAGGCCATGGCTACACTACAGATAAGATCGAAGCAGCCACAATCGATCTTCTGGGATTTGAATTAACAGATCTAGTGAAGACACGCTAATTCCAACTGAGGGGATGCTCCCGTCGATGCCAGTAGTCCTGCTTCTATGCGGAGTAAGGGAAGTCGAAGAGAGAGTGTGCTCCCTTCAACTTCTTGCAGTGTGGACAGCGATAAAATTCAAGTTAAGATGCTTTGACTTAAGCTATGCAATTAACATAGCTGAAGTTACGTATCTTAATTTGACCTTGACCCATAGTGTAGACCAGGCCATACAGAATACCACTGACAACTGTTTTTATACAGGGACACAAGTGCATCTCTCCTCAATTCTTGGGGTGTCATAGATTAAAAAGTGAGAAGAGACCACTGCCATCATGTAGTCTGACCTTCTACATTCAACAGGTCATTGGACTTCTCTGAATTAATTCCTGTTTAACTAGAGTATATCTTTTGGGGAAAGGAAATATATTCTTGCTTTAAAATTTGCCAATGTTGAGAATATACCACAACACATGGTAAGTTGTTCCAATGATTAATCACCCTGACTACTACAAATGTATGCTTTATTTCTAGTCTGTTTTTATTTAGTTTCGACTTCCATGTTTAGAATCAACTTCCATGAATGATCTTGAACAATGACCCTGAAGTCAGACAGATGCTTATTGGTGCTCTAGTGGTTAAACTAGTTAAAGTAGTATTTATAGGGGCTTCCAGTGACTAGGGATGCAAGCAGTTAACCAGTAAGCAGCACTTTTACCGGGTGATGCTTACCATTAACTGGTTAACCAGTGGTCGGGCCAGGTGGAGCACTCCAGCCCAGCTGGGCCTGCCATGCTGCAGGCCCAGCCATAGCAGACCTCCACCTGCAGTGCAGTGCGGCAGACCCAGTCCAAGCAGCCCCCAATCCATAGTGGGCTTAGCCCAGCCTGACCAGAGAAGCCCATGGTGTGGCAGAGGGCTGATCTAGTCTGGCCAGGCCAGCTGCTCCCCTTGCCCTCACCCACAGGATCCTGGTTAAGCCGTTAAAAGTAATGTTTAACTTGTTAACTGATTAAATAGGATTTTACATCCGTACCAATGACCGCTGGTGAGAACTAGAGACCTTCGTATAAAGCATGTGGATTGTTATGTCTTTGATTCTGCAAGTGTTCAAAATTCATATTAGGTATCACCTCCAAAATAATGAAATTTTAAAAAATAAAGCTTTTTATTTGCCTTCAAGTTTTAATAGGTCACATTTTTAAGCTTGAAATGTTCTTTATTTTTTACAGAGGAAGTTGAGGATCTCGTAATCACATGACACCAGGAGCTGGGGATCTAAGCCACAGAATTGCACAAGACTTGTAATAAAAATCACAAGAGTTAGCAGAATTGTTCTCCAAGACTGAGTCTCATCTCACACCAGTCTTTAATTGTATAAAGGGCTGTTATAAAGAGGACTGAGAGGGATTGTTCTCCATAACCACTGAAATTAGGAAAAGGAATAAGTGGCTTAATCTGCAGCAAGAAGGATTTAGGTTACATCTCTGGAAAATTATAAAAGTTGTTAAACTCTGGAATAAGCTTCCAAGGGAGGTTTTGGGATCCCCATCACTGGAAATTTTTAAGAACAGGTTGGACACACACACGTCAGAGTGGCGTTTTCAGGATAACTTTTTTTGTGGCCTCAGAGTGCGGCTTCTTGCTGTGGCCATTCTCATACTTTTTCCTAAAATAATTAATCAGCTCTAGAAAAAAAAATAAGCGTGAACATACACACGTCCAAATCATTGTAATTTATATATTGCTAGCTAGTAAGTCTGTTAAGAAAAGTGATACAGGTTGAACCTCTCTAGTCCAGCACTATAGGGACTTGACTGGTGCTGAACTAGAGAATTTTCCAGACCATGGGAGGTCAATATTGTCTAATGGCATTACTAACACTTCCAATGCTTACTGGACTCTTAGATGACATTTAGGGGTAAATTAGAGTGAAACAACAGCACAGAACACTGACAGCCAGGCCTGATGGCTGTAACCAAACTTTATGGGATGGCAGGAAACTTGGCCACACCCATGATAAGTGGACATCCAGCTAACTAAAATCATGCTGGATCATGGATGTTGCCAAACCAGAGAATACCAAACTAGAGAGGTTCAACCTGTATTAACAACCTTGCAAGTATCACTTTTCACAGCACACTTACTCAGCCCTGGCAAGCCTGGGGACAAATGAAGCTCTGGGTGGGGGGTTGGGAGAGGCAATGTGAGGCTGGAGTCTGAACAGACACATAGCGAGGGTGTTACATGCCCAGGGGCAAAGGAAAAGTTTGTGCTCTCCCCTGCCACGCATCGGGGCCTCGAACCTGGTGCATGGCTGAGCCCAACCCTAGGAGGAGGAGGGGGTGAACTTGCACCATGACTTCCTCTACCCCCTCCAGTTTGGGGCCGGGCCCCTGCTTGCACTAACAAGCCGGTAGAGATGGAGGAGGATCAGGCTGCGGGTGGGAGACTCTAGCCACCATTGGCACACGGAGGAGGAGCAGGTGAGCTGAGGGATGACAGGGGCAGCAGAGGGGGACTAAATTGGCACTTCCCCTAATGTGGCACCCGGGGACAACTGCCTCCCTCTGCCTCCCCCTCGCTATGCCTGAGTCAGAAACCTTACGGCCAGAGACCCGAAGCCCTGTAGCTGGCACCTGAGCATTGAGTCCGAAGCCATGTGGAGAGAGGAGGCCTTCCCGCCACTCCACAGCAGAAGCACAAAACCTGAGCCCCATCACCCCTGGGAAGGTGGGGAACTCACAAGCTGCCAGATCCTCCATCGTTATTCCCCTTGGGTGTCTCCAGAGGAAGGAGGGGGGTATGTCCAACCCCTGCTGGTAGCCCCAACAACCCATTCAGCACATCCAGGAGGAACAGGGAGGGAAAGGGGCCACTATTTTGCTCACCATACACATCACAGCTCAGACAGGCTATGGGCACAAGAAAAACCCCTAGTGGCTGCATTTAAGACGTGCCTCAGTACAAGGGACTGGCAGGACTAGGGACTGGCAGGCCTGATGACTTCTTTCAGCCCTATATTTCTATGATTCAATGATTGAGCCTAATAAACACACCAAAACCCTTTTCTACCTCTCTGGTAATGAAAAGAAGCCTAAGAGGGAATATAAATAGAATATAGCCTCATTTACAGCCCTTTTTACTTTGCCAGAGTGGGATAAGAGGGTGTTGGTGTAAACGACAATCAGAACCTATAGTATTTACTTGCTGTTGCACAACCCTACCTGATCCAAGAACGACATAAATGCAACTGAACAAATGTACATTCTGTGCCACCGGGCACTAAGAGAACATTTTCAATGACACTGAGCTTCTCCTACTGCCAGATATCTATCTTAACTGTGCTGTCGAGCAATTACCTGAGGCAGGCTATCATATTAAGGAATAAGCTCTCCATCCTTTCTAGGAACTGTCAGTCCTGAAGAGCAAAGACACACACTGTTAAACAATAATACGAATCACAAATGCAGTCCAACTTTTCCTGTTTGAACATCTGACCTTCGTACTCAAGGATGCACACCTTAATTGGTCAATAAATTACATATTCTTCTGAGTCAACTTCAGATCCTTATACTTAGTCACAAGAGCAACAAGGGGTCATCATGAATGTCATTCAAAGAGAACCAATTTCCAAAGCTTTATTCTACAAATGCTCTATTACTCTTCACTTGGCTTGTCATCTGACCTAAATATTTATTGTCTGGACAAGTAGTGAGTTGACCTGAACTGATGTTCGTTATTCTGAGCCACCAAAATACCAATTATGTTCAGCTATTCACTGCGGAAGGCTAAAATAGGCTCATTATCCTCAAGCCCCCAGGGAGGGAGTGATTAGTGCCTAAGAGAACAGATTCCACATCAGAAATACCCAAGTGCTGCAACTTTGGAAAACTCCTCTCAACATGAAAAATAAACAGGACACAAATGCAATGGGTACGTTTTATGTTTTGTTAAGAAAAATATCTATATGGTGGTAGTCTCATGTCAGTGAAATTATGGCTAAGGAGTGTTTGGATGCCCGCCATGCAATGGCTGTTAGTGGGTATAACACTGTGTGGATCCATCAGCTATGCCCCTGATTGTGGGTGGCAGAAGGATCACAAGGGCCAAGCAGTCTATTGCATTCATGGGTGTCTGATGTCACATCACATGTGATAAGAGAATCATAAAGAGACAGCCTTGTGAATATGGCACTGGACTGGGTCTCAGGAGATCTAAAGGTTCAATTCCTGCTGCTACCATTAGCTATTTAACCTCTCTTTGCCATAGCTCCCAGTGTATAAAGTGGGGATAATACAGGTTACTTCCTCTCTCCCCACTTTTGTCTGTCTGATCTGTTCACATTGCAAGCACTTCAGAAAGAGGCTGTATGTTACTATGGCCTCAATCTCAGCAGAAGCCTGTAGGGCAGAGATGGGAACATTTTTTCGGTTGGGGGCCATTGTCCCACAAAAGAATCAGTCAGGGGCCACAAACAAGTAAGAAGCAAAAAACAAAAACAAAAACCCAACAAACACATTACTTGCATGACTTGGGGCACTGGGGCTTCCCTAGTGCTCCAGCCCTATGTGGGGGGAGGAGTGTGCCAAGTCTTAGAGACTTGTCACGGGACTGGAGCGCAAGCACCAGCCTGTCTCGCTGCAGGAGAAAGCCTCAAGCCTTGCTGCAGGCTAGATCAAAGTAAGCAGGGGACTAGATTCAGCCCGTGGACATTAGATTCCCCACCCTTAATCCAGGGCCTACTCTAATACAAATAGTGATTAATAAGAGAATCCTGCACATGCATATGAAGTAATCTAGTACCTGATTTTCTAGCAACAGTGCACTGTTTTAGATAATCACATTATGGGATGTTACCAATGTTCCTTTTAATGTGAATGCTTAGGCAACCAGCCAGAAGAGATTCAAATGCCATCCAGCTGATCAGCAAAGTGTCCACAGCTAGCAGCATGTGTTTCTATTGGTGGTGCACATCCACAGTTGCCTCGATGCAGGTAACAAAATTTATTCTGCACAATGATGGAAAAAAAATTAGAGGGAACATTGGATATTACACAATTAAAGATTAGGAGAATAGTACATTATTATATTTACATAGAGTAAACATGAACTTTTGTAATAGAAACAACTTTATCCTCACTAGTTCAGGAATGAATGTGCATTATGAGAAAGAATATGTCCTGTGTATATTGAAAGTAATTAACAAAATACTGACTAATCAATCTGCCAACATCCCTGTCAAGTAGTTAACATGCTCTTTATTGTATTGATGAGGAAAGTAGACAGAGATATGAAGAGATTTCCATATAGCTACAGAGTAAATCACTATCAGAGCTGGCATTACAATTCATCAGTCCCTTGTCCTGTACTACAATTGTTCAGTGCTGAGTGCACATGTTCTTGGCTGTGCATGCAAGGAAACAATACCTCCCTGTAGCTCTCTCTCTCATACTCTCTCCTGCAGCCTCAAGTCAATTTTGCATACAGTATGGTGCCAGTCAGAAAACTGTGGTCATGCCATCTGACTAAAAGCAACATTCATATTTCCTGAATTGACAGGCATGGAAAGCTGCAATATTCAGACCCAGAATCTGAAAGCTCTAGTCCAGCAGTGTTTGGCCACAGGGCTTTAATTCAGGTCTGTCTTCCATGTATGTACCTAGCCAAAAGTGGATTATTAAAACATGGTTCCAAAGACCCCCATCACAACTTTTTCATAATCCCAGTGCTGTGAGCAGGGCTGGTATCTGTCTTAATAAGCCTGGTTGCCATTTTTACAGTTCCTTCCCAACAGGGAAGTGAAGGCTGTTGACATGGTTTGTGACAGAGAAAGCGCTAATCAGCAGAAATAATCAGCCTGGGAGAAGCTGACAACTAGAATGGTAGTTTTAAAACAGGTTTTACCATTGATTAGAAGAAATTATGTAGAGAAGAGGTTGGTATTTTTCATATGAATCCAGTGTTATAATTAACAAAAAAGCATGTGCCTGAGATGTCAGAGAGCCTGCCTCATCCCTGCCCTGAATGTCTCCAGAGGCTCCTTGTGCACTCAATTGCAGAGCAGCACTTCCTTTGTCACAAAACAGGTCAGCAGCCTGGCTTCTTGTTCTATCATTAATCACTTTGGTTCTGTTGAACGGTGTTTTATGACCAGTGCCCAGCAGCTGGGATCATGCCCTTATTGTACACTGCCCACATCCTGCCTGTGCACTCCCAAACAGGAGAATCCCTGATGCAAGGTGCCGGGCTCACTCTGCCTCAGCCAATGCTGTACGAGAGTCAGCAGGGCTTGGGAGAACACCTCTCACAGCACTGCCAGTGAATGAAGGGACCTGCAAGAGCCCCTCTCAGCACAGAAAAGAATGGGGTGCAGTACTTGGTCTTTGCAGATCTTCACTAGAAAAATACTTTGTTGTGAACTCAAATCGGCAAACACGAGATTAAACTTTTGTGAGGACAAAAGGCACTTGGTGCTTTGGTTAGTGGAGGTAAACCTGAGGCCTCCAACAGTCCTTTAACTTGAGCAGTTAATTCATGTGAAAACTACATAAGCAAAGAGCTCTCACTTGGGAGAGGGGAACCTATGGCATAAGGCAAGTAACTGGACCACCAGGGTGGGTGAGTGATCAGCTGGGAGGTGTGAACTATGGGAAAAGGAGTGCCTATGGGGCAGGGAACAGGCAGGGTGGTGGGAGAGGAAAGCAGGGGTGATATTTACCATTTTAGAATCTTACTCCTCCACTACCCCCTGCACTGAAGAATGAAATCAAAGCTTTATTTTTTTGCCTGTCCAGCAATGAAATTTAACTGTGTACAGCCCCATCACATGCTATCCTATAAAGTGATCTCTCTCCAGGCAGAGCTCCCTGGGACACCTGGGCTGGAATGAAAGGAGGTGGGAGGTAATGCTGGTAATGAGATGAAGAGATACCCAAGTCCTTTCTGCAAAGTAAATTTCAATTTCCCTTCAATTGGTAGCGTAAACTGTCCCCAGCCCTGTCTTTATCTCTTTCAATCTTTGTCTGTGTCTCTCTCCACTCACTGAGTGAACAAGCAGTTATTACAGACTCTTTTCCAGGTCATCCCCAATATGATCTCAGAGAACTTTAACTGGCTTTGCAGCCAAACTAGTTCCTATGTCTGAAACTAAGAGGAAGGTACCACTGCTGTCCTGCCCTTATGATTAATTTGTTCTGTAGCACTACTTCTTGGAACCCCCCTCTTTTCCCCAGCCCATCAGACCCTCCAGCTAGTTCTCTGTTAACACATCACATGCTCATTTGGCACTCCTCCTAGCAACCCACAGCCAATGCAACTTGGAAAGAGCATGCGAGTGAATGTGTTCAATTTTTATTCCTCTCATTCCAACCACAGCTCTCTTCCCTTTCCCCCCACAGGCAGAATGTGGAACTTCATTAAGTTATTTTATATTAAAACTAGCAGAGTGTCTCACCTCATAATTTTTTTAAAAATTGTTTAGTTTAATGTTTAATTAGCTGAGGGATTACAAATCACTTTCTCTTCCTCTTCCATAGGAAAATGCCTTTTAAGAGGCTGTAAATCAGAGGTTATTTTAGCTACAAGAGGAACAGAAATGAAAAAAGGGAAGGGGACAGACCGTATTAAAAACACTCCAGACGCAGCAACAACTGCTGGTTTCAAGGTTATTGGGCAGCAGGAGACTGGTCCACTCGCTACCATGCTTCTCCCTACCAGCGAGTCATGTGCATGTACTGAATACGAATCAGCTTGCACTGAAAGTGGAAGCCAACAGCAGCTTTGCAAACAGGCAAAGGCCAAAAATTCAAACACTTCTACACTTTATCTGAGGACAGACAGTTACAAGCAGCAGAAACAACAACGATCTCGGACAGCTATCCTGAGCTCTGTACCACCATCTGGATTTGACCAGGAAAATTTAACAAGGATTCTAAAGTATGGCAAATTAAAAAAATAGAACCTGAACAACAACCTTGATTGTTCTCATACAAACCAGGCATGTGTCTGCAAAGGAGTCTGGTGTAGAAACCAGAGTGGTGCGTATTAAAATGAAGGTCATGAAAAAATAAAGCCCACGACACAGTAGGGTTTTTAAAAGCTCACATAGGGCACCACGTATTGGAAGGGAGATCAGAAATGAGAGTCAGCTTCCCATTTGCATGAGAGTGCATGGGGCTTCATCCTGCTTCATTTCACTTGTTTTGTTCACAACAAACACTGCAGTGACCCCATGCTGTTATTAACTAATCAGTAGGAAGAAAACCATCTGGATATTTTTAGGGTTGCCAGATGGTTTCATCAAAAATACCGGACACACTTGACATTAGATCACAATCTACATTACACCTTATTTCGAAAATACCGGACATTTATATTTTCTCAATTTGTTTCCCAAACAGAAAGCTCAAATACTGGACTGTCCAGTTCAAAACCGGATGCCTAGCAACTCTACTGGATAATCTAGATGACCTTCACAGAGTAGAACTCAGTGCTTCTTCTAGTTTAGTGCTGAATCAATTCAATGGTGAGGAGTGACTGAAGTGCAATTAAAAGGCATAACATCAGGATAAATGGAGATCTGGGAACTGCAACTCATCTTCAATATCTATCACTATTAACTGAGCATGTGTAGTTAGCTATGCTGAACACATTCAGGCAGTTGTTGAAGCAAACATTGTCTGATTTGATCTGCATGAGTTCAAATTTCATCTTTACTCACCCCGCCATCGTAGTGCAAGTCCTGTTTAAAATAATTTCACCTGATTTCTTGTATTGCAGCCATGTGCAACTATATATTTTGCATGCAAACACATAAAATAACCCCTGAATTTTTAAACCTGGGCCCAGTTTTGTTTCCATCACTAAAAAAACCATCAGCAAATGTCTTTCAGTGAAGCTGGTCTGAGAGGCTCAGTTTGACTGGAAAAAAAAAAGGTCTAAGGCACCAGTTAAATTAGTATTTACTTGGGGCCCCTCTGCTGATTATTTATGAGCTAAAAATTACAAGTAGTCCTGTGGCACCGTAGGGCATGTCTACCTTAGGAAATTATTTCAAAATAACTAAATTTGAAATAACTCCTGAAGTAACAAAATCGAAATAGCATTTCCACACTAGAGGGAAGCCTAGAAATTAGTCTGAGGCAGGCTCCATTATTGTGGATGTATAACCTTATCTCAGAGCCCCAGGAAGCACTGGGGAGTAATTAATTTGAATTACTCTGGGGAGTAATTATTTTGAAATAGCAGTAGTGGAGTGTCCACACTACTTCTATTTATTCCTCGTGGTATGCAGGAGTACAGATTTTTAAATAACCAGCCTGTTATTTCAAAATAACTGTCTTGGTAATTTGGATGCTCAGCTTATTATTTCAAATTAAAGGGGGTTATTTGGAAATAACTTCATAATGTAGACCAAGGTTTAGAGACTAAAAAAAATGCACAGGATCATGAGCTTTCTTGGGTATGACCCACTTCATCAGATGAGTTATATAATATGAGCTAGTCTGACTTCAGTAACTCCAAAGTTCAATGATCTTTTCACTGCATAGGAGAGAACTAACTTCAAGATTCTAGTGTGCAACACTGAAATCTCTACTTCTCCAAATGATGCATATCAGATCAGTGAGGGAATTAAGGTCCTGTGGTGTTGGACTGACTAGCTTTGTCAAACTGTAGGATCAATATTCTTGGCACCATAAACAGTGAAGGGAAAAAAAAATAGAAGCACATGCTAAAGATCACAGCAGACTTCACCTCTGAAAGCAAATCACACTTCCTCTTGACCTTACATTTCTTTCGCTGGTGCTTGTCACATCCTGGGAATAGGCAGGTCTCGTTATACATTGTTGCAAAGTTGGGCACGTGAATCTAGAGACGATGTTGCTAGGCATTGCAATCACCTACCTGGGAGATGCTAAGGTGAAGTGGAAGAAAGATGTGCTCTGACATCAGCCAGTCTTTTGCTTGCGTCTATTTTTTCCCCCTCACTACTACCCTCAGATAATCCTTCTTATGATTTATACAAACCAGTGTATGCTGGGACCGGTCACTGGAAGTTTTGCAAAATGCTGTATGGATGCCCGTGCAATGCAGACAGGATCAAGGAAGCCATGTAGTTTAGGTGTCTCACTACTGAGCCTCAGCGTAGATCCTCAGCTGCTGTACGTTGTCATAACTCCACTGAAGTCAACAGCATTCTGACAATTTATACCAACTGAGAATCTGCCCCGTCTGTGTTCTGCTTTAAGAACATGATGTCCCCTCTGCCTCAATAAACTGGAACATGTCAACACAGGCCAATTCCCACTGCTGTACTTAAAACCAAAGCTATTAATTTTGAAATGCTTAGATCTTAGCCTGTACATGGTCACCCCTGCTGTGGAAGGAATGTTGAGGATTTCCATTAAGGGACATTCAGAAGAGATGCCCTATTAGGATAGTTTACTTTCTCTTTCCCTCTCTAACTCTTCCCACAATGTACATTGTTTAAAAAACAGTTGTCCCCGGTGGGAGAAGGGAAAATCTTTGTAGGTCATGGACTATGGAAACAGGTAACTTGATTAATCTTCAGAAGAGGCAGTAGAGTCAGTCTCCTTTTGTTCAGCACATGCATATGCATATGGCATATCCCTGAGTTTTCCACCACATGCATGATACACCTGCCTGTCAAGAAGTTAAGACAACTTCTACATGAGAGTAGCACTTCACTAGAACAGTAACATCCTGGCCAAGACACTAAGGACATGTCTACACAGCAGGGCAAAAGTCAAATTAAGATATGCAACTTCAGCTACGTCAATTGCATAGCTGAAGTCAAAATAGCTTCATTCGGCTTTTGGCGTTGTCTACACAGCAGGAAGTCGAAGGAAGAGCACTCTTCCTTTGACTTCCCTTACTCGTCATGAAATGAGGGTTCCAGGAGTCAGAATAAGAAGTCCTCCATCTTGACATTATTTTGAAATAACAGCTTGCTGTGTAGATATACGCTATGTTATTTTGAAATAACGTCAGTTATCCTGAAATAACGCCGCTATGTAGATGTACCCTAAGAACTTGATTCCCTTTCACATCGTGAAACAGTAGCTCTTGGACAACTGCAATACAGCTATTCATAGCTCAGTTTTACTGCAGAATTATTGACCATAGCTTCAGGAAACAGAGGAAATCTACCAGATCACTAATTTAGTCCCTGGACTATGAAACCCTTGGGACATGCACATTCCTTTACTTACAGTTGGTTTAGATAAATAATAAATAATAATAATCTTTCAACTGGTTGCATAATGTGAATGTTTGCAAATCAATTCTCATTACTTTGGGTTGTATAGAGAGAGACATTTTAAATCTGTTTGTACATCAGGAAGATAGGGACCTCAGCAAGTTTGTTTTGATAATATAATTGGGATAGATAAGGTGGTTTCTTGCAATATCCTTGAAAAACATTATTGAAAAACATTACTGAACTAAATTTAAGTATCTTAGAAGTCCATTTTATTGAACTGGAACTTTATGTATTATTGTGGGATTCAATGTAAATTCTCTAGGGGAGAGACAAGGCCAATATAATCTTTAGGAAGTGCTCTGAGCATCAAAGGGCTATTTGAAACAATGTGCCAGAAAAGAAAGGAGTTTTGGAACAAACTTAAGTGGATTTCCTAGAAAGTATGGGGGTGGGGGAAGGTTGATGAATCGAAATTCCAACCTCTAGACCCAACCTTTTTAAGCTATACCCTAAGGAGAGAACTGCTCTCTGCTGATCACCTGTTTCATAAGCACAAGATCAAAGGCCCAAGTAGTATGAAGGAAAGAATGATGTATTCTCTGTTATTATTCTGAGCAAAAGTTGTTATGAACATGTAACTACAGGAAAAACTCTTGTGTGGGTTCTGAAGAGGGGTCTGATCACCTGCCAGGGCCCTTCTTGGATTTGGGGTTTCTCTCTGTTCAGCTTTTTCTGATTCTTTTCAATGTTTTCTCTGTCATGCTTTCATCTTAAGAATAAATGTGCTTGCTTAGAAAGGGCTACATGGTAACTGATAAATGTGGGAAATCGCAACTGCTTATGGCCTCTGAGGAGAAGGCAAAGTACAGATCCCAGCCTTGTTAGGCAGTTTAACTTGCTGGGGAATAACACAGTGTAGGTTGGGAACTGTGTGCAGCATGACAAAACAACAACTTATGAGGGAGAGAGAAAAGAGTTACTGTCCAAGAGAGATCATGACAGGTAGCCAGCAGCCTAACAGTGGGTGCCCTTGCTGTCCCACGGATGGGGAATACAGGTGCAGTTGCCCTAAACTGTGACAGTGACATCTGGAATTTGGTATTACTCTGTGCTCATGAGCTCTCAGGGGGTTCTGCCGAATCAGACTGGACCAGGATTCTGGCTTACTTGATCTCATTGATCTCTCTTCAGTTCTGTCTCTACTTTTGCACTCGTGGGTTCCATCTGTCGAAGAAGGCTGTCTTTTTCATTGTTTCAATTAATTTACTCATTAGGGCTGTGAGCGAGTCTTACAAAATTTCAAGCCTAGTTTTGCAAACTCAGAACTGCTTAGACAAATATAATTTCTGTGTGCTTCCTCCCACCCCCACCCAGCAAGATGCCCTCTATAGAGCCAGAGGCAGCTGTACAGGAGGGGTAAGCTTCATGCCCAGAAGAAGGCAGGGGTACTACTATTGCCATGCTCTTGTAACCCACATGCCTACATGCTGTCCCATATAGTGACACTTAGACTACACAGAGAAAGAAGGAGAGACAGAATGAGTTTGCTCAGCAGCCTTCATTCAGAGCCAGCTGGCTTTTTACCTAGAACTGTAGAGGCTCATACACTAAGCTCCAGAGGTTCCAGGTTCAGTTGTGCCTGCTGGTGTTACATGCTCACAGGTGTTCTGTTGAGATCTGAATCAGCCCATCTCTCAACCCATCTGGCTTTGAAGCTCTGCAGGCCTGTCCTTCACCAACTGTCTCCTGTATCCCACCCCCCAGAGGAGCAGGAGCTGAGAGTGGCTTGTGCCTGGCTGCCCTCCCTCCAGATGGAATCACTTGCTCCTGAGGCATTAGAGACAAGACCTTGTGTCATTCTGTGTGCTGGTCTGAACTTCTGGAACCCTAAGGATGACTCCTTTACTCAGGGCCGGTCCTAGCCAATTGGCAGCCAAAATGCTGTCACGGCCCCTTTAATGTCTGCGTGTCCCAAGCAGCCTTCCATCGGGCTCTGTCAGCAGCCCTTGAAAATGGCAGCCCCGGGCGACTGCCCATCTCACCCACCCGTAAGACCAGCTCTGCATTTACTCTGCCACTAGGGGTCGTTGAAAGAGAACAGTAGTAGGCACTTGTATTACACTGATTAGTGGCAAACTTTTGGGCAGAATCCTATGTCATTCAAATGTTCAGTCTCTTCTGCACAGAAGGACTAGAAGAACCCTGCTCTGGTTTAAGCATTCAATGTTTCAGGCATTAGGCAGAAGTAGACAAAGCTGGAGCACTGGTGGTGACTTACTCAATTACTTGTTCTGTCTGTCCTATAGCAACCTTCGCTTAAGACAACGAGCACTGTGTTTTTAAGCTTTTAGTTAAGTGTTATGCTCCACCGAGAACAACTTTATTAGAGTGGCAGGCTGGGGGGAGGTTTTGATCTCAGTCAGAAAGGAAAGTAAAGACATCTATGTGGCAGTTAGATATGGATGGTTTTAAGAGCATTCAGGCTATACTCTGGCGACACTCAAAGGCCAATGGCCAGATGCGAGCTGGCATATCTTCATCACGAAGGAGCAGCACAGGGAGGAAAGGGAGCTTGTATTTACAGCATCGCTTAGTATGAGATGGGAAACAGGAGAGACTCAGTGCTCAGATAGCATCAGAGGTCAATGAATTAAAGCTGAAAGAAGAAACAAACTGCACTGTGTGATCAAAGACCTTCAAACTCAGACAGGAGCATAGTGCAGATAAAAATACTACACTTTGGCTTTTGAAGCAGCATTCACCCAATGGCATGATGTAACAAGTCAGGACTCACTGCCATGGTGTCTCCTGGTCTGCTTTGGCCATTTTGCATAGTGTAAGCTACCAGAGAATTCATCTTCGATGTAACTCCACTACCCATTGCATCTCTAAAATAGGGCCTGATCCTACACAGTGTGGAGCATCCTCTTTGCACCTCAAAGCAACAATCCAATAGGGAAGCTCACCTTTCTCCTACACACATCCCATTTCTTACAACTACTCTTCTGAAGTGCCAGAAAACAGTCCCCTTCCAGATAGAATATTATACATGAAATCGTGCAAAGGTTATGGTAGCCTTTGCACTGCCACATAATATGCATGGCTGAGATGACAGTCAGCCTACTATTATCATAGTTCACATCAGTGCATTGATTTCCTGTCACCCTGCCTGCACCTTCCTTGCTGAGAAAAGAAGAGGCAGCGATCTAGGATTGCTTACATGTATCTGTCATACCAACACAGATATTAAAAAACCAATGGGTGACCTTTTCCGACAGAGGGAGCCCCTTCCCCCCCATTCCTGCCCATACTACTGTAACGGCACAGCAGAATGATTTCCACAATGCCAGTGCACTGTGTCCCCACCAATAATCACTGTTAAGAAGGTAGCACCAGCCAATTAAACTAACGAGTCAAGTATGCATGGAGCACTGGCCAGAAGAGATCAGTAGATGTCAAAATAGAGAGGGGAAAAAAATCAAATACTGGAATCCGAAAATCTACACATTTATTTTGCACTAATTTTAAAAAGAAAAGGGAAGAGTGAAAGAGAGAGTGATTTGGCTTCAAAGTCAAAAGTAACCAATTAAAATAAAAGGAAAGTCCTTCCCTCATTAGCATGTTACCCTGCGAACCTTGCTTGGGTTATAGATTTCTTGTAGCCATTTCATCCAAGGGAAATTATCATTCTTTTCTGATAGCACAGCTGCTCTCAACCTGTCACCCTCCCCCTTCCACCAAGTTCATAACAACTCATTTTCCAATTCTGCATATCTTTCTGGAGCTTGTTACAAAGTGAGGGAACAATTACTTGCACATCAAGGGATGAGAAAATGTGGCGGAGGCTCCTTTGTAGTGAGGCAAATCCTCATTTCTTATTAGAGAGTTATGAAGAAGTTGGAATATTGTTAGAGGATGTAATGTAATAAAAGATGGTGGGAATACTGTATAAAGAAGGTAGGTTAAACTCAGTACAAATTTATGTCTGCAGCCTTATAGTCTTTACAGAGAGGACACTGCAGCTATAAATTGTTCTTTCTATGAAACGTGCTGTAATGCAGAAACAAAGGTTTTTATAGACAGAAAAAAACCCCCAGGATCTAAATGCTTGATGCCCCAAGGCATCCTGGAAGGACTTTGGCATATGATGAACACAGTGAAACTGCCCATGTGCTTACAGTTAGGCATATGCTTAAGTACTTTGCTAGCATGGCCTCAGTGAATAACCTGCAGGATCAAACACTGTAAGAAGAAATGCATGTTCAACTCTGGTGTATCAGTTGCCATTCTTACTGAGACCTTTTCACTCAGCTTATCCACAACAACTCATCCAGATCCATTCATTTCTTTAGGATCCAAAAAACTCAGTCCATTTCCAGCTCATTGTCACTTAGATTACTTTACTGTAACAGCTCTTTGCCTTCACTGCTAAAACAGACACAGGGGACTGGTCATCATGGTGATACCACAATTTCCAATACATGGCAAATACCACATTGTTTATATACATCTGTCCTAGCTACTAAAGTTGATACTTCTTGCAGGTGAAGACCAATCGCTTTGCAGACTGTACAGACCAATAAGAAAAGCGTATTGTTCAGGGTGTTTCTACCTACTTTTATAGACAGGAAAAACTTAAACAACAAATAGTCTAGCAGCACCTTAAAGACTAACAAAACATGTAGATGGTATCATGAACTTTCGTGGGTACAACCCACTTACATGCTCATGATACCATCTACATGTTTTGTTAGTCTTTGAGGTGCTGCTAGACTATTCGTTGTTTTCTAAGCTTTTCCAGTTAGGACACATTTAGACTTGCTTTCACTTTCAAAAGTGATCTTCTGATCACTTTTTCGAAACTGGTTCTTTCGAAAAAGAAAGTAGTCTAGATGAGGTTCTTCTGAGAAAAAAAACCCTTTTTTGAAAGAGCTGTGTAAACCTCATTTTTTTTAGGAAGAATGGTTCTTTCAAAAAAGGGTTTTTTTCTCAAAAGAACTATGTCTAGACTGCTTTCTTTTTTGAAAGAACCTCTTTTGAAAAAGTGATCGGAAGAAGATATGCAAATTCACGCTCCCACGGGGCTGCACTTTGGGCCTTGGCCACTTCCTCTTTCAAAAGTGAAACCAAGTCTAGATGTGCCCTTACAGACTAACTTGGCTACCCCTGTGAAGTTTATAAACAGGCTCATTGATAGCAATGCCAGGCCACAGGGTAGAACAATCATGGTTCCCAGGCATGCACAAGCTGCACCTGCACAAATGCATTCCATCTAACTTTTGGACAGTGCTGGGCCTGCACTGGCTAGTGAGCTACCAGTGGCACTGCTGGGCATGCTCTTCTGGCACAGCCAAGGCTTCCACATGCCTCCTCAGCTGCCTTCACCACCATCAGTGCAGCCTCATGAGTGTCTGTGGCCCACCTAGGGTTCTTGCACCAGCTGGGGGCTTTTGGGACCTTTTTAATCACCTGAGTCCCCTCCCATTGGCAGGCTTGATTATAAAATGCCCACAATAGTCTAGTAGTTTCTGACTCCCTTGTTTATTATAAAGAGATTCACAATAGTTAGTTGTTTTAGCAATTACTTGATCAGGCATATCTTGTCTTAACTTGGGCCTGCTCAGCTAAGTCAGCCTAACAATGTCCTGGTCATCATATGATTTCTTAACCCATTTGGCTTCTGCATTGGCAGTTCTATATGCTTTTACACCTATAGCCATCTGACAGTGTTGTTTGCAAATGTCCTCTTTGTGCAGCTGGAAAGGGAGTTTCCATGAACTGAATGGGGATCTGACACAACCCCCTAGTGAGAAGTAGTGAGGAATGACTGGACAAAAATTCCTCCAGTAGTGTAAGGTCCTCTGCACTAAAGGTTGGACCTCTGTAGTCCAGATTTTAGCTGTCTGGCAACATCTGTGATCCTCCTTCCCCAAGGGTGCTCCTGGGCTAGAGCATTCATGGGGAAAATCCAGGCCCTACACCCAGGACCCTCCCAGAGCACCACCTATAGCTCATTTGTGGCTCTCTAACTCAGGGAGGGAGGGGAAAAGGAAGGAAAAGGAGCTTGAGGGAAGAGGTAGGGTGGCTGCCGAACTCTGCAGCTGGGGGCCAGCAGTGCAACCCTGCAGCCAGCAGCAGGAGCCAATGGTGCAACCCAACCATTGTGGGTCTCAGTGCGCTCCTATGGGGCTGCATTCCTGGCCCTTGGCTGCAGGGCTCCAGAGCCCTCTTTCCCCAGGCCTTATCACAGTCTCTGCTCAGTCAGTGTTTGCCCCTCTGGCTCCTGGTTGGCCCCTTGTCCCTCCCACCCATGGCCTGGGCTTGATCCTTTCCTTCATTCAGTCTTAGATGTTTCCAGCAGGCATCTTGGGTGGTATGCAGGGGTGTCCTGATGTCTGGCAGCTGCCCCTATTGTTTGGCTTCCCACCTTTATATAGATTTTATCCAAGGCAGGAATCCTTTGTGTTCAGTTTAAACTTTCTCACCTTCAGTGGAAAAGTACAAGGACCATGATGGTGACCTAAACACATGTCCTTGTGGGAACTATTAGCCCCTCCTACCAACAGGTCTATAGGCAAAACATATACAGATCATTAACCTTATCCATGAGCTACCAAGTTTCTGAAATATCCTTAATGGCCCTCATTTAGCATGTCTAGATTAGTAAAACAAGTTTATACTTCATATTTCTAAATTCAAATACAGGAATGATATGTGCACAGAAATGGGAAAATCACTTTCAGGAGATTACAACTTTTTAAATGATATCTTGCAAGAAGTATTTTGCAAAAAGTATCTTCCAGTTATGCATATTCATATTTATAAGCATATATCCATAAAGAATATGAAATGCACTGTGACACTGAGTAACGGGCATAAGAGAGAATCTGAATTTGGCATACTTTAGTATCTTGTCCCAGGTTGTACAGTGTTGAGTCTTAGCTTACCTGGAGTAGTTTAGTGACAGTGATGATCATAGCTGTGACATAAGACTGGATAAGAACTGATTTATGTTCAGACTCTCCCTGCATAGCACAGAGCATAGAGGGAAGCTTTATTTGAGTTTATTGAACTACCTAATTGAAAAATGAACTTCTAGGAAGAGAGCATTTGCAGCATCAAATAAAGCCATTGGTCCATGAGGTACCAATACTGGTCAATACCCAATGCTTCATGATTAGGCCAGAAAACTAAAACCCATCATATATCTACTAATTGTACTACATTGTACATGGAGGAAAGGGGAATTCCTGTGACAGGGGTCTGACAGAAAGCATGAGATTTAGTTAACTGTGTCTAACGAAGGATTTTTAAGGTACCCCTGTGTGCAATAGACATGGGCATTGAATCATGTTATGCATAATTCAGCTTACTTAACTACAAGTAATGTTAAAAGCCATCAACTCATCCAATACTTCTCAAAATCTAGCTACTGTGTTTGACTCAATGATTCTATAAGTGCTTGCCCTTGACACACACTCGGGGATACAGATTCTGCTTTCAGTTATAGCTTTATTAGTCCAGAGAAAACCCAGAGTGGGTTCAGTGAGTTTACACTGGATTTATGCCCTTAGATGCAAAAGAGAGAGAGAAAGAAAGAAAGAGAGAGGAGGGGAGAGGAAAGGAGAGTGAGAGAGATTGGCCAAGAAATAGTCCTGGTCTACATTTGGGAGTTACTTCAAAATAATAAGTGGAGTGTCCACACTACCAAGCCCGCTATTTCAAAATAAGGAGCTGGTTATTTCAAAATCTGTACTTCTGCTTTCCTCAGGGAACAAGCTTATTTCAAAAATGTGATTTCGGGAGTTATTTCAAATTTAATTTCAAAATAATTTCCTTGAGTACACACGCCTATTTACTCTACAGGCCTCCCTGCCAACAGCATTCCACTGTCCAGCTGGTATCAGTTGGCTGACACCACAGTATTTTTGTTCAATAGCCCTGATTTACTGAAGTTTCAAGAGAGAATGTGAGTGAGGTAATTAGTATCTTTTACTGGACCGACTTCTGTTGATAAGACAGTAAAGCTTTTGAGCTTACACAGAGCTCTTCTTCAGGTCTCTGTGTAAGAGTGAAAGCTTTTCTCTTCACCAACATAGGCTGGTCCAATAAATGAAGTTCCAATGAACATTCTACAACTTAAATCACTAACAACAGTATTACTCATCATTGCTCCTTTGGAGAGAGACAAACACTCCAGCCGTCACTTTATTATTCACACTGACAGAAAAAAAATCATTTAAATAAAAGGGCCGCAGTAGAATGCACACATCCTTATAGCACTGAGCAAAACAGAAATGATCAGAGGCAGATCATATAACAAAGGAAAGTTCCCATCTGAAAAACTGGCAATATAATAATTGCAGAGGAAAGTATTAAGATAAAAGGATCTGGTGATGTTTCACATAAGTTCTGGTGGCAGCCTGAACATGAAAGGGCAATACGAATGATGGGCATGTAAACAGAATAAAGCAGGAAAAAATAAATCCCATTAATAACTGATGCAATTCTTTAATCAACAGCATAGCAGTAGAGATTCACCTGTTTGACCAAGAGGGGCACATGATACACAACTGATGAGGCATATAAGCAGAACTGGATATATATTTTTATCAAATTGTAAGTTAATTGAAAAATACATTTTCAGGGCATCAAAATATTTAATGAATTTGGCAAATAGTAGCAGCCAAAAGAAACCCCCAGAAAATAAACATTTCAGAAATGCTGAAACAGATTGTTTTGAAAAACATCAAAATGATTAATTTGAAATATTATTTCAATTCAACATTTTATGTCAACATATCATTTCAATTCAACATGCAGCATGTGCAGCATGTGATTTTGTCCCAAACAAAATTTTATAGACTTTAATATTTTATTTAAAAAGGCAGAAAAATTCAGTTTTGGTTCAAAATTACCAATTTCATTCTTTATTTTTCAGTTCAAATATTGAACCAATATATAAGTACAATATTTATAAGTACCTAGACAGATAATGAATATCAATACTGAAAAATCTACAAGGTGTCAAAAAAAATTACTGTCTACAAAATAATAGAGACTTTTTTCCCTTCAGTTAGAAGGATGGGGTTGTGACGGATGTTACATGGAAGATAAATGGCAAGAGCAGCTCAGGCTTGAAGGAAACCTCAAGATTCTATGAGTTGTTTTTCTATGTGAGTACATTCTCTATGGGTATGTCTACACTACAAGGGTATTTCGAAATAAGTTATTTAGGAATAACTCCCGAAATAACTATTTTGAAATAGCACATCCACACGACAGGGAAGCCTCGAAATTAATCTGAGGCAGGCTCCCCTAATGTGGACCCCCCAGGAAGCACTGTGGAGTTATTACTTTGAATGGCCTGTGGGAGGAGCTATTTTAAAATAGCAGCAGTGGAGCGTCCACACTACCACTATTTTGAAATAACAATTTCAAAATAAACATTATTCTTCTAAAATGAGGGTTTATTATTTTGAAATTATTTCAAAATGACAGGCTTGCTGTGTGGACGCTTGCCATGTTATTTTGAAATAACATGAGTTATTTCAAAATAACGCTGCAGTTTAGACATGCCTTATGAGTACTATTAGTTGCAAAGCTTAATAACCAATATGGAGGTGGTGGGGGCAGAGGGAGATAAAATGGAGTAAACAACTTCAGTAGTCCAGTCAAAATAGTCAAAATTGACAACAAAGATGTTAGCGCACCTTAGAACAAAAGAACATAAGAATGGCCATACTGGGTCAGACCAAAGGTCCATCTAGCCCAGTATCCTGTCTGCCGACAGTGGTCAGCACCAGGTGCCCCAGAGAGGGTGGACCGAAGACAATGATCAAGCGATTTGTCTCCTGCCATCCCTCTCCAGCCTCTGACAAACAGAGGCCAAGGACACCATTTTATCCCCTGGCTAATAGCCTTTTATGGACCTAACCTCCATGAAATTATCTAGCTTCTCTTTAAACTCTATTATAGTCCTAGCCTTCACAGCCTCCTCTGGCAAGGAGTTCCACAGGCTGACTACACGCTGTGTGAAGAAGAACTTTGTTTTATTAGTTTTAAACCTGCTACCCATTAATTTCATTTGGTGTCCTCCAGTTCTTCTATTTAGGGAACTAATAAATAACTTCTCTTTATCGGCCCTTTCCACACCACTCATGATTTTATATACCTCTATCATATCCCCCCTCAGTCTCCTCTTTTCTAAACTGAAAAGTCTCAGTCGCTTTAACCTCTCCTCATATGGGACCCGTTCCAAACCCCTAATCATTTTAGTTGCCCTTTTCTGAACCCTTTCCAAGGCCAAAATATCTTTTTTGAGGTGAGGAGACCACATCTGTACACAGTATTCAAGATGTGGGCGTACCATAGTTTTATACAGGGGCAGTAAGATATTCTGGGTCTTATTTTCTATCCCTTTCTTAATAATTCCGAGCATCCTATATGCCTTTTTGACTGCCACTGCACATTGTGTGGAAGTTTTCAGAGAACTGTCCACGATAACTCCAAGATCTCTTTCCTGATTTGTCGTAGCCAAATTAGCCCCCATCATACTGTACGTATAGTTGGGGTTATTTTTCCCGATGTGCATTACTTTACACTTATCCACATTAAATTTCATTTGCCTTTTTGTTGCCCAGTCACTCAGTTTGGTGAGATCTTCTTGGAGTCCCTCACAGTCTGCTTCTGTCTTGACTATCCTAAACAGTTTGGTATCATCTGCAAACTTTACCACCTCACTGCTTACCCCTTTCTCCAGATCATTTATGAATAAGTTGAACAGGATTGGTCCTAGGACTGACCCTTGGGGAACACCACTAGTTACCCCTCTCCATTCTGAAAATTTACCATTTATTCCTACCCTTTGTTTCCTGTCTTTTAACCAGTTCTCAATCCAAGAAAGGACCTTCCCTCTTATCCCATGGCCATGTAATTTACACAAGAGCTGTTGGTGAGGGACCTTGTCAAAGGCTTTCTGAAAATCTAAGTATACTATATCTACTGGATCCCCCTTGTCCGCATGTTTGTTAACCCCTTCAAAGAACTCTAATAGATTAGTAAGACAGGATTTCCCTTTACAAAAACCATGTTGACTTTTGTCCAACAAATTATGTTCTTCTACATGCTTCACAATTTTATTCTTTACTATTGTTTCGACTAATTTGCCCGGTACTGAAGTAAGACTTACCGGTCTGTAATTGCCCGGATCGCCTCTAGAGCTCTTTTTAAATATTGGTGTCACGTTGGCTACCTTCCAGTCATTAGGTACGGAAGCCGATTTAAGGGATAGGTTACAAACCACAGATAATAGTTCAGCAGTTTCCCATTTGAGTTCTTTTAGAACCCTTGGATGAATGCCATCTGGTCCCGGAGATTTGTTAACATTAAGTTTTTCTATTTGTTCCAAAACCTCCTCTAATGACACTTCAATCTGGGACAGTTCCTCAGATTCATCACCCACAAAGAACAGTGCAGATTTGGGAATCTCCCCAACATCCTCAGCCGTGAAGACTGAAGCAAAGAAATCATTTAGTTTCTCCGCAATGGCTTTATCGTCCTTGATTGCGCCTTTTATAGTTCGATCGTCTAGGGGACCCACAGGTTTTTTAGCAGGCTTCCTGCTTCTAATGTACTTAAAAAACATTTTGTTATTTCTTTTTGAGTTTTTGGCTAGCTGTTCCTCAAAATCTTTTTTTGCTTTTCTTATTACATTTTTACACTTGATTTGACAGTGTTTGTGTTCCTTTCTATTTATCTCACTAGGATTGGACTTCCACTTCTTAAAAGATGCCTTTTTGTCCCTCACTGCTTCTTTTACATGGTGGTTAAGCCACGGTGACTCTTTTTTAGGTCTCTTGCTATGTTTTTTAATTTGTGGTATACATTTAAGTTGGGCCTCTATTATGGTGTCTTTAAAAAGTTTCCATGCAGCTTGCAGGGATTTGGCTCTAGTCACTGTGCCTTTTAATTTCTGTTTAACTAACCTCCTCATTTTTGTGTAATTCCCCTTTTTGAAATTAAATGCCAGGGTGCTGGACTGCTGACGTATTCTACCCACCACAGGAATGTTGAATGTTATTATATTATGGTCACTATTCCCAAGCAGTCCTGTAACGGTTATTTCCTGGACCTGATCCTGTGCTCCACTCAGGACTAAATCGAGAATTGCCTCTCCCCTTGTGGGTTCCTGCACCAGCTGCTCCAAGAAGCAGTCATTTAGGCCATTGAGAAATTTTATCTCTGCTTCTCTTCCTGAGGTGACATGTACCCAGTCAATATGGGGATAATTAAAATCCCCCATTATTATAGAGTTCTTTATTTTGGTAGCCTCTCTAATCTCCCTCAGCATTTCAATGTCAGTATCACTGTCCTGGTCAGGTGGTCGGTAATATATCCCTACTGCTAATTTCTTATTATTGGAGCAGGGAATTACTATCCATAGCGATTCTATTGAACATGTTGATTCACTTAATATTTTTATTTCATTTGATTCTACATTATCTTTCACATACAGTGCCACTCCACCACCCACCTGGACTGCTCTATCCTTTCGATATATTTTATATCCCGGTATGATTGTGTCCCACAGATTTTCCTCATTCCACCAGGTTTCAGTGATGCCTATTATGTCAATCTCCTCATTTAATACTAGGTACTCTAGTTCACCCATCTTATTAGTCAGACTCCTAGCATTTGTGTAGAAGCACTTTAAAAATTTGCCACTGCTTATTTGTCTGCCCTTTCCTGGTGCATTGGATTCCTTTGTATGCAGTTGTTTATCTGCTCTGGCCTATGGTTTGCCCTCTCCCCTCCTCTCTTTCTGACTACAGCTTAGAGAATCTCTATAAATGGATTCTCCTCTAAGAGAAGTCTCCCTCCGATTTACGTGCATCTCTACACCAATTGGCTTTCCCCCATCTCTTAGTTTAAAAACTGCTCTACAGCCTTTTTAATGTTTAGTGCCAGCAGTCTGGTTCCACCCTGGTTTAGGTGGAGCCCATCCTTCCTGTATAGGCTCCCCCTCTCCCAAAAGTGTCCCCAGTTCCTAATAAATCCAAACCCCTCTTCCCTACACCATCGTCTCATCCACGCATTGAGACTCTGAAGCTCTGCCCTGCCTACCTGGCCCTGCGCGTGGAACTGGAAGCATTTCCGGGAATGCCACCATAGAGGTCCTGGATTTCAGTCTCTTTCCTAGCAGCCTAAATTTGGCCTCCAGGACATCTCTCCTACCCTTCCCTACGTCATTGGTACCTACATGTACCACGACCACCGACTCCTCCCCAGGACTACGCATAAGTCTATCTAGATGCCTCGAGTGATCCGCAACCTTCGCACCAGGCAGGCAAGTGACCATACGGTTCTCCCGGTCATCACAAACCCAATTATTTATGTTTCTAACAATTGAATCACCCACTACTAACACCTGCCTCTTCCTAACCGGCATTTCCTAACTGGCATTCAGTACGAGAGGATACCGCAACATCCTCTGGGAGGAGGGGCCCAACTACAGGATGGTTTCCCTCTGCTCCCATTGAATGCTCTGTTCGCTTGAGACTTTCATCCTCCTTAAGAGCACTGGGGCTCTCAGACTGGAGGTGGGACAGTACTACAATGTCCTGGAAAGTCTCATCAACATATCTCTCTACCTCCCTTCGCTCCTCCAGTTCAGCCACCCTGGCCTCCAAAGCCCGAACCCGGTCTGAGGGTCAGGAGCTCCTTGCAGTGGTGCACACATACGCCACCCACCCACAGGGCAGGTAATCATACATGTTACACTCGACGCAATAAACAGGATAGCCCCACTCTGCTGCTGGGCTTCTGTCTCCATTTTTCTAATGAATAAGTTTAAGCAGAAACTGGGATTCTTTTTAAACCTCTGGAATATAGATTATTATAAGAGTTGTTTTTAAGAAGGTCAGAAGTCCCTAGTGCCCTCTAACCTCCCTCTCCAAACTCCCTGTTAGCTGTTCCTGTTCGCAAGCTCCCTGGTCGCTGAGTCACAGGCTTATATAGCTCTGGTAGCCCCTCCCCCGACTGAGGCTCAGCCAATTAACCTTTAAAAAGGAAAGAGACGATGGAAAGGAACACTGGTGGTGCAGAATCTAAATGACTGTTAAATTAATAAATAAATTTTTAAATTGGAATAACTATACAATGATTGTCAATACTATTTGCATATTTTATGTGTCATACAAATGTATGTCATATTGATTAAATGAAAACATAAGTATTGGATAGCTCTATGTTTAGTTTTACTGTTTGTGGGTTATTTCTTAATACCTAAAGTACCTAGAGGACTTTCACCAACATGTTGTCTTTGTTTTTCCCTCCTGTCTATTAATCAACATGCATGCATTGCTATTGTATATGAAATTATTGCAGAAAGATCTTTAAAATCCTGAAAAATCAATATAGTAGTGGCTCAGTATCATGCTAAGTCAATTCAGAGCTGCGCCACCAAAAGCCAGCTACTCCAACAATGGCTTAAAACTCAGAAACATTTGTGGTGTTTTGTGTGTTTATTTTATTTTATTTTTCCAAGAGGAGCTAAGGCCCTCATGGGACAAGTAGTCATCTGACCTCAAGGTGAATCTGAAGTAATAGAGAAAAGCAAGTCAGGCATTTTAAACATTCAAAGCCAAATCCTGATATCTTCATTCAGGCAAAATTCCTGTGGACTTCAATGTAAAGACTTTAGGATTTGCCCCCGCATTTCCTACACAGATATATATAGAAACTGCTGATGCCTGGAGTTTTGCTGCTAGGATGAAGAAAAAATAACTCTAGGCATTCAGTTAACATCAGAGCTCTTAGAATAAGAATGATCTATAAAGGCTCAAATCCTGATCCCTTTCAAGTCCATGGCAAAAACATCACTTACTTCAATGGGACCAAAATTAGGTTGATCAAAGCCCAGCAAAGTCAATGTGAGTCTTTCCATGTGCTTTAGATCTGATGTATGGTCTAAGATTCATGCAGTATAAGATTCATTGGAGAGGGTGGCATTTGTCAATGGGGGTATGTCTAGACTATAGGGTTTTTTTGAAAAAAGTGGCCTTTTTTCGAAAAACTTCACCTGAGTCTAGACTGCTGCTGCGTTCTTTCAAAAGTAAATCAAAAGAATGTGGCAGTTCTTTCGACCACGGAAAACCTCGTTTTACAAGAAAGAATGCCTTTTTTCAAAAGTGCTCTTTCGAAAAAAGGTGCTATGTAATGCAAATTGTGCTTTTTCGAAAGAGAGCATCCAGACTGCCTGGGTGCTCTCTTTCGAAAAAGCGGCTTGCTTTTTCGAAAGTAGTGGTTGTAGTCTAGATGCTCTTTTTTGAAAGAGGCATTTTCGAAAGGATCTTTCAAAAAATCCTCTTTCGAAAGAGGCTTGAAGTCTGGACATAGCCTGCGACACAAAGTGCAGTACAGAAGCAGGTCCCCATTGGTGCTATTGTAATTATAAGAATGGCTAGGATTTTCAAAAAGACCTGAGGGATTAGGCACACAGCTATCCTTGAAATTCAGTGACTGCTGAGTGTCTAATTGCCATAAGAACCTTTGGGAATCCTGTCCAATAATAATATACATTCCAGTTCTCCTACTGGAAGTCAGTGATGAACAAGTTGTCACTATAGTGCTAAGAAAGAGGAAAACATGTGTAATCACGGAGCCAGATCCTGGGAGGTACTCAGGATCCACAACATCCACTTAAGGCAACAAGAATTGCAGTTGTTTGGTATGCCTCTCAGCATTTTGCCCATGTCACATGACCTGTTTTGAAAAAAGTAATAAAGCTGACACAGCATCTTTCACCTGCAAGTCTCAATGTGTTTTACAAAGATGATCTTAGCTGTCTATTCGGGAAGAAGCTTTATTGTGTCCATTTTACAGATAGCAAACTGAGGCAGCAATAGAACAGTTGCATGAACTTCCAAAGTAATTGAAAGAATAAGGAACAGAACCAAGGCATCTGGGTTGTTCTAATTATTATATTATAGTGCACTAATATTCTAATCATGAGACCATATTAATAGATTGCCCATCCCTTCATTGCTCTGATTTAGCTCTGTTCAAATAAAGATCCCCTTTTCTCTCTCCTTTCTACCACCTTGTGATGGGGCAGTTGCCCCGCACTGGGAGGAAAAGGGTTAAAACAGCCCTAAGAGAGGGCTGTAGCTAGGAGCCATTTGAGAAAGGGTTTGTGGCAGCTAAACACAGCCTAGCATGGCTCTATAAAAGAGACGGCTTGCCAGGTTGAACTCACCCTTGCTCCAGCTCTGGAGTGAGAGGGACCTAGCTACCTGCTAGGAGGGTACCTGAGACAAAGCCGTGCTGGACAAAGGCAGGCAAACCTGAAGAGTTCTGATATGATCCATCTCACAGGCTGCAGGCCTGTTACAGGGGCCTGAGGGTACTGGATTGCAGGGAGGCAGCCAAGGCAGGAATAGGCAGCAGGTCCACACTCCCTTGCCAGTGAGTGGCCATTTCAGATTACAGTTTGCCCTGAGGCAGGGGCTATATGATAGCTGGCAGTGGGTCACTGAGGCAAGGTGGGTATAGAGGTTTTGGTGTCCCCTGAGAGGGGAGGACCCCAGAATGTGGGGCATTGTCACAGGGCAGTACTTTGAGCGAAGGGCGCCATGGTCTGGAAGGGACACAGGTCTAGATGAGGGGTACAGAGTGGACATAAAGGTAACAGCATGCAAGACACTACCAGAAGAAGGTGCTCTGAGACTGCACTGAGCTAATTCCTGGCATGACCAACAGTAGGCACCGCAATGGTGAGTCACAAACTTCTACACATACCAGTGTTCTATCAGAACAACTGCCAAGCGCCACCTTTCCCAATATGCTGTCAATGGTTCAGAAACTCAGGCCTGTGCCAGAAATAGACCGCACTCCTCAATCAGCTCAGAAATGCTGGTTATTGATCCTCAGTCTTTTTAATGCACTAGCTTTTCTCCACACATGAATTTGACAAGAAAAGTGGTTGTAAGTATACTCATATCATTTTACATCTGCCAACTACCATGGAAATGGCTTGATAGTTTTTCTGCTCATAGAACGTTGGCATCGCCTAATGGAACTTATCCACACATTTTGTATTCTTTTGCAGCTGAATTCTGAGGTTATTAAGGGTTTGTCTAGGCTACAGGGATTTTTCGAAAAAAAGTGCCTTTTTTCGAAAAACTTCACCTGAGTCTAGACTGCTGCCATGTTCTTTCGAAAGTAAATAGAAAGAACACGGCAGTTTTTTCGACCATGGAAAACCTAGTTTTACAAGGAAGAACGCCGTTTTTCAAAAGTGCTCTTTCGAAAAAAGGCGCTATGTAATGTAAATTGTGCTTTTTCGAAAGAGAGCATACAGACTGCCTGGGTGCTCTGTTTCGAAAAAGCGGCTTACTTTTTCGAAAGTACTGGTTGTAGTCTAGATGCTCTTTTTCAAAAGAGGCTTGTAGTCTAGACGTAGCCAAAGAGAATTTCCCTTCTTGATGTCAGGTGTTATTTTCATGTTGCCAGAAGTTTTATTATCAGCCCTGAAACACTCCTGATCCTTTTCATCTGTTTCTCAAATGAGAATGGACCCAAGGTTCTCTTGGTAAAGGAATTCACCTCAAAACAAGCACACAAACTTCAGAAGATCACACCTGGCAGCTGCAGCCAAAGCCCCTTTTATTTTAGCCAGTAAGTGAAGCTGAGACCTTGGAAATTCTTTACTGACTCTCTGGGGGAGAGGATGGGTTGGGAATATTCAGCAATATAATTTAACTCCTCTAGCACCTTACTGCAGTACTTCTGCTCACTGTGTACGGAACATGCACCAAGGGGAAAACAGACTATGCACTGGATTTTTCTAAAGAAATCTTGCAGATGTTGGAGGGTTAGAGTAAATTGCTGCCAGTGAGGATACAGCTATGCACCATTCTCTCCACTCATGCTGCCAGCTCCAGCTCCAGCTATCCAAATGGCACTGACTATAATTCCACCAAAGAGCATTTTCAAATCCTTGCTGGCTCAAAAGTATACAGAGTGGGCAATGGAAGAAAGGCACAAGGGGTGGAATCCTGTGGCCTCTGAAGTAATGGCAAAAGTACCATTGGCTACAGCGGGGTGGGGAATCTGGATTTTATCCAAGTGTAAGTCCATGTTTGTGACCCCAACAAACTATTTTCTATTCTCTTCCACATAGGTTCTTATACCATATTCATCATGTTAGTAGCTTAACACTTCCCAGTAATGCTGTAACTGACAGCTGTCATGTGTGCTCTCATCCTGAAGTGGTACAGAGTGTCTTAGTTTGATAGGTATTTAACATACACAGTGCTCTGTGTTTGTCGGGGAGTATAAGGTCTCTGAAATGTTCCTTGTAATGGCCATGAAAGGTGATGCAATGGCCATGCAATGGCCCTTGGTTTCTAAAAGTGTGAATTTCACCATCTTGAACCAACCCCACAAAAACTCTTTCTCCTGCACAGATAAGTCTTACTCCCATTGGAGAAAAAGTCTCATTGTCTCAGAGGAGGGAAGTCATTCACAATCTCCATGCTGGAATGCTATGCCTAGTTTAAACAAAAAACAGGACTATGTAGCACTTTAAAGAGTAACAAGATGGTTTATTAGATGATGAGCTTTCGTGGGCCAGACCCACTTCCTCAGATCAAATAGTGGAAGAAAATTGTCACAACCATATATACCAAAGGATACAATTAAAAAAATGAACACATATGAAAAGGACAAATCAAATTTCAGAACCGAAGGGGGGCGGGGGGGGGGAGGTAAATGTCTGTGAGCTAATGATATTAGAGGTGATAATTGGGGAAGCTATCTTTGTAATGGGTGAGATAATTAGAGTCTTTATTCAGACGTAGGTGTAAAGTGTCGAATTTAAGCATGAATGACAGTTCAGAGGATTCTCTTTCAAGTGTAGTCTTAAAAGGCCTTTGAAGCAGGATGCAGGTAATCAAGTACCTGCATCCTACTTCAAAGGCCTTTTAAGACTACACTTGAAAGAGAATCCTCTGAACTGTCATTCATGCTTAAATTCGACACTTTACACCTACGTCTGAATAAAGACTCTAATTATCTCACCCATTACAAAGATAGCTTCCCCAATTATCACCTCTAATATCATTAGCTCACAGACATTTACTTCCCCCCCTCCCCCCGCCACCCCTCTTCGGTTCTGAAATTTGATTTGTCCTTTTCATATGTGTTCATTTTTTTAATTGTATCCTTTGGTATATATGGTTGTGACAATTTTCTTCCACTATTTGATCTGAGGAAGTGGGTCTGGCCCACGAAAGCTCATCACCTAATAAACCATCTTGTTAGTCTTTAAAGTGCTACATAGTCCTGTTTTTTGTTTCAGCTACACCAGACTAACACGGCTACATTTCTATCACTATGCCTAGTTTACTGAGTGTTTTGAAGGAATGTAACAAGACTTTGAACTTGACTTAATAATTGTATAGCCTTTGACTGGAGGAAGGAGTAGACAGGAGTGACAGTTTCGACAGTGGCAATTTTGTTTATTTAGGACCAAAATGCAAATAGGAGCTTAGTGATAAATGTGCTAAAGCTGGTTAGACATCTAATTCCTACAGGTTCTCATGCCTAAACTGAGTAGGTATCTTTGTAAGGTCCAGTATGGGCTTATCTGCCTCTTTAAGCACCTAAATACCCTTGAAATCTGACATTTAGTTACTCAGGGCTATGTCTGAATTTGTTGACATTAGTTCACCTTGCTTTCCAATGAAATCTCTTTTTGCATTTACATATACATTCAAAGATAATTTTATCACAAGTCTCATGATATTCAGTGTTTTGCTTAAAGCCCCAGCTCCTGTGGGCCTGTTATTTTGTAAGAATCTCATTGTTTTTGTAAAAGTATTTTGCTACCTTTACGGATGTGAAGTTTGAAAAACATGCCCCAAGTATAACATACAGTTCAGAAAGCCAATAGCAAAACAACAACAACAACAAAAAACCAAAATATATTTTTAAATATGCTTTCAAACCCTCTCATGATTTTTGAGCTTCACTAATTATTTTGGACATGCAGGACTGACAATAAAGAGTCTATTTAGCAAGGTGAATTTCATTGACCAAGAATGACCTCCCGTGTTTAACACACACAGAGAAGACTCTTCCTTCTTGCAGAATGTGAAGCACTATCGAGAGACCAATGACACAGACCTTTTATAGAAGTTTTAAAAAACAAAATCAAACATCCCAGTGATTAGATCAGTTGGGGCTCATAGGTTCTGTTCTTAGTTCAGTCACTGCTCTATTGCATTACCTTGGAAGTTTGTTCCGGGAAAGAAATTAGTATAATAGAAAGAAAGGAAGATGGATTATAAAGTTGAAAGGATTTTATTTTGGTTATTTTGACTTAATAATGAAGTATCCCTTTAAAGATCAAGAGATTAGTGTAAATTGCCATAGCTCTACTAGAATCTGCCCCAAACTGTCTAGAATTATAGCTCTTATGCTCTCCTCATTGTCCAACTGAAATTGCTTTGGTAGCTTAGTTTATGCACATACAGATGCTACCATATTTGCTATTCTGTATGCACTGAAAAATAGACAGACGAGGTAGATCTCATTTTTTTCTGCATCAGGATGAGTCTCCAATGTTTTCTTTAGTGCCTCCTTGGGAGTTTTTTCACACAGTTTTGAGTCAGTCTCACACCTCCTTGCAGATTTTCAAAGGTCATACTAAAATCTGTTCCAGCTAAATACCTTGTTTTCTTGAAGTCAGAGACTAGAAATTGGAATGTTACACCTAGTGTCACTAATCAGAACTCTCAAGGGGATAACGGCATTGTAAGGCTCTGGCTATTTAATTGCAGCTGAAAGTTCTTCCCCAAGACTATGGAGGATGCTTGAAATTCAACAGCGATAAAGCTGAGTGCCTTTCTGTGTGGTAGCTGCACAAGCAGCACTAAGTGCTCAGTTTATTCTTTCCTATCGTGCAATTATCTTGGATACTTAAAGCTCCCTGCTATTTAGCAGACATACAAACGGTTTTGCATGCCAGAGCTGTTGAGAAGTTTCAAAAAAAGATTTAAAAAGTACTGATAGAAAGCATACAGTAACAAACTTAAACAACCACATACAATAGAAATGTACTTTCTGAAGAGCAGATACCCCCCCTCTTAGGAGAGCACAAGTCCAGCCTACAGTCACAGCTAGCTTTTGCAGCCTTACTCACTGAACACCTGGGACGCAATTACAGCCATCAGTGCCAGCCCCAACCAAAATGACTGAAATTATTTATATTTCATGTGAGGCAGACTTAGAGGTCACGGTTCCTTTCAGTTCAGTTTTTCTGTCCCTCTATACCCCTAATTTAGCTGGTCAAGGTGATATGTAGTTAGGAATATATATTTTTCACTATAAAATAACTCCACATCCAGCATTAATTAAAATCTATTGCTTTAGCACTTCCCTTCCTTTGACACAAAGAAGACTCATCTCTAACCCTTGCTCACACAGATGTATCCCTGAGGGTTTATGCCCTCTGGTTTCTTTCAGTCTTTTTAAAGGTCATGCTCTGACATTTTGCACAGTGTTGGAAGTCATTGTCTTCCTTTCTATATGTGTCTTTCTCCATCTAAGCACTATTTCTTGTTAGTCACAGGGCCCAAGGCAACAAATCACTGCTTTATGAAAAGACTAGATCTGGTAAGTGCAATTGGAGGCTGATTAAAAATAAGTCCAGGCAACTCAGCTGAAATGAAGCCAAACACACAAAAGTTACAGAGAAACAAACCGTCACCCATAATGACAGAAGACACTTTTCTTACTTAAATTACAATTTCTTACACCAGATTCTGTCCATCCTCCTTTATATACAAATATATGGCCCACTACCATATTCAATTGCCTGTATTGGAAAAGTATGGCAACAACTAGAAAGGCCCCATTTAAAGTTTCAAAACACCACTGTCTTCCCAGTCCTTCCCTTTCAGTCCACCCCCCACCCCCACCAAAAGATCTCCAACCACCACATTCTGGTTTGAAACAAGTAAAGCACGTTTTATTTACTGCACTGTTCCTTCAAACTATTGCAACTGATAAATGACGTCACATCTATCACTGAAGTACCTGTCTTGGCTCTAATTCTAACTCATACTGTGGTTTGTCAGCTCTCTGGCATGGCTTAGCAAAGTCCCAAATAGGGATGTATTATCCCACTCAGTTGTTTAACCAGTTAACTGATTAAAGGGGAGGGCAGGCCTGGAGTGACACTCCCCCCACCAGGGGATGCACTAGCCATGCTGAGGCAGCTCCACAGGGCTGGAGCAGTCCCATACTCGCAGCAGGAGAGGAACTGCTACAGTCTCCACCATCAAGGGTGAGACTTACCCATTAACCAGTTAAATATTCATATCCCTAGTCCCAATCCTGCTGTAAACTGTGCCAGTTTGTAATGAGACAAGGTGGACAAGATAATATCTTCACTTGATATGAGAGACAAGCTCTGGAGCTTGCCAAAGATATTACATCATCCATCTTGTATCACTCTAATACCAGGGCATCTGCGTGGTTACCCAATTTGTAAAAGCCTTTCACAAGACAGCTACAAAACAACTGAAGCACAGTGCACTCCAGCCAGGCTCCCTCCTGCCACACCCTTGAGCCAGGAGCCACAGACCCTATGTTAAACACTGACTTCTGTTGTGGGGTTATTGTTTAAAGGAAATCTCCAGCTTTTCTTAAGCTATGTTAAGGGACCACAACATTGCATAGAATTGTCTCCTTTCTTACAGAATTTAATCTTAACATTGTCATATGAGAACCTTCATTATCTTTGGTGGTGGAGAGGGTTATGGAGAACTAATTCTTGGAAAATATTTGCAGCTATAAATAGGAGGTGAATTAAATCTTCTCCCGATTAGCCTAATTGGTATAAAGGCTGATTGAGGCTTGAGAATAAGAGGTTTCATGCTATTTAAAGGTTGGGGGGGAACCCATAGACCTTGGTAGAGACAGTTGGGAGGCGGAGGGGAACCCATAGACCTTGGTAGAGACAGTTGGGAGGTGGAGGCGGAGGCAGAGGCAGAGGCGAGAGACAGACAGAAACAAACAGAAAGTGCAGATAATAGAGGTAAGAAGTGGATAGATGCAATTGTATTGCCTTCTTTGAACTCAGTACTGAGGGCACATCTACACTACAGAGAAGATCAAAGCTGCTGCTGTTGATCTTCCAGGGTTTGAATTAGTGCATCTAGTGAAGACAGCTAATTCAAATTGAGAGGGATGCTCCAGTTGATGCCAGTAGTTCTGCTTCCACGAGGAGTAAGGGAAATCGAAGGAAGGGTATTTTCTCTTTGACTTCCTGCAGTGTGGACAGCACCAAAAGTCTAATTAAGATACTTTGACTTCAGCTATGCAATTGATGTAGCTGAAGTTGAATACCTTAATTCAACCTTTTCCCATAGTGTAGACATACCCTGTGGTACCAGCACAGCAGCAGCCCTCTGAGTATATGACTCAGGGCCAGGAGTGTCCTGTGGAGCAAGTCAGCATTTAAATCATAAACAACTCTAATAACAGGGAATTATTTTGGATAAAAGCTACAAGGGAGGGGATTAAGGCCTTGATGGGTGCAACACCAGGGCCATATTTTTGGGGATCTTTTGGTGAAAACTGACTCCCTCAAAATTCTTTGTCCTTGGATGAACTGAACATTCAGGATTAACTGAACATTTGGGAGGTCATTTAGGGCGATTTTGCTTATTGTTTTCTTAGCTTTTATGTCACTGTCAATACAATGGTGACTCTGCTTACATAAGGAACCCTCAATACTAAGCCCATAGAGAGACACATGCAGTCAGTGAGGCACTGGTTAGTGTTTGAAGTGGGATGAAGTTTCCCCATGCAAAAGCTGTCTTTTGATAGCCAACCAACTAGCAACCCAAACAGCTACATTTACCAAATGTAAAAAGAAAAACTTAATCCAGAGACAGAGCCTGCAACCTGTATTCATGCAAGCAGCCTCCATTTTAAGGCCTCTTAGTGAGCATCCCAGAAATGGGGGTGAGAGAAATGGCTAACATACAAATAAAACAATTACATTTATAGACAGAGAGCAAAAGAGCACAATTACTCTCTTTTTTCCCATAGGCCCTGAACTGTAACAATCACGATTTCATTTCAAGACTCATCAGACCACCCTAACCTTTTTGAGACTAGCTGAAGCCCTGCTATGAATTACAAATATATGCTGTCTCATAAGGACTCAAGGGGTGAAATCCCAGTCAGTATGAATTTTCCACTTTCAGCAAAAGAAGTCAAGGCCTGTGTGAACTGCAGCAGCTCTGACACTGGTCAGTGCTATACCAGCTTGTGTGGATAGACAATTATAGGGACTACATAGCTTTTTTGGGGAGGAAATATTTATGCTGCAACATTATTTTAATGGCACAAGGCCTCCAAAGGTCAAGGGAGTGAGTGTCATTAAATGTAGACAAATTAGCCTTTAGTAAGCATTTGCCATTATCTATCCCTCAGACTGACTGAAATTCAGCATTGTAGTAACAGTGTGCATATATGTAAGTATATTATTTATAATGATGTTTCTATATATGTCACTATACTAATAAATTACATACACCATTAAGTCAAAATCTAGAGTATCAGTTTACGGTGTAAAAAATTCTAAACTCTGTACTTGAATTCTATGTTTTCTACATAAACAGCATGTTGATTATCATTAGTATAAAGGATAAAAGTAAACGCAGAGCGTGATTCCTTTAATAATTTACTATATTTACAGGTGCTCTCACTTTTGACTCCAATGAGAGCAGGACTGGGCCCATTGGGGCTTGGTTCTCATCTCATTTCACTAATTGAAACCAGGAGTTTCAGTGGAGTTAATCTGGTATAAGAGACCATAACTGGCCCCATGGAGACTTAAGTCAGAGAAAGCAGAACCTTGGATCTGACAGTCTCTTTTGGAATTTTACAGGCAGATCCAGAGATCTAAATCCATTTTTGTAGTTTTGGTTCTGATCTGAGCACCACCAAAGTGTTATCTGATCATCTTGGATCTTATGTCTCAAGAGAAGTTTGTGAAATTTCATCTCAGTATAAATAAAACTAAGCTTGATCATACCTGAAAACAAGACCAAATATATAGAGCCCTGCAAATCCGCAGACGTGGATCTGGATGCAAATTTTGTATCTGTTCAGGGCTCTACACTTGTAATTCACAGCCCATTAGGGATCATCCTGACTAAAATGAACTCTCATAATTAGCATTCCTGCATTAACTGACCTCAACAGAACTAATGGCTAGAGATACGGTATGCAATCAAAGTTAGTAACCATGGGGGCTTTTTGTTATGCATAACTTTTCATGACTAAAATCCAGCTCAATTCACTGCAGGCCCACAGGCACTGCTTACTGATTTTAGCCATTTATTGTGCAAATCATTTACTTGATTATTGTGCTGCTGTGTGACATAAGGTGTATGAAAAAGTTGTTACCCTTTGCTTGTCCGGTGGTTCATATGAAGTTTGAATTTGTTGTTGTCTGCCCATTTCCCAGTGGGCAGGCAGTGACTCTAACTGGCACCTTGTTAGCTAGCACTCTCAACAGCAGCCAACAAATGAATTAGTCATAGAACTGTATTGTATGGCTTGTTTGTGTTTACTAAAAGATTGTTCGAAGAGAAAACAGCATAGTATAAAAGTATACAGAATAGTATAAAATCAGAAACAGAAACTCCACTGAAAAAAAAGTACAAAAATCACTGACAGAAATGCCATTGGAAATGAAAAACGAGCAAAAAAATGTGAACAGAAGCAATGCTCCAGTTCTGAGCTTTAAATTCAGAGTCCAACGTGGGTCAGTTGGTCACCCACATTTTTTTCCATCATGCCCAGCAGCTTAGCAGCTGCAGAAACCCGGTTAGCTACTGATATGGGGACCTGACCCCTCTTTGCCAATATTGAGGCTTGTTGGAAGACAATATGAGACGTCTATTGTTTATGGTTTTTTGCTAACTAGGGAAGGTTTAATTATATTTCACCCAAAATAAGGCAACATGACCTAATCCCTAGCTGGATGAGGAATAGAAATGAACTGACAAGGAAACAGAACAATAATCTTTCTCACACGCACACATCCTTCTACCTGTCTACATACCAACAAGACAAAAGTCAAATGAAAACAAGAGCAGTGCAATTTATCTGAAAATATATGTGTGTGTTTCAGCAGCTCCTTGCCAACAGCACTTTAACCTGCATCAATCTTCCTTTATCACTGTAAGTTCAATTTTGCAATGGATTTGGGAGGAGCTGTGCATGATGGAATAGCCCTCTTTCCTCATACACTTTCTTACTACTTTAGAAGTGAGCCCTGAACTAGAAGCTAACCACGTTCATATGAATAATGCTAATGTTGAATTTTTAGATGAGGATTGTGTAATAACAATTCAGCCCAGTTTAACAGTCAGCATATCTTCTCTCTGTGACTCTATCATCTAAATAGGAACTAGCCACAGAAGGAATTTTAATATGTGCAGCAGATTTGTTAAAAAAGAAACGATGATAGGTATATTTTATCCAAAAGATGGCTTAACCCATGAAATCTGAACAATTTCATTCTCAGGGGTGCAGTCTCCTATTGATACAGGTGCCCTGAGAGGAGAATTTACAGTATCCATTATTTTCTAAAATAGGAAGCAATGAGAAATGACTGTGTAAGGAAAGACACTGTAAAAGGCATCACTTAATCTAAGATTTGTGGGAGTAAAACTCCATCTTAAGCATCAAAAGCCAAGTTCAAAGTCCACCTGAAACAGAATCAGTAATATGATAGCCTATAACCCCAAAAGCTGCTCTGCCCACTTAGACAAATAATGACTGAAATTCTTACACCGTCATTACATGGGACCATTTATCTTGCTTAGTGTCTCTGAGCAATGGAGAGGACACAGACACTGACAGAGTACAGCAGATTCACTGCCATGACCACTGAGATGCCGAGTAAAGAACAAACACGACGCTTTTCATCTTGCTCTGACAGAATGGCCTGGGAATAAGTGAAAAGTGATCGATACTGTCCTGGGAATACATCTGCTGACTTGCTGAGCTGTAAGCATATGTACTGCATTGGGCTGGTAATGAAGCTCTTAAGTAGTATCCGATTCTGCCACCCACTCACACCCAGTCATACATTATTTCCTGAGTAGTTCCACTGAAGTCAATGGGGCTGCTTGAGAAGCCAGGGACTTCTCAATGTAAGCGGGAATCTGCTGTGGATCAGCTGCATTCCCCTTTTCTTTTACAGGATTATTTTCTTTTTTGTGCATGCTGGCATAAGGTGCTAGTCAGACTTCAGTCCTTCAACAGCTGGGACTTCTCAGTACAGTGAAAGCTCCCCAACATACGTCTGCCAATATGCATCTATCCTGATCAGGTGGGCTGACAGTAAGGGTTGGCGTGTGGCTCGATCCTTCTGCCTAATCAGTCAATAGCATCTCTGACAATACCAAAACTACTCCTAACTAGGTGATGTCGTGGCTTTGTATGATCTATTTTCAGATGCTTTCAGATGATTATTATTGATGATGTGTACAGTCACAAGTGTGCACAGCAGTTTATAGAGAGTGAAAATACAGGCCCTGCCTAAGGAATTTACAGTCTAGATCAACTATAACCTGTGATGTTCAGAGGGAAGACATCAGGCAATGCCACCAAGGGAAATATCCTGATAAAAACCTATCTGGAAACAGCTCCAGAATTAAAGGGCAAATCCAGAGGTCTTTACTCCATTTCACAGTGTCCTCAGCAGGAAACTATTCATTAAAGTCAATAGGAGTTTGCAGTCTTGCAAACCTTACCCACATGGAGACAATCAGAGTTCCCAGTAAAATAAAGGGCAAGACCCTCCGTGTCTGGATGTGAATGCAGAATACAGTGCAATGATGAGGGAATTCAAGTCTTGGATTATCAAAATGAATCCTTACAACATGGAGGTAGGTGCTTGGGGCCTGCACAGAGATACACACTATTTTTGCTGGTTCAGACTGGTTTGAACTTCCATTTAAAGTAGAGAGAAATAGGGACAAGATACAGAGGTCCAGCAAGGAAAAGCCAAACTCAGGAGAAAATTCAGGGTGAGGCATATGTTGTCCCTGTTTAAGTTTACAATAAATTGAAACCTTAGAAAGGAGGCAAGTTTGGATCAACTCCAACACATACTGTGTTCCGAGAAGGTAGATGCTAATTGCTTACAGACCAGCTAAAGAACTTCCTATTTTGGAAGTAACAGAATAACACTAATCAATTCAGAGTTGGGAGTTTAATGTGTTGAATTAATGAAGTCATCAGATCCTGTTTCCACAACAGCGGAGTTAATACTCAAATGGGAACTTTTCTGCAGTACAAGGTGCAGATGTGAAAGTGATAGGATTGGTGTTTCCTTTAAAGATCCACTAAACTAAAGGGATGTCTACACAGTAGTTAATACCCATGGCTGAACTATGTCTACAGACTCAGGCTAAGAGGCTCAGGTTGAGTGGTTGCTGAATGACAGTGTTGACACTGGATGGTGTATGGGTTCTGGGACTTGTGACCAAAGCAAGCTGTCATCCTAGGCCAGGAACGGATGTTTAATTGAAGCACAGACAATCCTAAGAGACTAATGAAGGCTGGTAAACAACATACTGGATGGAGATATTCTCTCAGACTGATTGGAACAGGACAAATTTCTCCGGTGCTGTGTGGGGTACTTAGGAAGTTTGAGTCTCTGTCACAGATTCTGCTGTTACTAGCATTCCACAGTAGAAATAAATGCCAATTAACACACACAGCACTAGAAGGAGCATATGTAAAAGGCAATATAGATGGATAAACATAAGATCTAAATGCAAGAAGAATTCAAGAGATAAAAAAGGATAAAAAATCCCATCAGCCAGCACCCAGTGGCAATCTGTCAAAGGTGCTCTAACTTCATTATCACTTCTAATGTGCAATCCTCCTCTGGTCCAGCCATGAATGTAGCACAAGAATATTTTAAATAGGTTACATAAAACAGACACTTGGCATAGAGCCTTGGTTTTATCATCCAAATAGCCTTTTATGTTACAGTTGGTTCCCCTGTACCTCCTAGTTTTAACAAACCTATTGATAATAAATGAAAATGTTATACCACTTGGTAAGTTAACCAAAATGCTAGCATCTAGCTAATGAGCCTTATAATTGAGTTGTAATGAATTTTACATCGTGCTCTGTGATTCAAATGGTGTAATGAGATTCAAGAAGGAATGTTTTCGGATTTTAACTCTTTGATTTCCAAAAAATGGACAACACTTAAGGGCTTTCCTCCTTCCCAAACTTTATTCCTATAAACCAGGGGTTCCCAAACTTTTTGACACAGGGACCAGTAAATCCATTCACGAGCTTTTGGAGGACCGGTAATGTTCATTTGCATATTTGCATATTCATTAATCAAATTATGAATATTCAGATAAGTTTCTGGTCCTCCCAAAACCCCCAGTGCCAGCTTTAGCAAAGCTTTTGATATGGTCACCCACAATATTCTTGCCAGCAAGTTAAGGAATATGGATTGGATAAATGGACTGTAAGACAGACAGAAAACTGGTTAGACCAGGGTTTCCCAAACTTTTTACTTTTTACTTGGAACCCTTTTATTCAGTACTGCTTTTTGCAGCCCAAAAATATAAACACATTAAAAAACAAACTGAGAAAATACCAGACATATAACATGTCTGGTATTTTCTCATTAGGTACGTTGCATTATTACTAGATGTATCAGTTTGTAGTTTCGAACTGCCTGGCTGGTAAATGTGCTCAGGCTGCATGAGTGTGTCTACCAGCCAGACAGTTCGCAACTACTCGAGGGGTGTGTGTGTGTGTGGGGGGGGACAATAGAATCCCTGGGCCGGACTAACTCGTGCTTTGTGGGGGGGAAGGGGAGGAACGGGGGCAGCGCCCCAAGATCTACATATGGCCAGGTCAGTCCCACTCCCCGCAGGCCAATTCATTCCTCCCCCCTGCTCCTCCAGCTGAGCCTCTGGCCAGCCCCACTTCCCCCAACCCCCTCCCGGGCAGCCAGTTCTCCCCCGCTTCTCCTCCCAATCTCCCTTGGCCAGCCTCGCTGCCCGCGTCCAGCCCTCCTTCCGGCGGCCGCTTCTTCCCCGGCCAGCTCCCTGCCCCCAACCTTGCACCCCCCGGCAGCCCTGCTTCCACCGGCCCCCCAATCTCCCCAGCCTGTCCCGATTCCCCCGTCCAGTGCTGCTTCCAGTGGCCAGCTCTCCCCTCCTCCTCACCCCAGAATCCCCTGGCACCTGCACCTTCCCTTAGCCCTGTACCCTCCTGGTGCCTCCCCCTTCCCTTACTGCCCCTGCCCCCTTTGCCCTCTTTTTCCCTGATGCCCACCCCCTCACCACTCTCTGCCCCGTTCCCCTCATGCCCCTCTGTGCCCTCACACATGCCTTGCTCCATCCTGGCCTATCTCATACCCACCCCTTCTTTCAAGCCTTCTCCCAGCACCTCCTCCTCCAGCCCCCAATGCCCTTCCCCTCTCCTCTCCTCTCCCAGCATCACCCTGTCCCCCCTCCCACTGACACCTCCCCTCCTGCCCTTTCCCACATTGTCTGCACTTGGCCCCGTGGGATTTGTCTCTCTCTTGCACCCTGTCCCTTGGTGTCCTTCCCCACCCCCCGCCCAAGCTCCTTCTCCTTCCACCCCTCCCCCTCCGCCGCCGCTGCAGCTTCCTCACCTCCGCCCAAGCCCGCCGCCACCCAAGCCCGTTCGACTACCTTCTGCCTTCCACATTGCGGGGCCAGAGGCCGCGCTCAGGCCCCGGAGGCCGAACCCAGAGCCAGCGTGGCCCCGCCACATGCCTCCGAAGAGTTTTAAAATCCCGGGCCATGACGTCACATCACGCCCGGGCATCCTCCCCGCCCACGTGCAACGCCTCACATGGGCAGCAGCAGGCAGTGAGGAGGAGCCGTGCATGGCGGGGACGCTCTGGGGGCGGGGTGGGAGGACATGCGGGGGGGCCAGCGTGGGGGGGCTGGGGCCCGGGGCCCGGGCCCAGGCCCGGGCCCACTCCCGCTCCAGGCAGAGCCGGGGGAGAGACCCAGCTCCACATATTGGTGGAGCAGGGCCCCCGGCTCTGTAACTCGCCGGCACTTCCGGGTTCAGGGGCACGGGGACCGATTCGACCGAATAGGCTTACGGCCGGCTCTGCTGGCAGCCACCAGGCATGCTGAGGCCCGGTATTTTTTTCCCGCGGCCCGTTACTGGGCCGCGGCCCATGGTTTGGGAAACGCTGCTATGAACAACAGTTGAAGTTAATTAGATTACTCACATGAGTAAAGTGGTAGGATCAGTGTAAAACAGGAGAAATCTGAAATTCTTGTTCTTGCATATTACTGCATAACCTAAGCCTATTCACAAGACACATTTCAATCAGAATACAGACTATTTCAACACTATTGTGTAGCATGGTTGCTCTTAAGAGAATACATCATCAGTTTTTTGAAGTAATGAATTTTCACTGATTGAGACACACTCCTATGAGCCTGAAAAAAATCCCCTCACCCAAAACTTGTTTTTCTCTCATGCACCTGATCAATACTTATTTCTTTGTATTTCTAGTCGAGAGTCATTTAAAATGTGTGACTAGTCACCCAGATCCCCCAACTGTAAGATCAAATAACCAATTATGAACTATATTGTCCATTGTAGAGTCATTTGAGATAAAAGCAGTGAAATTTCAAGCCTTGAAAACATTTTTTGTAAATGTCCAGAAGTCATCTGAATACTTCTGGACTACATAAAATAACCCTAAGAATAGCAGTGAACCCAGGCATCTACATGTACTGGCAAAGTCCTTCTGTGTATTCTTACCAGGCGTCAACTGAAACCAGATTGTCAAGGAGCATGTTTACACTGCAGTGTATACCTAACATTTCAAAAAAACAAGGTGAGTGTCTACACAGCAAGCCCATTATTTTTAAATATCAAAATAACAGGCTTCTTATTCCAGAATAATAAACCTTCATTTCAGGAGGAATAACACCTATTTCAAAATAGTTATTTCAGAATAGGATTTGTGTAGACAGTGCAGCTGTGATTTTTTTTTTTTTTTTTAAATAATTGGCTATCAGGGCTTCTCACAGCTGCCCTCGTGGCCACTCTGTCCACACCCCTCACATCTCTCTAGTTTCCCTTCCCCTGCAGCCTTTAAAGGTGCAGCCACAGGGAAAACAGTCTGTGGTACAAGGAAGGCCCTGACAGCCCTGTGCTACACAGCAGGACACATTTCTCCATTCTTCAGCAAGGGTTGACCCCTGTCATCCCACTGAGCCCCACAGGGCTGCTCGTGAGCCACCAGCCAGCTCCCAGGACCCTTCCCAGGGGCGGAAGAAGGCCCCTTCTTGGTCTGGTGCAGAAATCCTGGCTCTCATTGAGATCTGGGGAGAGGAGGCAAACCTCCAGGATCTCTGCACCAGGTGCAGAAATGGAGAGGTCTACAGCCGGATGGCTGCAAGCCTGGGTCAAAAAGGCTACATCCGCACCCAGGATCAGGTGTGCATAAAAATAAAAGAGCTCAAGCAGGCCTACACAAACATGAGGGAGCTAAGTTCCTGCTCAGGAGTGACACCTCTGTTGTGCCGCTTCTATGAGCAGCTGTACCGCATCCTGAGAGGGAAGTTGGACCCTCCCCCGCTGGTCATGGACTCCGGCCTGGAGACGCCCAGTGTGAGCCTCCTGAAGGGCAGAGCTGTACATCAGGAGGAGGAAGAAGAAGAGGAGGAGGATTTGGAGGAGGAAGACAAGGCCTGCCAAGACATGATACCTGCCAGCCAGGAGTTCATCCTCTCCTTGGAACTGGTGCCCTCCTCCCATGAGGATTCGAACAAGGCCCATCAAGTGAGTTCCACTGTTTTCCATAGATACACATGGGGGGAGACAGTGGGCAGCGAAGGCTGCACACTCCTTGCTTGGCCTTCTTGTCCTGGGGTTCACACAGCAACCTGTGCACATGGGTGCACATGAAGCACCAGTCCAGAGCAGACAGCCACATCAGGCTGCCACAAAGGAACTTTTCACTCCTGCTCACAGGGTTCCTGGGGAGGCCTGCCTTATTCATGATTCCGTGGTGGGACAACTTCCCACCATAAGCCACCACTAAGGAGGCCGGGGTCATGGACACACACAGCAGTGACACATGTGGCATAGGCTCATGCCCACACTCTCAGGATAGCATCCACTCCTGGTCAAGCATAGCTATGTGGAGGACACCAAGCCCCTTTATGGGAACCTGCCAGTGGGAGGAAGAAGAGGGGACCCTAGTAGCACTCTCCCTGGCAAGGGGCATCTGCTGCTCATGCACACCTCCCCCAACACCCTTCCCCTCTCTCCTCCAGCGGATCGGGATAGAAGTCCTCTCCCTGTGGGATGCTGCCACTTCCAGACCTGGCATGTGCGTGGCACAGAGGGAGGGCAAGCCGCCCCATTGGCCCCTCCCACCAGCAGGCTACTGGCCTGGATGGCATCTTCCCATGCCTGCTTGTCCTTGGGAGTAGCGAGGTTCCCCTGGGACATATGTGTCTCTGCAGGACAGTGCATGCTGTCCAGACCACGGATGGCCTTGCAAGAAGCACATCACCATCATCTGAACTGAGACCTTTCAGTGTCAGCTCAGAGATGAGGGCTAGGCTTCATGCACAATGTCTCCGGAGATGAGTGCCCTTCTCACTTTTCTTCACAGCAGGACCAGCTGTAAGTGAGGCATGTATACCAGCTCCAGTGCCATCCTCCTGACCCCATGAGAGCCATGGCACAGACGACCCTGTGAGGACCTAGAGCGAGAACACATCACCTGCCTGCATGCCATGCAGCAGTGTCTTGAGTGGCAGGGGCAGAGGTGGGATACCGACTTGGAGTTGCACCACACCATCTAATAGGAGCTATCTGAGTATGTGTGTAGTATACTGTGCCACCATTGACCTCCTGCTCACTGCAATTGAGCAGCCCAGCACCCCCCTGCACTTGTTCCTTCCCAAGTGGCCTCCGCACCTGATCCTACTTCTTTCCCTGCCCCTACTCCTCCAGCTTCTACCCCAAATGAGGGCCCCACACACAAGGCGGTGGTTGGGACCACCTGAGACAGGAGCCAGTTCCAACCCATCCTTCAGCCCCTCCTTCCCCCTCCTCACCCTTCCTGTTCCTTCCCAGGTTCTTTCTCCAGTCCCTCCCCAGTTGTATTTAGCCCAAATTAAAAAAAAACAACAGATTATTCTTTCAAACCAAACAGTCTGGCTTATTGTATCTGTAGGGGAGGGGAGGATGGGAAAGGAGTGAAGGGAAGGCTGGGGAAAGGAGGGGTGGGGCAGGACAGGCACAGAGAGGCAATGCAGAGGTCCCATGTAGGGAGGCCCAAGGGAGAGTGTCACAGCTGGCCTTGTCTGAAATGATCCTTCAGGGCCTCCCGGATGTGCACAGCCGCCTGATGGGCTTGCTGGATGGCAGCAGTGTGTAGCTGCTCAAAGGCCCTGGCCAACTGCTCTGCCTCTGCCCCCCACCCTGGCAGAAACATCTTCCCCTTGTTCTTGCACGGGTTATGCAGGACACAGCAGGCCGCCACCATATGGAGGATGTTCTGCTCGCCAAGGTCCAGGCAGGTGCGGAGACAGGAGGACCTCCCTTTCAAATGGCCAGAGGCATCCTCCACCATGATGTGGGCCCTGCTGAGCCTGGCGTTGAACCATTCCTTGGTGGCTTCCCATGTGGGGTTTCATCAGCCAGGGGAACAAGGGGTAGGCTGCACTGCCCACAATGCACATGGGCATGTCCATGTCCCTAATGGTGCAGTTGGGGAAAAAAGTGCTGGTGTGCATCTTCTGGAACAGACTGGAGTTGGAGAATATGCAGACATGATGTGCCTTCCTTGACCACCTGACATTAATGTCAATGAAGTGACCTTGGTGGTCCACAAGGGCCTGCAGCACCATGGAAAAGTACCCATTCCTATTGATATAATTGGGGGCCCAGTCATCGAGGGCCCTGATGGGGATGTGAGCGCCTTCAATGCCCCCCCTCAGTTGCAGAAGCCCATGGCAGTAAAGCCAGTGATGATGGGGTCCATATCGCCCAGGATGATGACCCTGCACAGTGGGATGGCATTGATGACCCTCAACACCTGTGAGAGGATACAAACATAGAGTCACCATATGGAGGATGTGGTCCAGAGTCCTCAGGATGTCCCTGAGCCCAGCCCCTTCCCACAGCAGAAGCAACCCCCAACTACCCCATCCCTAGGAGGGCTTTGTGAAGGTGGGCCTGCAAAGGAGTGAGATTCCATCCCCCCATTCCCTAGGGAACCACATTCCAGTGTTTCACCACGATCCTGGGACAATAGTAAGAGAGTCATACCTGCATGAGCATGGCCCAATGGTTGATCTTCACAAGCCCAAATGATTCCTGATGGAGTGTAGCTGTCTGGTATGGCAAGGTTCCAAATAGTGATGGCAACATGCTTCTGGAGGGGGATGGTGGGTTGCATGTGGGTGTCCCATTGCCTGAGGGCAGGGGCGAGCCACTCACACAGCTCCAGGAAGGTGTCCTTCTGCATGCAGAAGTCCTGGAGTCTCTGCTGGTCATCCCACTGCTCTATGATGATCCGGTCCCATCAGCCAGAACTGGTGTCCTGGTGCCAGAAGCGATGGTGCATGGTGTGCAGGGGAAGTTAGGAGGGGCTGTGCTGCATGAGCAGCACATGGAGTGGGGTGAGGAGGTGCCCCAGAGTGAGCTGCTGGTCCTGGTCCTGCAGTGCCACGTGGGAAGCCTGCAGTAACTACACTAGGAGGTGCAGCAGGAGGTCTAAGGGCTGGTGATTGCTTTGCAAAAGGTCCAGCTCCATGGTAGAAGTGCTGTGGTGTCCGCAAGGGCAACCAGAGGATGCAGTGGGAAGAGTTTGCTGTCCCTTGAGGAGGTAGGCAAAGGAGAAGAGCCTCAGACATGGCTGTAGAAGGAGCTCCATTAAGCATGAGTCTCAAATAGCCTCAGGCAGCAGCTCCAGGAAGTGACTGCTGTACTGATGCCCTGCCCGGATGAATTGCCCTACCCAGATGCAATTCAGCCTCCAATCAATGTGGATGCACTATTTCGATGGGCATTTGTAGTGTGGATGCGCTATTTCAAAATACCTATTTTGGGCGTTATTATTCCAAAATAGCTTATTCCGAAATAAGGGTATGTCTACACTACAGCACTAATTCGAACTAAGCTAATTCGAATTAGCACATCTAGACCTAAAAACTAGTTCGAATTAGTGTTTTGCTAATTCGAACTAGCATGTCCACATTGAGTGGACCCTGAACCGAAATTAAGGCTGGCCGGAACCAGTGCCGGCAGGGCATCAGCTTAGGACTTAGAGCGTGGAACTGCTGCCTCAGGCTAGCCGAGGGCTGTGCTTAAAGGGACCCGACCCCCACCCCGGACAGACAGTTCTCAGGGTTCCCCGCTTGCTTGTCTACCTCGATGAGGGACAGCAAAGCAGTCCTGACTTGGAGTGCCCTAAGTGCCCACACTCGGCACATCACAGCACTCGGCCATCAGCCGGGCTGCACTTGCCGCAGGCTGCCATCCAGAGGGGTCATTCGGGGGGCTGTCAGGATCCAGGAGGCCCTGCAGGAGAGCTTCCACCCCGAGGAGCCCACAGAGCCACCCCAGTCCTCCCCATCGGGGGCTCGTGCCCCATTCCTCCCTCACCTCCTTCCACTTACCCTTCCCTAGCCCCCCTTCCTGATGTAAAAAATAAAGGACACGTATGTTCAAAAATAGAAACTCTCTTTATTTAACAAAACTGAGGGGGGGGGGATTAACCTCTGGGGAGACTGGGAAAAGGAGGTGGGGGAGGGGAAGAGAGAGGGTGGGAGAGGGGAGGTGGAAACCTGCGAGGAGGGAGCTGGAAGGGGGAAGCCAGGGGAAGAAGGAAGAGGGGAAGTATAAAACTATGGTACGCCATATCTTCAGTATTGTGTAGACATGGGGTCTCCTCACCTCAAAAAAGATATTTTGGCCTTGGAAAGGGTTCAGAAAAGGGCAACTAAAATGATTAGGGGTTTGGAACTGGTCCCATATGAAGAGAGGCTAAAGAGACTGGGACTTTTCAGCTTAGAAAAAAGGAGACTGAGGGGGGATATGATAGAGGTCTATAAAATCATGAGGGGTGTGGAGAGGGTGCATAAAGAAAAGTTCTTCATTAGTTCCCATAATAGAAGGACTAGAGGACACCAGATGAAATGAATGGGTAGCAGGCTTCAAACTAATAAAAGAAAGTTCTTCTTCACAAAGCAAATAGTCAACCTGTGGAACTCCTTGCCATAGGAGGCTGTGAAGGTGAGAACTAGAACAGAGTTTAAAGAGAAGTTAGATAAAGTCATGGAGGTTGGGTCCATGGAGTGCTATTAGCTGGGGGTAGGAATGGTGTCCCTGGCCTCTGTTTGTGGAAGGCTGGAGATGGATGGCACGAGACAAATGGCTTGGTCATTGTCTTTGGTCCATCCCCTCCGGGGTACCTGGTGTTGGCCGCTGTTGGCAGACAGGCTACTGGGCGAGATGGACCTTTGGTCTGACCCAGTACGGCCATTCTTATGGTCTTATGTTCTAAGCTCAGGGTCGGGGGTCTCACTGGACCAACTTGATTTTCAGGCAAACCTGCTCCTGGGTTCGCATGTGGCCTTTGGTGGCCAGGCTGGCAGCTATCCTGCCCTAGACGGCCGCTTTCCTGTGCCTAGTGCGGAGATTGTGGACATTGGAGGTCTCCCCCCAAACCTCGATGAGGTCCACGATCTCCGCACTAGACCAGGCGGGTGTCCGCCTCTTGCGGCCCTGGGCAGGCTCCTGGGAGCCGCCAGCCTGGTCCTGGGAAGAGGGGAGGGCTGGGTGGCAGCGGGTGGCTGGCTCATTCCGTGCCAGGTGCAGGGTCTGCTGGCTGGGTGCTGGCAGGCTTGCACCTGGCACGGGCACCGTTGCCAGACCATGCCCCTTTAAGGGCTCCGGGGCCGGCAGGGGAGCAGATGAGTTTCCCTGGCTTGGCCCAGAGTGGCCACCAGGGCAACCTGGCAAGGGCTAGCCTCCCACTAGTTCGAATTAAGTGGCTACACAGCCCTTAATTCGAACTACTTAATTCGAATTAGGCGTTAGTCCTCGTAGAATGAGGTTTACCTCGTTCGAATTAAGCACTCCGCTAGTTCGAATTAAGTTCGAACTAGCGGTTTGCGTGTGTAGCGCCTATGAAAGTTAATTCGAACTAACAGCTGTTAGTTCGAATTAACTTTGTAGTGTAGACATACCCTAAGTGTGTAGTGTAGACATAGCCATAGAGATTTAGAACCAGTTTTCCAAGAGCTCACCACCAACAAATATAGCCAGGTTTTTCAAATAGCTCAAATTGCTTTTAGATCCCTAAAGGAAGGCCAGACTCAGTATCTAGTTATTCACCCAAAGACATAGCTAGGTTAAAAAAAAACTCAAAACAGACAAAAAACACAACTTCCTACATTGAGTGCTGAGCTCTTTTGAAAATCTAACCCTAAAGACCAAACCAAAAAATAAAAAAAATCAGCGCGTCCCTCCAAGCCTTTGTTTAGAAACTAGAGGACATTCCTCTGTGATTATATTTTTACATTCGATCCTTACTAACTTAACCTACTTAATCAAGTTCTATGGCTCACGGGTAGCTTGTCAAAGTGAACAAATTCAGTGGTGACACATAACAATCTTCTGCATAAGTGGATTAATATCGTGGTGCTCTCATTCATACCAATCAGAATGACAAGTGTCCTATACACCTTCCACCCTTTCTTTAACCCCCCCCTTCTCTCCACCAAGCATCTTACATTAAAAACAAATGGGGATTACAGCTGTGCAGTGTGGTGGCTTCACATTTCAGGATTCCAGGTAGGAATATCTGCTTTCATTTCAAACTGAGGTGGAAGGGTTTCACATTCCTAAAGTTTTGGAGTCACAAACTCAGTCCAAAATTTTATCTAGTTTTCCTTTGGAAATCATATGAAAGTGAAACACACTTGATTTTGATGCAAAAAGTTGGAGCCCTCAAGTCATTCAAAAAGTCTGGGAGTCCTTCAAGGAACATGGACTGATCCAAACTCACTTGATCCCCAGAAAGACTGCTCCTCTCTACAATGGGCTTGGGACCAAATGTTTCATCTAGGTTTTCAGCTAGTTACAAAACACAAAGCCAGGTGAATTTTCGATGGTTTATGGTTTCCTATGGGGAGTTTTCACTGCTCGGCTAAAGACATAACTGCCCTCAAAGACATCTCCACTGTCATCTTGTCAGGGCTAAATGAAGTTGCTGGGCTGCTAGGGTAAATGGGTCTATGGCATTTATTTGTCCTAAGGGTATCCACCCAATTTTTGCTGACTCCATCATGGACATTTAATGAAAAAATCAAGAAAAATATTACCTCAGGTAGACACATGGAATCACAGAATACCTGAACTGGAAGAGACCTCCAGAGGTAATGAAGTCCATTCTCCTACCCACAAGGCAAGACCAACCACCATCTAGATTATTCCTGACAGATGTCTGATCTTAAATATTTCCAATAATAGAGATTCCACAATATCCTAGGCAATTTATTCCAGTGCTTAACCAAACTGACAGGAAGTTTTTCCTAATGTCCAACCAAAATCTCCTTTGCTGAAATTTAAGTCCATTGCTTCTTGTCCTATCATGAGACATAGAGGAGAATAATTTTTCTCCCTCCTCTTTGTAGCCCCCTTTTAGGTACTTGAAAGCTGCTATCACGTCCTCTCTCAATCTTCTCTTTTCCAAACGAAACAAATCCAGTTCTTTCAATCTTCCCTCATAGATCATGTTTTCTACACCTTTAATCATTTTTGTTGCTCTTCTCTGGACTTTCTCCAATTTCTCCAAAACTTTCCTGAAATGTGGTGCCCAGAACTAGACATAATACTTCAACTGAGCCCTAATCAGTGAGAGTAAATCAGAAGAATGACTTCTTGTGTTTTGCTCACAACACTCCTGTTAATGCATCCCAGAATCATGTTTGCTTTTCTTGCAACAGTGTCACACTGTTGACTCATATTTAGCTTGTGGTCCACTATGACTCCTAGATTCTTTTCTGTGGTACTCCTTCCTAGACAGTCACTTTCCATTCTATATTTATGAAACTGTTTGTTCCTCCCTAAGTGGAGTACTTTGCATTTATCCTTATTAAACTTCATCCTATTTACCTCAGAGCATTTCTCTAGTTTGTCCAGATCATTTTGAATTATGATCCTATCCTCCAAAGCACTTGCAACCCTTCCCAGCTTGGTATCATCTGCAAACTCATGAAGTGTACTATCTATACCATCATCTAAATTGTTGATGAAGATATTGAAGAGAACCAGTCCTAAAACAGACCCCTGCAGAACCCCGCTTATTATTACCTTCCAGCATGATTGTGAACCATTAATAACTACTTTCTGAGAATGGTTATCCAGCCAGTTATGCACCCACCTTATAGTAGACCCATCTAGGTTGTATTTCCCTAGTTCACTAATAAGACAGTCATGCTAGAAGGAAAAGGTGGGGTATTATTGTTAGAGCCCTGTGTGGATATAAAATTTGTATCCTCATCCAGTCTGCAATCCCCAAACATGGTTCATGGATATCTGCGCCCCGGTATCTGCAGATTTGTAAGGCTCTAATTAGTGTTTTTTATTTGTATTATAGTAGCATAGAGAGGACCCAACCAGATGCCCCAATTGTGCTACACACTGAACAAACACATTATAAAAACCAGCCTCTGTTCCAAAGGGTTTACAATCTAAATAGAAGACAGAGGGTAGTACAGAAAACAGAGGGACAGGGAGGGAAGTGTCTTGCCCAAGGTCACACAACAGATCAGTGACAAAGCGAGGAAGAGGCTGAAAAAGAATCAACCATCTATATTCTCAGCAGGGTAATATAGTCTCCTAAACCCATCACTCCTTGACCTCTTTACTGAGCTTTTTTCACTCATGGGGACACTTAGTATTAAATGGAATAGCTCCCACATGTGGTTGTGACTGGCCTGTGGCAGTCAACCCACCTGTCAAAAACCAATGAAGAGCGGTCAAATTTCAGTCACAACCCTTTGGGGCTGGTTTTTAACAAGTGCCATGTAAAAGGTTTCCAGAATCATTACAAAGGCTATCCACTCATGTTCCTCACAAGAATTTATGTGTGTTCCCACTCACTGTGTATGATAGGTTCCTCCCTTCCCATATGGCTGTCATATAGAGGCTATGAGTCTCACCTGGCGAGACTGGCTCAAATCACAGAATCTCATGCTTTTAGGTGTGGAGGTACCTAATTTAATTCCTGTACCAGGATCATGGCTATTACTCTTCTGACCTACCTCACTGTTCTGGTTCTTCCCCTCACTAAGGAACACGGTCATTTTAAATAGAACGGATATGACTTCATCAAATTTCAATGGAGATGATACACTGGTTTAACAAGAATAAACAAGAGAAGAATCAGAACCAGCAGTTTTTATCATGAGCATATTGTGGGCTTTGATCTGAAACAAGGACTTTGCTTTTGTCTTCTGTAAGGAAAGAGTTGTGACTCATAGTCTGAGTTCTGGCTGTGACTGTAATTTTATACCAATGTAATGTTCTCATGCTGTGAATCAGGTGGTCAAGTGACTTGCAAACACCCCCTCCCCATCTCCCCCAGTAAATATAATGAATTAAAAACAGAAACTTTGCCACAGACAATATTTTATATTATCAAATGCTTTATCCCTGCAGTTATGAATAGAGTACAATTGGCATTATTCTGCTCTACTATTTTATACAAGCCTGATGGCAGCCTTTTAACTTAATCATATAAATGTCTTAATACTCTGCATTGATCTGGAATCAACACAGTTGCCAACATGTGGATAAAAAGCATCTGGAGAATTTGTTGGTTGTTATTTCAAGCTGTTTATTATTCCTTGAGGACTCATATGCACACTCAGAACTATCATGCCTGCATTAATAGTGTTCTCTGACACCGCTGGGTACAGTAACACTGTACATTAAAGATGCTTTAGAAAATTGTTTGTGAGCTGCTATTGCACTGGGATTCCTTTGTACAATCTTCAGCTTTACTCTGAACAAATATTGGAAACCCACATGCTGGGAAGGAGGAAGTTTGCACTTCTCAAACTGGCCCCTGGCATATAGTTATAAATAAAATGGTGATATTCAGAGAGTTATAGACTGAATATTGGATTCAGCCATTTATTATTAACACAGATGCATGGAACATAGGCATTGCCATGCCCTAAGAATTAAGTATAAGAATAAATTTGGAATACAGGATCTTATGAGCCCAGTGGAGAAACAGGCAGAAAGGATGTTCTTGGCATCCAGATGAAGGCAGATAAGAGACATACCCTCCCTTTAGACACACTGCAACCCCTCTTGGGCATCTATCTGCATGGAGGACAGCTAAAAGAAAGGATGTATTCCAGCTTGCTATTTTCATAGTGGTGCGAACCCCACTTTTTCATTTAATGAAGGACTGTGGGCCAAGCTCTCAGATGTTGTAGCCCAAATTACGTCAGAGGGAAGGCAAGCAAGCTACTCACTCACCTAAGTTAAACCTGAGGAACTAAGCAATAGATCATCTAGACCAGTGGTCTCCAACCTTTTTACATCCAAGATCACTTTTTAAATGACAAACCAAGCCAAGATCTACCGCCCCGCCCCTTCCTTGAAACCCTGCCCCTTCCTTGAAGCCCCACGCCTTCCTTGAAGCCCTGCCCTCTCTATTCTCCTCCTCTCCATCACTTGCTATCCCCAATCCTTATACCTCTGCTTTTTTAAAAAAAAATTCTTCTGTAGGAAGAGGTTTTTCCAACATTTGGCCTGTCTAGACTGGACCAAATGTCAGAAAAAAAACCCTTCTTTTGGAAGCCCCCTTATTCCTTGTGGAAAGAGGAATATAGGGGTGACCGAAAGAGCATGTTTGCTCTTCCACTAAAAAAAGCGAAAGAACAAATGCAACCCTGGATGCAGAAGAATTTTTCTGGGATATCTCCAAAATCCTGAAAAACTCCTGCAGTCTAGCTGGACCCTCACTGGGTTGAGACAGGATGTGTAGGCTCTGGGGTGGGAATGAGGGATTTGGGTGTAGGAAGGGGTGAGAGGTGCAAGCTCTGGGAGGAAATCTGGATGCAAGAGGAGGTGGAGAAGGGGACACTGGCTCAGGGAGGGGACTCCAGGCCGGGCAGTGTTGGGGTACTAAGCAAGCCACAGGCTTGTGGATGTGAGGGCGCAGGAATTTGGGTTGGGGTATGTGAGGGGCTCAGGGCAGGGGGTTCCAGTGTATGATAGGCTCAGATCTAGGGTCTGGGGAAGGGGGAATGCAGGAGTGGTTGTGACCAGATGGGTGCTTGACCCCAATTGGGGTTTGTTGGCCAGGCTTCATTTTCAAATAAAATACTATGTCAAACACAGAAAGTTTCTGCATTGTCTTTATTTATGAGAATGGCAGGGAACCTGCCTTGAGTCAGGGGTCACTGACCCATAGAAAAGTCAGTCGGGAGCAGGGGACACAGTACTGGGGAGGGGTGCTAGTGGGTTCTGGGGCAGGGAATAGGGTGCCAGTGGGGGCAGAGGAGAGGGGGCAGGGTGCCAGAAGGACAGGTTTCTGCAGCAGGGGACAGGGTGCTGGGGGGGACAGGTTTCTGCAGAGGGGAGCAGGGGGACTGGTTTCTGTAGTGGGGAAGGCAGGGGGACAGGTTTCTGCAGTAGGGGACAGGGTGCCAGAGGGAACTGGTTTCTGCAGGGGGGGCAGGGTGCCGGGGGGCAGGTTTCTGCAGAGGGGCGGGGGGGCAAGGGAGAGAGAACAGGGGGGCAGGAGGGCGGGGGACAGGTTTGGGGCAGGGGAGAGGGAAAAAGGTTCGGGGGCAGGGAGTCCCCTACACCAGCCACGGAAGGAAGCCTCCATCCCGTGCTCCCTCCGGGCTGACCCCAGGGCAGCCAGGCTGGAGCAAAGAGAAGCGGCTTCTCTTCGCTCCAGCCTGGCTGCCCTGCGCTCAGCCCGGGAAGCTTGCTCCAGCACAGCTGGAGCTAGGCGCAGCCTCCCTGGGCTGAGCGCAGGGCAGCAGGGCTGGAGCGAAGATAAGCAGCTGCCCGGCCAGCTGGCCATGGCGCTCAGCCAGGGTGCCCCACACTCCACGTGGGCAGGTGCAGAGAAGCAAATGAAAGAAGTAAAGTACAAAGCCCATGAAAGAAATCCAACTGGTGTGTTTGTGTCTCCATGCATCTACTTCTCTTTTTTTCTTAAGTTAATTATGCCCTTTTTCTTTCTGGCTTTCTGTGTGAACTAATGGTACTCAGTAGGGATGTAAAATCCGATTTAATAAGTTAAGCAGTTATATCTTAGGTTTTAACCAATTAACCAATTAAGCGGGATGTGGGGGGACCACACCAGTCTGGCTGGAGCAGCCCCTAGACCACAGGGCTGCTGCCGGTGCTCCTGGTCCTCCAATGTGGGGCTGCCGCCAGCTCTCTTGGCCCTCTTGGCCTTTGCACACAGGGTTTCCACTGGCCCCCTTCGGTGGCCTCCAATGGCCCCAGCGGCCCTGCACAATAGACCAGGCAGGGCTGGAGTAGTCCACCACCCAAGGCAGGCTGCGGGCAGGGGACTGCTCCCGAGCTCTGGTTAACCGGTCCCCTTTCAGATCCTAGTACGTAGTCACTGATACACACTCATGTGAAGATGATAATGGATTACTTGTGTTGTGGCAGTGCCTAGGACCCCTACTTATGAATAGGACCCTATTGCATTCAGTGCTGCACAAAAACGGAGCAAAAACATGCTCCCTGTTCCAATGAACTATGAGGAGACAAAGATGCTCAGAATCAGATGGTCAGTTACTGACATGTATGAGTATCAGCACATGATGCATTAGTTCTCATACCTATAGTGTACCCTTTCATGACTCATCCCTACCTGTTCCTCCTTGCTCAAAGTATCTTCCATTGATCCCAGGCTTTACATCAGTCCCAAAGACAAGAGTGGCAAAGGGCAACCATCTTCACTGTAAATCAGCTTCTTTTTCATCAAATACCTTTCACTTGTACTTAGCATACCATTCAGAACACATGCAGCCTTGAGCAAAACAAATGCTTTGGATGGACAAAAAAGTCAAAACCAACCAGTAATAAAATAATAAAATATGAGGGAAAATATACCACTGAGGTCTGCATTTATGTCTTGTGTGCTGTCTAATTATACTTCTCCTTCAAATTAGATCATAAACTAAGACACCTGACTCCAGAGCGAGGGTTCATAAACCACCCCTAAGTCATGGTACATTTCTCATCCAGTTGAGGGAAAATGATCACACAGTTCATAGAATCATAGAACCATAGAGCTGGAAGAGACCTCAGAAGGTCATCAAATCCAGCCCCCTGCTCTAGGCAGGACCAATCCCAACTAAATTAACCCAGCCAGGGCTTTGTCAAGCCGAGACTTAAACACCTCTAGGGATGGAGACTCCACTACTTCCCTAGGTAACCCATTCCAGTGCTTCACTACTCTCCTAGTGAAATAGTTTTTCCTAATATCCAACCTGGACCTCTCCCACCACAACTTGTTCTGCCATCTGTCACTACTGAGAACAGCCTTTCTCCATCCTCTCTGGAACCTCCCTTCAGGAAGTTGAAGGCTGCTATCAAATCCCCCCTCACTCTTAGCTTCTGCAGACTAAACAGACCCAACTCCCTCAGCCTCTCCTCATAGGTCATGTGCTCCAGCCCCCTAATCATTTTGGTTGCCCTTCGCTGGACCCTCTCCAATGCGTCCACATCCTTTTTGTAGTGGGGGGCCCAGAACTGGACACAATACTCCAGAGGTGGCCTCACCAGAGCCGAATAAAGGGGAATAATGACATCTCTGGATCTGCTGGCAATGCTCCTCTTAATGCAACCTAATATGCCATTAGCCTTCTTGGCTACAAGGGTACACTGTTGACTCATATCCAGCTTCTCATCCAAACCATACAGTTAGCAATGAGGTATTTGAGCCCCAGGGTAAGTCTGTAAAAAAGGGACTAATATTGCTTTCCACAACTCATGGTAGGAATGCTAAGCCTCATAGGAACACAGCCGTGAAAGGACACTGTACTGATCTTAGACAGTTTAAAGCATGGGGTCTTTTTGCAGTCTTGCAAATTAAAAATAATAAAAATATAGAAATAGCACATTCTGGAATATTCCCAACATCTCCAGTATCTGGAATGAAATTAGTTTAAAAATTCACAGTGACAGCTACATAATATTTGAAATGGGAGACATTTATTACCAAAGTCTAGGTAATACACTCAGATCTAATATCACACATTCCATAAAGAAACATGAGGCCAAAATCATATAATATATCCTTCAAGCCACACAGCTGCATCCTGTAAATTATGATTGTCAAAAGCAAGAAAAGGTTAATGCCTGGGACTGGGTGACATTTGGAAATTTCTTTCATCAGACCTTAGGTTCATGATTCAAACTAGCTTATTGCATTCCGCTAAGGCTAGTGAAGGTAAGTTGTATTTGGATAGCCCTCAAAGATATTGCAGTTTTGTACACTTAGAGGTAAATATTCCACAGAAAAGCAACATGGGATATATTATTATTACCTTTTTACTGTTTAGCTACCATTACTTCTGCTGAAGTTACTGCTACTCAGGGGAGCCAACAGCTTCAGTGGGCCCCAGGCAGTTCTGTGCCCCAGAAGGGGCGGGGCCTTGGGCTGAAGGGATGGGGCAGGGGTAGCCAATCCTCACTGCTGTCTGGATCACGGTGCACTGCCCCCTCCCTCCAGCACTTAACGGTGCCTGGAGCACAGCACTCTGGCAGAAGTATAAAGGGCTTGGGTTTTTGCCCACCACCACTGCTGAAGTAGGAGAGATGGTGGCCAGGAGCCCCAGGCCCTTTTGAATCACTGGTCCCCAGGGCAACTACTCCCTGTACCCCCCCCACCCCATAGGAGGACCCGCCTCTGCTACTTCACTTCATTGAGTACACTCCTGCTCCAGACACATTTACATTTATTATCCCATTTATTAACATTCAGATTTGTTTACTGTATCTTTGAAAATGTGCCCTGCTTGGTTGTTGTGACCTTCTCATGCTGTCGTTTCCCCAGTCAAACAAAGCTGAAAGCTAAAGAACAAAACATGTTGCTTGATTAACCCAGTATTCCCCAAGCACCTTTCAAAATATTTTATTTAAGATACGAGGAAAGAGAAGTGATATGCATTCAGAACTCTCATGCCATTGATAGCTTCCAGACTAGTCCACTTTGGACAGAGATCTTCATTATTGTTCAAAATAATACAAAGTCCAGCTTGTATCCCTTATGGCAGCATATCCTTAGAAACATCTAACCATTTAGTTCATTTGGATATGCACTGTTAGGGTGGAAAGGGTAAAACTACAATATAATTGTAACCTCTTCAAACTTGTGTAACACCACAGCTGATAAAATCATCAGATGTGCTTATTCTAACAGTGCAGGAGGATTCGGGTTTCTTATTGAGGCATCTTGGGCTTAGCCTCTTTAAGTTACTTCCTGTCTAGATTCACCCTTGAGCCCACACTTGAAGACACCATCTAAGCGACACCTGTTCTGAGTGTGGCTTTATAGCTACATAACACATATCTGATTGGATGTCTGAACATTTCCATTCTGGGAGGGGAGGGGGGGGCGAATAAAACAGAATATGCACAAGAACATTTTATTGAGGGTGTTCTTTTCTGTTGGCTTGAACTTTTGTTCTTCAGATATTGTTGCTGTTGAAAGATTTTCTCTTTTTCTGACCCAGTTTTCATTTGTCTCCCTAGTTTTGTATTCTTTAGCAGGTCACACTTAGCTAAAACACATAGGGTATGTCTGCCTACCATTTTGGAACAAGACTCCCAGGCCAAGTCAACAGAAAGTAGTGCACTAAATATAGCTGTTAGACAACATTTTGAAATTGTGGCTTGTGTTTTGGCACCTAAAGAGGGGGTGATAGTCTTCAGAGCCTGAGCTCATCCACTCAATGTGCAGCATCCGTCAAATAAGCAAACAGAATGTTTGGAATAATTTTAAAAGGGATAGAGAATAAGACAGAGAACATCTTATTGCCTATGTATAAATCCATGGTACACCCACATCTTGAATACTATGTGCAGATATGGCTGCCTCATCTCAAAAAAGATACATTGTCATTGGAAAAAGTTCAGAAAAGGACAATAAAAATGATTAGGGGTTTGGAATGACTGCCATATGAAGAGAGATTAAAAAGACTGGGACTTTTCAACTAAGAAAAGAGGAGACTAAGGGGGGATATGATAGAAGTCTACAAAATAATGACTAGTGTAGAGAAAGTGAATAAGGCAAAATTATTTACTTGTTCCCATAACATAAGAACTAGGGGACACCAAATGAAATTAATAGGTAGCAGGTTTAAAACAAACAAAAGGAAATTTTTCTTCACACAACACAAAGTCAACCTGTGGAACTCCTTGCCAGAGAATATTGTAAAACTGGGACTTTAACTGGGTTCAAAAAAGAACTAGATAAATTCATGGAGGATAGATTCATCAGTGGCTGTTAGCCAGAATGGGTAAGGATGGTGTCCTTAGCCTCTGTTTGTCTGAGGCTGGGAATGGAAGACAGAGGAGGGATCACTAGATAATTCCCTGTTCTGTTCATTCCCTCTGGGGGGTACCTGGCGTCGGCCACTGTCAGAAGGCAGAATACTGTGCTAGATGGACATTTAGTTTGACCCATTATGGCCATTCTTATCTTCTTAAGCTTGAGCCCAAGAGACAAGTTCAAAATGCTCCCTGTAGTGGTATTTTTAGAATGTTAACATAGCCCAAGTTTGTCAACCTAGGCTAGAAGGCTCATACCAAAATGCTGGGTAGACATACACATAGGGGCTAGTAAAGCCTAAACATACTGTGGGCTTACCTTTGTAATTGACTGCTCACATGGAAATTCTTGATCTCCACAAAAGTTCTAAACAAGAAAAATTACTATAACTTGTCATCTTATATTTAGAGACTTTCTCGCTTTGATTGAGAATGTATCTTGCATTGATTTTCAGTGGGGTAGAATATTCCTTAGTACTAATCTGCCCCTGACATTCACTTCTTTCTTTGGCTTCAGTCATGACATTAGACCTGTCTCAATTTCTTCTTCTGTAAACTGGGAATAATAATACTTAACTTCTGGCACACTGACCGGGGGGGGGGGGGCAGAGGGAGGAGGGAATTCCCCCAGGCCTGGTGATTCAAAAGGGCCTGGGTCTCCTGCCTGCTGCTGCCACTATTGCAACAGCAGCAGCTGGAGCCCTGGGCCCTTTAAATTGTAAGTAGTGCCCCAACTGGTATGCTCTGGGCATTGCCGAGGGCTGATGGGAAGGGGCGTGACATGGTCTGGTCAGTGTTGGAGGCTGATTGCCCTAGCCCTGCCCCCTATGTTCAAGGTCCCAGGTCTTCCAGGAGCACGCACCCCACACCTTGCCCAGGAGCCCAGCAATTCTGTCGGCCCCCCTGCTTAACTGTCTATCTCTGGGTATGGCTACACAGCAAAACTAACCTCAAAATAAGCTACGCAACTTGGGCTATACTAATTTCATAGTTTAAGTTATTTTGAAATAACGGGTTTGCTGTGTAGATGCGCAATATATTATTTTAGAATAACATCCATTATTCCAAAATATTGCTGCTGTGTAGATGTATCCTCAGAGGGATGTTAAAGTGCTTTGAAAACTAATATTAGTATGTCCCCATTCTTGAGTTGTTTAGTTGTCTTCCACAGCATTGCAGGTACACATTGCCCAATGCATACACTGCATACAGTGCACAATACTGCATAATACTGCAGACATTTCAGTAAGGAGCAGTGGCTAAGCTGAATAACCTGGGTCTCTAGCAGAAGTACTAATCAAATTCCCTACATTCACAGCTGCATCATCATCATTGTGAATACTGAACCATCAAAACTGTCCTAAAAATACAATTTTTTTAAAAGATACCACACAGACACATGGCATATTTCATAACGAGTAAACTACTAAAAATAATAAAAGCACTATATGAAACTTTTCTTTGCTGGATTTCCTGTAAATAGCCTGACTCAAGATTTCCAAAGAACAATCAGAAGAAAGCTTAGCTTGTTTGGTTGGCACTGCGACCATTAGAAATGGGGTTAAACTACAAAATTCAGAACTGGATCTTGGTTCTGATTTCAGTTCCTACCCTTAGCCTTTAAATTAGGAGCAGTGTTCCTCCAAATTTTTTCCATCCATATTCAGACAAAATTTAGTTATGTGCACTGAGGTGTGGGGGATGTGCACCATCAATAGAAATATATGCTGCTACTGTGGGCACTTAATCAGCTGGGTATCATTTGAATCTCTCCTAGATGACTGCCGAAGCGCTCAGCTTCCAGGAAACACTGGTTTGGAGTTCTGGAAGTTTTGGTCTGGGCCCATTTCTATTGATTAAATATCCCCTTATGATTCTCCTCTATATATTATACCAAAGTGGGTCTCAATAATAGATTATATGCACACACAAACCATTTTATCATGAAAGGATATTAATTAATGTTAGATTACAAAGGAATACATTGGAATTATGCATTAAATCTACACAATTATCTATACCATAGGGAAGCAAAAGTGATTTTCATTTATTATAAAGCATTGGTGTTCATTTCATCATGAAGCAAAGAGGGAAGAAAGTACCACATGGTCAATATCCCACAACAGGAGACTAGTCACTAGTTTGGAAGGGGAAACTCAGTAGTCACAAGCCTTTGGGAAGTCTCATACAAAATGGTTTGAGAAGTAAAATAATTTTCAGCCCCACAACCTTCTTACCTTTGGGCATATCTACAATACAGTGTTATTTTGAAATAACAAGGTGAGCGTCCAAACAGCAAGCCCGTTATTTTGAAATTATTTCAAAATACCAGACTTGTTATTACGGAATAATAAATGCTGATGGGTGTGTTGGATGGGAGCCGTGCACAGCTGCTCAAAGGTCCTGGCCAGTCTCTAGGCCTCTGCATCCCATCCTGGCGGGAATGTCTCCCCCTTGTTCTCACACAGGTTGTGCAGGACACAGACGGCCTCCACCACCTGGAGGATGTTCCATTCCTTGAGGTCCAGGCGGGTGAGAAGACATTAGAACCTCCCCTTCAAATGGCTGAAGGCGCCTTCCACACTGATGCGGCATGTGCTCAGTCTGGCATTGAACCATTCCTTAGTGGGGTCCAGGTGTCCCGTGTAGGGCTTTATGAGTAAGGGGAGCAATCCCTGGCAGGGCTTTGTGAGGGTGGGACTGCAAAACCTCCAGGAATGGAGATTCCATCCGTCCCTTCCCTAGGGAACGCCATTCTAGTGCTTCAGCACCCTCCTGGGACAATAGCCCAAGATCACCATACCTGCATGAGTACAGCCCCAACAGTCGATCTTCCCATGCCAAACTGGTTCCTGAAGGAACGGTAGCTGTCTGGCATGGCAAGCTTCCAGATGGTAATGACGACGCACTTCTGCAGGGGGATGGCAGGTCACATGTGGGCATCCCATTGCCTGGGGGCAGGGGCGAGCCACTCACAGCGCTCCAGGAAGGTATCCTTCTGCATGCGGAAGTTCTGAAGCCACTGCTGGTTGTCCCACCACTCCATGATGATACAGTCCCACCAGTCAGAACTGGTGTCCTGGCACCAGAATCAACAGTATATGGTGTGCAGAGGAGGTTGGAAGGGGCTGTGCTGCATGCGCAGCACACGGAGAGAGGTGAGAAGGTGACCCAGAGTGAGCTGCTGGTCCTGGTCCTGCAGTGCCATGTGGGAAGCTGCAGTAACTGCACCAGGAGGTGCGGCAGGAGGTCTAAGAGCTAGTGACTACTTTGCAGAAGGTCTGGTTCCATAGCAGAAGTGCTGTGGCATCCACAAGGGCAACCAGAGCATGCAGTGTGAGTTTGCTGTCCCTTGAGGAGGCAGGCAAAAGTGAAGAGCCTAAGACATGGCTGTAGAGGGGAGCCTCTTTAAGCATGAACCTCAGATAGCCTCAGGCAGCAGCTACAGGAAGTGACTGCTGTACTGATGCCCTGCCTATAGTGCTTCCGGGGGGAGGGAGGAGGGGAGGGCATTAAATGTAATTTAGGCTCCAATCAGTGAAGACACTCTTTTTCTATATAATTCTGCCCTATTTCAATGGGCATTTATAGTGTGGACGTGCTATTTAAAATAGTTATTTCAAGAGTTATTAGTTCAAAATAGCTTATTTCAAAATATGTGTGTAGTATAGACATATCCTTCCTGATCTAGGTTGGATAAGGAATACTGGTGTGAGTAACTCATAGCCCTAAGCAAGCTGGGAAACCAATTAACATTCAGCTGTGTTCAATTAATATAATCCTATCTTGCACCTTCCATTAAAGGCTAAAGGAATACTTTTAAAATGGTCATTAGTTCTTTGAGGTATGTAAGTAGTATAGCTATTTTATGGCTGTGTTGTCTGAGGCAGAATGGTTATGTGCTTTTCCTATGCCATACAATGAATCAAGTGTCAAAAATCGGCATAATCACCCTGGAGTCTTGGGAGCAAATCCTCAGTTAGTGAAAATTGTCAGCTAATATCAATAAGCTGTGAGAGTTTCTACTAACTGAGAATCTGCTCCTTGATTCCAAAGAACTTTGCTTTAAGCACTAGAAAATATTTATTTCCTCTCCCTTTATCTTCAAGGTTAGCCAGCTGATGGAACTCCTGCTTCCCAGATTTTCAACAACAAAAAATTAAAAAGTAGTTGCATTTTACTTTATAGTTTTAGGCCTATCTCTAGCCATTTTGTCTTAGCTATTCCAATGAAGGAATTTCAAACACAGCCAAAAAATGATGGTATTCAGGTATCGATTATAAAATTATCTCTGGAATCCTTGTTTCATAACATGTTCCCATTTCACTCCTCATTGGAGTTGTTGTACCTATAATGTATGTCATATCCATTTCTTTCATTTCAGTGCACCATTTAATGCTGCCCAGCAAGACACAACCAAATTAACTTCATCTGTCTGAAGGAGCAGTTCAACCTCATTGCAGACATAAAAGTAAACATTATTCATATACATAATATTCCAGAAATCCAGACCTGAAAGACACATTGATCCAAACAAACCCACAAATATAAAAAAAGAAAAAAGGAAGACAACAAAACCTTTGGTTTTCAACGGTTAAAGTGTTTAAATAGCTGGTGGTAAAATAAAGTTGATTGTGTATTATGTAGGCAACATTCTAGAAAAATGAGGAACTGGCCCCACAAAATAGAGGGCATGTATGCTGCCAAACCAGCTTTAATTTAGATTCATATTCTGAATGAAAGCAGCAAAACAATTAAAAGCCTGCCTCTGTAGTTCTCACATGTGCATATGCACACACAAGCTGTTTATAGAGGAAGAAATTAAACCACCTTGCAGATGGTCAGAAGAATAAGTTCACACTATGGCCTTAAACAGGACACAATGGTGCATAGAATTTGAGCTGTCACATCTGCTGTCCACTGCAAAGAACAGGAATAACTTCTAGGCTTAGTCTACACTGGCCAGTCTTGGGCAAGAACATATGCAAATAAGGCATGGTGATAAATATCACCATGCCTCATTTGCATACTTAATGAGCCACCATTTTTGCGCAAGAGGCTTTTTGCTCAAGGAGCAGTCTACACTTATTTTCAGGGAGAATGGCTCTTGAGCAAGAGGGGTTTTTTGCGTAAGAAGGAGCAGTGTAGACTGCTTCTTCTTGAGCAAAAGCCCCTTGTACAAAATGGCAGCTCATTAAGTATGCAAATGAGGCGCTGCGATATTCATCACCATGCCTCATTTGCATATGTTCTTGCGCAAGACTGGCCAGTGTAGACATAGCCATAAGGTATTGTGTAGAGGAAGAAGGGGGTTTTTGTCGGGGCATACAGACACAAATGTGGGAACCATAGCCCCTTGGTTTTCATCTCCCTGGGTATGTCTACGCTACACAGTTTTGTCAGAAAAATGGATGTTTTTCCAACAAAACCTGAGTTATATCCACACTGCAATCGCGTTCTTCCGAAAGTAAATTGGAAGAACAGAGGGTTTTTCCAGCGTTGGTAATCCTCTTTCTGTGAGGAAGAAGCCTTTTTGCGAAAGAGCTCTTTTGGAAAAAAGCGTGTGTGGACAGGGAAGAGGGAGTACTTTCGACAGAAGAGGAAAGAGGAAAAAGCACAGGTGCCCTGGTGGCCACTCCCATCTACAGTAAACACAGCTTAAATGCGAGTTAGTGCATATTCAGTGTGGACGCTATCTTTCGAAAAAGCAGATCCCTTTTTCGATGCACTTTTGTGTGTGGACACTCTTTTTCAGAAGAAATTTTTTTGGAAGATCTCTTCCAAAAAAAGGTTCTTCCGAAAGAAGCCTGCAGTCTAAACATAGCCCCTCTTAAAACCCACCTCTTCAAGTGATCTACCCATTCCCCTTTTTCTTACTAATAATCCTTAACTCATCTTTGGTAGCCTAATGAATTGACCTCTGAACTAGGATATGGGAAATCTGGGTTCCATTTGTAGTTCTGTCACTGGCCTGATTGGTGACTTTAGGCAAATCACTTCATCCCTGACTTTGCTGCCCCATCTGTAAAATGGAGATAGATCATACTGACCCCCTTTCCAGTGCACTTTGAGATCTACTCATCAAAAGCATTACAAAAGCGTTAGGTATTTATTATCATCATCATCATCAACAACAACATCATCATCATCATTGCAAGTTCCTAGGGACAGAGGAGTGCCTTCCCTATGTTTCCAAAACACTGATTAAAATAGTGCAACGTAGATGGTATCATTAATAACAATAATTAATATTTACCTGGGAGTGTTCAGCTCAGATGCTGTATCAGTTACAGCCAGTCCCCGAGTTACGAACACGTTACGGACCAAACGCTTGGCCGTAACTCGGAATAGGTCGTAACTCAGAACCCATTGAGTTACATTGCGACCGCGCTGTTCATAAGCGCAGGTCACGTTTGAAACTCGGAGCCTGCATTTACGACCGCTTTGGTCGTAAGTGCGGATGGTCATAAGTCGAGGTGGCCGTAAGTTATGGACTGGCTGCATTTTACTGACATCCCAATTGGACTGACTCAAGGCAAAAACAGCAAAAGATTTACTCAAATTCTCACAATGAGGGAAGTGCCTCAACTTTTCCTGTTATCTTTGGAAACTGTGGTTAACTCCACAAGATGAATATAATACATGAGCTCTATTTTGTTTATGCTGTGTCTTTGTCATATTACACAATACATAAGATATGAAGAAACAGCACTGGAGCAAATAATAGTGCTTACTGAATATATAAAACACAAAATCCTCGTTACATAGACATTTGGCTACTCTGATTGGGCTCTAATGGCTTCTAAAATAAAGAACTCAGTAAGCACCAATTGGTGGGCTATTAATAGGAACACTACACAATCTGTATACACTACAACTTGCATTGGGTCTACCCTAAATTCAGAATTTTTATTTGTACTACTTCACTCAGAGGAGGATTTTAAAGGCTAACTACAAAAATATTTGTGGGAAAGGTCAGCCTTAAAAGTATATGATATCTGAAGACTAAAAATACTTGAGCATTTTTTAATGTTTTATTGAGATTTCAAACTGATCCGACAGAAGTTGAGAGGTGATAAATAAATCCTTTATGTCTATGTGTCTCCAGCTCTTATCTAGTCCTCTAACTAAGGGAACCTGCTGGAGAAATCTTCACTAGTCCTACAACATATTGGACCAGTAGTCAGGAAAAAAATAGCTTGAGAGAATCCAATATAGAGTCTTCTGCTGAAATGACTACAAGTTGAACCTCTTTAGCCCAGCACCCCTGTCTCGACCTGACTGGTGCCAAACCAGAGCATTTGCTGAACCACAGGAGTTCAATATTGTTTAGCAGTATTACCCAAACTTCCACTGCTTGCTGGACTCTTAGAGGAGATTTAGGGGTAAATTAGAGCTAAATAACAACACAGAACACTGAGAGCCAGGCCTGGTGGCTGTAAACAAACTTGATGGGACCACAGGAAACTTGGCCACACCCATGATATGTGGACATCCAGCTAACTAAAATCATGCTGGACCACGGATGTTGCTGGACCAGAGAGTGCCAAATTAGAAAGGTTCAACCTGTAGAAGAACATACAAGATCCCACCCTTCTGACCCTGTAAGGCTATGGTACCCTTGCTGGGCTTAATATATAATCCTGATGGTCTCTTGACCAAATTCTCATCTGGTCACTGAAGTCTGTGGATCTACCCCAGCAGAGAGTTGGGCTTCTTAAATCTACTTCAAACTAAGGCTGCAGCTAGGATGACATCAAATTGATGACTGTGGCCCAGAATGGAGACTTACAAGCTTCTTCCATAGAAAAATCTCAAGATGAACTTAAAATGATTTATCTGCCTAAGTCACCAGTTGACTCATTAAAAAATCAACACAAATCTTCTTATTTTAGACAGGAGGCATTTCCACTCTTTTCCCTACCAGGCAGCAAGGTATGTAGGCACTGAAGATAATCAGGCAAGGGCAAGTTGTTTAAGATGGAGTTCAAGTTGCATCTGAAATCATCACCACATTCTGCCACAAGCAGACTGCTATTGGAATTGTCCCTGCTCTTGTTTAGAGTGCACCATGCTAGCAGAAAAAAAGTTTTGCCATAGTCTGCAGGACAAGTACCAGAAATTAATTGGTGAACAGCCATTAATTGGTATAATTTGTATATTTATTTCCACTACCAGTGCATTTTTACAGCAAGCCTTATGATAAAGTAAAGCAGAATGATACCCATTGATTTAACAGGAAGCCTACAAAGACCAGGGTTATTTAATGATAACTGTGTATTGGAACACACATTAGGAGTGATAATGCTGAAATGCTTTAGAATTAGCATGAGAAATATCTCAGAAGCAGGAATGGTTTTACCATGAGGAAGAGATCTCTTTTTAAACTATGTCTCATTATAGAGAAAAATGTTATTTTTTTTAGGCAGAAATTTAAAAGCTAAGAACAGCCACTGCACAAATATTGCACATTTCTATTTTAATCACAGATAGGAAAGCTGAACTCACCCATTAGCTCTGTCTCAGCAATTCTCTCTTCAGGAGAAGGGAAGCATCTGGGATTAGCAGAGTTTTATACTGTTAGTCTCCTAACTTGAAGAAAAGTGGGTTTCAAAATGACAAACTGTTTATCCCCAATTTTGGCCTGATGTATTTTAACATTGTTGGAATTATGTGAAAATACCCCTAAAATTAAGAGAATGGCTAGTAATGAGACCCTCTGACATCTATGGGGGTTACTGAAATCTGATCCTTATTCTGGGTCCATATCTTGCAGCTGTATAAAAGTCTGAGTGAACCATTTGGTTGGGGGAGGGGGGGTTAAGACTCAGTGCTATTTGTTGAAAAAATTGTGGGGGGAAATCTAGAATTGTCATTTTTATGCAAAACTTTACTCAGAAACAATGACATTTTCTCTCTTGTTGGCTCTGTATTAGTAAGCAAATAAATATAGAAGATAAAGATACATAAAAAAAGAAAAGACATCCAATTATTGTATTTTTCAAAAAGAAAGTTATTTTTATGAAATAATTTTTAAGATGGGAATTCCATCAAGTGCTCTCCTTAGGGCAAACACATTGAGCTCCCTTCTCTGGGGAAAGATGAAGTCTAAACATTCAACCCTGCCTAAACTCTTACTTTGATCGTGCACTTATCTGCCTCATAAGATTATTGCATGAATGTGCTGCCACATTGTACTAGGCTCCCCGCCCCCCCCACCCAGTGATTTGCAAGTGTAGGTCCATTGTGGGACAGGGTGCCATTGGGGGAAAAGGTAGGGTGATGGCAGGAAGGGGAATGGGAATGAACAGCTGGGACTCCTAGACTGGATTGTGACCCCTGCTCTAAATATAGGGATATTGATGGTGAAATTGTGAACCCAGGCAAGATGGCAATCTCACAGATCTCACTGCATCTAGAGTATGGCCATGCTTTGTACTTAAGTACCAAGTCTAATACAGAATGTGTTTTCCAGTCTTTGATTGTAGGTCATTAGAAATGTTGGTAATGCTACTAGACAATATTGACCTCCAGTGGTTCAGCAAATTCTCTGGTTCAGCACCAGTCAGAATTCTGAGGGTGCTGAACTAGAGAGATTCAATCTGTACTGTGTTACTGTACCACAGAATGTACTGAATAAGATATTTTATGAAAGTTTGTAATGTTCTGAATTGAATGGTCATTATGACACAGATATACAGACTATGAATCTGTGTATTTCTGTATACAGAAAACTGTGCTCATAACCTGTACCACAACTACACTTGACAGCAGGGAGGGGCATCTCCCAAGACAGGTGTTTGAAGAAATCTGACTCCAAGTAGCAATCCATTGACCAACAAGGAAGAGACAATGATGGCAATTAAGAATTAATTGAAAAATACAGCAACATAGACTCATAGACTTTAAGGTCAGAAGGGACCATTTTGATCATCTAGTCTGACCCCCTGCACAATGCAGGCCACAGAATCTCATCCACCCACATCTCAAGTAAAGAAGGGATTTCCGCACTTGGAATAAATATTAGTCATCATGAACCGAGAGGAGAAGGACATTTTTAAAAAGAGCAGAAAGCCTTTTAAAATCAGACTTGTGTCTGTGGTTTTTAATAAAGAAATTGAGGGACAGTCACTTGATGGTTGCTCTCTGTGAAATGCTGGACCTGCTTTATGTCTACAGGGTACACTGGGAAACTGATCAAAGGCAACAGGCAGCTTCTTTTGGTATAGGGGTTTTATCAAAAATGGAAGTGCAAATGTTTATTTTATGTGCAACTCTCATATAGTGTTTCTTGAAGTGCTATTTCATCTTTGAATCTGTGTTTTTTTTCTATTACACAAATCCTGTGCTTAAGTCTACCCCAAGCAGGCTATACGTGATTGCAGGACTGGAACCACAATGAATATCTATACATACCAGAGATGCTGACTTACTGAGTTCCCACGGGAGGAGGGGTGTGTGATCCACCCCATGCCCTACCCCCACTCCACCCTTTCTCACAAGTTCTGGCCCCACCTCTTCCCCTACAACCCCGCCCCACCTCTTCCCGCCTCTGCTCCACTTCTTCCTGCCTTGTTCTGCTTCTTCCACATACTCCCTGTTCCTATTCCTCCCCACTCAGCACCTTCTACACACCTCTGAACCACTGATCATCAGCAGGTAGAAGACACTGGAGGGGAAGAAGAGGAGCTGATAGGTGGGGCCCATTGGTGGGCCAGAGGGGCTGGAGGAGCTGATCAGTGGGGCTGCCAGTGGGTGCTGAGCACCCACTATTTTTTCTGTGGGTGCTCCAGGCACAGGGCACCCATGCAGTCAGTGCCTGTGATACATACCCACCGGTTGTGCTGCAAAGGGAAAAGCCAAATCATATGCTGAAAGGACACAACGAGTGGGATTCCACAGGGATCAGTTTGGAGACTGGTTCTGTTCATTATCTTCAACAGTGCTTTAGATAATGGCTTAGAAAGTACACTTATAACGTTTGCAGATGATACCAAGCTGGGAGGGGTTGCAAGTACTGTGAAGGGATAGGGTTATAATTCAAAATGATCTGGACAGACTGGAGAAATGGTCTGAAGTACTGGAGAAATTCAAAGTGTTCCACAGAGGAAGGAACACTAGTTGCACACATATGAAATGCAAAATGACTGCCTAGGAAGGAGTACTACAGAAAGGGATCTAGTGGCCATAGTGGACAACAAGCTAAATATGAGTCAACAGTGTCAAAATGTTGCAAAAAAAAAAAAGCAAACATGAATCTGGGATGTATTAATAAGAGTGTTGTGAGCACAACAGGAAAAGTAATTCTTCTGTACTATTCTGCACTGACTAGGACTCATCTGGAGTATTGTGTCCAATTCTGAGTGCCACATTTCAGGAAATATGTGAACAAATTGCAGAAGGTCCAAAAAAGAGCAACAACAATGACTGAAGGTCTAGAAAACATGACCAATAAGAAAAGACTGAAATAATTGGGATTGTTTAGTCTGGAGAAGAAAAGACTGAGAGGGGACATGATAGCCTTTTACATATCTAAAATATAGTTACAAAGAGGAGGGAGAAAAATTATTCTTCTGAATCTCTAAGGATAGGACAAAAAGCAATGGGCTTAAATTGCAGCAAGGGAGGTTTAGGCTGGACATCAGGAATAAGTTCCTAACTGGCATGGTAGTTAACCTCTGGAATAAATTGCCTAAGGAGGTTGTGAAATCTCCATCATTAGAGATTTTTAAGAACAGATTAGACAAACACCAGATAGATAGCTTAGATGGTGCTTGGTCCTGCCATCTTTGATGGTGACTGGACTTGATGACCTCTCGAGGTTACTTCCAGTTCTGTAATTCTGTGATTCTGCATCTTTTCATTACAAACCAACAGGCCTTAGTCTTAGAATTCTTCCTAGATCCCAAGCCCGCTTACTTACGGACATAGCCCTGTTGCTGTCAAAGGGACTTCTTGTTTCTTGCCAGCATGAGAAAAGGATCCACAAGCTGGCTCAAATTAAGCTGTTGATTGCTGACTTGGTGCAGAAACACTAGATACCTAATTAGTCAGCTAGACACTCTCTTCAATATAGTCAAGCACAAAGAACACTCTGGTTAATCACCTGGTCAGTGACTTTTTGTTGGTGTTGTTTTGTGCTTTAGGGAGGTCACACTATCAGTTTCCTTGATGTATTTTTCATTACAATCCATAAGCTGCATGCAAACCTCATTTGCCATGCCTTTAAATCTAGCCTTGAGATACATTTAAGGAACCAGAGACTGTGCTAGCTCATTGGGGTCCCAAAGCTGAAATATGCTCCCTCCCCAACACACATAATTAGTAAAGTAAATAGGGGGGGCACTTTGAGCCGCTTGAGGTCCTAAGCAAGTGCTTACTCTGCTTATGCCTCATGTCAGCACTGTTAGGAGGAATCATCACAACGTCTTAACTACTTGCAAAAAGTTGGCTAAAGAAATGCCACTAATTTGACAGATTAAACAGGTGTTTGTTTGTTAGCCCCATAACTTCAACACAACTAGATTGACAGCTAATATATGTAGACTATTGGTAAATTAATATGTGTGGGCGTAAGGAGGTTCAAATGTATATTGAAACTGAGAAAGCACATCCCTAAAAAGTAAGATATGCAAAAGTTGCTTTCCTACATTGAATAAGGGATTAAAAAGGTAATCTTACAGAAATGTATCACACATTTGTTTATATTAATGTTAATAACTTGCTAACTAATGATAAATGTATGATAATTTATTCTAAGTGAAATGAAGTGTGCCCTTAAGACAGACTCTGCAAATGAAAGCTTCTGCTCACACAGGTTTGGAGCATGAACATTAATAACTACGCTTCTTCACTGCAGAGAAAATGAGTGCATGAAAATGATATGCAAAGGAAAACCATGGCAGCAAGAAAACAATGTCAGCATAAGAATATCTACAAACTGTGATGTTTCCTATGGGACCTTTTCCAATATATTAAGGTCTTGAGATGTCATGTGAGATCAAAATATTCTCGCTCCCCTCCCCAAAGAGAAACAGTTTTCAACTTCCCTTTTAAAAGTCTTTACCCTGTTTCTCTCCAATGCAAATGGGAGCGAAGGCTACTTGTGGAGTCAAGGGAAATTAATAGCTAGGCAAGTTCTTCCTCACTGAGTGGAAGCTACTAAATCTTAAGTGTGTTCCTTCATCTGCAACAGCTGCAAGGACACAGAATGGGTGTATAAGAGAAACTCATGGGCCCAAACATTAATTTATTCCTATTGCTAGTTATATTTGTATTAAGGAAATGCCTAGCAGCTCCAAGCAAGATGTGAGCAAATAGTGAAAAAGTATCGCTGCCTCAGTTTAATTCTGATTGGGTTCCCTCCACTTCCACCACTGTCCTGCACACTTTTTACTTTGCATGCAACACTCTGGATTTGCACCATGCAGGTTCAAGCCCAAAATAAATAAAATGGATGGTGGTTAAAGAAATTCAGAATCCAATTTTGAATGGCCTTGTGTTTGGAATCCATTCTACAATTGTGCTAAAGGGTTGGGGAGGTGTGTGGGGGGGGGGAGGGGAGCGGAGGGGGAATTCCACCATCTCTCAGAGCAACACCTTGGAGGCTCTGGAGGAACATACTCCGAGCCAGTGTCAGAGCCCCTTCTCTTTTTCACAAATGCCATCTTCTGGACTACTACTTTAAGTCATCTGGAAAACTGCACCAAGCGTAATCACCAATAAATTCCAGAACATCTCCTACAACATGAAATCACTTGAGGCCAAGTTCATGATGAAACAGTACCTTGCCCCCTTGAGAACTGAAGGTCAATGGGATCATGCATGAAGTGAAGTGCTATTCCATGTAAGGGAATGGAAGTATCTGGGCCTTGTGCTGCACTCAGGTGCAGTTTCCATTGCAGGCTGAATACAGACCAAGGGAAGTTTATAACTCAGAAGGCTACGTTTAACTAAAGGTATAATTCCCCCAAGTTTTATTTTTTATATGCGAATGGAAGTATATGAAACTCTTGAAACAAAATACAGATCTCAAATACAAGAATTTCTTGTGTTTCTTGACAATCTTGGAAGGAGTGGGATCATGTCCACAAAAAATAAATTTTAAACAATTTTTTCCTTCCTCTTGTTTTTGAGTAACATGACCAGAATTAACAGCAGACAATGAAGAGAATTTGTGCTATTTCTAAGACAGATTATTTAACACTGAGAATACTTTCAAAATGGAATTAGCCATCCCCTCACCAAATGCCATAACCTAAAGTCACCCCCATAATGGCAAAAAAACCCAAAATGCTGATGCAGACTTTCCAAAAATGGTGAATTTTGCAAGGTTGTTGGTTTTTTTCTTTAATCATTACAAAGTATAAGTGGTCATCAGACCCTGAAATTTTCTGCTGAGCATGTGGATCTTGTAGTCAGGGTTTTGGAAGCACAATATTTCTTTCAGACAAATCCAAAGGTCTTGACAAATTCATGTCTTCCTTGATACTTTAAATAATTTTGTACCCTCTGAGCAATACAGGGATGGGCAGCATTTAAATTGCCTTCCATGTCTTCAAAGTTATAATATTCACCAAGTTTTTTTATTATCTCTGCTGCCTTTACTAGTGCTTTCCTTTTGGAAAGATGGGGTTATGCAAATCTCTGCTTAAATTATCCAATACGCTGCTCTAGGAAAGGTGAAAAATAAGAACCAAATAGGACCCCAGCACTATAACTAGGTACCAGGTCTCAGCGTTTGCCACTCAGCGGTTCATTATCAGTGGTGGGTAACCTGTGATCCATGGACCACATGTAGCCCATCAGAGTTCTATGTGTCACCCACAAGACATTTTATTTTCCTACTGGTATTACTGAAGTGATATGCAAGTGAACTGAGGTATGTGCTGATTGCCCATAATGCTGACTGTGAGAGCTGTATGGTCCCTCTACAGCCAATCAAAGCGCTGCTGTAGTTCAGTCAGCACACCTATTCTTGAGTAGCTAGCAAATTCTAGCTACTCAAGCACAGTTAGCAAAATTACCCTATCCCAGGAAACTGTCTTGTTTAAGACACTCATGCAGACACTCACTAACTAGGGGTTGCTCATCCCTGTTTTATATTATTCTCATATCTTTTCGCTCTACCTCCTGCAGGATCCTTCAGAAACATACTCACAACTCCACCATTCTGCTTTTCCAATTAATTATTTTTTGTGAATCATGGAACTTTCTGATTATTCTTTAACTGCCCAATTTTACTTCCATAAATATCCGTGGCAGCACTCTCATTGACTTCAATGGAGTCCTAGGTGATTATAGATATCCAATGTCATATAAAAAATGGAAGTAGATTTCAGTTCCTTTTTGTCTTCCATCCCCTCCTCCAGATAAAATACAAGTAATAATCAGTATGAGGATGAAAGACACAACCCTTCTAACATCCACCCCTGAGATGTAAATCACTGACCTGTAGATTTACTCAGGCTGCTTAGACAAGCCCTAGCGCAGCCTCATCAGGGAAGAGTTCCATTAATAACCAAACTTATAGAATTCTTTGAGAGGAATTGTCTTCTTAGTGGGTGTAATTAATACCTTGACCGCCACAGAAGGACGCTCTGAATGAAAACACATCCTTAGACTGTAATGATTATGCTAATCCACTAAAAAGAAAAGCTGTGTTGTCAATTAATCAAAGCACTGAGCTTCACAACTCAACTTCTGAGAGTTCTTGAACTAAACTATATGAGAGAAACACACACACTATAGTATAAGCACAGGAGGACGTCTTTGGACATTTTTCCTCTCTTTTCTCTGCATTGGAAGGTATGTCTATACTGTGATCACGGCATGTAATTCCAGTTTGGATAGACAAACTTAAGTCAATCTAGCTAGCCCAGGCGCTAGAGCAATGAACCTCCTACAGCATAGGTTTCACCTAGAGATGTTAAATATCGGTTAATTAAGTATCAAATAACCTCATGAATTCTTATTGGTTACTCAACTATTATATAGTCCGTGGGGGTGGGGCTGGCAGCCAGTGCATTCCAGCCCCACTCCAAAGGAGCCCTCTGCCACTCTGCACTGCTGCCTCTGTATCAGAAGCAGCAGTGCACGGTGCCAGGCAGGAGCTGGTCCACGAGGGGAGCCAATTTAAAAACCAGTTCCCCTTGCAGATTGGCTGCCTGTCAGAGGCAGGGCTGAGCTCCCAGACCCAGCACAAGCTTTTGCTTATCAGTTAATCAGTTACTCGACTACACTATTACATCCCTGGTTTCACCATGGGCTAACGTATCAGTAATTATCTATGTTTTCAGGTGCATTTTTTACAGCTGACCCTGAAGTCCACATTGTCATGGTTTCATAGCTCTCATACCCAACGTAGCTAGAGTAAAGGTAGCTTGGCGACATCTATTCAAGCTGTTAGCACACCTTCTAATTGCAGACATATCCTGATTCAAATGTTACTAGTGGGAACCAATAGGAGGTCGGACCAGCCTATTGTGAAGGTACTATTCAGGTGGAATAGAACTACTTGACTGGCGATGGAACTTGGGAGATGTCAAGCCACTCCTGATGAGCTGTCCTGTGAACATTCAGACTAGCACGAGAGCAGTGGCATCTCTCTGTAAAAGAACTGAATCACACATGACTTGCTCGTGTTACTCCAAACACCATCTTGGGATATACTTTTCCACAGTGGGACCAATGAAATTCTCTCCACGTGGCAAAGGATATATAAAGGACCCTGGAAACTTCCCCATTTCATCTTCAATCCTTTTTCTCATCTCTGGAGGATCTTAGCTACAAACTTAGCTACAAAGTTCTGAATGACCCATCCTAGTGTGGATGTACCCCAGATATCAAGAAAGAAATGATCACCTCTGCTCTGTGCCATTGACTCACTGTGGCTTTATTGGCTTTGAACAATGTTTCCTAGCTAGTCTTGTACATCCAAACAAATCCACAAGTCAATTCTAGTTATTTGTGTGTATCACTAATAAGCCTCAAAACCCAGACTCTTCGTGCACATAAATGAAAAAAAAAAGGGGGAAAGGGGAAAAACTGGAAACATCTGACAAAATAGGTGTTAGCCTTAAAGCAGAAATACCTGGCTTATTAGGCTTATTAAGCACAGTATTTTTGCTTAATTAAACTAATTTCAAACTCCAAAGCCCCCATGCCACATTAATATGGCACTTTTCAGATTATTCAAATTCTCCCATGGGTCTCTGCCGGAGAAGACATTTCCTATGTGAATATTCAGCTTACTAGCTCTCGGTCTTAGATGATCCAACTAATAAGTTGTTCCTGTAAAAACATTAATTAAGTTAGAACATTCTATGAATAACAAGAGCCAGGAATTGCATAGCAAACGGGACTTACCCAATAACTTCCAAACTACAAAGTATAAAGGGATAAGGTGGGGTTGGGGGTGGAGGGCACCAAACTTTCAGCATTCACACGATCAATTAATACTTAATTCATAACTTAGGAAAAAATCCAGTCTGTAGTTTAACTTAATGAGTTTTGCACCATTCAACCAAGAGAGAGAAATGGAGCCAAATTCATTTCTGTAGCAACTGGCTGATTTGAAAGGAGTCACACCAGCCATGAAGGTTTCAGTTTCTGCTTCCATCTATTCCTCCGTTCACTAATTGCAAAAGAGACTTAATTCTGATTCAGATTCTCAGTGATTTAACACATCAGCTATTTGAGGGCTTAGTGGCTGTCAATTTATCGGAGTGAAGATACTGTGATAAGTAGAACCAAGTACATCGATTTCAGCAATGTTAATCATGTAGCTGAAGTTGTATAACTTAGATGGATGGCCCACAGCAGTGTAGAGTAGGCCTAATAGTTGCTCACATAAGCTATGAACCCTCATATTACTACAGCAAACAAAGTGACAGCAACCTTTAATTTTAAAGTCAAAGACTGAAATCCTACCACCACTGGAATCAATGGCAAAACTCCCGGTCATTTCAGTAGGGGCAGGAGTTCACTTAGATCTATCCCCCACATTGCAGGTGTGCAGTTTGGACAGTGAAGTGGTAATTTGTTTGCAGTTGAACCTGGACAGTAACTAGCCAGCGAAGAATTTCTAATAAGCACTATCACAAGAGGTTTTTTTAAATCAGAGATTCTGCTTCAGCTCATGTGACTCAAGCCCTACATTGCATCCATGTGCATAGCTGCCTTCCATGAGGCATGTCCAGCCACAGTTCATTACAACTCTCATGCTCACCAGCTACTGTTCCATGTTGCTTTTTTTTTTTTCTTCTTTTTGGTTCTTCTTTAGATAAGGTTGTTTTGCTGAATGCTTCTGCTTTGACTTTTAATACCTCATGATATACAAACAGCCTCAGTGGCCCCAGATTCTAAAAGTCACTTGAGTCACCTTGCTGTGGTTGATATTTGGGGAAAGTGGCTGCTCATTTGTAGTGTATGTCTTGACTTTTATTTCATAGTTTGGCAAACCAAACATCCACCCATAATTCTTCCTCGTCACATGCCTCTATCTTACACCAGCCAATGTTCTACAACCCTAATAGCTAGAGCCAAGATTCATATAATTATTATGTCTGTTCTAGTAGTATTAGCCCAAGGTCATGCAGGTAGTCAGTGGCAGAATCAGGAATAGAACTCAAGTCTCCTAATTCCCATACCCTACATACTAGGCCACACTGCCTCCCATTTTAAAAGTTGGTCTTTTTGGTCCTTGAACATAAATCTAGATAGTTACATTCTCTCTAGTGGATGAAAGGACAAAAGTGTAACTGAAAAGAATTTCACAAGGATTTCAACAACTTCCATCCCACCATCAACCTCAGCCTGGACGAGTCCACACAAGAAATCCACTTCCTGGACACGACAGTACAATTGAATAATGGACACATTTCCACCACCCTATACTGGAAATCCACTGACTGCTACACTTACCTTCATGCCTCCAGCTTCCATTCCAGACACATTTCTCAATCTATTTTATACAGCCAAGCCCTAAGATACAATCAGATTTGCAGAGACAAACACCTACAGCATCTTTATAGAGCATTCCTAAAACTGAAATACCCACCTGGAGAAGTGAAAAAACAAATTGACAGAGCCACAAAAGTACCCAGACATGAACTACTTCAAGACAGGCCCCAAAAAAGAAAATAACAGAATTCCACTTGTTATTACCTATAGTCTACAACTCAAACCCATCCAATGCATTATACACAATCTGCAACCCATCTTGAAAAATGATCCCTCACTCTCAGAGGCCTTGGGGCAAAAGCCTATTCTCACTTACAGACAACCCCTCAACCTGAAATGAATTCTTTCCAGTAACCATGCCACACAACCGTATCATAAGCATCCAGGAGCCCAGCCCTGCAATCAGCCATGGTGCCAACTCTGCCCACATATCTATACAAGCGAATTCATTACTGGAGCCTACAACACAAGATACCAAATAAGGGGATCATTCAACTGCACATCCAGTAATTTGATCTATCCCATCAAATGCCAGCAATAACCCTCTGCTATATATACTGGACAACCTGCACCATCCCAACAGGAAAGAATCAATGGACACAAATCAGATATATGTAAAGGGAACATACAGACACTTGATGGGGAACACTTCAATCTACCTAATCATTCTTCAAAAGATCTCCAGGTGGCTGTCTTGTCACAAACCAGTTCTACAAGTCAAATACACAGAGAGGCACTGGAATTGCAATTCATCCAGAAATTCAGTTCTCACTCTGATCATCAGCTCCTCAATCGAGATAATGGATGGCTGAGACATTACCAACCTAACATTCAATGAAGGTGCCAACAGCTCTCTGTGTGGATTCTTGTGTTAGTACCCTTTGATCCTTATCTGCTTCCTTTTAACTATCCAATCTTCAGGTGCTTATAGGCACCAGTTCTGCCTACTTGTTTTTCCCTTTGATATTTTCATTCCCTCTGCTCCTTGTTTCCTGCTCCCTTTTTCTCTTTTTCCCTCCCTCTTCCTTCTCCCCTATTTATTTTAGGTCTGCACATCCTAAACTCATAACTCCGGTCATCTGAAGAAGTGGGCTGTGCTCACGAAAGCTCATGATACCATCTACACGTTTTGTTAGTCTATAAAGTGCTACCGGACCATTAGTTGTTTTTTATGTTTATCCTGGATAGACTAACTTGGCTGCCTCCTGCTGCTTCTGAAAAGTTACTGTTTATTCTGTACGTTTCACAGTTAGACTGGGGGAACCTATATATGTTTGAATAAAAATTATTAAGAGAAAGTAAGAAAAAATAATAAAGAGAAATTCACTGGGTCATTTTCAGGTCTGGGTCTGTTCTTCCTCCTTTCTAGTATCTACAGGTCACCTACCAAGGTACATTAAACACTTTGCGTCCACATATATCCTTCTTCCTGCGTGTGAGAAGGAAACAAATATTGCTGTCTATGCTTTCAAGACTCTGATCTTGGAAACAATTATGCCTGATGTAAATAAGCATAGGGCCCTTCCTATGCTGTGCATCTTCTGTCAAATCCTTTCCACCCTTCTTCACACCAACATAGCAGTAGGAGCAGAATGCATCCTCTCTGACAGTCTTGTCATCTCCCATTTTTCTAGGGCTCCATCCCAAAAGATGCCTCTACATTTAAGTATTTATATCATCACCTGAACCTCTCTTTATCTGACAATTGACTAGAGCTCCCTCAGAATCAGTCTTCCTTCCTGCCTTTCTCTAGGAAATGCACCTAAACAGGGAAGCAAAGGAATGAACTCAGTTCTTATGCAAAGTCATTTAGATCACTCTCTACAAGGTCAAGCAGGCTTGCTCTAGTTGCATTTGAGGTCCTCATATTCACTGCCCATATCAGGCAACTGTTGACAAAAATGGGGAGAAGATGCAAAGGATTCTCTACAACTCTACATTCTCCTGCTGGCACTGTAACTGGATTCCATCACAGCAAGAATTCATAGAAATCAATGAATTTTTTAAATTAAAAATTCACTTTTTAATTTAAATTGGAATTTTTTATTTAAATCAGATTTTTAATTTTTGAAAACATCAATAAAATACTAAATTTATCATTTAAAAATAAGTTACAACTAAATCTCATCACAGACAAGTTACATTTACACTTACAGCCTCATAAAAATGAATTAATGGCTCTAGTCTGTCCAGCTTAACAACCTGTTCTTGCTTTTTGAAAGTTCTGGGATTTCTGTTTCTCAACAGGCTAACATGTGCAAATAGGATTGTTTTTGTTCTGTGCTTTTGTGGTGGTGAACCTGGGCCAAGCACTTAAGAGTTAATTAAGACTTTGTCTAAAAACACAGAGATCACATATGGGAAAGGACAGAGGCAACATAGAAAGGAACAGTGGAGTGGACTGGAAAAAAAGGAACACATTATTCAGCACATACACAGCTTTCTGTACTCCCCTACACTTTTGCCACAGAAAAATTGTCATGTCTTCTGGGTGTAAAGAGACCCTATCTGGGAATAATTAATTCCCTTGGTAAAAAAGGAAAATGTGTTAAGTGTAGGCAGTGCAAGAAGATGCAAGGCCTACTTGCAAGAATGAAACATAAGAAAAACAGCTTATTGGGATAAAATGATGTGGATGAAGATATAGATATGTCTGAAGAACAATATGGATCAACTTTGTGATGCATCATTCTTCAAGACTCTCTCTATGCCTTTTAGTGTAAGTATGATTTAACAAGTAAATTCCCAAGCAATTTGCTATGTTGTATGTTGCTAGAAAAAAAAGGATTAGCTTAGCTAATTCTTATGGAGACTGCTGCAATTACAAATGTGAAACATTTAAGATTTTGTTTAATAAAACATAAGTGCTATTATTTTTGTGTGTATGATTTCATTCTTACCATTCCTATTGTTCTGCTGCTGCATCTACAGCTTGACAAAGGTAATGAATATTATGTATTAGTTCCTAAATTAATGAAAATCAAGTTATCTAAAAAAATTACACAAAGTATACCCACTTAGATGTTGTAAAATGCTGTACTGAGCTATAAATTAACATATTTTGGCGATCAGATTTGCACCATCATTTGAAGAAATATGTGAAGAAGTATCAGCAGGAAACTTGATTTTTTTGGTGAATTAAATTATTATTTAAATCACTTTGATTTAACTGATCCAACCTGATCATAACCCATTCAGGTTTCTCTTATAAGGGCATGTAAGTAATCTACAGTTTGCTATATAGGTTAATAGCTGCTTTCTCCTCCCTAGGCACCTGTGACTCCCATTAACAGTAATAAATCAAAAGACAAAGAAAAATGCCTTCCAAAAACTTTAGAGATGAATTACTATCCTCAGAAGCTTCTTTTGTTAGCAGTGGATCTATACATGCCATTTTTTAAAATACTGTATCTAGAGACCAACAATTATTACATTTAAACCTACAGCAAACTCAAAGACTTAAGCAGCCAAGCACAATTACCTTGTAGCTATAGCCATTAACAAACTAATTAAAGGAACCATTAATAAATCTATCCTAATTGATTCCAACTTTTCCAGAGGAAAAAGAAACCTCATGAAAGAAAAATCTATTCCCAGTTTAGAACACAGAATTTGCTTGAAGTGAAGTCTGGTGAACAGAAGAAAAGCTTACATTAGCTATGCCCAATATTAACTCACATAGCAAAAACCTGTCATGTTCAAGGGTGCCTGAAAGTGCATTGAAGTAAGAAATAAAGGAGTAGGCCCTTTTACCCAGTGTTCTCAGTAGCACTTGTCATAGGAGCAAGGATAACATAAGTGAGTAAGGATCAAGCTGCAATTTTTTCCTGTATACTTTTATGTATATAGATAGCAAACACTAGATATCGTTTCTACGGCTGACCGAAAACTGGGTTTTCTATTTGGTGGAAACTTCAGATAATTCAAAATTTGTTTTCATTTCAAAGCAGAACAAAAAGACTTCAAAAACAAAATTCCCATGAAACAAAACTCTGACAAAATTTGATTCAGAACCATCACAATACTTTGTTTCAATAATGTCAAATTGTTTAGTTCTGGTAAAATAAAAGCACTGTTTCAATCCCGTGGAAACATAAAGGATTATATCAAATGTGTTATATTTAATATTATATATAAATATATTAATATTAGTATTTTGTATAATACAAAAGTAAGTCTAAGTCTAAATTAAATAAAACAATGTTGAAACAGAAAATGTTACCTAAGAAAAATTAAATACTTTGACAATACTAAAACAAAACTTCCATTGATCTGGCATTGAGTAAAGTTAGCCCCAAGGGATTCAATCCAGCATCCTGTGAAGTTAACTTCAACAAGTCTGTCCTTTGACTTTAACACATTAAATCAAGCCCAATAGCAAGCCCGCTTGTGGGGCATCCAGGAAAAATGTCCTGCATTATACCACATAGAAAGAATTTTATATAGGGAAGTTTGCTCATTGATCAGATGTTTTCTCTACTTGTCTCATCCTTACAGACATCAGGATTTATTTATGTTTTCAGTTCCTTTCACTTTGGAAGCCACAAAATCTCTTTTTTGACACAGAAACCAATGTTTCACAGAAACCAATATAATAGCGTAAACAAAATCAAGAAACTCTAAGGGTGATCTGCAAATGATTTTTTAAACTGGACTTGTGCTCTTTTTAATGTCTTTAATGATGTAGAAATTTGGCTTGAAAGGCTTTCCAAAAATAAATATTTTCTCCTTTTTTCTTCTCCACAAAATTCAAAAATAATCAGAAAAGTGTCTGTTTTTTTTCCACTTTTGCTGGAGATCTTATTGGAGTCCTAAAGGGTATAATTTAATTATCACACCTTAATTTAAGAGGCAAAACTTTAACAAAAGATCCCTTTTTTCAAAGGAGTTAAAATTAGTCATTGAAGTGAAATAGGTGTTAGAAAAAAAACCCCAACAACCCAAGAATGATATCATCACTGTACTGAAATCAATGGGAGTTTTGTATTGAACCCAAATACTGAATATCCATTTTCCATACTTCAAAAGATCAAATTTCACACTTTTGGTTCTTGTGGAGTCATCAATTCTCCAGTCACTGTAGAGTAGGGATCCGCAACCTACGACTCACAAGCCAAAAATGGCTCACTAGGGGGCCAAATATGGCGGAGGAAGAAAGCCTCGAGCCTCTCTGCCAGATTCGGCATGCGGGGAACATTCGGTGTTTTGAGTATGTCAAGAGGTTTTGCTGGTTGCAAACAGGATGTTAGGAAAAGCAAACAGGATGTTAGGAATCATTAAAAAAGGGATAGAGAATAAGACAGAGAATATCTTATTGCCCTTATATAAATCCATGGTATGCTCACATCTTGAATACTGTGTACAGATGTGGTATCCTCATCTCACAAAAGATATACTGGCATTAGAAAAGGTTCAGAGAAGGGCAACTAAAATGATTAGGGATTTGGAACGGGTCCCGTCTGAGGAGAGATTAAAGAGACTAGGACTTTTCAGCTTGGAAAAGAGGAGACTAAGGGTAGATATGACAGAGGTATATAAAACCATGAGTGGTGTGGAGAAAGTGAATAAGGAAAAGTTATTTACTTGTTCCCATAATATAAGAACGAGGGGCTATGAAATGAAATTAATGGGCAGCAGGTTTAAAACAAATAGAAGGAAGTTCTTCTTCACACAGCACATAGTCAACCTGTGGAACTCCTTGCCTGGGGAGGTTGTGAAGGCTAGGACTATAACAGGGTTTAAAAGAGAACTAGATACATTCATGGAGGTTAAGTCCATTAATGGCTATTAGCCATGATGAGTAAGGAATGGTGTCCCTAGCCTCTGTTTGTCAGAGAGTGGAGATGGATGGCAGGAGAGAGATCGCTTGATCATTACCTGTTCGGTTCACTCCATCTGGGGCATCTGGCATTGGCCACTGTTGGCAGACAGGATAGTGGGCTGGATGGACCTTTGGTCAGACCCAGTATGGCCATTGTTATGTTCTTATGCACAGTTGGCTGCCATATATTTACAATTTTTTATAAAATACCCATTGTAAACATATTTGATTTTCCATTGAATACGTAATATGATTCTAACCAAGACATTCTTAAACATATTAAATACTGGGAGGATCACTCCTGGCTTACATGGGAAGATTCACTTGTACATGGACAAAGAAAAGAGACAGAGAGAGAATATGAAAGAGGACATTTTTAAAGTGAATAGCTAGAAGAGAAAATCCTGCAAATACTTCTCTGTAGTAGGAAGGTCACCCTGCTCTGGTGAAATAAGGGTTAAACCCTGCTCTGGGAGATGGTTGGGATTGTGGGCCAATCAGAAGAGGGCTAAAGACAGCCAATCAGGGCCTGAATAGGCCCTATAGGACGGGATCCTGGAGAAGAAGAGCTCAAACACTTGTGCTCTACCTGTGGATCGGGAAGGATCTGGCAGCCTGATAAGCTGGTACCTGAGACAGAGCAGTGCTGGGAAGGGCAGGCAGAGCTGGGAAGCTCTGGTCTGGTCCAGCTCCTAGACTGCAGGCCTGATACAGGGGCTTGAGGGGTTCTAGGGATGTAGGGAGACAGCCTGGGCAAAATGCAGCAGGTCCACTTCCTCTTTGCAGATGATTCATGGCCATTTCAGACTGCAGTTTTCCCCCTGTTTAAATGATGGAAACAAATTTTGTTCTCATTTACTCTACAGTAATATCACAAGAGTTACTTTACCTTTGCATCAGTGTAACCTATAGTAGAATTTAGCCAGGACCCTTCAATGTTAGATGATAAACGCATTCCTTAAGTGCTATCAGGCCACCTAACAAACTCTTCATGAAGGCAGATTGCATTCTAATCAGTGGAGAAGTATGACAGGGGACCTAAATGACAATTAGAACAGTGTTAATAAGACTTTATGTGTGTCTGGTTCATTAAACGCTGCCATAACCCCTGAAGTACTTTGGGGATAAAAGCAGATTGTGACATAGACTGGAACATTAAACCCCAGCAGAATTCAATTTGGGATTTAAGAAAATGAAAGCAGAAATGTTTTTTTTTTAAGTTTTTTTAAAAGTGCTTCTCATCCCTTCATTTATATTTTAACTTGAAATATTAATAGTTGATTTTACCCCTTGTCCATCTTATAGCAAATGGCCTGTAACATCATATTAATTCTTGAACTATTTTGTCCTATTTGAAGCACGTGAAATATTCATAAAATGGTCTCACGCCACCTGCAAATGAGAACAACAAGAAAGATTTACTGTTCAGAGAGGCAGAACTCCAAAAGCTTTGAGAAAGGCTAATTTAGTACATCTGTCATGTACAATTACACAGTAAAATGTAATCCAAAACATCTATTTTTTTCCTCTGTGAAGGTAGAAGAGCCAATTGCCTAGGCTCAAAATTAAACAGCTGTCTCTCAAAACAAAGATATTAACCTCCAAGGTTTTTATGAACCAATAAAATTTGATCATTCAGTGCACTTCTCAGTAACAGTTGCTTTCTCCATTACATAAAATGCTACAGTGGATTCTCAAGCCTAAACCACTACAATGAATCAGTATTAAAAGCAGTGGGTGGGATGTTATTAATACAGGAATGCAGATGTCCTCTTTATCCATTATGGATTATTCACAACAAAATTTTCTTCTTTTTTTGTTAAATAGCTGTGATGCAGGAAATACTCATCCATTGCCTTGGGGATGGGCACAGTTTAAGAACCTGGCTAGAACAGAACCACTATGGAGAATTTAATGATCTCCCATTAAATGAAGATTAAATCACAGTTATGAAGGCAGTCATTACCATCATTGGACTCTGTTGTTACCAAAATGTACCCACATTTCTGCTACCCTTAGAAACCTGGGCCTACTGAAGTAACTGGGAGTTTTATCATTGACTTCAGTAGGGCTAAAAGGATACCCAAGACAAATGGTGCTGAGACACTATTCTCTTCTCTCCATGGTTTACTGAAACATCTCTTGAGAATTATCACAAATTCAGAATTGTGCATGCTCACAGCTTATACAGGCAGGGGAGAAGCAACTAAGATCCAAAAGTGCTGGTTCAGACAGCTTTGGTTCAGAAGGCTATGGGGCACAAGGGACAGACAAGTCTTTACGTGAGAAGGGTAATAGAAAGCATCATTTTCAAACAGCTTAGAAAGAAAGAAGATCCACAGAGATAGTGCTTTCCATGGATTTTACAACAGAATCAGAATTATCTGATGACTTAAATCGTATCTATCCTACCAAACTAGCTCAGAATAAAACAAGAGTCCCCCTATTCTTTCAAACCAGTCTGTGTTCTGGCTTCTGGTATATCACAATTACAATTTTTAAAATACAATTTTGCTCATCTCTGTACTTCATGATTTCAAGCTGTACTGAAGCAAAAAGAGTTGGACATACCATAATACTAGACCAGATTTGGATACAAGCACTGAAGAGTTAATATAGAGTAACTCCAGTGATGTCAGCAAAGTTACTCTGGATTTATATCAGTGAAAAACAGAAGTCACAGTATGATTATTAAGTCTTTTATAACATGAAACCTGCTTTCCAGAACAAAAATTTTCAGAGGGCTCTGGAAAAGCATCTGGATTTCTATGTATTTATTCTGAACACATTAACCCTTCATACATTTCAATGAGAAAGCACTTTGCATCTTCAAAAGTGTCCCACAAATATTAACTCAATCCTCAACACACACCCTAAGTTGCTCCACCCTGCAGAGCACAAGCCCATGTTCTACACACTACTGCAAGACAAAAAATGATGAGAAAGATAGGGAATGCAAAGGAACTTGATGGTGCCTTAATGAAAGTGCTACTCAAATGCCACCATGTTATTCCGGCCTACTAGTAGATAGGGATGTAAATGGTTAACTCTTAATGTAAATGGTTCCAATTAACTGGTAAGGGCTGGTGTAGGTCCCCGCCTGCCCCAGGCAGGGGACTGCTACAGCTCCACAGGGCTGCTACAGCTCCACAGATCAGCCCCTGTCCATGGTGGGCCCAGCTCAGCCCTCCGCATCTTAGGTTACATGCTGACTCCATGTTACATGCCTGACACCCAGGAGTGGTGTCAGCCGCCCCTGCTGGCTTTGCTCCTGGAGAAGCTTCACTGAGGGCTCAGCCGTATAAAGCTTATTTAAAATTTTTAGCAGTTACACGATTACATTTTTAAACGAGATTTTACATACCTAGTAATAGGAGGGAGGCCTAAGAAGGGAATGCATAACTCATTAGTATCCTGAGGACTGGGGTTAAGCCAGTCTCTTCAGACCCTGCTGCTTCTCTGCTCATACCCTGTCATTTTTCACTGAGCATACTATGTTCACGATATGTTTAGGGAGTATGTTCACTGGAGGTTGGAGATATATTACTGTGACTCCACTGCACTCTCCATTCCCAAAGTAATGAGTTTCCACTGTCTGGCATTGGTGTGGGACCTGGGAACATGGAGGTTTTCAAAACATCAGACCTATGAAAATACAAATGTCCGAGTAACACATACATCATTGATTCTGCTGAGCAAAAGTATGCATGTAGATAGCAATTACAAGTAAAGACAGCAGATATATGTACACAGAGTAAGTTCCAACCCAAGCTTCAACCACACCAAACCAAATTCAGTTCAAAGCTGTGCCCTTGGGAATAGAGATGCTGCAGATCATAAATGCTCCTCAATTCAGAGCCTTTGATATGCGAATTTCCACTTCAAATGCTATGAATGGGACATATCCAGCCTGACTTAATTAGCTTCATTAATACTGATCCTCCAGTTGACAGGTAACTGTTTTGTTATTATATATACCCTGGATTCTGTAATTTCCACTCTACCTCATCTAATGAAAAAGCGGGTTTACTCACGAAAGCTCATGATATAATATATTTGTTAGTTTCCAAAGTGCCAATGGGACTGATCTTTGTTTTTAAGGTTGCAGACTAACACAGCTACTTCTCTGAGACTAAGAGCTCATGGTAGGGGAAATCACTGAATTCACTTAAACGTGCTTACTCTTAGGGCATATTAGGCCACAAGGAATTTGGTTTACATAAGCGATGACCATAAAAGGAAACTTTCCTTGAAGACTTTTACTAAAATGTGCACAACACCTTAGATGATGTTTCCACTGACTAGCCAAGCTGCCCAAACCAAAATCAGTTTGACAGTGAAATCATACATGCATCTTCTCAGATTTCCAAGAGCAATGTATATTTAGATTTGCATCATCACCTGCCAAAGGGCTTTGATATCAGAAATCACTCTGAAAATTGAAAGGCCTATCTGATAAGCCATGCATTCAGGAATGACGTTTCTATGGTCTAGGTTTCTTTGTGGTAGTTAATGTTGACTCTTTGGGTCCAGTTCCCCTCTCACTCACAGCAGTGTAAATCTGGAGGAACTTTTGAAGTCAATTGTAGTACATGACACCAGAATGGGAGCAGAACCAGTCCCCAACCCCTCATTCCAACAGGCTAATTATTAGCTCAATTTATAGAAACCTAGGACTATCAGGGATCTTTTGGGTTATCAAGACTGGTTGTCCGCTATACCCACCATATAATCCTATTCAGAAATGTATTGAGTTCTGTCTTGAAACTAGTTGTCTTCCAGAATACACAATTCCTTAAACTTTTTCATATTAGTCTTTGTTCCTTCTCTAGTAATGGTAACATGTATGGGAAAGGTTCTTGAACCAACCAACCTGCCCTCCCAGGCAAATGCCCTATCCCCTAGCCCATCGCAGAAGCTGTGAGCCTGTGTGTTGGCTGTTCTGCCACTCCCTGGGGGGGGGGTGGGACTTGAACCCACCATCCAGCCCTCCTCAGGCAAATGGGATGCCAAAACCCACCCTACCACCTTACTTTCAGCTATTAGCTTAAGGAAAGTTGTTCAACATTTTTCACGTCCCTAGAGATTTTCCAGAATGTGTGAAATTACTTTACAGACTAGCAAGGATTTGGTTACGTATGACAATTTCTCCTAAAATATTACCCCTTAACTCAGAATGATCATGCCACAAAATGAAATGCAAACTGGAAGCTTAGTAGACACATCTTCACTTCTCCTTACATGTATGGTGTAAGAGGTAACTCTAGCATAATGTGGCTCCCAGTGGGCAGCACTCTCCTGTAGCTTTCCTAAAGTTGACAGTAACAATGATTCTTAAGGTAGTTAGATAGTGTAAAAATCAGAACTGAAGCTACCACGCCTGATTCTCTGCTCACTTAAACCAGGAGTAATTTCAATAAAGCCAAAAGGGTCTCACTAGTGTAAATGAAAAGAGAATCTGCCCTCATTATCTCAAACAAATTATTCCTACTGACTTCAATGCCCAGCGGATCATACTCTCAGGATGCAAAATGAGTGTAACTTACTTACTAAAAGGGCAGAGTTGAAGCAAGAAAATCAGCAGTGATGAGAGTGTAACATATAGCAGACCCTAGAAAATGTTGGCAGCCACACTGCTTCTTGACTAAACAGGTTAAGTAAGAGATGTGCAATAACTTTGACTGCACCAAAGTGGAAACAAGGTATTTGGCGCAAATATGATCCATTCCACCCAAAGGAATTATAGTGTGATGTAGAGATGTCACGGGTTAACCGATTATCTGGTTGGTTGGTGTCCCAGATGAGCTGGAGCAGCCCCCACTACCACCGTGGACTGGGGTGCTTCAGCCCGGCCGGGCTCGTTGCACTGTACCATAGGATCCGATTAAAGCGGTTAAGTGGTTAAACTTAACATTTAACCAGTTAATTCATTAAATGGGATTTTACATCCCTAGTTAGGTCTTTCTGAAAGCTTGTGCATTATAACTGGGCTATTTCATGGCTTCCCTCTCACCTAGTTTTCCTAACCAAAGTTACTAAATGATTAGATTTCCAGGCCGAATTCCCTTGGGAAGAAAAACAAATCTCTTAAAATGCTTATAAAGACTTCTTGTGGATTAAAAGTTGTAGAAATAATCAGTGAGTTGGAAGTACCTCTCCTTCCCTTTTCCACAACAATGTCTAATTAGACTGAATGCCTTTTTATTTCATTCAGTGCAGAGAATTTCTGCAATCCCAGTTTAATCAAGCCTCAGTCCCATTGCTCCTCTGAGATATCTTTTTTGTCAAAGCCACAAACTTCAGCCAAGGTTGTATTAATTGTACTGTGTTCATTTTCTCCCTTTTTTCCCTTTTGCTAATTTCATTTTTTTCTGAATTAATGATAATCAGGTTCCAACAGCAATTTAAAGTCTCTCAGACTTTTTATTAAAACCCACAATTTCTGACATGGTATTTTAAATTCTCCTTTTTGTCAAGACTTGTCAAATATGTTCAGGGGTTTAGAATACACAGACTTTGGAAGGATTCTGTAAAAGGACTGGAGCAGCTACCACAGTTGCTTCATTCTGCCACCTACATCTATGTTTTGGTTTTGTAAGGATAGATAAAACTTGACTATGGTTAGGCAACTGATGTTCTGTGTCCATTGCATATCATGCTGGCCAGTTTCCTTGTGCTCCTGACGGTCCATCAGGTCCATCTGTAGTCTCTGTTATAGGGATGTTAGATAGTGTATAATTGAATAGTTGTGTAACCACATCAAATTTTAGTGCTTACACGACTATCTGATAGCCCCCAGAGACAGGATCAGTAGCCAGTGTGCTCCCGGCCCCACTCATGAGAAGCCCCCTACCACCTTGTGCTTCTGCCTCTCTATCAGAGGCAGCAGTGCAGGGTGGCAGGCAGGTGCAGTTCCACAAGGGGGGATGTTTAAAAATCAGCTTCACACGAAGATTGGTTCCTGCCTGCCACTCCATGCTGCTGCCTCTATGCAGATAAAGCAGCGGGTGTGGCAGCATCTCCTGTCCACAGGGGGTCTGAGCTTCCCATGGACAGGGGCTGTTGCTGCAGAGCAGCTTCTGTCCATGGCAAGCCCGGGCCCACCGCGTACTGGGGCTGTTACATGGCAGCCTCCCTGCCCCCTTTCGGTGCTGCCTCTCCAAGAAGCAGCAGCATGGGGGGGGGGAGAGGCAGCACTGCAGAGTTGCATGCCTCCCCTACCCACCCAATTCCTCTGTAGCAGGCAGCAAGGGAGGGCAGATGGGTCCACAGACCCAGTACACAAGGAGAACCGGCTTATAAGCCATCTCCCCATGCATATTGCCTCGTGCCTGCCCCTCTCACCCTCCACTCTGCTGGCTCTATATCGGAGATAGCAGCATGGGGGTGGAGTGGGCAGGCAGATCCAGTGCTTGGCTTCCCCCTGTGCACTGGCTTCCTCCCCTTGATGCCTCTGATACAGAGGTGGGGGTGGGGGGGAGGAAATGCATGTAGACAACAGGATTAACTGATAACCCCAGGCTTATCAGTTAATCATATAGCTGTCTACACATTGACATCCCTTCTTTGTTTTACTTAGGGCTTGTCTACTCTGGCATGTTTTGTCACACAAACTGCCAGAATGGTGAGAGTATTTACACTACAGTGTGACATTTGTCAGGAAATACATCCTGTTTTGATGACAAAAAACTTCCAACCGAAAGAGACTTTTGTCTCCCCCCCCCCCCTTTATCTTTGACAAAGAGCCAGTGTGGACTCTACTGTTTGTTTTGTTGAGAGAACGGTGTTCTGCCAGTATCTTATAATGCCTGCCTGGATGGCTGTGATCAGTGTTTTGTGATCTCTGCTGCCCTGCAAGCATGTGCCCCTCCCCTTTCAAAGCTCTGGGAGGTATCTGACAGCTGAGCTGCTCCGTTTGGGGAACGAAGAAAGAACAAATAATTGGAAAACTCCGGTTCTGCCCTGTTAGGAACACAGCAGCAGGCAGACTGCTGGTACAGGGGAGAGCTAGAGAAACTGCTGTGCTGCTTTGACATTCCTCAGCACAGAGAACTCACAGAGCTACAAAGGAATCCCAAGAAGCAGAGGGATCGGCTCTGCCTTCCTGCAACACTGCACTGTGGGATGCTTCTCCACATTGCTTTGCTCTATCTGTTGACAGGGTGCTAGCAACATGGCCATGAAATATTGACAATAAGAAGCAGAAAAACAGTTTGACTGGTTTTCACTTTTGGTGACTTTTGCATATTAACAGCACTTTCATTATCAAATCTTCCCAGTGTAGTCATAGCCTTAGACCAGGGGTCGGCAATCTATGGGTTGCGAGCTAAATATGGCTCACTAGGGAAACAGATATGACTTCTGAAGCTAGAGCCCAGCCCTTCCTCCTCTCTCCCCCCCCTCACAACAGGGAGCCTGCACTGGTGTTACAATGGGCCTGGACAAAACAGTCTGGCCCATAGACTCAGCACTCTGTCTCCCATGCAGCCTCCTCTGCTTGCCCCACTTCCACACACGGTGCTCAGAAAAGCAACTGTGGAGCTGTTTGTGTTTTACAAACTGTGAGCTGGGAGGGGAGTAGGGAGTGGTGCTTCACAGCTACTCCCACCCCCAGCACAATCCCACAGGCCAATTTCTGGCCAATGGAAGAGAAGTACCAATCCTCCCTCCCTTCAGGCTCTTATTCAAGAGCACATGGCCCTGCAGCCTGTGCGGGGGGAGGGCAGGCTCCTTCCTGAGAAATGTGTTGGGCTGCTGGGCTGGAATCTCACTGGTAAGGACAGAGCCTGTGTCTGGCACCCCTGACTACATCTCACTGCACCCAGACCCCTACTCCTCCCTCCCTACATAAGCCAAACCCTCTGTCCCCCTCCTTCTGAGCCCATCCTTTGGGCTCCTAATGGAGCATAGGGCCTCTACAGTCATTCTCTAGCTCTTGTGATCCTTAGCAATAGTCTTCATTTGATCCCATGTTAAGCCAGCTGCTTTTACTTCATCCAGGCTTCTTTGTTGCCATGTTTGTTTTGGACGTCCCCTTCTCCTCTTTCCCTTTGGATTCCATTATAACACTTGTCTCATGATACATTCCTCACAGTCCTTACGCAGAATGTGGCCTGCCCATCGCCATTTTCTTTTCTTAATCTGGACCTCCATTGGTTTCTGATTTGTTTTGGTCCGCAAGGTTTCATTTGGCATTCTATCATACCACGTTAGCTGGAGAGTGTGTCTAAGGCATTTAGGGTGGGTCTAGACTACATGGCTCCGTCGACAGAGCCATGTAGATGAGTGTACTCGGCAAAGGGAAATGAAGCGGTGATTTAAATAATCACCGCTTCATTTACATCAAAATGGCTGCCGCGCTGTGCCGATCAGCTGATTGTCGGCACAACGCGGTAGTCTAGACAGGGATCAGCTGACCCCAGAACCCTTTGTCGTCAGATCCTTTATGCCTCATGCAACGAGGCTTACAGGATCTGATGACAAAGAGTTCTAGGATCACCTGATCCCCGTCTAGACTACCGCGTTGTGCCGACAATCAGCTGATCGGCACAGCGCGGCGGCCATTTTGATGTAAATGAAGTGGCGATTATTTAAATCGCCGCTTCATTTCCCTTTGCTGAGTACACTCATGTACATGGCTCCGTTGACGGAGCCATGTAGTCTAGACACACCCCTATTGACAAATGTCTGAATTATCTTAGTGTTTCTCTGGACAATGCGCCACGCCTCCGAGCCATACAGCAGCACTGATTTCACATTGGAAGTGAAAATACATAGTTTAGTTCTTGTTGAAATGGCTTTTGTACCCCAGACTGGTCGCAGTATGGCAAAAGCTTGTTGCGCCTTTCTTATTCTTGCACTGATGTCCTCTTCAATTCCCCCATTCTTGCTGATAACACTCCCCAAATATACAAACTGATCTACCTCTTGCACTGCTCTTCCTTCAATTGTAATTTCACCTTCCTGTTTGTTAATGCACATCAACTTGGTCTTCTCTTGACTAATCTTAAGGCCCACTCACTCAGCTGTTTCCTGTAGGGCATCTGTCTTCTCTTGCATATGCTCTAATTTGTCTGCAAGCAGGGCTAAGTCATCTGCAAACTCTAGGCCTTCAAGTTTCCTAGTTTGAGTCCATTGGAGTCCCCTTCCTGAGTAAGAATATGCTGTTTTTGTGACCCAGTCTAGGACGATCAGGAAGAGTAATGGAGAAAGAAGGCAGTCTTGGCACACACCTGTTGTGACCTGGAATTTTTCCAACAATTTTCCATCATGGATGACCTGGCAAGAGTATTCTTCATACTTCCTGAGCCCATACCCCCTCCCAAATCCTGCATCCCAATCCCCTACCCCAGATCACAGTCCCCTCCTTCCCTAAGTCACAAACCAACCCCCAGTGTTGTAATCCCCCGCCCTAGGTCATAATCCAAACCCCTACCTCCTTCACCCAAATTCTGTGGCTCCTGACTCAAAAAAGGTTTCCCACCCCTACCATAAATAAAGATAACATTGTGTTGGACATCATATTTTACTTTATTTAAAAATGAAGCCTTGCCAACAAGTCCCCAATTGGGACGCAGTCCCCATCTGGCCTCAGTGCCAGACACTCATGCACCACCCTCCACACACCAACGCTGAGCCCATCATACACCTGAACCCCCTGCCCTGAGCCCCTCATAATTCCGCATTCCCAGACTCCTGCACTCTCACATCCCCAGTTCCGTGCTATAAAACTCCTGCACCCCCATACCTCAAGCTTGTGCCCTGAGCCCATCATACACTCCTGTCCTGAGCCCTTCATACATCCCATCCCAGACTCTTGCAGCCCCATATCCCCAGCCCTCTTCCATAACACTCCTGCCCCCCCTCACATCCCAACCATGTTCCCTAAGTCCACCATACAGCAGAACCCACTACCCTGAGCCCCTCATACCCCAACATCCCTAGACTGCTGTACTCCCACATCCCCAGCCGCTGCCATAAGATTGACAGAAGACAGCCTGAATGCGTGCATGAAGCTGAATTTGACCAGTCATGATGTAAACTTCAAAGAAATGTGTGAAAAGATGCTGCAGCAAAAGTCCCATTAAATAAAGTCTGTGGCTGCGTCTAGACTGGCATGATTTTGCACAAAAGCAGTCGCTTTTGCGCAAAAACTTGCCAGCTGTCTACACTGGCCACTTGAATTTGCGCAAGAACACTGCCGTTCTAATGTAAGAAATCAGTGCTTCTTGCGCAAATACTTTGACGCTCCTGTTCGGGCAAAAGTCCTTTTGCGCAAAAGCTTTTCCGCAAAAGGGCCAGTTTAGACAGCTCAGATTTGTTTTGCGCAAAAAAGCCCCGATCGCGAAAATGGCGATCGGGGCTTTCTTGCGCAAAACCGCATCTAGATTGGCACAGACGCTTTTGCGCAAAAAGTGCTTTTGCCCAAAAGCGTCCATGCCAATCTAGACGTTCTCTTGCGCAAATACTTTCAACGGAAAAACTTTTCCATTAAAAGCATTTACACAAAATCATGCCAGTCTAGACGTAGCCTGTGAGTATAATGTTTCATTATGATATTATTAACCATTATGTTAATTATCAATAATATTAAGTTGTATATTTTCCATCATGCAAACGGGTATTCTTATGAGGCTCTTTGTTGACCACTTGTTCTGAATTTTGATATAGTTTGGCTCTTTGGTTTGAAAAGGTTGCCAATCCTTGCCTTAGACTGAAAGCTCTTCAAAGACCATCTCTTTGTTATGTTTGTACAGCACCTAGCTAGAGACATAAAAGGTAACAAGAAAACATTTTACAAATACTTTTGAAACAAAAGGAAGAACTATGACAAAGGAAGCCCATTACTCAGTGGGGTGAAGGGAACAGTAATAGAAAATATGAAAATGACAGAAGTTCTGAATGATTTCTTCTGTTCCAGTTTTTATGAAGGAGTTTAGTAGCAATTGGACATCTAACTTAATGAATGCCAATGGAAGTGAGGTAGGATCACAGCTTAAAATAGGAAAGAACAATTTAGATGTTTTCAAGTCACCAGGGCTGGATGAAATACATCCTGGAACACTCAAGGAGTTGACTGAAAAGATATCTGAGCCATTGGCGATTATCTTCGAAAAATCATGGAAGATGGGTGAAATTATATAGGACTGGAAAAGGGCAAATATCGTGTCAATTTACAAAAAGGGAAATAAGGACCATCTTGGGAATTATAGACCAGTCAGCTTAACTTCAGATCCCAAAAAGATAAAGAAGCAAATAATTAAGCAAACAGTTACCTACAAGGTGATAAGCAACAGTCAGCATGGATTTTTAAAGAACAAATTGTTTTAAACCAACCAAATAGCTTTCTTTCACAGATTACAAGCTTTGTGGATAGGAAGGAGGCAGTAGTTGTAGTCAGTATCTTGATGTCAGTATGATTTTTTTATACTGTCTTGAATGACCTTCTCATAAACAAACTAGTGAAGTATAACCTAGCTGGACCTACTATATGATAGATACATAACTGGCTGGATAACCCTTTGCAGAGAGTCACTGTCTGTGATTCAGTCAAGCTGTAATGGCATATCAAGTGGAGTTTCAGGGGGAATAATTCTGGGTCAAGTCCTGTTCAATAACTTCAACAGTGATTTAGATAAGGCATAGAGAGTACACTTTCAAAGTCTGCAGCCAATATCAAACCAGGAGGGGTTGCTAAGTGCTTTGAAGGGTAAGATTAAAATTCAAAATGATTTGAACAAACTAGAGAAATGTTCTGAAGTAAATAGGATGAATTTAAAAAGGATAAATGCAGAGTAGTCCACTTTAGGAAGGATCAATCAGTAATACTCACACAAAATGGGAAATGACTACCTATGAAGGAGTACTACAGAAAGGGATCGGGGGTCATAACAGATCACAAGATAAATATAATTTGATGGTGTAACATTGTTGCAAAAAACCCAAACATCATTCTAGGATGTATCTGAAGGAGTGGTGTAAGCAAGATATGAGAAGCAATTCTTCCAATCTACTCCACGTAGATTAGGCCTCAGCTAAACTATTGTGTTCAGTTCTGAGTGCCCACATTTCTGGAAAGATGTGGCCAAACTGAAGAAAGCCAAGAGAAGAGCAACACAAAATTATTCAAGGCCTAGAAAATATGAGCAATGAGGGAAGACTGAAAAATTGGGTTTGTGTAGTTTAGAGAAGACTGAGAGGGGACATAATTGATTTCAAATACACAAAAGGTTGTGACTACGAAGAGGGAGAAAGAATGTTTTACTTCAACCACTGATAGGAGAAGAAGCAATGGTCTTAAATTGCAGTTTAGACTGGACAATAGGAAAAACTTCCTAACTGCCAGGGTACTTAGGTACTGGAATAAATTACCTAAGGAGATTGTGGAATCTCCTTTATTAGAGACTTGTAAAAGCATGTCACAAATGGTTTAGATAATACTTACACTAATAATACCTAGTGATGTGTACAGTACATACATACCATAAGAAATGGAATAGTCATGATTGGAAAACTTGTTGGGAATATAATCTTACATATGTGAACTGAACACAAACTAATGGAAAACTGCTTTGAAATCCAACAGAAATTAAGACAGAATGAGATCAGTTCAGGTTACAACTGGTATTTGTAAGCCACCCTTTGGATTTCTCTGACAGTGTTATCATTCTTTGATAAAATTTTACAAAATAACAAATAATCTTGCAGCACCTTAGAGAGTAAAAAAAATGTCGATGGTATCATGAGCTTTCATGGGCACAACCCACTTCTTCAGATGAAAGGAGTTAAGGGGTTCAGGGGACAAATAAATAGCAGACAAAGAGATGGGATGAAGAGGGAAAGAGAAGGAAAAAATATATTGTCAATTAGAGTATCCATGGTAAATGAGACTGATAGAATGGATTCTCAGAACTCTAAGTATCCAGTGCTTGGCTTTTTATGTCACCAGGGTGTGGAATGTAGCAAGCCACCAAGTTAAGGTCTTTGATTAAATTTCTATGGCAGGTGTGAAACTTGTAAATGAAATCAAGTTCTGTAGCTTCTCTCTCCAGCTGGTATTTGAAATTGCCTTGTAATAATATTGTCACTTTTAGATCCATTAACTTGTCCAGGCAAGTTAAAATGTTCCCCAACAGGTTTCTGTGTGTCACCATTTTGAAAATCTGATTTGTGTTCATTAATCCTTTGTCATAGGGACTGTCCATTTTGGCCAACATACATGGTAGAGGGGTACTGATAGCACTTGATGGCATAGAACACATTGGTGGATGTGCAGTTATGAGAGCTTCTGATGTGGCAGTTTATGTGGTTAAGTCTGTGATGATGTTGCTTATATAGATGTGTGAACAAAGTTGGTACTGGAGTTGATTGAAGGGTTGGTTCCTCGATGAGTATGATGGAGGTGTGCTACGTGGTTCACCAGAATGATCCAACGATCCTTGAAGAAAAAGTTATTTTCCATCACATACTCCTGGGTGGTTCTGAAATAATGGCACCTTGGTTGGAATACAACCCTCTCCTCAGACTCAGAGGCTACATCTACACTACAAGGTTTTTGCATAAAAATGGCTGTTTTTGCACATAAACTGGTGGAGCATCCACACCTGAAGAGTGCTTTTGTGCAAAAAAATTGACAGAACAGAGGGCTTTTTGCGGTAGAGTTATTCCTCTCCTCATAAGGAATAACTCCTTTTTGGGCTACAGCTCTTGCGCAAAAAGGCATGTGTGAACATTCTGCAGGGGTTTCTTGTGCAAGAAAAAACACAGGTGCTCTGATGGCCATTCTGTGAATGGCTATCAGAGCTTTCTTGCGCAAGAGTGTCCATGCAGTGTGGATGCTCTCTTGCGCAAAAGCGCATCACTTTAATGATGTGTTTTGTGGTCTGGATACACTTTTGCGCAAGAAGTTTTTGCGCAAAAACTCTTGCACGAAAGGCTTCTTCCACAAAAACCCTGTAGTATAGACAAAGCCAGACTGTTTTCCTGCTAAGTTCCAATCTTAGCCATAAATGTTTCTGTATCAATGAAACGCATGCCTGTTTTTAGGGCTAGAGTATGCCACTTTGGTTCAGGTGAAGAGAAGAAACTAAGAACATATATCCCCCTTCCTTAGTGCTTTCACACAAAAACTGTGCATGACCCCACAGGAAAAAGCACTACTCCTTGATAAATCTCCCTTAGCTATTGAAAGAGACAGACTGTGGTCCCACATCCTCTCCACACCAGCTAGAATAATCAGGCATGAAATAGCAGAAAGTGTACTTCAGCTGCTGGAAGAATTTAACTTATTCAAACATCTGCCTGGGGGCTCCCCTATAGAATCGTCCCCCATCAGGTCACCTTACTTCTAGTTGTGAGCCTCAGAAACTAGTGAGGCACCTGAATCCTTTATAAACAAGGCCAAACTTCTGGAAACATTTCTGATTTTTTTCCTACCCAAGAGATGTAACCTTTTCTAGTGTAAGTTATTATTGATCCCTTGGGTCTAATGTACTGACCAGTCAATCAATTTAAATCCTTCAGCAGCTTTATACTTTTCCAGAATTAACCTTTCAAAACAAGAGCTGACCCCAATAAAGGCCAGTCTGCTGAAACTTCTTCAGCTTAATTAGTGCATCTTGCCTCCCCACCACTCACAGTGGGAAGCAACTGGAAGAGCTATAGATTAGCCAATCCCCCAGCCTGCCCCCACTCGGGGTGAGGGAGGGGAAGTTACTGGTCAAGGAGGGTGACTGTGTACCTTATCCTCGCAGACCACTGACATAGGCTTGTTCGCAGCCATGAAGAGGAGGTCAGACTCTGTACAATCCAAGGGTCAGTTATCTCATTTGCACCAATACAAAGCCACTGCAGCACACGAACCACATTCAGGCCTTGTGTATGCAGATTAGGGATGTAAAATCCCATTTAAAATATTACCTGGACCGCCATGTGGTGCCATTGATGGAGCAGCTCTCTGCCCAAGGCATGTCATGGTGGACCCAGCTAAGTTGTAATGCCCCCCATCTGCCAGGGTGGGCCCAGCCAGTTTCTGGTTAACTGGTTACCCTAGTAAGCATGCCAGTAAGGCATGTTTACCAGATTACTTATTAACTGGTTAACCCTTTACATCCCTAGGGCAAATTCAATCTCTCTCAAGCCAACAAAGCTGCAAGTACTTATACTGTGGCTAAATGTGGACTGGCGAGCTGTAAGAGATCATATTTTGACCCAAAGTTGTTAAACCATCTATACATTCTAACTCTTAGGCTACGTTTACACTGGCCAGTCTTGCGCAAGAACATATGCAAATGAGGCACAGCAATGAATATCGCTGCGCCTCATTTTCATATGTTCTTGTGCAAGACTGGCCAGTGTAGAAGTAGCCCTAAAGTCTTCTAATCAAGACAGGGTTCCTTTCTGGAAGATATGCTCTATACCAGGGATGTTCAATAAGTGGCTAACCATGGCGAGCACTGTCCTGGCTGTGGGACATTTATTGCCCACCCCTGCTCTAGTCAAACACAAGTTGGTGGATTTGGTAACTGGATGAACATCTGTGGCCTCTATTATACAAGAGTCCAGACTCAATGAGCTAATAAAGTCAATGATGTCAAGAACAGCCTAGTCTGAGCCCAAACCACACAGCCACAAAGCATACCCAAAAGTATATCTGGAGGAGAAAAGAAAGATACTCCCCTACACACATACAACAACAAGCACACACAGGTATGAATACACACTGTGGAAATCTCTCAACATTTTGTTCTTTTTCTAATTTTCTGAAAGCAAAAATTTAAAAAAATAAAAAGGTTTTGTCATGCTAGTTATGAAGACTGATAGACAAATATCTCAGGGAGAAGCAGCTTTTAGCACATTAACTACTAGATACCCCAAGAAAAATCACTTGGGGAGTAAACATTGAATTATTTTCACTTTTTAAAGTTATGTCTCAATAGTTAATGTCTGCGAATGTTTATGATCATCTCACCTGCCTGAATCCCATGGGGATGTTTAAAGAAATAGCAACCTTCAGATTTTCAAGCAAAAGAAAAAGATATTTTAAAAAATCTCAGCATAAGCCTGTTTCCAAATATGGCTGATGTAATCTCCTTTTGAGCAAGTAAAAGAGGAGCATGGGAACACAGGATCCCAGGGGTGCACTGAAATGCAGAAATGGGACATCCTGTTAAGAAAACTGGGCATCTTGTAACCAGCTAGCTCTGAATCAGAATGACAAAGACCCTTTTTAAAAAGCAGATGGGGACTCTACACTGCACATAAGATTTTTTTTCTCTACTTGTATTCTGGGTTGATTAGAATGTATCCAAACTCCCGTTTAATAGCAATCAGTGGCTTAATCATAAGGGCAAATCCTAATCCAACCCCCCATGGCCACTGAAAGCCCTGAATACAGAGAGACAATCTGGTCTGATTCTAATGTGGAGAGATGTCTCTGGATTCAAGGAGCCCTCACAGAATATCTGCTCTCTGAGGATTCACTGCTCTTTAGCTAACAGACGGTAGCAGAAGAAGGCAGAGCCAGCATACCCATGATGTCACAAATATGTGTTCCCTGGAGAATACTCTTATCCATACCAGTTTTAAATGACTCAAGTGATAGAGCTTCCACTATGTTTTTTGGGAGGTTATTCTATAGCCTTATAGATGTCAGTATTAAAATAAAGGGAGATATTTCCTAACACTATCTGGTGCCTCTCACTATGTGAAATTTCTTGTTCAGATGCCGGTTGTGATGCTTCATGTTTTTCCCACTTTCCAAACAGAGGCAACTATATTTATTCTCCACTGTGTTTCATTTTCTCCTCACAATGTCTCTGAAAGTCTGAACCTGAAAGACCAACTTGTGAGGGAAGGAATGGGGGTACTGGACTTCAAAGGCTACGGCTACAGTACGGCTTTTGCCAGAACAGGCAATGCTTTCGCCGGGGAAAGCACAAGGATCTTGCGCAAAAAGGGGTTTGTGCAAAAAGGAAACATCTATACTGCATGTTTTTGAACAAAAACGGATCAGAAGAGATTATGCAAATGAAGCGCAAGAAAATACTAATCTTTACTTCATTTGCATTGCCTCTTCTGGCAAAAGTCATAGTGTAGTGTGGCAGCCTAAGAGCAGGGACCTACTGAGGCCTCATGGAAGGCAGATATGTGGGGACTATTTGGTGTCTGGGAGGTGGGCAGGCATTAGCCCGCCCACATCTAAAGGACCTCCCCCCAGCCTGCGGGGAGGGTCCACAGAACCCAGAGGAACCAACTAATTACTGGGGACAAATAATGAGAAAACAGGGATGGGTGTGAGGGTCAAAGGGCTAAAACAAGGGAATTGGATGGGGATACCGAGCAGAGGAAGGGGAGTAGGGGGAGGAAGAGGTGAGGGATTAGGGAAAAGACAAGGATGGCGGGGAGGAAGAAGAGGGGTGGGAAACTCAATTGGGAGGGCATTTGAATAGGGAGCAGGAGAAGGAGCAGGGCGAGATGCCTCAGCAGAGGAGGCACCAGGATGCAGTGCCTCCTCACAGGGCAGAGAATCGGTGGCAGTGGTAGGGGTAGTAATAGTCTCCCCAGCGCTGGACTCCAGTGCCACAGAGAGTGCAGCACCGGAGGCCTCAGCGCCGGGGGTGACAGATATTAATGGGAGCTCCCGCCCGCTGAGAGCCTCAAGGGTTTCCGCAGCCGCAGCCGAAGTGCTGTCGATGGCCGAGCAGACGGTCGCACCCCGGGGCAACTCAGAGGCAGGGATGCAGAGAGGTCGGTTGTTGTCCCTCCAGGACCTGATGATTCCCCTCTGAGGCAGCCGGGGTCAGCTCCAAAGCCTCCACCTCCTGAGAGAGGAAGGTGAGCCTGCTGCCCGCCACCCGGTGGTGATCTTTGTCGGTGGCAAGGTCAGCGGCTGCCCCTCAGTGGAGGTGGGAACAGTGGGAGCATACTCCATGGACACTCCCTCTTGCAGGGACCCCGGGAGGGAGGTGTTCACCTCTCCCGCGACCGCCGCAGTCACCTCAACCGCCTCATGGTGCTTCCCACTCCACTGCTTGTCCCATCCACCCCTTTGGGTGCCAGTGCCCCCCCCTTTCTTTTGTTAGGCGCTTGAGCTTCCCCCTCCTTTTAGTTACTCTTCCCACACACACAGCTTCACTTGTCCCCATGTCCTTCAAATGATTATTTACCCCTCATCTCCCCAGTGCAGCCGGAGGAGCCACTCTTTCCATTCTGTGCTGGGAGCTGTATTCCTTACACCTTTTCCCCTTCCCTTTTTTTCTGAACTATCACCCTCCCACCCCACTTCCAGCATAGTGGGGGGGAGTGGTAAATCTCCTTCCTCCCCTCTCTTTCCCTCCCTGTTCCCTCCCCTGGTGTTTTTTTGGTTCTCCCCTAATTGTTTGTTTTGTCTTTTCCTCCCTACCCATGACCACAATGAAGGGGCTGTCCGATGACACCCCTGCAGAACCTTCCCCAAAAACAACAACTCCTCTGAGGCTGCCAGGCCCCCCGTCACTACGGTAGAGGGGGGCGGACACGGACGAGGACCCCGGGGCCTTGACCGCTTCTGCCACGGCACCTCCAGTCACCATCAAGAATGCCCCCCTGAAGGGTAGGAAGGGCCTGGGGACCAAAAAGGGCAAGAGCCCCGCCCGGAAGGCAAAACCTCCTGAGGTGAGGGCTCACTCCCCCTCCTTCCCGCTCCCCTGTTCCTTCCACCAGCTCTGAGGGCAACGGTGTCCCGGGCCCCAGGGCGTACGCCCAGGTGGCCGCCACCCCCCCAGCTGCCGCCTCCCAAGCCACCTCCCGGAATATCATCCCCGGTGGCCGTGGCCCCTTTCCCACCCTGACCAGGAGGCACGGGGTCCGTTGTCTCCTGGTGGCGGCCTCGCCCCACGTGGAGACCTACGTGCGGGCGTTGGCACGTGTGGTGGGGCCCGCGGCCATGGTGGCAGCCTCTAAGATGTTCGGGAAGGTGGTATTCTTCCTGGCGTCCGAGGCCGCCGCCCAGAAGGCGGTGGAAAGGGGTTTGGCGGTGGGGGGAGTCCACGTTCCCCTCGAGCCTTTGGAGGACCTGGGCGTACGGGTGGTTTTGTCCTCTGTTCCTCCCTTCCTCCCCAATGCCGCCCTATTGTCTTTCCTCTCTACCCTGGGGTGGCCTCTGTCAGTCCTGAGTCCCCATGCTGCCACCGCCAAAAGTGGCAAGGCTGGGCCCGCGGAGGAGAGGGCGGCGGGGTCAGTGACAGGACTCGGGCAGGACCTACCTCAGGGGGAGGTATCCCTTTCCCCTGCTGCCCAGCCCCCATCTACCCTTGCCCTCCCAATGCTGCCCTTGTCCCCTGGCTCTTCCTCCGTTCAGGCCCAGCCCTCTTCCTCCGAGGGATGGGAGCTTGCAATGGGGAGGCACTGAAAGCATGCTCGGCGTTCCACCCCGCCCACTCAGAGGGAGGACAACCTCCCTGTACCTTTGGGGGTGGACGCTGGAGCCATTCCACCCTCTGAGCCCACAAACGATTCACAGCACCATGAGGCGGTTGAGGTGACCGCGGCGGTCGCGGGAGAGGTGAACACCTCCTTCCCAGGGTCCCTGCAAGAGGGGGTGTCCATGGAGGATGCTCCCACTGTTCCCACCTCCACTGAGGGGGCAGCCGCTGACCTTGCCACCGACAAAGATCACCACCGGGTGGCGGGCAGCAGGCTCACCTTCCTCTCTCAGGAGGTGGAGGCTTTGGAGCTGACCCCGGCTACCTTAGAGGGGGATCATCAGGTCCTGGAGGGACAACAACTGACCTCTCCTTCCCCTTCCGACCCGCTGCTATCCCTTCTCCCTGCCTCTGAGTTGCCCCGGGGTAACTCAGACATCGACAGCCATCGACAACACCTCAGCCACGGGCGCGGAAACCCTTGAGGCTCTCAGTGGGCGGGAGCTCCCATTAATATCTGTCACCCCCGGCGCTGAGGCCTCCGGTGCTGCACTCTCTGTGGCACTGGAGCCCAGCGCTGGGGAGACTATTACTACCCCTACCGCTGCCATCGATTCTCTGCCCTGCGAGGAGGCACCGCATCCCGGTGCCTCCTCTGCTGAGGCATCTCTCCCTGCTCCTTCTCCTGCTCCCTATTCAAATGCCCTCCCAATCAAGTTTCCCACCCCTCTTCCTCCTCCCTGCCATCCTTGTCTTTTCCCTAATCCCTCACCTCTTCTTCCCGCTACTCCCCTTCCTCGTCTCCCTCCTTTTCCTGATCCCCTCCCTGAACTCTTTTCCTCCCCTTACTCTGTTACTGTCACCCCTGGAGCTGCCACGTTTAGTCCAGACGTTGGCCCCCGGGAGGCGGTTTTCGTTTCTCCTGCTCCCAGCACATCTGGGGCTGATCTCCCTCTGCCACTGTCCTCCCAGCAGGGACCTCAGACGCCCTGCATCCCCGTATTGATTGGTTGCGGGGCTCACGGAGGGGTCTGGCCCCAACGCGTTCGAGGGCCCGAGGCCCCGACGCCAGACACGCTGAAGAGCGAGATGCATGCTTTCTTGGAAGACATCCGTGGCTCCAAGAACAAAGTCGCTCTTGCCCTTCAGCGCTGGGGAGATTTTCATCTCATCTTACAAACAGTAAGGGCCCTCTTGGGGGAGGATAAAGGGACCGGGCAGCGGGAGGCCACAGCTTACCAGTGGGTCCGCAGCTTCCGTGATGCCCTGCTCACTTTTGGGTACGGTCACGGTTTGCTGCGGGGCCCAGTGGGGGCCGCTGGCACTCCTGCCAATGAGGATCTTCCCCAGCCCTCTCGATGCCGCCGCTCATCTTTGCCACTCTGAACACCTGGGGCTGTGGGTCGGGTCTCCGTAGGTGTCAGGTCCTCTCCTTCCTCCGGAAGGGCGGGTACTCTGTCATATTCCTCCAGGAGACCCACACAGCTCCGGCCGCCGAGGCTAGCTGGCAGCTGGAGTGGGGGGAAAGGTTTTATTTTAGCCACCTGTCGGCCTGTCAAGCCGGGGTGGCTACCCTGTTTCTCCTCGAACCTGCAGCCCGAGGTGCTGGGGACTGCCGAGGTCGTGCAGGGTCGCCTGCTGCATCTCCGGGTTCGGACAGAAGGGCTGATATTAAATCTCGTCAACATCTATGCCCCGACGTCCGTCCCGGAGAGGCTCCGCTTCTATCAGCAGGCGTCTGCCTTCCTCGGCACTTTGGATCCTCGCGAGTGCCTGGTCTTGGGCGGAGACTTCAAGTGCACCCTCGAGGAGCGGGACCGTACGGGGCTCGAGCAGTGTCCAGCCGCCGCGGACATCCTCAGGGAGATAAGAGACCATCACTCCCTGGTGGACGTCTGGCAAGACTTCCACCTGGGTGAGGAAACGGTGTTTACCTACGTCCAGGTGGTGGGTCGTCGGTCTTTCCACTCCCGGTTGGACCGCATTTATCTGTCTCGTCATCATCTCTTCCAGGCCCACTCCTCTAGCATTTGCCCAGCCCCCTTCTCGGACCACCACTTGGTGGTCGTACGGGCCTCTCTTTCCTCGGAGAGGCCGGGACCGGCCTATTGGCATTTCAATAACAGCCTGCTGGAGGACGTGGGCTTTGTAGCGTCCTTCCGGGAGTTCTGGCTGGCCTGGCACGGGCGGCAGTACGCCTTTCCCTCGGCGCGGCGGTGGTGGGATGTGGGGAAGGTGCGCACACGGCTCTTCTGTCGTGACTATGCCCAGGGGGTCAGCCGGCGGAGGGATGCGGCGATAGAGCATTGGAACGGGAGGTTTTAGAGCTAGGGAGGCGGGTAGCCACCGGCCCCGAGGATCCGCCCCTCTGCAGAGCATACCGGGAGAAGCGGGAGGAGCTCCAGGCCCTCGAGGACCTTCGAGCCCGGGGTGCCTTTGTTCGTTCTCGCATCCATCTCCTTCGGGAGATGGATCGAGGCTCCCGCTTCTTCTATGCCCTGGAGAAAAAGAGGGGGGCTAAAAAGCACGTCGTCTGCCTTCTGGCAGAGGAGGGCACCCCCCTCACGGATCCACTGGAGATGGGCGAGAGGGCTCGTGCCTTCTACGCCTCTCTCTTCTCCCCGGATCCGACCGACGCCCGCAGGGTTCTCTGGAACGAACTCCCGATGGTCAGCGCGGGCGACCGGGACTGGCTAGAGCTGCCTCTCTCTCTGGCCGAGTTCTCGGAAGCCCTCCGTCTCATGCCCACCAATAAATCCCCGGGCATGGACGGGCTGACCGTGGAGTTCTACCACGTGTTCTGGGACGTCCTCGGCCCAGACCTTGCTAGCATCTGGGCCGAGTCCTTGGAGAGCGGGGTCCTCCCTGTATCGTGCAGGCGAGCCGTGATCGCCTTGTTGCCCAAGAAGGGGGACCTCCGCGATCTGAGGACTTGGCGTCCCGTCTTGCTCCTCAGCACGGACTATAAAATTGTTGCCAAAGCCATCTCCCTAAGGTTGAAGTCCGTGCTGGCGGACGTGGTCCATCCAGACCAGACCTACGCTGTCCCGGGCCGAACCATCTTCAACAACCTCTTTCTGGTCCGGGATCTCTTAGAGCTCGGGTGTAGGGACGGTCTGTCATTCGCCCTCCTGTCCTTAGATCAGGAGAAGGCGTTCGACCGGATGGACCACGGGTACCTCCTGGGCACCCTGCGGGCCTTCGGCTTCAGGCCCCATTTTGTGGGGTTTCTCCAGGTGCTGTATGCCTCCGCAGAGTGCTTGGTCAAGCTCAACTGGACCCTGACCGCACCGGTCAGCTTTGGGCGGGGAGTACGTCAAGGCTGTCCGCTGTCAGGCCAGCTGTACGCTCTGGCCATAGAGCCCTTCCTCCGTCTACTTCGCAAGAGGTTGGCAGGGTTGGTGCTCTGTGAGCCGGAGACGAGGCTGGTCCTGTCGGCGTATGCCGAGGACGTGCTCCTCGTGGTCCAGGACCCGGGAGACCTGGTGCAGGTGGAGGCTTGCCAAGCCGTCTACTCGGCGGCCTCCTCCGCCCGGGTCAACTGGGTCAAGAGCTCTGGCCTGGTGGTAGGGGCCGGGTGGCAGGTGGGCTCCCTCCCACCCGCGCTTCAGGCCATCAGGTAGAGCGCGGGCGCGCTGCTCTATCTCGGCATTTTTCTTTCTGCCACGCATCCCTCCCTGCTGGAGAACTGGCAAGGTTTAGAGGCCGGGGTGGTTGAGCGGTTGCAGAGATGGACGGGTTGCTACAACAGCAACAGCCCCCCTCCACAGACACCCCCTTCCAAAAAGGAAGAAGGGTGCAGGAGAAAGTGCAGCACCCTGAGAGCAGGGTATGTGGTTTTATGTTCCCTGAGTAGGCTGTTAAAGACTGTGGCCCAGCCAGCCACACCTGAAGCCTATCTGGCATCAGCCTGAAGGGAAGGCAAATTAGAACACCTGCAGCCACTTAAGATGGATGCGTGCACTATAAAAACACTCCCCAGGCAAGGCTAAGGGGGAAGGAGAAAAGGGATGGACTAGAGGAGAACTCAAGGAGAAGCCCAGAGCAAGGGAACACACTTGAGTGAGCTGACGTGAAGGTTTGCTTCATGATATCTGGAACAAGGTACTGCAGGAAGGGTTGGGGAAGTGGCCCAAGGAGGGGCTGCTGCTCAGGGGGCAAGGGCCAAGCTATATGGCCTACTTGGGGCTGCCCCCCTCCTATAGGGCCCTGGGCTGGAATCTGGAGCAAGTGGGTGGGACTGGGTTCCCCCAGCCCTTCCCCTCTGGCTGGAAGAGCCAGCAGGGACTGGAAAATGAAGGACACTGGACTGGCCAATGATGAAAGAGGCTCTGGTAGCAGTGTACCCTTGCCTTCATGGCAGTAAGTAGGGACACTGCAAGCCTCTGAGGCCCACAAGAACCCGCCAGGAAGCGCAGGACCCACAGGGCTTAGCACAGACTTTGCCACAGTAGCTGTAGCCTAAGTGAATTCAAAACAATCCATCAATATGGACAAAAGGAAAATGCTATTTGCACCACTTTAAAGTGTGATCTGCATTTTTAACAAAGAAGGCCTCAAACTTCATCTTGCAAAGGATACTGATGACTTTCTACCAAAGTAACAAATTCTTTTGGTTTGGAAGGGATCTGAACCAGCATTGGTAAGAAAGCTTGAGTGACCCAAAAGGGCACCAAGTAGGCAGAGCTATCAGATGCATTCCTTTTGCTAATGCTCAGGTGAAATCTGAGACAAGTCTAATTAGAGGGATGCATCCCTCCATATTTCATGCATTGATTGAATATATACGGTTGATCTGGGAGATTCTGTAGATGGGGGAGGTTGTCTGGCACAGCCCCCAATTATAACTCATTTACCTCTGCATTGACTTGAAAAAATATTACATTTCAAAGGGATGACAGACTAATGGTTAATGCACTAGCCCATCCATTCTGGATCAAATTCATGTTGTTAATGCATTGCTCCACTTTTTCCAAAGGAAGGAAACATTTTCAGCATCCATGACCCATTGTGCTGTGGTTTACACCAGGACTGAGGCCAACAGCCTCAAGGAGGCTGCAGGCACTGGAGACAATCAAAAGCCACACAAAAGCTAAACAACAAGACTTGTGACATTTCATACCCATCAAATAATTTTTCAACACTAGGTGCTATTAACTCAAGATTAGTCTGGAGAAGCGAAGAGTGAGGGGGGATTTGATAGCAGCCTTCAACTTCCTGAAGGGAGGTTCCAAAGAGGATGGAGAAAGGCTGTTCTCAGTAGTGACGGATGGCAGAACAAGGAGCAATGGTCTTAAGTTGTAGTGGGAGAGGTCCAGGTTGGATATTAGGAAAAACTATTTCACTAGGAGAGTGGTGAAACACTGGAATGGGTTACCTAGGGAAGTAGTGGAGTCTCCATCCCTAGAGGTGTTTAAGTCTCGGCTTGACAAAGCCCTGACTGGGTTGATCCAGTTGGGATTGGTCCTGCCTAGAGCAGGGGGCTGGACTTGATGACCTCCTGAGGTCTCTTTCAGCTCTATGCTTCTATGATTAGCTATACCATGTTATCTGTGATCCTACAACAATTCCTATTCCTAGCAGGGAAAAAATTATCAATTTATGCCATCCTATAACATTGGGGCTTTCCTGACAAGTAAAGTGCTGTTCAGCATAAGTGAGGGTGGTAGAATCTGGCCCTGAGTTAGCAACAACCTCATTTACTGTAATGTTTGTTTTGGCTGAGTAAGGGCAAGAGAATTGGGCCTTATGAGTTAACCAAGTGGGAGGAGGGGTTCACTGTTTGAAGTATAAGTTTTGAAGAATATGAGGAACAAAGCATGTGGCTGGTTTGTGGGCAGCTGAACTGTGCATAATCATAACCAGTACACTGTAGGTGAAATCCTGACCCCCCTGAAATCAACGGCAAAACTCCCATTAACTTCAGTGAGGCTAGAATTTCATCCTATGTATATTCTAGAGCTTTATAGTAGAATCCATCATCAACATACCATCTGAGCCTCTCCCAGTTCAACTGTAAGGCCCCAAAGAAACATTATTAAGTCTCCAGCTCCTCTCAGACCTCTGCTTTAGTTTGAAGATTCTGGGGCAGGTGAGAGCAACAGCTCCTATAAATATTATTCTGGTTATGGTGAAAATATTTTCTGCACTAGACCCCAGACTTGACTAACGATGCCTTGATTCCAGCTCTTCAACCACATTTGCAATTCACATTGCCCCAAATGAGTGCAATTGTCTTGGTGGTTGAGAGAGGAAAATGTGGACTTTAATGTACCTGGGACCTCATCTACATGTACATCTGAAATTCAAGACCAAGGCCTCAAGCAGTAATCAGAAGCCGAGCCAGTACCTCTTCAGTAATAAACACAGAAAATCTAAATTACAAACAAAATGATGCTATTTCCACTGGAAACAGTGGCATGATTTTAGCCATCTTACATGTTTGCCATGTGCTACTCTTCTAAAATGCTCACTGAGTTTTGTCTCCTACATTTCTAGCATCTGAAATATGTCTTGAAAGGTGGGTTCCAAAGCTTGATTTATTCCCCTGACAGACCATTACCTTTCCTGGAAGATCAAATCAAAGGGACAAACACAGAATAAGAAAATCAAGACAGGAGCCACTGCTCAATTATCTACCTTCAAACAGTCTAAACAAAATGTAGAAGAGATCAACTTGTACCTATTCCCCACACCTACTGAAAGAAGTAAGTAACTCCTAGTGAAGTCAATTCGGGTCAGATTGTCAAAGAGCTCAAAGCCATTAGTATCTTTTGCCATAACACTAATACTATTTGTAAAGGTCCTCTCAGCCAAAAGCAGGTCCCATTATGCCAGGTGAGGGTGGACAAAATAAGTCTGGGGAGGAGGGAATGTGTGTGCAGATCCAGTCCACCAGCATTTCTCCCTGATCTGACCAGCTGATTAGCAGAGCATGCCTACGTAAGCTGGCAGCTTGTGTTCACTTGCTCCTCCCACAACCTTGGTCCATCTTGCAACCAAGCTGCTCCCAGGATTCTCCTGCTAGCTGTATACAGTGCAGTGGGAGGGAGGTAAGAAAGGAGTGCTGAAGTCAGGGTATCCCCCTGCCCCTGTACCCCCTCTCTGCAGAGCAGGGGTCAGGGAGAGGGAGACACACAGCCGAGCTGCTCCAATCTGAAGCATGGATGGTAAGTGACTCAGAGGACAGCAGAGCAGGAGAGGGGGGAGACAACAAAGCAGGACAGATTTCCCTTAAAGACACAGAGTGTGGCTTCCCTCAGAAACTTACCCACCAGTAGCCAGCCCACACACTCTGTTTCACTGTCACACACACCCAGACTGTCACATTGTCTCTGTGCCACACAGATACAGTCACTGTCACATATACACTGCTACATACAATCTGTGTCCCAAAGTCTGTCTCACACAGTGTCTCTCTTTCACACTCACACACTGTCTCTCTCTGTAGCCCCCAGCTCCACCCTTTCTGCCTGAGGCCCCACCCCTTCCAGGGGACCTGGGGATGGCCTGCAACCATATACCAACATGTGTTAAGTGGGCCCCCCTTCAAAAATTATTGCCCACATCTGAGCTTTGTGCTCTACAAAGATACTCAGAGACAGATTGTAAAGCATTTAGTACCCACAACAAGAGCCAGAGTCTCAAAGAAGTTCAGCACCCCATGTAACCCCAGTTTGGAGATTCACGTAGGTCAAGCATGGGTTGAGTCAATGCTGCTTCTAGCCCTTTATGGCTTTTGGCTGTCAAAATTTTGACTCCAACAGCCTGCCAGCGGCCCAAAGGCGTCACTCTGGTTTTACCCAACTTGTTTACTCCTTGCAGACTAACCTTATTACCCTTCTGGTTCCCAATTTATCCCTTAATGAGGACCAGTCCTTCTCACTACACTCTCCCAGAAGACATATTAGGGTCACTGGCTACTGCAGACACAGTTTAACTTTCCATCTTGTCAGCTTATTAGAAGTTTTGCTGAACATACACAGCATTGACGCCGGGGAGGGTTCTTCAGGTGAGTGCTCTCAGCTTGTCACACACACAGGGCAGGAGAGGTGGGTGCAGAGGGGGTGGGGTGTGAGCATCGCTCAGGCTGGACATTGTGCTGCAGTCCATGCATGTGAAACCACGTGCAGTGTTAGTGTGAACCACGTGGACTCAGCAGGCAGCCCCTGAGCACAGGTGGGATCCTGCTGCCAGGCTCAGGGGAGGCCACACACGTTTGGCCCTATGGGGGGCCCTCCCAGCACCTGCCATGGCTGGAAGGAGGCTAGCCACAAGGGCTCAGGCATGACCCCAGACACCCCGAGCAGTGCTACACACAGCACGTGGGCATGCCTGCACGTGCAAGACACCACCCACTCCCACGAATAGCGCTGCAAGCCACAGGTGTGTGTGCAGACTCCAGGGAGGACCAGTCTGCTCCTGGTTCCTCTGCCCCCCATAGGATCCCACTGTGGTCAGACACTTCCCTTGCCTGCTTGTCTTCAGACAACTGAGAGAAGCTTCCATATCGCAGGCCCTGGTTCTCATGGAGTACTTTAATCACCCTGACATCTGTTGGGAGACCAATACAGCGGTACACAGACAATCCAGGAAGTTTTTGGAGAATGTTGGGGATAACTTCTTGGTACAAGTGCTGAACGAACCGACCAAGCAGCTTGACCTGCTGCTCACAAACAGGGAGGAACTAGTAGGGGAAGTAAAGGTGGGTGACAACCTGGAAAGCAGTGATCATGAGATGGTAGATTTCAGGAGCCTGACCAAAGGAAGAAAGGAGAGTAGCAAAATACACACCCTCGACTTCAGAAAAGCAGTTTTTGACTCCCTCAGAGAACTGATGGGCAGGATTCCCTGGGATGCTTTCATGAAGGGGAATGGAGTCCAGGAAAGCTGGCAGTATTTTAAAGAAGCCTTATTAAAGGCACAGGAGGAAACCATCCTGATGCGCAGCAAGAAAAGCAAATATGGTAGGCGACCAGATTAGCTTACCGGGGACATCCTTGGTGAGCTTCAACACAAAAAGGAAGCTTACAAGAAGTGGAAACTTGGACAGATGACTAGGGAGGAGTATACATAGATTGCTCAAGAATGCAGGGGAGTTATCAGGAGGCGAAAGCACAAGTGGAATTGCAGCTAGCAAGGGATATGAAGGATAACAAGAAAGGTTTCTACAGGCATGTTAGCAAGAAGAGGGTGATCAGAGAGGGTGTAGGCCCTTATTGGATGAGGGAGGTAACCTGATGACAGATGACGTGGGAAAAACTAAAATATTCAATGCTTTCTTTGCCTCTGTCTTCACGGACAAGGTCAGCTCCCAGACAAATGCACTAGACAATGCAGTATGGGAGGGAGGTGGACAGCCCTTGGTGGGGAAAGAACAAGTTAGGAACTATTTAGAAAAGCTAAACATACACAAATCCATGGGCCCGGATTTAATGCATCCGAGAGTACTGAGGGAGTTGGCAAATGTCATTGCGGAGCCTTTGGCCGTTATCTTTGAAAACTCCTGGAGATCGGGAGAGATCCCGGATGATTGGAAAAAGGCAAATGTAGTGCTCATCTTTAAAAAAGGGAAGAAGGAAAAACCAGGGAACTACAGACCAGTCAGCCTTACCTCAGTCCCTGGAAAAATCATGGAGGGGATCGTTAAGGAATCCGTTTTGAAGCACTTGGAAGAGGGAAAAGTGATCAGGAAGAGTCAACATGGATTCACAAAGGGCAAGTCATGCCTGACCAATCTGATTAACTTCCATGATGAGGTAACTGGCTCTGTGGATATGAGAAAGGCAGTGGATGTGCTATACCTTGACTTTAGCAAAGCTTTTGATACGATCTCCCACAGTATTCTTGCCAGCAAGTTAAGGGAATATGGATTGGACACATGGACTGTAAGATGGATAGAAAGCTGGCTAGACGTTCAGGTCCAACAGGTAGTGATCAACGGCTGATGGTGCACTTGACCTGGATCATGGCCCGGTTCATACGGGCATTAAATTGATCCCTGCTGGAGTCCAGGTGGCTGGTGTAAGCCTTCACAACATCAGGGGGTAGAATGCATCCCCCACGATGCACAGTGGCATATGCACATCCCCAGTGGGAAAGTCACAGCGAGGGAAGAATGTGCCCACCTCCAGCTTCCTGTATAGACTGGAGTTCTGAAAGACACAGGCATTGTGAGCCCTGCCCGATCACCCAACAGAAAAGTCCATGAACATTGTGGTCGACTACGGCCTGCAGCATCACGGAGAAGTAGCCCTTTCTATTACTATACTGGGCCGCTCAATGCTCAGGTGCGCAGATCGGTATGTGGGTCCATGGATTGCTCCAGCGCAGTTTGGGAACCCCAGGGCAGCAAATCTGGCCACGATGGGGTCCAGGTCTCTCAGGCAGATGACCCTCTGCAGCAGGATGGAGTTGATGGCCCTCACCACCTGCAGAAGGAGACAAACAAACACACAAAACAGAGAATGAAGGAGGGAGTGCCTGAGCCCTTGGGAGGTGCCTGTCCCCTGCTCATCCCCTCCCCACCCCAAACTCCCCAGGAGCCACCCCCTATGAGGCTACCCCCCCGGAAGTAGGGCTGTGTGAGGGCAGGATGGCACAACCCCCTGGGTATAGGGCTTCCCCCACCCCCACTCCACCCCTCACAGTCCCGAACCCCCGTTTCCCAAGGGTCTCCCTTTTCCAGGACTCCCCCCAATCCAGGCAGGGACTGCAGCCTGAGAGTGTCTTACCTCCATGAGGAGGGCCCCAACAGTGGATTTCCCCACCGACCAGTAGCTGTTGTGGGTGGCGAGCTTCTAGATGGTTATTGTGACCAACTTCTCCAGTGGGATGGTGGGCCGCAGGTGGGTGTTGCATCTCCGAGCCAGGCACATAGCTCCAAAAAGGTAGCCTTCCACATGCAGAAGTTTTGGAATCACTGCTGGTTGTCCCACCGCTCCATGACCAGCCAGTCCCACCTGTCAGAGCTGGTGTTGAGCCTCCAAAAACACCTCTCCACTGGGGGGTGCAGTTGCAAGAGTGTAACTCCCGCATCCAAGGAGAGGGTCCCATGAACTAGCTCGGGGTTAAGCTTGTGCAGGATCAGGAAGGCATCTGGCACTAAGTGCTGCAGAAACTGCAGCATGACCGTGTGGGGCCACCACATGCCCAGGGGCAGCTCTGGCTCCATGGCACAAAGGAAAAAGCTGTGGCATCCAAAAAAGCAAGGCAACCACAGCAGGCACTGCGAGAGCTTTGCTGTCCGTCAAAGAGGTAGCAAGCACGCAGCAGAAGCAAAGAAACAGCTGTCCAGGGGGTTCCCTTTCAGCATGTGTCTCTGCAAGGCTCCAGCACCAGCACTCAGAAGCAACTGGTGACCTAAAGCCCTGCCTGAAGTGGTTCCAGGTGGCCTTTTATACAAGAGAGTGTCCAATCAGTCTGGACGCTATATTTTGGAAAAGCAGATCGCTTTTTTGATGCGCTTTCATGTGTGGATGCTCTCTTTCAGAGGACATTTTTTTGGAAGATCTCTTCCAGAAAAGCTCCTTCCGAAAGAAGCCTGCAGGCTATACATAGCCATCGTGACTCCTACAGGCAGAGTCAATACGCCAAGCTGTTTTCAAAATCTAGCCCTGCATGCTATATACAGCAAAGAATGGAGACCGACACTCCCTCTTCCCCCACCACCTAAGCCATGTGAATGTAAGGTTGTTAAGATACCAGAAAAAAGTGTCAACTAGCATAAGAGTAAGTGGTGATTTCACATACGCTGTAAATGTTGTTTTATGTTTATTTTCTTTTTGCAGCTACAAGAGATTTCAATACCAGAGAAGGCTACAGTGAAAAGCGACTCCAAAGCAAAAAGCCTTTAAGCAATTCTTTGGAGGACTCCACAATGGCTGGCACTTTCAATGCATTAGGTATCTTTCTGCCCACAGAGATCACATTTAGCCAGTAAACTTGCCCTTTCAATTCACTTGAAGCTGTTACCTCAATCTATTCCATCTGTGCTCTCTGAACCTTTCATTTCCAATAGGTTCGGCCTAATTCAGAACAGCCAAGGAGGTTGACAAGCAGTACCTTTCTTTCACATCCTTGGGGCTACATGCCGACATCTTTAAAAGAATTTAGAAATAAATCTAATACTGCTTCTTTCACACAACAGAATTATTTATTTGAATTCCATCAAGAAAGCACACAGGTATAAACAAGGAACGGCTCCATGGCTCAAAAGCACTTTAAAAAGCCATTTGCCCCTATGTGAGTCTAGCCATTCCATTGTAATAAAATAAAACACTATTGTAAATTGACACAGGCTGAGTTTAAAGTCTGATGCCTTAAGGAGAAGTAAGATGGACTTAGTTTAAAAAAAAATCACAGAAGCCCAGGTGCAGATTAGCAAGTGTTTGTAAACGCTTTGCATCTTGACATACACAAACTACTTACAACGGTACATGCGATGGGGTCTTATTTCCCAGATGGCATCCTGCTACTAATACACAGAAGCTGGAACAAGAAGCCTGAGTCAGATCTGATGAGATTATGGCTTTTATCAATTCAGTCACAGCACCAGTTCATGGGGGGAAAAAGTGCCTAAGAACTGTGAACTGCCTGGGCGATAGGCAGATGTGAAACATCTCATACAATAGTGCACTGTGTTACTTAGCACAGATTTGAGATGCAGAGAGAAAAGAGCTGGCTCCCTGGAACATGCCGGCACAGCCCCAAGCCATGGCTATAAAAGGAGGATGTTCTGCTTTTTTTTTTTAAATAGTTTTAGCAGTAGCCATGAGTGTCAATGGATAATGACCCCAGCCATGTTAATGAATCCAGGAAATAAAGTGACGTTTCTTCCTAGCACTCCTGTGTCTCACACCTTCATTAGAATAGCAATATCCCCACAGGCACCACCTCAAATTGAGCTATCCATTACATTACTTCGGGAGATGGAAGGGGAAAATAAACTTTCCCAACTTTCTCAACCAATACTGCTCAATTAAAACACCCATCACACAGGCAAGCCATATCCTGCTAGAATATCTACTTGCAATGGGCCAAGTATTGTGGCTGCGATCTACAGGTATGTCTACACTGCATGGCTATTTCGGGATACCGTCACATGTTTTTCTTAAGTTACCAATTAATAAAGGGAATAGGGATGATGTCATGGTAATGCTAGTGACTTGCAAACAAACATTGTAAATATTCTGAATGATCATTGCAAGGCTGTTTCATTCCCTTTGTCGCCTTTCTATGTCATTAGCAAGTATCGTTACACATCTGATTTCAATAATAATGATTTACATAGGGGGACTGGCTGCCTCAGAAGAATGGGAATGAATCTTTTCTTTCTAGGACAACCGTTTGAATTCAGCCCAGAAAAAGGAGGATTAGAAACTGCTTCCTTCTGACTGGTGTGGTAACCTATAGAATCCTAAACATATAGGAGTGGAAGGGACTAACTACAGAGGTAATTTGGTCTAGTCCCCTGCATTCAAGGCAGGATTATGTAATAACTAGACAATTCCTGACAGATGTGGTCTAACTGGTTCTTATAAACCTCCCTTCTCAGTTTGATCCAATGCTTAACTAGCATTATAGAACAATAGAATATTATAATTGGAAGGGACCTTGAGAGATCATCAAGACCAGTCCTTTACCCTCACGGCAGGACCAAGCACCATCTAGATCAGGGGTCAGCAATCTTTCAGAAGTGGTGTGCCAAGATTGAACTTATTCATGGATCTGTGTGCTGGGTGCAGGAGGTGGGCAGGGGCAGGCTGGGTACGTGACCATATTTTCTGAACCAGCTGCAGCTAGGGAGGACAGTTTAAGTTATTAAACAGATTAAGCATTTTAACTTTCTCGTGTAAATTTATCAAATTTCATTTTAAATAAAGTAAAATATTAATTTAAATCCAACATAAAGGTTTCAATGTTTTCTTTACTTATGGCAGGGGTGGGGAACCTTTTTTGAGTTGCGGAGGTCACTGACCCACAGAAACATCAGTTGGGGACCACACAAGTGAGAAGCAAAAAAAACTCCTCCAAAAACCCCCAACCCTCACTGATGTGGCCCCCAACTGAGACACCTCACTCCTCTGGCGCTCCAGCCCTACAGGTCGAGGGAAAGGAACAGGGAGGACTGAGGTTCAGGGTTTCCCATCGGCCAGATTTACTTTTCTGGGTTTCCAAGGTTAGTGGATTTTATGGACCTCCTTAGGCTCTGGGGTGGGGACAAAAATGAGGATTTCAATGTGCGAGACAAGGCTGCCAGTGAGTGGGATAGGGATGGGGTGCAGGCTCTGGGAGCGAGGTGGGGTGCAGAAGGGGAACAGGTTGCATGGTTTGGGTGGGAGGTAGGGTGCATAAGCAGGCTGGGAGTAGGCTGTCTGGCCAGTTGGAGGGAGCAGGAGCAAGGGAGGGTGTTGGAGCAAGCTGAGGGTACGGGGTCTTGGCAGGGGGAGGGGAGTAAGTGAGGAAATTTGGGTGTGGTGGGTCTGGGCATATGGGGGGATACTTCCTTGGCTTTGTGCCCCCTTGCACCAACTGCTACAGCAAGAAGGTCCTGGGCCGGCCCTGGAGCAGCCACTGCTGCATCCAGGTGGTCCGAGAGAAATCATAGAGAAGGGCTGAGAGATCTCAGGTGCTGGGAAAATTTGCACGAGAGCAGCAGAAGGTGAAACTTAAGAGAGATGGAGGAAAGCTGGAGCTAGAGCCAGGATATTGCAGAACCTCCTTCAGGGGCTGGTGCTTCTCAGGCCATGTACCGGAGTGTCCCACTCCCAGGTTTTAGGGTTCCTACTGCCCCGCATTTTTCTGAACCCCCACAGGAAAGCAGCCCCCTTGCAAAGTGACGCAAGGCATGAGCCAGGGCTATGCAGCCTGGGCTCCCTCAGCCCAGTGTGCTGGAACCCCAGCTCGGGGACCGGAGCCCCCCAGAGGTGGCCAAGACGTGCACAGTGTGATGCAGCCCCTCCCACTGTGCTGACCCGGGATGACACAAGCCAGACCTATCCAAGCCAGTGCCATTGCCTGCTCTGGTGAGGCCTGGGCTGTTGCCACCACCCCCACCACACAACCCAGGCCGGAGTGAATGGGGGTGGGCCAGAGAGAGTCTTCCTGGCTCAGAGGCATTTCCGAGGGCCTGGCAGTGGCTGAGGCTGCCACAGCAGCTCGTGGGGCGTTCGTGCCACTGAGGAGCCTCAGCCCCAGCTGCTTCCTTCCCAGTGCTGCCTCCTCCCACCACAGCAAACCTGCTGCTGGGGAAGAAGGAGGGCTCCAGTGATACCACAGGCTCCCCGCTGCATGGGGGAGGAGAGGTGGGGCTGAGCTTCCGCCACATGCCCGTGCAAATTGGCTCACATGCCACTTATTGTATGTGTGCTGGGAGTTGCCAACCTCTGATCTAAATCATCCCTGACAGGTGTCTGTCCAACCTGCTCTTAAATATCTCCAGAGATGGAGATTCCACAACCTCCCTGGGCAACTTATTCCAGTGCTTAACCACCCTGACAGGTAGGAAGTTTTTCCTAATGTCCAACCTAAACCTCCCTTGCTGCAATTTAAGCCCATTGCTTCTTGTCCTTTCATCGGAGGCCAAGGAGAACAATTTTTCTCCCTTCTCTTTGTAACACCCTTTTAGATACTTGAAACAACTATCATGTCCCCTCTCAGTCTTCTCTGTAAAATGTAAACTACCCTAATGGTTAGGAAGTTTTTCCTAATGTGTGAAATTAGTTTTTTATTCTCAGTCCAGGTCAAAGTGAATAAAAGTTCACAGCACAAAAACCACCTCTCCAAGTGGTGAGACCCCTCTCGACCAATAAATATCTTCACTCTCCAAGGCACTACGGGCACATCTAAACAACAGCATTATTCTGGAATAACCGATGTTATTCCAAAATAACTATGCAAGTGTCTACACAACAAGCACACTATTTTGAAATAATATCAAAATAACGGGCCTCTTATTCCAGATTCGTAACCCTCATCCTACGAGGAATAACACATATTCTGAAATAGCTCTGGTCTCAGATCAGAGATGAGGGCTAGGCTTCATATACAATGTCTCCTGGGATGACTGTCCTTCTCTTTGTTCTCCATACCTGGACCAGCTGCAAGAGGGGAGCAGTCGATACCTCCTGTGTCATCCTCCCAATCCCACGTGATCTGCCAGCACCGGATAGTCCATGAGGACCTCCACAGGGAGCATATCACTGCCCTGTGAGCCCTGCCGTGCTCCATGGACTGCCAGCACCGGAGAGCCCACAAGGACCTCTACAGAGAGCACATTGCCACCCTCTGAGCCCTGCAGCACTCCATGCTCTGGTAGGACCAGGCTCTGGAGGAGGACCTCCAGCTGTGCCGCAATACCTGGTGGGAGCTGTTGCAGCAGAGCCAATCCATCTGCCCGGCCTTCTACACAGTCATCGACCACTGGTCGCTGTTCCTGTACCAGCTCCTTTCCCTCCAGCTTCTCTCCGTAGTCTCCCCCAGGGCCTCTGAGGGCCCTGCAGATGAGACAATGGCACCACCCACTGCAGGTGCCACTCCCAGCCCCAGCCCTGAGCCTCTTCATCCCCCTCCTCTCCCTTCCACTTTCCTCCTCCTTTTCCCAGATTCTTTCCCCAATCCCTCCCCACTTACATTTACCCCAATAATAAAATCAGAGTCTGTTGTTTCCAAATAAAAAGTGTGGTTTATTGTCTGTGTAGGGGAGGAGAGGGAGAGGGGATGGGGGGGAAAGGGAAGTCAGTTCAAGGGATGGGTGTGGGAGAAAAGGCAAAGAGGGGCATTGCACAGGCCTCTTGTGGGAGGCCCGGGGAGAGTGCCACTGGGGCCTTGTGAGAAACTCTCCCTCAGGGCCTCCTGGATTTGCACAGCCTCCTGATGGACCTGCTGGATAGCAGCCATACATGGCTGCTCAAAGGCCCTACAAATATGGTCAGCCTCTGCCCCCCACCCTGGCAGGAATGTCTCCCTCTTGCTTTCACAAAGGTTGTGGAGGACACAACACGTTGCCACCACTTGGGGGACGTTCCACTCGCCAAGGTCCAGCCAGGTGATGAGACAACGGAACCTCCCCTTGAGATGCCCGAAGGTGCCCTTCACAACAATATGGGCCTTGCTGAGTCTGGCATTAAAACATTCCTTGGTGAGGTCAAGGTGTCCGGTGTAGGGCTTCATAAGCCAAGAGAGCCAGGAGGTTAGAGCGTCCCTGTGATGGGGTGGCACCACCCCGCACTCAAGCCCAGGGAATTCACCTGGCCCAGGTGGCTGAGAGGGCCCCACCCCCACAGCCCTGATGAGCATGCTCCCAGTGCAGCCCAGGTATAAAGGGCTGCAGAACTGCTCAGCTGGGGCTGACCTCCGGAGGAGAAGGAGCTAGGGCACAACCTCCAGAGCCACAGCCACTGCAGCCCGAGAAAGAGGCGCCAGGCGGCTGATCTCGCCGCTGCCAGGCCCACCCCAACACCAGAGCCGCTGTACAGCCTCCCTAAACACAGGCGCTGCACCTGTTCTGCATCCACACACACCTTTTTTTCAAAAGACATCTTTTGAAAAAGGCATTCTTCCTCATAATTTGAGGTTTACCAATGTCGAAAAAACTCCTGTGTTCTTTCGATCTAATTTCAAAAGAATGTGATTGCAGTGTGGACTCTGGTGAAGTTTTTTCAAAAAAAGGGCCATTTTTTTCAAAAAACAATGTAGTCTAGAGATACCCAACGTTGCCAGGGCCTTTGGGAGGCCCCTGAATCCTACCCCCCATCATCACCGCCCACATCAGGAGCAACCCCAACTTGCTCCATCCCTTGTCAGGGCTTTGTGAAGGCGGGACTGAAAAACCTTTCAGGGAGAAGGCTTCCACTACCCTCACCACCCTTCTTCCCTGGGGAACCCAACTGCAGCAGTTCAGTTCACCACCCTCCTGGGACAACAGCATGAGGGCACCATACCTGCATGATCATGGTCCCAACAGTCGATCTCCCCATGCTGAACTGGTTCCCAACAGATCAGTAGCTGTCCAGTGTGATGAGTTTCCAGATGGCAATGGTGACCCGCTTCTGGAGGGGGATGGTGGGTCTCATCTGGATGTCCCACTACCTGAGGGCAAGGGCAAGCCACTCACACAGATCCATGAAAGTAACCTTCCACATGTGGAAATTCTGGAGCCACTGCTGGTCATCCCACCACTGCAGGACAATCTGGTCCCACCAATCAGAACTGTCACCAGAAGTGGCGGTGCACAATGTGCAGGGGAGGCCGGGTAGGGTTGCGCTGTATGAGCAGCCCCCGGAGAATGGAGAGGAATTGCCCCACAATGAGCTGGAAGTCCTGTTCCTGCAGGGCCAGGAAGGCAACCTACAGAAACTGAAGTAGGAGGTGCAGCAAGATATATAAGAGCCATAAACTGCCCAGAGGCAGGTCTGGCTCCAAGGCAGGAGTCCTGAGGTGTCTGCCAGGGCAACCACAACAGGCAAAGAAAAGGCTTTGCTGTCCCTTGAGGAGATAGGCAAAGGAGAAGAGCCTGAGACATGGCTTTACAAGGGGTCCCTTTAAACACGAGCCTCAGATAGCCTCGGGCAGCAGCTATGAGAAATGACTGCTGTCCTGATACCCTGCCTGAAGTGCTTCTGGGTGGCCTTAAATGCGATTCAGCGTCCAATGAGTGTGGATGCTCTATTTCAAAATAGCTCAGCGCTATTTCAATGGGCATTTGCTGTGTAGACGTGCTATTTCCAAATAAGCTACTTCAGAATATTCTCCAAAGTAGCTTATTCCGAAATAAGCATACAATGTAGACGTGCTGTAAGTTAGCTAGCACTAAGCTGCTTAGCTTTCCTGTTCAGATAGTCCATGTTCACAAAGGCTTAGAGTCTTTTTACTCTGTCTATGCAGTGCTTAGCACAAAATCTTGATGTCCACTGCGATTTGCAGAAAATAGTGTATTACAATCACTAACCATAACTAAGCCCTAATTCAGGTAAAAAAAACCTCTTTGATGACAGTGGTGCTTTTACCTAAGTAAAGAGTATAAGATATACTTTCCCTTTAGTTTACTAGAGCAACTCATTGACCTCATGCAGAGTGGAACTGTCATAAGCGGGGAGAGGCTACCAATAAGTAATGGCTGAATAAAGACATCAGGATTTGATCTTGTATTTCTCATTTCTATGTATCAGATTAAAATAATCAATATTGTATCACTGCTTCCTTGTGCTCCTCTGTCTCCAGCAGTTGTCTCTTATCTTGTACTTAGATTATGACCAGGGCTCTACCAAATTCACAGTCCATTATGGCCAATTTCATGATCGTAGGATTTGAAAATTGGTAAATTTCATGTTTTCAGCTGTTTAAACCTGAAATTGGGGCACCAACCCAACAGGAGACGAGAAGATCACTAATCTCTTACTTGCGGGGTGGGTCACAGAACTGCCATCCCCACTTCTGTGCTACCTTCAGCTGGACTCTGAAGGCAGCAACCATAGAGCTTCCTGCAGGTAAAGGAGGTTCCAAGAAGAAGAGATGGGTCTGGTCTGGTCCTCCCTCCCACTGCCAGTGTAGTTTGCAGGGGAAGGATAGGTCCTCTCCTTCCCCCACCCAGTTGAGGTAGGAAGCCCCCTTTGATGGGGTGATCCTAGCAGTGTTCCCTGTAAGCTGAGGTCTTGGGCAGCCACTCAGGAGAGATTCAAATGTCACCCAGCTGATTACACTGCTCTACAGCCAAAATGCTTCTGAAATAAATGTAGTCAAACTTTACTAATTCTGGGTCACTGAGAACAAAAATGATGCTTAAAATTGTTGACTGGCTCTAGTTTTCAAGATATGCTATTGGGTCAGTATATACGACCCTTGACTTGGGAATGGCGGAGGATAAGTGAGTTATAAAGGGAAGGAATCTCAATTTAAACCAGAAATGACTAAAATACATCTGACTGGATCTATGAATAAATCTATGACTAGGTTTGGACAGTACTTGCTTTCATGTATGACACAATCTGAAGCTGGTATTGCGTCATACATGATATGAATTGCATCATGTTATTCCTAGAAGTCATGGATGATGCAATCATAACGAAGCTTACATCACTCTGCTGAACAAATTGCCCTATATCAGCTCTAGAAATCATACAGTGTCATGCTCTCTTATTTGTCAGTGTTTGATTTTGCAAAGGGACACATTTCTGTTTAGCCAAAGTGAGCAGAGATGCCTCGTACTTGTGTGAACAGTGCAGATAACTTCTGCTATGTTTGTGGAGAAGTGACTTTTGCATCACAAAAGCGCAGTATAACCACTATGGTTAAGAAAGCCTATCACCATTATTTTGGCTGCAAAATTGGAGATTGGGACAAGAGGTGGGCCCCACACATATGCTGCAACACTTGTGCAACAAATCTTCGCCAGTGCTTGAACAGGAAAAGGAAATCTATGCCTTTTGCAGTGCCAATGATTTGGAGAGAGCCAACAGATCATACCAGCAATTGTTACTTCTGCATGGTGCCTCCAGTTGGGAAAGGTGTGTCAAAGAAGAAAAAGTGGATTGTGCATTATCCAAACATTCCATCAGCTATACACCCAGTACCCCACGGAGAAGGACTGCCGGTTCCTGATGCACCAGAATCATTTTCACTTGAGTCAGACGAGGAAGAGGAAGAGGATGAAACTTCTGGTCCTGAACCATCAATGTCACAGGACCTACATTTTCTCCCATCCTCCTCCTCTGAACCACACCTCATAACACAAGGTGAACTGAATGACTAAACTATGTACATAATAGTTTTTGCCTTTTGTTTCATAATAAATTTTATTTATATAAACCTTTTGCTGATTTTTAAAGTGTTACATAAACAGGACAGGTGAAATATTATCATGTAAAGCAACCATAAACACATGAAAAGACAATTTATTATTAAAACTCTACTATCTACACAATATACATAGACGTAAAATGTAAAAACTTAAATATCTTGGAAACAGTAGCCAATCAGTTGTTTTAATTGTCATATTTGAATTCAGCACATCAAAATACAAAATAAATAGCACATTTTATCTCTGAAGCAGACGACTTCTAAAAAATTGTAGACCAGTGTAGCAGAGTGCCCACAGCACCCACGCCAGCAGCCTGTGTTTCTATTGGTGGTGTACATCCACACATGCCTCTGTGCACATAACAAAATTTATTTGCCCATGGATGAAAAAAATTAAAGGGAACATTGGCTCCTAGGAACAAGAAGGCAACATATTTCATGGGGAAGGCCTTATTTCACAGTTTATGACGTATTTTTCACAGCTGTGAAATTGGTAGCACCTTAATAAATTATAAATACCTGGAGCCAAGGAATATCTTTTTTGTTCTGTTTGTACTGAGCCTTGCAATGTGGCCCATGACTCCTAAGTATAATAATAATAATAATAATAATAATAATAATTAATAATTTTAAAATGTCATGGTTCCATCTGTTTCATAAACTTCTTCATCATATCAAGATCAACAGGTTCTTTGAATGGAAACACTGCATCTAAAATATCCCCTAAATACATTTTTCATCCCACTTGCTAGATCAAAGGCTTACTGTAGTGCATTGTAATGTACCACTATTGCATTGCCACAACATTTGGAAATAGTTAATCCAGAACAGAAGGCAAGGGCCATTGCATGCACTGCACAATCTGCTTCCAGTGAGGAAGAGGCAAATATCTTTTAATATCACTGTTTGCCAGCTGGTCAAAGAAGGGCATTAAAGACATCTGTAAAGTGCTTTAGCTACCATGAAGCAAGAGGACGAGTGCTGAGAAGTGCCTTTGGCAATGAGCAACAGGACCAGGAGTGGGATGAGGAAGGAGTACAAGGGAAAAAATATCAACAGCAAATATAAGAGGTGTTATTTTTAAACACTGAATTCCGCATCTGCATATTTCAGCTTAACTTTTGTAGATACCATCTTACATGGCAATAGGCTAATATATTCCGTATAAAGAGAGACCCAGTGAAACTGAGCTTTAGTTATGTTGCTTGTTTTTCAGCTTTAATGGGCAAGGCACAATAGAAACCTATGCAGAAATATAAATTAATCCTCTATTCTCCTATCATTTTGAAGAAAATGGCCAAGTATGCTGTTATAAGGGCAAGTGACTTTGCGTCTTGTCTATTTGTATGACTAAAGCAGAAAACAACAGTTGAGCAAAATACAAAATCTTCATTTTGCAGAAAATTACGGTATTCTAACATTTGTTTCTGTCTCAAATCATGACTAATATCTGAAATTTTGATTTTTTTTCATAAAATTAAATATTCTAAATACTTCAGAAGAGTCACATTTTGGTTTGTCAAACTGGAGTGTTTCATTTCTAGTCAGTTCAACATTGAATTACATTTCCCATAGTCTCAGGAAGTTTTTTTTGTGAGCCCGATTCCCCCATTTTCCCTTAGGGCCAGGTTTTCCAACCAGTTAGTTAGCTTGATTAGAAGGGAGTCTGCTATAATGCTCCAGGAAGCTAGAGCCATGGGGGAGAATTGGGTCCCAAACTACAACTCTCATGAGGCCACGTACTGGACCCAAAATGCAATTACTGGTAAAAGTTTTGTTGAGCTGATTTGAATCAAAATATTTTTGGTCAGTTCAATAAAATGAAATATTCCAATTTGAATCAAATTGGTTATTTCATTCTGAATTTCCCAATGAAACATTTTCAGCAAAACTGAAATTTCCTTGTAGAAAATTTTGATTTCATGGAAATTGCATTTTCCATTGGAAAATTCCCAACCAGCTCTCAAGAAGCAATAGTTGGGCCTATTTATTAACAGTTACAATTGTGCAACCCTTAGTTTTGTTGGTAAGCTCTTATTTACATGGAGTAATCCCATAGTAAGCCTACCTGCATAAGTATTCACCTCAATGAGTATGCCCAGTCTAGCCTTATGAGCTCATGGAGGACACTTAAATCTTGTGCAGAAGTATTTATACCTCTGATTAGATGATGGGTGTGTTGGTGTCTTCTTGGTATGGAGGGTTCAGATAAGTAATGTCATTTACTCACCCCCCCACAGAGCCGTGTTCCCTGTAAACTGTGCACTTGTGCAGCTGCTTAGGGGAGACTCATATACCATGCTGATGATTTTCAGAGCTCCCACAGGTAAGCTTTTTTTGGTGATGCTCATTTGCACATTTCTTAGTGCACATAAAATATTTATTCTGCACATGGATGGAAAAAATCCGCATGCGGATGGAAAACATTAGCGGGAACATTGCAACAGAATGCGTATTTTTTTGAAAAAACAAGAGGCACGTCAGATTTTCAAATTCCAAACCACCAAAGGTGACAGAATACCCTATTGCAGACAATGGTCTTTTGTAGATAACTTGAACAAAGCCTTCAGAGACAGAAAACACTTAAAAAACACCATGAAAATAATGAGTTTCATGCAGGCAACATTCTGTCTCTCAAAGTATAAAACAATACAACTCTCTATGAACAGGTGAAATAAAACATGGGGCCAAACTTTAAGTACACTGTGCTGGTTTGTGGGATTAATATGTCAGTTCACAAGATGAAATAAAACAAAAAAAAATTTCTACCCATATTCTTCTAGGTGAGTAGGATGATAATTACTTCTAGCACAATGTTTATAAACTGCAACACATCTTTAAACAGAAACTTCATATCCTCTCTTTGTCTTTCTGCTTCCATTTAACCATGTACGTTGTATGCTATAGGTCACTTTCCCCCTATTTTTCTGCTGGTATGACTGCTGGTTGAACCTCTCTAGTCTGGCACTCTCTGGTCCAGCAACATCCATGGTCCAGCATGATTTTAGTTAGCCGAATGTTCACTTATCATGGGTGTGGCCAAGTTTGCTGAAGTCCCATAAAGTTTGTTTATAGCCACCAATCCTGGCTCTGAGAGTTCTGTGCTGTTATTTAGCTCTAATATACCTCGAAATATGTTATAAGAGCCCTGTAAGCAGTGGAAATGCAAGTAATGCTATTAGACAATATTGACCTCCCATGTTTGGGCAAATTCTGTTGTTTGTCACTGGTCAGGTCCCAAGGGTGCTGGACTAGAGAGGTTCACCCTGTAAAATAGGTTATATTAGCTTTTTTCTAGAGACATTCTTAACATCATTGAACTTTTATGCCTACTAGAAACTTTTAAAAATATTTCAACCACTCGGATCAGATCAGCAGTCTAAATGTTTTAAAAGATAAGCACATTTTGAGCCTATTGCTAGTTTTCTGGACAACTTTCCCTTTTTTATATTTCCATGCCATTATTTGTAACAAGCAAGCCCAAAGCACACAGAACTCAAATTTGATATTTAAAAGTTAAGCATTTTGTTTAAATATTATATATCAAGATGCTTGTTAAAGGAGGATTAATGCGACATGGAAAGTTTACCCAAGATCCCCATACAATCACAAATGTGTTCCAGTTTATTTTATTTCTGTAAGATAGCTAGCTGGCTCAGAAACACTAACTGTAATTAAAAATATACAAAGCAGCTAATTTTCAATTAGCCTGTTCATGTTGAAAAGTACAGCTAGGCACTTTAAAATTACAGATTCAGCAACTTACTCATTAAAGGAAATGACAGACTATAGCATTGTTCCCAAGTGCTATAGGAATGTTATTGCTCACAGCTACCTGGAACCTTGCTGGTAGCATTCTTTTGGGAATTTTCTATGTTCTATGATCTGTATTGACTCCCCATAAGTTTCCAGGCAGTTGATTTGAACCTGGTTACCTAAGAAATGCTCCCTCTTTTTCTCTCTCTCCCTGAGACCAACAATCACAGGTGAGATCAGCAGACGTGACTGAGCTAGAGATTGTTCAGTTGAAAGGGAGAGTCTGACAGGTGGTTCTTTGGAAAAAGTCTTCAGATTTGGAACTCACTCCCCAGCTTGGTTCACCACAGCCAGGAGTTGATACTATTCTCAGCAACGGTTGCCACCATCTTTTGTAAGGCAATTCAGAAGGGAGTATGTTGAGGAGAATCCCTTTGAGGGCAATTCTTTAATGTTATCTGTATGTTTTAATGTATGGGAAAGGTGACTACAATTTCATTGTTTAAATCAGAAGAAACAAACAAACAGATAAATAATATCATTGCACATGTCCTCTGTATAGCATATTCTGCACTTATACTGGTTTCTCTCTTTTTCCTAGATTCTGATACATAGACATAGATATCTCAAACCATATGCATTATTCTTGTTGGGACTGATAAAAGAGAAAGTATTACTATAATACCAGGGGGAAGAAAATCAAACAAATACATGTTTCCATAGTCATTATTGTGCCATAACTCCGATTTATTGCTACTCAAATAAAAGACATAAACAGAAGGCAAGAAAAGAGGCAGCTGACTCCCGCATTATTTTTAAACTACTGTAACCGTAGAAATTTAGGCTGGCTTTTGAGAAATAGCAAGAGTAATCTCAGGACAGAGAAGGAGAAAATCACAACAGCAGCAACAATTGGAGGTTTAGGAAGCACAGACTCTAGGCATAAACCTTATTTAGCAGCATCTCATCCATCCATTACACAAAAGAAGCATAAATATAAGAAAGAACAGGCTCAGATTCACTAGTCAAAACATTAGGCTAGAAAATACAGCTATTTGTTTTCTCAGGGGTTCATAGAAATATTTGCTTTCCATTTGCTCTAACATAGATTTGTAGTCTTCAAGTTTTAACCTACATTCTGGACCTCAAGAAAGATAATGGATCCAAGTGAAAGCTGCTGACAAATTTTGCATGATTCTGACAGAAAACCATTAGCCATTGACCAGGGGGCATTTAAACCTGAATGCAGGTTGGTTGAGATGATTCCCAGGCATTCGAGCAAGCTAGTCTGAGTATGTAACAAAACCTGGAGATAGGCAAAGTTGCACAGGATCACAAGATTCCAAAAAAGACCTCTTTGATATTGGTTGCAGCTTCAAAAATACTGAATAGACAAGCTGCTGCTCCTCATGCAGGGAAGGAATTTTTCCAACTATCCCACAAATAGAACTCTCATCTGTACTTCCCAGAGAGTAATGATACCAAATGGCTCTATGAATCTTGGTCTAAACCTAAAGAGTGCTGGCTGTGCACATTAAGAAAGGATGTATTGCAAAGCATTCCAATAGCTGAAGAGTCTCAGAAGCCCATAAAAAGGTCTCCCTCTCGTAATGGTCAATTCACATGAAATACTACAATAGCATGGAAGATTGTCTTTTGAGTACACAGCAACAGTGATTCTCCAGGAAAGAGGCAGAGGGTGACAGAGGCAAATATGCAGCAGGAACTTTGATGAAACAGTCCTGCATGTCCTGCCCACTCAGGAGGTTGTGTAGCCCTCTGGAGAGGATACAAGACCTCCTGGATTACCTTGGGCAAAGTTACTTGTGTTTAAATGTTCAAAAGGGTCTACCAATTTTGAGTCTTCCATTTCTTAGGGTACATCTACACAGCACGCTTATTTCAAAATAAGCTATTCCAGAATAGTTATTCCTAAATAGCTTATTTCAAAATAGCACATCTACACTGCAGGGAAGCCTCAAAATTAGTGTGTCAGGCTTCCCTAATTTAAATGTGCTATCTCGATTTAGAGCTCCAAGAGGCACTGGGGAGGAAAAACTCAGAATGCCCTTGGCAAGGGGCTATTTCAAAATAGCAGAAGTGGAGCATCTACTCATGCCTTATTTCAGAATAGCTATTTTGGAAGAGGAGAAGTTGGAATAAGCTGCCCGTTATTTCGATATTATTTCAAAATAACAGACTTGTTTAGTAGATTCTTGCGTTGTTATTTCAGAATAACGCTAGTTATTCCAAAATAACAGTGCAGTGTAGACGCACCCTTAGAGTCCAGGTCAAAATGGCAGGGTTTCATTTTTTTCTAGAGAGACCACCTTAATGCCACTTCTTAATCACTTGACTCTCTTGACTTACTGACATGCATGAGCTTTAAAAAATCTCAAGTCATTTGAAGGGATAAAAAAGGAGCAAAGGAGTTCATAAAACTGCACTGTTTGCATAAAGACAATCTCTCCCATAATAGGTTTGTTCCAGTATTAATAGAAACATTCAAAATTAAGTTTGTTTCTTTACTAGTTCAGTAACATGGATTATCACAGGGAGATAAATAAAGATTTCTTCAGAATATTTTTAAGCCACTCTGTGTTTTCTTTTCACTATTACTGTTTAGCTAATTTATTGATATTACACTGCTGGATGGGTTGTGAGAATTTAGGGTTGCCAGGTGTCTGGTTTTCTACCAGACAGTCCGGTATTTGCGTCCTCTGTCCGGTAGAAAAATTCAGAAAATAAATGTGTAATGTCTGGTATTTTCTGAATTTCTGGCTGGGTGCCGGATGGAAGCCTGGCGGGGGTGAGGGAGCGACTGGGAGGCAGGCTGCGATTGGCGCTGGGAGTCCTGTGGTCGTGTACAAAAGCCGGACGGGGAGGGGGCAGTGGTTGGGACTCCCAGCAACTCCCCCTGCTCAGCTTCTGCTCGCGACCAGAGGGAATGCCTGCTGGGGGCGCAGCCTATTGGACTCCGGCTGCGGCCAGTGGCTGCACCCCCCCTTCCTCCCGGCCAGCCCCTCAGCCCCCGACCCTCCCCCCCCTCCAGCCGCACCTCCCGGCCCTCTTCCTCCCAGCCAGCCCCGCTACCCCCGACCCCCCTCCCCCACCAGCCCCTCCTCCCTCCCTCCTCCCCCTCCCCCCGATCAAGTGTGTCTGGTATTTTGGGGGGGGTCTACCTGGTAACCCTAATCACTGTGTTGCATTTCATTATGTGTTCATGTTGACCCTTCCCGCCCCTTAGGTGCGTGCCCACAGGCCTCTGTGTAGTTAACATGATCCAATAGTCAGTGCTAGATGCCACAAGTTGCAATACTGTGTTCTGATTTCTAGCACTGTTACTATTAGTATTTGTATTGCAGTAGTGCCTACAGACCTCAACTGAGATCAGGACTTTACTGGAGAAGGTACTGGATAAATATAAATATATAAATATAATAGCCTGAAAGCTGTTCAGAGCAGGGACTAAGGCAGACAGAGGGCAGAAGGAAATGGGCTCAAAAGTGGTGAAATGCCTAAGCCAGAGTCAATCCAAGCACTTCCAGGGATTGCACCTCGGTCTTCTGCCACCCCAGGCCCTATCAACGAGTCACACTGTCTCTGTAAGCCTGCTGTCGATTCTTGGCTGATAATACCAGTCAGGCTTCCTACTGACGTAGCACATTACATGCATTTTACAAAGGTGATTAAGTATCATTCTCCCCCATTTTACAGATGAAGAAACTGAGGCACGGAGAGGAGACGTGATTACCAAAGAGCAAGTTAATAGTATAGCAGGGACAAGAACCCTAGTGCCCTGACTCCTCAATCAGGGTTCTCTTCCATGGACCATCTTCCTCCATTTCTTTTAACCTCATTGTGTTTTAATCCATTCTAGTAGTGTCTCCATCTGCAAAAGGGAGGTGATAATTACCTGTCTCACAGAAATGTGGCAACAAATTCAATCTTGTAAATGTTTTGGTGATACCTTGGTAAAAGTACATGTTGAACCTCCATAGTCCGGCACCCTCAGGACCTGACCGATGCCAAACCAGAGAATTTGTGGAAATATGAGGCCAACATTGTCTAGCAGCATTACCAACACTTCCACTGCTTACTTGGCTATTATAAGACATTTAAATATAAATTAGAACTAAATAACAGCACAGAACACTGAAAGCCAGGAATTGGAGCTGTAAACAAACTTTACGGGGCTGCAGCAAACTTGGCCACACCCACGATAAGTGGACATTCCACTAACTAAAATCATGGTGGACCACGGATGTTGCAGGACCAGAGCGTGCTGGACTACAGAGGTTCAATCTGAAGTATGCATCTGCAAAATATTATAAATGAGCTATTACAAATGGTTCATATTTGCTTAGTTTTTTACATATCAGGGAGAGCTGTTCCCCTGACCCCTAAAATGTCAGAGAATTCAGAACACCGCCTACAAAACTGGGAAGCAAATGTTCATGTTTGGGGGCTTTTAATTTGGAGAATACTCTGGGGGCTGTAATGCAGATTGGCTCAGTGGAAGCCCATTAGATTACTTTAGTGGGCAGATGGTGTCAAAGAGTCAGAAGTATGTAACAGACTCCTGCTGTGCCCGAGTGTTCAGTATGCAAGAAATCATCTCTTATCAGACAACTGCTCCAGGAAACACAGTGAAGCAAAAAGGAGAGAGAGCAGGGCACAGCTAAAGTCATGAGCCCTTACAAGTGCTTGCCCAAAGATGTCAGCAAATTATCCAGAGTGACAGAACCAAAACTGGGGGGAGTGAGCCGATGAGACAATGGCAAAGGAGATGTGATCCACATTGTGCCACTGGGGAACATCTTCAAATGCGTGGGACATACCTCTGTAGACATACTTGCCCTCAGTGTGCCTCTGGGAGATGGAGAAGTAAAATTCACCCTTCTCATTTATGTTAAAACTGCTGTTCCAACTTTTCAAAAGCATCCCCTAATTTTGGGAGCCTGAGGTGAAAAAGCCAGGACCTGGATTTTCAAAGGGAAACTTGGAGTAGACTCCAGGCACACACATCCTGAGTCCCTATGCTCTGCTTTTAGCCACAAAGTCATGCTTCTCTAACTCCTACCCATTGTACGGTAAACAGCCAAGGATTGGAACTATAAGCAGTCTACAAGTGCCTAGTGATGAAGTCTTAGTCATGATCCAGAACCAAATGCATTTGCCTATAATGTGGCACCACTGATGCAGTGTTAGTATCTTCTGAAACACCCCCTTTGCATGCATTGATCTGACACTATTCTCCTCTGCTTACGCTAGGATGAGTTATTCTAGTGCAGTGATCGCCAAACTTTTTAACCACAAGATATTTTTTTCAATTTACGTGCAATGTAGGATCTACCTCAAACCCAAATACCCTTGCCCCACTTCCTTCCTGCCCCTTCTTTGAGGCCATGCCCCTGCTCCACCCCTTCTCCAAGACCTCACCCAGCTCACTCCATTCCCCTCCATCCCTGAACCTCACTCACTTTCACCAGGCTGGGGCAGGAGGTTGGGGTGCAACCTCTGGTCTTGGGCCAAAGGGTTCAGAGTCTGGGAGGGGCTCCAGGCTTAGCCCAGGGTGGGGGATTGGGGTCCAGGAGGGGGTTGAGGGTGCAAGTTCTGAGAAGGATTTTGGGTCCAAGGGACTCATGTCTGGGGCAAGAGTTTGGGTGCATGAGGGGGGTTCAGGACTGGGACAGGGATCCAGGATGCAGGCTCTGGCTGGGCACCACTTAACCAGGTGGTAGAGCAGTGTCATTAAGGCAGGCTTACTCCTGCCCTGGCCCTGCACCACTCCTGTAAATGCCAGCTGCTTTTAGTATTTGCTCCATGGCATCATGTGCTGCCCCTCATATACAGGCATTAGCCTGCAGCTTCTACAGGCCATGGTTCCCCATTACCAATCAATGGGAGCTGCAGGAGTGGTGTCTGCAGGCAAGGACAGCATGTGGAGACCCCCTGCTCTGCCTTTCTCAGGGGCTGCAGGGACATGCCAGCCACTTCCAGGAGCAGCAATTACCACAGGGATAACAACTTCAGCCACGACAGGTTCGGCATTTTAGAACTCACTACTCAAAGAATTAAATTTAAGCATAAGAGAGAAATGAAAATGATGAAATGCACAGACCAGTCAAAAACCCAAAATAAGCAGTAAAAGAAGTAACAACAACAACTCACATATGTGTTGGGTCGGGAGATGAGAGTGAAGGTCAATGTGTGTTTGTGGGAATGACAGAGACACACACACTGTGTGAGAGTGACAGATTTGCATTGCCAAGCTCCCTTCATCCCCTTCTCTCTGTGTAGAGATAGGGTACAGAAGTACGGGGAGGAGGGACTCCCTGACATCAGTGCTCCCCTCTTCTCCTTCTCACACCCTGCACATTAAGCAGGAGGCTCCCGGGGGGCAGCTCCAAGGCAGAGGGCAGGAGCAGCACGACACTGGGGGGAGGGGCAACTGAAGTGCCAACGCTTGATAGCTTCCTGGCCAAACCAGTCAGGATCACCTGTCAGAGGCTCCAAGATCTACCGTAGATCCTGATCTACTGGCTGGTGACGCTGTTCTAGTGTCATCACATGAGCCGGATGCTTTATGCAGGCTTAACAAGGCAGGACATTTTGCTCAAGATAACCAGTATAGAGCTACTAAAACATGGATTTCAAACCACATAGAACTGAAAAGGTCCTAGACAGGTAAACACACTTTAGATAAAACTCTAAAATTCTTTTCTCCATCGTGAGACCTATCACTCCTTTTTTCTTACAGAGTCATGAAGCATTGTGATAAGTTGGTTGTTGGGAATGTGCTCCAGTGCTTTTTACTGGATAGACTTAGATTTGCTCCACTCTGTGTCACAAGCCCTTTACTGCTAACCATGTAAGGAGATTCTTCTTCAGTTCAAAGGTAAGGGTCTATACTTTTGTACTGGAGGTCCTACGTGCTATTTCTGTTGTTGCTATAAATGCCACTGTGACCACAGAGGACTAAATAGGGACAAGGCAAATTCCCATGGATTTGTTACAACAAAAAATACTGTAACAGCTGCACATTTGCTCACAAGTGGTTTAAAAAACATCACCTATGATTATAGGGTACCATAAAATCAAATTTCTATTTTGTTTTTTAAAAACGTATTTTTCCAGTGAGATATTGTGGCAAAAACCTGCTGGGAAAAAATATTTCTGTGGCCAAAATAGCAAACTCAAAGCTTAGTCCTGCAGCTCCAAGTCAAATGGAAATTTTGCCTGAGTAAAGACCTCAGGATCAACTGTGATTTTTGACCAGTATAACAATGTAAGATTTATCGGCCATTTCTCTAGACCAGTGGTGGGCAACCTGCAGCCCAGTGGGGTTTTTTGTGTGGTCCACAAGACATTTTGTTTACCATTGCCCATGTGCAGGATTGCCATATTCCACTGGTTTTCACGCTGAGGCTGCTGCCAGCTCCCAGCTCCCACGCTGAAGCTGGGACTGGAGGTAGGGCTGTCTCTGTCGGCTCTCAAGTCTCCACACAGTGGCTGGGGCTGCTGCCAGCTCCCGGCTCTCAGTCCCCACCAGAGCAGCCCCATTCATGGCAGGCCTGGGCTCCCCACGGACAAAGGTTTCTCCAGATGAGAGTAGCTCCTAACTGCGGTGGGGCCCCTGCCTGTGGCAGGCAGAGAGCCGCTCCATCCCTACCAGTTACTAGTAAAATAGAATTCATAATCATTACCTGTTTAGGGTCATGCTTACCAGTTAACTAGTTAACCTTTCACATCCCTATTTATGTGCAGATAGTTTTTTTCTGTACCAGTATTACTAAAGTGATACATGCGTAAAGCAAGGGCACATGAAGTGAGATGCCCTTGACTATGAGACCCATGTGCTCCCTCTGAGTCCAATCAGAGTGCTGTTATGGTTCAATTGGCACACCCTGCAAATTACAGGTAAGCAAGGACAGTTAGCAAAACCATCCTACCCTGGGTAGTCCTGTAAAATCCCATTTAATTAGTTAACTGGTTAAACATTATGGTTAGCCAATTAAATGGACTAGGGTGGAGCAGCCCCCCTACCTACCATAGCTGTGCTGGAGCAGCCCTCACTCTGCGGACGTGGATTGCTCAAGCTGGGCTGGAATGCCCCCCTGTCCACAGTGAGCTGTCACCAGTTTACTGGTTAAACATTCACACACATCCCCTTTCAGCCCCCTCTGGTTTTCTGGTTAAACAGTCACATCTCTAATCCTGGAAGACCATCTTGGTTATGACAATCTTGTGGCCCACTATGATAAAAGGAGGGCCACTCATATGGCCCACTCACTAGCCTAGGCTGCTCATCACTGATGTGTTAACTGGCTAAGCCAGAGGGGAATCCCCAGGAATGGGTAGCTGTATGAGGGCTGAGGTACATAAGAGCAGTTCTGATTTCATAAGATAGAGGGTAGTGGTGTGCAAGCACACACAGTCACACACCAGTTTATTACAACTAGGGATGTTAAATATCAGTTAATTTAATATCACAAATTTTTATCAATCGACTATTCTGTAGTCCCCAGGGGCAGGGCCAGCAGCCAGTGCACTCCGGCCCCACTCCAGAGGAGCCCCCTGCCATTCCACGCAGGAGCTGGTCCACAAGGGGAGCCAGTTTAAAAACCAGCTCCCCTCATGGGACCCAGTATGAGCTGGAACTGAGCAGGGCTGCCTGCCCACCCAGCTCCTAATACACTTTAAATGCAGAGACACAGCAGGGGTAGGTCCCAGACCCATCATAAGCCAGGACTGAGCCGGGTTGCTGGCCAGCCTGCGAAAAAAATTACTGGCAAGGGCAGGGAAGGAAATGTGTGTAGTCTGTAGCATTAACCTATGAGCTTTTGCTTATCAGTTAATCAGTTAATCGACTACACTATTACATCCTTAATTACAACCCTGCTCAAACAACTTTTAAAAAATTTTCTAGATGACTTTACAGCCATTATTTGTCCCTACTGTAGAGATCAAAAACTAACTAGACTTTACAGCCATTATTTGTCCCTACTGTAGAGATCAAAAACTAACTAACCAATATGTGCTACCTAATTAAAGGAAACCAAGCAAGACTCTTATTACAGTAACACCTTAGAGTCAGAACTTAAAAGGATAATACAGAGATCTCATTTGTGGATTGCTGGATGCTATACCCAAATCACTGCCATTAGTTTACAGTAAAGACAATCAAATTACTTACCACAGCCAGCTGTGTTTGGAGATCAACGTCTCCCAAAACCCCAGGTCTTCTGATAATTGGGCTAGCTGAGGCCTGAAAGACATTACTGCTACTGAATGGCATTGTTTTACTGCTGTTTATTCTTGGGTGATTATTATTGAAACTATTGGCTGTGCAGTTTATTCCTTCTTTAATTGTACCTTGGGATTTTTCTTCTTGTGCATTTTCCTTTTATAAATGACTACCATACGTACAGCAGTGGGTAGGTGCTTTATACATCTAAATAAAAACAGGGATATTAAGCATCACAGAGAGTAGTTCTGAGCTCAGTTAGCACTAGGCAAGACTGAGCTCACTGATTCAAAGGATTTCTTTGGCATACAATGGACATGAGGACTCATCTGTGTGATTATCTGTACATCTGCTTTGTTTCTCAGCCAGTGGCCTGCACACTGCCTGCCCAATTGTCTTCCTACCTTGATGGCATGCAGCTCAAAAGGCATACGTTACAGCCGCCTGAGGCAGCTAGATAGGGCACATTTCCTTTCACTGCTTTTTAGCATACATTAGGATTCATACAGAGGGCTGGTTTCCTTTCTATATCTCTGCTTGGCCCCCTAACAATCATTTCCACTGAGTACCCATCTTCACACAAAGCTGGTTTGCTTGTTTGCTTTTCTTGCAGAGCCTGTAGCAGCCTGTAGCTTTCTACTGCACATTCACATCTGAGGGTCCACACAGGTCACTTTTAGATAGGGTTTCCTTTGCATGCTTTGAAAGACTGTGGTACAGCAAAATGGGAAGGCTCAATGGATCAGGGAAGGAAAGTTACCCAATATGATATCATATCATCACTGTAACAGGGTGGACCACGACCTGAGGCCCTCCTGCTGGAGGCCTTTTGGTCCTGTCACACCCTGTCCAGAAAGACTATAGAGAAGTCCTCCAAGCAGGGTAGAGTGGCAGCAGAAGACACATCCAATCAGGGGCCAGGAAGGCCCTATAAAAGGAGCTGGGGAACAGTTCTTCTTAAGACTTCAAGATGTGAAGACTGGGTAAGCGGCTGGGTGAGAGAACGGCAGTACTGAAGATAGCTCCATATGGAAAGATTATTGGAGACTGATGGACTATTCTGGGACTCTAAAATAAAGCCCTGAGGACAGGGCAAACATGCTGCCTCCAGAAGGGAAAACCCTGGGGAGCACCACTGTTCTCCAGACAGTTCAAGGATACCAAGATGGGCCCCTGTTAAAGGTGTACCCTTGGACGAGGTTTGTGTTGATTTGCACACAGGACAGTGTGAGACTCGGCCAAAGGGCTGAGTTGCCAAAAAAGTTTTAAACAAGAGAGTGCACGCACAAGCACTTGGCCAAAAGAGAGCACCTGTGAGAGATGAGTGCCACCCTCTTACAGTCACCCAACCTTTCCCCTTTAACTCAGCGCAGAAAACACAGGATAGGGGATGACTGATCTCCAGCAAGCTACTCTTACCTGGCCTGTATATGAAATGACACTTGACTGAGTCAGTTCCCAAGTGTCCACACCATTGGAAACACCATGTAAATTGGCAGTGGCCAGCCCCCTTTTTGGACGTTTTATCCAAGAGGCCAAGAAATGAAGGTCTGAGTAAAAACCTAAGACCCCTAGGAGTTTTGGCATTAACTTCAACAGGCTTTGGATCAGGCCCATTGTAATTACAAAGATTGAACTGCCCTCTTAAACCTTAGAACTGGTGGGAAGAATGAAGAGAGAGTGACTACCAATCCATCAACTTCCTGGGGCTTTCAGACTGACACCTTTCATCAGAATTAAATTCCCTTAATACAGGATGAAAGCAAGAATCTAAACATAGAGGAACCACACCACTACTCCCATTCTGCTTTTCCATAGAAGAAAAAATAGGTTGGCTTCCTCAACTATGTAATTTTTAACCTTGCTCACGATAATTAGTGCTAGTTAAGTGCCACCAAAACTACTTAAAATCCACTTAATTTTGAATTATTATTAATAATGCAGCAAGAGATATTATGCAGAAGGATGAAAAATCAAGTAATTTAATGTAACACTTCATAAATGAAACCTGCAATGAATCTTAGCTGCCTGTTCAGACTCTCTATAATCAATCTGTCTGCAGTCATGTTTATGTATCCTAGGACCGAGTGATAGACTGCCACCAGACTTGGCATCTACGACAACCTCAAGAGGATGATTTAATGTGAATGCAGCATGAAAAATCAGATTATCTTTAGTTCTCTCTTTTATTAAATAAAAATTATCTTTATTGAATAAAGCTGCTTTTATTAATATCTAAAACACTGGTTGGTGCCATAGAGCCTGCTCGTCCCATGGAGCTAATAAAAGGAAAAGCGGAGGTAAAAATGAGAACATTACAGGGAAATATTAGAAATTAAATTGCATTGAGTGAGTTTTGTGGCAAATACAACTCAGGCTCTTCTGTAGAACTATTTAGTTTCATTTGGATTTATTATGTTTTGTTCTGTTCTGTTCATACTGAGATGAAAAGGTGGAACAGCTCTCCAGATGCACAGCGTGTCAGGGTGCAAGGCCATTAACAATGACCAAGGAGCTAATCTTACTCCCCCTAGCCTAGCATAATAGCCCAAAGAACTATAAATGACCTTCAGGGTGGAAGAGGGCGAGAATGGCTGTTTCACCAAACTAGTTTGACCGTCAGGCTGAGGAAGGTTGGTATTGGGGGTAGGGGGGGATGCTTAAGCAAATTTATTTTTATTTCTGGCTACAAACAACAACACTTGAGGAAAAACCCTTGCTGAATGCCTCTGTGGTTTGTTTCTGCTGAGTCATGCCCCCCCCCCCGCACAAACTCTCTCTCTCTTTCGCTCTCTCTCACACCCACACACACGTTTTCCCAACAAGCTCACCTCCCCCCGCCCGCCCCCCACACACATACTTTTCAACATATGGCAAATCATCCAAAATTACCAAATTAAAGTTATGCAGCTACCTCAACAGATACATTTTTGACAACAGATTCCCAGAGGTGTTATTACTATTGTGACACTGACAGAAAAAAGATTTGTTTCCTTATCAAAACCAACAAGCTTCTGTTACCAAAACAAAACAAATCACAGATTGTAAAATGTTGACTAGACTTACTCACTGTGAAACTCAATCCTATTCCCTGTCTGGAGATACCAGAAAGAGTTAAAAGAAAGAGAAATTATATCTTTAAATCAAACTCAAGATTCTTTAATTACAACAACAACTAACAAATAAATATAGAACAAGTATCCCTTACCAACAGAATAAATCCTGTAATGTTTCTGAGTAATAATCCAAAAGAAATTGTAGCACTTTACATTTTAATTTTCAATATTCTTATTTGCAATAAACTTCCCATTCTCAGAGCTCCCATGGACATCACTCAGAAATATGCACTGGAGCTCTTTCAGAAATGGCTCACAACTTAGTGGAAGATAGGAATATAAAAGAAACAGAAGTAAAGAGCTCGATCCTGTATTCTTTGTGCGTTCATTATTCCCACTCTAAATAACAGATGAAGGAGTGAGTAGCAACGTGTTAACTTCCTGTATAACTATGACCCCCCTATCATCCAGTAATTGCTATAATAGGGTATTTCTTATGAGCAATCAATCATATTCTGATATCAGAGTAACCCGTGGAAGTCAATGGAGTTGATCAGATGTAACCAAGGCTGAAGTTTGGCCCTATCTAAAATACAAAGAAGTGGGGGAGGAAGATGTTATGTGATATAACTGATATTACTGTGAGGGTTCAAAGAACAATAAAACACAACACTAATAATACGAAATAAAAGAGCAACATGTTTAACATCTCCAAATAGCCATTTGCTTGTACAGGCTGAACCTCTCTAGTCTGGAACACTAAGGACCTGACTGGTGCTGAACCAGAGAATTTGCTGAACCACAGGTGGTCAAAATTGTCTAGCAATATAACCAACAGTTCCACTGAGTACTGGGCTCTTAGAAGACATTTAGGGGTAAATTAGAGCTAAATTACAGCACAGAACACTGAGAGCCAGGAATCGGAGCTGTAAACAAACTTTATGGGATGGCAGGAAACTTGGCCACACCCATGGTAAGTGGACATCTGACTAACTAAAATCATGCCAGACCACAGATGTTGCTGGACCAGAGAGTGCTGGACTAGAGAGGTTCAACCTGTATCAGATGTTTAATCAAAAACAGTCAAGTCCAGTTAAAGGGTATTGTTTTGTTTCCTGGAAGATTCTTTTTTCCTTCCCTAAATTAGGAGATTGGCATCATTGCAAGTTGAATTCCTATCTCCCACGCTAGTGGTGAAAATCCTTTGGAAAGTATTCCTGTCTAACCCATCTGCCACACCCATACACAACAAATGGTCTTCTGTACCTGGAGGGAACAGAAAATCCAAACAGAAGTTTTATCACCAAAAAATAAATCACCATGAAAAATTATCTCTTGTGAATGCATCTGCTCCTCTGATGATGGAGGAGAATGGCATGGAATGCTCAGGAAAATGTAGGAAGACAAAAAAACACTGCGAACTGTGACATTCTCTTGATGGTACTATTTAGTTCCTATCAACTTGGACTGCTGTTTAAAGCAGGTGTATGCACAGGTCTTCCAGGGGAACATTCATGCACCTAGATAATTGCCAAGTTTTACAACAGGCTACATAAAAAGCACTTGCAAAGTCAGCACAAACTAAAATGCCATACAGACAAAATGAGAGGGTAAGCAATCTTTCAGTAACAGTGTGTCCTGACACTTTTGTACTTTTATGTCTGATTTGGTAAGCAAGTAGTTTTTAAGTGAGTGAAACTTGGGTTGTGCAAGACAAATCTGAGTCCTGAAAGGAAAGCAGTAGTCTGGAAAGGTTGATAACCACCGATTTAAAGTGAAGGCTCTCCAACATTTGACAGAGGGTTTTATTGACTCAGTGTGCGTAACACCCCTCGGGTTCCATTGGAAGATTGTTAAGAGTCCTCAGTATCTCTCAGGCAATATTGAGTTCATTGCAGAACTGGGCCATAAAGAGGTATTTGGTGTCAGAGGAGATATCAAAGGCCCCCATCTTACCCCCATAGAAGCCAATGAGAGTTCTGGCCTTTACACAAACAACCTGTTTAACTTTAAAAGACATGGACAACATGTCCTTACTATTAAGCCTGCTCATATTTGGTAGCAATAGATTCAGAATTTTACTATTGAAAATCTCTGAATGTTCCTATAGTTGGACATAGATTCCACTCCCATTGATATCAATGGCAAAATAAACTCCCTGTGAGCAGGATTTGGGACAGTAACATTAAATGGAGCTCTACAGCCACACACTTGCAATACACACATCTCATCATCATTCACAAGTAGTTCTGCTGAGAATGCTGAACTCGTTACGGAAAACATTACAACATTTCACCTCCTGGGCTTGAACTAATTTCCCCCTTCCCAGGATAAAAGCAAAGCAAAACCATAAATGGTGCTTTTCAAGTCTTGAAAACGTGTAGTAAGGAGCTTTGTTGCCATGCTTCAAAGTAATCAGCAACAGACCTATATACAATAGGCAACTGATTGCTATTGCATGTTAAAAAAATGTGTCTCTCTCTTACTAAAACTTTGCTATAATGTCATAAATGAAAGAGCATTTCTATTAGCAACAACAAAGCATCAAACAAAGAATTATGCCCTGTAGCAATAATCAAGACTGATTATATTTTCAGTTTTCCCTCTGTTAGGGAGATCAACCTTTTGCACAACGTCTAATTCATATTGCAAATCTCTAGAAACCTCTGGTCTTTCTGACTATTCTAAGTCTCAATAATAAGATCTCAGTCTGTTACCAGATAAGGAAATAGTTACGTATATATAATATTTTTCTAAATCACAACTCAGTATACATACCCAGCAACCATGCAAAAGCATGTTTTCAACTCTAAAATACAAAATAAGCAATACCAATGATTGTAGAAAAACTACTAATAGGATCAAGTGTATGTAATTCAAAAGGTACACTTAATGAGATTTCATATTTTATATAAGAAAATACGTGTGTAGTTTTTGCATTAGTATATTTTTATAACAAAATCTCCTTACTAAATCCAATTTTCTGCCCAGATTTATCTTTCAAAATGGGGTGGGGTGGTTTAATAATTAAAAATAAAATCTCAGATGAATGTTATAATTACTGAGAAAACCCTCAATTTCAAGCAAGTAATTTCTGTAGGTCTCAAATACCCCTTTTATTTCAAGATTGCAATGAGTTTCAATCAAACACAAACTTTTTTATTAATCCAGTGTTGAGGTTGCAAATTGAAACACACCAAAACAAACGCAGGAAATGAAAAAGTCAGCATTCTTACTGAAGTGTTTATTGATCAAAAATGAGACATGGCTCGTAGTAAAATATATATTTAACAGTCTAACTAGTGATCAGAAGCTACAGATTTGTAATGTGAATGAAGTAATCTTAGAGCAAGAATCGTCTTTATATTCTCTGACTTTATTGGGCTTTCATTTGCAACTTGGAAGTTGCACTAACAATAGGATTTTGCATTTAATTTTCTTTGGGTTGTTATGGTTGTTTTGGAAGTTCTTACATTTGTTTTAAAGGTATGAGAGGGAAAAGGAAAATCCTTAGGTTGGAAACACAGAACTGTGGTCTTTAGATACACAAAAAATATTAAGCCTGGCACCATACAACTACACTATAATGCTGCTGCAACTTTGACATGCCATTGACAATTATGTAACAAAACTTTTCTAAAAACACTTCACTGCATATAGACAAAACTCATTTAAAATATTTTTCCAAAGAAATTAAAAGCATAACTCAAAGACATATGGCCACAGTTCCTCACTGAGGACTGATGACCTATACATTCTAAAGCTATAACATTCAAGCCAGTTTTCAGCTATTCAGGCACAGACGAGTCCTTAATATCTTCCTGAAAATGTATATTCTCTCCCCTCCCCCCCTCCATTTTTATAATTCAAGACAAATTTAAAGATTTTCTTCTTGCATTGAAAAAATTAATTAATCTATGGGCTTAGACCAAGCATCAGAAGTTTAAGAATTCAAAGGAGAATTTTTGATTGAAAGAAAGGTTGTGTGGGTGGGGCGGTATGTATCTTGGTCTTGTAAACCTTTTTCTGACTTTATTCCAGTACAACTCTCACTCAGGAATTATGTCAACACATTTCAGCTCAGTTCAACATATTGAAATTCTAAAGCCACTGACATGAGAATTCAGAACAATAAGCAGGTTCTGGACATTTTAACCAACCTGTATTACTATTGGAAGGATGGTCTGTTAGTTCCCATCATGTGTTCTAGTAAAAGGCTGGCAGATGAGATACAGGGACTTTACATAGGAATTATTACATAGGACATAAAGCTAGGGAACTTAAACCCAAAGTTAGGTAGTCCTGAAGAATTTTAGAAACCCAGCCAACTAAAAACCTTTGTGGTGCACATCAGAGGTTGTCCACCAGTATCATATGCATGAACACAGATATAGTAGACAGCTTACAAATGTAGATCTGGGAAATTCTAGGAGGTGGCTTTAGCTATTAACACGATTTCTTTTCAGAATGTCTTCTTTGTATTTGCCTATCACAAACATCCCCCCAAAAAGATTTCCGCCATAAATCGTACACAAGACAACAATATCCAAGACACCCTGAGAGGTTGCTGTAGTAAAGAAAAGAATAAATTGCTCTTTACCTTTGGAAAAAACTGCTGCCAGGCTGAAGAGGAAGGGTGACAGAAGCTGCCACATATTGCTAACCCCAGCAGTGCACATCCTTGTGTCTGTTGGGAACTTTAGGGTTCTATTTCACACACTTTGGAATCAAAATAAAAACCAATCAGCGGCAGAGGTTGCATTTTCAGAGGAGGTCATCTGGAGAGCGCAGAAGGCATTTCCTTCACAGAGATGAAGTATTTCTTTACTTTCCTTTTTTTAACCCTCCCTTTCTCCTCCAGAATAGCCGAGGGTATTAAAACAAATACACTCGCAAACAGCCCACCCCCCGCAATAAATAGAAAAACAAAACCTTTTCCGATTCCACTAGATCTTCAGTCCTGAGCCCTGTTCATCTAAAAAGTAAACAACTCCCCGTTTTTTCCCTCGCCTTCACACACACTCTCACATACATCCAAATAAAAATATCAGCGCTGGATCTTCTAGGCAAGGATCTCACGCGCTAGCCTAGGGCGCTGTTAGGGTGAAGACACACATCCCCCCACCATGCTCAGGAGAGCGCCTTGATTTTATAAACCAGATGCCCACATCCCTGGGCACGTTCGTTCGCTGCGCTGCACTAAAGTTTTCCGGGAGGTGGGGATACTGACCAACCCAGACCCCAGAGAGGCAGACTGGGTTTGAGTCTCTCCTTCCCACTCCCCCCCCGTGTTTTCTCAGTCACTTGTTTAACTCGGAAACAGAGTCTCGCCCGAGAAGGTTACTGCTCTAGACGATTTAATGCTTTCGGGAATATTGAAAGCGGCGGCGGCGGCGGCGGACGAAGACCCCCCCAAAGATGCAGCAGAAGTTGATCTCCACTCAATATGCTGGCCCCAGGCTCCCAGTTCCTCCTCCTCCTCTGGTCCCGACCCGCCAAGTCCAGGGTATCTTTTAAGCCAGTAGGTTTCGCGAAATAAAAAAAGAGGAGGAACATAAATAAACGCACAGAGCCCAACCTCTTAACTAGACAGCCAGACTCACCAATCCATGTGCACAGTACAAGAGCTGGGTGGAGCTACTAAGCCCACCCTCTTGGTTCCCAGACAATCACAGAACAGGTGGGCGGAGCGTCTGCAGTAGGTTAGAGCCCCTTTCCCCCTCCCAGCAGTCATTAAACCAGGATCCTGCTAGGACTTCGCAGGGACAGGGAACTAGGGGGTGGCTGCCTGGCTGGCAGGCACCGTGGCGAATCAAGGTGGATGTTATCTCATGCATTGTAGGAAACAAAGAGGTGCATGGCTTCCTCCCTTTCTCCCCCATCCGACTCTGGTAATGACGGAACTTCAATACAAAGAGAAAAAGGAAAACCTCACAGACTCTGATATAGCCTGTTGCACTACAAAAATCATTTAAAAAATCCAGACTTGACCTTAAAAAATAGACCCTGAGAACCCTGCATAAAATCCAGCACCTGGATCCACAGCACTACAAAAACTCAGATCTAGAATCTGGTTCCTGCCAGATTTTGGCTCCAGACTTAGTAGTTGTACTATCAACATAGGGCATTAAGTGTTGCTTAAACTGCCATAAAATCTGAATCCTGGCTGGTACAAGAAACTGCAAAACAGTCTAGCTTGACTGGTGTATATTACGATATATGGTTGGGTTTTGGCTGGTTATATTCCAAATTTTAACATCTAAATTTGTTATTTATGAAACTCCACATAGTTCATCAAAATATTCTGCATCCCAGCATCTTACAATGTATCAGTGACTGGGGGCCCAGAGTAAAAAATGGTGATTTCACAGCTATATTGAACACTGTACACATGCTACTGACAGAGCAACAGAATTACTTATTCTACCTAATGTTAATAATGTGTTATAAACAATACTCTGGTCTAAAATGTTCCATAAACTGATAACTGTACAAATTGTTAAATCTGTATTTACATTTGGTCAATCATGTCATTATTTCCTTAGAATACAGAACAGCAGCAAAATGGAAACAGAAAACCTCAAACTAAAGTATTGCAAGGCTGGCACGCTGTGTGTGTTCTGATGGTGTAGAGACTCAATAAAAGATGTATAGCTTTTTTGTCATATTCAAAATCCCATCACTGTAGTTTTAAAATGGTTCTATCAAAATAAAAGTTCTTCTAAGTCTAGAACTTGCTGTGTTGTACTTTCCATTTGCTAAGAAATACACATATGATCAACCATGCAATAGAGAGAGATTGCATTTCATATGTGTGTTTTAAAAGTTCATTTTGGTTTGAGAGGCATTACCAGTTTCAGAGAGATTCCCTAAATCCCTGAACTTTAAAATGGCAAATACCTCTACAACTGGTATTATATGTAAAACTGAACTGAACTTTCTAAGGCTTTCTCTACACTGCAAGGTTTTTGCACAAGAAGCTTTTTGCAGAAGAGATCTTCCGCAAAAACTTCTTGCGCAAAAGCGTGTCCATACCTCAAAAGCTCATCGCAAAAGCAATGTACTTTTGCGCAAGAGAGCATCAACACTGCATGGACACTCTTGCGCAAGAAAGTTTCAATTGTCATTCACAGAATGGTCACCAGAGCACCTGTGCTTTTTGTGATAGGCTCTTTTTGCATAAGAAACTCCTGTTGAGCATCCACACCTGCCTTTTTGTGCAAGAATTCTTGTGCAAAAAGGACAAGACTTGTATTCAAGTCTTTGAATATAGCTCTTCTACTCCCATCTGATTAGGTAGTAATTACAATGCCTTGTAGAAGGAGGTATACCTACACCACAAAAAACCCTCTGTTCTGTCGATTGACCATAGATTTCCTTGCAGAAAAACGCGCTTGAGGTGTGGACGCGTGGGTTTTTGCTCAGAAACAGCTGGTTTTGCACAAAACCCCTATAGTGTAGACATAGCCTAAGTGTGTCCAGTGTAGGAGGAGAAGTATATAAGTCTATATAGATATAGAAAAACACACACACACACACACACACACACACACACACACACACACGGTTACTCAAGAGAGAGGAATTCTTGTAGTTAACTGTCAGTGCTCACACTCTACAAATTGTTCCAGCACCTCTGGATCCAGATGATGTTGGTGGAACTATATAGAGTTGCAGATATAATATATATATAGGCAGAACAAGTGGGTAAGTGTTGTGGGAGATGTGGGAATTTCATCAAAAATGTGTTGCATCCAGGAGGATATAGGTTTACATATTTTTAAAATATATATCTTTTTGCAGATGTCATGTATCATGGTGTACTGTGAGCCAGAGTTACTGTTTGTTTTTGATTGACTGGCTAATACATTAATGGATTGTGTTTTTGTACTGGGCCACATTCAAGACCAGATATTTAAGGTGCAGTAGCAGCTCCTAATTATGTTTTCCATTTAGTCAGTGGAGTCTGGGCCCAAACTGGCAGGAAGGTACCCGGTCCATTTTTTTTGCAACACTATTGTACCAGGATGTATCAGGGTCTGGTTTTTTGTTTGTTTGTTTTGTTTTAATTTGCAACAGAAGTAGCAAGATATGTTTATAATTTAGACAGGGCTGGAGCCAGGATCTTAGTCTTGGTTTGATATGCATCAATCTACCCTGAGAAATAGAAACCAGAAAGAGAATGGAATACAGCAAGGCCTGTCCTGCTCCTCCCCCAAAAAATATGACACATAATAGTCCTTTGGAGGGAGGAAGGAGAAGCTGTGATGGTCTTGGAAACTAGTGCATTAACCCTCCTGTCATCACGTATTTATTGTGATTTGTCTTTGAATATAGCTCTTCTACTCCCATCTGATTAGGTAGTAATTACAATGAAAGATAGAATGGCAGCAAAATATCTATTATATTAAAGAAGCCACTGGAAAGGAGATATCAATTTAATGTTGTATTTTTGCAAATTTTTCTCCTTAAAAACAGCTAAGGGAAGATTTCCCCTGGTGTTAACTACTGAAGTCAGATGAATTACTTCAGGGATGGATTTTTGTCCCCAGATACAGCCATGTAATTCCAGTGTGTTCTATGCAGTTCCAATGGTGGAAATGAGGGTGAACAATGGCCCCAGTTGCTTTGCGAGTCACACTCATATGACAGCAATCCTTCAGATCAAGAGTTTAAATAGTGTGAAGGAGAAAAAGAGCAGGAGGAGAGAAGGATTCTGATCATTCTTGTTTAAAATGGACACAACACTGACAAACCAGTGCTAAATTCTTTGAAATCTAATGGTGATTTTCCACCTAGAATATATGATGGAAAGGACCAGTTCACTGTATGGCTATGTCTAACCTACATTCCTCTGCCAGAAGAGGAATGTAAAGGAGTTCAATCAAAAATGCAAACGAAGCATGGATTTACAAATCTTGTGCTTCATTTGCATAATCGCATGAGAGTGCTTTTTCGAAAAAGAAACTGCAGTCTAAACTAGGTTCTTTTGAAAAAAAAAACCCTTTTTTGAAAGAACCTGTATTCCTGAAAAAATGAGGTAGATGTGTCTAGTCCTAATTGTCAGCCACTGAAGGACTGTCCTCTACAATTCTAGACTCTTTCCAAATACATTTCAATTGGTTCCTTCCTGTATGTCTAAACTTGTGTTTACTACATGTTTTTTAAATAGGTTTTATGTTTCCTCTCTCTGTTTAAGAAAGTTCTTGTAAGTCTGCTCCTTCACAACTCCCTCCAATTGTTTCATTTACTTCTCCATTGTCAGTGTGGGGTCTGGTGAACATGTTTGAAATGATACGAAATGTAACCAGTTGGTTTTTGCTCAGAATTTGGCCTTGGGGAAGAAATAAAAATCATCTTCCACTTGGGTTCTATTATTTTTTCGGAATGTTTTAAAAATCTTTCCAAAAATATCACTAATGATGAAATGTTGCACATTGGGATGGAAGAATCCCAAACATTGTTACAGGCTGGGGACCGACTGGCTAGGTAGCAGTTCAGCAGAAAAGGACCTGGGGATTACAGTGGATGAGAAGCTGGATATGAGTCAACAGTGTGCCCTGGTAGCTAAGAAGGCTAATGGCATATTAGGGTGCATTAGGAGGAGCATTGCCAGCAGATCTAGAGAAGTGATTATTCCCCTTTATTTGGCACTAGTGAGGCCACATCTGGAGTATTGTATCCAGTTCTGGGCCCCCCGCTACAGAAAGGATGTGGACACATTGGAGAGGGTCCAGCGCAGGGCAACCAAAATGATTAGGGGACTGGAGCACATGAGGAAAGGCTGAGGGATTTGGGCTTATTTAGTCTGCAGAAGAGAAGAGTGGGGGGCGGGGGGAGGATTTGATAGCAGCCTTCAACTTCCTGAAGGGAAGTTCCAAAGAGGATGGAGAGAGGTTGTTCTCGGTAGCGACGGATGGCAGAACAAGGAGCAATGGGCTCAAGTTACAGTGGGGGAGATCTAGATTGGATATTAGGAAAAAGTATTTCACTAGGAGAGTGGTGAAGCACTGGAATGGGTTACCTAGGGAGGTGGTGGAATCTCCATCCCTAGAGGTTTTCAAGTCTCAGCTTGACAAAGCCCTGGCTGGGATGATTTAGTTGGGGTTGATCCTGCTTTGGGCTGTAGGCTGGACTTCATGACCTCCTGAGGTCCTCCAGCCCTGTGATTCTATGATAAACATCACTATTCACAACAGTGCAGGTTGCACAGCAGGCAACCTGCAACCCATCAGGGTTCTATGTGTGGCCTGCAAGACATTTTGTTTTCCTGCCAGTAAAGTGACACACATGTGAACTGAATTGAATGCTGATTACACACAACATTGACTGTAAGAGCTATTCACTCCCTTTGTATCCAGTCAAAGTGCTGCTTCATTTCAATCGGCTCACCCTGCGAATTCTAGGTACACAAGCACAGTTAGCAAAACCATCCTGTTCTGAGGAACCATTGTGGTTATGACAATCTTGCAGCCCACAGAAATGGAGGAGGGCCACTAATGTGGGTCCCTCACTAGCCTAGGTTGTTCATCGCTGCTATAGACTCCACAATGCAGACAAGACTACGTGATGTTCTTCCATTATCCCAGCTTTTCACTCTCCTATTGAGGTTCCCATCAGCCAGCCTCAAGTCTCTTTCTTTCTCATAGCTGCTCTCCTCAGTTTTTTTGATTACCTCATAAAAGGTGTGGAGGCATAGATGTGAATGTTATATCCACTTCACAGATAAGCAGATTGAGTCTGCAATCTTTAAACAAACAAATTCTTCACTTTCTTCAGTGAGAAGTTTTGTCCAGGTCAAATTGGCATGATTGGGCCCTAGAAGCCTTCCCAAGCCTACACAGCAGGACCAGTGGATTCAAGTTATCTGCTATGACCATTTGCTAACACCCCTTTAACAATACAATCTATATTCACTGCAACTAGGCTATGTTAAATGAAAAAGGCCTTTGCTGAAAGCTGCCCAGGGTGAATTGCATCCATTCATACTATAAGAACTAGTCAGTAATGAGAAAACATTTTCCTATTTTATAAGCAATATGTTAGTTTGGCAAGTATGTCTAATCTTCTCTGGGTAATTAACACAACTAATTATGGAGGAAGCATTGCCTCCAGGAAAACACCAGTGAGCATGGAGAAACCTGCCAGACCATCAGCTCCACAACCTATGGTGTTTGTAAAGCTTCAAAGCTGAATAATCTGCTTCCAACAAATTAATACAAAGAAATCTTTACTCTGAGGCTTCTTGTTTCATTTTCTCTGCAATATATCAACTGGTAAATCTAATCTGCTTTAGGTAATTAACACTACTAACTGTCCTCACTTTGCTGGTTTGGCTTTTCTAGAAGCAGTGGTCTCTCTGAATGATGGACTTGATTTGTAGTGCTAGTTTGGGAGATGTCCACTTGGTACTGCAGGAGGTTAATAGCCTGGAGGAGTGGACAGAGGCTTTGGATGTTTCCTTTCCTCTCCCAACATCCTATCCTGCTCCCAGAAGTGGAACACTTTCCCCAGTGGCAATTTTACAAGTGGTGATGAATATATGTCCTGTGAGCCAGTAGTGGACATCTCACAGTTAGGGGGCCAGTTTGAGTCCTACTCTTGCATTCTAGAGACATAGGAGACAGGGATCATTTAGCTAAGTTCTTTTTAACTTTGTAGCTATCTTTTCCAAAAACTGGAGACTTTTATCCAGTCCATTAAATTCCAAGCATGAAATTGTAGTCCAGTTGAAGTTAGTGGGAATTTATCATGAACTTTACTAGGGCCATAATTTGACCTCTGTGGGAAGATTATCCAGTGTTTATTCATGGGACCCTGAAATGATAGTCTGGCCTTTCTTACCCCATTACAATAGGCACTATATAATGTAAGGAGACTAGCCTCATCTAGCTTCATTGATTTTAAGGCCAGATCTCATAGCAAGTTTGTAAACAAAATTCTATGTCTTGAACAGTGATGGCAGAGCAGAAAAAGAGTCTTCCAGGGCAAAGAGCATGTCAGAGAGCGCACTGTACTGAGATGCCCACAAAATAGTTGCCAGTGGTTCATGGATTCCAAAGCCAGAAGGGACCTTGGATTGCTGGTGTGCTGTGACTGCTGCTTACAGTACTGACCATAGTGGTTTGATGTTACTTTGTGCTTCCATCATTTGTTTGAGGCATCCACCTCTTGTCTCTCATTTTAAACTTAGAGTATAAGACAGGCAATTCCTTTTTGTTGTATGTATAGACAACGCCTCATAAAATGGGGCCTGGATCCAGGAGTATGTGCATCGCAATACAAAGAAGGATGCTAAAAGCAGGAGGCAGTGGAAGAAGCTGAATATACAGGAGAAAAGTAGGAGATGCTTTATTATTATTTGGTATTAAGATCTAGATCCTATTCCCTTTAAAGCCAGAAAGGGTAAGTCTACACAGCAGGGCTAAAATCGAATTAAGCTACGCAACTTCAGCTATGTCAATTGAGTAGGTTAAGTTGAAACAGTTAACTTGGCTTTTGGTGCTGTTTACACAGCAGGAAGTCTGAGGTAGAGCACTCTTCCTTCAACTTCCCTTAGCTATGTCTATACAGCAGCATTATTTTGGAATAGTGTCAGTAATTTCAACATAATGTTGAAATAATGTTGAGATGGAAGACTTCTTACTCCGACTCCCGTAACCCTCATTGTACAAGTAGTAAGGGAAGGCGGAGGAAGAGTGCCCTTTCTTGGACTTCCTGCTGTGTAGGCAGTGCCAAAAGCCAAAATAAGCTATTTCAATTTAAGCTATGCAATTGATGTAGCTGAAGTTGCGTAGCTTGTTTTGGCTTTAGCCCTGCTGTGTAGATGTGCTCTTACTCCTCATGAAATAAGGGTTACCATGGATACTTCTACACAGCTCGCTAGTTTGAAATAAGGTAAGCAATTTGTGCTATGCAAATTGCATACCTTATTTCAAGCTAATTTCGAGATAGTCTATTTCAAAATTTGGCGCTGTCTACACAACACCAAATTTTGAAACAGAGCACTATTCTGACAAATCCCTTAATCCTTGTGGAATGAGGTTTACCAGGACATTGGACTAGCACACCTGTTATTTCAATTACATTTCAAAATAACGGGTGCGATGTCAAGATGCAGAAAATGCTATTTTGGGATACCGGAAGTATCCTGAAATAGTGCTGCAGTGTAGACATACCCCATGAGTTAGAGTAAGAAATCCTCCAGCTCGACATGATTTCAAAATAAAGGCTTGTAGTGTAGACGTGCACTTTGTTATTCTGGAATAACATCAGTTACTGTGTAGATGTAGCCAAAGAGTTTCACGACTGCGTTCCAAGAGAAAAGGACCTAGCGCAGACTCTTACATTTGTTTTAAATATGATTCTGTTTTATCTGCTTGAGTTTACCATATTTATTTTCTTTTTCCTACATCTTGTTTTGCTTCATATGGCTTCTCTTATATAAAAAGGTAAATTTGGTTCAAATTGCGGGCCAGACTAGAATAAAAATCTCTTTGACAGCTTGTAATTCTGCTGTCAGTGGTAATACCCATTGGAATGCCTATCTCTTTAATGATCAAAAGCTAACCCTTTAGATGTGAATAGGATTCCTATTGAGCTACTTTATATTGCTGGACTTGCAGTCGGTTCACAATATCTGGAAAGGTAGAAGATATCAGTCACTGGGTTTTCACCCTAGTCTCCTTGTTCCCAAGAAAGATTTCTTGAAACAGAGAACTTAGTTCCAAGAGATTTAAATTAGTAGATAAATAATTTAATCACAACACTATTTATGCTGTCTTCATCCATTTTAGCATCACATATGCAAGAGGGCATTTTCTTTGAATTAAATGCACATGGATATTGGGATTGGTCCCGCCTTGGGTGGGGGGCTGGAGTTGATGACCTTCTGAGGTCTTTTCCAGCTCTATGGTTCTATGATTCTATGATTCTATGGTTACGTTGATCAGCTTTTTCTGATAGCAGAATTGTAAGATGCATATTGACTGCAAGGGAATGCACCTTCACCATGCACTGCTATATGCATTGGTTTATATAAAGCAAATCTTGTGAGATGCAGGGTCTGAACAGAGTGGAAGATGTAGAGCTCAGGGCTTTGTGAGGCGAACCCTAAATTAGTTATCTGAAGCTGGCATGGAAAAATTCAGCCTTAATGACTAAAAGGCAAGTTTTAAGCAAATGCAAATAAGGTCTTATAATAGAATGTGTCAAGCGACCTTATTTACAAGGGATGCTATGAATTCAAGCTAAAATAAAATTAAAAGAAGAAAAGCATGCATCTCCAGAAAATCAGTGGCTACAACTGGAATTCTGTGATCCTGACTAAGATGAACTTTAGCCACTTTGGTCAATAAGTTCTACAACTAGCAGCTGACAAGTTAAAACAGCTGAAATAAATGTAAGTTGCTGGAATGTGTTAAAAGTTTAACATGTAATGATGTCCTCCCTGAAACTTGATTACATTCTGAGTGGTGTAATTTTGAAACTGACAAAGAGTGGGTTTTCGAAGCAGATGACATGATATAATAGGGATATTACCTTGAAAACTGTAAGCAGTAATGTGAGACAAATTGAAATGTTACCTTATGCTTACAACTCACTAACATTTTTAGGGGAGAAACTTATTTTAAATGGTATATAGAGGTTGTGGAATATACTTTGCTCATGGGTACCCAGTGTATTCCTTCCATGGGTCTTATTAACTTATATATCCAATATAAAGGAAAATTCTCTTTCTCCCTTTCGCTGTATCAGTGACCCTTATTAAATGCTGGCATTTTTTTTTATTATTCATTTATAAAAGATGGGACCTAAATAAAAATTCCTATCACCCCAAACTTTTGGGAAGAGAAGGTAGATGAGGTAATATATTTTATTGGACCAACTTCTGTGAATAAGCGAGACAACTTTCAATCTACACAAACTTTTGGGGGCATTTGCAATCTAAACTAGAATCTGAATTCAAATTTTGCAGCTAGGCCTATCTTATACCGAGCTGATCCAAAGCCCTCCATAAAAACATCCCTAGTAGTGAGATACTTAAAAAAAAAAAATCTAGATCTGGCTTCCTGCTTTACTCTTAAGCCCATTCTGAGTCTCTTCCTCACCAAATGGGAAAATTGGGGTATTTCCACTAGTAGGTTTATTAGTGTTGATCTGTGAACATTTATTCATCATTTAGGTCTTCTAGGGCACTTGTACACTACAGGCTAAGGTTGAGTTAAGATACGCAACTTCAGTTAGTAGAGGTGAGTGACAACCTGGGAAGCAGTGATCATGAGATGGTAGATTTCAGGATCCTGGCCAAAGGAAGAAAAGAGAGTAGTAAAATACACACCTTGGACTTCAGAAAAGCAGATTTTGACTCCCTCAGAGACCTGATGGGCAGAATCCCCTGGGATGCTAACATGAAGGGGAGAGGAGTCCAGGACACCTGGCAGTATTTTAAAGAAGCCTTATTGAAGGCACAGAAAGAAACCATCCCGATGCGTAGCAAGAAAGGCAAACATGGTAGGAGACCGGATTGGCTTACGGGGGAAATCCTTGGTGAACTTAAGGACAAAAAGGAAGCTTACAAAAAGTGGAAACAGGGACAGATAACCAGGGAGAGGTTAAATGTATAGCTCGAGAATGCCGGGGGGTTATCAGGAAGGCAAAAGTGCAAATGGAATTGCGACTGGCTAAGGATGTGAAGGATAACAAGAAAGGTTTCTACAGGCATGTTAACAAGAAGAAGGTGATCAGAGAGGGTGTGCGGCCCCTACTGGATGAAGGAGGTAACCTAGTGATGGATGATGTGGGGAAAGCTGAAGTACTCAATGCTTTCTTTGCCTCTGTATTCACGGACAAGGTGGGCTCCCGGACTAATGCGCTAAGTGACGCAAGATGGGATGAAGATCGACAGCCCTTAGTGGGTAAAAAACAGGTTAGGAACTATTTAGAAAAGCTAAATGTACACAAATCCATGGGTCCGGACTTAATGCATCCGAGGGTACTGAGGGAGTTGGCAAATGTCATTGAGGAGCCTTTGGCCATTATCTTTGAAAAGTCGTGGAGATTGGGAGAGACCCCGGGTGATTGGAAAAAGGCAAATGTAGTGCCCATCTTCAAAAAAGGGAAGAAGGGCAATCCAGGGAACTACAGGCCGGTCAGTCTTACCTCGGTTCCTGGAAAAATCATGGAAGGGATCCTTAAGGAATCCATTCGGAGGCACTTGGAGGAGAGGAAAGTGATTAGGAATAGTCAGCATGGATTCACAAAGGGCAAGTCGTGCCTGACCAATCTGATTAGCTTCTATGATAAGGTAACTGGCTCTGTGGACATGGGAAAGTCAGTGGATGTGATATACCTTGACTTTAGCAAGGCTTTTGATACGGTCTCCCACAATATTCTTGCCAGCAAGTTAAGGGAATGTGGATTGGATAAATGGACGGTAAGATGGATAGAAAGCTGGCTAGAAGGCCGGGCCCAGCGGGTAGTGATCAACGGCTCGATGTCAGGATGGCGGTCGATTTCTAGCGGAGTGCCCCAAGGTTCGGTTCTGGGACCGGTTTTGTTCAATATCTTTATTAATGACCTGGATGAGGGGATGGATTGCACCCTCAGCAAGTTTGCGGATGACACTAAGCTAGGGGAAGAGGTAGATACACTGGAGGGCAGGGATAGAGTCCAGAGTGACTTAGACAAATTGGAGGATTGGGCTACAAGAAATCTGATGAGGTTCAACAAGGACAAGTGCAGAGTCCTGCACTTGGGACGGAAGAATCCCAAGCATTGTTACAGGCTGGGGACCAACCAGCTAAGTAGTAGTTCTGCAGAAAAGGACTTGGGGGTTACAGTGGATGAGAAGCTGGATATGAGTCAACAGTGTGCTCTTGTAGCCAAGAAGGCTAATGGCATATTAGGTTGCATTAAGAGGAGCATTGCCAGCAGATCCAGAGATGTCATTATTCCCCTTTATTCGGCTCTGGTGAGGCCACATCTGGAGTATTGTGTCCAGTTCTGGGCCCCCCACTACAAAAAGGATGTGGACGCATTGGAGAGGGTCCAGCGGAGGGCAACCAAAATGATTAGGGGGCTGGAGCATATGACCTATGAGGAGAGGCTGAGGGAGTTGGGTCTGTTTAGTCTGCAGAAGCGAAGAGTGAGGGGGGATTTGATAGCAGCCTTCAACTTCCTGAAGGTAGGTTCCAAAGAGGATGGAGAAAGGCTGTTCTCAGTAGTGACGGATGGCAGAACAAGGAGCAATGGTCTTAAGTTGTGGTGGGAGAGGTCCAGGTTGGATATTAGGAAAAACTATTTCACTAGGAGAGTGGTGAAACACTGGAATGGGTTACCTAGGGAAGTAGTGGAGTCTCCATCCCTAGAGGTATTTAAGTCTCGGCTTGACAAAGCCCTGACTGGGTTAATCTAGTTGGGATTGGTCCTGGTTGTCTAGCTGGTGAGTCTTGCCCACATGCTCAGGGTTCAGCTGATCGCCATATTTGGGGTCGGGAAGGAATTTTCCTCTAGGGTAGATTGGCAGAGGCCCTGGAGGTTTTTCGCCTTCCTCTGTAGCATGGGGCACGGATCACTTGCTGGAGGATTCTCTGCATCTTAGGGTCCTTAGACCATTTGAGGACTTCAATATCTGAGATATAGGTGAGAAGATTATTCTAGGAGAGGGTGGGTGAGATTCTATGGCCTGCATTGTGCAGGGAGTCAGACTAGATGATCATAATGGTCCCTTCTGACCTTAAAGTCTATGAGTCTATGAGTTATGTTAATTGTGTAGCTGAAGTCAAAGTATTTTAACTCAACTTTTGGTGCTGTCTACACAGCAGGAAGTTGAAGGAAGAACTCTCCTCCTCCAACTTCCCTTACTCCTTGTGAAATGAGGTTTACAGGAGTTGGAGTAAGATGTCCCCCAGCTTACCATTATTTTGAAATAATGGCTTGATATGTGGATGCACCCGTTATTATTTCAGAATAATGTCAGTTATTCCAAAATAATGCTGCTGTGTAGAAGAGCCCTAGAGTGCCTGTAATGTCCCTGATCTTGGTGGGGAAGAAATACTGATAAATATTATGATTTTTTTGTATAATGGATGAAAGCAACCTCTTTAAGCTTAGCCCACTAGTTATTTTTAAGTGTAAGTGGCAAAGATTATAGACCATGGTAATTAATTATTACATTATTATCACAAAATGCTGAAGGTAGGAGCCCAATCCTCAGATATTGTGAATGTCTTTCAGGATTTGCTGAACTCCAAAAAACTGGGGGCCCAATCCTGCAATCCCTCATCCTTGGGCATGGGCTGTATTAACTGTAACACAGTGGGCAGTATGCCTGATAGTTATCATTTTGGACCAGGCTCTAATTTAGCACAACATACAAGAAGCCATCAGATACAGACCAACAAGAATTGTAGAAATATGAAAAGAACGGCAGTTTTGAGTAGGCTTTGTTCTTTCATAAACATAGCTTTGTAAACACATATGGTGCCTACTTGTGTGCATACATTAGGCAGAGCCTAAAACAGTTATGTGCTTTGCAATACAAATATTATTAAACTGTATGCAAGAGTCTGTTACCATGACAAAAGCAACCACATTTCTCATGCTTCTGTTAACAGTGGAGTTTTACTGACCTCTAGTGCTAGGTTATTCTACAAAACTCAGTAAATCATAAGCCTGGGTAGCTCCAAGGAGTAAACCTAACTACCTATGAAGCCACTTGCGTGTTGTTTGCCAGAAGGGAGAATGGAATTCCTGACAATAGGCAGTCACATAAGCAAATGGATTTGACCCATCAACGTGCTCTGTGCTAGCCTTTCAGCAGTTGCAAGGAAGACCATTTTAAATAGTCATCAAGCAATTTTAAATTGTTTGCATGGGAATTGCTGTCCTCAGAAGCTGACTAGTTGACAGTTTCAGAGACAGAAGCCCTCATCTATCTGTTGAGTAGGAAGAACATGGACCTCAGCTGAGCAACTAAAAGGGCTACTTCTCATGTTTGAGGCGAGTCCCCAAGCCTTTTTGTCCCTTGCCTCTTCTGCAGAAACAGCTATACTTTCTATTGCAGTTGTGCCAAGGACCGTCAATCAAAGATCGAAGCCCCATCAGGCTGGACACTATACTTTATATGAGCAAGCAAGAAAGAAGTTATCATTGCCTTAGTGAACTTGCAATGTAAATGTTCGATCCTGCAAGGTACTGAACACTTTGGCCTCATGCCAGAGAAGCACTTAGTATTCCTTCCTAGAAGGTGCTTAAAATGCCAGACGGAAAGCAACAGGTCAATGAAATGCACAAAGAGCAGGTGAGATATTGGGAAGATGAGGTAAGAGTAAACCAAGCAGAGTTTAGCACAGAAGCAGAAGTCTCAGCTCATCTCTGACTGACAAGGAGTAGTTGTTTGTAGGCGTCATAGCTGAGAGACACTTAAAGAGACTAGATGGATCCTAAGAACTTATTTGCGTGAGACACCCCCATACTCTTTGGTGCTGTTGCAAAGGGAGCATCCCCCTGAGATTTTTATTCAACACAAATGCTAAACTAACTAAGCAAATAGTATTTTGTAGGACACACAGACATGTTTTCTGTTTCCTTTCCTAGCTCTGCATGAGTAGTTAACTAACAAATGCTCTTCCCAGAGCTATTCAGCCATAAATCAAAGATATTCGTGCACAGATAAACAATATTTTGGCATATTCAAATGCTGCATATCTTGCAGTTAACTTAAATTTAAACAAAACAACAACTAGTCACACTTTATACTAAGGTTCTATTTATAAAGGATGAATAAATTATTAATAGAAGTGTTAATAAATGGTTAATATTCAGTGTCTAACAGATCAATTAGTTACTTATAACCATTTGTAGCACCCGCTAGTGATATGTTTATGAACATTTATAACACAAACTATTCTTGTCTCTGTAACATGTTGACTGTGTCTTTTAACAATTTATTAGCCATTTAGAAACCATTTATACATGGAACCTTAATATAAAAACACTAGGGGACTGCATCCCCTGCTCGCTATGCTCACCAACCCCCCTCCTCCCCCCTTCTCTGGAGATAGGTGTTTGGCCGGGGGGAGGGAGCAGGAGCAGTTTGGGACAGGGTGTCTGGCTAGGGGGAAGGAGCAGGCAAAGGATAGGTGTCTTGCCAGGGAGAGGGTGCAAGAGCAGGGGAGTGTGCAGGAGTAGGCTGGGGATAAGTGTCTGGCCAGGGGGAGGAAGCAGGAGTGAGCTGGGGCTATGGGGTCTCGGTGGAAGGAGTGAGGAAGATGGGGGGTCGGACTCAGATGGCAGAGAAGACCCGGTATGGCCTGGGGGGGGGGGGAGGTCAGGCTCGGATGGTGGATGGGATCCAGACCCCCCAGCAGCTCCTCCTGGCAGCACACTTCTCTCCACCCCCCACCCCCCTGGCATGAAGTGGAAGCCAGAGCTGGAGCAGCCCAAGCTCAGAGTGGACGGTCCTGAGGCTAGCCACAACAAGAGGCTGAGGACGGAGGCAGAGGCCCGTGGCAGCATGTGGATGCAGATGACCTGATGACATCACTCCGTTGTCCTGCAAGAATTTTTTTTATATATAGGTATAGATGACCAAAATGAGTAGCTATAGATGGCTAAATTCAGAGGCGGCGTAAATTGTTAAAAGGTGTTTCTCCTTAAGTCTGAATTTGGCCCTTTTTTCTTTTCAATAGCATGAATACTAGGAATACTGATGATGAGAATTATGTGTACAAATCAAGGGGAGAAAAGTCTTCTTAAGAACGTGAAAGACTTATGACTCTTTTACAATTTAAAGGAGAGCAAAAATTTAAAAATTAGGAGACTGCTTTTTTTTGTTTTACTTGTATATGACGGGTAGAGAGTGTCTAAAAGGAACAAATTTCTTTACCTCAGACATATCAGGTATGTCTATTCCAGTAATCCCTGGTTTTGCTGAATGGTTTGTTGAACATCCCGGAGAATGTGTATATGCCCTTACACCTTAATTTAACTGATGAGAGTGATAACATTTAGCAAAGGCTTCCTTTCCCTAAAGTGTGAATTAGTTGAAGTTAAATAAATGTTAATAATAACAAGACATTTATATAGTGACCAAAAAAAAATCCTTCATCCCTTTCCATTCTTGTGATGTTGTCTTTTCACTAATTCTCTACCCATCAAACAGACTTTCAGGTTGGAAAAGATCTGAATTTCTAATGTTAAGTGAACAGAGAAAATGAAATGTGCATACAACTTTCAGGCTTTTAGTTAGATATCTATAAAGAAGCAGAAAAAGTTAAAGCCATATTTTGTTCCTTTGTGGGTTACCTTAAGGTGGGCTGAATTTGAATGCTATAAACCAGATGAAACCAACCAGAAGTGGCCATCACCTAAGGCAGTAAAATTTTCTGTAACTTTGTGGGTGGCTGTGGGGCACTACAGGTGGACATTATTATTTGCTGGTTTGCCTTAAGCAGCTGATGCCCTGGAGCCTTCCTCGTGAAAAGCCTCAACATTTTCTCTTTGAATCAGTGAAAGCTTTTTTCCCCTCCAGCTTTTGGCTCTTTCTAAAGACTGCAGAGAGAGTACGGGAAAGGAGAACTAGATTAAAATATCTATATTCTCTGAGTGGATTCTTCAAAAATAATTCTGAATGGCTTTTAAGTATAGGAATTAACTTTCACAACCAATTCTAAGTCAAAGTAATCCTCATACATGTGATTAAAATACTAAAATGCCCCACTCCACAGCTGGGCATGTAAGTAGCTCTGACCCACAGATTAGGCAAGCAAGCAGAATCAATTTCTGTTCTTGATTTCTAAGTATCTCTCTGGTAACTGTAGTGTTTGTTTTTCTATCAAGCCTTAAAATCCCAACTGCTGCACTGGGCAAACAATCATCCAGGAAAATGTGTTATCAGGAACACAGGACATGAGGGCACATGTGAAGTTAGCAAAGTCTTTCTGCCCCCTCTGCTGGCTTTGTCCTGGACTGATGGATCCCCCAACTGAGAACTTATGGAACCAGAAAGGAAAGTTGAAGGAACAGAGCACACATATACAGACATAATGCAATAGATGTGCACACCTTTGGATTCAATGGAAGTCTTGCCACTGACTCCAATGAGAACAGGATCAGGTTTTAATTTGGAGGTTCCCTTGCTTTTCTTTTTATTCTCATAATATACATTTCTGAATAATGTATATTTTCCCTTAGCTGACTTGTCTTTCGATATTTCTGTTGTGCCCATTGCCATTGTATTTATATAACATGGGATTTTTACAAGGACATACACAATCTTCGGTTTTATTAACAAGGACAGGAGCCTGCGCCAGTTCAGAATGTTGTGTGAGCACATTCAGGGTATGAGGACGGGGGGCCTGACAAAGGGAAAGAGAGTCTTTCACTACTAGATCTAAATCCAATCCAGCTCAGTGACAGAGAGTTGTTTTGTTTTGTTTTGGTGGCTGTTTGGTGGTCTACATCAGAGGTATTTAAAATCTGGGTTGCAGCTTGTAAGATATACTCCCAGCTTACAGCTCCCAGTGACTGTGGTTTGCCATTCCTAGCCAATGGGAGCTGAAGAAAGTGGTGGCCCAGCCCGCATCACTTCCTGCAGCCCCCTTTGGCTAGGAATGGTGTACTGTGTCCACTGGGAGCTGTGAACAGCCATGCCTATGGACACTCAGGTAAATCAATCATCATGCAGTCAGTTGGGGGCTTACCCTTACAAGCCGTGACCCAAAGTTTGAAGACCTCTGGTCTATGTGAAATGAATTTGGTGTGCTCAGTCCACTGCGGGGGGCGGGGGGGAGATTTCTCACTGTGAGCATCAGAAGAGAATGCCAAGATGACCAGGCCTGCAGACTGAACTCATCAATGGTTCCTCCAGGTCAGGGCACTTCAGTAGGCATCATGGAGGAAGCTTGTGCTTCTGCCTCTGCTGAGCATTTTCTGTGGACCAGCTTAAAAATTCAGCTCTAAAGTTCATTCATGTGTGCAGCTAGGGGGAGAGAAGAAGAAATACAGGTACATGGAAGCTTTCAGAGACAGGATAGTATAGGCCTAAACCATGGCAGTGTGATTATCAGAGTGCCCACAGCTGCCCACAGCCAGCAGCATGTGTTTCAACTAGTGGTGCACATCCACATACGCCTCAGGGCCTGTAACAGAATTTATTCTGCACATTAATAGTGTTGCACAGAAAGTGTAAAATAAAAATGTTTGCAAGCACCCTTTCATTTTGTCTAATTTTCTGTGCAACATTGGCCTTCTAGGTGCCTCACATTCAGAAGTACAGAGCACCCAAAACACCACTGGAAGCCTCCAAATCCTGCCAATGCACAGCACCTCTGAAAATCAGGGCTCTGGGGTGTTGAGATGGGTGTCCAAAACCAAAGCATCCATGCTGGCAAAAATGACCTTGCCATGATTTGTCAGAAATGGAACTGCAAATAGAAGCTAGAATTCATGATTCCCAGTCCAACCCTCTGAAAACCATGAGATTAACCTTTGTTCTCTCTTGGAAAACACTAGTATCAGCAATATTCCACCATCAGAATTCACTCATTGTGGCAGTTGCTGCTGCCATGATTCAGCACATCTACACTGCGGCTTCTGATGGCCGGTCTCCTGCGGAACCCCCAACAGAAACTAAGAACTCCTCGGTCCCACCTAGGGGAATGCAGACAATGTATTACTTCCCTCACCTGCCTCCCTTTAGCCAAACTCCACGGACCCGTGCACACAACAGTGTTATTCTGGAATAATGGATGTTATTCCAAAATAACTATTCAAGCATCTACACAGCAAGCCAGTTATTTTGAAATTATTTCAAAATAATGGGTGTCTTATTCCAGATACTGTAACCCTCAGATAGGGTTGAAATAGGCACCACTATAAAATAGGCATCACCACCCCTTCCCTTAGGAACCCCACTCCAGCAGTACAGTTCACAACCCTCCTGGGCCAATAGCATGAGAGCACCAGATCTGCATGACCATGGCCCCTATGGTTGATCTCCCCATGCTGAACTGGTTCCCCATGGATCGGTAGCTGTCTGGCATGGTAAGCTTCCAGATGGCGATGGTGACCCGCTTATGTGTAGGGGGAGGAGGATAGCAGGTTGCATGTGGGTGTCCTGTCACCTGAGGGCAGGGGTGAGCTACTCACACACCTCCAGAAAGGTATCCCTCCTCATCCAGAAATTCTGGAGCCACTGCTGGTCATCCCACTGTTCCAGGATGATCCAGTACCACCAGTCACTGCTGGTGTCACCAGAAGCGGTGCTGAAAGGTGTGCAGGGGAGGGCAGCTGGGATCGTGCAGCATGAGCAGTGCCTGAAGAGAGGAGAGGTCAGAAGGTTCCCCGCAATGAGCTGGAGGGCCTGTTCCTGCAGGGCCAGGAAGGCAACCTACAGAAACTGCAGCAGGAGGTGCAGCAAGACATATAAGAGCCGCCAACTGCTCAGAGGCAGGTCTGGCTCCATGGCAGGAATGATGAGGTGTCTGCAAGGGCAACCACAGCAGGCAGAGGAATGGGTTTGCTGTTCCTCAATGAGGTAGGCAAAGGAGAAGAGACTGAGACACGGCTGTACAGGGCGGGTCCCTTTAAGCACAAGCCTTAGATAGCCTCAGGCAGCAGCTCCAGGAAGAGAGTGCTGTCCTGATGCCCTGCCTGAAGTGCTTCTGGGTGGTCTTAAATGCAATTCAATGTCCAATCAGTGGGGATGCTCTGTTTCAAAATAGCTCAGCACTATTTCAATGGACATTTGGTCTGTCTACACTGGCGGGTACTTGCGCAAGAACATCTTGTGCAAGGGTTCTTGTGCAAGAACACGTCCACACAGCCATGTGCTTTTGCGCAAGAACCTCCGTGGCAGTGTGGACGCTTTCTTGGGCAAGAAAGCTCTGATGGCCATTTTAGCCATAGGGCTTTCTGGAGCAAGAAACCCCTGCCATGCGTCCACACTGCCATCTGGCACAAGAGCTCTTGCGCAAGAGAGTTTACACTTATTAGAAAAGAGCATAGCTCTTGCGCAAGAATCCCTCTCTTACCACACTTTACTGTAAATCTTCTTGCACAAGAGCGGGCGGGCCGTGTGGATGTTCTGCAGAAGAACGGCCATTCTTGCGCAAGAACCCTCCAGTGTAGACATAGCCTTGCTGTGTAGTTGCACTATTTTTAAATAAGCCATTTTGGAGTTTTTTTTCTGAAATAGCTTATTCTGAAATAAGTGTGCAGTGTAGACGTGCCCCAAGAGTCCTGGAGGTGAGGGTTAGCACAAAGCAGTCTAATTCACACCTCTCTCCAGGTAGTATGACCAAGTGTCCAGTTTTTGATCAAATACCTGGTTAGAAAGGGACCTTCCCCAACCCAGTGAAAATAAGCAAGTAAGTGAGGATGGGGGAGAATGAACAACAGAAGGAGGGGGGATGAAGTGAGCATAGTGGGGCCTTGGAGAAGGAACAGGGCAAGGATGTTCATTTTTTTCCCAGTGAGAAAGTTTGCAACTCTAAATAGCAGGTGAACTTGACCCTTGTAAAAAGAAACAGCACAAGGTCAAATTTCACCCTAGATGAAAAATAACTCAGTTACCAGGAGATGAAAAGACTGTGACTATGAAAGATTAATAATCTCTATCAAAGGTGGTCTGATTAATAGGAAAATTAAAGAAGATGGTTGATTAGGTAATAATTGTCACCTGAAAAATACTCATTCTGGTACTGTATTGATTTCAGTTAGCTGTGAGGAGAAATAAACAAACTTTGAGTTGTGCGAAGGGAATAGAGAGATAAATGTTGAACACATTTCAACTACAATCAGTCATGCTTATTTTTTTCTTTTTAATACAACACTCCTCTTTTCTTATCACAGATGGAAGAACATATGGCAGAAAGTCTTTACAGTATGTCTGGAATAGTTTCCAAATTATAATAGATTTCACATTGAAAATCTGGAATTGGTACATGGGAGAAAGCGGCCAATGATGTTTTTAATGTTTTAACCTATTTGCCATAAACACTGGCTGCTTTCATAGTTGAGGGTGGTGGAAGAAAACATTTGTATGTTCAGGAGCAGCTAAAGGTGCGAAATTAAATTAGCTCAGTGAATGGGGAGAAAAGGAGCAAGAAACCTTGAAAATAATGTTTTGACAAATAGAGATAAAATTACATGCAAAATTGGAAACCTGAAGAGGTAGAACCTGCAACAAAGTTACAATGGCAGAATTGAAAGAAAAGGTAAATGGTCTCAGGAAAAGGCATGGATGAGGAATCCTTGACTTCTGAGTGATTTGAATCTAACCCAGGTTTACTCAGACAGTTTTACAGTGCTACAAGAAATGAGCTGTCAGGTGTCAGTCCAGGTCACTGTAGACAGGTATCGAATGCTGCCACTGTTGTTACTGAGCAATCACTATCCCCACAATTAGCAGAGCTTGTCTGTTGGCCGTATCTAATTTGTGAACCATAATAGTACTGCACCCCTGCAACTTATTATAGCCAGCAGGGAAAATCCATTCTGCCTTTCCCACAAAAAGCTATGTGGAACCACTGGTATCCTCTGTACATGCCATGAAGGGGCTGAAGGCTTTGGTGAGGTAGATCAGGGAGTACTGTGACCCTTTATGATTGACAAGGTGCTAATTACCCTCCTCTACATTGTGGTACTTTTTAGCTGTCAAGGAAGTGAAAGATTTTCTCAATGGTGGTATTGTTAGTTCAGCTGCACTAGTGCAGGGCCTCAGTGTATAGCAAATCTCTTGTAGCTGGTTGAAGTTTTACTACCTTGTTAACTAAACTTACTCGTCATCAGCTGGCTCCTGGCACTTGTGACTTTGTTAACAACAGCAAGAGGGGGGAAAAAATTTAATTGACCCAGCAGACCTTAAAGTTCTGCATATGGATACCTTGACAATTCGTTACTTACTCCACTACGTTTGAGAGGAATTTTTCAATAGTTGCTGGGTTTTTTCCATGGGACAGTGTGAAATGACATATTTAATTTCTGGTCAGCCACAGTTGAAATATTTCAGTTAGTGGAACCAAGCTGATATGTGCACTCTGGTGCATCATGGGGATGTAGTCCCAGCCAGAAAGCCCAGCCCATGAAGGAGAATGTGAGCAAGAGGTACCTAAACTTCTATTTCCCTGAGACAAGATAGCAAGTCAAACCACTAATGATTAACTGATGCATCCTCTCCCAAAAAAACCCTGTTTAAAATAATCTGAACAAAACCACAGAGTTTAATTTAGGCTAACATGACACAAAATATTTTGTTCAGATTCTCCCAATGGGAAAAAACAAATATTCAGCAAAATGCTTCTGCACAAAAGTTCTATTTTGAGAAAACTGCATTTTCCAAAAAATAAATAAATGAAAATCACTGACTAGTTCTACTGCTCATCAATCAACAGATATCTTACTAGAGATAGTTTGCTGTCCATGTGATTAGTGGCTTTCCCAGTACATCAGATGTACCAGCCCGTTCTCTGCTTGTTCTTATTGGGACGTCTTTTTATGGGAATTTGGCCCCATGAGTATTGCATTTCCCATCATTGGGCTGGATAATGATAGTGTTACTATTGCATTCTTGAATATTTTGTCCTCTAGGATAGGCCTATGCTATCACAAGCAGCCCTACCACTCAAGGTATTATCATGCTTTCACAGACAGAGGTTTGAAAGCTATATCATTTCCTTTCTCTTCTAACTACATGCAGCAATAAATGAGGATTACAATTTTATTCTCATTGAAGGGCTCTGACTTTAACAGAATGAAAGGAATCTTTGAGTAATTTAGTCACCAAACCCTAAAGAGTAAATGTATTTATTTTGACATATAAAAATGTACCTATCCAAAACTCTAGTCTATCCATTTACATCCTACATAAAATCAGTAATGGGTGCACTGCATCTGTGCCTGGCTCAGTAAGGCTATGTCTACACTGTTTTTTGCGGAAGAAGATATGCAAATGGTGTGTTCATTTGCGTATCTTGCACACTCATTTGCATATCTTTTTCCGATCCTTTTTGAGGAAGAGGTTTTGCTGTTAAAAAGCCGGGCCATTTGTTGGGAAAAAACCCTTTTGTTCAAGGTCCTGTAAACCTCAATTTTTAAGGAATAAGGGGTGTAGTCAGTGCCAAATTCTGAAATAACCCTCTGTTCCAAAATGTCCCTTACTTCTCATAGAATGAGGTTTACTGGGACATCAGAATAGCGAACCTAAAATAACAGGCATACTGTTAAGACGCGGGATCGCTTTTTCGGGATACTCCGGCATCCCGAAATAGCATTGCAGTGTAGACATATCCTAAGTGTGTGATTGTGCACTAAACTTTCAGAATTGTGGCATTTTATTTAGCAACATTTCAGGCTTGGTGAGTCTGCCAAGACCTGGGAAAGTCTAAGGAAAATACATGAGTGAGAAGAATTGAACATTGACACTAGCTGGACCCAATAGGGAGAGTCATAGAATCAGAGAATACTAGACTGGAAGGAACCTAGAGAGGTTGTCAAGTCAGCCAAGCACCATCTATACATCCCTGACAAGTGTTTGTCTAACCTTCTCTAAAAAACCTCCCTAGGTAATTTATTCCAGTGCTTAGTCAATTTATTCTAGTGCTTAACCATCATCATAGAGAGATACTTGAGAGATCTGCTGAATCAGTGCATCTCTGGTAGGTCATGGCCTTGCCTCAGTAGCACAGCCACTTGTGGGCCATGTCAGGCAACTCCAGGCATGTGCTGCCTGACAGATGACTACTTGCACATATGGAGCATTTCTGCTGGCAAGGGTCCACAACCTAGGTTATACAAGCAGACAGCAAACCTCATCTTTAGTCTTCAAATCCCTTGGGTCCGGGAATGTCTTTTCAACTAAAGCTGTCCTAAAATACACCATTCTAATGTGTAGGGTATGAATTCCCTGTAAATGCCCAGTAAAGCTGTAATGTGTTCAAAAACACAATTAAACTCACAAAATGCCTACTAAACTGAATTTAAATAGCTATAAAGGTGATGGGTCCAATTCTACTCTTAGAGATTTAAGCAAAATGCCGGTTGAAGGCAGATTTTAAGCTCACAGATCATCAAAGTGACTGGGATATTAAAGGCTAGCTTTTCTTGGGGTTAACAAGTAGATCCAGACACCTCCAATAGAGTCCAAAGTCCCAGGAAATGTGCTGCATACTGATCATTATTATGATATGCACTCAGTGCATATCATAATAATGGTGTTATTATAATACTTTTATGGTGTTTTCCTTCCAAGGATCTCAGAGCATCTTACAAACATGAATTCATTCTCCTTGACACACCCTAAAAGAGAGGGAAAACAGACAGGGAATCTGAGGCATGCAGCAAGAGTAAAATAAAAGCACACAGGATGTTTGCTGGAGTTAAGGACCCAATCAACTCTGAGTAAATTGTCTAATTTCTTTATTATATTACTTATGAATATGAACAATGTTACACATGAAAACAAGCAATTAAAAACATAATTTTACAGTCTGGAGCATTTCTTGGTGTTAAACCCAACAACTCCTGGAAGCTTAATCTAAATTTCAGGTACTGCCAGAAGTGTAGCTGATTCAGACTTCTCTTTTGTACAAACAAGAGGATGCTAGTTTCTTTCTTTCAGATACATCTTAATCTCTATACCTCAAGACAAGCCATTTCTTGAAGCCTCGCCCCTGCATTTCATACTATTCGTCAAAATCAAGTTGCGGGGGGTTAGAAAAGAATGCAGGATGAAGCCCTTAACATGAATCTTTAAAGATAGTCAAAGAGTTGGCTCCTAGGGAAGGTCTCCATGCTACAGACGCGTATGCAACTGCTGAGCTTTTCCACCATGAGTCCCATTGATTTCAAAGCTAAGCCCATGGATAAATATTTGCAGAATCAGGGCCTATGTCTGTAGCTGCAGCTTACTTCTGATCCTTATTTTTCAATGTAAATCATTCCATGAGTCTCTCCTGATGAGATTTGTTACAATGTTTATTTTAGAAAAGCAAAGAGTTGCCTTTGTCAGGAGTGAATGGAATTCCAGAAATCAAAGTACATGCTACTACCTTGACTTTAGCCAATATAGTGGAAGGCTGATATATTTCATTATACTGGCATAGCTCAACTTATCTAAAGCCCTTGCCAATTGCATAGAAGGGATTATGATGATTTGTAATTAATACTTCCTGGATTTTCAGGAATCCACTAAAAAGACTTAAAATAAGTGACTTAGGTTTGGCAGCTCTGTGAATAGAACCCTAGGGAGTATTACACAGGAGACTAGGTTTGGGGAACAAACTTCCTTGGCTTTGTCAGCAAGGTCAGGGGATTGGCCTCTGCCTTTAGGACAGGCAACAGATATCAGACTACAGCAAATCTCATTTTTGAGAGCAATAGTTCAGCATCATTGGAGAGTATAATATTTGCAAGGCTGTATGACTTGAACAACACAGAGATGCTAACGGTGGAGTGCACTTGACAGGCATGGTTGCCAGAAGTGCTGACTTCTTCTGGAGCAGAGGCACTGGAACTTTTTTTAGGGTGGAGGTGCCGAGCTGCTCCCTCCCCATACCTGTTTGCACCCCACGGAGGGTCCCACTGAGGCTTGCCAACTCTGCCAAGTCAGAGGGACAGGATACCATTACAGCAAATGGCATCTGGTCCAGAAGAGTGGGCAACTTTGCCACTACTTGAGGTGGCTGTGGAGCCCTGGGCTGGCGGTAGGACCCAGAGTGGCAGTGCAGCCTGGACCAAGGGAATTGAGGGCTGCAGAGTCCATGGAGATGGTGTGTAGTAGGGTCCTGAAAGATCCCAGAGTCTGGAACGAGGGGCTGGCAGAGCGGGCAGCGGAGCCAGACCTGGGCACAGGTAATACAAGTGGAAAATCTTTGGGTGCTGGACCACCCCCTTCATACCTACTTCCCACACCTATGTTCTGGAGTTTTGTTTGCCTAGCACCTTTCAGACTCAGTCGTTAAATGCAGCAGGGAAAAAATTAAAACATTAACAAATAAACACATCTGTGACCAGGTAGGTTGCTCCTTCAACACTCACTTAGACAGCTATGAATCATCCTCTCTTTGTCAGAACCCTACCAATCAAATGCCAATAAAGCCGGAGTGGGCAAACTATAGCCCCGGGCCACATCCTGCCATGAGGGCTTTTAATCTGGCTCTTAGCATGACCAGTCTGGTGGCACAGTGAATCTAAAGCAGACTCTCTGCCTTCCATGGACCTGTGCTACCCCCAGAAGTGGCCAGTATGCCCCTGCAGCCAGGGGTGGACAGAGGTTTCCATATACTGCCCTTATCAGTAGGCAACTGTTATTGTCCAAGAACAGGGAACTGTGGCCAATGGAAGCTGTGGGGGCAGTGCTTGCAGGTATAGGCAGTGCACAGAGCCATCTGCTCCCCCCCAAGAGATGCTTCTGGACACTCCAGTTGTTTCTGGGAGTGTCACAGAGCCAGGGTGGGGGGGAGTTTTCCTTAGCCCTGATGTGCCACCAATCAGGAGCTGCCTGAGGTAATCAGCACCTAGCTGGAGCCCAAATTCTAAGCCCCCTCCTGCATTCTCTCCTCCTGTATCAATCTCCTACTCTGGGCCCTGGGTGTACCCCTCTGCATCTCAACCCTCTGCCCTGAGCCCTACCTCACAGCTTCTCCCACACCACAACCTCCAGCCCTAGCCCATGCCCTAGTCCTACATTCATGGCCTGCCATACACTTTCCCTATCCAGATGTGGCCCTCGGGTCAAAAAGTTTGCCCACCCCCGCAACAGAAGTAGTCTAGGGTTATAGCTTGGCAGTACACAATGTGATGCTCAGTGTTGTGACACTTAAGTCCATTAATGGATCCCACCCATAGAATCTAGCTTTTGTCATTACAAAAATTTTAATTCTGACTTTACCTGCAGTTCTATTTCCACAACATAAGAGATATTACATCAGAGAAAAGGTGAGGAAAACAAGTTAGACTTGTCGCACAATTATGTGGCTTTGGTATGTTATGGATATCTGACCATAACAACCATTACACAGAACATTGATGATTTTGACAAACCATGGTATACATTTCAAACCATTATATATATTTCTATACATTTATAATAACTTTACATGATATGTCACCACCAAGTATTATCACCCACAGCAATTACAGCTTTGCTTTTAGTGCAAGCAATTAAAGAGTCAGCATGTGCGACTATGGATGGCTCCAAAATATAAGGGGAATCTTTCTGCATGGTAATTGCCAGTAAAAGCTGATTCTGTCATGGCAACCACCGTTCTTAAAAGGTGGAAAAGCAAATTTTATACATATCCTTAGCAGTGGGGAAGTCCAAATAAACAAAACATGTGGTGCTGTTGGAAATCTTAATGGCATTATTCTCTCATGCATTCTCTGTACACATGGTACATTGAGATAGATGTATTTACAACACATCCGTGTTGGAACCCAAGCTGTGTAAAATCCAGGGGAGTTATTCACAAGAGGGAAAAATCATATAATTGCCCTTAGTTAGGTCAGACCATGCAAAACTTGCTAGTAGCTTGGTTTTGCTCTGGTAGCAATACAGTCTATTCTCAGTTCATGAAAATACAATATGTACCATATCACCTGTCAATACTCCCTCCCCACACCCCCCCACCCCCACCCCCAAAATATGCCTTTTGGAAGAGGAGCTGGCTTGTTAAAGCAAATTTCCTGTAATTCAATGGGAGTCTAGAACAGACATGAGAGGATTAAATATTAAACCAGACTATGGTAGAGCCTTGTAAACAGTCTGATCACAAGAGTGCACAAAAAGTCACTTAAACATATTTGGAAAGATGATTATTATCAGCAAATGTTGGTAAACAGCAATCCTAAACACACAAACTATGTAAAAAAAATTACATTGATGATCATCAAAATTTGCAGACAAGCAAAATAAAATAAAGCACCTCTTGTGAACTTAGAGTTTGATTCAAGGATATTTACTTTGTGTATTTTTACATTGTGGTGTTGACAATTTGTGTTGTAACAGCTATAAAGTTTTACATCTTGAAAATCATCATCTTCTGTCATTGAATTATTTTTATATGACAGCTGCCCTTACATCATTTCCTTCAACTGTGCACATTTAAAAATCAATAAAAATAGAAAAATGCTTAAAACAGCTAGCTATATTATCCATCAAGATTACAAAAAATAAACATTTAATTCCTCCAAGCTTACATTAAACCATGTCATATTTTGTTTTCTTAACGTCACTTTAGGAAATGATGGAAATTAAGAGTGTCCCAGTCTTGGGCAAAGTGGGTTATTATCCTGCCTCCAAAAATGAAATAAAATAAATATACTATAAATAATTAACATACAAATCTTCTCTCTCTAGTTGCAGAGCTGAAAATAAAGGCCCTCTTTGTCATTTAAAGGACACACAGGACATGTGACATGCACATTAAGCAGCTAAGCCATACGATTAAGTAAATGCCATTAATAAATAATTTAAATTGCTTTGCCTGATGTGTTAGATAAACAATACTTGCATTGTAAAAATTTCAGAATCTTCATATTATCAAGAGGAAAATCACAGAATCAGAGAATACTAAAACTGGAAGAGACCTCCAGAGGATATCAAGTCTATTCTCCTACCACACGGCAGGACCAAGCACCATCTAGATCATGGGTTCTGAAACTGGGGAGGCATGCCTCCCAGGTGGGGCATGAAGAAATTCCAGGGGAGGGGGTGAGGCGACCAAGCCTCCCCTCTCTCCCACCTGTCAATCCTCCCCCCTAAGTTTTGCTGCTATTTTTGTTTTTCAGCCCCGATCAGTTCCTTTTTTTTTTTTTTGGATCAACAAAGTTTTGCTGCTTTGGGGTGTGTGTGAGGGTTTCTCAAAAATCAAAAAAGGGGCGTGATGCTGAAAAGTTTGGGAACCACTGATCTGGATCATTCCTGACAGATGTCTGTTTAACCTGCTCTTAAATATCTCCAATGATGGAGATTCCACAACTTACTTAGGCAATTTATTCCAGTGCTTAACAAAACTGACAGGAAGATTTTCCTAATGTCCAACCAAAATCTCCTTTGCTGAAATTTAAACCCATTGCTTCTTGTCCTGTCATGAGACATAAGGAAAATATTTTCCCCCTCCTCTTTGTAACCCCCTTTTAGGTACTTGAAAGCTGCTATCATGTCCCCCCTTCCGTCTTCCTGTGACGGGGCATGTATACCCTGCACTGAAGCAGGTGAGGCTAAGACTCAGTGGAGGAGGAAGTCCCACCCCTTTACCCAGACTGGGAATGCTCCAAATGCTGGGGTAGCATAAAAGGCAGCAGAGCAGCTAGTGACTGCTCTGGGCTGGCTAGTGAAGGAGAAGGACCTCCAGCCAGAGCTCCCGAGCTGCAGCAGCCAGTGACGGGGATCATGGGAACTGGAGTCCCAGGAGACTGCTGCTACACAACCCACTCGGAGTCCCAGGGAGAAGCTGCAGCCAGGGAACTGGGAGACCCATCCACTACGTGGGACGTCAACACAGCACTGGTAGGAAGTGACCCAGGGAGGGTGCAGGAGCAGCCTCTCCTACCCAGGTACACTCGGCGTGTTTCAGCCGGATTCCCCACCAAGGGAGCAGTAGACCATTCTGCCACTCATAGAGCCCTGGTGGATACAGGTGAGCCGGAGTCCCTCAACAAGTGTGCTTTCCCAGCCTTACTGACTCTGGTCACTCGGCCATGCCACCCTGAGCCAAGGGCTACTTATTGACTCTGACCATTGAACCATTCTGCCCTGCAACCAGGACTACTTACTGACTCTCCATGTTGCCCTGTGTCAAGGGTTACTTATTAACTCTCTGTGCTGCCCTGAGCCAAGGGCTATTTATTGACTCTGGCCATTGGGCCATACTGCCCTGCAACAAGGTCTACTTACTGATTCTGTGTGTTGCCCTGAGATGAGGGGAGCCTACTAACTCTGGCCATTAGGCCATACTGCCATGAGACCAGGCCTGCTTACTGACTCTTGCCACTAAGCCATACTGTCCCAGAGTAAGGGCTGACCACAGTGGACCCTGACCAGTGGATTGTACTGCCCTGAGGGAAGGGAAAGCACTGTTGACCTTGGGCACTGTGCTCAGCTACCCTGGACTGCAAGGGGAGATTTATGGACTATAGCAGGGGTGGGCAATAAGTTTGGGCTGGGGGGCACACAAAAAATTTTTAAGTGGCCCTGGGCCACCTCGGAAGGGGCGGGGCCTAACCCAGAAGAGGTGGGGCCAGGATGCTTCTGGACTACCCCACCCACAGACCATGATTGGTCTGGGGGTGGGGGAGATCCTTTGCCCCACCTTCCCACTGGGCACCCATGCCCCTGGCAGGGCAGGAAGAGGCTTTACATGCTCCTCCACCCCCAGGCCAATCACGGCATGGGCGGGGGGAAAGCGCCCAAAGCCTCCTCCCACCCTGCAAGGAGCATGTGAAATTTTGAAGTGCTGCATGCTCCTTGAAGGGCCGGGGCAGGGTGAAGGAAGCTTTGCACAGGAAGCTTTGCTTTCCTAATTGGCCTGGGAGTGGGAGAGTGCATGAAGCCTTCTCCCACCCTACCCCCACCCTGCGAGGAGCACATGGCACTTCAAAGTGCTACGTGCTCCTCATAGGGCAAGAGAAGGCTTCATGTACTCCCCCCCACCCCCAGGCCAATCAGGGCCTTGGGGTGGGGGAGTTGCGCGAAGCTTCCTTCACCTTTCCCCCACCCTGAATGAGCGTACGGCACTTTGAAGTGCTGTGCACTCCTCACAAGGTGGGGGAAGGGTGGAGGAAACTGCGTGCGCTCCTCCCACTCCCAGGCCAATCAGGGTTTGGGGGTGGGGGAGCGCGTGACATCTCCTCCTGCCCTCTGAGGAGTGCATGGCACTTCAAAGCACTATGTGGTCCTGCCAGGGCAGGAGGAAGTTTCAGCACTTCTCCGCTCCCAGACCTTAATTGGCCTGGGGGGCAGGGGAGCAGCAGGGCCTCCGTGGGCCAGATCAACGCACTTGGCTGACCGCATCTGGCCCGCGGAGGCCCTTTTGCCCACCCCTGGACTATAGAGATGGCTGGCAACCCTGTGGCTGGTTGGGCAGCGTCCACACCCCTGAATATCCCCACCCCTGTGATGAGGTGTACATATGCCTCCAAACTTACTTTTTTCCAAACTAAACAAATTCAGTTCTTTCAATCTCCCCTCATAGGTTATGCTTTCTAGACCTTCAATCATTTTTGTTGCTCTTCTCTGGGCCTTCTCCAATTTCCCCACATCTTTCTTGAAATGTGATACCCAGAACTGGACACTCTGTGCCTAATCAGTGCAGAGTAGAGCAGAAGAATGACTTCTCATGTCTTGCTCACAACACTCCTGATAATGCATCCCAGAATCATGTTTTCTTTTTTTGCAGCAGTGTCACTCTGTTGACTCATGTTTAGCTTGTGGTCCACTATGACCCCTAGATCCCTTTCTGCAGTACTCCTGCCTAGACAGTTACTTCCCATTCTGTATGTGTGAAACTGATTGTTCCTTCCTAAGTGGAGTACTTTGCATTTGTCCTTACTGAACTTCATCCTATTTACCACAGACTATTTCTCCAGTGTGTTTAGATCATTTTGAATTATGATCCTGTCCTCCAAAGCATTTGCAACGCCTTCCAGCTTGGTATTGTCTGCAAACTTTATAAGTATACTTTCTGGGCCCTTATCTAAATGGCCAATGAAGACTTTGAACAAAACTAGTCCCAAACTGATCGCTGCAGAATCCCACTTTTTTATGCCTTTCCAGCATGATTGTGAATGACTGATAACTACTCTCTGTGTATATTAATACAGAAAGGGAAGGGGGATTTTCCTGTGATCAAGGCACTAGATTGGACTCCAACAATCGGGGTTAAATTCCTGTCTGCTATAGACCTTCTCAGTGAGTTTTGGTAAGTCACCTAATCTCTTTGTTTTTCAATTCCCTATCTATAGTATATTCTTTTTTTTCCAAGGGTGCCTTAAGAATAAATTCCTGAATGTCTGTAAAGTGCTCAGATTCATATACGTTTCATATAGGTGCTCAGATTCACTTATATGTGGGACTATATAAGTATCTATATACAATTTTAATAACAGGTGAATGAAAAGGAAAGAAGGAAAACTAAGAGAAAGAGGACTTCAGGAGAGCTGTCAGTTTCTCAAGGAAACTGTCTTAAAGCCACACTGCAAACTATTCTGTGGTGAAGGAAAGACAGGACCTGAAAATCAAAAAGGAATCCTACAGAAAATGGAAACATGGATGAATTGCTAAGGATGGGTGCAAAAGAATAGCACAACCATGTAAGGACAACTATATAAGGACAAAATCAGAAAGTCTAGCACACAAAATGAGTTACAACTTGCAAGGGACAACAAGGCAGTAAGAATAGTTGTTTAAATATATTAGGAACAAGAGAAAGATGAAGGGAAGTGTAAGCCCTTTAGTTAGCTGGCAAAAAGAGTTAATAATTGATGTCATCAACAAGGATGATGTGACTATTTGCTTCAGTCATCATGAAAAAGGTTCATAGTTGGCCAGATACGCAAAAAAAAAAATTAATATTAACAACAACAAGGGGGGATAGAACCCAAGACAAAATAGGGATAACAGGTTAAAGAATAGTTAGGTAAGTTAGAGCTGAAGTGGGCATTAAATTGGTCCCTGCTGGGGTCCTTGTGGTCTGTGTATGGCATCAGGGGGAATGACATCTGCATGTCCCAAATCCCAAAGTCATGGCAGGGGACGAATGTGCACCATGGAGAAGTAACCCTTGTGATTGATGTATTGGTCCGCTTGATGCTCCTGTGCGTGAATCGGTATGTGAGTCCCATCAATTGCTCCACCACAGTTCAGGAAACTCCAGGGCAGCAAATCCAGCCACAATCGGGTCCAGGTCTCCCAGGAAGGTGACCCTCTGCAGCAGGATCAAGTTGAGGGGGGGACAGCACAACCCCCCAGGGATGGGGCTCTACCCCCCTCCTGCTTCACCCCCCCCACACAATCCCCAACCCCCCTTTCTCAAGGGTTCCCCTCTTCCAGGACTCCCTCTTCCCCATGCAGGGACTACAGCCCAAGAGTGCCTTACCTCTATGAGGAGGGCCCCGACGGTGGACTTCCCCATGCCAAACTGGTTGCCCACTGACTGGTAGCTGTCTGGAGTGGTGAGCTTCCAGAGAACGATTGCAACCCACTTCTCCAAGGGGTTGACAGGTTGTAGGTGGTTGTCGCATCTCCAGAGAGCAGGGACAAGCCAGGCACCAGCTCCAAAAAGCTGTGGTATCCAAAAAAGCAGGGCAACCACAGCAGGCACTTCCGCATGCAGAAGTTTTGGAGTCACTGCTGGTCATCCCACCGCTCCATGACCAGCCAGTCCCATCAGTCTGAACTGGTGTCAAGCCTCCAGAAACACCTCTCTGCTGCGGGGTGTGGTTGCCAGAGTGTAGCTCCTGCATCGAGGGAGAGGGTCCCCAGAATGACCTCAGGCTCAAGCTCAGTCAGGACCAGGAAGGCAGCTGGCAGAAAGTGCTGCAAAAACTGCAGCATGGCTGTGTGGGGCCATTGCATGCCCAGGGGCAGCTCCGGCTCCATGGCACAAATGAAGAAGCTGTGGTGTCCAAAAAAGCAAGGCAACCACAGCAGGCACTGCGAGAGCTTTGCTGTCCCTCTAAGAGGTATACAAGCATGTAGCAGAAGCAGAGAAATGGCTGTCCAGGGGGCTCCGGCACCAGCACTCAGAAGCAACTGGTGATCTATGGTCCTGCCTGAAGCAGTTCCGGGTAGCCTTTTATGCGAGAGAGCGTCCAATCAGTCTGGACTCCCTCTTTCGAGAAAGCGCATCACTTTTTCTATGAGCTTTTGTGTGCACTTTTGTGTGCGGATGCTCTCTTTCGGAAGAAGTTTTTTTGGAAGATCTCTTCTGAAAAAAGGTTCTTCTGAAGGAAGCCTAAAATCTAGATATAGCCTCAGTAAATAACTAGGGATATTTAAAATAAGGTAAAAAAGCTTATATGAGGTACTTGCATGTAAAAGAGACTTTCTTGGCTCAAAGTTACTATGGTGCTAGATTTCAACTACTTAGGTATCATCAAGTAATATTATACTTTGAATATTATAGTTTGAATGGTGGGTCAGGAAATCTTTGAAAGACGTTGCATCTTCCACTACAATCCATTGATCCTTCAGTGTATTCAGCAAGCAGAAACTAACAGTTGGTTAAATATTGCAACTCCCATTAGATATTCACTTTCTTCATCCACTTCATACACATCAAAGAGGGAAAATGCAGATGACATCTACAACCTTTATTTCTGCTTCTCTGAATTATAGTTCATTGCTACCTTGAGGCTAAAGAGTTATTAATGGAATAAAGTTGTTTTTAAGTCTTATTTTACATAAAGAAACCCTACTTAGCAAACTTTGAAACAAGCCTGTCTTATATTTGCTGTTGTGCTAATTGGATTTATCCTTTGCTGCATGCCTCAGTTTCCATTATAGGAAACAAATATAGGAAGCCACCCAACAAAATCTAAAAGAACACCCAGCTGCATCTCAGAGACTCAACATGAATTAATACTCAGAAGTGTCCTTGTCACACTGACTGTCAAACAACCAGTTAAGGACATCAGTATCAGATGTTATTTGTTCACAACAAGATTAGATTAACTACAGGTCTGGCTGAATATTGCAGAAAATGTTCTGTGTAGTGTGCAAGAGTACCACCTACTTATAGAAAATTTAGGACAAGCCCCTTCTTTTATAAGAGTATTGAGACCTGCTTGTGATGGGACCACTGGGATGCAGCTGTACAGAGAAGACAGGAATTCAAGAAAGACTGTAGAGTATAGAATCTGCAGGCTACACTGCCTACCTCTGTACAAGAGCACCATGCAGCTATGCAAAACAGCTCTTTAGGAACAGAATAGATGGTCAGGACTGTTTGAATCCACTGGCTACTGATCCGCTGGGGCAAGTGAATTCCCCACAAGTTTCTCTGGATACCAGGGTGATGGATGCTATTAAAATGTCCATGTGTCATTCTGTTGATCTTGAGCAGAGGTGGGGAAGGGTATTGGTTTCAAAGACGCTGAGTCCTGAGGTTGTAAAATGGTTGCAGAGCAGCGCTGAAGCTAGACTGCAGGGTCAGGTGGGCAGGAGGAGCATTACCCCAGCGTTCAGTCCAGATTTTCCAGCTGGGCAGAGGGACCAACAAGATTTGTTGGTTAATTAACTAGCATATATGGTAGGTCAGGTAGACTGGTGACTCATTCTTGAAAATGTTGATGTAGAGCTGCCACTGTCTGACATGCAATAAAGATTTGTTCAGAGTTGGCTTGGTAACACTCATGAGTAGGGCCCTCCCAAATTCACAGATCATTTCGGTCAATTTCCCAATGACAGGATTTTAAAAATCATAAATTTCATTATTTTAGCTATTTAAATCTGAAATTTCACAGTACTTGGCCATGAAGATGTTTGTGTTTGCATAATGATGGTTATTTGAATATGATGAGAATTTGCGTGAGTGAGTGTCAAGCTCAAACTCATTCAGATGTGATACAATCTGTACAATTTTCATGAGGATTTCAATTTAATACTATTTATCTAATGAAAAATAAATAAATATTGGCTGTAACATCCCATTACACTCAAGAGTTGGTTTTAAATTACACTTGAATAAAATAACTGAATATGGGCTGTTTGGGTTTCCTTACAGTTCTTGTTGGGAATGAAAAAGACTAATACTGTCCCTTTGGTTGTGTCTAGACTACAGGGTTTTTTAAAAAAAAGTGGCCTTTTTTCGAAAAAAATTCCCCTGCGTCTAGACTGCTGCCACGTTCTTTTGAAAGTAAATCGAAAGAACGCGACAGTTTTTTCAACCGCAGAAAACCTCATTTTACGAGGAATAATGCCTTTTTTGGAAAGTGCTCTTTCGAAAAAAGGTGCTATGCAAACTGTGCTTTTTTGAAAGTACTGGTTGTAGTCTAGAAGCGCTTTTTTGAAAGAGGCTTTTTTGAAAGTATCTTTCAAAAAAGCCTCTTTCGAAAGAGGCTTGCAGTCTAGACGTAGCCTTTCTGAGCAACCTCTATCCCAATAATCTGACTCTAAAGCAGTGGTCCAATCTTTTTGAGCACAGGATCACTTTTAACCAGGATCTACTTCAAACTCAAATAACTTTGCCCCATCTTCTTTCCTGCCCCTCTCCCCTTCTCCAAGTCCCTGTCCTGCTCACTCTGTGAAGATGGGATACAGAGGCAGGGGTGGGGGACAGTCTGACATCAGCGCTCACTCGTAAGTCTCACCGCACCCTTCATAACAAGCAAGAGGCTCACAGGAGACATCTCTAAGCCAGAGGCATGGTAGTTGGGAGAGGGGCAGCTGAAGTGCCAGCACTTGATAGCCCCCCCAGCTAACCCAGTTAGGATCACCTGTCAGAGGCTCCAGGATCTACTAGTAGTGGTGACCACTGCTCTAGAGCTAATTTATTGGAGGAAGACTGATGTTCTTCTAACTTAGGATGTCATAAATCAGAAGCAACTCTACCGAAGCAAATGGAGTTTCATCAACAGTAGGAAAAGGAGGTTCTTATATCTAGCAAGAAAAGGTGTAAGAAGATCCAATGGCTGGAAGGTACAGATTGATACATTTAAGATGGAAATAAGGGACAAATTTTAACGGTGACGGAAACTGATCACTGGAAAAAAACTGAGCAAATAATGTGGCTTCTCCACCACTTGGGATATTTAAACCCAGACTGATTGTTTTTCTAAAAGATACCCTATAGTTAAGTATAATATTGTTGGCCTAATTCAGGAATTATTGGATGAAGTTCTCAGGCACTCTGATATGCAGATAGTCAGATTTGATTATCAAAATGTTTCTTCTGTTTTAATCTACAAATCAATGGAAACTAGGGTGAGAGGAAAATTGTTCTTTATAATCTTAAACGAACAAACAAACAAACAAAAGACCTACAATTCTAAACGTCCTCAGCCTTCGAATCCTAATTTGGATCTGAACTTCAGGAATGGCTCTTATATAACACGCTGAACCAAAACACCAGTTATGAACACTCCTAAAGCTTTGGTGGCACATGGATTCAGAGCTGAATTTTTTAGTTCAAACTCATCTCTTCATTACCACAGACTGGGGCCTAGATTTACCAAAATGTCAGAACCCATCCACTTCACACCAAAAAAAAAAAGAAAAAAAGAAAAAAGAAAAAGAAAGGCTGTACCTTCACTGTATGCACAAAGCAGGACATGCATATTATCTAAGTTAATAAGACATTGTATAAATTTTGCATTGCATTGTTATAATATTCCTTTTAATATCTACTATTATGTAAAATAGAATAATATTCCTAATCTATGTTTATATGTTAATATATCTTTTATCAGTGGATACAGGAGAAGAGCCTCAGGTGGTGTAACTCCACGTACCAGCACTGAAGTCATTAGAGAGAAACTGATTTATACCAGCTGAGGATATGGCCTGTGGAATTTGCAGCTATTCTCAAGCAGAGAGAGCCAAACACAGCCAGCTCACTCACCAGAGAAACAGACAAGCTGTATGAACTGCTTCTCTCACATCACAAATAGTAGATTCTTAGAACTCTGTTCCATGTTCCTAAATTCAGTAACTGCATCCTGGTACTCCAAGCACACTGCCCCAAGCAGCCTCTGACCACAGATATAATACATTCAGGCCTTTAACCTTCTGAAATAAGGACCAGATTCTGTTTCTTTAGTCACACAAACAATTTTTTTTTCAGTATAGAATGTGGAAGCAGAAGTCTTCACTGCTTTTTGTTGGCCACCAGTACAAACTCAGAATTCAACAGACTGTGTTACTCTGTTTGTGTTTGTATACTAAAACTACATACCTTGCCCTAGGACATTCCCGGTATGTTCCTCAGGGCACTTGTGTGCCCTCTCTTTCATGTCTGTGAAGAATGATGCTTGCTAGACTAAAAGGAGCCACATGTGGCCCTGGAGCTGCTGAGATTTGCTAATGCAGGCTCTTCGTTGTGGGTAACACAAAATTTGCTATTGAGTGGCATATAAAGAAGCAGATAAACAATACAAGGTGCCTATTGCATTTATCAAATAGATGAGGCTAATTTAAGAATGTTAGTTATAAACAACAGTGCCTTTCATTACCACAACATTCCACAGTGCCTTAGAGAGTAATGAGAAAAAGCTCCCAATACAAAGACTTTGTAAACAAATGAACAGTCATTATGCTTTCAGTAATAGCTCACGTGCTGAATTGGATAATAAAACCTGGTTTTGAAAGAGGGAATGTTGGTCAATGGGCTGGAGCTAAATCCCTTTTATTTTTGAAAGGTGTCACATAAGCACCTGATGTTAGACCACATGATCACAATATCTTCTGCTCTTAAAATCTATGGAAAAGCCTTCACTTTCTCTTAGGCCAAGTCTACACCACATGAAGAAGTTGACCTAAGATAAGCAATTCCAGCTATGAGAATAGCATAGTTGGAGTCCACTTAGCATAAATCGAATTTTTGTGGCATCCCCACTGCAAAAGGTTGATGGGAGAAACTCTCCCTTTGACTTCCCTTACTCCTCATGACCTGATGGAGTACCATGTTGACAGGGATGCCATCAGCGGTCAATTTAGTGGGTCTTTACCCATCTCTTAAGAGTGTAGCCACACTGCAAAGAAAGTGAGACAATGCAGAGTAGAACCTCTAACCTTGCTAGCTTTTTCATGGTTTAAACAGAAGACGAGATTCCTTCGCTATTTTATGTATGGTTTTTTTCCTGATATAATGTTGACCCTCTTTTACAAATGACAGCTTGTGCGTAGTTGCTTCCTATCTGTCCTAGCCTTGCGTGAAAGCTATTGTTAGAAATGTCTCCATATGGAAAGCTCTGCAAAGCCGGAGAGTATGCAAAGGTTATATCACCAACACTAGTTCTTAGACAAATATACAGCAAATTGAGACTGCACAACCTGGATTTAAGGGCTGTCAAAAATCAAAGCACAGAGGAGAGCACACCTCAGACTGCTACCTTCTCTACAAAAAGTCTTTCAGTAGCCTATCCATATAATATAGATGGACTTGGAGATATTTTTGATCAGTTGATGGGCAATACAAATAAATGACAAGAGCTGAATGCAGAGCTTGAACATGGAAAGTAAATGTGGAATGAAGAGAACACTAAACCTTATTTAAATGAACAGCAAAACCATGGGAGGCATAAGAAATATAGTTCAGCAGAAAGAAATATGAAGAATGAATTTGCAGTGCCAGCCCAGTGTGAGTCCTACAGCTTTCTTACAGGCCTGCCAATGAGGGTGGGCAAAGAAGGTAATTGCTCAGGTCCCCACTGCTACAACTGCGGTGGTGGCTGGGGCTCTGAGCCCCTTTGAATTGCTTCAGGAGCACTGCTCTTCCACTCTAAGGGCTGGGGGGCAGGGCGGGGAGAGGGGGGGGAGAGCCAGCACTGTGTTCCAGGTGATGCTAAGGACTTATTGCCCTTGGCCCCACCCCTTCCACCAAAGCTCAGCCCTTTCTGGGAGCATGGAGCTGGGCCCATACACACCTTGCCCCCAGGTCCATGGTGACTGTCCACCCCTCTGCTGCCTGCAGATGGGAAAGTATAGAGAAGCTTATGATTCCATGTGATGACTCAGCTGGAAGGGCTGTGCCTTGGGCAGCTGTTTGGGTCACATGGAAATGAATCAAGAACCAGCTCAAAAGTCAGACTGGTAGATATTCAACAGAAAGAGAAGAAAAGATAAATCTCTAGTTGCACAGAGTGGCCCAGATTTTCAAAAGAGTGCATTCACGGGCAAGCACACATGGGAAACAGGAGTTGCACATGGAGCTACCTTGCAAGACAAGATTTATATATAATCCACCCTCAAACCCTCAGCTGGAGTTGGGCTATGACATCCTTAGAAAAGGAGCTACTTTCATTTTGCCTGTTGGAATATCTGCTGGAGAAAGGCCTTACTAAATTTTCAAGCCATTCATACTAGTGCTTGGTGCTCTAGGGCCAGATCTACATTAAAAGGGAACATCAAATCAAGATATGTAACTCCAGGTATGTTAATTACATAGCTGGAGTCGATGGACCTAGTTTCAAGTTTACCTGCCCTTCCCACAGTGGGAGGCCGACAGGAGCAAATGCTCCCATTGGCTTTCCTTACTCCTCACAGAAGCAGGACTACCAGCTGCCAGCAGGGGCACACTCTGAGTTCGATTTAGTGAATCGTAACTAGACTCGCTAAATCAAACTCCAAAAGATAGATTGTGGCAGCATCGATCTTCTGTTCAGTGAAGACATAGCCTTCATGTTCTGTCCATGAAATGCAGACTACTTTCCTTACATCTGCATAATACACAAGTAGGGAGAAATTCTGTAGGTGTTTAATTCAATGGGAGCAGGATCAGACTTGAAGTCATTGGTGTCTTTGGAAATTAGGGTGTTTTCTAATTCAACCTACAATCACTTAATTGTTCTAACAGTGGTTTGTTCAAGAGTGTTACCTTCCCGGGGGAAAAAAAAACACTTTGGAGAAACAAACAAATTACTTAAAACTGTGGTCTTGGATGTCTTTTTCTGAATTCTAAAGTAAAGGAGAATACAGGTTGATTTTGTGTTACTATTCAGAGTATAGTTTCTCTCATAAAGTCAGTCATACAAATTCATTAATCTGGCTTGGTCTCTGAATAATCAATCATTTTTATTTTATTTTGTTGGTTTCTGTCTACCCCCTGCCCCTGCCAATCTTCCCTTAAGCTTTGTATTTGGTATCCACTTTACATCAGAAGTAACTACAGTCCTGATCAAAATCGTAACAAAATCAAGGGAAAGACATTCATTGAATTCAGTGGGCTCTGGATCCAGTCTAGGAGTGCAACTCTGCCACATGTAAATGTCTCTGCAGTACAGTATCTTGGTAGTGCTTACTCTTGATTCAGATATGTTACAGAAAGTCCTAGCTCCTTAAGTAATTTCTCTTTTTTTTAAATGCTAACCTCGTTCATCAAGATCTGTAAATACACTATTAATTAATATGACCACCAGTTCTAAACTTCAGGGAAATAATTTTCAGAATGTAGTATGATTGTACAATCTACTCAGTACCATATAAAGCCTTTTAGTCAACTTAAACATATTTTAAAAATTAAGACAAAGTTCTTAATATCTAATGACTCAGTACATTGATCATTTGTTTAAGCAGAGCACACTAGTTTTTTCCAGCACAGTGCCCAGAGTTCATGTCTCTGTTGGCAATTAAATCTCAGGAAGAGATTTTGATCAGTTTCCACTGCTCAGTAGTGGTGTTATTAGGGCCATTAGCCTTGCCGTTACCTCAAGAGAAATTGAAAGGAAACATAATTTCACTCACCCTTGATAAAGCGTTTCTCTAAAATGAAGAAAAATTTTTCCATCTCCAAGGCTGTATGAAACTAAATGACTCACTCAAAAGAGATGTCTGGAGATGGAGGTTGGGAGGGTTTTTTAAGATACCACCTCAGTTAGGATGACAAGACAGAGTGGCTGCAGCAGTAAGGTGAACCAGGGTTGTACAACTTAAATGACTCTGGTAAAAACCCTCTGGCTTTCTCTTCTCCTCCATGTATGAGGGATCCATCTGTACTTTCAGCTATAACATCTGACCAACCAGGAATAGGAACTTATACTAAAAACCATATTAGAGCAGTGAATTTTATACTGCTATATATAATATTTTAGAGTGTCATGAATTATCCAGCTTAGAATTATGGGTTATGAATGTTTGTTATGTTCTATGCATGAAGCACCTACATTTGTAACTAAGCCAATCAGCTTTTGGTTTAGATTAATGGTCACTAAGATTTCAAAATTTGGCACCATTAAGAAAGAAGGTATTTTAGTTTCATAGATTCAAAAGCTATGTTTTATAAACCCAGAAGGATAGACACTGTCCTGAAGTCCAAAAAAGCAGATGAAGTATTCAGCTTCTCAGAATTCAGCAAATACCCAACAACTCTTGAATTGTTTTCTCACGTGCTCACGTAACACAGAAAAATCTGAACTATGTTTTACTCATCTTTGAAGGGGTGAGGTCAATCATGTATAATTTCAATCCCAAAATAATATATCTGAAAACGTTATGAGGAACTGAAAACATGGGGCATTAGGTGGCAGAATAAATTGCCATCATTGGAGGTTGTGGAATCTCCATCATTGGAAACTTGTAAGAGTAGGTTAGACAAACCCCTGTCAGCAATAATTTAGGTGGTGCTCAGTCCTGCAGGGGACTGGTCGACTTGTCGAGGTCCCTTCGCTTCCAGTTGTAGAATTCTATGAATGAGGGGCAAGGCTGCAATGGAAACTGGATTTTATTGTTAAAATCTACATTTGCTACTTACATTAGTTATGATAGAAAATAAAGGATCAAAATCTTAGTGGGCATGATTTTGATAAGCATTTGGGGATGCAGCATCTGCTGAGGTTTGCCATATTCCTGATCCTGTTGCTGCTGAAATCAATGGGAGTTTTGCCTTTCGTTTCAATTGGAACAAAACTGGACCATGAGGAGAAAAATCACTGCAGTAACAGAATGTTCCAAGAGAAGAAAAACTATAGTCTTATTATTATTAATTGTATTATTGTAGAATGTGGGGGCCTCCATCTTTAGACTAGAACTGCTTTGTGTGAAGCACCATACAAACATTGAACAAAAAGATGGTTTCTGCACCACGAAACTTACAATCTAAGTATAAGACAAGAAACAACAGAGATACAGACATAGGAGAAGAAAATAATGTTTCTTTCTCAGTCTCTCTCTTTGGATTGTCTTATAACGATACTAGAAGTTTCTTAAGCACATTTCTAAACCTAAGTGCATAAGTAGTCCCAGCCACTACATCATGAGTATTCATGTTCTTACATTTAGGCCCCTATTTAATGCTGAATCTGGGCCCTTACATTTTAAAACGGGTCCAGTTCAACCAAAGGGCAACTAAGTACATTCTTTCAAATTACCAAAATAAACAAACAAACATTCCATAATCTTTATTCTGACTTATAATATGCTTGAACTAATTCATTATTAACATACTTGTCATGGTTAGTGGATACATAGTTCCTTTTTAAATCTTCATTGATTGTTTCTATTTGATTAATGCATCAGCAGCAGAAAATTCCAAAGTGCTGTATAATAACTCATAAAAGATGGTGTCAGTATTGAAATAGCTGATCTAATCGCTTATCCCTGGGTATTACTAAGTTCCCATGAATAAACATTACACAATGTAGTTGGTACCTGAGATAATTATAACAGCTTATATTTATATGACATAGCATCTCCCATCCCATGGGTCTGCAAAGCAATTGATATACTGAAATTCAAACTAGATTGAAGGGTCACTTTGCTTACTGTTGAAAAGTAACTGCATCTGTAGTGGAACATGAAAGGTGCTTAACAGCAATCTTAGAGTTATTTAATACAGGAAATAAAGAGTATGTTACCCAGATGAAAATACAGAGGGAAATTGGATAGCATAATTTACCTAGGTTGGAATTTGGTCTGTACATCACAATTAATACAATCTAAGTCTTATTACAAGTAATGTAAAATGTTTATGGTACACAAATAGGCAAATTGCAGGATGGAAGTGTCCTGAAGATAGCAATTACAATTGGGTGTATTTTTTTAAATCACGTTTAACAATTATCTGAAAGTTCAATTTGTACTTTTATTTCTTATTACTTTGCAAAAGATTGAAAGTCTTTGACAAGAGAGTGGGTGGTAGGATGTTGTCCATGGAGACAGTCTTAAGGCACTCGTAGGTGCTGGACAAGAGCTGCTGAGCCCAGATACAATTTTCAAGCAACCTGACCAACAGCAATAATAGTTATGGGCCTTTCCTTGTTGCTGATTTCCTTGTTGTAGATGGATTTTCTTAGCAGTCAGTGCAAGCTTATGCCATAGTAAAAAAATGAAAATAAAATTCACAGTTCTTAAAGTGCTCAGAAAACACATTTTAACATAACAACAAATATTGTTTCATCCACTGTTTTGTTTGGTTCTTTCATTTAGACTTCACTTCAGCAAAACATCTCAATACACAGCAAAATAGGCATAACAAACCAAGTTTAAGTATCATTGGCAATGACCTCTGCACACACTTTAGCACTTTGTAGAAGAGAGATGAATTTAAACTCAGGCTTAATTATTTTGCAGCAGTGCGGCCTTATTTAATATACAGAATATATGACTGATTTTTAGCCAGTGTGTGTACTGTATACAGGGCTAGCTAAGGTCACATGACCCTATGAGACCATTAAGATGGGACCTTTATTCCTCTCACAAGATCATAGAAACCCTTGTTCCACCAAGGGGTCTATGAGATTTGGGGCTACATTTGTTTTCAGGGACTGCCCTATTCATCCCTGTGTAAGAGTGATATAGCAAAGAAGTTTCTGGCATGTGCACCTCATGAAGTATGACTGGGACTTTTTCAGTACAATATTTATTTGTCTCTCTTCTTAATCTACTCTGTCCCCCTAAGTGTAGCCTAATATTTCACACAAAAACTTGGCAGAAAGAGGATTAGAAGGAATTTGTTAAAGCCTGGGCACAGGATCTTGTTATTTCTTTTAAATGGGAGGTTTAAACTGAATGGAGAGTTAAATCAAAGCATGCACAGAACAGAACCCAAATTACCTAAAGAGTCATTTGATTTGGTTCTCTTTCATCAAACAGATTGAGGTGGCAGAAAGAAATGAGAAACATTTACCTGTAGACCTCGTGGGTTATGTTCACAATGGTTAAAATGCACATCAAATGTATGCTTACATGCATTTAAGACAAAGATTATAGCTCTGATGGACAAAGACATCCTGAAGAAATTGTCCTCAAGCAAGACTTAGCACTCAACATAGGTCATTAATCAAACAGTCAGATAAATCAGTATTTCATTCATCCACTCCTCTGGTGAGCTTCTGGCAAGAAAGACACGCACAATAGACCTGACTTTCAAAGCTGCTGAGTACTCGCAGCTCCCATTAGCTCCAACTGGAGTTCTAGGTGCTTAGCCCTTATGAAAATCAGGTCTATTGAGACCAGGTAGTATTTCGGTGCTGTAGTAATTTGATATCAATCCCAGACTCCAGGCAGCTACCCTACAACAGAAGTTCTCACACTACGGGTTGCAACCCAGTACTGGGTTGCGGAATGTCAAGCAGTGGGTCTTGTTGCTTCAGGGGGATCAGGTGACCAGTGGGGTGTTAAGTCAGCTACCTGCCTCTCCTAGCACTGAAGACTGCACAGCAGGCCCAGTTTCTAGGTGACAAGAAGCAATAGAGTGCATAGGGCTCCATACATGGCTCCTGCTCCTAGCACTAGTGGCACAGTCCCATTGGCTGGGAACCTGCTCCTGGCTGCTTCTGGGGCACAGCATGGTCTGGGGTTCCAGGAGAGGTAATAAGCCTGCCTTAGCACACATCCCCTGCACCACTGACTTGGAGCTTCTCATGGTAAGCCCCTCCTGACCACCTCCCAGATCTGGAGCCCCTCCTGTACCCTAAAACTCTCATCCTCAATCCCATCACAGAGCCCACACTCCAGTCAAATTATGTTGGGTCACTGGCATCAACCATTTTCTTCAATAGGGACACGAGAAAAAAAAGTTTGAAAACCACTGACCTGCAGTATGAGAGCCAAATCCTCAGCGGATCTAAATCAGCACAGCTCTCTAGATGTCAGCAGAGCTATACTTTAGGTATAAGCATCAACTGTTTCTGTAGGGAAAACACCTACTGAATTCAATGAGAGTTTTACCTGAGTCACAACTGCTTCATCAGATCCTTTGTTTATTTCCATTTTCATTCATGTTTAACTAGTAGGCTGTGCCCCGTGCTCGCTACGCTCGCCAACCCTCCTCTCTCTGGCCACTTTTCCTTCTGCGGCTAGAGAATGTGAGAGCGTGATTACATCATTCTTTCTCCTGACAAGAAAATCTTTTTTATATAGAGAGAGAAATTATTTCCTCAAATAGGCAGTAGCTTTGCCTTCATGTGCTTTCACATGGATAGACCGTGTCACTTAGTGGTTTTCAAACTCTGGGTTGTGACCCAGTACCAGGTTGTGGAATGTCAGGCACTGGGTCTCATTGCTGCAGGGTGATCAGTGGGGGTGCTAAGGAAGGCTACCTGATTGTCCCAGGACTGCAGACTGTGCTGCACCCCAGAAGTGGCTGGTAACAGGCCCAGCTCCTGGTGGGGGGGAGAGTGCACAGGGTCCTACACAATGTCCCTTTCCGGAGCATTAGCTCCATGTTCCCATTGGCTGGGAACCTGCTGCTGGCTGCTTCTGGGGTGCAGCATGGTTTGCGGTGCCAGGAGAGGCATAAAGTTGCCTTAGCACCCCCCACTGCAGTACTGAGCAGGAGCCACTCCTGACCCGCTCAAAGTCTGAGCCTCCTACTACACCCCAAAACTCTCATCCTCAGCCCCATCACAAAGCCCCATCACTTCAATGAAAACACATTTAGTAAAAAATGTTCCAACTCTCTCTAGCAATCATTTAGCCTTGATTGGGTTGAAGTAACTATATAGATGTTAGGGAAGGGAAGGTGTGTGTATTCAAAAGGCTGGTTTAGTAGGCAGAGCTCTGGGACTTGGACTCAGGAGACATGACTCAGCCATGGGCTTGTATAACTTTGGACAAGTCATTTAATCTACCCTGTGTTTGTTTTCCCATCTATGAAATGGGGACAGTACTTCTGTACCATACAGTGTGTTATGAGGCTAAAATGCATTAATGAATGTGAAGTGCTCTCAGATACCATGACGAGAGCCATGTAAGTGTCCAAAAGGGGAATTGTATAGTGTGCTACAGGAGGTCAGATCACAGTGGTCCTTTCTGGCATTGGAACCTCTGAATCTCTTAGTAGGCAGATGATAGTCCCTGGACAATGTTGAAATACGGGGCTGACAGTTTTGTGTCCTGCAACACTTTGATCTAATATAGGTGGTTAGATTCAGTGTGTGGGCGCTGGGTGGCCTCTGACAAACAGGAGAGCAGATTAGATGAACCAGTTTTCCTTCCTAGCCTTAAAAATCTATGATTCTATTACTCTAATTGCCCGCATTTTAGGAAATCCTGGGAGACAGGTTTTCTGTGTACAAACTTACCTGCTCTTTAAATATGTTTTAAGTTACAGACCATGCTCTATTACATTTAGGCATTGAAACTACCCCAAATACATTCACATACTTCCGATCTGACAAGTACATTAAAACATAAAGCTGCACCCCAGAAGCCATGACAAAAGCTGCACATGACAAAAGCCAGCAATAATACCAACGATGTAAAAAACCCAAAGCAGCCAAGCAACTCCCCTTTCACATCTGCCTTTTACAATCAGGTTGCTGTAGCCTCCTAAGCAATCATAGGCAGTAATGTCTGAATTAAACATTAATGTGCATTTCATTGGAATATTCTGACAGCAATCTTTCAAAAGAACAAGTTTTTTTAACCTTATCATATCTTCCCAGTTTTCTATTTGTCTTTTTTTCCCCAATATTCATTTTCCCTTCATTCATTCCCTCCCACCTTGTGTTCTCTGTCCTGTTGGGATATATAAAAATTAATAGGGTATAGTAGTAAGAGGTCAGCCACACCAGGCATTGCCCTTTAAACATGTTTTTCCCCTTTGTCCTGGCAGCTTTGAAAGATGGTTGCACTGAACAGTGTCTTGTTTTGTCTTTGCACTTGTTCTGTAAAAACACTTTCAGGGTCTGAGTTCTTTCCCCCTCCCTTTAAACTGTTGATTAAGATAGTATGAGTGCTAATTTAACTAAAAACCAGTAAACAACAACTAGGGGTGGGTATAATTGTATTCATCACTTGCTTATTCACTGTATGAGAGTTAACATTAATAAATAAGGTTTTAGGGAAAGTAGTAATAAACATGTAAATTAACATCCTAAAATAAATAAAATGGTGCCAAATTGTTGCCACTTGGAATGTTGTGATGGGGTCTGAGGTTAATGTGCGTGGGCAATAAAGCAGTTCCGTTTACTCCATCTGCTCCTAGGTCACGTGTTTCTTCTCTAATATCTGGCATCACAAACGGAATTCCAAGGGAAAGTTATGCGTGATCATCATGTCTTGATGGATTGTGTGTGGGCAATAAAGCAGTTCCTTTTACCCCATCTGCTTCTGGGTTGCCTGTTTCTTCTCTAATATGACCCTGAATATTTCAGTTTTTAAAAATGTTCCATTTTCCCTGTGATGTAACTCTTCTCTTACGCCCATTTAATTCTCCCTTTTCTTCATGCAGAACTGTCCCCCAACCCATGTCTCTTCTAGCTGTGTCTCCCAGCCAGAGACAACAGAGAAAAAGGGTAACCAGCATTGTGACAAATCTTCTTTTAGGAGGCAGATGGCAGGCTGAGACGTCTCTTCAGGAGTTGCTGTTATGCCTCCAAGTAATGGGGAAAATGAGGGGCCTTGGGAATTTCTGTGGTGGCTGCTTTTATTTCAAATCATCCAGTCTGGTGAGAGTCCTCTTTTCACTAGAGTGGAGTGAAATGGAACAGAGAGGGAGAGTGTGGGAAGGGGATCCTTCTGATGTAAACACAGGAAAGGTTACTACTGAATTCAATTGCACAACTTTTGGTTTCCTAGGAGGTCTCCCTAGTCAGCAATATTTCTAATGTGAAAACAATCAAACAATTACAAATTACCACCAAACTGTGGGGGAAGTAGTTGTTTGGTTTTTTGAATGCAACACACACACTCACTCTCACTCTGTACATCAGATCGAACCAAAAAAGGGTGATTGGACAAATTTACTTTCCTTTCTTTAACTACAAGATGATCATTCTTCCCCTAGACTTGTTTGCTGGTAGCCTAATCATAGAATATTGGAGTTGGAAGAGACCTTAGGAGGTCATCTACTCCAGTCCACTGCTCAAAGCAGGACCAATGCCAACTAAATCATTTCAGACAAGATTTTGTCAAGCCTGGCTTAAAAACCTCTAAGGATTGAAATTCTACCACCTTCCCAGGTAACCCATTCCAGTGCTTTATTACACTCCTAATAAAATAGTTTTTCCTAATATCCAGCCTAGACCTCCCCCACTGCAACATGGAACCATTGATTCTTTGTTCTGTCATCTGCCCCCCTGAGAATAGCTTAGCTCCATCCTCTATGGAATCCCCCTTCTATGTTATTATTTTGTGAAGGTTTCTACCAAATTCTTTCCTCAACTGGCCTCCAGAACTGCTTTGGTCCATCACCTTGATTTTGAACAAGTCCCTCCACTGTAAAGATGAAGATACAATTCATGTTGGGCTCCAAATATTTCCCGGAAGTGTGACAGTGTTTAACACAGAGTGAGAGAAAGCAACACCTACCCAAAAGATTTTTGACAATGTTTCAAATATTTTAATCTGTTATTTTTAGCAATGATCAATCAAAATGATTGCCCAGCTTCTCAAAATCTTTTTACCAACAGGGTCAGTGAGCAGTAATCTTGTTGGCAGCCTCTCTCATTTTCACTTTTTGAGAGAAATGGCTGTTCTTCACTGAGAACAGTAGATATGGTCACAGGTCAAGACTCCTTTGTAGAAAGATGCTACTTCAGAGCAACAGTACTTTAGAGCAAAGCCTAATAATTAATTCTGCTATCAGAGCATCTGTAACACCATCCAGCATTCAGTGAACTCCTGCATTTGGAGCTAGGAAGACTGTTAACAAGACACCTCGTGCTTCCCCAGATGTTCACTTTATGGGGTTCCATCATTAGGCAGAATGAGTTTTGTGCTTATTAGCACAAAACAGAGCAATCAGCCGAAAACCTCAATGCCATCTGGAGTGGAATCAGTGTCTCTCTGTTGGGCCAGATGGGAACAGTTCAGACCAAACAGGAGTTCTGAGTTTGCACAGGCTGATATATAATGTTCCTAAAGCAGATTTGGCATTGTGTCTTGTTATATTATTTAAAAACTGTTGCATCAGTGTTATTCCTTTAAACAGCCAGGCTGTGTCTAGACTGGCCAGTTTTTCCGCAAAAGCAGCCACTTTTGCGCAAAAACTTGCCAGCTGTCTACACTGGCCGCTTGAATTTGCGCAAGAGCACTGATGTTCTAATGTAAGAAATCAGTGCTTCTTGCGCAAATACTTTGACGCTCCCATTTGGGCAAAAGTCCTTTTGCGCAAAACCTTTTGCGCAAAAGGACCAGTGTAGACAGCTCAGTTTTGTTTTGCGCAAAAAAGCCCTGATGGCTAAAATGGCGATCGGGGCTTTCTTGCGCAAAAGCACGTCTAGATTGGCCACGTACGCTTTTGCGCAAAAAGTGCTTTTGCGCAAAAGCGTCCGTGCCAATCTAGACGCTCTCTTGCGCAAATACTTTTAACGGAAAACTTTTCCGTTAAAAGCATTTGCACAAAATCATGCCATTCTAGACGTAGCCCCAATGTTTATCTATGGTAAGACAACTAAAGCATGTCTTCCCTAATAGATCCACATCACTAATCAGGAACACAGCTTTTTTCCAGTGTTGCCTGGAGCATATTTTTAAAGTTGTAAGCAAACAACAATTTCCTATGTCTTTAGCAAATTAAATTTGCAAAGCAATTCACAAACATTATGCACCCAGAAACCAAGTTTTGATTATCCACATCCTTAGCCATTAGCATGCGCATGTGTCAAAATCAGTGTGTCAAGAAATATTTATTAATCATCTAAAGTGATTTGTTCTGCACATGAGAAGACTTGGGATTAAATGTTGTAGCTGCCACAATTAAGTAGGAGATGATCACTAAGCTGTTTGTTTCCATAGCAGGAGAAGTTGAGCACTGATCTCCTGAGGAATAACATTAACATGGTGCTTCTTAAGCTTACCAATCTTTTTGTTAGTGGTTAGTAATTGTTTCAGAGTTGACAGGTAGGCTGGGAGAAAAAGGGTTTTAAACTAATGCTAACTGAAAAATCTGCCTCTTCTGACACACTCTGCTAACTTCATGGGAGATTTCTAAATATTTAATATTGGCCTTGCCTAAAGCAGTAGGAAAAAGAGATGAGTCTTATTTAACATCAATGGAAAAGTGGCAAAACACTAAAGAACCTATATAAGTTTTGTCTGAATTTCATGGTGCTCTGTGAGTCTAGAGAAAGCTCCTAATGTAAGAAAGGATCAGGTGCACAGAGGTAGAGAGAAAAGGGGTAGTATTGGTTTCTTCCTGAAGGGTACCACTTCATCACATTGGAAAACAGCTGCTACAGTTAGACCTAGACAGGGAATGGTTTTCCCATCCTGGAACATTTCTGAGTTATGAAAAAAAAATTCCCAGCCTGAATCAGGATTAAAAGCCAAAAATCTCAAACATTTTTGTGACTTGACAATCTTGAAAAAAATCAGTTCAGGTCTATCAAAACACTTTGCTTTGATAATTTTGAAACATCTTGATTTTTATTATTCGGTATTTAAAACATTTTTTCCTATGATCATCTTATATTTCAGAACAAAACATTATTTTTAACCAGAAAACTAGAACTTTTCATTCTGAAGATATTGAAACCTTTTTTTATGACAAATTGGAAACTTTTTTTAATGTCTAGCCAAAAAATGCATTCCTACAGTCCTTTTCCCCCATAGAATTTTGGGTTGAGTAAATCAGCAGTTTCAGTTGGGAAAATATTTCATTGGAAAATTTCCACCCAGCTCTGTAGACCTACCTTAAAAGTATATGATTTGGTTGAGTATGAACCCAATGTGATTTTAAAAATTGTGTGAAGATCTCATAACAGAAGATCCTCTTGTGAATTTGTTGGTGTTTCCTGCTTCAATTCTGACAAGAAATACAGCACAAAGAAAGACATCTGGCATCTTGGTTATGCTTCTAGTCCTGACCAGAATCTCATTAACATGAAAAAACAAGTTATAAGTATTATTTGTTGATCAGTAGTAATTAATTGCATAGTCTAATCAATTGTATAGTCTATCTGAGCCCAAACTACACAGAAATGAACTTCACTATCATTTTTTAACTGACTGCTGCATTTTTTTTTAATAAGGAATCCCTATGAACTCATCTTGGTGAATGTCAGTAAGATAATTATAAACTGATCTCCCTTATCCTCTAGAAGCAGCAGGTAGAATGAGCATTAGATTAAGGTAATAAAAATAATCTGCTGGCCCTGGTCTACTCTCAGGAGTTATTTCGAAATAGCCTCCCTTATTTTGAAATAACAAGCGGAGCATCCACACTAACAAACCCATTATTTCGAAATAAGGGGCTGGTTATTTCAAAATCTGTACTCCTGCTTTTCTCAGGGAATAACGCTTATTTCAAAATTGTTATTTTGACATAGTGTTAGTGAGGACGCTCCACTAAGCTTTTTCGAAATAACTATTTTCCAGTGTCATTCAAAGTAACTACTCCCCAGTGCTTCCTGGGGCTCTAAGTCGAGGTAGTGCATCCACAATAACGGAGCCTGCTTCGGACTAATTTCAAGGCTTCCCCATAGTGTGAATGCACTATTTCCATTTTGTTATTTTGGGAGTTATTATTTCAAATTTAGTTATTTCAAAATAATTTCCTAGTGTAGACATGCCCTTAGAGATTAACAAGCTTTATTTGGTGAATGAACATGACATGACAGCTTCATGCAAACTATCATTGATTTACAATGTGTGTCTATTTCACACAAGCATCTGCACTTAACACTAACTTGTTCCAGCCTATGTATGGCTGATTTGTTTTAAATTTCCAGTTGGGTCCTTTAGAACCCCAAGCATGAATAATTCCACAAACTTCAGGAAGCTTCACAACCAGAGCCAAATTTCACAACTTTCTTCTATTTCAGTCAGGACTGAGCTTGAATGGAAACCTCTGATCTGACCATCCCCCCTAAACTTCATGGCCCAAAGTACTCTTCTCTTGGATTTTGGTGAAGAAGTTTCGATTTTGCTACTGTAAATTGTTTTATACATTTGTGAAAGAATTCAGTGTTCATGAAAATAAGAGACTAATAACAACACTGGCAAGATGTTGCTTGAAGCTGTGGAGCAAATTTGCAGTTCTGATATTAGGCTCAATCTTACTTTCAATCCCACGACACTGAAATTATCTTCAACATGCTAAGTAATACAGGTTGAACCTCTGAAACTTGGGACTGTCTGCTATAGCAATAGCAATATCTGACAGGACCATGGATGTTCCTGGGCCATAGAGGCCCAATGTGTGGGAGTTGAGTATCAGGAGGGACGGTGGCTGGAAGCCCTTCCAGAGCCAAGAGTTTGCCTGGGGCCAGCAGCCTGGCTGGGGTTAGAGCACCAGGGTTGGGAATCCATCTAGGGCCAACAGTCCACCCATGGTTGGTGGCAGCAGGCCCAGAAGACTGGCTTGCATTAGTGGCATCAGTGCGGTCAGGAGCCCAGTCAGGGTGAGTGGCAGCAGTGGGGCCAGCAGCCCAAGCAGAACCAGGAGCCTGACTAGGGTGGGTGGCAGCAGCCAGTCTAAGGGACCAGTGCCCGGGAGTGGTGATAGGGTGGGGAAAGCCAACAGCTGGGGCCAGAAACAGACCTGGACAGGGGGGCCAGAATTGGGCTCCCCTGGTCCAGCAAACTCCCTTATTTTGGACTAGTCAAGTCCCAAGGGTGCTGGATCAGGGAGGTTCAACCTGTAGTTTGGATTGCTGAAGACTAGCATTTATTCATATCTGGTGCTATATGACAGTAAAATAGGGAAAATCCAGAGCTTATTAGAAGGGATAGTGAAGTCTGCTCCATGGGCTTAGCTAAGAATTAGTTGGCTTTTAGCTCATGCAGCAGATCAGGCAATAATTTTTGATGGGGGGGGGGCATTCCAAGATTTTGGAAATTGGTCAAGGGCCGCATTCTTCCATAATATTAATGGAGGAAGTGCAGGGTTTAGGATGGAGGTTAGATGCAGAAGGGAGCTTGAGGTCTGGGAGGGAGTTTGGGTGAAGGAGGCAGTTGTGATCTACGGTACTGGACAGGGGTGCAGGGATTTGGGTTGTGATCTAGGAACAGGAAGGGGTTGTGGCCTGGGGTTCAGGTGTTTGGGTTGTGACCTACAGCAGGAGACAGGGGTTCAGGGGTTCAGATGTGACCTAAGGATGGAGGGGGTTGTGACTTGTGGCAGGGGATTGGTGTGCATGATTTGGGAGGAAGCTTGGGTGCAGGAGGGGCAGAGGGTTTGGGTTATGTGAGGTAGGAGACAGGAGTGGGGGGGCAGAAGACTGGGGGAGGGAGGCGCTGGTACGCCAGAGGCAGGCTCTGGCAAGGAGACTAAGCTGGGTGACTCCCAGCCAGCAGCCCAGTATGTTTCTGAGGCATCCTCCCTGTCTGCCCCACCCCTGCACAGGCTGCAAGGGCCATGTGAGTGTGTGAATAACTATAATCCAGAGGAGAGGGGGCCATGGCCCTTCATGTGCTGCCTGTTCTTTAAATAGGCTGCTCCCATTGACCAGAAACTGGCCAATGGGATTGTGCTGGGGGCGGGCATAGCACATGAAGTCTTTCGTCCCTCCCTCTACTCTCAGGGTTCACAATTGTGAAAGAGAAATGGCCCAGCAGATGCTTTTCTGAGCGGCATGCGGGTGGGGCAAGGCAAGCAGTGAGACTTCCTGGGGATCTCTACTGCGTCCGCAGACAGGATCTGGTGGCTTGGTGGGCCAGATCTGGCACACGGGACATATTTTGCCCAGCCCTGAGGAAGAGGCTCATAATTTTAACTCCTAAGGTCCCAGATTCAGTCCCACCTGTTGATGACCCAGGTCCCGTTGGCTTTATGTAAGGATACTAAGAAAGATGGTGGCAATATTTACTTAAATCTTTTGTTAGTCTTGCTATAAAAATAAATATTGAACATTGAAAAAGAGTTCTCTTGACTGTCTTAGACTATTGATGCTGAAAGCCCAGGAGAATGGATTACATTGATCCTGGAATGCTAGAATTTTTACTTATTAATTTCTGGGACTTCATTTCTTACTGTCATTAACCTTCTCCATCTCACTTGAATTCTTAATTCATTATCTTTTTTCCCCTAGCACAGACAGTACTTTCACTTTATGGTGGTTACTGGTTAAAGACAACTATTTCCTGTTTTTCTCCCCTGGTTAATGTTGAAGTACTAACAAACAGGATTTTTAAAAACTAGTTTTATTTTCTTCTGCTATACAACCTCTCTTTTCCCAGATGGATTTAGTTCCTCTCTTCTGTTCATTGCAGAGACCACTTTGTGTTATAAGTAAGGCTGTATTTCAGAGGCTAAAAGAAAGTATTAATTAGATGTCTGAATGTGTCAAGGAGAGGACCCACTTAGCAGACCACATTGACACCTACAGAATCTCTCTACTAGGTTGGCAGAGCATTAGGAACTGAATAGTGACACACTGTGAGCTAAATTCATCCCTGGTATAACACCACTGATATCAATGGTTTGTAAAGCAGAGCTAGAACTGGATAGAGGGAGCAGGAAGTGTCACTGATTTGCACAATCCTGTTACATATGTTTTCACTTGGGGTAGAAACCATCTTGCCGATGAAAACGTTGTCATATCATGCATGAGTTTTCACAAAGTAGTGCTTGTCAGATGACAGCTTGCATTCCACCACTCTGATTCTGTGCTTCAGATTTTGCATTCATATTAAAAAAACCATAGCAAGTTGCTCACCATATTTTAGGAACTGCAGCCAGCTGATAATGTTGCCTGAAAAGCATTAAATTGATCAGGCACTGAGGCAGAATGGCAATCAGAGTGAATTCGGTATGCAACCAGGGAGTTGGTATATTGCTTTGAAACAAAGCAAGGTTTATTGCCTTATTGATTGAAAAAACAATTGCTAAAATAAAACCATATTCTGTACTAAAAATGCATTGCCATCTTGTTTTCTTGTCTCAGACCTTCCCCCCCCCCTTGCTGGTTGTGCTGCTTTAATTGCTTTCTTGTGTTGATACTGCATGTCCTGTGTTGACGCTAAGGCTAGGTCTACACTATAGAGTTTATGTGCAAAAATGGCCATTTTTGCGCAAAAACTCGTGGAACGTCCACATCTCAAGTGCGTTTTTGCGCAAGTAAATCGACAGAACAGAGGGGCTTTTCTGATGTAGGTATTCCTCCTTCTACGAGGAATAACTCCTTTTTGCACAAGAGTTCTTGCACAAAAACGTGTGTGTGGACAGGCAACAGAGTTTTTTTGCGCAAAAACAGGAAAGAGGAAAAAGCACAGATGCCCTGGTGGCCATTCTGTGGATATCTATCAGAGCTTTCTTTCGAGAGAGTGTCCATGCAGTGTGGACGCTCTCTTGCGCAAAAGCGCATCACTTTTTCGATGTGCTTTTGCAGTGTGGATGCTCCCTTGCGCAAGAAGTTTTTGTGGAAGATCTCTTCCGCAAAAAGCTTCTTGTGCAAGAAGCCTGTATGTAAACATAGCCTAACAATCCTCCAGTAACTATTCCACAGTGCATAGCTGACTGCTCTGGTCACAATTGTGAACATCACTGCTTAATGTTCTTTTAGGGGGCTTATCCCTTCACCTTCTCACTTCTCTGGTCCTTCTCATGTGAACAGAGAACAGCAATATCCAAAGTTCAGAGATGCAAACAATGCAATGTTTATTGGGGTTAGCTTCCAGCAAGCTTGAATTCAGTTTCCTTTCCTTTTTCTTTTGGTTATCCCTCCTCTTCCTGTTTGTCCGCAATGTATATAGTAATATTTTGAGGTATACCTTACCCAATCGTTATACTAAAATTAAATTAACCAATGATCATCTAACCAATTATAAATCACAACCTTAATTGGTTTACACCCAACAAAATTAATTATAGAGACAGAGACAATCAGAGAAACAATAGCGAGATGGGGAGTGGCTCCTGGTGAGACAGAAAGCTATCAACCTAAGTTTCAATGACTGGTTTGGAATGCATCTTCATAGCTTAAGAGCAAGGCCTCAGACAGATAGACCCTGATATTGGTCCTTTGTACTTATGCTCCTGTAAGTAGTAAAATGGTAGTAACATACCTAAATTTTTAAAGTATAGGCTTTTACAGGCAGACCTGAATATCTGAGTGCATTTACACTGCAGCATTTTCACCATGGAGAAATAGCCCTTTCGGTTGATGTATTGGGTGACTCGATGATATGGTATGCAGTTTAGAATGTGGGTTCCGTCAATGGCTCCTCCGCCGTTGGGGAACCCCAGGGTGGCAAATCCTGCTATGATGGGATCCAGGTCTCCCAGGTGGATGACCCTGTGCAGCAGGATGGAGTTGATGGCCCTCACCATTGCAGAAGGAGACAAAGACACACACAAAACAGAGAATGAGAGGGAGTGCCTGAGCCCTTGGGAGGTGCCTGCTCTCCTTCCCTCCCCCCGCCAACACCCCAGGGGCCACCCCCTATGAGGCCACCCCCCCTGCAGGGCTGTGTGAGGGTGGAACAGTAGAACCTCCTGGGGATGGGGCTTCCCCCCGCCCCCAGTGCACCCTCGTACTCCCCCATCCCCCTTTTCCCAGGGTCCCCCTTTCCAGGACTCCCCGCCCCCCGCAGGGACTGCAGCCCCAGAGTGCCTTACCTCCATGAGGAGGGCCCCGACAGTGGACTTCCTCACACCAAACTGGTTGCCCATCGACCAGTAGCTGTCTGGGGTGGCGAGCTTCCATATGGCGATGGCAACCCGTTGCATCTGGGAGTCCTTTCAGTGGAGGGCAGGGGTGAGCCACGCACACAGCTCCATGAAGGTGGCCTTCCACATTCTGAAGTTTTGGAGCTACTGCTGGTTGTCCCACCGCTCCATAACCAGCCCGTCCCACCAGTTGGAACTGGTGTTCAGCCTCCAGAACTTTCTCACTACCGTGGGATGCGGATGCCAGGGCTTTGCTCCCGCATCCAGGCAGAAGGTCTCACTCATGAACTTCGACTCGAGGTCATGCAGGACCATGAATACAGAAGCTGCAGCATGTTAGTGTGGGGCCATCACATGCCCAGAGGCAGCTCTGGCTCCATGGCTAGGAGTATTCTGTGGTGTCCTTAAGCAGGGCAACCAGAGCACACACCGCTAAAGCTTTGCTGTCCCTTGAAGAGGTGTCCAAGCAAGCAGCAAAAGCAGAGAAATGGCTGTCCAGGGGGGTCCCTTTAAGCACACATCTCAGCTAGCCTTAGGCAACAGCACCCGGAAGCAATTGGTGACATAATGCCCCACCTGAACTGGTTCTGGGTGGCCTTATATGTGAGTTAGTGTCCAATCAGTACGGACACTATCTTTCAAAAAAGCACATCACTTTTTCATTGCACTTTTGCTGTTGTATATGCTGTCTTTGAAATAAGCTTTTACGGAAGATCTCTTCTGGAAAAGCTTCTTCCGAAAGAAGCTTGCAGTCTATGTATCAGGCTGATGGAGACCAGAAGCCATTCCCCGTCCCTTTAAAATCCTCATATTTTTTAAATTCCTTTTCCTGAGTGCCCAGTACAATGAGGGGTAAAGGATAATGGGGTGTTAAGAAGCTGTCTGGACTTGGCCATGTCTACCCCACCACACCTGCAAAACAAGCACACATCGAATCATAGGATCATAGAACTAGAAGAGACCTCAGGAGGTCATCAAGTCCAGCCCCTTGCCAAAGGCAGGACGAATCCCAACTAAATCAACCCAGCAAGGGCTTTGTCAAGCCGAGATGTAAAAACTTCTAAGGATGGAGATTCCACCACCTCCCTATGTAACCCATTCCAGTGCTTCACTACCCTTCTATTGAAATACTTTTTCCTAATATCCAACCCAGATCTCTCCCACTGTAACTTGAGACTATTGCTCCTTGTTTTGCCATCCGTCATGACTGTGAACAGCCTTTCTACATCCTCCTTGGAACCTCGCTTCAGGAAGTTGAAGGCTGCTATCAAATCCCCTCTGACTCTTCTCTTCTGCAGACTAAACAAACCCAAATCCCTCAGTCTCCCCTCAGAGGTCATATGCTCCAGTGCCCTTATCATTTTGGTCACCCTCCGCTGGACCCTCTCCAATGCGTCCACATCCTTTCTATAGTGGGGGCCCCAGAACTGGACACAATACTCCAGAGATGGCCTCACCACAGCTGAATAAAGGGGAATAATCACTTCTCTGGATCTGCTGGCAATGCTCCTCCTAATGCACCCTAATATGCGATTAGTCCTCTTGGATACAAGGGCACACTGTTGACTCATATCCAGCTTCTCATCCACTGTAATACCCACGTCCTTTTCTGCAGAACTAGTACTTAGCCAGTTGGTCCCCAGCCTGTAACAATGCTTGGGATTCTTCTTTCCCAAGTGCAGGACTCTATACTTGTCCTTGTTGAACCTCATCAGATTTCTTTTGACCCAGTCCTCTAATCTGTCCAGGTCACTCTGGACCCTATCCCTGCCCTCCAGTGTATCTACCTTTTCCCCTAGCTTAGTGTTATCTGCGAACTTGCTGAGGGTGCAATCCATCCCCTCATCTCGGTCATGAAAGATGTTGAACAAAACCAGCCCTAGAACTGATCCTTGGGACACTCTGCTAGAAACTGACCACCAACCTGACATCGAGCCATTGATCACTACCCGTTGGGCCCCACAGTCTAGCCAGCTTTCTATCCATCTTACAATCCATGTATCCAATCCATATTCCTTTAACTTACTGGCAAGAATACTGTGGGAGACTTTGCTAAAGTCAAGGTATATCACATCTACTGACTTCCCCATATCCACAGACCTAGTTACCTCATCATAGAAGCTAATCAGATTGGTCAGGCATGACTTGCCCTTTGTGAATCCATGTTGACTATTACTGATCACTTTCCCCTCTTCCAAGTGCTTCAAAATGGATTCCTTGAGGATCTCCTCCATGATTTTTCCGGACTGAGGTAAGGCTGATTGGCCTGTAGTTCCTTGGATTGTCCTTCTTCTCTTTTTTAAAGATGGGCACTACATTTGCCTTTTTCCAATCATCCAGGATCTCTCCTGATCTCCACGAGTTTTCAAAGATAATGGCCAAAGGCTCCGCAATGACATTTGCCAACTCTCTCAGTGTCCTCAGATGCATTAAATCCGGGCCCATGGATTTGTGTATGTTTAGCTTTTCTAAATAGTTCCTAACTTGTTCTTTCCCAACCAAGAGCTGTCTACCTCCTTCCCATAGTGTGTTGCCTAGTGCATTTGTCTGGGAGCTGACCTTGTCCATGAAGACAGAACCAAAGAAAGCATTGAGTACTTCAGCTTTTCTCATATCATCTGTCACTAGGTTATCTCTCTCATCCAGTAAGGGCCCCACTCCCTCTCTGATCCCCCTTTTATTGCTAACATGTCTGTAGAAACCTTTCTTGTTATCCTTCACATCCCTTGCTAGCTGCAATTCTATTGTGCTTTCACCTTCATGATAACTCCCCTGTATTCTCGAGCAATCTATTTATACTCCTCCTTAGTCATCTGTCCAAGTTTCCACTTCTTGTAAGCTTCCTTTTTGTGTTTAAGCTTACCAATGATGTCCCCGGTAAGTCAATCTGGTCGCCTACCCTATTTGCTTTCCTTGCTGCACATCTGGATGGTTTCTTCCTGTGCCTTTAATAAGGCTTCTTTATAATACTGCCAGCTCTCCTGAACTCCTTTCCCCTTCATGTAAGCATCCCAGGGAATCCCTGCCCATCAGTTCTCTGAGGGAGTCAAAGTTTGCTTTTCTGAAGTCGAGGGTGTGTATTTTGCTACTCTCCTTTCTTCCTTCATCAGGATCTTGAAATCTACCATCTCATGATCACTGCTTCCCAGGTTGTCACCCACCTCTACTTCCCCTACTAGTTCCTCCCTGTTTGTGAGCAGTAGGTGAAGCTGCGCATGGCCCCTGGTCAGTTCCTTCAGCACTTTTATGAAGAAGTTATCCCCAACATTCTCCAAAAACTTCCTGGATTGTCTGTGTACTGCTGTATTGGTCTCCCAACAGATGTCAGGGTGATTGAAGTCCCCCATGAGAACCAGGGCCTGTGATCTGGAAGCTTCTCTCAGTTGTCCAAAGAAAGCCTCATCTACCTTATACATCTGATCTGGCGGTCTATAGCAGACACCAACCAGAACATCACCCCTGTTGCTTCCCCCTCTAAACTTAATCCATAGACTTTCAACAGTCTTTTCTCCCTCTAAATACTGGATCTCCGAACAATCATACTGCTCTCTTACATACAATGCAACTCCTCCTCCTTTTCTCCTCCACCTGTTCTTCCTGAACAGTTTATACCCTTCCATGACAGTGCTCCAGTCATGCGAGTCATCCCACCAAGTCTCCGTTATCAAATCATAGTTCTTTGACTGGGCCAGGGCTTCTAATTCTTCCTGTTTGTTTCCCAGGCTTCTTCCATTGGTATACAAACACCTTAGATAACCAGTTGATCGCCCTTCCTTCTCCATCTGAATCAGGGCTCCTCCCTTGTTGCTCATTCCTCCTTGTGTTTCTTCCCAGCATCTGACTTCCTCACTTACCTCAGGGCTTTGGTCACCATCCCCCAATGAACCTAGTTGAAAACCCTCCTCACTAGGTTTGAAAGCCTGCCCATGAAGATGCTCTTTACCCTCTTGGTTAGATGGATCCCATCTCTTCTTAACAATCCCTGTGCCTGGAACAGAGTCCCATGGTCAAAGAAACCAAAGCCCTCTCTCCGACACCAGCTGCGCCACCACACATTTACTTCCTCAATTCAACGATCCCTACCTGGACCTTTTCCTTCAAAAGGGAGGATGGACAAGAGCACCATTTGCACTTCAAATTTCTTGATCCTTCTTCCCAGCGCTACATAATCTGCTGTGACCCGCTCAAGGTCACTCTCATCGACTCATAGACTCATAGACTTTAAGGGACCATTATGATCATCTAGTCTGACCCCCCGCAGGCCATAGAATCTCACACACCCACTCCTGGAATAATCCTCTCACCTATATCTCAGATATTGAAGTCCTCAAATGGTTTAAAGACCCCAAGATGCAGAGAATCCTCCAGCAGTGATCCGTGCCCCATGCTACAGAGGAAGGTGAAAAACCTCCAGGGCCTCTGCCAATCTACCCTGGAGGAAAATTCCTTCCCGACCCCAAATATGGCGATCAGCTGAACCCTGAGCATTTGGGCAAGACTCACCAGCCAGACACCCAGGAAAAGTTCTCTATAGTAACTCCTATCATCCTTCCATTGGCCTATTTACCACTGATAGTGAAAGGTCAATTAGTTACCAAGATCATGTTATCTCATCAAACCATCCCCTTCATAAACCCATCTAGCTTAATCTTGAAGCCAGATAGGTCTTTTGCCCCCACTACTTCCCTTGGAAGGCTGTTCCAGAACTTCACTCCTCTAATGGTTAGAAACCTTCGCCTAATTTCAAGTCTAAACTTCCTAATAGCCAGCTTATATCCATTTGTTCTTGTGTCCACATTGGTATTGAGCTTAAATAATTCCTCTTCCTCCCTGGTATTTAGCCCTCTAATATATTTAAAGAGAACAATCATGTCTCCCCACAGCCTTCTTTTGGTTAAGGTAAACAAGCCAAGCTCTTTGAGTCTCCTTTCATAAGACAGGTTTTCCATTCCTCGGATCATCCTAGTGGCCCTTCTTTGTACCTGTTGCAGTTTGAATTCATCCTTCTTAAACATGGGAGACCAGACCTGCACACAGTATTCCAAATGAGGTGTCACCAATGCCTTGTATAACGGCACTAACATCTCCTTATCCCTACTGGAAATACCTCGCCTAATACATCCCAAGACCATATTAGCCTTTATTACGGCCATGTCACAATGACGGCTCATAGTCATCCTATGATCAACCAGGACTCCGAGGTCCTTCTCCTCTTCCGTTACTTACAACTGATGTGTCCCCAGCTTATAACTAAAATTCTTGTTATTAATCTCTAAATGCATAACCTTACACTTCTCACTATTAAATTTCATCCTATTGCTATCACTCCAATTTACAAGATCATCCAGATCTTCCTGTATGATATCCCGATCCTTTTCTGAATTGCCAATACCTCCCAACTTTGTGTCATCCAGAAACTTTATTAGGACATTCCCACTTTTAGTGCCGAGGTCAGTAATAAAAAGATTAAATAAGATTGGTCCCAAAACTGATCCCTGAGGAACTCTGCTAGTAACCTCCCTCCACCCTGACAGTTCACCTTTCAGTATGACCCGCTGTAGTCTCCCCTTTAACCAGTTGCTTATCCACCTCTCAATTTTCATATCGATCCCCATCTTTTCCAATTTAACCAATAATTCCCCATGTGGTGCTGTATCAGATGCCTTACTGAAATCGAGGTAGATTAGATCCACTGCATTTCCTTTATCTAAAAAATCTGTTACTTTCTCAAAGAAGGAGATCAGGTTGGTTTGGCACGATCTACCTTTTGTAAAACCATTTTGTAATTTGTCCCAATTGCCATTAACCTCAATGTCCCTAACTACTTTCTCCTTCAAAATTTTTTCCAAGACTTTGCATACTACAGATGTCAAACTAACAGGCCTATAGTTACCCGGGTCACTTTTTTTCCCTTTCTTAAAAATAGGAACTATATTAGCAATTCTCCAGTCAAATGGTACAACCCTTGAGTTTAGAGATTTATTAAACATTTTTGCTAATGGACTTGCAATTTCATGTGCCATTTCCTTTAATATTCTTGGATGAAGATTACCTTGGCCCCCCAATTTACTCCCATTAAGCTGTTCGAGTTTGGCTTTTACCTCGGATATGGTAATATCTACTCCATATCCTTATTCCCATTTGTTATGTTGCCATTATCCCTAAGCTCTTCATTAGCCTCATTAAAAGACTGAAGCAAAGTATTTGTTTAGATATTGGGCCATGCCTAGATTATCCTTAACCTCCACTCCATCCTCAGTGATTAGCAGTTCCACTTCTTCTTTTTTTGTTTTTTTCCTCTTTATATGGCTATAAAACCTTTTACTATTGGTTTTAATTCCCTTTGCAAGGTCCAACTCTACATGACTTTTAGCCTCTCTCACTTTATCCCTACATGCTCTAACCTCAATAAGGTAGCTTTCTTTGCTGGTCCCTCCCATCTTCCACTCCTTATATGCTTTCTGCTTTTTCTTAATCATCTCTCTGAGATGCTTGCTCATCCAGCTTGGTCTAAAACACCTGCCTATAAATTTTTTCCCTTTTCTTGGGATACAGGCTTCTGATAACTTTTGCAACTTTAACTTAAAATAATCCCAGGCTTCCTCCGCCTTTAGATCCATAAATTCTTTAGTCCAATCCACTTCCCTAGCTAATTTCCTTAATTTATTAAAGTCAGCCCTTTTGAAATCAAAAACACTCGTCTCAGATTTATTTTTGTTATCCTTCCATTTAGTTTGAACTGAATTAGCTCATGATCGCTCGAGCCAAGGTTGTCCCCTACAACCATTTCATCTATGAGGTCCTCACTACTCACCAAAACCAAATCTAAAATGGCATCCCCCCTTGTTGGTTCAGCAACTACTTGATGAAGGAATTCATCAGCTATCACATCTAAGAAAAATCTGAGCCCTATTATTATTACTAGCACTTGTTCTCCAGTCTATATCTGGAAAATTGAAGTCTCCCATTCTTGGCCGTATCATTAGTTCCTACATGGAGAAGCAGGAAGGGGTAGAGATCTGAAGGTTTAATCACTTTTGGAAGACTCTCAGTCACATCCTGAATGCGAGCTCCCGGTAAGCAGCACACTTCTTGAGATTGCAGGTCTGGATGGTGCAGGAGGAATTAAAAAGGAAGCAGAACAGCTTGATTGTGGGCAGACCAGGAAAAAGAACAGACCTTCAGGTTTCAACTCTTGAGGGAAGGCAGTAAATTCCCCAACATCTACCACCTGAAACCATCTCAGAGGGAAGGAAGGGCCTGATCGTGATACATTCTGAAAGGGAGTCATTCCTTGCTCTCTCTTAGCCCTTATCTATACTACCATGGGGTTGACCTAAGTTATTCAACTTCAGCTACATGAATAATCAACCCACTGCTGGACTGATCACTGCCCATAGTGAAGATATATCCTAAATCACTCAGGCTATGTCTAGACTGCAGACTTCTTTCAGAAGAAGCTTTTCCAGAAGAGATCTTCTGAAAAAACTTGTTCCAAAAGAGAGCGCCCACACTGCAAAAACGCACTGAAAAAGTGATCTGCTTTTTTAAAAGATAGTGTCCACATTTAAGCTGCGTTTACTCTGGATGGAGTGGCTACCAGGGCACCTCTGCTTTTTCCTCTTTCCTCTTCTTTCGAAAAAACTCCCTCTTCCCCATCCACACACAGCTTTTTCTGAAAAAGCTCTTGCGCAAAAAGGTTTCTTCCTCGTAGAAAGAGGTTTACTAATGTCAGAGAAACCCCTTTGTTCTTTTGATTTTTTGTTGAAAGAACATGATTGCAGTGTGGACATAAGTGAAGGTTTTTTTTGGAAAAATGGCTGTTTTTCTGAAAAAAACCTCTGTAGTGTAGACATAGCCTCAGTTGATTTATGTTAACTCTTCTTGCTTTTTGTTTATGGACTACCCTGGGAGGGGAGAGACTTTGAAATTATATGGCCAGAAAGCCAAATTTCCTTTCCTTTTTCCTTACTAGAGGATTATTCAGCCTTCATTTGCAATATGCTTGTCAATACTTCAGGCTCCTGTCAGAAATAATAGGCAACACAAAGTGGCATGTGGGTCTGTGAGATTTTTTTAAAAGATACAAAAATTATGGGATATGGGTAGCATTTGAGTATGGAGATAAGGGGATTATGGGACACCATCCATGATGGACAGGACAGAATGATGCTTTTTCCCAGTCATCTGATGCCACTAATTTCTGGCCCACAATGCATTGCCAAAATTTTCCAACAAACAGTGTATCTGATAATGGTGAGATGCACACTGGGATACCTACACACTAGGCATCAATACAACTCTCCTGGTAAGTACTGGCAAGGTTGACAAGAAGTCCAGGATGCATGTGCGCAAATGATATGCTAACTGTAGCAGCTTCATGCCACCATAATGTATGTCAACCAAAGTTTGTGGTGTAGGTGGTTTTCCATCACCATAGTTAATCAAACCTTCTGAGAAGCAGTGAATAGTCTGACAAAAGAATTTTTCTGTTGACTCAGCAGAGTCTATATTAGGGCTTCATTACCTCTCTGAGGGATGTGATTTTTTCACACCCTGGAGCAGAGCAGCCAGGCTGACTGTTTTAGCTTCCCTTATTTTGAAAATGAGGCATAGATTCCTAAGATCTTGTTTTCAGTGCAAAATTAACTCAAGTGTTCTCTTCATTCAAGTCCTGTCCACACACATAAAGTCCTCATTGAAATGTGTTGGTACTTTTAACTCAAACTGGCTTGGCTGCCAGAAGGTGGAGGCTATAATTTGAGAAAGCATAACTGGTCAACTGCTAGTCCAATCACTGTGATGTTCATACCAGTTGCTCTGTGCAGTTTAAGTGTTATTATTTTGCAGCATGCCTGCTTTCACTTGAGAGAAATTATCCTTTATAAATAACTTGGGCACATTTGAAAACGTTAGTCGATCTCTCTCTGCCTCAATTTCCATTCTGTGAAATGTGGCTAATCATATTTCCTATATTGGTCTTGCCTTGGTTGCCTATTTAGATTGTAAACTCTGCCGGGCAAGGACTGTTTCTCACTATGTATATGTAAAGTATCTAACATAAGGGGACCTTGTCTAGCTTGGGGGGTTTTGAGTGCTATGCTAGCACAGATTACTACAACTTGTATTTAATTTTCAATTAGTGCTATGATTTTTCAACTTTCCTTTCCCAGGAAGGTGATTCTTCTACCTTAGCAAATATCAAGGTATTTAATGGGAGGAGGAAACAAATAGAGATAAGGGACATTAGGCACAAAGGAAAGTGAAATGGCCGTGTTCTTTTGGGTTACAATTCACAAAAGCAATTATAGGAGTGGCTCTTTTCTGTTAGCTCTTTCTTCTCTCACACCATTTTATTTTTGCACTGAAAATGCAGTATCTTGCTGGCAATTTATATGACCATTGGTATATAAATTATCTAACTGTACATTAGTGAATAAGGAGGTGGTGTAAATTATGCTGTCCTTACGCAGTGAGGAAGGGCATGTTTCCTCATGCTCAGATATGTTTGTAGTCAACTGCTCAGAGCCTGCTCTAAATTGAAAACACAAAGCCAGTAGTGTGTTATTCTCTTCTTGTAGGATAGGCAATTGGGAGAAGGAGGAGCTAGGACAGAGATAATATCAAACAGCACATACTGACAGTTGATTTAAGATCTGACCCAAGATGTTCATGTCAAGGTGCAAGCTTGGATGTCCTCTCCTTCCTGCCCCTCAGAGCCTGGAGTTTAGAACCTTGATGTTAATGAAATAAAGTCAAATGAAACAAAGTGTTCTGAAGCGTTAACATCTGCTATGACAGATGTATTGTGAGGGATGTCACTCCGCACAGTACATTAATCATTTATTTAATTCTTTGTATTGCCTAGGGGGGCTGTAGTCATGCACCTGGACCCACTGGGTTAGGGGCTGTCAATGATAATCCCTGCCCCGGACAATTTATAATCTAAGACCGGCTTTGGCCTTTGTTCTCCAGGTTTTCATTTTCCCCATGCAATTCATATGTCACCTCAAGGCCTATAATTGCCATTCTGGGCTACTGTATGCTAGTCTGAGGTCTGTGCTATAAAGCTAATGCCTGTGGACCATATCATTCTAATCAGTGGATGAACTAATGCCCTTGCCTTTGCAGACAAAGAAGGCTCTAGATCATGGGTGGGGAACCTAAGGCAGGGGCTGAATGCATCCCCCAGCTTACCTGGATCCAGACCCCAGGGCACAGGGCTCCCTCTCCCAGCATTACCTTCTTCCTTCCCCCACTGGCATTCCAGACCCCCTACCACTTCTCCCAGGGTATGTCTACACTAGCTCGTTAGTTCGAGCTAGGTAGGCAAATGAGGGCAACCGGAGTTGCAAATGAAGCCCGGGATTTAAATATCCCGGGCTTCATTTGCATGTTCCTCGGCGCCGCCATTTTTAAATCCCCCGTGCCTGCGGCTACACACGGCACGGACTAGGTAGTTCGAACTAAAGATCCTAATTCGAACTACCATTACTCCTCATTCCACGAGGAGTAACGGTAGTTCGAATTAGGCTCTTTAGTTCGAACTACCTAGTCCGTGCCGCGTGTAGCCGCGGGCACGGCGTTCGGACTAAGGGGGATTTAAAAATTTTGGCGCCCGGGAACATGCAAATGAAGCCTGGGATATTTAAATCCTGGGCTTCATTTGCAACTCTGGTTGCCCTCATTTGCCTACCTAGCTCGAACTAACGAGCTAGTGTAGACATACCCCAGTAAGGCTGGAGCACACAAAATCTACCAGCCTGGGCCTCACTACGATTTGTGTGTGTGGGGGGGTTGTTTTGTTTTTGACTTCTGGGCAGCCCTTGACTGGTTTTTCTGAGTCAGCAGCCACTGATCCAAAAAAGGTTACCCATCCCTGCTCTAGGTAAAGGGGCATAGAGACATTTCCCCTGGTATGAGGATGGGATTCTTGGAACACAGCCAGTGGGGAAGTCCCTGCTTCAGTACAGCTCTGTGGAGCTTGCTGATATGCACATGGGTTTGGGGGCAGGGTTGGACAGTGAATCCAGAATTACATGCATCTGCCACTGCATATCTGGGATACTTGCCCTGCGTGGTTGTTGCTGCAGGAGTAGCTTTGGAGCAGTTCAGACATTTATGGTGTGGGTGGTATAAGAATTAATTTCCTTGTTCTAGTTAGCCATTGAGAATCCTTGTAGCCAGAGTCAAGTTTTACCACAGGAATAGGATTTGCCCTTCAATACATAACAGCAAAACTAAACATAACACCAATATAACACCTTTCATATAAAGATCTCAGTGTTCTTTTATGAAGTCTCACAATGCCCTGTAAAGTGGGTCATTGTCAGTGACACACTTCTTGCAGAAATGAGGCATGCATGTTACTTTTCATGTGTTATCTGTGTACCCTGAGCTAGATCATTTGGGGTACGCCTATACTGCACTGTAACTCAAAATAAGATACGCAATTTGAGCTACGCAAATTGCATAGCTTATTCTGAGTTAATTTCAAAATAGCTTATTTTGTAATTTGGCACTGTCTAAAAATTTTTAAAATAAAGCACTATTCCGAAACGTCCCTTACTCCTCATAGAATGAGTTGTACAGGCACGTCGGAATAGTGAGCCTGAAATAACAGGCTTGCTGTGAAGATGCAGGATAGCTATTTTGGGATATTTCTGTATCCTGAAATAGCATTGCAGTGCAGGCGTACCACATTGATATAAATCAGCTCCACTGAAAGGTCTGTACATATTACAGTTCTTTTTCTTACTGATCTAGCCAAGCCCTGATATTACATAGCATAATATGCATTACAGGAGCTAGAAATTGTGCCTTACCTTGAATAGGAACCAGGAGTTTACAGCTATGATGAGAAGTAACTTAAATGTGAAATATTTCTGCATGTGGTACAGTGCACTACTTGGGGATAACAAAAGTCTCTAGAAATCTTATGACTTTATTTTGACTTTTAATGTTGCCAATGCTGCTAGACAATAGTGACTTCCCATGGTCCTGCAAATTCTCTAATTTAGCACGTCAGGTCACAAGAGTGCTGGACTACAGGTTCAACCTGTATCTTAACATAACTCTTGCATTATGCAAAAAGGAAATAAATGTTTTACTCATTTTAAATTATTTTTAGTGCTTGAGACTCTCATATCCCAGGCTCTGCTAAAGTAACTAGCTGGCATTACTCATACCCTTCATTGCCAAATAGGAGCTAAACATCCGATCTCATACCTATCCTTTTTTTTACTCCATTCAAATTGTTGCTTCTGTTATTGTCAATCCAGATGCTTTCACACATTCTCCAGATACTATATCCAAGAGAGGTGCTGCCAGAATACTGATATACTGGAATTCAGGAGAATCCTTTCCACAAACTGAGAATCTGTGCTTGACACTGCCCTCAAACTCTGCTTCTCAGTCCTCAGGTTGAAATTTACATCGCTGTTGCAGGACGTATTTCGCTTCAGATGATCAATCTGGAAAATTCTCCCAGTTCATGGCTGTGCAGATTAAAATGGGAGACTTTAGCAGCTTCGGTGTGGTAAAATTTTTATGAAAGCCTCCAAGCACAGTATTGTACTTTGTGCTAATTCCTCACCTTAAAAGGCTAAAGTTTCTGGTCATGGGAGAAGATGAAGACAAGGTTAATGCTAACTTGGTTACCTGTGTCCTAGAAACAAAACATTTCCCCCTGTTTCTTATTTTTTTAATTTTAAAAAATCTGCACCCAGACCTTAAATGTAAATAAAGACTTAATCTTTCCATTGAGATATCATTTTGTCAATTGTTATGACTGTTAATAAAATGTCTTCTGTATATTAATGATACTTGGAGAGGTGGCATGATCTGATGGATAAGGTTCTGGACTAAAAGTCAGGACACTTGGGTTCTGCTGCAGGTTGTGCCACTGATTTTGTGTGTGGCTATTGACAAGTTGCTTCACCTCTGCATGCCTCACTTAACCCTCCCATCCTTTGTCAGCCATGTCTGTTTAGATAATAAGATCTTCAAGCAAGAACTGGTTCTTGCTATGGGTTTGCACAGTGCCTAACACAATGAGTCCCAATATCAGTTGGTAAAGCTTCAGAAAAAATTGGTAGTAGCATAAAAATTCATTTTATGAGTTCCATATGTGTAAGAAGGGTATCAAAATCATGCTGCCAGAATTCCCCCAAATCTTAAATCATCTCTGGTCACTGTAATTGCATGTAGAGCATGAGCCATCGCAAACAATGGGAGCTTGTCAAGGAGACCAGCAACAAGATGGCATCTTTTGTCTATTCCCAGCCACTATGCTCTTTTGGGAACCCTCAATACAGCACAGAGACAAAAAGGGGTTAAATCACATCATTCCAAGCAAATATTACAGAAATAGATTGTTAGTGTGTGACATTTGTCATCCTCTGTGTGCCCATATTTGCTGGCAGATTCTGATATAATGGAAAGCTTAGGGAGGAAATCCTCCAAATGTGCCTAAAGTTAATTAATTATCTTAACACATGTAGGTGTTTGCTTTGTTGATTTTATCACAATTCATGTATGACATTTATTTTTTCTGATAGCAGCCCATGCTTAAAATACTTGTTACAATCAAGGTATGGACATAATGCAGAGATCTCATCAGTATCAAAATGATGAGTAGTTCTGTGGCACCATAGAGACTAACAAAAATATATATTGTGAAAGACCCAAACCAGCAGGCTGCCACTCTCTAATGGAAGGCAGGTATATAGGGCGCTGGATAAATAGTTTTCTCTTCCCCAAATAAACTCTTAGAGACTGCTGCCATGAAATGAAGGAAGGCAGATACCTGGGGCTAGTTAATGACTTGCCTGAGGGAATAAGTTAATTAAACTCCTGTAGCCAATTAAAGCTCATGGGGCTGCTTTAAAAGTTTTCCCCCAGGTAAGGAGGGGGGAAGACAAAGAGTAATGGACTGGAAAGAGGAAGTGCAGTACAGAAGAAGCTGTGTGGGTGAGCTGAGGACTGGCTAGCAGGTGCCAGGGGGAAGGAACTTGAAGAGATCATTTGGGGAAGTGGCCCAGGGAAAAAGCTGCCAGACTGGAAGCAAAACAACCCTGTCTGTTGCTGCTGCCTGGGTTCTCCCTAACCCCTCCTCCCCCCTCACACACACACATCAACACAGAGACTGCTTCATAGAGGTTGAGCAGGACTATAGATGGGTTTCACCCTGAAACCTTAACCTATGATGGCTTAGTAAGCTGTGGACCCTGCCTCTTGTAAAGAGAAACAGGCTGTGTGGAGGGCCACAGTGAGCCTCTGAGGCTAATACTATCTGCTAGTAGTGTGAGAACCACGAGGCACGGCCAGAGCTTTTCCACAATATATAGTATCATGAGATTTCATGGGCAAAACTCCCTTCCTCAGAAGACCAGAATGGTTCACTAGGACTTCACTTGCAAGCAGGAAAAGAGGCTCCCATCAATTCCATACTTCATCTGCCAAAGCTTTTATCTCAGTGAGCTCTCTTAGTCTTTTTACACATGGTTTTCAAGGTGCTATATGAGAGTGTTTGCATTGTTCCTTTAAAACTGAAGCAGAAAGTTATGATGGAGAAGTTGGAAAAGTTCACAGACAGAATCTCTGAAGCAAAGAGAGAGACCAACTGCTTTAGTTAATATACTATAGTCCTATATGGAGCTGTTGGCACTGGCCAACCCAGGTTTCAGTTCCTTAAGCTTTGCCAAACATCAATCTTTTGGGCTAAAATTTGCCATGTCAGGTATCTGTCTCAGACTGATGTTTTTGAGAAAATTTCAGCCAAAACAGTTCAGCCACATTCAAGAGTGATACTGGGGGGGGGGGGGGGGAGAAGCAGAATCCTAGATTTGCTCATGTTAAAAAATTCTGACAATCTTTTCTTTGAATGGCTCTGGCATCCCATGCTTTCGAGCAAGGAATTAAAATTTGCTGGCTGTTGTGTCAGGGATATGCCTTTTGCCATCCTTATGAAACACCACCAAAATGTGGCCAAGATAGTGACTTTGAGTATGTTGGTCACACCACAGGGGAAGCACAGAAAGTGTGAGCCCAGGTTTATTTTGACTGCATGGACTATGTCACAAAAATGCTGATCTACTCCAGTTTCCAAGACTTTCTAATGAGAACATGTATCCTTTCAGTTCCTGTTAGAAATCACTAATGGATCAGTAGCTTCTGCTCAGGGTATGTCAATATTTCAAGTTTGGGGTGGTATTCTAATCTCAAGGAGACATTGCTAAAAGTGTTTTCAAACTAGGGGTTAGGATCCTGCAAGGGGGCATGAGGTCATTACATGGTGGGTGTTGCAAGCTGCCATCCTCCACCCAAACATTGCTTTGCCTCTATTATTTATAAATGTGTTAAATATATAAAATGTGTTTTAATTTATAAGGGGGGGGATCATACCCAGAGACTTGCTATGTGAAATGTGTCACCAGTATAAAAGTTTGAGAACCACTGAGCTAGAGTGCTAAAAATAGAAGTATAGCTGTAAGCAGCAGGTGGGGCTAGTCGCCTTGAGTATATACCCATCCAAAACCATAGTCCAAACAACTGGTCTCCTATGCCATGGCAGCTACCCTCTATTTTTAAGGTATACATTACACCCCCATTTTGAAATGTTGCCAGATGTTGAGGGATTAAGCCCTGCATGGCTTACTCACATGTAATTCCTACTGATTTCTCCTCACTCAGTTTTACCTGACCATTTCCAAATCATTTTATTTATATTGCAAAGGCTGAGAAAATGTAAATATTCTGGGAAATAATATATACTGTCTGCAACTTCAATTATCTTTCTTTTTCTGATGGCTTGATTGTACCTTTTTCCTAGACACATACCTCCATACAGAAAAGGAACCAGCATACGTTACAGGTAATACAAGTCTTATATAAACAGATTCATAGAACTATATCAATGTCTGGGTTTTTTTCTCTTTCCTATCCCCTTCCTCTTTTTGGCTGTGATCTTGCGTATTATTTCTATCCTTCCCAAATAAAGTGGTTTCAAATTGGATTAATGGGGAGTTAAAGCCAAAACCTGCCCTCAGTTTGGGCCCAATCCTAGAAGATGTTGTGCATATCCTGATGGATTGGGAGTAGTCGCATTACCTAATGAAACCAGTGGGAATTGACTGTGGTCACTGATTTGAAGAAGGGATGTAACATTATAGTCGATTAACCGATAAGCAAAAGCTTATAGGTTAATGCTATGACTTCACTCATTTCTCTCCCCCTCCCCACTAGTAAATTTTTTTGCAGGCTGGCCAGCAGCCTGGCTCTGTTCTGGCTCATGCCAGGTCGAGAACCTATCCCCACTGTGGCTTTGCATTTAAAGTGTATTAGGAGCCAGGAAGGCAGGCAGCCCAACTTAGTTCCAGTTTGCGCCCGGTACAGGAGCTCAGACCATGGACAGGGGCTGCTGCTACCCCACACTGCTGCCTCTTTATCAGAGGAAGCAGCACAGGGTAACAAGCAGCTGGTCTGCAAGAGGAGCTGTTTTTTTAACTGGCTCCCCTTGCAGACTAGCTCCTGCCTGGCATCGTGCACTACTGTTGGCCCCGCCCCAAGGGACTATAGAATAGTCGACTAATTGATAAGAATTCATGAGGTTACTTGACTATTCAATTAACTGATATTTAACATCCCTAGTTTGAAGGATTGGGCTTCTACATGGGTGTATATTTGGAAAGTGACCACAAAAGAGTTAATCCAGATTTACTCTAGTGTAAACTTCCAGCAAAATGTGGTACTTCCATGCACCTTAAAAATATCAGGAAACTTAAATGTAACATTGTCTTTGTCTGCCCATGTTCAGCCTGGTTAATACACATTTATAAAACATATATTCCCCAGTGGAGGTCCCAGTACATTGAATCATTTAAGTATATGCTTTGTTTTAAGCATCTGAGTTATCAGCTAGGATGGGATTACTCATCTGCTTCAAATTAACCAGATGCTTAAATGCTTGGCAGAATGGGGGCCATAATCTTTGATTGGATGGTACAATGTGATTATTTAATGAAACAAAGTGTTCTGTCACATTCCTTACTTTATCATCTAACACAGGAGTGGAGAACCTCAGGCCGGGGGCCAGATGCGGCCCCCAGCTTCCCTGGATCTGGCCCCTGAGGCTCAGGGATCCCTCCGCAGGGCTGGAGCATGCAAAATCTACTAGCTTGGGTCCCCCTAGGCTCTGATGTGTGAGGGGAATATGAGGAGTGTCTTTTTCCTTCTCAATCAGAAGCTTCTCACTTTTGCTTCTCACTTGTGTGTGGCCCCTGAGTGATTTTTCTGTGGGTCAGCAGCCCCGCTCCAAAAAAGGTTCCCCTCAAACTAAAAGCAGCCTTAAAATAAACTTGTGTATTGCCCAGTAAAGGCAACACATATTGTACCTGCTAATGCTGGGGCTCCCTTTGACCAACTGTGTTCTTATTAGAAGTATCTGCTAGTGTCAACAATTGATTGTGTCATACCCTGTTCTTGTACCTAAAATCCCTAAAAATTCCACTCAAATATAGACTAAGGATCCTTACAACAATTGTTTTGATGGCTGGAGAGTGCAGCCATCAACTCTTGCTCGTTATACTCGCTTCACTTTAGGAGAAACAAATAAATAGGCACATATACCTATCCAAATCATTCTAATTTGTTTTTGTAGGATTTTTTTGTAGACCCAATAATAAAAATAATGGACAGTTATCGCTATTCTTTATTGGACCTAAAGAGAATAGAAGCACAAATAAGGTGCTTTTCACACTGGGTTTTTTTTAAAAAACTTGCTAGCTACTAAGTCTGTTATAAAAAGTGATGTTAACAAACATCTCTGTTCACAGCAGACCTACTCAGCCTTGGCAAGCATGAAGACAAATTTAACCTCAGACGGGGAGGTGGGTACAGATGCAGCAGTGGCCGGAGGGGTAGTGGTAATGGGGGTGAGCTCAGGCCAGAGCCCACCGCTGTCCATTGCTTTGCTCTTCCCTCCATCACTGCCCAGCAGGTTGTGACCATAAGAAAAAACATCACATGCAGGTATGGTGGCCACATTTGAGAAACGCTGTAAAAAAAGATAAATTTCTATCAGCAGTGTCTCTCATCTTCTTGCATGTGGCTTATGAATCAGCCTTTCTGATCAGGAAACAATACGCATACTTTTCTTTCCCCCCTAGGAAGAGGCCAGCTTAGGAAGCTGACCTCTTCCATTGTCTTCCTAAAAAGAGATTCAAAGGTCCCCCATTTGTACCTAGCGCCAATGATTCTCCAGACTCACCACAGACAAACCTCAGCACCATATGCTTTGACAATTCCCTGGCTTCCTTGGCTTGATTCAGACCTATCTTTTACTGACAGTATCTCATCATCATAAACAGAATCTCCTCGGGAGACACTGGTTATTTCTATTTACTACGTATGGCTTTTCATAACTTCTAGCTCTACTCCCAGGACCATTTCAAGCACTCCAAACTTAGGAGCACCTTAGTAATTGAGGAGAGTTAATGGTACATCTAGAGATACTTTAAGCTATTGATTCTCCCCTCATGCTCACATGCACGTCTATTGAGATGCTATAGTGAGTGTGTTTATGTGCAAAGGTCACTATTAAGGGTGTGTCTAGACTACATGGCTCCGTTGACGGAGCCTAGATGAGTTTACTAGACATAGCAAAATGAAGCGGCGATTTAAATAATCGCCGCTTCATTTACATAAAAATGGCTGCCGCGCTGTGCTGATCAGCTGATTGTCGGCACAGTGCGGTAGTCTAGACGGGGATCAGCCGACCCCAGAACCCTTTGTCGTCAGATCTTTTATGTGAAATGAGGCATAAAGGATCTGACGACAAAGGATTCTGGGGTCGGCTGATCCCCATCTAGACTACCACGCTGTGCCGACAATCAGCTGATCGGCACAGCACAGCGGCCATTTTGATGTAAATGAAGCGGTGATTATTTAAATCGCCACTTCATTCTGCTATGTCTAGTAAACTCACCTACATGGCTCTGTCGACGGAGCCATGTAGTCTAGACACACCCTAAGAGTAATTATTTTCCAGTAGTTAATAGCACAATATGCTACAGCCTGATGGCACAGAGACAGTACAGCCCCCGTTTTGGCAGGCATGGTTCCACAAATAAGCCCTGCTTTATTTCCCTCACCCAGCATATAAGTAAATCCAGACAGACCTTTTTAATCAAAGAGCACCTCCTTTTCCATGCAACTCATTTATTAAAAAGAGGCACAATCATGAGCTTACTCAAGAACATCTCAAGCTCACTCTAACCATCAATCTCTGGCTCTTTCCTTCAGGAGATGCTTCCTTCATGGCCTATAAGCAGTCTCTGGGGCAGTACTCTTCCCACTTTATTCCTAGGCTGCACTAGTTACACGCCCTCCCCCCAGCCTCTTCTCTAAAGCTGGGTTCACCCGCTTCTCCTTTAATTGGCCTCTTTTCCCGGATTATCCTCCAGGGTACTCAGCAGGCTAGACTGGCCCTACTGATGTCTTCCCTGCTCTGCAGTATGATGGGAGGAAGCCTTTATGTTGGTCCCCTTCTCGCTGCTCATTCATAGGCGGTCTTACCCTCAAAGAAATAGTACAAGATTTCTTTTCCATCTTCTCTTACTTCCAAAACCACTTCTCTCCTAAATCCTTGTACATATAGTCAGACCTTTCAGTATCTTAAAGAGACATGCCACATGACAGGGTGAACTGACCACTGGGACCACTTCCCTTATGAAAACAGATGGATCCACGTAGAAATAAGTTAACAGTATTGCATTGTTAAATCAGGTATACTATTCCTTATGGGCTATAAGATGGGTGGTGCTACCAAACACCTACCACTCCCATACCCATGGCAAAGCAACTAACTGGCACCACTCAGGAATCTGCCAGTATGAGGGAAAGTAATTTTGTCATCATTAAAAAGAAAAATCCCAGGGTTATAAATTAAATAACTCTAAATCTTTGGGCCAGATTACAGCCCAAATAACAAAGCTCTGCAGGGAGAAGGGAACATCCAGGAGCAGGAAACATCCCTAACCCAACCTGTGACAGAGCATCAAAACCCACAGGTCCTGCACCCCTGATCTGCAGTGCCAAATGGCTAGTGCATCCATTTAATCATAGCTCTAACAGTCCCATCCCAGAGCATAGCTCTCGAGCATGTAGGATACAAGACCCTCCTTTTAAGAATTACAGCATCATGTCCAGAAAAACTGTATCATCCCCCTCAGCCCCATACACACACTGCAGGAGTTAGGGTCAGCAGGTTTTTGCCCCTTAGAGGCCAATCTGCAGGTATTGCTCAGTATCCTCATGGCTTCTATAGGTGCTCAGTTTATGGTAGTCAGCAGCCTCCTTCACTGTAACTACATTAACTAAGGAGAATTGGGCCAATCCCCTGCTATTAGGGAAACTTATCAATTTGGAGAAGTTAATTAGCTTTGACCACCAAGACATGAGGAAAACCAGCTCAACCCCAGCCTGGAATATGAACTAGTATTTCTAATTGATGAAGCATTGATCAGTATCCTCCGAGATGCTGTCATAATACAAAGAAGGAGTTGGCAAGCTATTGACTCTGGATCAAGTGGAGATTATAAATTTATGAGGTGGGAAAACTAGTTCCTGTGCTGTGGGAAGCCTAAAAGCAGAATAAAGATTCCTGAAGCTGATTAACTGACAAGTGTTTATGAAACTAAGAGGCCATGGCACTTAGGAGGAGAGAAGAGTAATGGAGTTCAGTAACTGCAAGAGAACCACCTCGTGGCCAGGCATGGGATAGGGATTTTCTCCTGCATAGAACCTCTGCTGAGAATAGACTCTCACAGTGTTTTCTCTTTATGACTCAACTGGGTCACTATATAGTCCTCTCCTTCCAGTATGTCAAAGTCTCATTAGGCAAGATATCTGTACACTATGTTGGATTGTCTTCCAATACAAGTGTAGGTCTAGAACCACTTTCCTAGTGCCTGGTGGGGGAATCTAGGTTAGCCCGCCCACCACTCCAAGTTCTAGACCAGGTATCCTATACCTAGCAAACACAATATATTCACCTCTGTTGCTGTTTCCCTGGACACCTTCCTACCTCACCTGTCTTTCTTCTTGCCCACTTCTGAGTTTTCCAAACTCCACACCCCAGTGTATGCCACCCTTTTAATCTTCCTCTCTACTTCAGGGCATGATACTAGGGTCCAGTTCTCCCCTCCCCAAGAAGTCATCCTCCTTATCTCCAGCTAGGTCCCTTTTTCTCTTGGGGGTGAGTGCAGAACTCCTAACAGCAGGCCCCTTTTTCTCTCAACTTCCTGGCTTTAGACAAACTCAATATGTGTGCACACCTGGACTTCATCTTCAGTAAGACTTTATCAGTCCCTGACTCTCTGCCAGGAGCAGCCTATAAGGTTAATTTATAACATGTAACATGTTAGGCCTTGTATGGGATGGACACCTCGTCATAAGGAGCTGGTTCCAAAGGATGATTATTTAATGTAAAATCAGGACACCCTGGAGCAGAACAAATCACCTGTGAGATGCCAAGGACCCTGGAACAATAAATGTTCAGTAATAATAATGAAAGGTCTATTAATTATGAAATTATTCCTCTGGGTCTGTATATACATGTGGCTTTGCATGTAGTCCCTGTGTGACGGGGCAGAAAGGCCCCGCATTCTGACCCCGCCAACTGCTGCTTGCCTGGCGGCACCGCCGGCGAGATACCAGCTGTTCGCGCACTGCCGCCTGAGTCCGCGCCCGCACGCTCCCCGGGAGGTGGAGTGTCGCGGGGGCAGGGGGGTGACATCGGGTTGCGGCGGATGCTGGCAACCCAGAATGGAGGCCGGAGAAAGGGGGCAGGGCCCTGGGAAGAGGACGCCGGCGGGACGATTTAAGCCCGAGCCGGCGTGATGGAGAGGGAAGTTGGAGAGGCTCCCGGAGCGGAGCCAGTGGCGGATGGGACCCAAGGGGAGGAGGTGAGGAGCCGGGGGAGAGTGGGCCCTTGAGGGGGGACCCCGGTGAGTACACTGACCGCGGAGAGAGGAAGTAGCCTGGGGCATACGAAGGGAGCCTGTGGGCTGGCGCGTTAAGGCGGGACGCCCTGCCAGACGGACCAGACGGCAACCAAGTCCGTGTCCTTAGGGCCCTGAGCTGGGGTCCGTGAGAGGGGCCGGGCCCAGACCCCCCTCTCTCCGTGGGTAGCCCGGAGGGCCCTGAGCTGGGCGGACAGCGCCGGCGCAAAGCGTGTGCCAAAAAGGGCAGAGATTAAACCGAACTCAGGGTGAGAGGATGCCGGGTGGGTTGAGAGGAGCACAGGGATGGAGGCCGGGAAGGCCTGACTGGGGGTTTACACGTTTATGCACATTTACACCCTGTAATCTGACTAATGCTCAGGCTAGGGCTATTATTCACAGCTTGTTTGGCATGATTAATATGATGATCTAGACAGACAAAAATATTGGGGCTGCTGTGATGGAGACTTTTGTCCTTCAGCAGAGTGAACCACAGACCTCAGGAGATAGGTTAAGTTGACTCACAGTAACATAGAATTTAAGACAAAACAAATCCCAATGATATTTATAAATGTTATTTAAACTCTTGTTGGAACTGGGACCATAATAGCTAAATGCTGGGGACAGCATGCATTGTATAATTCAGGAAGGCAAAGGATCTTCTTTTGAAATCTCTGTTTCCGAACTGCTGGAGAGAGCAGCTGAAAGGCCCACAGCCACACTACAGACAAGCTTATCAGGTTCTGTAAATCAGCACAACTCCATTAAGTCCTATAGAACAACCCAAAGTAGCACAAGCTGGCTTCCTAGCCCAAACTCAGTAATATAAATCAACTTCTCAAAACAGAATATCCCTGGCAAAATTCTTACAAGTACTTTCTTCTTCATAGCTGCATTTCTATGTGATCCATCTTTAGCTTCACATGTTTAAATATTTATTGAAATTAAGGGCACTGGCAGGTCAGCAAGAATGGAGAATTTTATTAAAGATCTGGAGAAGTCACCTACTAGTGGAACAAAAAATTCTATAAATCCAACCAGACAGTATTTCCCTACTGCTGTTTCTACAGAAGAAAGGAAATATGATTTAGAGATTACTTGGGATACTACTCATATTCCTCTTCCTAAATCAGCCTTATGAAAGTCGAGCAAGGCATTAGAGCCATTCATTTATATAAATGGAAGAGACACTCGTTTTACCTCAGGGTTAGGCAATGACTTGGCTTTGCTGATCTAAGCTAATTAGCTGTTATAAATCAATTTTTCTTGCCTCATGATAAGAATTTGGACCCACAGCAATTTTTTTAATCAATGCTGTTTGCCCACTGAGACTTAGGACAAAGGCGGAGGCATAATAGTTGCTCACTAGGCCAAAAAACTGCCAGCTTATTTCACATGGTTACTCTGTACAGCTCTGATTTAGGAAGAATCTCATTAAAGGATCCAACCTCCCTGCAGATAGCGGAAGATTTAGATGAATCTTGAAGCTTGGTTTCATTGTAAGTAGCTGATGAAACTGCCAAAATGTTATACTCTTTTCTGCTGTGCATCAAAACTAGAAAGATTATCTGATGACAAAGCTGATTGAGATCAAAGTAAGAAGTGTGAAAGTATGTGACTGATGCTGGAGGAGCTGAGAAACTACAGGATCTATGGCATTTAAATTCAATGGCGATAAAACCAAAGCAATGCATTTCTCCAATAAAATCCAAATAAAGGACCTCTTGCTGTTTAGCATAGATGGCAATGCCCCTGAATGGGTGTATGGTTGTACTGACAGCAGGAGGATAGCTGAAGAAGTTACACATCAGATCCACCTTGCACCACTTGCTTTTCAGTGTCTTCAAAGGCCTGTGGCTGGGCAGCAAGGTGTTTGTGTGATAAGATATGAGCATTAAATGTAGTAGCAATTACAACTTTTGTTTTATGGAGCAGAAATATAGAGTCATTAAAACATCTGAGGCAAGAGAACTGCTCAGTGTCAGAAATTTTTTTCAGGCCTACTGATGGGAGGGGACAAATGGGACAAGTGCCCTGGGGCCCAGCAATTCAAAAGTAGCTGCCGCTACTGTAGCAACAGTGGTGGCCAGGGCCCTGGGACATTTAAATCACTGCTGGAGCCCCAGGCAGTGTGCTTTGGGCAGTGCTTAATGCTGTCATGGGTGAGGAATGGTCTGGCCAGCGATGAACTGGGGCCCCCGCCTTGTGCAGAGGCCCAGCAATTCTATCAGTCCCCTTGTGTTTTTTTAACATCCATTGGTTTGAATTTGTCCCAAAAGAGGATACACTCAGAAGATCCTGGCAAGCTGCTGTCTGGCATCAGTTGAGATCCTGGTGCAGTGGTGGAGTAATGGCCAATGTGCAGAAGAAGATACTGTGATGCTACCCCATGCTTTATGAAAATTAACTTATGAATATTAAATATGTATAAATCAAAGGCGCTTTAGAAAAATACCTCATGTAACTGATCAATATTACAATCAGCAGGATCATTATATCCTATTTTGGTGCATGTATCATTCTTGTATATGAAATATGAAGTGTGAGTCTATTTATCATTTTAAATGTGCTGATGAGAGCCATTACTGCTGCCTTGGAAGCCTAGTGACTGTGTGATCAACTCATCAACTTTTAAACAGCTTTGTTTGTCCTGTAAGCTCAAGTGGTAGTTGGTGTTAGAAAGACATGTGACCAGGTAATGAAATCCATTCTAAACCTAGTATCTTTTCATGGAAGAGGGGAGGTAAAACAAAAGATTCCCACCCTAGGGGACAGTCTATTTAAGTAATGGGAAGCTATCAGCCTTTGCTTTTCAGCTGGTATTTGAAACTACATGACACACTCTGAGAGGAAACAAAGAACTTTGAAGGGCTGGAGACCCAAGTCAGTATAAAAGATTGTTATTTGACTTGAAGATTATGCCTGGAATAAGAACAGCTTTTAAATGTAAGACTCTACATGAAATAAGTTTCTTAGAGTATGTCTACACAGCAGTGTTATTTCAGAATAACATCCATTATTCTGAAATAACTGTGCGAGCATCTACATAGCTAGTCTGTTATTTTTAAATAATTTTGAAATAGCGGATGGCTTATTTTGGCATTTGTAAATCTCATTCCATGAGGAATAATGCCTCTCCCAAAATAGCTGTTTCAGAATAGCAGTAGGGTGGATGCTTCACTGCTGCTATTTTGAAATAGCTTCTCCTCCAGGCCATTCAGAATAATTACTCCCCAGTGCTTCCTGGGGCTCTAAATCAAGGTAGCATGCCCATATAAGAGGAGCCTGCCTCAGACTAATTTCCAGGCTTTACTGTAGTATAGATATGCTACTTCAAAATAAGCTATTTTAGAGTATTTCTTCTGGAATAGCTTATTCCAAAATAATTGTGCAGTGTAGACATAGCCTTAATGAAATAGAACTAGCTATGTGTTTTCTTTTCATTTTAATTTAGTAACTTACTTTGATATGTCTGTTTTCACTTGCAACCACTTACATTCTACTGTTTGTACTAAATAAAAACACTTTTGTTTACTATCAGGTTCAGTGTAAATAATTGTTATCTGGGGGGAACAACCACTGTGTATATCTCTGATAAATGGTGCTTACTTGATAAGCTTTTCCCCATGTAAAACTTTTACACAGAGAAAGATGGATTTATCTGGGAAGGGGGGTTGGTCCCATTTGCAAGTTGGTTTCCTGGGAGCTGAGCTCAGAGCTGAATTGGTTCAAAGTCTGCATTGGTCTGCAGGGAGACAGTAACCTCCAACTCTGTGCTTTTTCTGGAGGACAGTCCAGCAGGCCAGAATGGTGGGAAGCCTCAGAGAGCAATAAGATGGGTGTCAGTGGAATGATCAGCACATTGGGAAACAATCTGAAGAGGTCTTCTGTGACTGCACTCCATCACAATTACTTTTTTACTGACGATTTTATAGAGATAAGGTCAAAGCAAGTGGTGCAGTTGATATACCACGAATGAAGATGGAACATGACATTTTGAAGTGTTTAAGAAGTCTAAACCACTTCATTCCAACACTTGCTGAAAGAAGAATATTTCTAGATGGAAGTTGTCTCTAACTCCACCTCAGCTCCATTATAGCTATGCTAATTGACTACTGCTACATAAAGAATAGGCATGGGGAACATCTCTGCCTCCCTGCCCAATTATAAAAGTGAATTCCATTTATGTTTCTATTTAGGTCTGTTTTGCCCAGTTACCTGGACTGCTGTTGCATGTCAGTCAAAAGCAATGGTAGAGGGCTAGCTATGAACACAAAGCCCATAATGTGTTCAGCTGCTTAAGTAAGTCTGAATTGAGGTCAGATAGGAATAGAGCATAGTTAATTAAGAACTACTCCCAAATGCTGGAAAAATTACAGTGGCAGAGTTTGGGGCAGCTCTCTAAACAGCTCTCCACAGTGAAAAGGGATTATTAATGCCACTCGTTTAGAAACAGTTGCTTCCTTCCATTTAAAGGCTACAAAAAATAATATTTATGAAGAATAAATTCATACTGTTTGTGCATGACTTATTTAACTCAATTGAATTATTTTGCCTTTGTATGTAAACTAGTTCTCAGTTGCTGAATTATTATTATGTTCATTCCAGCTCAAGTGTTTGAGTAAATTAAATGATAAAGGAAAAATGAAGTCATGCTTCTTAAAGAATGAAAATGACTGAGTAGAAAGAGGCTGAATTCTAACCAAAAACACCCCAACCCACCATTGATACTAGTTCCTTGATTCTCTCATAATTTACTGCAATATATTTTTGGAGTGTGATGATTGCAATTAAAACAGTCATCATGAGCCAGTAATCTGAATCAAAACACTCCACTGCTGACAATCTCCTGGAACAGTGCAGAGAATTTCAGTCTGACAAATGCAGCAGGTAACAAACAACAGTTCAGAGACTGATCTCTTTCATTCGATTAAAAAGGCCTGTCTAAAAACAGACAGAGAATATAGATGTTGCCTCCACATTGGTGGTGCGATTAAAACTCTCAGGAGATGATTCTCTGTTGCCCTGCACATTGTATAATCATTTACACCAGTATAAAGGGTTCTTATATTAGTGCAAGCTGCTATGGGTCATTTTCTGATCTCTCACACTTACAGTAAAAGCACTAACGTAATCCAAACAATCCTGCTGATGGCAGGGGGTGGGGAGTGCAACTACCCTGGGGCCTGGTTATTCTAAAGAGCCTGGGGTTCAAGGCTGCCATCACCGTTACTGCGTCATTGGCAGTGCTCGGAGCCCCAGGCCCTTTAAATGATTGCTGGAGCACTGTTTGGCACATTGTGGGTGGGTCTAAGATCTGGGGAAGGAGGGTGCACCACATTCCAGGTGGCTCTGAGTGTTGTGGGCTATGGCATGGCACACCCCTACCAGAACCTGCCCCTTCCACCTGAGGCCCCACCCCTTCAGGGAGCACAGAGCACCCCCCACACACCTTGCCCAGGGGCATGGCATGGCTGACAGCTCCTCTCAGTCAAAGAGTACAGTCCTGCAGTGTTGCTTACAACACTCCTGAGAACTCATCCCAGAATGATGTTTGCATGTTTGCAACAGTGTCACACTGTTGATTCATATTTAACTTGTAGCCCACTATGACCTCTAGATCCCTTTCAGTAGTACTCCCTCTTTAACAGTCATCTCCCATTTTGTATGTATGCAATGGATTGTTTCTTCCTAAGTAGATTACCTTGCATTTGTCCTCATTCAATTTTATCCTGTTTACCTCTCACCATTTCTCCAGTTTGGAGGATTTCAAGAAGGCAGGTCTCCATGGTTTTGACCTGGAGAAGGTAGGGAAGAACAGATCCTCAGTCCCAGAAGTGGCAGGGCCTCAGGCAGAAGGGTCAGGAGCAGGACAGCCAGCCCTCTGCAGCACCTGGACTGCAGCATACCTCTCTCCCCACCAGCATTGCCCAGAGCGTGCCGCACTCCTGCCTTAACAGGCAGCCCTAAGAGCCACGCAGAGTGAACTGCATGGCACTCTGGCAGAGATTTAAAGGATCCAGGGCTCCCGGTACTGCTGCTGTTGCCACAGTAGCAGTGGCCAGGAGCCCCAGGCCCTTTTGAATCACCAGGCCCCAGAGCAGTTGTGCTTTTTGTCCACTCCTTCCCCCCCTCCATTCCCTGTGGGTGACTTTGGCTTTGGTCAATTGCCCCCTTTGAATCTAGTTTAAACCCCTCCTCCCTAGGTTAGCCAGTCTGCATCCAAATATGCCCTGACCCTTCCTCAACAGGTGGATCCCATATCAATTCATCAGTCCTTCTTCCTGGAACAACATCTCATGGTCAGGGAATCCAAAGTACTCTGAATGACACCATATTTCCAGGCATTCATCTCCAGGATGCATCTGTCTCTGCTTGGGTGCCTACCCTTGACTAGAATATCATCTGCACTCCAAACGCCTTCACTGATTCTCTCAGAACCCGATAGCCACTTCTAATCTGCTCAGAGTCATATCTCACAGTATGATTAGTGTCCAGAGGGGTGAGTAGCATGAGGTAGTGGTCAGAGGGCCTCAACAATCCCTCTGTAACATCTCTGATATGGGTCCCTGGAAGGCAGCATGCCTCCCAGCATGCCATGTCAGGGCGACAGATGGGTGCCTCTATTTCCCTCAGAAGAGAGTCTCCATCCACCGCTACTGTAAATTTCCTCCTTCACCTTAGGGGAAAATTCTTCTTCTCTTCTTGCCAGAGTAGTATAACTGTTCTCCAACACCATGGGGAGTGGGTTGGGTGTAGGGGTGGAGCACTGCCTTCTTCCAAAAGTATCAAGCACCCAGTATCTTCCCTCTGACACAGCCATCTCCTCTTTCCTCAGTTGTGTGACAGCAGTCCTCTGTATTTGGTTAGCTTACTCTCCTTTGGGTGTCTCCACATGAATACTCTGAAGGAATTCCTTATGGGCGTTGATGCTCCTCAGCCTAGCCATCTCCTCCTGTAGTTTATTTAAGCTATGGACAACTCATTCAAGCCCAATATTCAATGCTGGTGAAAAAGAAAAAGTTGCTATAAAATCTACATGTGATAAATAGGAAGGAATTTGTATTTTGGGAGGAAAAGTAAAAACCCACTACAACTGCATTTGATAGTACATGAGAATCAATAAATGAAATTGGCAGCACATTCCACATCCTAATGACATTAGAAAAAACAAACAATGGGTACTTAAGAACGATTTGCACCTTTTCTATCAGCTTCATGTAGCATGGATACTATAACTGACTATTTCTTTCCCCCTTTTCCCCCTTCTTTTTCTCTCTCTCTTCCCCCCCTCCCCCGCATCCCGTTTATTTAGAAACTGTAATAACTCCATTCATCTGAAGAAGTGGGTTGTACCCATGAAAGTTCATGATACCACCAATATGTTTTGTTAGTCTCTAAGGTGCTGCAATTTTTCCAGCATATAATGCCTTTTCCCTGGTCCAAATTAAATAAAATGCAAACCTGCAGTAATATACACGGAGGCTCAGATTTATGCATTGTGAATAGTCCTATGGAAATCAAGGGGAGCACTACACATTTAGGGCTTGCAGGATTGGGCCTTTTATTTTATTAGTGAGATAGGGAAGGAACTTGTTAGGTTGGCTTTTATTTTATCTTGATAGTTTCCCTTTAAGAATTTGAATATGTTTTAAAGAGTGAGTATAAAGAAGAAACATTCTTACACTTTCCATGTTAAATAGATAAGTTTTACTCTGTTTTCTATCACATTGTTTTATCTTGCATGTCAACTCTATCATAATGTAGTGAGCTGGGCCCTGATTCTGCCACCACATACTCCCACTAAGTTCACGTACTGCAAATGAAGTTAAGCACTTGAACAACTGGTTATGGGATCGGGGTACTAACTAGAACTTTGTTGAATCTAAACTAGACGCGCTTGTCTCATTCACATTAAGGGCTTGATCCCTTAATGAAAGCAGAGTTGGTCCTTAACAGAGAAAATGAAAAAGAAATAATGAGAAAAGAAAAATGGCACACAGCAAATGTAATTTAATAACAGAACCAGGGGTACTCTATGCTGTAAGACAAATTATCTAAAAACGTACCTACATTCTCAATTATGAATAAGGAAGAGTGGGTTACAAACACTTTGGAGTATCAGTGTGTTGAGGCTATCATCTTTAATTATGTCTCAATGAATATTCAAGCACATCGACTCTTTAGAGAAATGTTCTTTTGGTCACCAGTGGGAAAAGTGCATTCAACACATTAGATAATGTTAATGTATTTCTTTGGCAAATATTTTAAATTATTAAGAAATAAACCAACAGAACAATGATCTGCAAAATAAATTCATATTGTTAACATTACTTATTGTGGAGAAATGTGTAATTGTTAATGCTGCTAATGACCCTCTTCTGAAGATAAATGGGTCCACTTGTGTGAATGGTTACACCAATGTAAGATTCAGTGCAAGAGGGAGAAGAATCAGGCCCTCTGTGTTTGGAGATGAAACTAATGAGGTGCAAATCCTGAACTGGTAATAAGAGTGCATGGTGGACTTAGAATGATTGATGTAACTATGGGGGAGTTGGCTTTTAGAAGCGTGAAGAGATGGCATCCCTGTAATTCCTCTTCAGTGTATAGGGTAGCATTTTCCCCAAGCTAGCCTTCAGTGCATTTCAGTTAAGGGTTGGGTTAGCCCAGCTCACCAAATCACTGACAGGGTATGTCTACATTGTGGGCTACAGTCAACTGAAGATATACAACATCAGCTACGTTAATTGTGTAGCTGAAGTCCAAGTAGCTTAACTCGGCTTTTGGAGTTGTCTGCACAGCAAGAAGTCGAAGGAAGAACTGTTCCTTCCACTTCTCTTACTCCTCATGAAATGAGGATGACAGAAGTTGATTCAAAAAATTATTTTGAAATAACAGGATTGCTGTATAGATGCGCACTCTTTTCAAAATAACATGAGTTATTTCAAAATAAGCATGCAATGCAGACATAGCCTGAGAGAATTAGCTCCATTCTGGGGTGGTGGAGTCCCCAAGCCAAAGTTCAACATAAACACAAACTAAAGTAGGTTTCCGCCCTGCAGAGCCCAGCTCTTAGTCCTTTTCCTTTCAGGTGTGTCCCACACTCAGTAGCTTTCCTTAATACCCACCACCAGATTCCTGTTAGCCAAGCCAAATGCTGACGGAACAGTCTTCAGCTAGCTGCTGGCCGCCAGACCTCTAGCCGGAAGCTTCCTGACCTGGACTTTCTCCTTTTAATTGCCTCCCTCCAAATCTGAGAACTACTCCAGGTGAAGAGGGACAGGGCTGACTAAGACCACAGCAGCTCTTTGACCCTTCCTGGTCATCATATGGGTTGTGTACACCCCATTACATGATGGGGTGTACACAGCAGATTCTCTTCACAGCCAAGGCTCTTGGTAATTGGAAGTGCTAATTACTTTACAGATACAGAAAATCTAAATGTATTCAAATGAGCTAAGGAAGAAAGAAGATAAAAGAAGAGTGTAGTCTTCAGCAGAAAATACAGAATGAAGATCAACATGAATAAGATGAGGAAGACTAGAAAAGTCTTTTATCATCTAAACCCCAAACCACGTGGGCAGAACTTGCACTGATTCTGAGTTCTTTGCATAATCTACAGGGGTATGTCTACACAGCAGCTTTATATCGGAATAACTGACATTATTCCAAAATAACAAACAGCATGTCTACACTACAAACCTTTATTTCAAAATCATGTTGAGCTGGAGTACTTCTTACTCCGACTCCTGTAACCCTCATTTTATGAGGAATAAGGGAAGTCGAAGGAAGGGTGTTCTTCCTTCGACTTCCTGTTGTGCAGACAGTGCCAAAAGCTGAGTTAAGCTATTTCAGCTAAAGCTACACAGTTGATATAGCTGACGTTACATAGCTTAACTTGACTTTACCCTGTTGTGCAGATTATCCTAGATGTGGTAACATTCCTGATTTTAATGCAACAAGCAATGATTTTACAGCAGTTGCTGTAAAAGATGGACACTAAAAAGGGGATGAAAATTATTTTGCCTGATTGAGAAGACAGTCATACTGCTTGCTTAGTTATCACATCCCACAAATAGCTGAATACTGTAAGATAAGTGTCTCCATTGTCTCAGTACATATAGTATACGAATGCTGGTAATAAGCAATACTCTGGAGTAGCTGTGTAAGAACAAGGGGGAAAGAGTTTGCTTTTTTAAAAGAAATGCTTGAGTTTAAGGATGAAATACAAAAAAGTTAGTAAAATGTTATTACACCAGAAAAAAAGTGTGTTGCTGTGAGTTCTTGACTTACATCTGAAGCCCTCGTCTGCGTCTAGACTGGCATGATTTTGCGCAAATACTTTTAACGGAAAAGTTTTTCCGTTAAAAGTATTTACACAAGAGAGCGTCTACACTGGCATGTGCCTTTGTGCAAAAGATTTGCTTTTGCACAAAAGCATCCGTGCCTAGTATAGACGCTCTCTTGCGCAAGAAACCTCCGATGGCCATTTTAGCCATTGGGCTTTCTTGCGCAAGAAATTAACGTTCCTGTCTACACTGGCCCTCTTGTGCAAGTATTCTTGCGCAAGAGGGCTTATGCCTGAGCGGGAGCATCAAAGTATTTGTGCAAGAAGCACTGATTTTGTACATTACAAATTCAGTGTTCTTGAGCAAATTCTCACGGCCAGTATAGACAGGCGGCAAGTTTTTGCGCAAAAGTGGCTGCTTTTGCGCAAAATCTTGCCAATCTAGACGCACCCCTCATGTCCCTTAGCAAAGGGATTAGTAGTGTGGGACTCTTGTGCATGCTTGTTATCCAACCTAAGTTGCGCACGTTCATTTTTCCTATTATTGTCTGAAGAAACATGACACAATATTACAGATTACTGTTTCTGTTTACTGGTAAATTTGTGTTCTACCCTCATTCCTGCTATCTTAAACAATGTTAAGAGGGCCTGCTTGAAGTTTTGTCTTTTATACATTGAAGCAGTGCAGCAGATTAACATACTATGATAATTAGAACTTAATAAATATCAGGTACTGGCAATTCCCCAAAATATCAGAGGAAAACATGGACTGAGGGTCAAACTGAAAACAGATTTTTTCAAATCTGGGGGTAAATTGAAAAGTTGAAAAAATTATTTTGAGTTATTTTGCTTCATCCAAAATGAAACCGTTTATTACAATTTCAAGCATTTTAACATTTTTAATTTTTAAAATAAAATTAAAGGAAAATTTGAAAAAATAAAAAAATTGAAATGTTTTGTTTTGAAAATGTTGAAGTAATTTTTTTTTACTGAAGCAGTTGTGTGAAATTGACATGAACCCACAAAATGGGCATTGCTGGATATGCATTTTTTTGCTGAGAAGAGTCTGAGTTAGAAAAAAAATCCCAGCTCTACTGGTAATCACAAAAAAAAAAAAAAATAGCACAACATCTATTACAGTGAGTACAATCTAACAGACAGCTCTATCTCAAAAGGCAAATAATTAACCAAATAGTTGATTAGCCAGGGCCTGATCAGACTGTGCTATTTGTATAATGGAAGATATGTAAGTCTGGACATTTCTAATGGCAGAAAGAAAGCTGTTCTAATAATTGGCTGTTTCTTTGGTGGGAAATAAACCTGACAAATTTCCCTATATTGTACAGCATATCCATTTTCATTTTGTTTGTACAAAACACATAGGGGTATGGGACTTAATAAAATATATGAGCTGAAACTCTGTTATATTGAGCTGTTATTCTTGAAGTTGATGGGCCAAAGAGGACTTGGATTAAAATCTGGGTTCGGTGTTAGCCTAATGGTCAACGTTTGAAGACATACCAGGGCTAGAGTTTGGTTTTGAATTTGATGGTCTGAAATATATCAGGCTTTGATAGTAAAGAATCACATTTTGGAGCTCTTTGCACCAGTCAGCAGGAATGCAGACTGTCAGCTGGAGTAATTAGCAACTGGTAAATGACAATCTGAAAAAATGCACTTTGTTGTTGGTTTAGAAATCATCCAGAGTTGATATTTCAAGTTGAGTTCTGAATCTCTCTATCTGATATTTCATTGGGTGAAGTTCCCACATGTGCAGCAGGCCAGAGCAAGACTTCTTCAATAAGGCTGGTTGAAAAATTATTATTTTTTATTAAATTCAGTTTTTCACAAACTGCTTTTTCACATAAATTTTCAATGAAAGATTGAAAATCAAACACTCAAATACTGCAAAATGATGGCTACAAATTGAAAACATTCTCTAGTCTTAATATGTTTCAGATATACCATAGTGAATTAGGGGAGTTGTACTCCAGTGGCTTCATTCCTCCATTCTCCTCTATGGGTTGAACTCCCCAGGTGCATTACACCTTTCATGATACTCTGCACCCCCTCTCCAATTGGGGAGTCTGTGGTGCATCATTGGAGATGTAGTCCAACCAGGGAGCCTGTCAATAGAGGACAATGGGAGTATAAATTGGGACTACCATTCCCATGAGGCACCATGGAAACGAGGAAAAAAAAGATTTCCTGAATAGCTCTATTTTTCTCTATTTAAGTTCTACTAAGAGTTATTGAAGCTTGAAAGTTGTATACAGCCTTGTTCTTTCTGCAGAGGAGTTCCTTTGCCATTATGAATTCTATCACTGTGGTATCTGAATGCAGCCAATTTGCCAGGGGTGTTTTGTCAGGGTTGCTGAGTTGCAAGTACAGTAAATCTAGTTGAACTCTAGTTATTTTCTTTCTGTTTATGGAGTGGAAAAGAGAAACCTATTGTCACAGCTTGCATTTTATTTATTTTAAGTTAGTTGGCTGCATACTTATTTATCATTTTATGACATGACAATCTGCAGGGGAATTTATCACTTTTGATTATTCAGAGCCCTGAATTATTATGCTGTGCCCCCACAAAATTAATACTCTCTGCCATGAAATAAATGTTCTAGTGTTCAGATTGCTCTTCTAGCTATTTGTTATTGGTGGTATTTAGACTTGTCTTTGGCCAAAGGAAGACCCTAAGTAATTTACTTCCGATTAAAAAATGTATTAAAACAACTTTCTATTATGGTAACATGAGCGAAGCCATAAATTTATTGGTTTCTATTATCATAGACTGCCACATACTTTTCTAACAAATAACTATAGGTATGTATATATCATACTATATGTAAATGTCACCAGTGTCCATGGCCCTTTACAAACACAAAGGAAGAAAAGGTTCATGGACAAGGAGCTTAAATTTTTTTACATAAGCAGCCTCCTCACATGGGATGGTCTCCATTTCAGTTTATTACACCATTTAATAATGTTATAAACCTAATGCAGCCCTCTCTGTGACTTTTCAACCAAATGATCTACAGCTATTCATTACCCAGCTCAGCAAGTCTTTTGTAGCCTCTGGTTTGCAATTGAAACGTGCAACTTGTTTTTTGCATAGCCTAGTCTTTAGGATGTGAATCTGACAGTCATTAAGACTAAGGGACACCATAAATGCAAAATCTCTGGAATGAACATCTTCTGCCAAGTGAAGACTTCTACAAATAACACTTTCTGCCAAGTGTTGTTGGTAGCACCAAGGGCCATGTTAAAATACCTAAAGGACAGAGAAACCTCAGACTGGCAGAAAAGGGGTTAAAGAGAGTCCTAGCTGCCAGCCCTGTTGTACCAGCAGCCAGTTGACAGGCCTGGAGTGAGAAGAACAGAAAAGACCTGGATCAGTTCAAGTAGTGAAGAGGGAGGAAATAGTTTCATCTCTGTACTTGAGGGAACTGACAATGGAGACAGCTTTCAGGGGAGAAGCACTGTGTTCCTGGTCTAGAGAGAAAGGCATTGAAACTGAGGAGCACCCAGGAGTGAGCAAACTGTACTACTTGACTGTAAGGATTTTGTGGTGGTAAGCTCTCTTCAGCCTGGCATGTGTCCTGAGTGACATGAGATTGCAGCAGGTCTCAAGTGGGTGCTACTCCAGGAGAGGCATGAAAGACTATTTTGACTATAGGGGCCAAGACAAAACTGAGGGCACATAGTAAGAAGTACCCCAGGCAGTAGACTTCACATAGGACTCTTAAGCTGGGACCCAGTGGAGTGGGCCTGGGTCCTTCTTCCATGTCCTCTTAAGGCTGATGCCCAGATGTGAATGGAGGCCAAAAGATTCCCAGCCTATGGTCAGGAACCAGGCACTTCTACTAGGTGTGCTAACAATGAGGCTTCCTGTTATAGATTCCCTCATAAAACTAATACACATCATTGAATTGAGCACAACCCAGAATTTCTCTGATTAGTAAATCCTTTACCAGGGCACCCTGGTCACGCTTAATAGGCAATATTTCTCCACTCACAGGCATTGACTCCATATATAAAACCAGAAAAAAATATGATGGGAAAATGGAACATAGCATCACTCTCACTGCCCAATGGAAACTTTGGCCATAATCTGTTAGCATAGTTCTCTACCTGCCAGTGTCAATGTCCAATAGGTATGGCCCTACCATTTTCGTGACTGTGAAAAATATGTTCCAGACCATGAAATCTGGTCTTCAACTCTCTCCAAAATCTAGTCTTTTATAAGCTTTTACCTCATACTATACAGATTTCATAGGGGAGACGAGTATTCTCAAATTGGAGGTCTTGTTCCAACAGGGAGTTAGTTGCAAAGGGGTCCTGACCCAAGCGGAGATTGTAAGGTTATTTTAGAGAAGTTGTGGTATTGCCATCCTTACTCCTGCATTTCCTTCAGAGCTGGGCAGCCAGAGAGCAGCAGCTGTTGGGCCGGGGCTCAGCTCTGAAGGCAGCACCACCAGCAGCAGCACAGAAGTAAGGGTAGCCATATCACAATCCCCCCTACAATAACCTGGCAACCCACCGCTCTCCTCAAAACTACTTTTTGAATTAGGATCCCTGAAATTACAACACCTTGAAATTCCAGATTTAAATAGCTGAAATAATGCAATTTATTATTTTTAAAATCCTATGACCATGAAATTGACCAAAATGGACCATGAATATGGTAGGGCCTACCAACAGGCAAATGTATTTTTACTAATTCTCTTCTTCCTTTTTTATCTGCTACTCCACTCACAGTTTAGTGTCAGTGGGTAGTGTCATCCCAGAATCCAGAGACGCCCTTAGGCAGCGGGTCTGTCTGCAGCCCTTTAGAAGGGCTGTCTGGTCCTGTCCTGACACTCCAATGCCTAACCCAGCTATACCAATTTCAGATGTATTTAGTGACTGTTTGGGAACAGCCTCAGTGAAGATCAGTCAGCTCTGCTGCTTTCACAAAAGGCCCTCTCTACATTCTATCCCATCAAAGCTGTGCCTCTACATCATCTCCCATCAAAGAGTTCTCCCAATGGCATGGAAACCTCAGTGGAGGGGAATTAAGAGTAATGTCCTCTCTAATTTTTCCCATGTGTGGATTAAAATTTATGTGCACTAAGGCATATGCAGATGTGCACCACCAATAGAAACACATGCTGCTGGCTGTGGAAGGCTGTGGGCGCACTGCTAATCAGCTGAGTCTAGCACCTGAATTGCTCTTGGGCAGCCTCCCAAGTGTTCAACTTACAGGGAACACTGATCAAGAGTATATTTAACTCTTCAGCAAACTCTTGCTTCAAAGTAGGAGTCATTTTCTCGTCTCTCAGTTTAACTCCAATTCTGAGTTTGTGCACAGTTATTCTGGTTCCCAGAGTGTCCTTGGAGGAATTCTGGGTAGAAATATTATACAAAGGAATCTCTCACTGTAGCTATACTCCTTCATGTTCACCAACAGACAAGGACAGAAAGATCCTTCCATCCTGGATCTTCTGTCCATCTGTCATTTTGTGTACATAGTATATAAAAATGAGGCAGCTGTGGCCATTCTTCCCCTGTTCTCCAACAGATGGGAGAAGAGAACTTATCTTTTAGAGCTTTCAGCGAGAGGGTTTACAAGAATTCTTTTGTTACAGTTAGAGTATGAGTGGATGATTATGCAGTCATGCCAGGGACTACACACACATACTTGCTTATACATAGATGGGTAAGGAAGTTTAAGAAGAAACAGAGAATGGCCAGGACTTTGGCTGCCCCTCTCCTATTCAGTAGCCAATGCAGTTGACCAGCACAAAAGAGGTAGTGTTTTATTGTTAACATGAATCCATTATAAAAATTGCTACTTCCAGGAGCAAGAAGGAACCAAAGGCGAAATTGTGACTCACAGGTGTCCAGACGACTACTTTGGATTGTGCCTAAAGTCACAAACTAGCCCTTTCACACAGTCATGTGTATATGCATGTGTTTATTTAAAAATATCTATAATCAAGGTTATGTACAAATAAATGCTTTCTCTTGGCACATTCTGTCTGCATATTATGAAATACAAAATAATAGGCTCAAGACCAACAAGACTTTCAGAAACATACGCACTTTTTTTTTATTTTTATAGTTACGTAGTTACTTCATTTAAGTTTCCAATAAATACCGAATCTCTCTCTCTCTCTCTCTCTCTCTCTCTCTGTTTTATTTTACTGCAGTAGGAAATAGATGGAAGAATGCAAAAACCCTACAGCAACCTAAGAACATATTCACTCTTGCACTGCATCCATAATTAATCTGTTTCCTCTTATCAGGGTTTTTGCAGCAGATAACTGCATCCCTGTAGATGCCACAGTGCACAGACTGGTAGACAGTACTGCAGTTGAGAGATTAAAACACAAAAATTCTTACTTTCAAGTGAGAGCCATTTCAATCCCCCCAAAGCTAAGCAATTGTTCTGTGTGGCTATCCAGGAGCAGGAATAAAAAGCTATGCCCTGAGGGAGAAAATCCACAGCACAAGAATGCTCATAGACTGGGAAACACCATAGGAAGAATCATAGAACACTAGAACTCGAAGGGACTTCAAGAGGTCACTGAGTCCAGTCCCCTGCCTTCATGGCAGGACCCAATACCATTCCTGATATATATCTAGCTAACCTGCTCTTAAATATCTCCAGAGATGGAGATTCCACAACCTCGTTAGGCAACTTTGCTGAAGTTTAAGCCCATTGCTTCTTGTCCTATCCTCAGAGGCTGAGGAGAAAAATTTTTCTCCCTCCTCCTTGTGACACCCTTTTAGATACCTGAAAACCACTATCATGTCCTCTCTAAGTCTTCTCATTTCCAAACTAAACAAGCCCAATTCTTTCAGTCTTCCTTTATAGGTCATGTTCTCTAGACCATTAATCATTTTTGTTGCTCTTCTCTGGACCTTCTCCAATTTCTCCACAGCTTTCTTGAAACGTGGAGTCCAGAACTGGACACAATACTCCAACTGAGGCCTAATCAGCACAGGGTGGAGCGGAAGAATGACTTCTTGTGTCTTGCTCACAACACTCCTGTTAATGCATCCCAGAATCATGTTTGCTTTTTTTGCAACAGCGTCACACTGTTGACTCATATTTAGCTTGTGGTCCACTATGACTCCTAGATCCCTTTCTGCAGTACTCCTGCCTAGACAGTCACTTCACATTCTGTATGTGTGGGAGTGATTGTTCCTTCCTAAGTGTAGTACTTTGCATTTGTCCTTATTAAACTTCATCCTATTTACCTCAGACCATTTCTCCAGTTTGTCCAGATCATTTTGAATTATGACCCTAACCTCCAAAGCAGTTGCAACCATTCCCAGCTTGGTATCATCTGCAAACTTAATAAGCATACTCTCTATGCCAATATCTAAATCATTGATGAATATATTGAACAGAACCGGTCCCAATACAGACCCCTGTGGAACCCCACTTGTTATGCCCTTCCAGCAGGATTGTGAACCATTAATAACTACTCTCTGAGAATGGTTATCCAGCCAGTTATGCACCCACCTTATAGTAGCCCCATCTAAGTTGTATTTGCCTAGTTTATTGATAAGAATATCATACAAGACCATATCAAATGCCTTACTAAAGTCTAGGTATGCCACGTCCACCACTTCTCCCTTATCCACAAAACTCATTATCCTGTCGAAAAAAGCTATCAGATTGGTTTGACATGATTTGTTCTTTGGAAATCCATGCTGGCTGTTACTTATCTTATTCTCTTCCGGATGTTTGCAGATGAATTCCTTAATTATTTGCTCCATTATCTTTCCTGGCACAGAAGTTAAACTGACTGGTTTGTAGTTTCCTGGGTTGTTCTTATTTCCCTTTTTATAGGTGGGCACTATATTTGCCCTTTTCCAGTCTTCTGGAATCTCTCCCATCTTCCATGATTTTTCAAAGATGATAGCTAAAGGCTATCATACCTCTTCTATCAGCTCCTTGAATATTCTAGAATGCATTTCATTGGACCCTGGTGTCTTGTAGACATCTAACTTTTCTAAGTGATTTTTAACTTGTTCTTTTTTAAATTTTATCTTCTCAACATATCCTCTTCCCACTAGCATTCACTATGGGTATGTCTACGCTACCACCCTAGTTCGAACTAGGGTGGTTAATATAGGCATTCGAAATTGCAAATGAAGCCCAGGATTTAAATATCCCGGGCTTCATTTGCATCTTGCCGGGCGGGCGCCATTTTTAAATGCCCTTAGTTTGAACTCCGTGCCCGCGGCTACACACGGCACGGAGTAGGTAGTTCGAATTAGGATCTCTAATTCGAACTACCGTTACTCCTCGTGGAGTTCGAACTAAGGGCATTTAAAAATGGCGCCCGCCCGGTAAGATGCAAATGAAGCCCGGGATATTTAAATCCCGGGCTTCATTTGCAACTTCGAATGCCTACATTAACCACCCTAGTTCAAACTAGGGTGGTAGTGTAGACATACCCTATGTTAGGCATTCCTTCATCATCAGACTTCTTGGTGAATACTGAAACAAAGACGTCATTAAGCACCTCTGTCATTTCCAAGTTTCTGGTTACTGTGTCTCCCTCCCCACTGAGCAGTGGGCTTACCCTGTCCTTGGTCTTCCTCTTGCTTCTAATATATTTATAGAATGTCTTCTTGTTTCTCTTTTATGTCTGTAGCTAGTTTGAGCTCGTTTTGTGCCTTTGCCTTTCTAATCTTGCCCCTGAATACCTGTATTATTTGCTTATATTCATCCTTTGTGATTTGTCCTAGTTTCCACTTTTTATATGACTCCTTTTTTATTTTTAGATAACGCAAGATCTCCTGGTTAAGCCAAGATGGTTTCTTGCTGTACTTTCTGTCTTTCCTATGCAGCAGAATAGCTTGCTTTTAAGCCCTTAATAATGTCCCTTTGAAAAACTGCCAACTCTCTTCAATTGTTTTTCCCCTTAGTCTTGCTTCCCATGGGACCTTACCTACCAGCTCTCTGAGCTTACCAAAATCTGTCTTTTGGAAATCCATTGTCTCTATTTTGATGTTCTCCCTTCTACAATTCCTTAGAATCATGAACTGTATGATTTAATGATCACTTCCACCCAAGCTGCCTTCCACTTTCAAATTCTCAACCAGTCCCTCCTTATTTGTTAAAATCAAATCTAGAACAGCTTCCCCCAGTAGCTTTTTCAACCTTCTGAAATAAAAAGTTGTCTTCAGTGCAGTCCAAGAACTTATTGGATAGTCTGTGCCCCGCTGTGTTAATTTCCCAACATATGTCTGGATAGCTGAAGTCCCCCATCACCACAAAATCCTGCACTTTGGATGATTTTGTTAGTTGTTTAAAAAAAAGCCTCATCTACCTCTTCCACCTGGGTAGGTGGCCTGTAGTAGACCTCTAGCATGACATCACCCTTTTTTTTTTATTCCTTTGAGCCTAACCCAGAGACTCTCAACACATCTGTCTCCTATGTCCATCTCCACCTCAGTCCAAGTGTATACATTTTTAATATATAAGGCAACACCTTCTCCTTTTTGTCCCCGCCTATCCTTCCTGAGTAAGCTGTACCCTTCTATACCAATATTCCAATTGTGTGTATTATCCCACTAAGTCCCTGTGATACCAACGATGTCATAGTTGTGTTTATTTATTAACACTTCAAGCTTTTTCTGCTTATTAGCCATACTTCTTGCATTTGTATATAGGCATCTAAAATACTGATTTGATTTTGCCTCTCAGTTGTGCTTTGTCCATCCTTTTTCTCTGCTATTATAGCCCACACTCCCTCCCATTTCCATCTTCCAGGTCTCCATGTTCTTCACTTACCTGTGGGCTTTGGTCACCTGCCCCCATCGAACCTAGTTTAAAGCCCTCCTCACTAGGTTAGCCAGTCTGCATCCAAATATGGTCTTCCCCTTCCTCAAAAGGTGAACCCCATCCCTGCTTAGCAGTCCTTCCTGGAATAGCATCCCATGGTCAAGGAAGCCAAAGCCCTCCTAGTGACACAATCTTCACAGCCAGGCATTCACCTCTAGGATGCATCTGTCTCTGCCCGGGCCCCTACCTTTGACAGGAAGGACTGAAGAGAATACCACCCGTGCTCCAAACTCCTTCACCCATACTCCCAGAGCCCTGAGATCATTCTTTATCTGCTCAGTGTCACATCTTGCAGTATCATTAGTGCCCACATGGATGAGTAGAATGGGTTAGTAGTCAAAGGGCCGGGTGATCCTCGACAGTGCCTCCGTAATGTCTTGGATATGGGCCCCCGGCAGGCAGATGACATGTCAAGGTGACAGATGGGCACGTCCGTCCCTCTCAGAAGAAAGTCTCTGACCACCACTACCCTACATTTCCTCCTTGCAGTGGTGGCAGCAGACCTCCCAGCCTTGGGGTATGAGGCTTCTCCTCCTCAGTTGTAGGGGATGATTCCTTATCTCCTGTATCAAGAAGAGTATAATGGTTTCCTGTACCACTGTGGGAGGGTTGGGAGCAGGGGTGGAGGACTGCCTGCTGCCAGAAGTGACCAGCTTCCAGTGTCCCCCCTGAGCCATCTCCTCCTCCACCAATGGTGTATCAGCAGTCTTGTGTAGTAGGACAACTACCTCAGCTGTCTCCACATGAATACAATTCAGGAATTGCTCATGGATTTGGATGCTCCTCAGCCTAGCCACCTCCTCCTATACCTCTCCCACCTGCTTCCTGAAAGATTCCACCAGCAGGCACCTTTCACGTTGGATGGTTCCCTCAACCTGGATATCAGTAAGTGGGAATTGCAAGCCACAGTCCCTACAAAACCATACCAGGATCTGGGTAGAGGCATCCATGGTCAGGTGGTCTGTCTGGCAACAGACACAAGCAGAGGAGACAGAAGCAGTGCTGGCACAGGCATTGCTGGTCTTCCTGACCATAGTAGGCCTCTCCCTTTAAAACTCCCTCTCTGCAGCCCCCTATCCGCTTCTCTCCCCTGGTTGCTCTGCCTCTGGCGTTTAAAGCCTGCTTGTCTAGGTCAGGCCTACCTCCTCCTTAGTCACACAAGGGAAGGCTGATCCTGAGGCTGGTCAAAGGCTATCAAGGGAACAAAGGATCAAACACTCCCAGACACACAATCCCATCTGCCACAGTAACTGAAACTGAAATCACCTGAAATCAGAATCAAAATTCAAAATTCAAACAGTGAAGTAAACTCACTCACACCAAAAGCTAGTACTCTCACCTGGTACCCTGTTCAGCAGCGGGATCTTTTGATTTCCCTCTTAATCTCCCCTATCTGCAGCCCCCTGTCCGCTTCGCGGAATATGGTAGAAGTTATTATTTCACATGCTACAACCTTGACAATAGTTACAGGAGCAAACATTTATGAAAAATTGACTTCATTGTAGTCAATGGGAATTTTGCCCCTGACTTCAATGGGGCCATGATTTCATCTGGTGTTTTCAGAACTGGCTGATTTGATACTGATCAGGCAGATTTGGCTTCTTTCAGTGTATTCCAGTATAAACTCGTATTTTACCAAGCTCCCTGATATCCTGGCTTCAGTAATTTCACGTTTTCCTAATATCGTTGTTCCAATTGGGCATCCAGAAAATATCTATTAAAATCTTAATGGTTTCTTATCCTTTTCCTTTCAGAACAGCTTTGTTATTATCAATATGCATTTCTTCCTCAGCATTTAATATATTGAAATGTCAATAATGCTTTGTTCTATAAAATACATCAAGTACTTTCATGCTGTATCCAGCCTCATAAAACTGTGCTTGAGCTGATAAACAACATCCATAAAATGGATAAAGAAGGTTGTGCTGAACCAGAATAATAGAAAAATTGCTTTTTTGACCCAAAAGATTAACAAACAAACAAACTTAAACCTTTTCTTTGACTTTTTGTTTCAAGGTAATGAAAGTTTGAGAACTAATTAGCACAGGGTCCCTTAATTCTGAAGTTTGATCAGATATATAATGGGTCAAATTCTCCCCTGGCACAATTCCTGTGCAATCAGTGGAATTATGCTACTACAGAATTTGGCCTTGTGTCTGTCTATTTTACTGACATTATTATGTCAAGAATTACTTCCCAGTCCCTGGGGGCCAGGACTCTTTTGTATGTTCCACCCTGTCCTTTGCTCTATATCTGCAGACAAGAATCAAGCCCACATTCTGTGCGTAAGACTCAAAGGTTTTCTCCCTTATTTACAATAAATCCCCTTTACACAATCAGAGCAGTGTAAAAGGGTCTTAAATTGGTGCTAATCATTCAGTATTATTGTTTGGGGGTTAAACCAATCCCAAAGATATTTTGCAGCTTAACTTCTCTTCCTTGCACCATGATCCTGTCTCTGTGCACAGGTAAATTTGTTTCTAACCTTGCAATGTCTTGTAGGAACAATGCTTCTGTCTCCTAGGAAAGGAGCTCTGAGGGACAAGGGAAAAAACCTGAAATTATACACAACAGTAAATTTAAATGGTTTATGTTGGGTTTGTCTTAAAATAGCTTTGGGCATTCTTCCATCTACTTCCCACAGTTTTTTAACATACTCTGTATTACTATAGTGATGCATTTCAAAGTCAAGCAGAGTTTAATTAAACATAGTAATGAGGACATGAACAATTGGAAAAGCAGAAATTCTTGGTGGGAAGCGAGGAGGGAATGTTTCCTTTCAAGAAATTTGTTCCTGAACTTTTTCAGACAATTTGTGAAGGATACTGTAGTCAGTCCAGCTACCTGCAATACCACAAGGTATGCCTGATCTTGCTATAATTCCATAGCCCTAGTCTACACTTGCCCTTGTGTTGAAATAATAAGCAGAGCTTCTATACTACCAAGACTATTATTTTGAAATAACAGGCTGGTTATTTCATAATTTGTACTCCTGCTTTCCTTCGGGAATACTGCTTATTTCCAAATTGTTATTTTGAAATAGTTTTAGTATAGACACTCCACTGCTGCTAATTGAAAATAATTGGCCTCTCACAGCTGCAGTTCTGACTGTTCAGGCCATACCTGGCATCTCCACTGCTCCCCTTCTCCTGCAGAGCTTAAAACTCCATGCTTCAGGAGAAGGGCTTGTGCCATGTGATCAGTTTTACAAGCCCTGTGCCCTACAGCAGGATCCAAGGGAGCCATGACTGACCCCAATGCTCCCTCAAAGACTCCCACAGTTGCCAGCACTCCTGCTGTTCCCTGAGGTGCAGAGATCCTGGACCTCATCAAGGTCTGGGGGGAGAAAACCGATCTCCATGATCTCCACGTGAGGAAGTGAAATGCATACATCTATGGCTGGATGGCCACCAGCCTGGCCAACAAACTCCACAACTGGACCCTGGACCAGGTCTGGATGAAAATAAAAGAGCTCCGGCAGCCCTACCACAAGGCCAGGAAGCAGAGTGGATGCTCAAGGGTGGCACTGCACATGTGCCACTACTTTGAGGAGCTGGATGCCATCCTGGGAGGATAGCTGGTCACCTCCTCCTCATCATCATGGAGTCCGGCCAGGACACACCTGGCGTCAGCCCGAGGAAGGCGGGGCTTCAGAATCCAAAGAGAAGGAGGAGAAGGAGAAGGAGGCCAGCCAGGGAACCATGCCTACCAGCCAGGACCTGCTCCTCATCCTGGAGCCAGTTCACCCTCCCAGGATGTCTCCCAGGATTCAGAGGAACCTGGGGAAGTCACTTCTGATGTGTTCTATAACTTTCCCTATCTACATGAGGGGGCAGGCAACAGGCTGTGAGGGGCTGTGCGTTCCTCACTCAGCCTACTCAGCTTGGGGCCTGTGCACCTAGGTGAACATGGAGCACCAGTCCAGAGCACTCAGCCCCATGACTCTCTCTCATACAGGGACCTCTCCATTCTTCTTACAAGGTTCTTGGAGAGGCCTGCTTTATTCCAGCCTTCATAGGGGTCACCTTCCCATGACAAGCCACCACGAAGGATTCTGGGGTCACAGAACCATAGTGCAGTACCGCACATAGCCCAGGGTCATGCCTGCCCTCAGTGTCTCCTGGGATGACTGCCCTTGTCACTTTTCTGCACAGCTGGGGCAGCTGCGAGTTTGGAGCATCCCCCACCTCCCACGCCATTGACCCGACTCCACAGGATTCACAGGCAGAAGAGAACCCACAAGGACCTGATGCTGGAGCAGATGGCCTTCCTGCAGACCTCATCTGAGGGCTTGAGGAGGAGCCCTGGGAGCAGGCCACTGACTGGGATCAGAGGAAGGCCACCTGCAACAATCTGGGGCATCAGCACAAGGTCATGTGCTCTTCCCTCACCTCAGTGATGGAGCACATGGCCTTATACATGGAGTGTGCCACCAGCCAGCTTCCTCCCCCCCACCCCCACACACACGGATTCCCCACCTAACTCCCCCTCCTCCCCTGGGACTGCTGGGGCCCCAGAATATATGTCATTGGGAACTTTCAGCTAGCTGAAGTCTCCTGAACAACCTGAGGCAGACACCAGCCCCAGCCCCAGCCCTGAGCCTCTCCCCTATTCCATGTTCTTTCCCCCAATCCCTCCCCTGCTGTCTATCCCCCCAATAAACACTCCTGTATTTTTCACAAAAGAAGGCTTTATTATTTGTTGTGATGGGGAGGTGGTAAAGGGGGAGAAAAGTCTCAGAGAGAGAATGAAGGGGCCTCTTGTGGAGAGCCACAGGGGAGAGTGAGTCTCACGGCTGGCCTTGGATAAAACTCTCCCTCAAGGCCTGTCTGATAAGCACCATCCCTTGAAATGCACTCCTGATGGAGCCGGTGTCTGGCTGCTTGTATTCCCTGGCCAGCATTCAGCCTCAGCTCCCCACCCTGGCAGAAAAGTCTCCCCCTTGTTCTCACACAGGTTGTGGAGCACACAACAAGCTGCCACCACAAAGGGGATGCTGTGCTCATTGAGGTCCAGGCAGGTGAGGAGACACCTGAGCCTCCCCTTTAAATGGCCAAACACACCACCATCAGAGCCTGCTCAGCTTGGTGTTGAAGTACTCCTTGGTGGAGTCCAGGCTGCCCATATAGGGCTTCCTGAGCCAGGGCGTAAGGGGTAGGCTACATCACCTAGGATTACAATGGGCATGTCCACCTCCCCGGCTATGATGGTGCAGTCAGAGAAAAAAGTGCTGGAGGAGGAGGAGGAGTTCTGGAAGATGCAGATGTTGTGCGCCTTCCCTGACCATCCAATGTTAATGTTAGTGAAACTTCCCTTGTAATCCATGAGGGCTTGCAGCACCATGGAAGTGTGGCAAGCTTCCAGAGTGTGATGGCAACATGCTTCTGCCGGGGGATGGCGGGTCGCAGTTGGGGGTCCTGTTGCCTGAGGGCAGAGGCAAGCCATTCGCAGTACTTCAGGAAGGTGTCCTTCTGCATGCGGAAGTTCTGGAACCACTGCTGGTCATCCCATAGGATGATGTGGTTCCACCAGTCCGAACTGGTTTCCCACTGCCAGATGCAGTGTTCCACAGTGTCCAGGGAATTGAGGGGCATGTGCAGCAGTAGGAGCTCCAGGACCTGGGTGAGCAGGGCCTCCTGTCCGGGCTGGTGCTCGTCCTGCTGAAGCAGCATGTGAGTGGTCTGGAAGTACTGTGCCATGAGGCGCAACATGAGGCCTGTGAGCCTAGCACTGCTTTGCAGCAGTTCTGGCTCCATGCTGTGAGTGCTGTGCTATCCACAAGGGCAACCACAGCACTCTACATCTGTTTGGTGTCCCACAAAGGGAGATGCAGTGGAGGAGTGGCGTGTGAGGCATGGCCATAGAGAGGAGCCCCTGTAAATGAGCATCACAGTTGCCTGACCAAGAAGCCAGAGGAAGTGTCCACCCTCCTGGTGCCCTCCCTAGAGCGCTTGCGGGAGCTCTAAGTCCAAGGCAGGCTCCAATCATTGTGGATGCGCTATTTCAAAATAATTCTGACTAATTTCAATGCTCTCCCGGAGTGGGGATACACTATTTCGATTTTGTTATTATCTATAATTTAGTTATTTCTAAATAATTTCCTAATGTGGACATGCCCACAGATGTTAATTATGCCACACTAAACTCTGGGGAGGCAGTAAGAAATGAAGTGACATGCTCTTTGTCACAGTGAATAAGTGGCTGAGCCATGAACAGAGCCCATGCACCTGGTTCTAAGCTCTCTGTGTAACCTATGAGATCACTGTAGTGGTAGCAAAGATAACATTTACAGTTTCCTTCCATTTCCCCAGGTATCCAACTTAGCTTCCTTTTGTTTTCTTTAGTATTGTATTCCCTGAAGGACCCACTATAACTTAAATCCATTTATGCATTTAACTACCTGTACTGGGCACATGCAAGCCTTTGTAAGGCTCTTTTATGATACCACTATGGTACAAAGCAATGTTTAAGCTATTTTACATGTCCAGTGGAAGAATCCCCCTGTGGGGAGCCAGAGAGACTTCTATCCCACTTCTGCTCCCAGGCCCTGAATTAGGGGACACATCAAGAGAGGAGGGAAAGTGACTGGGGTGCCTATTCCCCATCTTCTAAAACAGGGATTGGCAACATCTGGCATGCATGCCATAAGTGGCACGCAATATGATTTTCAGTGGCATGCACAATGAACCCCTGCTGGTGATCCAGCATCACACCCCCCGCAAGATTGGAGCCAGTTCCAGCTTCCTCGCGGGGGGGGGAGTGAGGAGAAGCCCATGTGCCCCACAGACATGAGATTGAGCTGGCGGGGGAGGAGAGTCTAGTTACGTTCGCGCGCCACCACCACAGGACCCGTAACATAGCGTTACATGTGCATCATCTCTGTTTGCGGAAGTGGAAATGATGTACATCAGCTGAGCCACCCCTTGCAGCAGTTTGACCCTGACCCTTTCTCCATCTAGGTTGGCAACTTCATGGCACGTTCCTGGCTCTGTCACAGCCCCCTAGACAGGAGTGGAGAGGCAAGAAGTAGGCATGTGTGTGTGTGTGCTCTGAAAGCCCTGGGAAACCCTGAGGCTGTGCACCTGATCCAGTTTGTGGGGAAGCACACATGCGCTGCTCCACCCTTCCCCACAGGAAAAGCTGGAGCAGAGCTCAAGGCATGAGACCAAGCAGGGTATGCGGTGGAGAGAATGGCACAGTCCAAGGCAAGAGGGTTTAAATCTTGGCACACTATGTTGGAAAAGTTTCCAACCCCTGTTCTAGAATGACCCCTTGGGGCTCTGGATAGCTGGACATAAAAGGGAGTGTCCCTGAATCTTCTTTGCTTTATGATTTGGACCACCCGAGTGGGCAAAGGTCCACAAAACCAGGTAACACAGAGAGGTGGTTTAAATCACATGATCTGAGCCAATTAACTTTCACTATTGATATTTATTAATGTAACATAACACTAATAAAATATTGTACCTGAAAGTACCATGTTTTGTTTTATCCAGTGTCAATTAGCTTTTTATTCTTTACATGCTTTTCTTTTCATTCAGTTATTATTTGCATAAAAGAGGTTTATTTCCTACATTGCTACAGAATCTGCAGAAATCTAGTACCAAATGAACACAAATGGTTAGCACACTAATATCAAATATCTAACTGAAATTTTTCAGTATCAGTGAAGGATAGATTTTTCACCATTATACCCTGTAAATCAATATTTTTAAAGCTTATGACACATTGTTTGGCTGAAAATGCTGTTGTTCACATGAAGGACCTTTGATTTCTAATCTGATGATGTGTCAAAGTAAAATCTTGAGGCTGTTTGTTACCCTGCACCTTTTATAGTCATTTTTACTGTGCAATGGGAAGGCAAAATGTACATAAATTGATTCTATTTTTCATTTGCTTTTTGCTGGCATAAGTGATGGACAAAGTGTAGGGCAATGATGAATCAGGACCTCAAACTCTACCTAATTATTTAATGGTTTTCTATTATTATGTATTCAATAAGTTAAGGATAAGCATAAATGTAGCTGGCACTTCAAAGCAGAGAAGCAGTCTGTCTCTGCTCAGTAGCAAATGGATGTGAAAGCAAAGAGGACTTTCTGGTGCAAACCAATAAATAACATTAGAGAAAAAAATTGAGAGGTGGGATGCTCCTGTTATTAGGCCACTATCCTAGGACTTGAGAGACCTGGATTCAAATTCCTGCTCTGATGCAAGCCTTCTGTGTCACGTTGAGCAGTTCACTTGGGCTATGTCTAGACTGCAGTGCTTTTTCCGGGATACTTCTGGTATCCCAGAAAAACAATGCCATGTCCAGAGAATGAATCTGTTTTTCCAAAAAAACATTCAGAAAAGTGGATGTGCTCTTTCATCATTCCTGTAAACCTCATTCTACGAGGAAGAAGGGATGTATCAAAAGACCAGGTTTTTCTGAAATATGGTACCATGTAGACACGCCAAATTTGGAAAAGTCTCTTTTGACAGAAAAGTGGAAAAAGATATGCAAATTGTGGTTCACGATTTGCATATCTTTTTCCGACTTACCTTTTTAGGCTAGACATAGCCTTAGGCTCACGTTGTCAAAGGCAACTATGGACAACCTAGACTAATCAGTGAGCCAGATGAATGGCCCTCCTTCATCTCAATGGGCCAAAGTGGTCTCCCACGTAGAGTGGGTGGGGTGTGCCGATTGAACCACAGGGGCACTTTGATGGATGCAGAGGGAATGCATGGCTCTCATAGTCAATGTCATGTGCAATCAGCATGCACCTCACTTCATGTGCCCTGGCTTTCACATGTGTGTCTCTAATAATATCAGTAGGAAAAAAAACTACACTGATGTAAACCAGTGGAATCTGGTAACCTAGTGCATGGACAACAGTAAAAGAGATGTCTCACTGGCCAAACATAGAACCCCAATGGACTGCATGCAGCTCACAGGCTACAGGTTGCCCACTCCCAATGCTCAAAAGCATTGAAATCAACGAGAGTCAGGCAACTAAATATCTCAGAGGATCTTAGCTTTAATATCTTTGGGTATGTCTACACTAGTCCCCTAGTTCGAACTAGGGAGGCTAATGTAGGCATTTGAACTTGCAAATGAAGCCCGGGATTTAAATATCCCGGGCTTCATTTGCATGTTCCCGGGCGGGCGCCATTTTTAAATCCCCCTAGTCCGAACTAACTGCCCATGGCTACACGCGGACTTAGTTCGAATTAACTTTTAACTGCCGCGTGTAGCCGCAGGCAGTTAGTTCGGACTAGGGGGATTTAAAAATGGCGCCCGCCCGGGAACATGCAAATGAAGCCCGGGATATTTAAATCCCGGGCTTCATTTGCAAGTTCGAATGCCTACATTAGCCTCCCTAGTTCGAACTAGGGGACTAGTGTAGACATACCCTTTGTGCCTAAGTTCCTCACATGTACAATGTGGGTAACAGTATTTTTCTACCTCACAGGGGTTTTGTGAGGCTTAACGCTCTCTCCCCCTCTGTGAATGACAAAGTTTTGCCATGGCAAGTGCAAACATGAATGCAGTTTTGTCAGCAGGAGTGCTCACCTTCCCACAAATCAAAAGCCACGCATAAGTGATGGAAGTATTTTGCTGGCTAAATTGCAAACAGTGTTCACACATACTGACTTTTTTAGTGACAGGGCTGTGTCAACATAGCCTTGGTGCTAAAAACTGTATAGTTTAGACATACCCATAAGAACAAATTTGGCATTAGATGCTGATTTGCTACCCAAGCAAAATGTTTGCAGGGTTCTTCAATATTTGTCAGTATTTAGCAGCCTTTACATCTGTCAGGCCAAAGGCTTGTAATGCTTCCTGTGAAATCTTATATTCTTTTTCTCATTAAATTAATATTCAGCCAAGTTTGTATCTTTTTTGTCAGTCGAAGAACCCTTCTCTTCAAGCTTTAAGATGATAGGTGGATTAGCTGGGTTAAGATGACTTTTTCTGGTAACACTATAAGAAATCTTGAAGAAATAAATCCTTTGAAATACTCTTTTTTTCTGTTCTGTATATTTGAGTGAGTGGCTAAAAGAGTTTATCCACTTGAGTATGTTGAGACTGTGGATTAACATCAGTATAGTAATAGCATGGAGTCTTTCTTGCCCTTTCTCATTGTGATTTGGTTTTCTGTTAATAGTAATCTAGTAGTTACAATCAAGGACTGGACAATCAGTGGTTTTTTAGGCTTTAATTAAAGCTCCACCACTGATTTCCTTTTTGATCCAGAGGCTGATACCTTGATTCCTGTTAAATAGTGCTTTGTGTCATGAATAGTCCCACTGAAGGCAATGGAATTGAAATAAAGTGCTTCTAAACTAAAGTAAAATTATCAGAAGCAGGCCTTTAATTTATATTTGCCTTCATTACTCTACTGTAAAATGTAGATTAAAAATGCTTCCTTCCTACGCAATTTCTGCCTTGTTGATTGAAATTGCAAGCCCTTCAGTTTGCAGGGACTATCTCCTTCTATCTGTTTGTAGTACCTAGCATTTTAGGGCTCCAATCTTATCTGAAGTGCTAAACATTACTGAAATACAAATACATTTTCATTCTGCACCTTTCTAAAGTTGACTGGCATGCTAAGCTTTTGAAAGGTTTGTTAAGCAACTATTCAAACCATTTTAATAAAAAATGTGCAAAATAACTGCCTTTATTACACACATTCTGGCATGTCTGTGAATGTTAAAATATTAAAACTGTGTGTAGTTTAACTTTGACAATAATTGGAGAGCAAATGCTTGACATGCTTAAAATTAACGTGCTTTGTTTTAGAAAAGCATTGAACTGCTACAGTAATCTTAAAGCTCTGCTGTACACTACTCTTGGGAGATCAAATTATTAGAGCTTGTTTTTCTTGGAATATGAGTTCAAAATTAGGTGTTCTTTGCATTTGCAACACATAGTGATTTCAAATTGTATTGGGACCTTTCACATAGAGGATGCCTTCACATTTCCATTGTAAGATTTCAACTCTGGAAATCCATAGGCTCTTGTGCCCAGATTTTCCTTAGAGCTCTGCTCCCATTGAGACATCTAAATAAGGTGCAGATGTTTAAAACTGCCCAGTACTGAACAGACCGAGCATTTATGCCACTATGGTTGCTTATTTATGTTCCTAAATGAGATATAAGTCCTTCTGAAAATTCTGGCCTTCAGTTAATTTTCTCAAGTGTTAATTCAATGAGACTAGTTTCATGGGCAGAGTTGCTTGTGTCAGCCTGTATTTCCAAGAGCAGGGAAATGTTATGTTATTTAAGTTAAAGCTGAGATTCTCATGTATTCATATGACTCCTGGATGGGGATGTGAAGGTTTAACTGGTAAGCTTCACCAGTGGTGAAAGTAACTTAAAATTTCTTATACGTACCACTGTCCTATTGCAACCAGGATCCCTGCCAGCTCTTTGAATAGCTCCCTGCTGACTTTTGCCACAGTTGGGCAAGCTCTTGCCAGAGCTGCATGCCATGGCGCACCCATTTACTTTCAGTTCTGAGCATCCTCCTTAATAGGTGAGGCTTATTGGTTAAGGTTAAGCAGTGGTTTGGGAAAGCTCCTCACCTGCTGGGCAGAGTAAATAAAACCATTTATTTGATTAACCAATTCAAGGGGATTGAGCCCAGGGCTGCACCCCACAGGCAGGAGTTGCTCCAGCTGGGATGCCTGAGCAATCTATGCTTGCAGCGGGGAGGGGGAGAAATGGGATGTTCCCACCATTGGCGGGCGGGGAAGCTGCTCTAGCCACGATGGAGCAGCCCTGGGCTCAATCCCCTTGAATTGATTAACGAAATAAATGGGATTTTACATCCCTAGTCCAGAATTTGGGCTATCAGATGAATATCAAACATGAGACTTGTGATAAAATCATGAAAATTGGCCATATTGGCCCCTTTCACCACAAGACGCTATTTAGTATTCAGTCCCCAGATTAAAAAAAAAAATCTTTGTTTCAAAATGCATGAAATGCCAGTCTTGGAATCTAGATCTATGTAGAAAAAGCCAACTGTAAAACTGGCATTCTATTATCGATTTCATCAACATTCTTTTACTATGAAATTTAACTTAAGAAGCAAAGTTTAACATTGGAGAATGAGATCCTTTGATTTTCACAAGGACTAAGGATTGTTTTTATAATCCATTACATTTCAAGTTATTTTTTCTAAGGTATTATTTCTAAGGTATATTTTCTAAGGTATTATTTTTCTGTCCACCACTAGACTTGGGAGCTGTTTGAAATTTCCTGAATTTTGACTTCTTTGATAAAATTTTTATCTACATTTTGATGAATTAAAGTGATTAATTTTACATAAAATTGAAGTGATTTATTTTACATAAAATTTTTCTGTGTCAAATATATTTAATCCTTTGATCTCTTGTACTATATTGCTGCTATAAGAAATCTAAATTTGAAATTCTGGCAAACAAAATTGGAAATTTTGATGAAAATAGGCACATTTTTCATGACACTTTTTGAGAACAAGCTCTCATTTTTCACGCAGCTGCAATAAGATGGTTATGTTAGGGCTTATCATATCCATATATATAGATTCATATAAAATAAAATAGAAAAGGAGAAGGAATAGAGCCAGTGTTCCCTGTAAGCTGTGCACTTTGCTGGCCACCCGGGAAAGGTTCATATGCCACTCAGCTGATTAACAGAGCACCCACAGCCAACAGCCTGTGTTTCTATTGGTGATGCACATCCACACATGCTTTGGTGCACATAACAAAATGTATTACTCACATGCATAGAAAAAATTAGACAGAACACTGAATAGAGCTATTAAGGAGTCCTTAGAGGAAGATACTTAGATGTGTGAATTGGAATAGCTGCTCTGAACTAACCAGAACTATACCACCTGTGGTTCTGTCTCATGGTATGAAGATTCTCACTGTGCAACTGGAGCAAAAGCAATAAGTTTGATTTTCATTTACACTAAAACCGCTTTACATTAGTCTAGCCATGTAAAAGGAGTTTTAAAGATGGTGCAAACATAACTGACTCCCACTTTAAACCCCCTTACACAGTCAGAGCAGAGTTAAGGGATCTTAGCATGAATGAGAATCAAACCCTAAATGTCTTACTAGGTGGGATATCCAAGACCATAGATCAGAACTTCCATTAAATAAGTGGTGCCATTTAGACTTCATTGATCTGATTTACTTGAGTGGAATGACATAGAATACACCAGCTGAGAGTCTAGTCCCATGGTCACCAACCCATCGATCACTATCGACTGGTCGATCCTGGGGGCCTGACCAGTTGATTGCAAGGCCCCTCGCTGCCCGCACCCACAAGATGCAGGCCGCGCTGATGCTAACTCCAGGGACAACGGAGGTAGTGCGGGCTTCCGGTGGGGTGGGGGGAATTCTGCAGCCGTGTGCCAGGTCCCGGAAGTGCGCAGGCTGCTCTTCCTCACCCTTTCCCCCCACAACAGCCAGAACAGTACCTAAAATGCTGGTCTGTTGCACACTAGGGAATTTATTCCCCTGATGCCTTCCTGAGCATGGGGAAGGGGGTGGAGGTCCGGGACTGCACCGGCTCCAGCTGCTCGGGTGGTGCACACTGCCGTGGGGAGTGGAGGAGCAAGGCGTGCACTGCCTGAGCAGTTGGGGCTGGTGTGGTCCGGGACTCTCCTTTTCCCCCACCCCACCACACGAGAAGGAAGCAGGGGAATAAAGTCTCCAGCACGCTGGCTCCAGCTGGCGCAGTCCGGAACTCTCCCTTCCCCCATTCCCACCCCACGCAGGAAGGTATCAGGCACATGATGGACCAGCGTTTCAGGTATTGCGCAGCAGTTTGGGGGACAGGGGAGCAGCCCACACATTTCCTGGGCCTTGGTGCATAGCTGCAGGATCCCCAGGTATTGGTCCCTGTCCCCTCTCCGCACCCAGCCCCCCACAAGTACCCTGCCCCAGCACCCACTGGCATCCTGTCCCCTGCCCCAGGCCCCTGCCCCGGCACTCACTGGCACCCTGTCCCCTGCCCCGGCACTCACTGGCACCCTGTCCCCTGCCCCCACCAGCACAGTTGGGGCCACATTAGCGAGGCTTGAGGGGTTTGGAGGGGTTGTGTTTTTGTATCTCACTTGTCTGGCCCCAACTGACTTTTCTGTGGGCCAGTGACCCCAGACTCAAAACAGGTTCCCCACCCCTCTCATAAATAAAGACAATGCTGAAGTCTTTTGTGTCTGACATAATTTTTTATTTAAAAATGAAGCCTGGTCAACAAGCCCCAGTTGGGGCCAAGCCCTCATCTGGCCACAACATCATAACATTCCTGTACCCCCGACCCCAACCCCAACCCCAACCCCAAATCTGAGCCTCCCATATACTGCAACCCCCTGTCCTGAGCCTCTCACATCCCCAAACTCCTGCACCCCCACATCCTCAATCTTCTGCCACAACACACTTGCACCATTTTCACACTGCAAATCTGTGTCCTGAGCCCATCATACTCCCAACATCCCTGCCCTGAGCCCCTCACACACCCCAACCCAAACTCACACCGCACCCTCACATCCACAAGCCCGTGGCTTGCTTAGCACCCCAACCCTCCACCTGAGCCCAACACTCCCCAGCCTGGATCCCCCTCCCTGAGCCAGCATCCCCTTCTCCAAATCCTCCTGCATCCAAATTCCCTCCCAGAGCTTGCACCTCTCATCCTTTCCCACACCTAAATCACTCGTTCCCACCCCAGAGCCCGCACCTCCTGTTTCAACCCAGTGAGGCTAGATTGGGAGTTTTTCTGGCAAACATGCTCTTTTGGCAGCCCCTATGTTCCTTGTTCCACAAGGAATGATGAGGCTTCCAAAAGAAGGGGGTTTTCCAACATTTGGCCCAGTCTAGATGGGCCAAATGTCAGAAAAATTTCTTCCAACAGAAGGATTGAATAAAAGCGGCAGTGTAGCCATACCCTGAGAGTGTATAAGGGCCAGGGATAGCAAGTGATAGAGAGAAGGGAAACAGAGAGGGTGGGGCCTCAAGGAAGGTGTGGGGTCTTGGGGAAGGGATGGGGTAGATATTGGCTTGTTCTGACATTTAAAAAGTGATCTTGGGTGTAAAAAGGTTGGAGACCACTGGTCTAGTCCATAATTAGCAAAGAAAATATGGCTGGTTTCTATGTGAGTTCATCCCCTATAATGGTGATGGGAGAAGAATCCATGGGGTCTGATTCTGTTCTCATTCATACCAAACTAAATAAAAAATTATTCCACTTCGGTAGTTTCAGAGGGGTAGCCAAGTTAGTCTGTAACTGGAAAAATCTAAAAAACAACGAATGGTCTAGCAGTACCTTAAAGACTAACAAAACATGTAGATGGTATCATGAGCTTTTGTGGATACAACCCACTTCTTCTGAAGTACCCAGGAAAGCTCATGATACCATCTACATGTTTTGTTAGTCTTTAAGGTGCTGCTAGACCATTCATTGTTTTTTAGGATTTTCCGCTTAGGTGAAGGGAGTTACAATCATGTAAAACCAGTGCAAATTAGATCAGAACCAGGCCATGTGGTTTTGTTTTCATAATGATCATGATAATTATAGGAGCATAGGTATCATTACCATACAGGCTATAATGTTGTTTTCATGCTGCATCATGGCGTGATTTCAGCTGGTAGATAGCCAGAAGAAAGTAACCATTCTGTAATGCTCTAAGTTAAAATATATCAACTCAGCATTTTTATGATTTTCAGTACTACCAGCGAAGACACTTTCCCCAAGACAAAATTTTGCAAAGAATGATTCACTTTCTTGCTGCACTGAGTCTTGTTAACATACTGGCTACGTCTAGACTGGCATGATTTTGTGCAAATGCTTTTAACGGAAAAGTTTTCCATTAAAAGTATTTGCACAAGAGAGCGTCTAGATTGGCATGGACGCTTTTGCGCAAAAGCACTTTTTGCGCAAAAGCGTCCGTGGCCAATCTAGACGCGCTTTTGCGCAAGAAAGCCCTGATCGCCATTTTAGCCATCGGGGCTTTTTTGCGCAAAACAAAACTGAGCTGTCTACACCGGCCCTCTTGCGCAAAAGGTTTTGCGCAAAAGGACTTTTGCCTGAACGGGAGCATCAAACTATTTGCGCAAGAAGCACTGATTTCTTACATTAGAACGTCAGTGCTCTTGCACAAATTCAAGCGGCCAGTGTAGACAGCTGGCAAGTTTTTGCGCAAAAGCGGCCGCTTTTGCAGAAAAACTGGCCAGTCTAGACACAGCCACTATGTATAGAGTTGTGGCTCAGTTAATGGGAGTAGAAGTAAAGAAACAAGATACAGTTTCTTAAGCCTAGCAGGATCCTTAAATTATTTCAGAATGACTGAGAGGTTCCCAGAGAGGCCAGGTCTACACTAAAGAGAAAGGGAAAGTTATCTGGAGCTGATGTGCCTTAATTTGAGCTTCCCCACCGTCATGTGCTCCCATCAGCTTCTCTTACTCCTCACAGGAGCAGGCATACTAGCTGCCTTCCGTGGTGCCCTCCGAGTTCGATTTAGCAGGTCTTTACTAGGAAAACAAAATGTTCCTTGCTTGTGTGTTGTTTCACACTGACAGGTGATGACAACTATCCAAACCCCTTCAATGTAATAGGAAATAATTTTGCTATATTTAACATGACAGTAAAAGTAAAAATACAAGATGCTAAAATAAGACAAAGAATAGGCATGGCAAGGTGAGAATTAGGGTATGTCTACACAGCAAAGTTATTTCGAAATAACAACCGTTATTTCAAAATAACTTTACTAGCATCTACACAGCCAAACCGCTATTTCAAAATTAATTCGAAATAGCGGAGCGCTTATTTTGAATTTGGTAAACCTCATTCCATGAGGAATAATGCCAAATTCAAAATAGCTATTTAGAAATAAGTGCTGTGTAGACACTTATATCAAAATAGGAGGCCTCCAGCCCTCGCAGGGTGCCTTGGTAGCCACTCCATCCTCAACCAAGAACACTCCTCTCCCTCCCCCCTCCCCGGAGCCCTTAAAGGTGTTGACTCTGGCCACAGTGCCTGTGCCAGCTCCAAGCCTGCCAGCCCAGAGCCAGCTGTCACTGCCCCTGACCCAGTGGCCCCAAAGCACGAGCCAGCAAGCCACTGACAGCCAGCCCTCCACCACACCCCAGGACCAGTCTGCCAGCTCCCAGGAGCCTGCCAGGGCCCGGAGAAGACGGGCGCCTTCCTGGTCCAGGGTGGAGATCATGGACCTTATTCAGGTTTGGGGGGGGATGTCCCCAACGTCCATGATCTCTGCACTAGACGGAGGAATGCGGCCATCTATGGCAGGATAACTGCCAGCCTGGCCACCAAAGGCTACATGCAAACCCACGAGCAGGTTTGCATGAAAATCAAGTTGGTCCGGCAAGACCCCCAACCCTGAGCCCTGAGCTTCCCCTCCCCCTTCTTCCCCTTGTTTCCCCCTTCCAGCTCCCTCCTCCCAGGTTTCTCCCTCCCCCCTCCCATACTCTCTTCTCCCCTCTCCTGCCTCCTTTCGCCAGTCTCACCAGAGTTTCATTCTCCCCCCCACCCACCACCACCAGTTTTGTTAAATAAAGAGAGTTTGTGTTCATGAAAATACATGTATTTTATCTGACATCAGGAAGGGGGGTTAGGGAGGGGTAGACATACCCTTAGGCTATGTCTACACTGCCGGGTTCTTGCACAAGAACATCTTGCGCAAGGGTTCTTGTGCAAGAAGTCTTGCGCAAGAAAACGTCCACACTGCCATGTGCGCGCTGTGCTTTTGTGCAAGAGCTCCCATGGCAGAGTGGATGCTCTCTTGTGCAAGAAAGCTCCGATGGCCATTTTAGCCATAGGGCTTTCTTGCGCAAGAAATCCCTGCCGAGCGTCCACACTGCCCTCTTGAGCAAGAGCCCCTGTGCAAGAGGGCTTACACCTGATAAAAAAAGAGCATAGCTCTTGTGCAAGAAGCCCTCTCTTACCACGCCGTACTTTAAAATTCCTTGTGCAAGAGCGGGCGAGCAGTGTGGACGCTCTGCAGATTCTTGCACAAGAACGGCTATACTTGCGCAAGAAGCCGCGAGTGTAGACATAGCCTTACTGTCATAGTAAATCAATGTATTATATAAATGCTGAATGTTAGCACGATCAGGAAGATATGGGAATAGAACCTCTGGAAAATTGCAGTATTCCTCAAATAGCTGGACAAGTACAACATTAACTCAAATGTTAGCATTTTATTATTTAGACACTGACATTTTAAACTCACATTGGAAATGGTAAATTTGATGTGAGAGAATGTTTGATACAGCAGCAATTCTGAGTTCTTCAAGTCTTTTGCCAGGGCACTTGCACAAACCGTCTATATGTATCCAGCCTACCTCAGTATCTAGTCAATAAATTGCACCATAGTCTAATTCTTCCAAGATGGGTGTCTTGTTTGGGAAAATCAGTGTTGGACTTCCTCTAGGCTGGGTACCAGAAAGGGAAGGTCAATATAATTGCCCATGGAAGGATCACTCAGTCTGGGAGAAACCTTTGGTACTGGCTCTTATGCAGTCACCCTCTCTGATGTTCTTTTCCAGGTGTGGCAGAGGGAGAAGTGGTTAGCACTTCCTTCTATCTCAGCAACCTTAACTCCGGCACAGGGGGTTTTGGCAGCTGATATAATTTAGAGGGTCTATTTGGGGGTTTCGGCAACTGATATAATTTAGAACATCTGGAGATTGATCTTCACAGGCTGTGTGCAGAACTAGTTGGTTTTGTATCCTCCCTCCATAGATAATGAACTCTTAGCTTCTGCGTTCAAACATAGTGCAATGTAAATATCCATCTCCAGGGCATTCCTAATAGAACAGCTGCATGCAATACCACCAGAGCAATTCAAAGTAATGTATGTTGTGCCAACCAATCTGGATAACTGGAAGCCAAAAGAAAAGAAAGCAAATGTTGCTTAACTTTCTCCATTTACCAATGCCTGTCCCCTGTAAACTTAGTGGTGTTTTCTTCAGAACCTTAATGTTATTTCAATGCATTTTTATGTGAATATGCCCTCTAACATCTATGGGTATCTCCAGCAATGCAAATGGAGTTTTGTGTTTTTGTGTTAATTTCTGTCCAAGACCCAAACTCATCAATTGACAATATTTTGTTTTACTAACTTCTAGTACCTTATTTGCTCTATAGTGCCTGCCCTTCTCCTTCATGCGAGCATTATTCTAACATGTACAGCCTGGTTGCCATTCCAGAAACTCTTCATTTCTTTAGTGAATTTAAAGGTTGACTTATAAACAACATAAAAAAATTGGGACACTTCAAGTGAAAGCCCAAGTGCTTTGTCAGTTGAACAGGAAATGACCTGCAAGTTTTATTACTTACACCTGAAACTAAATGCCTCATGTGACTTGCACAGATTTACATCCCTTGCCATATCCACAATTGTATATTCATGAGGCAGGGATGGATTAAGTATGAGAGCCAGCAGTCACAGAGATTTAGGATCCCTTTCCAAACATATCACCATATTGTTTTCTATGTGACAGTAAATGACAATTGTAAATATTATTGGAAGTCATGTTCCCTAAAGCTTATGGGCAGGGATCCCTGGACACTGTTAGCTTGGTTCTGGCATGAAGCCTTCGTTGTTTAGTGCTGTCACCAAAGGAAAATACCTAGATGCTCTTCTTACTCTTTAAATAAAAGGTTTTCCAGCTCAGAATTTGAAAGCATAAATAAGTGTTATATAGTGTTGTGTTCAGGAGAAAATCTACTATGGTGATACAAACCAATTAAAGTTAATGAGATTAACAATGATACTGGGTTTGATTAATTGTTGGAACTGACAGTGTGGTCAAGCGGAGGGAGCACCTGTCTGAGAGAGTGGATCTCTCAAATTCTAATCCTGGTTTTGTTACTGAATTTCTGTGTGTCCTTGGTGAGTCACATAAGAGAACTTTCAGAGGGCTTAAGCACGCTTAGCTCCTCTTTGCTTCTACTGAAATTGCAGATGCTTAAATTTCTGAAATCCAGACTGTTAACCTATTTATGTTTCAGCTTCCCCATTTGAATACTTCATGAAATGACAATCTAAAAAGGGTTTACTAAAGACTTCCCCTTTATCAAACTGGACATGTAAGAGGGTGAACTGCAGGGCTCCTGATTGAGATTAAGGGTTATTTTAACCTCAGGAAATAGGGGGAGGGAAGTGCTTTTTTGCTAAAGAAGGAAATCTGAATTTTATTTTTAATTCTCAAAAGTAAGTTCTTTTCACTTTTACTGTTGTGTTTACTTATTTTTTATCTTAGAAATATAACAAATAATAAGGCTTCATATTCCAGCTTTTGCTGGAGTCCTATTTGGAGGCTAGAGAACTGGAGTGGAAGCTTACTCTGCTGTCAGATGAAGGGGCAGGGAGTCAGTCTCCCAAGTGTTTGTGAATAATTTGCTTTTTAGTAGCATATGTTTAAAAGGGGAAGAGAAGAATTTTATACAGTCTAATTCAAAATAATCACATTCCTCTTAATTGCTCAAGTTTTAGTTCTTCTCCCATGTGATGCCAATATCCCAATGGTTGTCTAGTCCTTCCATAAAGGAGGATAAAATCTGACATTTCTAAGGTATAGACAAAGCAGGGGAGCAACATTTTTAGAAGGTAAAAATACGAAAATGGAGATCTCCTCTGTACTCCCTCATGAATAAGCACAAATTGTTAGAAACTAGTATTTGTCTCTTTGAAAGTTGCTTTGGTTTAGGGGAATGTTGAAACTTTTCTGTTGAATCTGTTTTTTTGTGAGAAAATTAGGTTGTTGACAGACAGAATAAAATTATGACAAAATTTTTATGGAAGGTGTCTGCTTTATATGGAAAACTGATTTTTTTTTAAAGCAAAACCTGAAAATGTTACTCTTCCAGTAAATAATATACAAGTAAAAAATCCAAGGATACAGAGGGAAGTTTGTTTGCAACCACCATATCTAGGTACATTCTCCATTGGAAAACAGTGAAAAATTGTTGCAAGAAAAATCTATAAGGAAAATGCGTACTTTCTAAATACCAAGCTTCCTGATCTGTTGCGTAAACAAATTTCATTTCCACTCTAATGTCTTTTAGTTTTCTAATTAAATTTGATTTGATTTTTTTCATAAAATATAAAACCTTGAAAAACATTATTGCTATCAGGAAGGATCTGTACATATGTCACTATGAATCTGAAAGTACAAAACTTTAGTGGCCCCCTAAATCATTCTTAACTCTGAAGCCTTATCAGGTACTTTATCAATTTATATAATGATGTCTGCTAACAAATGTCTGCTGCCAATGGAGTGTGCTATGCCCAAGTCCATCGGGAAAGATGGCAAAACCCATGGCCCCAGGCAAACATGTTATTTTAGGGCATCTCCTTGAGGAAGAAAAAAAAGACACCATTTGCTCTTGTGCCTGTCTCTGCAGGCTGGTCCCAAAAGCATCTTGGTGAAGAACAGAATGATTTCAAGCGTTTGCTAAAGAAGATAAAGTTATTAAGGAAAGGCTTTGGGCAGCACACTGCTGTTTAGTATTTAAATTACTAGGATAGAGGTGAAAAGGGCAAGTAAGGAGATTTATGTAGAGCAACATTGGCTGGAGATTTCTCTGACGAAAATCACATGTAGTGTCTTAACCCTTTCCTGTTAGTGAGGTATATGTTATTATATAGGCAGTTTTCTGGGCAGATGAATGACCAAGAAGATGAGTCTGTCCTAAAATAAAATTTTTGTCCCACCTCTCTCTTGAAGCATTGTTTTGCCAAACCCTGCCTATCAATTATCCTCCCATACTGGAGAAAAGTCTTTTCCAGTCTCTTTGGGAACAGATTTATCAATTTATTTTCAATCATATCAGACCTCCAGGTAATATGGCTGCTTGGAGCAATCAGGGGGTCAGCCTACACTCTTTAGATATTTGAGGTTTGGAGACATAAGCCAGGATTGGCAGAAGAGAGAAATGGGAGAAAGGTGGAGGCTTAAGGAGCGGAGAAGTATGATTAACATTTCTCTACTGGGTTTACTTTGAGTCATTGTCTGTTGACTGATGTCCAGATAGAGAGGCACAGCTCATGTAAACTGGCATGGCTGTGTAAACTTCTGATTCTGGTGATGCAGGGAGGTTGTATATAGTGTGTGTTTTTGTTGTGGGACTGAGGTTAAGGGGCAAATGTCCAATTTTATGTTTGCAACTGGACTGTTTTGTGAATATGACCCTCACAGCCATGCAAATATACAGACCTTATGATGTTATTTACATGTGATGAGATGTCCAGAAAACTTGGATTCATATATTTATTGGGAGGGAGGGGACGAGAAGGAACATAGCAGGATTTTTTCTTTGGAGTAGGAATAAGAAGGTAGAACTTTATTTGGTAAGGTGGGCCTCTGCCATGGGGGAGTGTCTTATCTTTTGTGGTGTGTAGCAAAGGCTGAGTGTTAAGTAGACAGGATTGTAAGAATTCAGTTGAAGGCTGAGGGGAACATTTGTCCAATCCTTTTCTTGCTGCTTAAAAAACAAAATTATGTGACCTCTCCCTATCTGAAGTTAAATTAGCTGAGTGTGTTATGTATCTAGCCTTATAAAGAGTAGTAGTGTTTTAAAACTCTAGTTATTTGTTATTTCTTACTGAAATATTTGATAGCTTTCTTATCTACATGCAATCACAGATGATCCTTGTGCAAACAGAATCCAGTTAATAATTCTTCATCTTTTTTATAGGAATCAGTAGCAATGTTGCTCTGTGTGTGTGTGTGTGTGTGTGTGTGTGTGTTGCATATCACATGAAATTTACAATTAGTCCCCTTGGACATGAATCACTGTCTTTACAGCTGTAGCTACAAATATAGCTGCTCTGTATCTTTCATAGATTCTCACTACCACAGACCTTGATTCAGGGCAGCACTGAAACACGTGTTTAACATTAAATATAAGATCAGGTCATCTTCCTATTTAAAAGAGTCAAATGTTTAAGCTTGGCTGTAGAATTTGCAGCTACCAAGGAAATGTGCCAGAAATTCTTATACATTTAAAACCCACAGGGATATATGCAAACGACAGAATGTCATGGGAGAGGAGAGGTGTAAATACACATAAAAGTGAGATCTTTTTGTTCATTGAGTACTGGACTTACCCATATAATGGATATACATATAACCAGGGCTTGACAAACCACGGTGAGAGCTACTCGCCAGTCCAGCACCATGCATGTGCCAGATTGACACTGCACATGCGTGCAGCGCCGGTGAATGGGGCACACGGAGCGACCGGCTGAAATCTACTCGCCACGGGCAAGTAGAATCAGCGGTTTGTTGAGCCCTGCATATAACCCGCTGTTCAATGGGTATTACATGCTCTGTGGCTGATTGATCCACAGATAACATGAATTTGCTACAGCTCCAAGTGAGGAGTGAGACCTTCAATTCAATCTCTAATGAGGTATAAAAATTGTTATGTTGGCCAGGTGTCTGAAACATCAGCACTAGATAGTTGCCGTCTCTAGAATCTATTTTTAATTTTATTCTGAAACTGATATTGGGGTTTTGTCTAATTGTTCCATGTATTACGTATTCCTTGACCATCCCCCATCCCAGATGTTCCTCTCTGCTTATTGAAACTGGGTTTCAGCTTATTCTGCTTCAGCACTTGACTTTAAAAGGCAATCAAAATCAAATCCCTTTCTTGCAGAAATAATGCATTATTTTCCCCTCTCTTTGTTGAGTGTGTATCATCTCCTTTTGCATCTGATCACATCATCAGAATCTAACTTGCTGCATCTGGGTTGAGTAATTAGTGCCTTGGTTTTAACCATTCCCCATCAAAAAGAAAATGTTTTTTGAACTAATCAATGTTGTATTTAAAACAAAAAAACACTGAGGCTGTGTCTATACTGGCGCGATCTTGCGCCAGAGCTATGCAAATGAGGCTCAGCGTGGAATATCGCCGAGCCCCATTTGCATAACTAATGAGCCGCCATTTTTGCAGAAGAGGCTCTTGCGCAAGACGGAGCTGTCTACACTGCCCCTTCTTGCGCAAGAAAAACCCTCTTGCACAAAGCCGTTATGCCTGAAAATAATCAGCATAACGGCTTTGTGCAAGAGGGTTTTTCTTGCGCAAGAAGGGGCAGTGTAGACAGCTCCGTCTTGCGCAAGAGCCTCTTCCGCAAAAATGGCGGCTCATTAGTTATGCAAATGAGGCTCGGCGATATTCCACGCTGAGCCTCATTTGCATAGCTCTGGCGCAAGATCGTGCCAGTATAGACACAGCCAGAATGTTCTGAGCACATTTAAGAAGGAGAAAAGAAAAATGTTGCTCTGCTACTCTAGTCCCTCAAAAGTTAAGTGAAAGGAAAATGATGGGGACAAAAAAGCAAATTAACCAGTGACTGTGCTAAAAGAAAATGAGAATCTTTTAATGGAAATCATTGTGGAAAACCATTGTGGTCAGTCGCATAACTGTTCTACTAAAAATGCAACACTGTCTATTATTAAAATATTAGTTGTTTATTCTCTTCTGTAAATCTACTGAAGTCAATGGAGCTATGGTGATTTGCATCAACTGAAAGTCTGCTCAAGTGTTCCTGATTCCCATTGAAAAAACAAAATTTTAAGGTCCCAGGCCAGCAGCTGGATCCACACATGCAGACCCTTGAACATGCTGAAATCACTGGATATCCATGCATGTGCAAAAGTTTGTCCACATGTATCTAATTTAAAGATGAGGTCCCAAATTTCCCTGAATCAAGAACCAGTTATATGAATCCTAATGGAAGTCAATTGCTCCTGTTCAGGAAAACATCTCCTTTGTGAGAATACTTAATTACTCTCCTGGATAGGGATAGACATTACTACATTTGTAAGTGACTTTCTAAATCAGAGCCTACATGTATTCAGATGTAAAAAGGTATATTAAAAGGCATTAAATGATACCCTGTCTTTTCCTCTCTATAGTAAATCCATATGTCTTTAGCAGTTGAGCTATGAATCAGACCCACAAGCACCTAATTTTTAGATCCTTGATAAATGGTTCACTTCCTAATAGACTTGACTTATTCACATCTTTAAACTTAAAAACCCATGGGAGCCTTTTGTTATTCAAGTACTACATATCTGATATGCTATTTCTGATTCAGCCATAGTAAGTATACTCTGGTTTAGTCAAAAATTGTGTGTTCAGCACAATCATTTAAAAAAGAAGCCATGGCATGTGTTTATTAGTAACTGGGTGTCACATTAGGTACATATCTAACATCAATATAAATGCTATGAAATGCCTAAAAGATAAATTCAACGGTGTTCAAAATGTTGAAACTAAGAGCTTGATTCTCCCTATTCTTTGTGAACAGTACTTCTTTTGATTTCAATGACTTCTTACAGAATCAGGCCTGGAGATAATGTCTCCATTATCGTACTTGCTTTACAAGGATTCTTGATATTCCTTTTATTTTCCCTGTGATGCAGTGAGGGGGGATTAGCACACTTCCAAAACATAATATGAATCTGCGCCTTGCTTTTTAAAAATCCTATAATTTAGCACTATGGATTTTTAGACAATGAATGTTAAATTAATTTACTGTGGACTCTGAAATAAAATGTATACAATACTCAGACCTGAGGTATGTAGTAGCCATGGCTTTGCATATACTTTCTTCATGTTATGACATGGCATTTTTACACACTCATGCATGCTTGCACACCCCACACAGTCATTCTCAGTACTTAAGCTGGATTTAAGGTGTACAAGTGATACTAGTCAGAGCAGATCTTTTAACCCATTGACTATATTTCCAAAAGTAACAACAGATCAGAACAGAGAATTATATTAAACATACTTATATGCCTATATGCGCTGAGGTACAGACAGATGTCTTAATGAAAATACAAGAAGTTACATTAATGTTGACATTAAAATAACTGGTTGAAATGCTCAAAAGGAACTGAAATAGATAGGCTTCCTATATCCTCATAACACACCTTGTGCAAAAAGCCCACAACAGGACTATGCACCAGTTGACTAAGACCAATTTTGAAGTCTTAATTGGAACATAACACTTGTTCAGTTCTTCTGAATAGGAATCAGTTTCACCCAGTAAAATATACTGAGCCATTTTGCATTCCTTTTGAATTTTAGGACCGATATTTAACAATATAAGTATTAATAGATTAAGGTAAACATGTAGAAAGACAGAGGGATAGAAATGTGTATATGCCATTGGTATATGACCATGAGGACCTTAGCTTTTTCCTCACATTTATCTAATAAAAGACACCACAGTATTTTTGTTAATCCAAGAACCCTTGAGGATGGAAGGATAGCAGCAATTTAGAGATGCTCACATACTGCCATCCAGTGGTCATCTCTTGCATTGCTATTCTGCTTTCCCACGTGTTTACCTTTTGAATGGATCCATGGCACCAATAAGCAAACTGTTGATTATTTCTTCTAATGTAAATGTTGTTTCAGCAGGAGTGTTTATTTTATAACAATTCATAATTAAACTAGAAAGAAGTCCTCTCTTGCTGTTTTGTATGTATTGCCTATATATATCGGGCCTGGTTCTCCTTTTAATTATAACAGAGGAAATTTGGAATAACTTAACTGAAGTTATGGTGTGTCACTGAAGTGAGCAAGTAAGAAGGATAACATCTGTAACAGAAAACAAGAAAGCTAGTATTTGCATAATATCTACAGGTACAGAGTGTGTTTGGATTTGAAATATACTGGAATAAACCAACATAACTTCTGTCTCATAACACCCCAAGCCCTCAAAAAATCATGAGTCAGATCCCCAAAATCATGAGAATTTTTTAAATTGGGAGTTTTTATTTTCTTCTATTTTTTGAGCCTTTAGAGAACTTTCTAGTCACATTTTCTCCTTAACCATAATTATAAAAATACCTAGCTCTTTCATAGTGCTTTTCCTCAGTAGACCTCAAAATGCTTTACAAAATACATCAGTATCATTAGCCCTTATTGTACATATGGGGAAACTAAGGCACAGGCAGTAATTTGTTCAAAATCAGTAGGCCAATAACAGAGCCAGGCACAGAGTACATATTCCCCTAAGTCCCAATCCAATACTCTATCCATTGGACCTCAATGTGTTCCCAGGAGGGTGACATTTTTAAAAATAAAACCTAAGATTTTTCCATTACTTATCTACAGGAGGTGGGAGTTTTAAGAATGCCACATACCATGAGACATAATAAAGTGTGAGAGTAGGCGATATTCCCCTTATGAACTTTGGAGAAATAGAAATCAGGTCTGATTTTTGTCAGTGGTCCTTGTCTTTTATTATTAGATAAGTCAAAGCCATGAATCCAAAACTTTAGTGTGCTTTTGAAATCTTGATCTGAATTTTGCTGCATGTGACCTCAGCCCCAACCCTCCTTCCCACAGGTGCGGGGGAATGAAGGGGGAAGATAAACTTGCCCTTCCCCAGCCACGGGACACTGCTATGCCCACTCGGGCTGCAGCAGCCATGGAGAGGCGCTTCTCACCTGGCCGCAAGTTGCTTCAATGAGAGAGAGCTGCGGTAGTCCTCTCTCCGTGGAATAGCCTGTGTACTGAACTCCTCATCCTCAGCTCCACCCCAGAGCACTGATTCAAATGAAGCATTTACATTTTAATTGTATTTTCAAATGAAATTAATTGAGTTAAGGACCAGAGCAATGCTGGGTAAATCTCAACATAATTTCTAAACACTCCTGAAAATCATTCAGACTGAAGCGCCTCTGACTCTCACAGAACTGCATTCAACCCATCAATGTCTCGGAAATCAAAAGTGTAGCAAATCTGGCAAACAACCAGTTCCGAGATTAAAACAGGAGACACAGTGAGTGCACGAAGCCGTCTGCACTGTTATCAAATATTCTAATTCATCAATGTAGGCAAATGTCTATACATTTATGCAATTTTAAATTTCTTGAGGGATTTTGGCAGTTGTGGGAAAGTTTTCTCAACACTATTTCCAACCTCAAGAGAGTAAAAATCATAAATTAGACCATCCCCAAATCACTAGCTTACACCCCCGCCCCAAACCCACAAGCCATTTAAAACAAATTATATTGTGAGAGTTTTTCACTCTGCCTTTTTATTTTTGAAACTTTTCCTGCCCACCTCTGGTGTATGTGTGTGTTTGACAATTAAAATTGCCCCTTCTCTTAAATGTAGAGAGTAAGGGATTTTGTCCCCTGGTAGCACCTAGCCAGGTGTTTAATTTACCTCTTATCCCATTTGGGGATAATATATTTAACTATATGTTGGTCCTTGATGTACTGCACCTGTGAATTATAATCTCCTAGAGGCCAGAGGATTTGTTATAATGACTGCAGGAAAGTTCACCCCACCTTTGCTCATCTCCTGCCCAGCAATTGATCCTACCCCCCAAACTTCCAAACCAATCCCATCCCTCTTCAGTTCACTTCTCCATCCCATAACTTCAGCCCCCATCAGCCTCACCTCTACTCTTCCTAAATTGTTCTTGGGGGACTGGGATGGGAAGGAGATGCAGGAGCTGAGGAACATTCCTGGTGGCTCACAGGAAGTGGGGGCAGAGTCACCTGGGCTTTGTGGCTCTATTATCCCAGCTCCCCTCCTGTGAGAACCTCCTCCAGTTGCTGGGGAGAGAAAGAAGAGCATGCACTGGCACACGAGCAGTTCTGATAGGTTGCACAGCCCCAAAGGGCAGGCAGGCGGGACAGATGGTCAGTCAGAAGGCTCACTAAAGCCCTGTCACTCACTGGAGGAGGTGTGGGAGTGCTGGGGCAGGCCCCTTGCTAATCTAGGAACTTCAACGAAGCAGTTCCCACAGAGAGCAGTGTAGAAGTGCAAGAGGCTCTGCCTGTCTGGCCTGTGCATGAGAGGTACTCACTCTCTGTGAGGGCAGGGCCAGAGCCTGACAGGGCAGGGGGTCAGCCAGCCCCACACTGCCTGTGCTGCCTGGGCTAAGTGAGCTGAGCCGGGCAGGGGTTGGCAGACCAGGGAAGGAGCTGGGTGCCAGGGCAACTCAGAGGAGCCAAAGGAGCTACTCTGAGCAGCAGAAGGAAGGACAACCATTTTGACTCTCCCTGCAAGAGGTCCCTCCCCACTGGGCTCTAGGTAGGTCCTAGGGTGGTGACAAAGGGGGAACTTTCTCATTATATTGATTTAGTATGTGGAATTCTTGTTATAGGGTGTAGCGTTCTTGTTATAGGACTAATTGGGGTCTCATTCACTTAGGCTACATCTATATTGCATCCCTCTTGCACAAAAGCCTATGCAAATGAAGTGCAGATTAGCATATTACCGTGCTTCATTTGCATAATTATTAGGGGGCGTTTTTGTGCAAGAGGCTTTTGCATAAAAAGGAGCCATCTACACAGCTCCTTTTTGTGCAAAAAACCCCTCTTGCACAAGAGCCATTCTTCCTCATTTTTTCAGCCTAAGAAACCCACCATTCAACTATTTCTAGCTCTCCGTTTATTTCCCAACAAACCCAGAGTGGATAGTTGAGGGAGAAGTAAGTCACCTTGGCTAGTGGGACAGAGGTCAGCTAGTGAGCTGATCCACTATAGCTCCTGAGGTAAGCAGCTCTCTCCTGACTGCCCTCTCTATTAGATAATGCGGGGGAGGGGGAGGAGATGGCTGGAACACAGACGAGAGCTCCCTCACAACACCAGTTCTTCAGACACCAGACATGAGGTGAGCAATCAGACAAGAGCAGAGAGACAGAAGGGCCCAGTTATGAACTTGCAAACCAATGTAGAATCAGAGAAGACTAGAACTGGGGAACCTCAAGAAGACCAAGCACCATCTAGCTCACCCCTAGTTTATGTTTATATAACTTGCTCTTAAATCTCTCCAATAACGGAGATTCCACAACCTCCTTTGGCAATTTATTCCAGTGTTTAACCACCTTGGCAGTTAGGAAGTTTTTCCTGATGTCCAACCTAAACTTCCCTTGCTGCTACTTAAGCCCATTGCTTCTTGTACTATCATCTGAAGTTAAGGAGAATAATTTTTCTCTCTCCTCCTTTTAGCACCCTTTTAGGTACTTGAAAGCTGCTACAATGTCTCCTCTCAGTAGCCCCAGATATTTTGTATTTTCCTAGTTTATCAATAAAAAGGTCATGCAATACTGTATCAAATGCTTTACTAAAGTCTAGATGTACCATGTCTACCACTTCCCCCTCATCCATGAAGCTTTTTATCCTATCAGAGAAAGACATCAGATTGGTTTGACATGATTTGTTCTTTGCAAATCCATGTTAACTGTCACCTATCACCTTATTATCTTCTAGATGTTTGCAAATGACTTCCTTAATTATTTGATCTACTATCTTTTCTGGCACAGAAGTGAAGCTGACTGATCTGTAGTTTCCTGGGTTGTCCTTATTTCCCTTTTTATAGATGGGTACTATATTTGCCCTTTTTCTGTCTTCTGGAATCTTTCCCATCTTCCATGAATTTTCAATGACAGCTAACGGCTCAAAGACTTCCTTAATCAGTTCCTTCTAGAATGCATTTCATCAGGTCCTGGTGACCTGAAGACAGCTAACTTTTCTAAGTGATTTTTAACTTGTTCTTTTCCTATTTTAACTTCTGAACCTACTTCATTTTCACTGAATTCGCTATGTTAGGCATCCAATGTCTGTTAAAATGCAGATTCTTCTTGGCTCATTAAGCAATGTAATAACACAGGGTCTTTCTCTTTAAAAGGCCTCATTGTTATGTTTCAGGGATGATAAAGAACATATCTTAAATAAAGAACAAAGGGAGAAATGAGCATTCATCTGACACTGGACAATAATGCAGGTGATCAAATAATGTGGCCCTGGGCAGACTCACTGTCACATAAGAACATAACTTAATCTGTCTTCATAGCAAACAATAGAGCCATTGGAAATAACTTTGTTACAACTCCTTTATTAAAAATGGGGAGGAGAGAAATGTTAATCGGCTCCTGATTAAAGTGTAAGGCTCAATCCCATTAATTTTGGGGAGGAAGTCAAACCACTGACAAATGGGGATGATCTAACTGAACTGCACAAAGAATTTAATCTATCATAAATTGCTAAGCTTGGTTTATGGCAGGGATAGGGAACCTTTTTTGAATTGGGGGCCGTTGATCCACAGACCATCTCACTGAGGTGGCCCCGGACTGAGAAGGAGAAAATTATCCACATTCTCTTCACACATGAGAGCTGTGGGGGAGTCCCCGGGCTAGTAGATTTTGTGCTCCAGTCTCATGGGGGCAACAATGTGGGGAAGGGGTGGAGCACCAGTGTGGGCTCCCCAGTGCTGGGCGGAACCCTGAGCCTTGGGAGCTAGATCCAGGCAAGCCAGGGGCCACATCTGACCCCTGGGCCTTAGGTTCCCCACCCCTCGTTTATGGGCTGGTGTATATAGAGATTTTTGAGACACCCTCTCCAGCTCCTTCCTGTGATATGAACACTTTGAAAGAGAGGGCTTGCGGACAGAGCTAGCATATAGTGTTCAGAGTCTCAGAGATGCACAATCCTTATAATATCCCCTTGACTTGCCCTCCCCATCCCTGACAACACAGTCACACATGAACAGCCCATTTCTGTCTCTCCACTGAATAATATAATTAACACATATATTAAACATTTCAGATAGTCTTGCTCCCCCTTTTGGTACTGTGCTACTCTTATACCTCTTCCTACAGTTAGAAGGGCTGGTAAATTTCCCTTAGGTCAGAAAAAGTAGGGAGCTATTCCAGTTGTAAGGGCAGGCACAAAGTTTAGTGTGAGCTGAGACAAAGGGAATGCATAGGGAGAAAGACTGGGCAAAGTATAAGGTGGAGCATAGAAGGAAAGATGATGTTCCTGGTAGCTGAGCATGTAAGCAATACATTTCTTTGGCCTTGATTCTTATTGACACAAAATCTCCTTTACATTGCTTTGGCAAAGTAAGGGAGACTTAAAGTTCATGCAGCTGTAATGTATGTACACTTTAAAGTTCTTTTGTACTGTTTAAAGGTGCCTTGATATAAATGAAAGATATAAATGAGAATGCAAACCTGTCCAAATCACCAAGAATTTTTGCAGATGAGCTATGAAGCAGCAATGCATTGAATGACTAGTTGGGGAGCAGGAAAACGAACTGGGGTCCTTCAGAGTTATGTGTAGCTAGAAGGACACTGTTGATTGTCCTGCCCTTGTGCTTGACTTGTGGAATGGTCTTTTCAGCATGTTCAGGGATTGGGCCATGTGGATTATAGGAAGGAAAAACATTCCTGCTGAAAGATAAAATATGATGATGGGGAATGTTCTTCCCACCTATGATCCGCATAGGGGAACGACAGGGAAATAAATCAATAACTGATCAAAAAAGTTTCAGCATAATATGACTATCATTCTCCATGCTCAACTGTCCTTCACTCCCTCCCCACAGACTTACATGCACAATCTTTTATTAGGTAAGAATTGGTGATTAGATAATATCTATTCCACTGTGGTTCATCCCTGTTTCAAAGGACCTTGATATCTCTGACCTCATGCAGTTCATCTTTCAACAAAACGCTCCTGAGATCCCTTACCATGCAGTGTTTATATACTTTATGCTCTTCATGTCATCACCTGGAATAAGAAGTATGCAGATTTCTGCATAGAAAAATGTATATAAAAAACCAACACTCACATATATGGTGTGTTGAAAATAGACATGGAGTGGAGGCAAAAGAGGTTTTTAGCATTTCTAAGCACACACAGAGTGTATTTTAATAACTTTTCATAATAATCAATTCCATTTTTGCATTTGACGGAATATCTCTTGAATTCCATTTCAGATCAGTTTAATAGAAAGCCAACCATTTCCACTTTTACTACTGCATTTGCAGGTCAGGCGGGATCTCTACCTTAGTTGTATGAATATGAAGCTCCTTCTGAATCTATTATGCAGATACATAACAGCAGAACAAGCAGTTAGGTCGTGAGTTTTTCCAGCACATTTATGAGTAGAGGGATGTGTTCATAAAAATGAGATTTGCACCAATTAAAGGTTTTACTGGAGAGGAAAAGAAATGTAAAAGAGGTAACATACACCATTCTCCTTTCTGTTTGAGCAAATCATCCTTCCAGCTGAGTGACAGGGTTGCACTGTTGCAAATTTTTGTGACAGAGACCCCTAATTCAAGAACTTTTGTCCTGAGGACTAACAATAGGTCAGAGTATTCAAAGTCCGTAAGATCTGAGTCTATGCACAACCACCCAAAAGTCCTTTTGACTGTGTCTGCCTTGAATTTCCTTTCTTAACATTTCCTGATGATGCTACTAGTGCATCTTGAATAGTGGCAGCCATGGGGGAAATAGTATAGACCATCTGCAGGCTTCTTACTCTCTAGTTCATTGGACATGGTTCTGTGTTCATAATTAATGGCAGGTGCAAACCAAGGATTAGAGCAGAACTACAAGACTTGATGATTGGGCTGGGGTTTTCAAAAGCACATTGGACAGTTAGATATCCAGCTTAATTTCCAAATTAATGGGAATTGTAGGTCCAGTTCTCTTTAGCCCCCTTTGAAAACTCCAGTGTAAAATATTAGTGGTCTATCTATGCTAACAATGCAACTGACCCCAGTGTAATGTAGTCAATGTTGGGGAACACTAAGAGGGGGTTAATCTGGTGTAAATAAAGTTTTGGAGGACAGGCTTGTAGCTCCTCCAATCCTCTTTTTATGACCTTGGTTTGGAGCCAGATCAACCAAATCCAACTAAAGACACTATGGGTGAATTCTTGGGCCTATTGAAATGAATTGCAAAATTACCATTGATTTTATTTTGACCAGTATTTGAGCTTGAGAGTTTTTTTATTTTAGTTTTTAGTTTTATGAGAGTTGTATTGAACCCCATGTTATTTGTACTTGCTGGTCTAGTAGAAAATCATGCAGATACGTGATCAGCTTAATTCAGCATGTTTTGAGGTCACCACCGGTAAAACCTGTAGCAATTCAATTGCCATCTATGGGGGAAAACAGGAAACCCTCACCATTCACTGGCACCACCATAAATGGCAATATTTGTGAATACCGGGAGCCAGGCTTCTGGTCCCCACAGTGAATTCCTATGGCTCCCAACCTTACCACTGGGGATGGACAGCTGCAGGAAACTCACCACAGGGGCTGGGACAGGAGACCCGGTGAATACGTGGAACTGCAAATAGTAATTCCATGAATCACAAGGGTCTCCTATACACTATAATTTATTTAGTTCCCAAATAAATTCTGTGTTTATAAAATGACTGGCTAAATAATGTGCCACATTGTCTAAGTAAGAACTGAATTATAAGACAACACAAGTTTCTGTTAGGGTATGTCTACACTTGCTCCCTAGTCCGAACTAGGGATGCAAATGGAGCATACCGAAGTTGCTAATGAAGCGCGGGAATTTAAATATCCCGCGCTTGATTAGCATATTCGCGTCCGGTCGCCATTTAAAAAATCCACTAGTCCGAATTAACTCGCCGCGTGTAGATGCGTTATTCCGAAAGAAACCCCTTCCCTCAGATTAACTGTTACTCCTTGTACATTGCAGTTAATCTGAGGGAAGGGGTTTCTTTCAGAATACCGCGTCTACACACGGCGAGTTAATTCGGACTAGTAGATTTTTTAAATGGCGACCGGACGCGAATATGCTAATCAAGCGCGGGAATTTAAATCCCGCGCTTCATTAGTAACTTTGGTATGCTCCATTTGCATCCCTAGTTCGAACTAGGGAGCAAGTGTAGACATACCCTTACTGAGTATGGAGTTGCAGTGTCAGTTTCATCACTATCAATATTCCATGTCTTGCATGTTAGTTCAGGAGACTTTTTATCCAGGATTCAGTTAGATAAGAAGTGTTTCATAACTTATTCACATGCCACCAGTCTCTTGAGATGTCGTTCAGACTTCTACCTGAAAATACAGCCTTCATTAAATAACACAGATGAAAGATAAATGAATAGAGAGTAATTTAGTGAGATTAAATGGGCAGGACTTTGGACACTTATCATAGCTTCTGCAATGCTTCATATCTGAGCAAAGGAGAATTGCTAAGTTCAGAAATGCCAGGGTCATTAATCAACTGCATGATGTTGAAGTAATGTGAAATAATATCTGTAGCTTGTAAAATTTAGAATTTTGTTTTGCTTGGGTCTGCCACTCTATTTTATATTTTGTTCAGCCCCACTGTAAAAGGCAGGGAATTAAAGTGGAATAGTTTCTCTATGAATATTATTTTAAATAACACAACAGTCTAAAACAACATAATAAGAAAGGGTTACATAGGGTTTGGAGTCCTTTTTATGTAAATTACACAGTTCATTTGTCCTTTGACATCAGCTGAGAATAATATGGGTCTCTCTGCTCTGGAAATCTAAGACTAATAAGAATCCTAGGACCCAACACAGTATCCACAGTATCCCAATGGAAAGGGTCCTGTTAACTTCACTGGACATGGGATTAAACCTTAGAGAAGGGTCGAAGGCTTGATCCAAGTCCTGTTGAAGTGCCTTTGATTTCAGTGATATGACTCAAATGCATTTTCCTTGAAAGAAGATGAGACCAATCCCCTACTCTTTATGCTGACAAAACTTCCAGTGAAGGGAGGCAAAGCATGACATGGATTGGGTCCATAAATATTTTTAATGTAGTGTTCAAAACTATAAAACAGGTCCATACAGCTCATAACTAGGCACTTTTATAAAGCAAGAGTGCATCAATGTACAAGTGGCCATCTATATCTGTCCGGCAATTTGTACATGTAGTTTCTCAGTTTGTGAATTCTTTAATGGTGATTGTGCTTACAATTTAAGCATGAATTATACTTGCATTTTTATTAAAATCAGCTTGTACAATTGGAGATGTGTACACCCTTTCAAATTTGTTTCAATATGGGTTTGTACTTGGATCTGATCTACATTGATTTACAGCCCCCAATGTTCAGAAAGGTTCTGCTTTGAACTCTGTTCAATAGCATTGCACTGTGGGTTGGGTGATTTGAGTTTGTATTGGTTCAGCAGTAGGACTAGGACCCCTCAATCTTTCACTGTAGTCAAAAAAAGCAACCAAGATGTAAGGGTGTAGAAGGAATCAAATGGAGAATATGGTAATGCCACGATATAAATCTGTGATGCAGCCTCCTCTAGAATATTGTGTGCAGTACTGGTCATCGCATAAAAAAATATGCAGAAGTAGAAGGGTGTCAGAGTAAAGTGGTGAAAATGATAAAGAGCCGGGTGGGGGGGAGAGAAAAAACTCTGACATAAAGAGAGATTGAAAAGACTGAGATTGTTCACCTTAAAAAAGGAGATGAATGAGAAAGAACTTGATAAATGTACATAAAATAATGAATGGGATAGAAAAGGCAGATCAGGCATTTTTCTGCCTGTTTCATAACAAAAAAAAGTACAGCCAGTGAAATTAAAAGGTGGCAAATTCAAGAAAGTCAAAAAGAAATTCTTTTTTTCACACAGTGTGTAATTAGATGCAGGAACTCATTACCTATGAAAATTATTGAGGCAAAAAATGTAGTAATATTCAAACAAGGACTGAACATTTATATGAATTCTAAGAATATACAGCGGCTCCCCGAGTTACGACCACCTCCATTTATGACCATCCGCACTTACGACCAAAGCGGTCATAAATGCGGATCCGAGTTATGAATGACGATCCACGCTTACGAACAGTGCGGTCGCCATGTAACTCTATGGGATCCGAGTTACGAACACTTTGAGTTACGGACCAAGTTACGTAACTTGCTCGTAACTCGGGGACCGTCTATACAGAGCTTTTATAATTAAGGACAGCAGTAATTTTGGAAAAGATGTTGAACCTCATGCAACAGAGTTTTAAATCCGTATCTAATGTTTAGATATCAGCAAAAGAACTAATGTGGGGTAGGGGCAGATTACTCCACATCTGTGTACTGTAAGATTCTTAAAGATTCCTCTGAAGCATCTGGTACCAGCCATTGTCAAAGACAAGGATAGTGGACTAGATGGACATTGAATCAGATCCAATTTGGCAATCCTATGTACTTATGCTCTCCTCTGATCAAAAAGAGAACTCTGATCTCAGGGAAAATGATGGAAACCTTTTCCATGTAAAACTGGAATGTAATTATTAGGAGTCAAAATATAAAATAATGAGATAATTCCCACTAACTGGGGGTCTTATAGAAGGTAATAATAATAATAATGTGCTATGATATGATTTCTTTGCATACCCCATTCCCCACATATGCACAAACACAACGTAGGAGAAAATGTTGAAAGTGTTGTCCCAAAGTGTCCCTCCTCTACATGTGCTACACTGAGGAGATATATTCATCATCTGGACCTCTGGGAAGGAGGCCCTTGCAGAATTCCACCAAAATTTAAATTTCCACCCCACTATCAATTTCAGCCTGGACCAGTCCACACAAGAAATCCACTTCCTGGACACTACAGTGCAAATAAGTGATGGTCACATAAAAAACATGCTATACCAGAAATCTACTGACCATTATACTTACCTACACACCTCCAGCTTCCATCCAGAATACATCATATGACACATTGTCTACAGCCAACTCCTAAGATACAACCACATTTGCTCCAATCCTCTGACAGAGAAGTCATCAAGCATTCTTAAAAACCACAATACCCACTTGGAGAAGTAAAGAAACAGATTGACAGAGCCAGGCAAATACCCAGAAATCACCTACTATAGGACAGACCCAACAAAGAAAGCAACGGAATGCTAGTGGCTATTACCTACAGCCTTTAGCTAACACCTCTCCAGCACATCATCAAGGATCTACAAACTATCCTAGATAATGAACCTTTACTTTCACAGACCTTGGGAGGCAGGCCGGTCCTCATTCACAGACAGCCCCATCCCCAATCTGAAACACATATTCACTACCATCACAATGGGTCTGAATAGGGACAGGGAATGCCTCTCTTATTATGATAAATTTTATATAGATATATATCACCCTGATTAAATTTACACTGATATGGCACTCTCATATCTGTATTCTTACCATTTGATCTTTCACTTTGTGCATCTGATGAATAAGGATGTTAAATTTAGATTAATTGGCTAATTGAATAGTCGATGCAATTTGCATTGACTATTTGATTAGCCGATAAGGGCACCTTCAACTTTGAAGTGTAGCAACAGCCTTTGGGCTGTCGCTACACTTCAAATGCAAAAGTGCTGTGGAAGCACGGGGCCAGCAGGGGACTCAAGTAGTCCCCTGCTGGACCTGTGCTCCCTGCGGTGTTTCAAAGCGGCAGCGCCGCACAGTGACCTGGGTCAGTGGGGGAGTCCCCAACTGACCCCGGGCACCACACAGTACTGCTGCTTTGAAACGCTGTGTGCAGCCTGGGACCCACTAGTATCGGGTTGTATGTGACATTTTAAAACAACAGACCCCAGGCTCTACACAGCACTGGCGCTTTGAAATGCCTCATGCAGCTTGGGGCCAGGTGGGGACCCGGGCTGCATGCAGCATTTCAAAGCAGCAGACCACAGGTTCCCTGCGGCATGGAGCCCAGGGTCTGGCTCCAGGCTCCACATGGCGCTGCTGCTTTGAAGCACCCCTTCTTCTTTCCCTTCTTTCCCTTCCTGCCCCCCCCCACCCCACTTGCTGCCTCTTTCTGATAGAGGCAGCATGGTGGGGAAGCGACTAGTCAACTAGCCTGCCGACTATCCAATAAGCATTAGCTTATCAGATAGTCGACTACTTGTTCACATCCCCACTGATTAAGCAAGTTGCTACTCATGAAAGCTTATGAATTATTAAATCGTGAGTCTTTAAGGTGCTGCCAGATTCCTTGTTTTTTCAAGTGAAAATGCTTTTTTACACCTCCCCACACACACACACTCCCACAACAGTCCCATGGATGGAATAAACCAGTAAAAAAACCCAGAAGACTATGTGACTTCCATCATGTGTCTCTGCCAACTGGAAATAGCTCAAGTATTTTGATTGAAATAAAATTTCAACAAAAAATAATAAAATATTCATGAGAAGTTATCTATATAATAAGATTCGAGGGTTGTCACTCTGGCTACTTCTATTCTGGGAGGGCTGGGAGTGTTATTCTCAGTTCACATAGGATACATCTACATAGTCACACATGTGACTACGCAAATTGTGTAGTTTATTTCAAAATAGAGCACTATTTTGTCATCTTCTTTATTCTTTGTGCAGCCAGGTTTACAGGAAGCTGGAATAAGATGCCTGTTATTTCGAATCTATTTTGAAATGACGGGCACGCTGTTAAGACACACACAATGCTATTTCAGGATAATGGAAGTTATCCCAACATCGCGCCACAGTGTAGAAGTATCCATAGATATGCCCTTGCTAGTTCTCAGGCTAATGCTCTGAAACTGGGAGTCCAATTCAGCAAAGCATCCAAAATGGTCAATTTCAGGATTTAGTCAGTCCCTCTAGGTCCTTTCCCAAGTTTCCATAGGACTTCTTGTTCATTTAAGGACCTCTGAACCTGGCTCTTTTAACTTTTATGTTTAGGGTTGACAAAACAACACCTTGCCTGTTATCAGATTTAATCAGTTACACCTCACAACTCCCCTGTATCTTTAAAAGTTGGATAACTAGATTTGTGAGTCTCACTTCAGAGGTTTATCTTGCCTGTTATCCTACAACCTAATGGATAAAATCATATAGAAGAATGCCCCTTTCTAGAGGCTGAGGAAAAATACAAGAAATCATGCCTCACTGCAAACAAAACATAAATCAGAGCTTCCTGGCATGCACTGACTACTGATTTAGGGCTCATGTCTGATGTGATTAAGTATTTTCCTCATCTGTATTTTATCATTTGTTATGTCAGTTTAATTTTTTGCCTCTCTGAAAGAGATCAATAGAAAAGAAATATATAGAGAATACTAAGATGCTCCCGTTAGCATTTAAACTCAGATGCTGTGCATAGAATGTCTCAGCTGGCCAGCTGAGTATTTACTATTTCTGACATTTTAAAAATTAAAATGAATATTTCCAAACAACTGGGCCCCATTAGGAGTCAGATGGAGGTTTCCTTCAAAGTTCCCACTTCTTGATTTTCCAGCAATATGTCTGCCAAGCTTTAGCTTCAGGATTTACCCCTCTCCTGCTGTCCAATGGGAATGGTTTTCAGACCCCTGCACTCCTTGAGCTGTGAAGGCCCAAACACTTTCACTGTTATCCCCAGCCCATAGGTGTATGGCGTAAGCAGTGCTATAAAGTATGCATTGTCTTGAAGCCAAAGGAGACATGGCTTCCCTCCTCCAGTATTTGCACCAAAGCTTGTCTGTACATGGAGTCACACAGGAATAGTTACACCACTTTAAATTCACACCCTTCTTGGGCTTTGTCTACACTTGAAAGTTTAAAGTGCTGCCATGGCAGCTTTGCTGTGGCAGAGCTTTAAACTGAAAGTGTGGCCATAGTGCTAGAAGAGAGCTCTTCCAGCACTCTTTGTAAACCACCTCTGTGAGGGGAGTAAACAGTGCTGGGACCACAGCTCCCAGTGCTGTAACCTGATTCATACTTGCTCTGATCAGGAAGTGTATATGTTCTTTTCATACTCCTAAGCCAGAAAGTTACAGTGTTTTAAAATGCCAGTGTAGATTTAGCCTTAATTTGAATAAACTTGAAATTTTAAACATACCTGTGAGCATTATTCTTCTAAATGAGGTTGGGATTTCATTCTGCTAGGCATTTAATATACACAGGGAGATAGTATTACAGTTGTACACAAAGGTTGCAACTGTGATGAACCCATTGTGTTCAGTGCTGTACAAATTCACTGTGCAAGTCCCTCTCTCAAATAGCGTGCAGGTTACACAAAGACAAAGGATGGGATGGAAAACAGAGACACAGAGAGGTGAAGTAATTTACTCAGGATCATGTGGCAGCTCACTAGCAGAGCCAGGAAGAGAACTACGGTCTCCTGACCCAGAACCAACCAAAGAGTTCGTGGGGCCCAAGGCAGCACCCTGTGTTTAGCTGAGCTGCACGGCTCCCAGTCAGGGTAGTGAGTGAGTGGCCAGGTGGACGGGGCTGGGAGCTGGGCAGCGTGGGGCCCTGAATGAATGGGGCCCACAGCAACCACCCTGCTCGCCTTGTCCAAAGGCCAGGCCTGCCCTGAACTCCAGAATAGTGCCCTAGCTATTAGACCACTGTCTCAGCCCTCAAGAGTTTGCAGTCGAAGAGCACATTCTGCAACCCAATCCTCACCCAAATAGTACCAATGTCTGAAACATTTGGTATGAGGACTGTAGAATCTGGGCCTAAATAAGGCAGAACCTGCTGTGATGTCTGGGGAGATTGGCTACACAGAACTTACGAATTCTCTCTAAGTTTATGAACGCTCTGTATAAATCAAGTTGCAAACTACATTTTTGACTATGAGGCTGGTGTTTGTCTTCCTGCTGTCTCTTTATCTCCATCTTAAACTAAAATTTTAAAAAAAGGAAGCTCACTGAAGTTTGATTTTTGGTTTAAGTGACATAATCTTGAACAAAGACAGCTGTTATGCAAGGCAAACCACTTTTTCAAGTCTTAAATATCGGGCTCTGGTAACTAATCAATGAATCACCCAGAAGGAGACTTGGATAACCTGATAATAAGGCTGATCTGCGAATTACCCAACAAAGGAAACTGGAAGCTATAAATGAAAGGCTATCAATAAACCATTAAAGAGAGAGAGAGAGAGAGACTGACACTATGACCCAGACTCCAGGATATGGAGTAAGGCCTTGTGCAGAAGGGCAGCAGGAGAGGAATGGTACCAGACACTTTAAAACTGCTGACCTGTACCTAAAGAGTATTCCTGTGTGGCTAGGAGACTGAGACAGGGAAATGTGTGTTTATTTTTGTCCACACTAGTATATTTCTTGTCAGAGCTAAAGTAAAGAATGGATGGTCTGGGAGAATCCTTATAAAACTTAGCATGTCTATTTGCTCCACTGTCACTTATTCATGGAACTCTGTATATCTAAGGTACATCAACACAGCAACGTTATTTTGGAATAACTGATGTTATTCCAAAATAACATAGTGCGCGTCTATACTACAAGCCTTTATTTCAAAACAATGTCAAGCTGGAGGACTTCTCCGAGGTGTACCGGTAGTTCGAATTAGAGATCCTAATTCGAACTACCTACTCCGTGCCGCATGTAGCCGCGGGCACGGAGTTCGACCTAAGGGCATTTAAAAATGGCTCCCGCCCGGCAAGATGCAAATGAAGCCCGGGTTATTTAAATCCCGGGCTTCATTTGCAACTTCGAATGCCTACATTAACCACCCTAGTTCGAACTAGGGTGGTAGTGTAGACATACCCTAAGGGGAGTTGAAAGAAGAGTGTTCTTCCTTCAACTTCCTGCTGTGTAGACAGCGCCAAAAGTGGATTTAAGCTATTTTGACTTCAGCTATTAACATAGCTGAAATTGCATAGCTTATTTTGACTTTAGGCCTGCTGTGTAGATGTACCCCTAGGGTACGTCTACACTAACCCCCTAGTTCGAACTAGGGAGGCTAATGTAGGCATTCGAAGTTGCAAATGAAACCCGGGATTTAAATATCCCGGGCTTTATTTGCATCTTCCCATCCGGGCGCCATTTTTAAATCCCCCTAGTCCGAACTAACTGCCTGCAGCTACACATGGCAGTCAAACGTTAACTCGAACTAAGTCCTTAGTTCGAGTTAACTGTTACATCTTGTGGAATGAGGTGTAACAGTTAACTCAAACTAAGGATTTAGTTCAAGTTAATGTTTGACTGCTGCGTGTAGCCGCGGGCAGTTAGTTCGGACTAGGGGGATTTAAAAATGGCGCCTGGAAGGGAAGATGCAAATAAAGCCTGGGATATTTAAATCCCGGGCTTCATTTGCAACTTCGAATGCCTACATTAGCCTCCCTAGTTTGAACTAGGGGGCTAGTGTAGACGTACCCCTAGAGTGCTCATGAGATTGGAGATGAAGGACAGGATGTGTGTCCCTTGAGCAGTGGTGGGGGAGCTGTCAGCACTGGTCCTAGGGCCAAGGAAAGTTGTATGGCATAGTCCAATTTCTGTAATGAGGCAGCAGTCTGAGCCTCTGCTCAGGAAATATGGCAGAGAAACAAGGGAGGAAGAGATTGTTGATGCCTAACCAATCCAAGGGAAACTTAAGAGCACACAAACCCAGTGTGTGATGTCCAGCCACAGCATCCTGTTGAATGTCCAAAAACTGCCCTGTGGAGTGTGATATCCAGGATGGAGGGCTATGTGCAGTGCAAGTCTTAGTTACAAGCTTAAGTTATTGCCTCCCTCACTTGTGATGAGATGGAGCCAGTTTTAAACGTCTGCTAAATTTTGTTCCCTTTAAAATGGAGGCCATGACTGGAAGAAATAAGTGTTTCTAAAAGTTCAGCATCCTCAGAATAATATCAGACTTCTTGCTCTGCTTCTGTTGGTGCTGAGATTCAGATTATATTCAAGGTACTTATCTCCAGCTTTACCTTCCCATGCTTAATAAACCACTACTCTGTGAAATGTATATGCTGATACCACTTTTAATCTGCTCCTCTGAAGAAAGATATAAATTATTCCATTTTGCAGAGTAATCTGTAATGAATAGAAGCAAAAAGTTTCTTCTAAGGCTGCTGAAGGATGAGAAGTACAGCAACATGAAAGGAACCCGTTCTTCTCCTGCCCTTCCCCCTTTCACCCATCCTGTCCAATTCATGTCATTATATTTAAAGAGATATGGTTGTTGAGAGGTATGCACACGCAAGCAATCTGCAGCACAAACGAGATTTATTGGTCTTCCTACAATGCTGTGTATTCATGAGTGCTTTTTACTACATGTTATCTATATACTACCCTATTCCTTTTCTGTAGTGCACTCTCATAACAGCTGTCAAGATAGGGTCGCCTTATATTTTTACCTGAACTTTTTTATCTTATGTTTACAAAATCTCTTCTTCAAAAGTTCTCCTACATAGCCAAATTGATTCTTTCATGCACATTTCTCTTTAGTAATAATAATAAAAAAGCTAGTAGCCTTGCATTCACAAACAATTCTTCAGTAACTGCACAACTACTGGTAAAAAGCCTACTTAGATTTAACATTGTCTGCATGGAAAAAATGGAATAACATAGAGCTGGATAGCTGAGAAGAAAAGCTAGAGCAGAAAATGGGCAATTTTTTTCCTTGGTGATAGCAGACTGAGAAAAGGAGAAGGGGGAACTGCTATGTACCTTGCTAAGAAGTGAACTACAAACATAGGTCAGAAGCTATCTCAAAATCATGCTTTGTCCTACTTTTACTTTTACTTTTGAAGATGTTTGAACCCCAATCCTTTTTTCAGCTGTTCAGCAAGATTCTCGAGTAATATCAAATACATCTCAGCCAAGATCTTGCAGTTGTCTGAAGATGAGAGAGAGCAAATGCTCTAGAATAAAGAGAAAACAAGATGTGCTGGATTTGTCTTTTCATTGTCTGGCATCAGCACTATCCCAACCATATAGGTGAACTAGGCAGTCGCCTAGGGTACCAGGATTTAAGGGGCAACAAATTAAATGGAATTGATTTTTTTCTCTATTTTAAAAATATATTAATATGTTATCTTTTATAAATGAAATGATCAAATATTGTACTTGTGAAAACAATGCATCATTGCCATTTCAGAAGTTGAGTTATATTATTTCACATTGAGGAGCATGGCTATGTATGTAAATACAGTTAAAGTATGTCACAGCAGAACTGCCTGTGGGGGTCTGGCAGTTCAGTGGTTCTCAGTAGCCTAGTGTTGATCAGTCATAAAGGGGAGTCAGTGTTGCCCACCATTTAGGGAAGGCCAGTCAGGGACCTGCAACAGCTGTTCTGCCGTGTTATGAGCTGTGATCCCGCTGGCATTGTGCCCACAATGAATTTGTATTGTGTTGGACTTGAAAAATTTGGTAAGAGGTTTAAACAAGATTGTGAAAGGCAACTCACAAGTGAAGTAATATTATCTATGATGCACTGATTAACTGATACTACCCTAATAGGATCATCTGGCAATATGGCGCATCCAGATGCAGAAGCTCTTGCAAGTGGCCTTTGTAAGTTCAAATTTGTAGTTTCACTCACTTTCTGGTATGATATCTTGTTTGAGATTAACCTTATCAGTAAGAGTTCAGGCAAAGGACTTTAACATACATTCTGCTAGATAACAGCTGCAACAGACCAAGAAGTCTCTGGAGGAATACAAGAATGATGAAAACTTTGAAAAGATGCTAGTAGATGCTCATGAGCTTGCTGAGGAATTTGAACTACCAACAGACTTTGAAGCAGAACTAGCATGTATTTGGAGAAAGAAGCAACAGTTCACATATGAGGCTAAATTTGAATCAGTTCAGGATCCAAAACCAAAATTCAAAATAATTAGTTAACTTCTACTTTTCAGTCCTAGATACTGCAATCCAGTCACTTAAGGAATTGTTTGAAAAGATACAGCAGCTTGATTCAATATTTGTTTTCCTCAACGATACGCTCAGTTTGCAAAATAAAGACTTCAAAATGTATATTCAAACATTGCTTGAAGCTGGATTGGCAATACAAAATGGAAATTAGAAAGATATTAATGCAGTAGATTTGTGTACAGGTTGAACCTTTTTAGTTCAGCATCCTCTGGATCCGAACAGTACCGAACCAGAGAGTTTGCAGAACCATGGGAGGTCAGTATTGTCTAGCAACATTACTAACCCTTCCACTGCGTACTGGACTCTTAGACGACATTTAGGGGTAAATTAAAGATAAACAGCACAGAACACTGAGGGCCAGGCCTGGTGGCTGTAAACAAACTTTATGGGACTGTGGAGACTTAGGCACACCCATGATATATGGACGTCTAGCTAACTAAAATCATGCCAGACCATGGACGTTGTCAGACTAGAGACTACCAGACTAGAGAGGTTCAACTTACAGTGAACGGAAGGCTATTTCATGATGACTTCCAACACATCTTACACCTCAAGATGCATTGAAGTTTATTTCTGAACACAATTTCATGGACAGCTTTCCCAGTATCTTCAAAGCTCTTGAAATTCTCTTGACTCTTCCAATTTCTGTTGATGGAGGGAGAATAGCTTTCAGTTAAAATTGATAAAGACATAGCTTCATTCTTCCTGCTGAAAAGAAACTTGCTGGATTTTCCACAATCTCGATAGAATACCAAATAGCTTCAAAACTTTGTCTCAAATAACTTATTGCCCAATTTGTGTAAGCAAAAGCATGAAAAGCAAAGTTCTAAATGTTAACACAAATTGATGGCTTTGTGCAACTCAAAAACAGACTTCATTCAATATCAAGGAATTAAAATTTTTATAGCTTCCCCCAAATCAGTTCCTTTGGAAGGAAGACAGTTTCAACTTGAAATGCAACTGTTTGTAGTGCTGACAAGAAACACTGTGTAAAGCTCAAAACAGTTAAAACTTTAAAGTGTCAGTGTTTGCCCTACGCAGTATAATTATGTTGGGATTAATGATAAGTAGAAAAAACCCAATAACAGTATTTATTATTTTTACATTATTCATTTTGAATGCCAAATAAATAAAGGTAAAATTTTATTCTAGACTTCTAATTTTTTCTCTATATTGAATATTGGTGGGGGGCAATGTTATAGTTTGCATTAGGCACCAAAAATCTTGTCTTGCACCATGCATCATTAAAGAGTTACAAGAAGGAGGGAGAAAAATTATTCTCCTTAACATCTGATGATAGGACAAGAAGCAATTGGCTTAAATTGCAGCAAGGAAGGTTTAGGTTGGACATTAGGAAAAACTTCCTAACTGTCAGAGTGGTTAAACACTGGAATAAATTACCTATGGAGGTTGTAGAATCTCTATCATTGGAGATATTTAAAACTGGGTTAGACAAACATCTGTCAAGGATGATCTAGATGCTGCTTGGTCCTGCTATGAGTGTAAAGGACTGGACCTGATGACCTCTTGAGGTCCCTTTCAGTTCTAGTATCTATGATTCTATGTGTTGGACATGCAGTGAAAAAAATATTGGGGGTGAGACTGTGATGGGACAAGGCAGCCCTGCACTGAACTAGCAAGGCCCAGCCAGGGTTACCTAGCTACAGAGGCCCCTCCCCCGCAGCCCTACCAGGCATGCCCAGGCTGCAACTCTACTATAAAAGCCAGGGGAAGGCCTCAGTCAGGGGGGGACAGCTGGAGGAGAAGGAGCTAGGAAGGAGGCTCCTGCACAGCGGTGGCGAAGGACTCCAGGAGAGGCTGTAGGGGACACAGCGGCGAGCTGGTGTGACCCAGGGACTGTCTGCCAAGGAGACTCCAGCCCGGAGGCTGCTGCAAGCCGGGCAAGTACAGGGGAAGAAGCCCCAGGGATCCAGGTAGGAAGTGGCCCAGGGCAGGAGCGGGAGCTGCCCCGAGAACCTTGGCGCGTTTTGGCTGGATTGCCCTGCCGAGGGAGTGACCCGCTACCCGGTCGCTCACAGGGCCCTGGGCCGGGACCCGGTGAAGTAGGGTGAGCCCGGGTCCCCCTACCTGGGGTGGTGTCCCCACGACTACCCTGCAGACAGTGTTGTGGACTCAGGCCAGAGGGCCTTGGCCTTGCTTAAAGGGCCAGCTACAAACTGCGTTGTGGACTCAGGCCGGAGGGCCTTGGCCTGGCTTAAAGGGCCAGCTATAGACTGCGTTGTGGACTCAGGCCAGGGGGACCTTAGGCTTAAAGGGGACGGGCAAGAGGGGGGCCTGCCACACGTGGTGGAGAATGTGGGTAACTTCTTCCCCTGTGACGAGGGGAATGTAGGGAGACCCACTTAGGGGGGAAAAAAAAAGGAGATAAGAGATGGGGCAGTTTAGAAAGAGGAAGCACCCCCAGAACTGTAATTATGGGCAAGTGTTGATGACTGGCCAGAGGGCCTGGAGGTGGGAGGAGGCCAAAATTATCGTACCCGTGCGGGTAAACGGAACCCCCACCACTGCCCTAGTGGACTCAGGCTGTAGCCAGACTGTTGTCCGGATGGGGGTGGCCATAGGGATGGACCAACTGGGACCCCCAGTACAAATGATATGTGTGCATGGAGATGTATGGTCCTATGACACAGCCTGGGGTGAGGCTGGAAGATGGGCAGCGGGGGGCACGCAGGTGGGTAGTGATGGCACCGAAGTCACTCTACCCGGTGATCCTGGGACGGGACTGGCTGGGGTTCGATGAACTATTACGAGAAGGGAGTGGCGCCAGGACGAATATTGTCTGGGCTCGCTGGGCCCCATAGGGCCAGCCCACCGAGGTAGCGGCGGGGGAGCGGGCCCCCCAGCCCTCGACGCCCGAGGCACCGATGGCGAACACGGCCGGTGCTCCTACAGATTCCCCACCTATTGACCTAGAGCTGGAGGCAGGCTTCCTGGAAGAGCAGAGGAATGACTCCACACTTAGCCGGGCCTGGGAGCAAGCGGTTGTGCACCCAGAAGGGGAAGAGTCTGGGTCAGTCCAGCCCCAAGGGCCCCGCTTTGAGGTACGGCAGGACCGCCTCTACCGCATAGTACGGGACCCTCAGACCCAGGATGAGATACACCAGCTGCTAGTTCCCCGTCGTTTCTGCCGGGGCCTGCTACAGTTGGCACATGCAAACCCCTGGGCGGGCCATTTGGGCTGAGAGAAGACCCTACAGCGAGTGGCGCGACGGTTCTTCTGGCCGGGAATCCACCACGAAGTGCGAGAGTATTGTGCCTCATGCCCCGAGTGCCAGAAGGCTAACCCGGCCAGCATTCCCTGGGCCCCACTGGTGCCGCTACCCATAGTGGGGACGCCCTTCGAGTGCATCGGCCTAGACTTGGTGGGTCCGTTGGAGAGGAGCCAGACGGGACATAAATATATCCTAGTCGTGGTGGACTATGCTACGCGGTACCTGGAGGCCGTCCCACTGAGGACAACTACCGCCCGCGTCATTGCTGGAGAGTTGCTGGAAATATTCTCCCGGGTGGGTTTGCCCCGGGAGATCCTCACAGACCAAGGGACAAACTTGACGTCACGACTCATGGCGGAGCCGTGTCAGTTACTGAACATCCGTGTGCTTTGGACCTCGGTCTACCACCCACAGACGGACGGGTTGGTGAAGCGCTTCAACCGCACCTTGAAGTCAATGCTGCGCAAGTTTGTGGAGGATGATGCCCGTCATTGGGATAAGATGCTCCCAGCGCTGATGTTTGCAGTGCGAGAGGTGCCTCAAGCCTCTACAGGGTTCTCGCCCTTCGAGCTCCTGTACGAACGCCAACCCAGAGGGATTCTAGACCTTGTCCGCGAGAACTGGGAAGAACAAGAGACCCCAGCCCGAGGCTCCGTGCACTACATCCTGTGCTTGCGGGACCAGCTCCGGGAACTAGGGCGTTTGGCACAAGGGAATCTGCTCCGAGCCCAGGAGGTCCAGACCGCTCATTACAACCGGGGATCCAGGACCCGGACCTTCCAGCCAGGAGACCGGGTACTACTATTACTCCTTTCCTGCGAATCCAAGCTGCTGGCAAAATGGCAAGGCCCATTTGAGGTTGTGAGATGGGTAAGACCGGTGGACTATGCAGTACGACTGCCAGGGCAGAGGAAGGAGGCGTGGGTGTATCATGTAAACCTACTCAAAGGGTGGAGAGAGCGAGAGGCCCTGATGATCACCCCGTACCCTATGGAACCAGAGTTGGGGCCATCGACAGAAGAGGACTCCGCATCCGCCCATCCAGACATCAGTCCCGAACTCGAGACTGGACAACAAGAACAGCTCCGCCGGCTACTGAGCAGCTTTCCCCAGGTCCTGTCGTCGAAACCGGGCCAGACGAACCTGGCGCACCACCACATAGCCACGCCCCCGGGACAGAAGGTATGCGACCATCATCGCCTGCTGCCTAGAAAGCTGTGGGACACGGTGCGAAAGGAGTTGGACCAGATGTTAGCTCTGGGCGTGGTAGAAGAGTCCCAAAGTGACTGGAGGAGCCGCATAGTCCTGGTGCCAAAAGTGGATGGGTCGGTCCGGTTTTGTGTGGACTTCAGAAAGGTAAATGCCATCTCCCGTTTCGATGCCTACCCGATGCCACGGGTGGATGAGCTCTTGGAGCGGTTGGGGCACGCCCGGGTCATATCCACACTCGATTTAACTAAGGGCTACTGGCAGATCCCCCTAACACCAGCATCCTGCGAGAAAACGGCCTTTCCAACCCCTTTTGGGCTCTTCCAGTTTACAACCATGCCTTTCGGCCTTCACGGGGAAGCCACCACTTTCCAGAGGCTCATGAATAAAGTACTGAGTCCACATAATGACTACGCCATGGCGTATATCGATGACATTGTGGTATACAGCTGGAGCTGGACAGAACACCTCCGACATCTAAAACAGGTGCTACAGGCATTAGCGGAGGCTGGCCTCACCGCCAACCCGGCCAAGTGCCACTGGGGGTACCCAGAGGTGAGCTATCTAGGTTATACGGTAGGGAGGGGGCAACTCCGACCCTTGATAGACAAAGTTCAGGCTCTACAGGAGAGCCCTACGCCCACCATGAAGAGACAAATACGGCAGTTCCTAGGGCTGGCAGGATACTACCGCCGCTTTATACCGGACTTTGCGACCACCGCAGCACCCCTTACAGACCTCACTAAAAATCCCTGAGAGCACCGCATACAGTGGACCTCAGAGTGCGAAGTTGCCTTCCAGACCCTGAAGAAGCAGCTAGCTCAAGGGCCGGTGCTCGTTCAACCTGATTTTTGATAAGCCATTCATTTTACAAACCGATGCCTCCTGCGTAGGACTAGGAGCAGTGTTATCCCAGGTGATAGAGCAGGAGGAGCATCCCATTCTGTACCTTAGCCGCAAACTGTTCCCGCAAGAGACTAAATACTCAACGATAGAGCAGGAGGCCCTCGCGGTGAAATGGGCCATAGAGTCCCTAAGATATTATCTGTTGGGAAGCCCGTTCACGTTAGTAACTGACCATGATCCCCTGAGATGGCTCCACGCCATGAAAGACTCAAACGCGCGGATCATGCGCTGGTACCTGTTATTACAACCATTTGCATTTCAGGTAGCGCATCGGCCGGGAAAGGCCCATACTAATGCAGATTTTTTTTCCAGGACAAGTGAAGAGGGGTCGGCCGAAACCCCATTGCCGACCCTCTTAAGGGGGAGGTTGTGTGATGGGGCAAGGCAGTCCCGCACTGAACTAGCAAGGCCCAGCCAGGGTTACCTAGCTACAGAGGCACCTCCCCCGCAGCCCTACCAGGCATGCCCAGGCTGCAACTCTACTATAAAAGCCAGGGGAAGGCCTCAGTCAGGGGAGGATAGCTGGAGGAGAAGGAGCTAGGAAGGAGGCTCCTGCACAGCGGTGGCGAAGGACTCCAGGAGAGGCTGTAGGGGACACAGCGGCGAGCTGGTGTGACCCAGGGACTGTCTGCCAAGGAGACTCCAGCCCGGAGGCTGCTGCAAGCCGGGCAAGTACAGGGGAAGAAGCCCCGGGGAAGTGGCCCAGGGCAGGAGCGGGAGCCGCCCCAAGAACCTTGGTGCGTTTTGGCTGGATTGCCCTGCCGAGGGAGTGACCCACTACCCGGTCGCTCACAGGGCCCTGGACCGGGACCCGGTGAAGTAGGGTGGGCCCGGGTTCCCCTACCTGGGGTGGTGTCCCCACGACTACCCTGCAGACAGCGTTGTGGACTCAGGCCGGAGGGCCTTGGCCTTGTTTAAAGGGCCAGCTATAAACAGCATTGTGGACTCAGGCTGGAGGGCCTTGGCCTGGCTTAAAGGGCCAGCTATAGACTGCATTGTGGACTCAGGCCGGGGGGGGGCCTTAGGCTTAAAGGGGGTGGGCAAGAGGGGGGGCCTGCCACAGAGACATAGACAAAATAGGTAACCTTTCTAGTGGTTAATAAGACCATTAAGACCAGGCATTAAGTTCATTCTATTGCCAATTGCAGAAGAAGGCACCATATTCAAAAAGACGGCATTGTATGCAAGGCTAAATTTTAGAATACAGAATATTACTGAAAAAATACACTGGCTGGGCAGCTGAGAGACTATGGGATTGGAGATGAGGTCTTTCACCTCTAGGTCATTGGTTTGATTTCAAACTCAGATAGTAGAAATAGAAATAGTTACCATCTTATGTCTATTTAGTTATCTTCATCCATCTCCATATGAGTATGTCTACATAGCAGGGCTAAAGTTAAATTAAGCTACCCAACTTCAGCTACATCAATTGCATAGCTGAAGTCGAAATAGCATAATTTGGTTTTGGCACTGCTGTCACAGTAGGAAGTCAAAGGAAGAACACTCTTTCTTCAACTTCCCTTACTCCTCGTGAAATGAGTTACCATGAGTCAGAGTAAGAAGTCCTCCAGCTCGACATTATTTTGAAATAAAGACTTGTGATGTATATGCACACTATGTTATTTCGGAATAACTGTAGTTATTCCCAAATAATGCTGCTGTGTAGACATACCCTATGACATTGCACATACTTTGCATTTTGCTGTGTTACTGGGAGTTCTTCAGATCTGGGAAATGAAGAGCTCTGTGTGGCTTGAAAGGTTGTTTCTCTTGCCAGCAAAAGCTAGTCCAATAAAAGATACTTCTTCACCCACCTTGTCTTTCCCATTGTAAACATAATCAATTAATACCAGCTCAAAGTGCATGGATTAAATGAGCATGGGCACTAGATTATTTTTTCACCCGAACAGTAGCTTACACTATGTGCCCTCAACAGTAAGTTGGAAGCATGTTGATGGAAAAATGTGAGAGGAAAGATTATACTGTTTTGTAATTTAAAGCTATGGACTGAAACTCATGAGATCTGGGTCCAGTTTTTACTCTACCACAGACTATGGGACTTTGGGCAACGTATTTACTAAATCTCTCTCTATGCCTTAGTTTTCCATTTGTAAAAATTGAGATATTGCTTCCTTTGTCTGTTCTTAGATTGTAAATTCTTTGGGAGAGGGCTTTTAGTTTACTATGTATATGCACAGTGCCTAACACAACAGGGCTCTGATCATGGTCAGATGGTTTCCAGGCACTACTACTAAAAAAATAATTCAGGAAATTTTGTTTTCTCTCTGTCCATTTTGTTCCCATTCTGTGAAGAATCAATATTTCTGTTTAGACAGTCGATGGCAGGCTTACATGGCCATTGGATATATAAAAGTCTCAGAGATGTAGCCATGTTAGTCTGTAATTTTAAAAACAATGAGTAGTCCTGTGGCACCTTAGGGACTAACAAATATATAGAATCATGAGCTTCCATGGGTAAAACCCACTTCATCAGATGGGTCAGAGTGGAAATAATAAGATATATATACATACAGCCAAAGAGTTACCTGTCAATTGTAGGACCCGTATTAATAAGGCTAATTAAGTGGACTGGATGTGTCCCATTCTTAGCTTTCGATGTGATAATGCTTTGTAATGCGCTAACCAGTGAATGTCCTTATTCAAGCCCAGGGTAACAGTGTCGATTCCAGTTCTGCAGTCTCTCTCTGTAGTAGGGTGGTGAAATTCCTTTGTAGAAGAATGTCTACTTTTAAATGCATGACTGAGTGACCAGGCAAGTTAAAGTGTTCCCCTACAGTTTTATGTGTATCACTGCCTTCCCTTCTCCTATTTATTTCGAGTTTTCTTATCCCCTAGTCATAACTCCGGTCATCTGAAGAAGTGGGCTGTGCCCACGAAAGCTCATGATACCATCTACATGTTTTGTTAGTCTATAAAGTGCTACCAGACCATTTGCTTACCATTTCTGATGTCTGATTTATATCCATTTATCCTTTGTTGTACAGACTGTCAAGTTTGACCAATATAGATGGCAGAGGGGCATTGCTAGCACTTGATGGGATATATCACATTAAAGGATCTGCAGTTTAGAGCCCCTTAAGTTGTGGCTTATGTGGGTTGGTCCTGTGATGGTGTTTCTTGTATAGATATGTGGACAGAGTTAGCAACAGGGTTTGTACCAAAGGTAGGTTCCTGGGTGAATGTATCTCAGATGTGATGAGTGGCTGCTAGCAAGGATTTGCTTCAGGTTAGGGGATTGTCTGTAGGTGAGGATTGGCCTGTCTCCCAAGGCCTGTGAAAGTGAGGGATCATTTTCCAGGGCAAGTTGTAGGTTGTCAGTGATGCCCTGGAGGGGTTTAAGCTGGGAGCTGTAGATGATGACTAGTGGTGTTCTGTTATTTTCCATGTTGGGCCTGTCTTGAAGAAGCATATTCCTGGGTACTCGTCTGGCTCTGACAATCTGTTTCCTTACTACTCCAGGTGAGTTTTAAAGTTTTAAGAATGCCTGATAAAGATCTTGTAGGTGTTTGTCTCTGTCTGAGGGATTGGAGCAAATCAGATTGTATCGTAGGGGTTGGTTGTAGACAATTGATCATGTGATGTGTCCTGGATGGAAGCTAGGTTTATGTAGGTAAGAATAGCATTCAGCAGACAGTGGTGTTTATGTGACTATCATTTATTTATACTATAGTGTCAAGGAAGTGGATCTCTTATGCAGAATGGTCCACACTCAGGTGATGGTAGGGTGGAAATTGTAGAAATCCCTGTGGAATTCTTAAAGGGTCTTCCTCCTGTGAGTCCATATGATGAAGATGTCGTCAATGTAGTATAACTAGAGGAAGGATGCTAGGAGAGGAGAGCTGAGGAACCATTGTTCAGGATCCACCATAAAAATGTTGGCATGTTGTGGGGCCATACAGGTGCCCATAGCAGTGCCGCTGTTTTGAAGGTATAAAATGTCCTCAAATTGGAAATAGTTGTGGGTGAGGACAAAGTCACATAGCTCAGCCACCAGGAGTATGTCTACACAGTAAAGTATTTCAGAATACCAGAAGTATCCAGAAATAGCTACCCCATGTCTTTTGAACACATCTACTATTTCAAAATATAGTGGACACTCTATTTCACCATCCCTGTAAACCTCATTGTACTAGGAATAAGGGATGGCTTGAAATAGTGCTGTATTTCAAAATTTGGCACTGTGTAGATGAAATAAGCTATTTTGAAAGACTCGAAATAAGCTACACAATATGCACTGTGCAAATTGCATAGTTTATTTTAAGTTTCGGGTGCTGTGTAGATGCACCCCAGATGTGCTGTGGCATCATTGGGGATAGTGTTCCTGACAGCTTGGAGTCCATCCTCGTATGGAATTTTGGTGTAAAAAGCTTCTACATCCATGATAGCCAGGATGGTATTTTCAGGAAGATTACTGATGCTCTGTAGTTCCCTAAGGGAGTGAGTGATGTTTTGAATATAGCTAGGAGTGCTGGTAGCATAGGGTCTGAGGAGAGAGTCAACATAATGGGATAATCCTGCTGTAAATGTGCCAATGCCTGAGATGATGAGACATCTGGGATTTCCAGGTTTATGGATCTCAGGTAGCAAATAGAATACTTCTGGTTGAGAATTTGGGGAAGGGAGTTGGTGTAGATTTGGTCCTGAACTGTAGCAGGGAATTTTCTTGATCAGATGGTATCGTTTCTTTTGGTATTCCTCAGTGGGATCAGAGGAAAGAGTCCTGTAGAATGTGGTGTTGTGTTATCTGGCAGCCTCCAGTTCTTAATCTGCCCTATTCATGATGACTGCAGCATGTGTACGCTGTAAGACTACTATACACAATAAGCTTTTTTAAAATGCCCTCTAGCTTCCTCTCTTCCACATCATTTAATCAGATTTCAGTTCCTCTTTAACACTGCATATACACTCTACCAAATAAAATTTCAGCTCTATAATAGAACCCAGGTTTGATGTCACCTCAATCTGCTTCCTCTGTGTGGAAAAACCTATGTGTTTAGGGCTCAATCCTGAAAGGTATTGGCACAACTTACTCCACTGATGTTAACAGGAATAGAAGGAAATCACACTTCACAAAATTGGATTCTTACTGCCCAGGGTTAAACTGGCTGCGCTCTGTATGTAGTATTTCCTATGCATAGTGAATGTAGCAGTATACCTGAATAGCACAATGCAGTAAAAGTGTAAGAAGTATGAAATTCCACTCCAGAATCTGATTCTTGATTCCATCATCATAGTACCTGAGAATCTCACAATCCTTAATGTATTTGTCCTCAAAAAGGTCTTGTAAGATGGGGGAACTGAGGCTTCCAGCAGCTAAGTGTCTTGTCCAAGATTATACAGGAAACCTGTGACATATCCTGTAATTCCGTGGTCACCAACCCGTTGATCACAATTGACTGGTCAATCTTGGATGCTTGACCAATTGATTGTGAGGCTTTGGGGGCCCTCCCTCTCTGCCCCTACCCCCAAGATGCAGGCCATGCTGATGCTACCTCTAGGGACCACGGAGGCAGCACGGGCTTCCTGCGGGGTCGGGGGGAGAGTTGTGCAGCTGCGCGCCAGGTCCCAGAAGTGCACAGGCTGCTCTCCCATGTGCCCCAACAGCCGGCGCAGTACCTAAAACGCCAGTCCATTGTGCGCTGGGGAGGAGGTGGGGATCCAGGACTGCACCGGCTCCCACTGCTCAGGCAGCACGTGCTGCTGTAGGGAGCAAGGTGCATGCTGCCAGAGCGGTTGGGGCTGGCGCAGTCCGGGACTCCCTCTCTGCCCTCCCCCCATGCAGGAAGGCAGCGGGGGGATAAAGTCCCCAGCGCACCCGGCTCCAGCTGCTTGGGTGGCGTGCGCTGCCGTGAGGAGTGGAGAAGCAAGGCGCGCACTGTCCCAGCGGTTGGGGCTGGCACGGTCTGGGACTCCCCCTCTTCCACGCAGAAAGGCATCAGGCGTGCAACAGACCAGCATTTCAGGTACCGTGCTGCTGTTTGGGGGACGGGGGAGCAGCCTGCACACTTCCTGGACCTTGCTGTGCAGCTGCAGGATGCCCAGATATCAGTCCCTGGCCCCTCCCTCCACCCAGACCCCCACAAATACCCTGTCCCAGCACCCATTGGTACCCTGTCCCCTGCCCCAGCACCCTGTCTCATCACTCAAAAGCACAGTTGGGGCCACATTAGTGAGATTTGAGGGGTTTGGAGGGCTTGTGTTTTTTGTAACTCACTTGTGTGGTCCCGACTGACTTGTGTGGGCCAATGACCCCTGACTCAAAACAGGTTACCTGCCCTTCTCATAAATAAAGACAATGCTGAAACTTTTTGTGTTTGACATAATATTTTATTTAAAAATGAAGCCTGGCCAACAAGCCCCAAATTGGGGCCAAATCCTCATCTGGCCACATCATCATAACACTCTGTACCCCCCCACCCTGACTCCAGATCTGAGCCTCTCATACACTGGAACCCCCTGCCCTGAGCCTCTCACATCCCCAAACTCCTGCACCCCCACATCCTCAATCATCTGCCACAACACTCTTTCACCATTCCTACACTGCAAATCTGTGTCCTGAGCCCATCATACTCCCAACCTCTCTGCCCTGAACCCCTCACACCCCCAACACAAACTCCTGCACCCTCACATCCACAAGTCTGTGGCTTGCTCAGCATCCCAACTCTCCACCTGAGCTCAGCACTCCCCAGCCTGGAGCCCCCTCCCTGAGCCAGCATCCCCTTCTCCACATCCTCCTGCATCCAAATTCCCTCCCAGAGCTTGCACCTCTCACTCTTTCCCACACCTAAATCTCTCATTTACACCCCAGAGCTGCAGGGTGTTGTCTCAACCCAGGGAGGGTACTGCTAGACCACAGGAGTGTTTCCAGCAAACACGCTCTTTTGGCAGCCCTTGTATTCCTCATTCCACAAGGAATGAGGGGGCTTCCAAAAGTAGGGGGTTTTCCGACATTTGGTCCAGTCTAGATGGGCCAAATGTCGGAAAAATTTCTTCTCTCTTTTTCACTGCCGAAAAAAATTGGCAGTGTAGCCGTACCCTGAGAGTGTATAAGGGCCAAGGATTGCAAGTGATGGAGAGAAGGGAAACAGAGAGGACAGGGCCTCAAGGAAGGGGTGGGGTTTTGGGGAAGAGATGGGGTAGATCTTGGGTTGTCCTGACATTTAAAAAGTGATCTTGGGTGTAAAAAAGGTTGGAGACCACTGCTGTAATTGAAACCATGCCTTACACATAAGATCACTGTCCAAACTAGTGCCTTAACCACATATCTCCACTCCTCTGAGTGAATCTGTAATGTAATTTATTAATCTGTATGCCTTCTGTTAGCAAATCCATAGTTCATGCCTTCTGTAGCAAAAGTGCAGTGATTGCAAGTGTCTATATTTAAGACATGCTGTCAAACAATGAACACTTAAAAGAAAGGGATTTCTTTCTGTGAAGCTTTCTGTGAACCAAAAATGTTACCTTCTCCCTATAAATAGCATAGCTCTTCAGGTGCTCACTTCATATATAATATATCCTCATGCTAGTATTATAAGAATGAGAGGGTGGTGGGGCTGATTGACTTGGCAGGCCACGGGGCAAGGTGGTGAGAAGGAGGGGACAAATCTGCACATGTAGAAAGAGTAGGATCTCAGGCAGAAAATGCAGGAATGGGGGCAGCCAGCCCTCAGCGCTGCCAGGAACACACTGTACTGCCTGCCCTGGCCTGAGAGCCACCTAGAAAACGCCACATGGTGCTCCAGTGATGATTTAAAGGCTCCAGTTGCCACTGCTTCTGTGGTAGTGGGGCAGTCTCTTTGAATGGCTGGGCCCTCGGGCAACTGTCCATCACCCCATCGGTGGGCCTGAGTAAGTGAGAAACCAACATGCACATTTGAATTGCCAGAGCACTATGTTCAAGAAAGAAATACATCTGGAGAAAGTGTGACTATAATAAGAACGGCCATACCGGGTCGGGCCAGACCAAACCTTTATCTAACCCAGTGTCCTGCCTGCCAACAATGGCCAATGCCAGGTGTCCCAGAGGGAATGGATAGAACGGGGAATAATCAAGTGATCCCTCCCCTGTCTTCTATTCTCAGCCTCTGACAAACAAAGGCTAGGGATATCATCCCTGGCCATCCTGGCTAACAGCCATTGTTGGACTGATCCTTCTCTTACTGGGAAGGTTTTATCACCACTGATTAAATCAAGTCCATGTCCAAGTAAATGAGCTATCTGTTGGTGAAACCGGATTTGCTCTTTTGATAACCATATTGCAGTTCACACATCAGACCACAAGGTAGGGCTAGATACAATGATTAGAACAGCTGTTTGTTCTGAGATGTGGGAATATTCCAGGGATTTCTCAGTCATTGGCATAATAACAATGCTTTTGAGTGCTTTTTGCCATTTGAAAATATGTAAAATCATGGGTTGAATGGGTTACCTTCTTACCAGTAAAGATTCTGTCCTGGTAGCTCAGGAACTTAGCTCAAATTTCACTTTGGCCCCCAGACTGAAATGAATTGTGCAAATTTAATTAGGGATGGATGAAAAACAAAAATTATTTTATGATAAAATGTTGAAGTTTCAGGACTCACTTTTTGTTCTGCATCAGAATGAAACTTTTGTCCAAAAAAAGTATGAGCAAGAGAGACTGCAAACTAGTCAGTAGTCCAGTGACAAGAGCACTCATCTGGGATGGAGGAGCCTCAGATTCAAGTCTCTGCTCTGAACCAGTGTATCCCACCTCCCAGGTAAGTGCCTTAATCACTGGAGTATTGTGAGTCTGTCTCTGATTTTAACCAGCAATTCCACCTGGGCTCTGAAAAACCTTCCAGACAAAAGTTTAGTCAAAGCATATAGGTTTCCGTATAAAGCCTTGGTTTTCATGAATCTTTTTCTGATGCATCACTTCTGTTGCAAAATTCCTAACCAGCTCTGATGTCAATAACGTAAAGAGCTCTGTTGTAGCTTGTGTCTTTTTTTGTATGTTTCACGTCTGACCTTTTGACCATTGTCATTTCCTAGAGCTCACTGATGCTTTCTATGCAGCCATATAAAAAAGTAAGGTAAGTTTGTATTACACCTTCATTTCACCTGCAGCCCTTTGGAGTTCGATGCGTGTTCCACCAGACATTTTGTTTACCATTGCCCATGTGTATGGTTGCCAGATCTGCTGTTTTTTGACAGCATAGTTCTTTTTCCACTAGTGTTAACTAACATGTCATGTGTGTAAACCCAGGGCATGTGAAGTGAGATGTGTGGTGATTACACACAACACTAATAGAGAGCCATGCACTCTCTCTTCATTCAATCAATGCACTGTTATTTAATCAGCACACCCCACAAATTCTTGGTGCACAAGTGCAGTTAGTAAAACTACCCTGTCCTGGGAGAAAGTCTTGGCTATGACAATCTTGTGGCCCATGGAGATGAAAGAGGACTACTCATGAGGCCCATTCACTAGCGTAGGTTGCTCTTCACTCTCATAGTCCCTGTCTCTCAAGTAGGGGTGAAAGCAACTTACATTTCTTATGGGTACTGTCATATTGCACACACCCCCCGTCCCCCACACACACATCCACATACTCCTCTTGGAGAGGGTTCGGGGAATGCAATATGACAGTTCCTGTAAAAAATGTAAGTGTGGGGTGGAGTGTGGGGAACTCAGGATAGAGGGTTGGGGGTGCAATATGACAGTGTGGGGGCTCAGGGCAGAGGAATGGGGCCTGGAGGGGCTCAGGGAAGGGGCTGGGAATGTGGAGAGGGGCAAGAGAAAAGTGTTGGGACATGTGGGAAGGCTCAGAACATAACTGGGGGGATACAAGAGTCAGGGCAGGAAGTTGGGACGTGTGGAGCTCAAGGTAGGGTGGATCTTCTGCACCAGATTCTGCTGCATATCACTCAGGATGCTGACATGCTGGTGCATGAGGACTTCCTGGAGCCTTGTGCGACTTCGGGTCCCCCAGGCTCTGGTGGGTGGCTGTGGTGGTGTGGTTTGCCCCTCAGTCCCGGCTGGTTCAGCTGTGGAGAACACAATGAGGAAGAGGCAGTGAGTCATCCATGCACACTCTGTCCCTGAGGCCGTGCCCTCCTCTGTGAGCTGCAACCAACAGTCCTTGGCCCAGAGGAGGGGGATGTCCCAGGAGCAAGGCCATGTGTTGCCTGCACAGTGGGCCATGCCTCACAGGGGCCCCGAGGTGCCCAGGGAACCATGCTGCCTGCTTCCCTCCCTCTCCCAGCTCATTGACACTTCCCTTGGCTGCTTGTCTGGCCACAGTGGGATCCCCTCATGGGCAACACAGGAGTTGGGAGCAGCCTGGCCTTCCCTGAGGTCCACACATGCACCTGCGGCTCACAGCACTGCTCGGGGAAGCAGATGGTGCCTTGCACGTGCAGCAATGCCCATGTACTGGGTGCAGCACTCCTTGGTCTGTGTGAGGTCATGCCTGTGCCCTTGTGGCTCACCTGTTTCCAGCCCTGATGGCCCCTCTCCTCCATGGCAGGATGTGCGTGGCCTCCCCTGAGCCGGGCAGAAGGATCCCACCCATGCTCAGGGGCTGCCTGCTGCGTCCATGTGCCACACACTAATGCTGAATGTGGTTCCATGTGCACAGACCACAGCATGATGTCCAGCCCGAGCAGCCCGCCCCCTGTGCACCCACCTCTTCTGCCCTGTGTGTGTGACAAAATGAGACCACTCACCTGATGATCCCTCTCAGGCTTCCGAGGAGGCCTGGGAGACCTCTTGGCTCACAAGCACTGGTTCAAGGGACAGGTTGATGATTTCTGTTGTCTTCTCCTCCTCTGCCTCCAGTTGGCCTGGTACTCCTGCTCCTCCTCCACCAACACCTCCAGCAGGACGATGACGGGGGTGTCCAGGCCAGAGTCCATGAGGACGGGTGGGGAAAACATTTCCCCACCCCCCAGGATCTGATGGAGCTCCTGGTAGTAGGGGCAGGTGTGGAGTCCTGCTCCTGAGGGCGAGCTGCACTCTCTGACCTGGACATATCCCTGGCAGAGCTCCTTAACCTTACTCTGGACCTGTTCCAAGCTCTGGGGTGGGTGTCTGCACTCTGCCAGAAGCTCTGCCGTGCACTCATATATGTTGGCATTGTGGCGCTTGGCCCGGAGATCCTGCAAGGTGTCCTCCTCGCCCCACAGCTCGAGGAGGGACAGGATCCGGTCCAGACCAGGAGGGTGTGCACCTCTTGTTCCCCCTAGGTGGGTCCTGGGACACCTGGGGCTGCTCCCTGTGAGGGTCAGGAGGAACATGGGGGGCTTGTGGCTCAGACATATCTCCTAATGCTGTGGCAGTGAGAACCGCGCAGTCAGAGTATTGCTCCAAGGCTGGCGTCCTGCCACAAGGCTTGTCCAAGGTGCCTGCAGCTTTAAGAGCTGGCAGGAGACAGGAGTTGTGATTACTTTGGATGGAGTGTCGACCAGGGCAACCTTATTTCCTCGAGGACTCTTCTTCCAAAAGAAAACCCTTCTTCCCATCCACACATGCCTTTTTCCAAAAGAGCTCTTTTAGAAAAAGGCTCCTTCCTCGTAGAAAGAGAAGTACCAACATCAGAAAAAATCCTCTGTTCTTTTGATTTACTTTCGGAAGAACATGATTGCAGTGTGGACATTCTGCAGGTTTTGTCAGAAAACAGCTGTTTTTCCAACAAAACTCTGTAGTGTAGACATACTCTGGGTGGCTAGCCTGAGTCCCATGCTACTTTCTGTTTTTAGCATGCTAGCTCCATGGAAATTATTTCCTGCTAGGAATTGCACTCCCTACCCTCCACTATAGGAACAAATAGTTGAAGTTGGGCACATTTCTTATTCTTGGGCTGTGCACAGGGAAACTGTGCTGGAATCAGTAGAATGAAAAGGTATCTTTTCCTACACATTTGAGCCCCAGACCACATCATGGGTATGTCTACACTAGCTCATTAGTTCGAGCTAGGTAGGCAAATGAGGGCAACCCGAGTTGCAAATGAAGCCCGGGATTTAAAAATCCCGGGCTTCATTTGCATGTTCCCGGGCGCCGCCATTTTTAAATCCCCCTTAGTCCGAACTAACTGCCCGCGGCTAGACGCTGCAGTTAAACGTTAATTTGAACTAACTCCTTAGTTCGAATTAACTGTTACTCCTCATTCCACAAGGAGTAACAGTTAATTCGAACTAAGGACTTAGTTCGAATTAACGTTTAACTGCAGCGTCTAATCGCGGGCAGTTAGTTCGGACTAAGGGGGATTTAAAAATGGCGGCGCCCGGGAACATGCAAATGAAGCCCGGGATATTTAAATCCCGGGCTTCATTTGCAACTCCGGTTGCCCTCATTTGCTTACCTAGCTCGAACTAACGAGCTAGTGTAGACATACCCCATGGGAAATACTCCCAAACCCTTCTGCAAAGTGCATGCACATATGTGTTTGCTTAATTACACACCAGAGTCAGAGGTCCACTTCTGCAGCCTTTGTGCTGAAATATCAGTTTTGTTTAACGTCTTTATTAATGACCTAGATGAGGGGATGGATTGCACCCCTAGTAAGTTCGCAGATAACACTAAGCTAGGGAGAGAGGTACTACGCTGGAGGGCAGGGATAGGGTCTAGAGTGACTTAGATAAATTAGAGGATTGGGCCAAAAGAAATATGATGAGGTTCAACAGGGACAAGTGCAGAGTCCTGCACTTGCGATGGAAGAATTGCAAGCATTGTTACAGGCTGAGGACCGACTGGCTAAGTAGCAGTTCTGCAGAAAAGGACCTGGGGATTACAGTGGATGAGAAGCTGGATATAAGTCAACAGTGTTCCCTTGTAACCAAGAAGGCTAATGGCATATTGGAGTGCATTTGTAGGAGCAGATCTAAGGAAGTGATTATTCCCCTCTATTTGCCACTAGTGAGACCTCATCTGGAGCATTTTGTCCAGTTCTCGGCCTCCCATTACAGAAAGGATGTGGATGCATTGGAGAAAGTCCAGAAAAATTATCAGGAGATTGGAGCACATGGTTTAGGGAGGTGAGGCTGAGGGATTTGGGCTTATGTAGTCTGCAGAAGAGAAGAGTGAGGAGGGATTTAATAACAACCTTTAAATACCTGAAGGTAGGTTCCAAAGAGGAAGGAGAGAGGCTGTTCCCAGTAGTGACGGACGACAGAACAAGGAGCAATGGTCTCAAGTTGCAGTGGGGGAGGTCTAGGTTGGATATTAGGAAAAACTATTTCACTAGGAGGGTGGTCACCTAGGGATGGGTTACCTAGGGAGATGATAGAATCTCCATCCCTGGAGGTTTTCAAGTCCCGGCTTGACAAAGCCTTGGCTGGGGTCATTTAGTTGGGGTTGGTCTTGTTTTTAGCAGGGGATTGGACTCAAGGACCTCCTGAGGTAAGTGCAGGAGAAGTAGAATGCTCACCCTAAGTGCCAATGGATTGGGAACCTCTTTGCCCAAATATGCGGGAGAGAATTTTTGGTGAATCAGCAGCTGTGCTCAGATACCATAATGATGAACATGATAAAAACAACTAGGTCTCCTTTCCCTTGCCATCTTGTGGGCATGGGGAGGGAGTGGCAAATTACAGTGTCCATGGGGCTTGCTGAAGCACTGAGTCTATATTAGCATGTGCTCAGCTGCAGTGTGGCCTGAGGGCAGAGGAGTGCTTCTCATGGACCCCTCAATTGTTCCCCAGGACAAAGCTCAGGTATATGAGAAGAACAAGGGGGAATTTGATAGCAACCTTCAGCTTCCTGAAGGGGGGTTCCAAAGAGGAGGCAGCCAGGCTGTTCTCAGTAGTGACGGATGGCAGAACAAGGAGCAATGATCTCAAGTTGCAGTGGGGGAGGTCTAGGTTGGATATTAGGGAAAACTATTTCACTAGGATGGTGGTGAAACACTAGAATGGGCTGCCCAGAGAGGTGGTGGAATCTTCATCCTTATAGGTTTTAAAGCCAAGTTTGATAAAGCCCTGGCTGAGATGATTTTGTTGGGTTGGTCCTGCTTTGGGCAGAGGATTGGATTAGTTGACCTCCTGAGGTTTCTGCCAACCCTAACCTTCTTTGGTTCTATGATTCTATTGCCCCTGCACTGGGTATATCATTTGGCCTTTTAGCACCAGTATTGACATTCTGTTTGTTAATAATCTATAGCTAGCTTTAAGTCACCATTTGGATGCTAATTAAGAAAGTTTGGATTCAAAACCATATCCAGGCTGGATTCAACAGCACAATATCTTGTGGGGCTTCAACCCAAGATGGCTGAATTCTTGCAAGCCAGCTGATCAAGGAACATTCCTCTCACTTTGCACCGAAATCTCACAAGCACCTAAAATAGAATAGAATCAGAAGATAGGCCCCTTCTGGGATTTAGGATCTGAACTGGAGGAGGAGGAGAGTTGGATCACATGTTCTCACTAGAAAAAAGGGAACACTTCACAGATCTTAAGAAACCAATCCATAAAAGGGTGCAAATATGGCTGAAGCAAATTAATTTAAAAATGTTATCTAATAGTTCCAGAAAATGTGATCTAATAGTTCCTGAACATAAGAACATAAGAACGGCCGTACCGGGTCAGACCAAAGGTCCATCTAGCCCAGTATCCTGTCTGCCGACAGTGGCCAGCACCAGGTGCCCCAGAGGGGGTGGACCGAAGACAATGATCAAGCGCTTTGTCTCCTGCCATCCCTCTCCAGCCTCTGTCAAACAGAGGCCAAGGACACCATTTTATCCCCTGGCTAATAGCCTTTTATGGACCTAACCTCCATGAAATTATCTAGCTTCTCTTTAAACTCTGTTATAGTCCTAGCCTTCACAGCCTCCTCTGGCAAGGAGTTCCACATGCTGACTACACGCTGTGTGAAGAAGAACTTTCTTTTATTAGTTTTAAACCTGCTACCCATTAATTTCATTTGGTGTCCTCTAGTTCTTCTATTTAGGGAACTAATAAATAACTTTTCTTTATCGGCCCTCTCCATACCACTCATGATTTTATACACCTCTATCATATCCCCCCTCAGTCTCCTCTTTTCTAAACTGAAAAGTCCCAGTCGCTTTAACCTCTCCTCATATGGGACCCGTTCCAAACCCCTAATCAATTTAGTTGCCCTTTTCTGAACCCTTTCCAAGGCCAAAATATCTTTTTTGAGGTGAGGAGACCACATCTGTACACAGTATTCAAGATGTGGGCGTACCATAGTTTTATACAGGGGCAGTAAGATATTCTGAAACTCTGCATGCTGTCATTTCTATGATGTTCTTACATGAGTTGCTGCATATGTAAACCACATTGAAGAGTCCATCCACACCTTTAGTTCAAAGAATAATAGCTGGCTTTGTTTTATTATTGGTAGCACCACAACATGGCTGAAGTACGTAGTCCACAACCAGTGGAAACGTGAATCACTACACATGACTCCAGAATGTCCTCGTTCATCACCTTGAAGATGCTACTATCTCTCTTAATCACTCCACTGGTTCACCTTTCTGCATCAATATATCCTACTTGCCTTTCACTACCTGTCATTCACTGACTCCTACAGAGATGTTAAGCTCTTTGATACTTCATTGTTCTGTGTTTATCCAGCAGCTAGTACTATGAGCTCTTGGTTCATGATTGGGGCTGCAGTAGCACCACAAATAATAAATGCCAATGCCAATTTCAATCAGCTAGGGAAATACAATTAAAGTCTATGGGAGTTTTCATAAGTATGCTCCTGCATAGCTTCACTGGTTCAACCTCACACCACAACTTGGTATCCAGCTTCTTATAAGTCTGTCGGTGACACCATGAGTGGACATAACAGCACAAGAAGTCCAAGGGCTTTTTTAGTGTTTCATCATTCCCATAGTTCAGGCATTTGCTTGTCTTAAACTTGATGGATTTTTTATAGCCTTCCCATGCCCCTACCCCCAGCCCTCAACTCCCATTCATCTAAATCCTTTCTACTCATATCTGACACACATTAGTCCCCTTTATCAAAGGATTTTCACACCTCTGGCCTCAAGTCACATCCTTGCAGTAAAACAACTGCTTAAAAATAAATCATTTTAAATCCTAAGGCCAAACATCATAACAAACATATCTACTTAAGGGATCAGTTTTCCAAAGGGGCTTTGAACCTACATCCCAGCAAACATTTGGCTTTCAGTGTGTCAGGGCTTTAGTTTTTTGTAAAAAAGTTTCCCTCCATGTGCTATCTAATGTGGTGCCGGTGGTGGATTTTGCCACTGAAGTGTTGAGTAGAAGGGTGATGCTAGAGAGAGACACAAGGACAACAGGTCAGGACAAAAAGATGGATTGAAATAAAATCTTCTAAGAAAGTGTCAGTTATAGTGAGAACGTATCACTTTTGAGGGTTCAGTGAGGAGAGAGTTAAATCATGTTTTCCAAATCAAACTTTGAGAATATACTATATATTAGGTTGTCAGACTGTCAATGAATGAGGTAGTTTTTTAAAATGAGAGATTTGTAACATTTGCCTGAAAAATCCTTCAAAATGCAGCATCATAAACTACCCCTAAAATTTACCCAAAGCACAGAAGGGTTTTCTTCACCCAGTGCTGATTTTATATGGCAACATCAAAATCGTGCAGTTTGCTTTCCAAGCCCTGGTCTACACTAGGGAGTTATTTTGAAATAACTCCCCTTATTTCAAAATAACGGGCTGGTTATTTCAAAACAATAACTCCTGCTTTTAATGAGGAATAACACTTATTTCAAAATAGTTATTTCAAAATAGTGGTAGTGTGGATGCTCTCCTGCTGCTATTTCGAAATAACTACTTCCTAGAGTCATTCAAAGTAATTACTCCCCAGTGCTTCCTGGAGCTGTAAGTCAAGATATTGCATCCATATTAATGGAGCCTGCCTCGAACTAATTTTGAGGCTTCCCTTTAGTGTGGACATGCTATTTCAAAATGGTTATTTCACGATTTGTTATTTTGAAATAATTTCCTAGTGTAGACATGCTCCATATTTTGAGCTCCGCAAAATATGTTTTGTGCCCCACCACTGCCACTAGAGCATGTCATTGGCATGAAAATGGTTAATTGTACATGCAGATGAAATTTAAAATCCAAGGACCTGCTTGTAAACATGGGATGTGCCTAGAATGGGATTGCTTCTCAGAAAACCAAACAGAAAAGAAAGAGACTCATCAAAGCAAGTGCAGTCGTAAAATTTGACATAACTGAGTGAATGTCAAAAGAGACTGAACCAAGATGAGCCAGAAAAGTAGAATGAACATGTAATAGGATTGCTTCTCAATAAACCTTTTAGAAAAGAGCTAAAATGGATAAATTTGGAACATTGCTCTGTTTTGGCACAGCTAAATCAATGCTTAAGGTTTGAAAACTAGAGGACAATGTTATTGAAAACCAAATTGACTATCAGAGTTGTTGACTCGAGTCCCATGACCTGAACTCAAGTCTGACTTAAGTCGCCTAGGTGACTCGACTTGAGACTCAACTCCGGTTCATTGTTTGTGACTTGAGACTCAACTTGAGACTTGCTAATTTTGTTAAATCAACTGGGTGAAAAAATTGTCCGAAAATGCCGATATTGATGACTTGTACAAAAGTGACTTGACATTTTTTAAATTAAGACTTGAGACTCGACTTGGGACTTGACTCAAAAGTGACTTTAGGGACTCGAGACTCGACTTGAGACTTGAACTGTAGTGACTTGAGACTCGACTTTGACTTGACAATGACGACCTGAAGACAACACTGTTGACTATATCCCGGAAAAGCTCAAACAAATTGAGGTATCCCGGAAAAGCTCTACTGCATCTAAAGAATCTGTCTGCTTTTCCGAAAAAAAAAAATTCAGAAAAGCAGAAGCGTTTTTTCAGCATTCCTGTAAGCCTCATTCTACAAGGAAGAAGGGATGTTCCGAAAGAGGGTTTTGCCCAACATTTGGGCCCGTGTAAATGGGCCAAATGTTGGAAAAGCCTCTTTCAGAAGAAAAGCGGAAAAAGATACGCAAATTGAGGTTCGCAATTTGCATATCTTTTTCCAACTTTTCTTTGTAGTGTAGACGTAGCCTTGGTGCCCCGGAAATCCTCCAGCCTCTAGTTAGAGCTGCCAGATGTTGTTCAGTTCCATGCTCTATCCCTATCTCTGCTTGAGGCAGCACATGTTTCTGAGTGGGGATCGGTGACTCTCATCCATGAGACATATCAGACAGAGCTGTACAAAACATAGCAGCTACGATACAGCCCTTAACTTGGTCAGGGCCTGCTGCTTTGTGAGTATAAAGTGCTATAAAAATACTAAGCAGTTTTCTTCTACTTGTAAAAGAATCACTTGAGGCTAAGTAGTCTATTAAGTGTGTGATGAGCCAGAGTCTTGTCTGTAAATTTTTGCCATAGTGAAGTTTCCCTAAATAAAGCATGCAAATAAAAATAATAATAGTTTCTTCCTTGGTAAAAGGGAGATTGTAATTCAATCCTATTTTAATAAAAAGAACCCCAAAAGCAACCTAATGGCGCCTAAAGCAACAGATTCATAATAATATTAATAGCCATATGCTTCATTTCAACCAAGTACCCAAAGGCAACATGATAATCCTCCCTGATTCTGAAAGTTACATAGAAGCCTATAGGTATTTAAAACCAATATAAATTGAATCTGGAACAGAATGGAACAGATTGTAACTAAGTTGAAAGCACATCCTTTGGGCACATTCAGCAGAGGGGATGGTGATCTGTGGGATATTGAAATGTAAATTAGTTGCAACACATAAGGTCTATTGTGTCATTAGTTTGTTTGATAGAGTTCAGCCGTATATGTTGGGGTATATATTTCCCCCTTTCATCTCTTTCTACCTAGTCTTCATTATATTGAGACTATAATGAATGTAATTGTCTGCAGTCCCTCTTTCATTAAAATATGCAGGGAAATATCTCCATCCAGGAACATGGGTTCTTCAGAAGAATCTGAAGATTTCAACTCCTGTCTCTCCTGTCTGTACTACAATTCCAGTTTGAACCATGGTTAAAACAGTCTGTGGCCCAATCCCTGATACAAAATAGCTCAATTTTGTTTGCAATGGTAGGAATAAGCTGTTTTGTAGAAACAGTGCTACATCCTGGCTTGTCGCTAGGATCAACACAGCTGTAACTCTAGTGTCAAAGGGATCTTAGTCACATATGGGAAATCTGTTTCCTTTCATTCTGTTTAGCCCACCGGAGTGGGGAAGGAGAGAATTACTGATGGATATGCCATGTTATGCTCCAGAATAATAGTTGATGCTAACTTTGGGGAGGAATTATTGTCTTAAGTGGACTCTGTCTTACTGGTGGCAATTAAATTTTCACCATGTAATGTGGAATGATTGTAATCAGTGTTCCCTGTAAGCTGCGCATTAGTGCAGCCACTCAGGAGAAATTCAGATGTTGCCCAGTTGATTAGCAGAGCACCCACAGCTAGGTTTTTTGTGTTTCTACCAGTGGTGCACATTTGCACATGCCTCAGTGCACATAAAATATATTCCACACATGGATTGAAAAAAATCCCCACATGGACAGAAAAGATTAGCAGGAACATTGGTTGCAATACAAGTGAACCAAATGGTAGTGCCTTGGACAATGGAAAAAATCCTATCCAGGGTTTGTGTCAGTACTTCCTATGTGCAAAAAGTATTCTGATAGGGTGCCTAATAAATTTACTGAAAATGTATGTTTTCTGAAGTCAGAAGTTCTCAAACTCTGATAATGTGGACCAACAACTTCTTATAGTGTTTTTTTTCCTAGGGTACCCCCTCTACTATTTACAAATGAATAATATCCCTATGACCACTGTGACAATTGTCACATGGAGGGAAACTTCTTTACAACAAAATTTGATCTTTTGACTAGAGTCCGGGGTCCAGGGTGCAGTCAAAGATAGAGAGGTTGAAGTGCAGAGTGGAGGTCTGGGTTGTGAGGGGTCAGGGCTGGGGCAGGGGATTGAAGATATGGAGTTGGGGTGCAAGCTTACCTTTGGTGGTTCCTGGTCCATAGTGCAATGGGGGTGTTGAGGCAGGCTTCCTGCCTCTCCTGGCACCACAGACCACGCTCTGCCCTGGAAGTGGCCAGTAGCAAGTCTGGCTCCTAGGCAGAGGTGGGCTGCTCTTACACACAGGCACCCTTCCCCCCAGTTCCCATTGGCTGGGAATTAACCAATGAGAGCATGAAGCTGATGGTCAGGGTAGGGCAGCATGCAGAGCCCCATGGCCCCTAGATCTGCTTCTGGCTGCTTCCAGGGCACAGTGCAGTCCATGGAGCGAGGACAGGTAAGAAACCTGCCTTAGCACATCTGCTGGTCACCTGGTCACCCTACAGCAAGGTGACCCAGTGCCTGACATTGTGCAACCCATTACTGGGTTGCAACCCATAGTTTGAAAATCAGTTATGTAACCCACTCTTCTCTCATGTTCTCTGGATCTGCTACATGCCAAAGAAGGTTTCTAGCTCAAGTTCTACAGATTCATGCTGTTGGGTCAGCTTGTTTCAAGATACTGATAATGATTGTTATTAGTTATATAGAAAGTGCCTTGAGGCAAGAACAATCCTTCTGTTTTGTTTGTACAGCACTTTAATAAAATGGATCCTGTTTTCCATCACAAGGGTTCTTAGATGCTATGATAATAGGAATATACTTAGAAAAATATTGGAAAATATTTTAATTTATTTAATGGTTAGAAACAGGTAAGAAAACCAACATCATGTGTCAATCAATGCTCCATAGACCTCAGAAATCTAGTTGGGTCACTCTGGAAATACGAAATTCAGTTTTTCACAACTCCATCAGTTAAATGAATGGCCACATGGCATTAAAAAGAGTTATTTTTGTTTCTACACAGTTTACCTTGCCCCAGATGTTTATGCGACTAAAAATTTAATAACACTCTTTCATTGGGCATGTATAAAACTAATTTATATATACCTTTGTAATTAACCATTTCTTCCCCCTCCCTCCTGCCAAACTTTTTGCTGCATGTCATTAAGGACTAACAATTAATTATTTGGGCACATAAAATAGATTCTCGTCATTATAAAGTAGAAGCTGTATAATTACTACTCATAATTCAGGCACAAAACAATCATCTTCCATCTGAAAATAAGGAAGGAAGGTTTCAGCCTAAACAGGAATCGTTCAGAAAGTTATGAGCAAATATAAACACAGAGTTAGAAAGAAAATCATCTTGTGAACTTAACTGCAGTACAATGGGCCAGCTAGTGGAGAGCAATAGAGTTCCATTGAAGTCATCTAATTACACCTATTTATACCACATAAGGATGTGGACCTGTTATTACTGTTACAAATGCTCAGTTTACATAATATGGGTTAAATCCTGCCCTCATTACATCAGTGTAAACCCTTTGGCTCAGTTACATCAGTGTAAACCCTTTGGCGCAGCCCCGACAGCTGTGAGGTCTGCAGCTCCCTCCTCCCCCAACTCCTGGCCCTGTTGGCTGTGGGCTCAGCGACCTCTCAGCCCCACAGACTCCGGCAGTCCTCTTGGCTTCCCAGAGCAACTAGCTGTGCTCTCTGCCCCCACCATCGGCTCCAGCTTCCCAGCCCAGCCCAGCTGTGGGCTCTGGTGCCTCGTGGACGCCAATGCCTCACTGTCCCTGCTGTCCAGCTCTACTCCCAGGCTCCTGTAACCTTTGTGCTGGGGTTCTCTAGTTCAGCAATATCCATCTTCCTTCTAGATCACAGATGTTGACAGACCAGAAAGTCACAGACCACAGAGGTCCATGTACTATGTTAATGCATATAAGGGAATCTTTAGTGTCCATCACCAGAGTGGAACAATTAATATGTGACATATCAGTGCACTTTAGAAATCACACCACTATAGTGCTTACTGCTGCATTGTGTAGATTCACCCAAAGTAACTGCTGTAACTGAAAATAAAATTTGGCCCAATGCACACATACTTCAAGATAACCTTATTTTTTAGGCATTTCCAGCTCTTTGAGAGTTCTGGTCTAAAATATACCAGAAATGGGAGCAATAAAAATTGGTGGGTTTTTAACTGATTGTAAACATGATGTCATTCTTACAACTCCAGTTTGCATCCATGGTAGAAGAAAAAAGTCAGTGCTCGGATTTAATTTAGTATGAGATAAATGGGAAAAGAAGTTTGTTGAAGATCAAATACCTTTAGAGAAACTCACCAAGGAAATGCATGAAAGAGATAGGAGAAACTTTAGAAATACATGCTGAACTTGCAGGAAAATTAGATCTCCTACCTTTTAGTTACTGAACAGTGTTATGGTGTCAATGCCTGTAATAAGCTATATTATATCAGAAGAAGGATTAAGAAACTTTTTTTGCCTTTTGATTTTTACCATGTATTATATACTGCCTGTTTATATGTCAGTCCTAGGTTACCTTGATTGGAATCAGAAGCTGCTTTGTGAAGAGTATAGATATCTGGCTATAGAAATATGCTCAGCTTTATGTCACTTCTATGCTAGTGTCTGAATTCCTCAAGGAACCCTCTAATTCAAACAGTAAATCTCAGTGTGACATCTAAACTTGGTAGAAGGCATTTTGGATTCTTTTTAAAAGGAAATTTTTACCTAGAGTATAGAATATAAACCCAGTTTTAAAAATTCATATTTCTCTTCACTGTTAAAGGCACAATTCCATTGTATAAGATACTTGGTCTGTAGAATGAGATGGTTACACATATTTGTCCACTGCATCTATTTGATTTGCTGAACATAGTGCTTTACAGTGGCAAATAAAAGGCTAAACGTCATTGTAGCTCCTCTGTAGATGTTCTAGATAGGAAACGCCTTCAAAGAGTTTATAGTAACGAGGTCCTTGTAACCACAGCAAAAGACTGTTGGTCAGGACACTATATTCATGTCCTCAGCTCTGTCATTACAAGGCAATTTGCTTAAACTGCTTGATCCTCCATTTATTTAGTATTCTTGTAAAGCGGATACAACATGTACATTCCAGGAATGTTGTGAAGCGTAATTAATCTTTGCTTGTAAATTTCATGGCGATTCCTTGAGAGGAACTCTAGAAGTAAAAAATATTAATATCACTGAAATCACTTAATTAAGATCTCTTAGATTTAGTTTCCTTTGTTATGTTGTTCCCATCCTAACATCTTCCTGGCAGGTACCATGTAGATGAAAGGCATCACTGGTATAGGGGTCACATGCCTCATATTATGGCAATTAATATTATTTCTTAATATGGTCTTTTTCTGATAGTTGATTTTATAACTATTTTGTTTTAGCTGAATATTTATTTGGCAGTAGCAAGAGTGTGTTAGAGAAAAGAAACTGCTCCCCCAGTAAAAAAGTTTGGCCAGGCCGCTCTTGCTATAGTGGGCTGTAGTACTCCTTGAGAGAAACCGGCCGCACCCTTCCGGCATACCATTGCCTTTAGAAAAAGGGAAGGTGTGAAAAGGGGAAAATAGCCTCAGACTCTCCCACCCGTCACCTTGGCATGAGAACTGCGAGGCTTACCTGGTCGCATGAAACCTGCACAGTTTCGGCCCAACCCCTGGGACACAGACCCCCCCACTTGGTGACCATTGGGCCATATATGGTAATATGCAAGCGCAGGAAAGCGATGTGCCGATTTGGGGATAAATACCCATGGCACAGTTCGCTCTAGGAGGTCTTTGCAACACACGTACCACCGTGCATGTGCCTTCTCGTATACTTCAAAGTGCTGCCGGCTTGATCAACCGACCAGCCACCTCCCCCGACTCTCGGGCGTAACCAAGGCCTTCGCAACCGAACCGATATCTTTGTAATGTTCCATGTGCTGTGTAAGTTGGTATGTATGATTTGATTTTTTCCTGTTGTATAAGCTTAGTGTTGTAGTTGTTTTTGGGTTGTACATAAGAGTTTGTAGTTATCACTGTTATTTTATTACTGTAGCTGGATATTTTAAGATTAGAGACTATTCCCCTTGCCATTCCCATCCTTATATCTCTGACACGTTTTACTAGAAACCATAGAATAAATATAATAAATACTGTAAGTTCATTATTAACACGGTCTATTAAAAATCTTAGAATAAATACTATAAATTCACCACTGTCATAAATAAATAATTTTTATTTGATAAAACTGTCCACCTGGTTCTGTCCTTCCCCCCTTGGGTATTCATCATTGGACCTGTGATTCTCGCGACAGAGTGATCCACAGGGGCTATAGACAAGGGCTATAGATCCAAATGGTCTAAAACAAAAGCAGAATTCCAACTGAAATCTCCTTTTATTTGCAATACAATTCTGAATTTTAATATGGGCAGATTTCCCCATGTGGTAAAGGTGACTGCTGTGCATAGGGTAAGCAACATTTAAGGCCACTGAGGGCTCAAAGTGAGACTTGAATGGTACATAAGCTTTGTGATGGGCCTCTGACCAGCAGGAATTTCAGCTCATAACTTTCAAAATATTGTACTCATCATAATGGATGCTATTATCCTTGTAGGATGACATTTCATCCTTAACTTGTTATGGGGAGGAGTATGCTGTTCATAAAGGCATTTTAAATGCCTTGCTTGATTTCTGACATCGAATGCCTTCCCAGTTTTCAGCCATAAAGGGTAGGAACAATGCCTATGCTACTAAGAGTTTCAGAAAGTGAAGAATAGGTGTTGTTTTTTTTATTTAGAAGAAAATATTGGAAGAAATTCCCCCCTAAAAAACATGGCAGATCCTACTGGAAGGCTGCGTCTAGACTGGCATGATTTCGCACAAATGCTTTTAATGGAAAAGTTTTTCCATTAAAAGTATTTGTGCAAGAGAGCGTCTATACTGGCATGTGCCTTTGCGCAAAAGATTTGCTTTTGCGCAAAAGCATCCGTGCCCAGTATAGACACATTTTAGCCATCGGGCTTTCTTGGGCAAGAAATTAACATTCCTGTCGACACTGGCCCTCTTGCGCAAGTATTCTTGCACAAGAGGGCTTATGCCTGAGCGGGAGCATCAAAGTATTTGCGCAAGAAGCACTGATTTTGTACATTATAAAGTCAGTGTTCTTGCGCAAATTCTCGCAGCCAGTGTAGACAGGCGGCAAGTTTTTGCGCAAAAGCAGCCGCTTTTGTGCAAAATCTTGCCAGTCTAGACGCACCCGAAGTATTTTTGGTCAAGGTTGTTTCTGAGCATTTGGAAAATCTCAAGAAAAAAATCAGCTCAGATTCTCCTTAAACTTTTATAAGATATTTCAGATGAGCCTGAGATCCTTGTATTTCCTTTGTAATAGAAAGAGCTAAGAAGCAGGCAATTATGACTTGTCAACTTGCTGAAGTGAGGATTGGACACTCTTTTAACACTAAGTTTGGCAACATGCTATTGGACTAATTTGTGGTCACTGGCAAACAAGTACACAGTTTTCTCAGTTTGTGCTACCTCCATTTTGTTGCCATTTTCAACAATGTACCCACGCAAGTTTAAGTTTTTTCAAACCTGACTTTCATCAGAACAAACAAGGAGAGCATCTGAGATCAGTGGAACAAAAGCTTTGAGTTGCACTGTCAACATGTTCTAAACTCTACATATCAAAGAGAGCTTCAATTTCTCATTAAGTTATGTAATAATTTATTTTAGCACTGGTCAGGGGCATGCTGCACAAATCTTTTATTGAAGTAAGTGTGTCCTAGACTGGAAAAGGTTGGGAAAGTATGCATTAGAGTACAGCATGTTGCTCCTGCAGTATCTCCGATTTGGTTGCATTATAGGATTTAACATGGTGTAAGGCAGTGGAGTGACTCTCCTGCATTTGGCAATCTGAAGAGAGCACACATTACAAAGGAAGGAAAGAGCATTCAGATGAAGGGGCTGATCTTAAGGGCTCTCTTGATAGCTGGGTTAATAGTTTTTGGTGGGGCAATGCGGAGCAGCTCACATTGCTTCAGTTCTGTGGCAAAACAGAGGAGTTCAGTTTTAAGTGCAATCAACCTGGCATTTTCCTAAGAGTTAAATCCATTTGAAAGAAAAATAAGCCAACAATGGAAAAGAAACATGAACCATATAATGGACTCTACTATGAGGCAATGCTCTCTGGCAGTGAATCTTGAATGGCTGGCCCAGTTGCTAAAGACTCTTAGTGACTGATTAAACTTCTCTGGCTATTTCTGCCCTCTCTCTTTGGTGTAAGGAGAGGCTAGATATCTGTTTTCAGTATTTCTATCATTTTGAAATCTGATTTCTCTTTTTAAAGGGGGGAGGGGTGGAGCTTAAGAAGCTCTTCTGTTATAATGTCTGGGAGTACACTGTAACAGCATGGACAGCAGGCAAGAAAATATTTTTTCCCACCAACTTAGCTTTGTCTGGGGTTTAGACATTTTGCAGGAAGAGCTACTTTAAAATGTTAATGTCATGGGGTTATATTTATATCCGACCCTCCTGCAAAATACAGTTCTTTCTCTAAAAAAACCAAAACCAAAACCTTGTCAACAACTTTCTTAAACCTTTGCCTTCTGAACTGTTGTATTGAGTTCACACTTGACCTTTTAACATTTGTACCTGGATTTAGTTTCAGTCTACCCAGCCTGCTATTTTCACTGAATCCAATTGTTCTAAACAGAAGTTGTTTCTTTCTCTCAGGTTCCCAAAATGCACAGTATAATGATTCTTGCCTGCCTCACAAGGGTGCTATTGAGCAGAATTCATTATCAGTAAATCTTTCTATAATAATGGCACTATTATAGAAGGGCAAATCGCAATGATGGGTAGATAGTGTGATCTAGTGCAGTGTTTCTCAACCAGTGGTACGAGTACCCTCAGGGGTACTTGAGAGAAGTCTGGGGGGATATGTCAACACAACTGAAATTTGGAGAAAACTGAATTTTTGTTTTAAGTTTTACACGCGCTTTATTATTTTTGTACTTTTTACATCCAAAAATTTCATCACCTGCCTGGTTATGATTAAGTTGTTTAAACAAATGTGTTGTAATGGTAGAAAAAAATTGTGTGTCTGAAAACTGTAGGTACTGGGGGTACTTTTTTTTTTTAAAGTGGTACTTTATAAGGAAAGGTTGAGAAACACTGGTCCAGTGAATACGGTACTGAAGTAGAAGTAAAAAAATCTGAGTTCTGCCATTGACCTGTTGTGTAATCTTAGGCAGATCTCTTCATCTCTATGGCTACATCTGGACTGCACACCTTTTTCGACAGAGGCTTTATTGACAGTATCTGTCGACAAAGCCTCTGTCGAAAAAGAGCGTCTAGATTACATTATGCGGATCGAAAAATCAATCCGCTTTTTTGAAAAAGAGCATCCAGACTGCTGGACGCTCTGTCGACAAAAGAAGGCACTTGGAAGTGCTTCTGGCAGGGCATGGGGGCAGCCTTTATTTCCAGGAGCTGCTTCCTGCCCTTTGCAGAGGTGCATGCATAAAGGGATCCCCCTGGACAGCCGTTGCTCTGCTCCTGCTTCTGGCTTGCCTACCTCCTCAAGGGAAAGCAAAGCTGCTGCAGTACTTGCTCTGGTTGCCCTGCTTCCTCGGACACCACAGCAGTTTATTTTCTGGGTTTTTTCCTGCTCTTCACCTTTTATTTGGCCATGGAGCCTGAGCTGCCCCTGGGCAGGCGATGGCCCCACACTGCCATACTGCAGCTTCTGCTGCATCTGCATGACTCTGTCATGAATCTCCTGCCCCATATGGACCCGGACTGCACCGAGGAGACCCACTTCTGCAGGGGCAGGATGCAGGAGCTCTGCCCTTGCCCCCAAACTTTTCTGGGGACAAGCAGATTTGGAGGCACGAGACGAGTTTGGACTGGTGGGACTGGCTCATCATGCAGCTCTGGGATGATGACCACTGGTTCCGCAACTTCTGGATGCAGAAGGCCACATTCCTGAAGATTTGTGCCTGGCTCGCCCCTGCTCTAGAACACCAGAACACCAACCTGCGGCCCGCCATCCCCCTGCAGAAGTGGGTCGCAATTGCCCTATGGAAGCTGGCCACCCCCGACAGCTACCGCTCCGTGTGACACCAGTTTGGCGTGGGGAGGTCTACCGTCGGGGCCATCTTGATGGAGGTAAGTCACTTCAGGGACAGGCCCTGCTGAGTGGGGGGGGGAGGGGACTGAGAAAGGGGGACTACCAGGCAAGGGCAAGAGGGAGTGGGGGATGGAGTGGCACTCGGAGGCTGCTCCTTGGCCACCCCTGCACTGATGTGGGGGAGGGGGGCATCCTGACAAGGGGAGGGGCCAGGGGGGGAGGGTTCTCCTCCCAAGTGCTTAGGTAACCTGTCTAATTGCCTGGTTTCTATCTGTCTATTTGTCTCGGGCTACAGGTGGCAAGGGCCATCAATGCGGAGCTGCTGAAGAGGCTCATCCATCTCGGGGACCTGGACAACATCATTGCTGGGTTTGCTGCCCTTGGATTCCCAAACTACAGAGGAGCCCTCGATGGGACACACATCGCAGTCCGCACACCGTCCCATCAAGCAGCCCAATTTATAAACCGGAAGGGCTACTATTTGATGGTGCCGCAGGCCCTGGTTGACCACCGGGGACACTTTATGGATATTTGTGTCGGGTGGTCGGGGTGGGCACATGATGCCTGCATATTCTGGAACTCCTACCTGTACCACAGGTTGCAGGCAGGAACATTCTTCCCCCAGCGGCACCTTGCACTCAGGGACGTGCAGATGCCGGTGTGCATAGTGGCCGATGTGGCCTATCCCCTGATGCCGTGGCCCATGAAGCCCTACACCGGCCACCAGGATGTGAGCAAGGAGCTTTTCAACATGCATCTTAGCCAGGCTTGCATCCAGGTGGAATGCGCCTTCGGCCAGCTGAAAGGGAGGTTCCATTGCCACCTCACACGGCTGGAGATGGGCAAACACAACATCCTGGAGGTGGTGGCCGCATGTTGCACCCTCAATAACCTGGTGGAGAGGAAAGGTGAGGCCTTCCTGCTGGGGTGGGGAACAGGTGCTGATGGCGAGGACAGGCCATTTCAGCAGCCCCGGATGGCTGCCATCAGCCAGGCTCACCCAGCTGGTGAACAAATCCGAAAGGCCCTGACAGAGAGATTCTCAGGAGGAGTCCACTGACTCTCCCCAGGGCCTCCCCCATGGGGGCTTTGGCCTGGCCCACCTCTACCTGTCCCTCCACTACCCTCACCCTCTTCCCATAAAAAATACATACACACCCGGTTTTCTTTGTACACAGACATTAGTTTTTTATTAGAAACACTATCAGTACAGAAAATGTGCTAACTGTTTAAAAAAATTCTCTGTGTACTGTTCAAATGTGTAAAGGTAAATCTTTAATGCAAAAATAAAGATTTTGTTATATAACTGAAATGACCTTTAACTGGGGTAGTAGGGGACTGAAAACCTGGAGGGGGGAAGGGGACTGAAAACATGGAGGAGGGAGGGGGGCTCAAGTAGGCCACTGCTTCCCTGATTGCAGGGTCCAGCCACCTTCCTGTGTCCTGGCATTGCCACAGCCTTGGGATCGCGTGGAGCGAGACCTAGTCCTGGCCTGGGCAGGAGGGGGGGCAGCTGTTGGGCCTGTGAGGGCTCAGGAGCAGGCAGAGCTAGGGAGGAAGGGGGGATTGGAGGGTCTGGGGGAGCAGGGGCCTGGCGTGCAGGAGGAGCAGTGCCCGTGCAGGGGCAGGCAAGGTGAAGAGCTCCCTCTTCACCTTGTGGCACAGATGGTAGTGCGCTGCTGGACCAGGTCATCCAGCAGCCTGGTGTGCCACTCGGCCTCTGCCTCCATCCTCTGCTAGAGGGTCCTGTTGAGGGCCTGCAGGGCCACAACGTGCTCCCTCAGCAGGTCTGTGTACACACGGCAGTGCCTGCAGGTGCCACGGGTCTGGGATGGTGGTGGGGCGGGTGTGGTGCTTCTCTGTTGGGTAGAGGGTCCGGCTGTGGAGAAAAAGAGGAGGAGACAATCACTGTCTGTGTGCACCCCTGCTGTCCCCGAGGGCATGCCGTGGCTGTCAGGGGCTGTCCTTTGGACAGGAGACTCAGGGGTGTTACACGTGACACCGCGTGTGAGTTTGGCAGCGGCCTGAAAGCCTCACAGGGGCCCCACGGTGGCAATGGGACTAGCTGGCCTCCTACACTGCCAGCCCGCCCATGTGTGGTGACCCCTCAAAGCACTCACCTGATGTTCTCTCCCTGATGTCCACAGATGCCTGGGAGGCCTCTGGGGTCTGGGTCCCTGCTGCCTCCTCTTCCTCCTTCTCCTCCTTCTGGTGCAGCTCTCCCGCCTCTCCTGCCTGGTTGTCCTCCCTCAGGAAGGGTCAGTCCACGATGTGGTGGGGTAACCCGGACTCCACCACACGCAGTGGAGTCTGGGCTTCCCCACCGCCCAGGATCTGCTCCAGCTCCTCATAGTAAGGGCAGGTCTCGAGGGCTGCCCCGGAGCGGGAGCTCTGGTCCTGGGCCCTGGCATATACCTGCCGCAGCTCTTTTACCTTGGCCCTGACTTGTGCCATGGTGCGGGGGTGATGCCCTTTGGTGGCCAGTCCCTGGGCCAGGTGCTCATAGACGTCCACATTCCTGTGGCGTGTTTTCAGGGCCTGCAGGGCTTCTTCCTGGGACCAGAGCTCCAAGAGGTTTTTGATTTCTGGCCCTGACCAGGCTGGTGCCCACCTTTTGGTGCCTCTGGGTGGGTCCTCCTCTCTGTCCTGAGAAGGGCCAAGGGGGCCTTGAGGCTGGGACATGGCTGTCACGGCTGTCACAGGTGCTCTGGATAGCTGCTGGACAGCAAGGCCTATTTGGGTGCCTGTGCCTTTAAGAGGCTGCAGCCAGGAACCACAGAGGTGCTGTACCTGTAAAGGCTAGACTGTCCACCAGGGCTTCTTTCTGGAGGCCTTTTTTGTTGATAGAACTGGCTCCCTGTGTCCACACACACCTTTTGTCGACAGATCTCTGTCGTCAAAGGCATTCTTCCTTGTAAAAGGAGGTTTACCGCTGTCGACAAAACTGCCACATTCCGTTGACTTACTGTCGACAGAACGTGGCGGTAGTGTAGATGCAGGTATAGTTTTGTCGACAAAAGGCCACTTTTGTCGACAAAACCCTGTAGTCTAGACACACCCTATGTGTCTCTATTTCCCCTTCAAACCTTTGTCTACAATATTTTCTATTGTTTGCATTATGGTAATAATAACTGAGAAACCCTAACTGAGATTGGGGCCTCATTAGATTAGGCATTATACAAAAACACAATAAGAGAAAGTCTTTTTGCCTCAAATAATTTAGGGTATGTCTATACTAGCCCCCTAGTTCAAACTAGGGAGGCTCATGTAGGCATTCTAAGTTGCAAATGAAGCCCAGGATTTAAATATCCCGGGCTTTATTTGTATCTTCCCGTCCAGGCGCCATTTTTATATCCCCCTAGTCCGAACTAACTGCCCGCGGCTACACGCGGCAGTCAAATGTTAACTTGAACTAAGTTGTGGAATGAGGTGTAACAGTTAACTCAAACTAAGGACTTAGTTCGAGTTAACGTTTGACTGCCGTGTGTAGCCGTGGGCAGTTAGTTTGGACTAGGGGGATTTAAAAATGGTGCCCGGATGGGAAGATGCAAATAAAGCCCGGGTTATTTAAATCCCGGGCTTCATTTGCAACTTCGAATGCATACATTAGCCTCCCTAGTTCAAACTAGGGGGCTAGTGTAGACGTACCCTTAATGTGTTTGGACAGTGACTACAGTTATTGCATCAGTCTCACTGTGCCTTGCTAAAATCATCATCTGTTTAATATGAATTTATTATGTTTACTTACATCATAGCACAGGATTTCAAGTGTTCCTTACTTGCTAATTTAAAATAGCAAGCAGTCCTGTGGCATCTAAGGGTGCATCTACACAGCAGCATTATTTCGGAATAACAGCCATTATTTTGAAATTACAATGTGAGCATCTAAACAGCAATTCCATTATTTCAAAATAATTTTGAAATAATGGATGGCTTATTTCAAAATCCGTAAACCTCATTCCACAAGAAATAACACTTATTCTGAAATAGCTATTTCAGAATAGCAGTAGTGTGGATACTGTATGTCAAAATAGCTCCTTCCCAGGGCTATTCAAAGTAATTACTCCCCAGTGCCTCCTGGAGCTCTAATTCAAGGTAGCACATCCACATTAGGGAAGCCTGCCTCAGACCAATTTTGAGGCTTCCCTGTAATGGAGACACGCTATTTTGAAATAAACCATTTCAGAAAATAAAATTCCAAAATACCTTATTTTGAAATGAGCATGCTGTGCAACCGTACCCTTAGAGACTAACAAATATATTATACTAGCAGGTGAGTCCCATTGTTGACCTGGCAAAGTCATTTTGCATAGATTACACTTACGGGAAAGTTCAAGAAATTAAGTATATATAATAGAATTTTTTATTAATGTGCTTGCAAAAGGGATGTAAAAGAACAGTTTTAAATTCATAGAATTTCAGCTTAAAAATTATTCATGTTATTGAATAATTATCATGCATAGTAAATTTGAATCAGAAACTTGTTAAGCTTCCATTACTTTCCCCATAACTAATTTGAATTATTTTGTTATTTGTAAGCGTAAAAATGTTCTTTGCACTAAAATGACAGTTGAATAGGTGACTCGATTTTAATTTTGAACTCTAATCATAATAGTCATGAGTTTTTTCCAATGAAAACCAAAAATACTATTTTCCCCCGAGTACAGAGTATAGTTAATTTCTAGAAAACCTAAAAAAGCTGTTAACAGCTTGCACACTACCTTTTATTATTTGTCTTGTATTAAACTAAAGTATCAGTGACCTGACATTCATCTGGCAGTGTTTCAAGTGTTACATTGATAAAGGGACCAAAATGGTTTAAGAAGAGTAATTCTCCCTGCATTTTTAGTGGCTCTTGGTTTATTTTTAGCCCCTTTTGATGAATAAGGGCACGTCTACCCTGTACGCTTATTTCGAAATAAGCTATTTCAGAATAGTTATTCCAAAATACCTTATTTCATAATAGCACATCTGCACTGCAGGGAAGCCTCAAAATTAGTCCAAGGCAGGCTTCCTTAATGTAGATGTACTATCTTGATTTAGGGCCCCAGAAGGCACTGGGGAGGAATAACTTAGAATGACCCTGGTGAGGGGCTATTTTGAAATACCGGCAGGGGAGCATCTACACAAACCTTATTTTGAAATAGCTATTTCAGAATAGACGTTATTCCTCACAGAATGAGGTTTACAGATTTCAAAATAAGCCATCCGTTATTTTGTAATTATTTTGAAATAACAGAATGGATGCATAGACATTTGCATTGTTATTTTGAAATAATGCTTGTTATCTCAAAATAATAGTGCAGTGTAGATGCACCCTAAAAGTCAAATTTAAAAAGTGGATTAGAAGCAACAGAAGACTCTCAAAACAATCCACTTGGGATTCTTGAAATTCCATTGGAATTAAAATGCATGCATGTCTCACAGTCAACATAAAGGGGCCAAATCCTGCTTGGGGGCACACTCATTCAAAACTTATTGACATCAGTGTGTTCATCTAGAGAAGAATTATTTGGCTCATTGAGTGGAATGAGATTCTGGTTTTGGACATAGCTACAAGCCTTTTCAAAAGTGGCACACTATAAATTCAGTGTGAAACAGGTTGATTTTCTCCATCTAGATGACAATCTTAATATGACTAAGCACATGGAATGAATTAATACTGCCAGCCTCTATAATCCTTTTGCTGCTACCTGCAAGGGGCACTTACATGGCTGGAAATAAGTATGTACTGAGCTGCTTAAATAAGGGGACAAATAAAGCAAGAAGAAGACTTCTGGCACACCATGAGTTCCAGGGTTTTGCTTGGTGAAAAACAAGCAGTAAGAGATGTTTAACCATCCCTTCTTGCTTTACTGTTACCTGTGGGCTGTAGAAGTGTAGCCATAGCCTCCATGAAGTTGCAAAAGTGGGTTCCCTGGCTAGAAGCAGGGCAGCAAGTGAATGTTTTCTGAGTTGGCTGCAGCAAGATTTCACCCAAATGGCAGCTCGGTTGGATTCACTTGATTTCCCAAGCTATATTTTGTGAGCCCAAAGTGGGTTTAATTACACAGCATGATTAAAAAGCCTTTGTTAGTCACGTTTTTGTGAGAGGCATGAAAGCCATCACTTTTGTATTTTTACATGTTTGTATGTAGTAAAGCCATGGAAACTGGGCATTATCTCTTCTTTAGTCTGACTGTGGATCAGGTTTTGAGAATGAAATAGAGGCTGTGTGATGTGAAGGAACTTAGGACTCACCACTGCAGTTAATAGCCCTGGAGGGTTCATTATCTGAAAGATACTAGCTACATCTCCTCATGTAGCCAGTGGGCTCTAGCTCAGTAATACCTGATAATTGGAGACAAGAAGAAGAAAACCCAGCAATGCCTGTGTTTAAATGTACCTGAATATCAATGCTAATATGACACTCATTGTGAAAAAATTGGTTGAGGCCACAGTGCACTTGGTAGAATAATGAAGATTGTAATCATGGCTATATTTCATTATGTCCTGCAGCTAACACATTGTATAGGGATATTCATATATGTATCCTAATGTAGCTCCCACAATAAGCAGAGAACTGCCCAGACATGCAGGGAGACACAGTTCCTGCTCCCCAGAAGTTCACAGTCTCTTCCATTTTTCTATGTGTAGTCCCCTTACTAAAGGTGCCTCTGCTTATTTTCTGGGAAGACCCTGTGTGCTGCAATCTAGCGCCACAGACTACAATTCCCATGCACCCTGGAGGAAAACAGGAAGGAAGTGACTTTTGGTTTTGGAGATCTGAGTCTCTCCACCTGTGTGGAGGAAGACTCAGCAGCCTATGGACTGTTCCCTTTGTTTTTTGGAACAAAAAGGGGAGCCAGGCTGCTGTGGAGGAGTTTTTATCCAGTTCAGGAGCTGTTATGTTGCAGTTACAGACTGGGACAGCGAGCCTTTGGAACTGGGATCTAGCAGGCTTCTTCTGATTGCCCTAGAGGGGAGGCCCTTTGGCTGTACTTGTGGCTAGAAGCTACTCTGCATACAGCACACCAAAGGAGACTGTGAATAACTGGGCATCTTTTGGAAAGTGCTGCCTGGGACAGACCTCAGAGATTCAGACTAACTCTGGGTTCAAAGAAAGGCAGAGAGGCCAGCCCAGTGAACCAGAGCTGCTGCATAGCTTGGACCCACATACATGCTACCTACAGAGAATCTCCATTACAGCTGAAGTTCTTCAAGTGCGCCCATGCAAGCAAGAGTCTGGGACTCTGAGTCCAGGGGTGTGCACACTCTGGGGTGGGATAAATATTGGCAGTGCAAATGGCAGCTAGATAAGTTCCTTTTACTTCTGTGTACTTTGTTAATTGATGTTATTCACTATTAATTTGTTAAATCCTGTTTCTTTAAGTTAAATAAAGGTTGTTCATTCTAATGCAATCTATTAGATGTATATTATTTATGATTTGTAATTGTTGTTCTGGAGTTAGATCCAGTTTATTTCTGGAATAAGTTTATTCCTGGAGGTTCCCAAGGCACACCAGTAAGTGTGTACAGGGCCAGCCAGGTGGAGGTACCGCCATTGTATATTCTTTATGAGCAAGGGACTGCAGCAAGGGGGTGGATAGGTTTTCCCCAACCAAACAACATCACCAGTGGGGTACTCAGGATCTCCTTTTATGTCAAGACCATCAGGCCCCCAGGCACTCCTGTGAGTGTGACCTGCTCCCAAGTAACCCAGGGAGGAAAAAGGAGGTTACAGCTGTGACTCAGCGACCAGGGAGCTTGCGAACAGGAATTGCTAACAGGGAGTTTGGAGAGGGAGTTCTCCAGGTGAAAGAGGAGTAAAAACGGGACCCTTGTGGTAAGTGGCTGTCTGGAGTCTGTGTTTGTGTGTGGGGGAGTTATTTGCTGTGTGCAGAGCTTGTGTTTATCTGTTTGGTTGGTTGGTTTGATTGTTTGATTGCTTGAAGGAGCTTCTAAAAGGTTTGAAATCTAGAAGCCTCTGTTAATTGGCTAAGCCTCAGTCAGGGGGAGGGGCTACCAGAGCTATATAAGCCTGTGACTCAGCGACCAGGGAGCTTGCGAACAGGAATTGCTAACAGGGAGTTTGGAGAGGGAGTTTAGAGGGGGAGGTTAGAGGGCACTAGTGACTTCTGGCCTTCTTTAAAACATAACTCTTATCGTAATCTATATTCCAGAGGTTTAAAAAGAATCCCAGTTTATACTTAAACTTGTTCATTAGAAAAATGGAGACAGAAGCCCAGCAGCAGAGTGGGGGCTATCCTGTTTATTGCGTCGAGTGTAACATGTATGATTACCTGCCCTGTGGGCGGGTGGCGTATGTGTGCACCCGTTGCAAGGAGCTCCTGACCCTCAGAGACCGAGTTCGGGCTTTGGAGGCCAGGGTGGCTGAACTGGAGGAGCTAAGGGAGGTAGAGAGATTTGTGGATGAGACTTTCTGGGACACTGTAGTACTGTCCCACCTCCAGTCTGAGAGCCCCAGTGCTCTTAAGGAGGATGAAAGTCTCAAGGGAACAGAGCATTCAATGGGAGCAGAGGGAAACCATCCCGTAGTTGGGACCCTCCTCCCAGAGGATGTTGCGGTATCCTCTCGCACTGAGGATACCTCTGAGGGGGAGGGAAAGCCAGTTCGGAAGAGGCAGGTGTTAGTAGTGGGTGATTCGATCGTTAGAAACATAGATAGTTGGGTTTGTGATGACCGGGAGAACCGTATGGTCACTTGCCTGCCTGGTGCGAAGGTTGCGGATCTCTCGAGGCATCTAGATAGACTTATGTGTAGTGCTGGGGAGGAGCCGGTGGTCGTGGTACATGTAGGTACCACCAATGACGTAGGGAAGGGTAGGAGAGATGTCCTGGAGGCCAAATTTAGGCTGCTAGGAAAGAGACTGAAATCCAGGACCTCTATGGTGGCGTTCTCGGAAATGCTTCCGGTTCCACGCGCAGGGCCGGGTAGGCAGGCAGAGATTCAGAATCTCAATGCGTGGATGAGACGATGGTGTAGGGAAGAGGGGTTTGGATTTATTAGGAACTGGGGACACTTTTGGGAGAGGGGGAGCCTATACAGGAAGGATGGGCTCCACCTAAACCAGGGTGGAACCAGACTGCTGGCACTAAACATTAAAAAGGCCGTAGAGCAGTTTTTAAACTGAGAGATGGGGGAAAGCCGATTGGTGTGGAGATGCACGTAAATCGGAGGGAGACTACTCTTAGAGGAGAATCCATTGATAGAGATTCTCTAAGCTGTAGTCAGAAAGAGAGGAGGGGAGAGGGCAAACCATGGGCCAGAGCAGACAAACAACCGTGTACAAAGGAATCCAATGCATCAGGGAAGGGCAGACAAATAAGCAGTGGCAAATTTTTAAAGTGCTTCTACACAAATGCTAGGAGTCTGACTAATAAGATGGGTGAACTAGAGTACCTAGTATTAAATGAGGAGGTTGACATAATAGGCATCACTGAAACCTGGTGGAATGAGGAAAATCTGTGGGACACAATCATACCGGGATATAAAATATATCGAAAGGATAGAGCAGGCCGGGTGGGTGGCGGAGTGGCACTGTATGTGAAAGATAATGTAGAATCAAATGAAATAAAAATATTAAATGAATCAACATGTTCAATAGAATCGCTATGGATAGTAATTCCATGCTCCAAAAATAAGAAATTAGCAGTAGGGATATATTACCGACCACCTGACCAGGACAGGGATACTGACATTGAAATGCTGAGGGAGATTAGAGAGGCTACCAAAACAAAGAACTCTATAATAATGGGGGATTTTAATTACCCCCATATTGACTGGATACATGTCACCTCAGGAAGAGAAGCGGAGATAAAATTTCTCAATGGCTTAAATGACTGCTTCTTGGAGCAGCTAGTGCAGGAACCCACAAAGGGAGAGGCAATTCTCGATTTAGTCCTGAGTGGAGCGCAGGAACAGGTCCAGGAAATAACCGTTACAGGACCGCTTGGGAATAGTGACCATAATATAATAACATTCAACATTCCTGTGGTGGGAAGAACACCTCAGCAGACCAGCACCCTGGCATTTAATTTCAAAAAGGGGAATTACACAAAAATGAGGAGGTTAGTTAAACAGAAATTAAAAGGCACAGTGACTAGAGCCAAATCCCTGCAAGCTGCATGGAAACTTCTTAAAGACACCATAATAGAGGCCCAACTTAAATGTATACCCCAAATTAAAAAACATAGCAAGAGACCTAAAAAAGAGTCACCGTGGCTTAACCACCATGTAAAAGAAGCAGTGAGGGACAAAAAGGCATCTTTTAAGAAGTGGAAGTCCAATCCTAGTGAGATAAATAGAAAGGAACATAAACACTGTCAAATCAAGTGTAAAAATGTAATAAGAAAAGCAAAAAAAGATTTTGAGGAACAGCTAGCCAAAAACTCAAAAAGAAATAACAAAATGTTTTTTAAGTACATTAGAAGCAGGAAGCCTGCTAAAAAACCTGTGGGTCCCCTAGACGATCGAACTATAAAAGGCGCAATCAAGGACGATAAAGCCATTGCGGAGAAACTAAATGATTTCTTTGCTTCAGTCTTCACGGCTGAGGACGTTGGGGAGATTCCCAAATCTGCACCGTCCTTTGTGGGTAATGAATCTGAGGAACTGTCCCGGATTGAAGTGTCATTAGAGGAGGTTTTGGAACAAATAGAAAAACTTAATGTTAACAAATCTCCGGGACCGGATGGCATTCATCCAAGGGTTCTAAAAGAACTCAAATGGGAAATTGCTGAACTATTATCTGTGGTTTGTAACCTATCCCTTAAATCGGCTTCCGTACCTAATGACTGGAAGGTAGCCAACGTGACACCAATATTTAAAAAGGGCTCTAGAGGCGATCCGGGCAATTACAGACCGGTAAGTCTAACTTCAGTACCGGGCAAATTAGTCGAAACAATAGTAAAGAATAAAATTGTGAAGCATGTAGAAGAACATCATTTGTTGGACAAAAGTCAACATGGGTTTTGTAAAGGGAAATCCTGTCTTACTAATCTATTAGAGTTCTTTGAAGGGGTTAACAAACATGCGGACAAGGGGGATCCAGTAGATATAGTATACTTAGATTTCCAGAAAGCCTTTGACAAGGTCCCTCACCAAAGGCTCTTGTGTAAATTACATGGCCATGGGATAAGAGGGAAGGTCCTTTCTTGGATTGAGAACTGGTTAAAAGACAGGAAACAAAGGGTAGGAATAAATGGTAAATTTTCAGAGTGGAGAGGGGTAACTAGTGGTGTCCCCCAAGGGTCAGTCCTAGGACCAATCCTGTTCAACTTATTCATAAATGATCTGGAGAAAGGGGTAAGCAGTGAGGTGGTAAAGTTTGCGGATGATACCAAACTGTTTAGGATAGTCAAGACAGAAGCAGACTGTAAGGGACTCCAAGAAGATCTCACCAAACTGAGTGATTGGGCAACAAAATGGCAAATGAAATTTAATGTGGATAAGTGTAAAGAAATGCACATTGGGAAAAATAACCCCAACTATACGTACAGTATGATGGGGGCTAATTTGGCTACGACAAATCAGGAAAGAGATCTTGGAGTTATCGTGGACAGTTCTCTGAAAACTTCCACACAGTGTGCAGCGGCGGGCAAAAAGGCAAATAGGATGCTAGGTATTATTAAGAAAGGGATAGAAAATAAGACCCGGAATATCTTACTGCCCCTGTATAAAACTATGGTACGCCCACATCTTGAATACTGTGTACAGATGTGGTCTCCTCACCTCAAAAAAGATATTTTGGCCTTGGAAAGGGTTCAGAAAAGGGCAACTAAATTGATTAGGGGTTTGGAACGGGTCCCATATGAGGAGAGGTTAAAGCGACTGGGACTTTTCAGTTTAGAAAAGAGGAGACTGAGGGGGGATATGATAGAGGTGTATAAAATCATGAGTGGTATGGAGAGGGCCGATAAAGAAAAGTTATTTATTAGTTCCCTAAATAGAAGAACTAGAGGACACCAAATGAAATTAATGGGTAGCAGGTTTAAAACTAATAAAAGAAAGTTCTTCTTCACACAGCGTGTAGTCAGCATGTGGAACTCCTTGCCAGAGGAGGCTGTGAAGGCTAGGACTATAACAGAGTTTAAAGAGAAGCTAGATAATTTCATGGAGGTTAGGTCCATAAAAGGCTATTAGCCAGGGGATAAAATGGTGTCCTTGGCCTCTGTTTGACAGAGGCTGGAGAGGGATGGCAGGAGACAAAGCGCTTGATCATTGTCTTCGGTCCACCCCCTCTGGGGCACCTGGTGCTGGCCACTGTCGGCGGACAGGATACTGGGCTAGATGGACCTTTGGTCTGACCCGGTACGGCCGTTCTTATGTTCTTATGTTCTTATATGCTTAATACATGTGTGCGAAAACTTCGAGGATGAGATTTTTATTATTACAATTAAAAAGGCTCAAGCATCCAAGTCCTCTAGCCTTCTTTGAAAATCTTCTCCTAAATATATTTTGCAACACACACTATCAGATCCTGCACCCTTTATTCCTGAAAATAATCCCATTAGCTTCAATGGGAGTACTTATGAAAATAAGGCAACCAGGGTATAGTTCTTTACTTCTTAGACTGAATGATGTGTAACAGACTATTTGCTCTCTTCATGCAGCCACCATAAAATGCCTGTCTGTGATAATCCACCAGCAACCCAAAATAGTGTGGTTCTGATCTGTTTTCATATGCCTCTAGGCATAGTCCTACCTGCATCACTCCAGTAGGCCTGGTGACTCAGGGGACACACACCCATCATCACAATTCCCTCTTTATTTTCTGCTGACTCTTGGGAGGTAGCAATTTTACTGATGGCCTATTTAAGCACCAAATTACATATCCACTGCACTGGCTCAGAATTATTGGCTGGGAGAAGGAAAGGCAAGCGAGGAACCAAGACATCTCCTGTTTCCCACCTCTCCTCCACCTTCCAGCCTATTGGAGACTGAGTAAGCAGGCAAGTAATATATTTAATCTTGCATGCCCGACCCAGGATCTAAGTTGCCTGAGTAAGAGTTCAGGTGTATAAAACCAAATTTCAGTCTTATACTAAATGGCTGAAATGTTCCCCCTGTAATCATTCATCTGGAAAAAAATGTATTGCTTATGAAAATGTGCTTCAAATCATATATTGCAGAATATAGATATATCATATATTGGCCTAGAATCAGCCTGGGCCAAATCCTACACATCTTTTCCACAGATAATCCTGACTCAGGTGATTAATCCCACTGTGGAATATTTACATTAAGGACAGATCCCTTATTAATCTTTTATTCCTTGTACATCCCAGGCTTCCCTTTCTGTCTAATCCTGATGAATGGGAGTTTGAGATGTGGAAAGAGAAGTGTCTACTCTTTAAAAGCACTTCCCATTTAAACGGGATTTATGCTTAAATGAACAAATCCTTTACCCGTGGTGCAGAGTCCCATCTTGCATAATCTCTGTGCATGAGACTCCTATGACATGTGTCTCTCTCACCAGCAGAAGTTGATCTAATAAATGATATTACCTCACCCACCTTGACATTCCTGTTGATATCAGTGTTTCTTAATGAATTGCATTTACTTCAATGTGAACATGGAAGTTTGGTCCTTTGGTCACTACTCTGGCAAACACTCCATTGATGGGGAATAAATGGGAATTAATCGACCAGGTGGGATTGTAAATCATAAACTTTCCTTACAAGCCCTATGCTCTCCCCAGTTATATACCAAGCATAGCAATTTGGTATTCTTTGTTAATCAATTAAATTTAACATGTCTCCTTAAGTTCAAGCACTTTTGAAGACTAAATAATCTGAACAAAGTTTCATCCCCTTACTGAGGAGCACACATTTTTAAAAAGAGGAGGGCAAGAGAGATTCAGATGCCATGCAAATGCAAATGAGAAAGATTTCAGTCCAGTGCTATTCTGCTTGCACATTGGCATCCTCAGGGTTGTACAAATTATGCAGTAACATGGGCCTGAGATGGGCCTGTCTCAAAAAAGAGAAGATAAAAATAGATCTTCCATTTTACCTCCTATTTCTTGTAACAAAATTATCTTGGAAAATTATTCAAAGCTAAATTCCTAATTACAAGAGGTACTGTATATTCAAACCAATAACTCTAATTACACTCCTACTCTTTCCATGTCCGTCTTCCTTCACCCCAGAAGCATCTGTCTTCCAGCTGCTTGACATGCTGTAAAAAGGCAGGGTCATCTGGATGTCACTTTTTCACTGTGTTATTTAGCTCCTTTGCATGCTCCTAGGGGTTGCTAGGGCTTGGTATTTGAATTTCACCAATGTGCTAATTACAGAGGAATTTGAGTACCACAGTCTGCTTTCTGACAGGTTTCATTGCTTGAGCTGTGATATGTTATCATTATAAAAGTTACCTACTTCATAGTCTATCCCTTTATCATCCTGAAACTCAGCAAAGTACCCTGAAGAGAGGCTTTAAATAAATAGATGTATTATCGGGGTGGGGGTGGTGGAGGAATAAAATTTGTCTCTAGAAAATGGAGATCTTTTCAGAATAGCTTTGACACCAAACAGTGCCTTGTAAAAACAAAATCTGATGGACCCTGAAATAGCTGGTGTAGGTTCCAGCAAGCTAAAGAAAAAAATAATCCCCAAAGATAATGCACCTAAGATGCAGAAGGGAAAGAAGGGCTTTTAAATTATTTTTAAAGTGTTTTTTTGGGGGGGAGAGGGGTGAATGTTCTTCTTTTCAATATATTTTGACTGCTCCTGTTAAGGTTATTTGGTAAGAAACACAGAAAAGTGAGATCTATTCTAAGTTATGTAAGTGCAATCTCTTTACATTACACTGCATTTGTGTAACTAAGAATTTAGATTAAATGTTGTTTTTTTTCATTGAATTTAAATCAGCACTTTTTTCTTTCTTCTCCATATTTCTCTCACGGTCATAAGTTTTTGTGAAAAGTGTTTTCTAGAATAGCCATATGAGATGGCAAATGCACAGGATCAGTTTTGTGAACCTATTTATTACTAAGCCATGATTGTCAATATCTGGTCAACATCATGACTTCCCTTTTCCCTCCTCAATGAATCTGTATTCCTCTCTCCATGCTGGAAAAAGTAGGTCTTATTGTGGTAATAAATGAAATTAAAAGGTCTAGCTGTCAGGTACTAATCACACTTTTAAGATGCAAGTAAACTTTCACATAATATGTTTCATGAATCCCTTCCATTCCCTCCTCCATGCAAGATTTTCACTTATTTCATGGAGGGTATGTCTACACAGCAAAGTTATTTATAATAACGTTACCAGCGTCTACACAGCCAAACCGCTATTTCAAAATTAAATCGAAATAACGGAGGGCTTATTTTGAAAGTGGTAAACCTCATTCCACGAGGAATAGCACCAATTTCGAAATTGCTATTTCGAAATAAGTGCTGTGTAGATGCTCATTTCAAAACAGGGGGCCTCCAGCCCTTCCCAGGGTGCCCTGGTGGCCACTCTGGGCACAACCAAGAAAACTCCTCTCTCTCCCGCCCTCTCTGGAGCTCTTAAAGGGGTAGACTCCCTTTAAGAGCTGTGCCAGCTTCAAGCCTGCCATCCCAGAGCCAGCAGTCGCTGCACCTGACCCAGTGGCCCCAGCATGAGCCAGGCAGCCAGTGCCAGCCAGCCCTCCACCGCTCCCCAGGACCAGTCTGCCAGCTCCCAGGAGCCTGCCAGGGGCCGGAAAAGGCAGGTGCCTGCCTGGTCCAGTGTGGAGATCAGGGACCTAATTCAGGTTTGGGGGAATGCCTCCAACATCCATGATCTCCGCACTGAACAGATGAATGCAACCGTCTACAGGCGGATGGCTGCCAGCCTGGCCACCAAAAGCCACATGCAAACCCAGGAGCAGTTTCGCATGAAAATCAAGGAGCTGCGGCAGGCATATGCCAGGGCCACAGGGGGCAGCTCCCAAACAGGGGCAGACCCAGACCCCTGCCCTAATTTTGATGCCATGGACTGCATCCTGGGGGGCAGGACGGTCCGTGCCCCCCAAGTGGTCATCGACCCTGGGGCAGAGCTGCCTCCTGCTGTTCCAACCTCTGCTGCCTCCCCAGCTACTGCTCCTTCTCCCACTCCTTCTCCCCCTCCCGCTTCTTCCTCCCCACCCTCCCCACACCCCCAGGGACGCCGAGGCCCCTGCACCCACGGTGCTGGGAGACAGTTAGGCTGGCGAGACCCCCAACCCTGAGCCCTGAGCTTCTCCTCCCCTTGCCTCCCCCTCCCCTCTCCCACCTTCTTTCCCCAGTGTCACCTCAGTTTCATTTCCCCCCCACCCTAGTTTTGTTCAATAAAGAGGCTTTGTTGTAATGAACACGTGTCTTTTATTGTACAGCAGGAAGGGGCATTAGGGAGGAGTAAGTGGAAGGACATGAGGGAGGAATGAAGCACAAGCCCCCAGTGGAACACACCAGGGAGACTGTTACTGCCTGCAGAATGTGCTGCCAGGCTCTCAGCAACACGTCCAAGAGAGGCAACAGAGTGCCCAGGAGCGGCTCCGGCTCCATGCTACAGAGTGCTGTGGCGTCCTGAGTGAGGACAACCAGAGTACGTGGAGAAAAAAATGCTTTGCTGTCCCTCAGTGAGGTGGGGAAACCTTAGAACCGGCTGTCCGGGGTGGTCTCTTTAAGCACAGGTCTCAGATAGCCTCAGGCAGCAGCCACACAAGGTAACTCCTGACCTGATGCCCTGCCAGAACCGGTTCCAGCTTGCCTTAAATGCGATTCAGCATCCTATCAGTGTGGACACGCTATTTTGAAATAGCAAAACACTATTTTGAAATGCATTTTGTGTCTAGACGCGTTATTTTGAAATAACTATTTCGAAATAAGATATTTCGAAATAACACTGTAGTGTAGACATACCCTGAGTCACATTCTCAAGGTGACAATTTTTTCCACTTGGTGAAATGTAGTGTGTCAAAGCTCCTATGAAAATTTGGTGGATCCTGTGCTTCCTGGAAGATTTTGCTTGCCTCAGAGGCTCACAGCAGCCCACACTTTTAGGCACCACAAGTAGGGCTTTAGTTTCCTGTTTGCTGAGCTCTTTTCATATTTGGCCAGCGTGTAGTAAAATGGAGAATAAATTCCACAGTCCTTTTCCCCAAGTGGAAATGGGGAGGTGGGTGTTGGGGGGGATCTTGGACCTACCCTCTACTCTGGGCTCTACCCCAGGGCCCTGTGATAGTAGCTGCCTGAGTGAATCCCTGACACCTGCTATAAGACAGCTCCAAGACTCCTGGGCTACTTCCCTGCACCTTCACCAGCACCTTCCTTCTCTTCAGTTAATCCTCCTAGTGTTCAGTTGTTGTTTCCTTTCCTCCTACTCCCAGCAGTGCCATCCTCTGTCCTCTCAGCTACATGCGCACCCCAACTGTAAGCAAAGCATCTTTTAGAGCCCCTCTGAACTGGTTTTCTTAATTCCCCCCAGGTGTCGTAATTAGCCTAAGTTGGCCTGACTCTGCAGGCCTGGTCAATTAGCCCCAGGTGTTCCATTGCCCCTGATTGCCTTTGTTGGTTCTAAACCAGCCCCTCCCTGTTACTCTGGAAGCATAGATCTCTTCAGCCTGAGTCTTATATATATCTCCTCTCCACCACTTTTTTATAACCTTCTGTAATAACCCTGTCACATATCCTCCCCACCCTGCTCCTACTCAATACCCTGGGGCTGGTCAACTTGGGTCGTTATGAAATATACTTATGACGAGGGCTTGACAAACGGCGGCGAAACCTACTCACCAGCCCCACACTGCGCATGCGCAAGACCCGCATTGCGCATGTGTGCTGCCGGTGAACGGGGCAACCGGTTGAAATCTACTCGCCATGGGGGAGTAGATTCAGTGATTTGTTGAGCCCTGCTTATGACAGACCATCTGCATTGCCATTGTGGCTTCCAGCCCAGTGTTATATGAAGAAGCAGGAGGGCTGTAGAGACAAAACCCATCTGGTCACCCTCGCATTCATTTCTTTGTTGTGCTGCATCCACTAAAGGGGTGCATGGTCAGTCATGAGAGTAAATTGTCAGCCTAGCAGATAGTAATGGAGTGTGTCCATAACCCACTTGATGGCGAGACATTCTCTTTCCACCACTGCATATTTCTGTTCTCTCAGTAAGAGTTTTCTACTGAGGTAGAGAACTGGGTGCTCTTCATCTCTGACCATCTATGACAAGACAGCACCCAAGCCAACTTACGTGTCTTCTGGAGGATGAATTCTTTGTCAAAGTCAGGAGCTATGAGCACCGGATTACTGCAGAGAGCTGTACATAAATCCAAAAATTCTTTCTCCACTGCATCAGTCCACTTCACCATGTCAAGACCCCGGACTTTTATCAGATCAGTCGGGGACTTGCTTTGTATCAAAATGGGGAATAAACTGTTTATAATAGCTCACCATACCCAGGAATGCTCAGACTTGATTTCTTCTATTTGGCCAAGGCCATTTCTGAATGGCCTCCAGCTTATTCATTTCAGGTTTTACCACACCTTTTCCTACGATATAGCTAAGGTATTTGGTAAGTTATTCAGCAAGTCCTATGGCTCACTTGGCTGGGTTAGCCATAAGGCCAGCCTGTCTTAAGGTATTCAGCACAGCTTCCACTTTTTCTAGATGAGTCTCCCAAATGGGGTATGAATTAATACATCATCAAGGTATACTGCTGTGTAACTGGTACGGGGGCATAGGCGCTTGCCCATCAGATGTTGAAAGGTAGCAGGAGCCCCATGTAGTCTGAAAGGGAGAACAGTATATTGAAATAAGCTCTCAGGTGCAGAAAATGGGGTATTTTCTTTTGCTTCTTTGGCCAAGGATGAATTGTTCCCGTACAATTAGAGTGACTCCGGCTATTTGTTCTCTCATCTGCAAGATGTGCTCAGTTATGTTCTTCTCTGTATTGGGTTCCTCATCCCAGATTTCTTTAGCAATATTCAGGACGCCACTGGGATGGCGTCCATATAAAAGTTCAAAGGGTGAGAATCCAGGAGAGGGCTGAGATACCTCCCGGATGGCAAACATAAGGTAAGGTAGCAGGGTGTCCCAGTCCTATCTCAGCTAACTACCTTCTGTATCATAGTTTTGAGGGTTCAACTGAACCTTTGATAACCTTTGATAAGCCGTTCATATTACAGACGGACGCGTCAGAAGTAGGACTCGGGGCGGTGCTGGCACGGGGGGGGGAGGCCGAACACCCGATTGTCTATTTAAGCAGGAAGCTATTTCCGTGGGAAAGAAACTATGCTACCATAGAGAAAGAGTCCTTAGCTATCAAATGGGCTATCGACTCCCTGCGCTATTACCTTGCAGGAAACCACTTTACGCTGGTGACCGACCACGCGCCCCTCAAATGGATCCAGACTACGAAGGACACAAATACCTGGATATTACACTGGTACCTGAGCCTCCAACCCTAACATTTCGACATCCTCCATAGACCGGGTAAAGACAATCTAAACACCGATTTTCTCTCGCGCATACCTGAACACGGGCGGGAGGAGACGGCGAGTGTAAGGCCTGTTCCGAGGACGGGAGCGGGGGAGGGGGTGAAGCAACCCCACCGCCCACAGCCTCCTGAAGGACCAGCGGCGGGCCAAGAAGCCACGGGGGTAAGGACTACTAGAAGGGGGGAGGTGTGTGATGGGGTGAAGGAACCCCGTCACCAGCTGACGCGCGGCAGAGGCCAACGCGGGGAGATGATGTCAGCAAGCGTCGGGGGCATTGGCTGACGTCCCCGGCACGCCCGGAGGAGGCCGTGCGGGGCGCCCGGAGGAGGAGGTGCCAGGGGAAGGGGGATAAAGGGCTGGTCGGGGCAGACAGAGGGGGACAGAGAGAGAGGGAGAGGAAGAAGGAGGACGGAGGCAGGCAAGAGAGAGAAAGAGCGGAAGGAGGACAGAGGCAGGCAAGAGAGAGAGAGAGAGAGTGTTGGGGGGGGAAACCGAGCGCGGGGGCGGTGCACAAGCCAGCGGAAAAAGGGCTGGAGAGGACGAGCCGGGACCGGCGGGGTGAAGTGGCCCAGGGAGGGTTGTGGTGCCTGTGAGCAGGCGCGTTTAGGGGCACGACCCCTCCTGCTTCCACCGGGAGCGGCGTTCCCGGTGTTAGGGGCCTGGGCCGGGGTCAGGGAGTGAGGGAGGGCCCAGACCCCCACCCTGCCGACGGGGAATCCAGACAAAGAGGAAGAGGTGGGAGACAGGAACAGGGGGGGAGGAAGGAGGACGTAGGGGCGTGGCAGGCCCCGCCCGCGCGCACCGCGTGACACCGGCATACAGTTTCATGTACTCCTGACCAAAAGAACCTCTGTAGGACTCATGCTATGTTTTTTTCTACTCCTAGATGCCCCCCTAACAGATGACTGTGGGCAAGCCTTAATATGGCTTTCTGATGCTTCTGAGGTACCAGGAGCTGCTATACCTCCTCCCTCTCTATTGAAGTGACTTAGTATAAGAGATTCTTCCGTATGATGAAGTATGGTCTGGATCCCTGGGTTTTCCTTTCCACCGGGACTCCATCTATCTCTGTCACCTCCTTCATAATGTTGTCATATCTAGAGTCTTCAGCCTGATCTCACCAAAATTTTCCCTCCCTGGGCTAATCTGCCCAAATTCTAGGGAACTAGTCTCCACTGCCTCTGTCTGATCTGAGGTATTTTAATGCGGGTCAAGCTCTAACACTTCCTTCTCCAGGGAATCTCCTCTCTGGCCACCCAAGCTGCTCTGCTTAAGAGCGGAGCCTTTTGGTTCTGGGCTAGAATTCAGGTTCCCAATGCTTTAACAGCCTTTCTTTCTTTTTTTGTTTTTCAGGTTATTGCAAGGGTGGGGAACAAATCAAGGGATATTTTGACCAAAATTGGAGTTGACAATCTATGGTAGCCACTTCCCTTACTTCAGGCTATTCTTCTTTTTCCAATTCCCCTATTGGGAGTAGAGCTTCAAATCCTGGGAAATCCCTTCCTATGACCACCAGGGAGGGAAGTGGAAGGATTACCACTGCCATTACCTCAGTAGAGTTTCCCTTGATTTCAAATTGTACTGACATGGTGGGGTAATAGCAAATTGCCCCATGGACATACATGACCCTTGCAGGTTTTGATTAGAGCAACTGGCTATGTTTCACCAGCTTCCCTGAGATGAGTATGATGGCACTGCCTGAATCTATCAGTCCTGTGGTTTCTACCCCATTTCACCTTACTGGCCTAGTATATTGGTGTGGGATTAATGCACTCTCACAAGATATATCAGAGAGTATGCATTCTCCCAGTCTCCCATATTGCATTGCATGGGCTCCTCTGCATTGGGACACTGCATGGCTATGTGCCCCCATTCACCACAAGTGTAGCATCTGGGAAACCCTAGGCATTCTCCAGTCTCTCAGCTTAAAGTGTCTGACCTCTCAAACTCCTTCACCCTCATTAATTGGAGCTCTTGTTGCCTTCAGTAGATCCTCTGCTCCCCTCTTCTCTTTCCATGGCTTCCCTGAGGGTTCAGGTACTGGGACCTAAGAGATTGGTATTGTTGATTTAACATGGAGAACTTCTCCCTTACTCAGTTGGGTCAATTATCTTGCAGCTCTCTGTCTTTTCACTAGTATGACAACCTTGTCATAGGTAGCCGGTTCATTCTGGCTCACCCACGGGCAAAAGTCTGGTGGTAGCCCCCTCATGTAACCGTCAATAACCAATGCCTCTAACATTTCTTCAAAGCTACAGGTCCCTGGTCATAAAACATTTCCAGACAAGAAGGATGAGGTCATATATTTGAGAACGCAGAGAATTGTTCTCCTGGCATCTCTATTTGTGATACCACTGGGCCTGCACTGTGGCCATCGCTCCTGCTTTGACTAAGATTTCTGTCTTTAGCTGAGGGTAGTCTGCTGCCGTTTCAGCAGGCAGGTCATGGTATGCCTTCCGGGCCTCTCGACACAGGAATGGGCCAAGTATACTGGCCCAGTGGTCCCTACCCCAGCCCTCATGTTCCACAACCTCTCAAAGGTGAACAAGTAGGCTTCTACATTATCCTCCATACTCACCTTGGGTAAAAAACTAGTGGCTTGCCACTCTTCGGCTACCTCGGCTCCTGGGAGTTAGGGTTTTCCAACAGGAGGGCTTGATCTTGGGCTGCCTGATTAATCAACAATTGATTGGTCTCCTGCTGCAGCCTAACTGCCTCCTGTTGACCATTCACCTGGGCTCGGGTAGCCTCCTGCAGTGCTATTGTGGTTTGCACTAGTATTTGTACTACTGCATCCATTTTGGTGAGAAAATACCCCAAATCCATCACCTTTTTATTTTCTTTTTGAATTTTTTGGGGTTTTTTTAGGGGGGGTTTTTTGGTACAAGCAGGGTCTGAACCACTGCTTCTAATGCAGCCAGGTAAAAGGGAAAGGAAGCACCGGGTGTGGTTATGCTCACTCAGTCATTTAGCCATGAAAGATAATCGACTGTTGATATGTAAATAAGCTCATGCTGGAATGGGAGAGGAATCCAGGGTATGGTTATGTAAATCCAGTTCAGCCAGTGCTATAGACCTGATGAATGGTCAATTGTTGGAATGGAATGTGGTACATTATAACTAATTTCACTGTAGCAGGGTCACAAACTATGTTAACCCTAAATGTAGGAATTGTAAAATATGACCACCAGTGCTTGCAGGAGAGATACTGTCATTATAAAGAGTCTCGGATGGACAAGCCATCCCTGTCCAGACTCAAGTGGATTGGATTGGGGTGGGGGGTAGGAGCTTGAACCAGCAGGCTACATGCTGTCCTGGAATGAGCTATAAGACTAGTTCAACCTGTCTCTCCCCCTCTCCTCCTCCCTGTTCTAAGGATAGACCTAGAACAGACTCCATAAGGAGTCTCTTTGTTATTTTGAAATATTATTCCAGTGGGGGCTGGAATATTTTGGACAGCCTAGGTGGTGAGCCAAGAGCTGAAATCATTGAGAAACTGAAAAAGAGCTGAAATCACTAGGTTTGGCCCAGAGCCAGACCCATCGCAAAAGGAGTGGCTGGCAGGAGCAAGCGGCCAGCAAGGCAGCTGGTAGGAATAGCGGCAGGCATCCAGCAGGGCAGCTGGTGGGAGCAGCTGGCAAAGCAGCGGCAAGACGGCAAATGGAATGGGTAAGATGCCTCCTATCCTCCCCTGCTAAGAGTGGGAGGTGAGCTCTGAAAATCACTTCTGAGCTCTGATCTGCCCTGATCAAGGGCAGCAACTGTGAATGGGGTATGGAGAAAGTTTGGGCATATGAGAATGGGACACTTACATTGCTGGGTTTGTGTGCCTGAGAGGCAAAGGACAGTGCTCACTCCATTTGAGCTGGGACATTCACTCGTGGGTTGGTTATGAATTCAGTTTGTGGTATTTTTCCAGGCTAATGCCACGTGACTTCTCTCCCTCTTTCATTAAAAGTTTCTGTTCTACGCTCAGACTCTGTGCTTCCAAATGGGGAAGCATTGCCTTTCAGAGGTGCCCAGGGGTGTGTGAATTTCCCAGGTGCTGGGTGGGGGCTAAAGCCAGTTCTATGTGAGATGGATGAAAAGGAACCCCTAGATATTGAACCCGGCCCTGGCTGCTGCCAGTGCTACCTGGCAGAAGGGTTACATTAGTGAGTGGGTTTTTTCTCTTCATCTGCTGTGCTGTGCACTGATCCCATTTCTACACCAGTTGTGTCAAAGGTCCTATGAAAACTCGGTGGATCCTCTGCTTCCTGGCAGATTTTTCTTGCCTCCCATGCTCACAGCAGTCCACAGTTTTAGGCATCGCAAGTAGGGCTTTAGTTTGCTGTTTGTTAAGCTTTTTTTTATCATTGGACAGCATATAATAAAATAGAGAATAAACTCCACACCCTTCTTCCCAAATAGAAATGGGAAGGTGGGTGTTGGGGTGGGGGAACCTGAGCCCATCCTCTACTCTGGGTTCCAGCCCAGGGCTCTGTAATAATAGTTGCCTATGTGAATCCCCAACAGCTGCTATAAGGCAGCTCCAAGACCCCTGGGCTACTTCCGCACAGCTTCCCCAGCACCTTCCTTCTCTCCGGTTAGTCCTTCTAGTGCTCAGTTGTTGTTTCCTTTCCTCCTACTCCCAGCGGTGCCGTCCTCTCAGCTACATGTGCACCCCAATTGCTGGCAAAGCTTCTTTTATAGCCAGTCTGAATTGGTTTTCTTAATTCCCCTAGGTATCCTAATTAGCCTAGGTTGGCCTGATTCTGCAGGCCTGGTCAATAAGCTCCAGGTATTCCACTGTCCCTGATTGCCTCTGTTAGTTCTAAACCAGCCCCTCCCTGTTACTCTGGGAGAATAGATCTCCTCTGGCTGAGGCTTTTAGATCTCCTCTCCTCTACTTTTTTATAGCCTTCTGTAATAACCCTGTCACAGTAGCTTTCTTAGAGACGTGACAGAGACATTTATGAAAGGTGGAAGTTACTATAGAATGGGACTAGATGTATCTTCCCAATGGAAATGAATGCTGCAAACCCTGATGGAGTGAAAAGAACATCCTGATCCTTCACGAGTTTGCATACAAATGAAATGACTTAGCTACACATGACAAACCATCTTCTGTCCAATCTTTAAAAAAAAATTAAATGAGTTCCCCTTATCTCTGACTTCATCTCCCATTCTAAAAACTGTATAAGGTAAGAGTTTCAGATAAATGAACTAATCATATGGTCTCAGAGGAGTAGCCATGTTAATCTGTAATTAAAAAAACTTAAAAAGCAAGGAATAGTTCTGCAGCACTTTAGAGACTACCAAAAAATGTAGATGGTATCATGAAGGTTTTTTTCCTATTTTCCTCTTCTCTTTCCCTCCCCATCCCCTCTCTTTCTCTGCTATTTTTGTGTACCCTGGTCCCCTTACTCCATTCATCTGAAGAAGTGGGTTGTACCTACGAAAGCTCATGATACCATTTACTTTTTTTTGTTAATCATATGGTGTCAGGATTCACAGTTTTGGAGCCATTAAATGTAAATTTTGGTTCCATCATGCTGACTAACCATCTCATGATGCTATGATTGTAGTAGGGTAACATCCACTCTTTGGGTTATATTTAAGGACATGCTGGCAATAAAATTCTTTATTTTAAGCTAGATGGAAAACATTTAAACATGGTCCATCTATATTTTTTACATAATTTAATATTGCAGTTTTTAAAAAATAGTATGCATATTTGGGCCCCAATCCTACAAAGAAGTATATACACACAAGTTTCTCTTCAGATCGTATAAATCTTTCTCCTTTTACTTACATGATTTCAACAGAATTATTTGTGTAAGTAAAATTCAGTGTGTTCAGTTTACATAATCCTGTAATCTGGAATGGTTTTCAAGCATTGATCTTGAATGTTGTATCTGCATGTTTTTTGCAGTGAAATTCCAAATCAGACCGAAGAGAAATCATTGATCAAACTTCTGTTGACTTCAAAAGTCCCTACTTGCCATATTATTTAAGTACTAAATGCAGTCACTTCAGGATCAGACCTTATTTTACCAGAAGGAAATGGTGATCTGCTATGGATAGTATCAACAGCAGATGGTTCATGAATGTACAGGTTAAAGACTAAATGTTAGTCCAGGGGTTAAAACAATGGATTCATAGCACATCTGCAAACTAGTGCTATTCAAGTTGCATTATGTTCTCTTCAGGAATAAGCCACAAAGTAAAGACTTTTTGTTTTGCTATCAATATTTTATGTCTAGAATCCTTCAGAGTAGGAAATATGATCTGTTTTGTTGCCTACACGTGGGGATTTTTTTTTTCTGTAAGGGGGATTGCAAATTAAAATCCTTTGATATTTCTTTTAAATTGATGACTGACATCCAACAAATCAAAAATTGTAAATTTGACCTAAGGCAATCAAGATTAGTTGTAATGTTTAAAGTCCCAATGCAGATCAGATTTCTCTTCCTGAGTTAAGAGCTAAGACTATGGAGGTATTACTTAAGTGTGTGCTGATGTCATGTAAACTGGGAGAGGACAAACTAAATTTTGACTAACTAGAGAGCTCTTATTTAATGCCTGTCAGCTAATATATATTATAAATCTATATTGCATCATCACTTTCATTTCCCTTGAGTTTCACAACATGTAACTACTGAGACATACATTTTCACAAGAAAATACATACTTGTAGCTAATAGCATAATTACCTTTTTATGGATGCATCTTGTAAATTATTTCTATAGGTAATGGCTTTGTTTAGCAGCTATTGACTACCTAGCTTCTTGATTTTAAACTTAATGTAAAGCAGGATGTTATAACACTGATATTATAAACCTGTCTACAAGAGGAGGGATGGTCTTATGGAGAAGTAGGTTCAGTTCCTACCTCCACCACAGACTTGCTGTGCAGCCTACTTATCTGCCAATGTAGATAAGAAAATTGATAGGTAAGGTACCATGGGAAGGAAATCAAAGGGATAAAGGAATTCAAGAGGCCTGGCAGTTTCTCACTGAGACAATATTTGAACAACTGCAAATTATCCTGATGTGAAAGATATGAATAGTAACAGGCCAATATGATTCCTTCAGAAGCTCTTTAATTACCTGAAAACCAAAAAGAAATCCTACAAAAAATTAAAACATAGACAGATTGCTATGTGGAAGGATATGAAAAAATAGCCCAACCATCTAAGGACAAAGTTGGAATGGCTAACGCACAACATGAGTTACAATTATCAAGGGACTGAAAATGTAATAAGCAAGAGTCTTTAAATGCATTAGGAGAAAAAGAAAGTGGAGGGGAAGTTTAGATCTTCTCATTAGCAAGGAAGGGGATTTAATAACTGATGACATCAAGAGTACTTAGATGTTGAATGCCTATTTTGCTACAGGCTTCACCAAAAAATTTAACAGTGACCAGATACTCAATACAGTTAATATTAACGAGGAGGAAGGAATGCAAGCCAAAAAGGGGAACGAACAGGTTAAAGAATATTTAGATAACTTAGATGTATTTAAGTCATCAGGGCCTGATGAAATTAACCCTAGAATACTTAAGAAACTAGCTGAAGCAATCTCAGAATTGTTAGCAATTATCTTCAAGAAGTCAAGAAAGAGAGGTGAAGTCCTAGAGGACTGGAGAAGGATAAACATAATACCTTTCTTTAAAAAGGAGAATGAAGAGATCCTGGAAAATAATTTCAGTTCACAATCTGCTATGAAATAGCATAATGGGAAACACTTTACTTTGTTTTTGCACAGAGCATGTAAATGCTATGTCTGATATATCTGAGTAGTATTGAGTGGTAACACAGGGCATGGTAATACCATAATATTTGTATTCCAAATCTGAAAAGATTTTACAAAATATGCACAAAATGGGTAGGGAAATGAAAAAAAAAAACATTTTATTGGAATAAGTGTTACTCAGGTAACCAATCTAGTTTTTTTAATAGATAATCTTACTGCTGCACCATAGGAGCTGGGAGTGAGCATATAAAAAAAATGTGAAACCCCCTCCTTGCTGCCATGAACAAAGAATGAAAACAGTTCCCAATTATAAAAGCCGAGGGGTATATTGTTGATACACAATAATGTATATCCTGTCATAGA